>MU269985.1:8623214-9911428 GCA_021432705.1 Caranx ignobilis
CTTTTCTCTCCGGTAACCAGGCAGCTAATCCTTCCTGGCGGCGGCTCCAGGTTTAAGGAGGCAGCGGCATCGCGTTGGATGACGGCGGGTAGAGAGAGGTAGAGACACGGGGAGGAGAGAGAGATGCGTCAAGCGAGCAGCTGCAAGCGCGACGACGCTAGGGTGGTTTTTGGCTTCAAAGTAAAAGCCTGAGATCCGTTTAAAAACTTCAGCTCCCTAAGTACAGATTAAACCATACAATAAGACCATATTAAAATGCCATGACGTCACTGGTGCACTCCAGATGAGTTTTAAGGATAACATCTGCTGGTATATTCTTATAATACAGTCCAGCTGTATTGTATATGACCAAGCAGCAAGGCAAATATTATGAATTAACCATGCACATTAATGAATGTATTACAATTATAACTCTTATGCTTATGCAACCGGAGAGCTGATATATGGTAAATGAATTGGCCATAATCAAAGGAATTTGGTGATACAGTAGACTGGAAAGTCTCATGTAGTATCTGACCCCCTTCTCTGCCACACATGTAGTGTGTTTTTCTGCCCCCTCGTTTCCTGTTGTGTAGGATGTATGGCTCGGTGTAATGTAATTGTGTGTCATTTCTTAACCTAAAGATTAAATGTCAGGTCAGAAGGTCATGCACCGTATGGATAGAGATGTCTTTCTCTGTGGAGGTGGGATTTCTGGAGATGAGAAACCATATATAAAGACAGTGTTTTGAGCTGGACGAGAGGTCACAGGTTACACTGGCACCAGAGACTCCCTCGGATTTGGCCGGGGCTTTTGACATTGTTCTTTCTTGTAATAAAGGCTTTTTAAGTACAAGTGAAGACGTGTCAGAGGTGGTCACTTCTTTTCACCACCACATCGATATACAACACTCATTGGTGGGGAAGTCTTACCTTTCAACTTGCAGCGCTAATATTTGGACAACTAATGCAAGAATTGTTTTTATTTTGAGACCTTCTATTTTATTTTATGAATGACGATCAAATGAGATACCAAGAGAAATATTCTATGGTATTTATGTGTCAGTTCAAAGTAAGAGGGTTTAACCTGAACCATGTCATACAGCAGCAGCAGTATTTGGTATCAATAGCCTAGACCCATGATAAATGCATGATTTATAATCTCTGCTCTAGATTCACTCACTGATGTCCAGGGTTAGGTCAGTGGGATATGATTACAGGCATCAATTTATTTCTCAACTTGCATTTCCTGATTTCTTTGTCAATTTCATCCATTTCTGCATCACTTGTATTCAGTCATTCATTGATTAGTTAAAGCGTCAGGATACAGTAGGCTCTCAAAGTCTCAGCTTGAATATTTGACAAAGCTGGGTTGTTTCTTACATCATTAGTGTCCTTTGAATATATCATGTATCCTATCAAATTATGTTTAAAAGTTTCACATCAAGTCAAATTTAGAACAATGAGATGGACAGAAAGAAGACACAACAGCGATCAATCCTCAAAATCTACAGAAGCATCAAAGGCATCTTATCGGCAGCCAGCATTGATCTACTCTCCAATCAATTCCTGTTGAAGCAAATGAATCATTCTATCAGGTGTGGACATGACTAACACCAGGCTTATCTGGGTGTTAAGAAAGGTCGATATCTAGCTCATATATCAGTCAAGCTCTGTTAAAATCTTTCCTGCTAGAAAAAGAAGATTTGATTTTATGCCTTCATTCAGAAAGTTGCACCTGTCATTGTCTTTACATCTTGTGTGTCCAGGGACAACTTGTCTGACAAGAAAAAAAATGTTTTTAATTCTGTGATTTTGGGGGTTTGTGTTCCCCAAGTGTGACATGCCTTTCTTTTTTTCTTTGATGTTTTATTTTGAAAGCTTTGTTGGAAGTCCTACTTCACATTCGCGCTGGCTTGCCACTGGGATGGTGGAAATCCAGTCTTCCAAGTTAATCAGTGTGCTATTACCAGTGAACAGGAGCTCACAGCTTGGGGCGAGAAAAGGAGGAAAGCCGTTGGGACCTGCCGATGTTTTATTTCCCTTTCTTTAATTCTTCATCTTCTTTTTTTTACCCTGCTTGTATAACTTTTCATCTGAGATCAACTTTTATCCAGACTTATCGTTCATCCTCATTACTCATGCCACACTTTCTCTTATCTCTTCCTTATTTTAATCATCTGTGACATACTGTCCCCTGTAACTTAGTCACAGGGGACCCCCAACTCACATGTGGCATAATAAAGATATGGGATGTGTGTGAAAGTGGTACAAGTCTATCCTTACGGGGACCAGCTAACAATGTACAAGAATATCACTGACACTCTCAGAACATGTTTGAGATATATAGCTTTATGGAGTGATTTACAACTGGGTTAAGATTCAGGAGTTAAGCTTATTCTTGCATACAATAGTAACTTTAAAATATGCTGTAAAGCTAATTTGTAGATTCGTTTACAAAAACATGATATGTATGATAGAATTACAGATGAAAATGTGTTTAAAAAAACAAAACACGAGAATTAGACTAAGCTGTGTTTCTGTGGGCAGGTCCCGAAACAGGAAACCAGTGACGCACTTGGATACTTACTTGGAACATCCATCCCCTAATGATACAGTATAGTGATATAGAAGTATGCATCAGTGGTCCTGCTGCTCGTTCTCATGTTACTGCTTCTTGCTAGTCGGCTATGCCTTCTCTCCCAAAGTGCATCTTCCCTGGATGTGACAACCCTAACAGCGATGTGTTGTTAACGATGAGAAGAGGAAGAAGCGGATTGCTTTTGTAAAACGCCAGGATGGAATGGAAGTGACGCTCACCACCAAAAGCCACCTCTCCTGTCAGTATTTCTCAGCAGAGTGTTTCTGAAATGGGACCAAAAAAACAAAACAAAAAACAACAACTGGGATTCATTGATAATGGGCTGAAGAACAGAGCTGAAGTGACCATGTCCCTCCTACAGTTTCCACCTGCTGCTTCCCCTGCGTTGTGCACCACAGGAAAAACTGTTGCAGACTACAGGAAGGAGCTTGTCAGATCTCCTGGTGTTTTGACCAAGTAGAGCTGCATGGTGTGAGTTCAGTGCCTTCAGCCAATGCGCACTCAGCGTTGAGAGTACGGGTTATTTGTTTGAAACTTGTTTTTTGTGAGTGTTTTATGGTCCATTTTCTGTATTGTGTCAAACTCAGAACTTGTTTTCTGCTTCTTGACTGACTCTTAAAAGGTCGGGTCTATAACAAAATATTCTAAAGGTGCGGTTAGAAAGAAACCAATGTGAATTTTTGTGTGTTTGAATAGCAATTCAGTGAAAAGACCTGACTGGGTACAACTGAACACATCTTTCCCCAGGATAGTGGAAACTGGAGCAAAGATCTGCACATACCGAAAATGTTTCAAATCCAGCACATTAATAAATATGTTTCATAAACTTAGAAACACAAGATAAAGAGGAGAACAACGGCAGGAACATGGAGGTTAGTGTTTACAGTGTTGGTTGGCTAATGGATAACATCTTTCAGTACAGTGACTGTATGGTAAATGCAGACAGATATATTAGCCATATTCACATGAAAAATGAAAGAAAAAATACATCTTACAGAAGTTTGGAAACTTTTGTAACACCTTGACACTTTGGTGATAAATGGGGTATTTTTGCACTATTGGGCTACTTAAGATTTTAGCCAAACTCAGCAGTCTTCAAATAGACTGGACTGGTCCTACTCCCAATTTGTCCCATCTCAGCCATAATACAGAGAGAAATCAATATCATTGGAGGCAGACGTAGGTATCAATACATCCACTGACACTATTCTCAGTATAGCAGAATGTAGTGGAACAAAAAGATATGCTGGGCCTTGAAAAAGTTATACAAAACCTTTTCTTGCTCACATGGTTAAAGAAATAGTCTGGTATTTTGGGAAATGTGCTTTTTCACTTCCTTGGATTACAAGATTGATACTGTTCATCACTTTCACCTTGCACTTTCGCTTCTGTCCATGAAGCTACAGTGAGAAGTTACTTTTTTCTAAATCTGAACCAAATGTAACAAGTACAGACACACATGTTTCAACATTTTGGGGAACACATGTTTGGTCATATTTCCCCGGTTCCCAATTTTTGAAAATATAGAGCGGGTCTAGTTTCTGTCAACACCTCACACCTTGTTGTGGATTGATGGGTGGGTTTTACAGAACATGGATGTACAGTTTGTATGTTTGAAATATTCTGATATGATCTTCATTTGTCTAACTCACAGCAATAATGTGAAAATTGTATATCCCAAAGTGTCAAACACTGTTATGGATCTATGCACAGCGGCTTAGTAAAGGCACAGTGGGAATATAGATGCTCACAAACTGAAATGAGATTAGAACAGCATTAATAATAGGAGGTATTTCAGGTTTCAGATGTGGAAATAAGGACTAAGCGTAGTCAATGAAAGGTCCTCAGAAGCAAAGAAATATAAATGTGTGTGTGGTGTGTTTTGGTTGCTGTGGGGAGGATGGCAGGAATATTGATTCCACTGTCTTCATTAGCATGTACCTGTGGGGCTAACGTCTCAGTGGGGTTCTGGCTAGACAACCTAACACTCCGTTTCTCTCCCTGTCGTGAAAGACTGGCTTGCAACCCCCCCACCCCACCCCCCACCGCCTGACACTTTGGACTGAGACGGAGACCAAAATAGAAGCAGTAAAGACAACCAGAGACCAAAGAGGAACAGGCATCTATGGCAACCATGCTGAGGAGGAAATAAAGCATAACCTAAAATGTCCAGAGCTGTTTGCACTTTTTATTGCTCCATAATTCAATGTACTTCGACAACTCACAATGGTAACATCAAACATTTCCTCTTCCTGTTTGATGCATTGTCCTCGTCACAGCTCTTGTAAAGCCATGTTAATTGCATTAACTTGTATCAAATTTACGAGGCTTTTCATTTGATGGTTGAACATGAACTGAAACAAAACAATAAATGAGAGAAATTAATCCCCCCATTAGCTAAATTTTTTTTTTCAAAGACAATCCTCTGATTTAATTTCACTTGCTGTGCTTACATGAAGGTTCAGAGAGATATGGCAGAACAGCGTAGCATTTAAAATGCAAATATTGTTTTCCCCATAGAATCAACTTTGCGATACACACGCTCAATTAAAATGTTAAGTATTCCTTTGCTGAATAGAACGGCCTACATACAATAAATGTACACTTTTAGTGAACATTGCACATGTTATGTATCAGTGCTCTATGGCACTGCCATATATTGCAACTGAAGTGGTTATATTTTCAGTAAGTCGGTGTTGAACTGTCTGGTTTGTCATGGCAACACAGCCTACTACTGTAGGTGAGACGAGCTTCACACTTATCGCTGCGATGGTAAACAGATTTCTTTCTTTTCCATTTTTGCCAACTGCTTGAACAGACACAGCGACTGGTAGACAACATGTTCTGTTTTCTTTAATATATTTTTATGGCGTGCTAGCAGTGTGGCTCTTGGTCTGATAGCCTGTGACAATGACTGCTGCATGCCATGAAATATTATAGCGATATCTGTGGTCCCCAGAGATCTCGGTGATCTACCAACAGGATGACATTAACGATGGCGAGCAAAACGTTTACAGTTATTGGATGAACTGCAGATATCTAAGTGGAAGTGATATCACTCCATGTTCTGGAGGATGTGATATTGCTTCTCCGTATTCGTCTTGCAATTTACTGCCATCATGTCAGGAAGTTGGGTTGACAACCAACAGCTGCATCTCTCCTGTCGGTAGTTTTCATGTGCATTACCATGTCTTGTTGACACAGACTGGAGCAAGCTGGGGTTTGTCAAGCAACAAAGGCGAGCAGTAATTTTGTGTATTTGCACATTCTCACTCCCAAGATCATCATCTATCATCTCTACTATCATCACCCATGATAGTTAGAAATGAAGTTACTGACTGGTTAACTTGTTCAGAAGCAGGGCCATGCCTCAACCACACCTGGCAAGCCTACATATACCTGGTCAACCCCCCCCCCCCCCCTCCCTTTATTTGGGCACCTTCTAACCACATCCCTCTCTCTGATCATCCCTATTCTCTTCCCTCCACCCTTCCCTCCCTTCACCTGTCCCTCTCTATTCAACCAGTGCATAACCTTCCACATCTCATTCCAGGTACTGCCTGGGGGGCATGTATCCTGTTTGGGTAGGAACCACTCTGAGACGGAACCCCCACTCTGAATCTCTCTCCACCAGCCTCCACTACATCCTCCCAGACCAGCAGAGCAGTCATCAACCTTCCACGCCACATCCATCCATCCATCCATCCATCCATCCTCAACACTTCCATCCATTATAATGTTAAATCACACATTGTTTTGGTGTGGCCCTTTCTAGTGAAGTTGACCTGGGATCAGTTGGGGTGCTGTAATCACTGTTTAGAAGAGCAGGTGTATAGTGCCTTGAGATAACCTTGCTGTGAATTGCTATATAAATAAAACTGATTTGACTTGACCTGACTTCTTCCGCTCTGCTTATGAATCTGTAAAAGTCACTGCATGTTGCGCAGCTCATTCATGCCCCACATCAAATGAATCGTAATAATTCTGATGATCATCACACTTACTCATGCTGTATCAAGTCGAGCCAAACTGCCTTCTAATGGTCAATAATCAAATACCCACGACACTGACATTTCCATCTGCCTAAACCCCTGTGTTCAGTGCTAAATATAAAAATTAGCATGGTAACACAGTAAACTAAGATGTGTAACATTATTAACATGAGCAGGCTAACATTGTTATCATCAGCATTTTGATACCTGCGTTTAACTACATCATGACTGATAGACTCTTAGTCTTTTTTGGATGTTTAGGTGTTTGTTCATTGCCAGGAAATCCTGGACTCATTTCTCAGGGGATGATGCTGCTATTCATCAAAATAAATCTAGTGCTCAGTTTTAACCACCAAACTTTCCAGAGTAAAGTGAAAATGTCAGGAACAGTTTCTATGTACCAATAACCTTTATAAAAGAAGAACCTTAATCAAATCGGTATTTGGTGTGAACACCCTTTGTCATTGAAACAGGACCGGCTCTACTTGGTCCACATCTGCACATTTTTTAGAAGGTTGTTAAGTTGTTCCAGCATCTTGGAGTCTTGCCACAGTTGTGTGAATTTATTCTATCTTCTGTCTTGTAATCCCAGACTGACTCCATGATGTTGAGACCAGGGCTCTGTGGGGGACAGACCATCTGCTCCAGGACTCCTTGTCCTTCTAGTTTCTGAAAACAGTCTTTTGTGGCTGCTTGTATGTTCGGGCTCATTGTTGTGCTGCAGAATGGACTTGGGATTGTTCAGGATAATAGATAAAACACTGATCTTAGGTTTGAACATATATACTACCTTTAACTTTTGCACATAGTGTCAGTAAGAGAATAAATAGAGGAAAATATACTGTTCATTTTCCCTGCACAGCCTCCTGTGCTAATGATGAAGCAGTTACTGTTAGTTTCTTTTTTGTATTCCCCTCATGCCTGCACCATTGCAGGCTCCTGCTGAAATTTGGAGAATATTTGCTTCACTAATGGCAAATAATGATGGAGGGAAATCAATAAATATAAGCGTATTGCATTTTGACATTTTGGATTGATAAACAAGAAATATTATTTCACTGTATCCCCGATGATTAAAATATAGGGTACATGACATTTCAATTTTCCTTTTTCTAATCTAACGCAAAAGGTCAGATGAGGGGACTAAACTTAATTTGAGACTGACAGCCTTTTCATAAATGGGAAGCACACGCTGCCAGATCAGGATGACAGTAATTATGCCTTATGAAGTAAAAGTCACTTTTGCAGTCATCTAATTTGTCCTGAATTAATATCAATCTGTTTGCTGCACTCGTTCTTCCCAGCAGACTCATTATTGAGAAGATGTGCCTGGGGAAAAAAACGTGTGAAGCCAAGAAATGGGAGGGATGGAAAAGACAAACACAAAGCAAATAAATATGGTCCTGTTTAAAAACTAGAATGAGGGTATACATGAACAGACCAAATAATTGTTACTGTGCCTGGCTTATGCAACCTTCATTTTGAGTGTTGACCAAAAAAGTGACACATTAGATCATTATAGGAGATCCTAGGGTTTGGATGTTCAACAAAATACCAAAAAAATGGTTCCAATTCATTCAAAGATGAAAGTCCAAGCACCAATGGGGGAAAAACAAGCTAATTTTATAATATATTGAACAAACGAGGGAGATAGCTTGATAAGATAAAAGCAAAGAAGGCAGTAACCTAATTCAAAAGATCTAAGGGGCATAGTGACAAGCTGCAGGTTGGTCCCCCTGCTCACCACGACTCTTCCCCACTGTCGCAGAGCCTGGTGGCGACGGAGCCTCAGGGTCACAAGCATCTGGCTTAAATCATAAATGTCTCCTGTACTCACGCAGAGGTTGTGCAGAAAGGCAGAAACAACAGGGACAGAAGGCACAGCATTTGGTCTCACCTCCAAGGCCTTGAAGAAAACAATCATGCCATCTTGACTTCATCAGTGGGATGATGAAGTCAAGATGGCATGATTGTTCTGTGACTGAGGCAAGTATGTTGAAGCTGGGTGTGCAATGTCGGTGTCACAGCGGGGTCCTCGGTACACAGGTATCATCTAGAGTATACAGGCTTTGGTTGTGGACAGATTTTGTGTCCCTCACAATGACATAGCAACTTTTTGTGTATTTAATTCCTTGAATATTTCAAAACTGTCAATATGCATCACAGACTGTACACACGAAAGCATAAAAGAGCTTATTTAAACCATATATCATCCATGTGTCTGTCTGCTCTCCACTCCAGCTTATGATTGATTGGCCTCCTGGCGTCTCCTGTGAACCACTGCAGGTTACATACGGCATGAGATGTTAGGTTGCATGACAGCTCACCCTTATACAAACAGGTGCTGCTGTCCAGGGGTTGAGGCAAGGTTGTGTGTATCACCACTCAGAAATCTGTTTAAAGGTCATGCTCCAGAGTAAATACACAACACAGGCATGTTGGTTTCACTCTGGCTTATCCTGGTAAAAAGTCAAATGCTATTTGACATTTGGTTACAACTAAATACTGTAGGCCTGTAACTGGACTTTGGGTCAGGGTCTTGTTTGACATTTTCACTTTTGCTTGTTAAGAGTTGAATTAGAATATTAATGCCACCACTCTCATGTCTGCACTCAGTTGTGTCTGTATCAAGACGCTGTAGCCAGCTTGGGTTAGTGTAGCTTAGCACAAGACTGGAAAACCACTGGTTCAGTTGTGAAAATTGTCCAAGAAACATACATTGTGCTGACTGGATGAGTTTTAAGCCCTTTTCAGATAGAAAGCAATATTTTCCGTGCGTGCCATGGGGTCAGCGCACCAGTTGCGCCCAGTTGAGTCTGGCAAATAATAGCACTCCGCGCTGTGAGGACCTGGGGTGCTGAAAAGGGCTTTTGAGGTGTAAGGGAGGAATTTTTGGCCATGCTAGCAACATCTCTCCAGGGATGGCAAGGTTGTCTGTCTGTGTCAATCAACTGGTAACTGGTCCATATTTGCTCACTACTTTGATTCATGACTAATTACCTGCAAAACCAATGTGACTCCACTCTGCCTCAGCTGTGCCTTGTGTTCAATGCTTCTTTGGTCCTATTAGTTGTAGCATGCTAACACAACACAAGATATAAGATACTATGCTCCACATAGTGGACTCATAGTATCTCACAATGCATATGCTTAGCTCCCATAATCAATGCATTAAGAACTGCTACAAAGTCAGGCTAGTTGTTTCCACGCTTTTTTCTAAAGTAGCTACACCAACCACATGCTGGCTGTACAGTAGCTTCATAGACTTGAGTGGTCTAGTAATGCAACAGAAAGTGTAGTTTCAGGATGTCGTTTGTTTAAACCCCATGTTCAAGTTTTGGGTTCTGCTCTGCCTGGACACTGAGGAGAGATAAAGAAGAAGCTCACATTTTGGAAAATTTCTCCTCATACTCTACAACACAAGTAAGATGAAATATTAAACAGTTGGCTGTATGTTATATTAATGGCAGAATTTGCAATGACCCTCAAGCTTAAAATATTTCTGTGTAGCTCAGTGTGTGTGTGTGTGTGTGTGTGTGTTTTAAGCAACTGCACGATTTTGAGAGATTTTGCCTCCAGGGAATGAGATACAGTATTTTGGAAGGTGGAGGATAAAGTGTCTGGTTATCATAGAAGAGCGGGGCATTAATTAACTGAATTATCACTGGTCCTGAGGTCTGTGACTTCCAGCACCTGTCCAGAGCACAACACAGTCTAGCTTCTTCCTTATTGTGCTGTGGGAGACAAATTGGTCAGAAGGCAGCAGAAAAACCCAGTGACCCTGTGTAATAACAAGCGGCTGGGTGTTCAGCATGTGTAATGAAATTATTTTACCACCAATACCTGGTGAATGAGAACATGGAGAGCATGATCAGGCGATGAGGATTCAAATCACAGAGCTAAAAACAGGTCATTAATGGAGTATCATGGGAGCAGCTCCGCCAAGTGTGTTGTTAATAAGTTATCCTGTAATAATGTCATGTTAACTGGCAAAACCGAAGCTTTCACATGTTATTTCCACTCAGTAAAATGTGTTTACAGGACAACAAACACTGAATAAACACATTAAAAAAAACCAATAGTGTATTGTAATCACTTTAACTGTTCATTATCCTGACTTATGCACAGAATATTGTACAATTTCAAGTGCAGCCATGTAGTTAAGGCAAAGGTCTGTGAGCACCTCAGAGGGGCAATTAAACAAAAAGAAAAACAAGAAAAGCCACTTTATTGTGCACGTTAAAATCGCACAGCACAATTCTTTATACTGTACTGTACAAATGCCCTGTTTGGGAATTACTGAGAGGTAACGACCATGAAAAAGTGACAAGTGGCTTGGAGGTGGGCGTTCAATTGTTGGAAGCTGCATCAGTCGGTGAAGGCGAGCCAAGTGCACAAAGGCAGCACCAGACTGCAAAGAACTCGAGGCATTAAGCACAAGAAAGAAAAAAAAAGAGGGAGAGATTGTCATCAAACACATCTGCAAGTATCGAGAATAAAATGTCAATAAAAGTGAATGATTTATTTCATTTATTCCAATAAGAGCAAAACAAAGCTTGGTGAAATTGTGTTAAGGTTAGGGCCTCCCTCTGGGGACACCCATTAGAAACATGTAGCCTGTGCACTCATGCACTGGTAAAAGCATTCATTGACGTAATGGTTCTGGAGCGAAAACAAGTATCTACTGTACTAAAAGAAAGGCTGTGTGTTTTTTTTTCTTTCCCCTGCAATAATGTAGCTGAAGCCCTTGTAAGAGCAGCAGTGGCCTGGAGGTTAGATAGCAGCATTATACAGTTTCCACCTGTTTATTGTGTTTTTGCCTTAAGATATCATATAATTTCTTCATTTTCCACTAACTGTGGCAGCTTTCTTTATATTTTTGTGAATGCTGCCCCAGTTGTACAAGAAGATAGGGATCATTCTTTGAATTGCATCTCGGAGGGTTTCTTCAGTTAATTTATGCCTGCAGTATTGTCTGTGCCCCAATTCCATACTGCATATGCATATATGTTGTATGTTAATTATCACAGTTTGCTGCTTTTGTAAACAGTATCCAAAAACAGATCTGAGCATTAATTAAACTTAACAAGGAAAAGAAATAATGCCCCCCCCCCAGATATTTCTGCATCTTTGTCACCACAGTTCCCAATTTTATCTCATTTGTAAACAGCTACTCGTGCCTCCATTAATAGGTTTATATCAAATGTCTACAGTGTGAGGAGGTCAGCTGCAGTTGGGAACACAGAGTGACTTGTTCTGCAAAACACTAATGGTTTCAGCTTTGGTTACAATAAACATCTGCAGACATTGTAGGCACAGGAGGTCTGAGGTTTCATATGTTGGTTTTTCAACTGTAAAATATTGGACTATGTAGCATCTTGATCCCAACTAACTTAAATTAACAGCAATATAATTGTAATTAACTTAACCAAAGGGGTCCATATCAGTATTGATTGTTACTATTGATCAATCCATCAGATTTATTTAAACCCCCAAGTACTGACACAGTGTCAGCCTCAAAAGTCCAGTGTTGGTCAGATTGTGTTGTTTTTAATCTGCAGTTTCCAGCAGCAGCCCTGCTCGCCTGTTTTTAACAGGTGTGCCATAACAAAATATTCACCTCAATGAATCGAGACACCAAATTAAATATGACCACTGACTCTCTGGAGCTTATTTGTCACAGCTGAATGACAGGGAGTGAACAGGGGGTTATTATTACCAGCTAATTTAATACATAACCACCAGAGCAAGCACCATGAAACTCCACTAAAGGCTACGCTAATTATCTCCAGTCTGTGTCAACTCTGCCACTTGTGACCTCAACCCCCTTTAAAAGTTAGATGAAGGCACAGCTGAAATTAATGAGAAATTCTATTGATTGGATATCTTCAAAGTTTTGTGGAAAGTGCTTAAACTCATTGAGTGACCCCCTTGCTTTAGCCTTACTAACCTTTAACGTTATATTTTGCTCTTTCCTTCTCTTGCGTTTTCCTCTTCTTTTATTGTGAAAGCTGTGATTTCAGCCTGCTGCTCTCTGTTCAGCCCTCTAATGAAGGACTAATTGATACCTGTGATGCCAGGTGAATGCAATTAACCACCTGGTAAGACAGACAGCTAACAGCACTGTGGGTCCTGAGGACATGACTGAGAACCACTGTATTAAAGAAACAAATCACTGTGTTAATTAACGCAATGCAAACTGTGTTAATTCATTCATTTTTCAATTAGCAAAGGAGAGAGGAAAAGGGCAAGATGGGTGGTAGCAATGATTAAATGAGGAAAAAAGTCAGATTCTGAAAGAAACAAAATGACCACAGCTCAAAGTGGGAAGATTACAAATGGCTTAAAGCAGCAGTTGCCAACCCGCAAAGCCGGTTCAGACCTCCATGGGGCCCTGGGCAAAATTCTGCTAGGGGGCCCTCCTGACCCCCCACCTTTTTTTAACAGTTGCACCTGACACCCAGGTGTTCCCACTTGTTGATGGTCCAGCATCTCTACTGACAAACTTATGCATAGCACCTGTAAGTTTAAGATGTTTCATGTTTTTCAAGCATAGAATTATTTATAGCACTTGTCATCATATTGATTTCACTTTACAAAGATACCTGCGTATGGGCTATCCAGGCAATCCATTTTGTATACTGTGTGTAGTTTGTGAATTGCTCTGAATTGGTGCTGACACATCAGGCCAGCCAAGCATTTTTCTTTTTTCTTTTTTTTTAATATATACAAATGACCCAGGCCTGTTGAGAACTCTAAGCAAGACACGGATACACAGGGTTCTAGGTCAGTAAAACGACCAGTAATCCCTCCCACTTCTGTCATATTGCTTTAAACCCAGAGAGGAATGAACATGAGTTTACCTGACTGCTTCATTCTCATGCAGTTTCTTCTTCCTTTTTTCATGACCCGAATGATAACTCCACTTCATCTTGTTAATAACTCACTCACGCTGCACCTGGCTGAAGTATAGATGCAGTCACGTATTGCACACTTCAGGTGCCCCCATCATTTTGCGGATACCTACGCAACGTGCGTAGTTTGCTATTGTGCAAACCGATACTGCCAACCAGTCGATCACAATCTACTGGTAGATCTTTAAGACTTTCCCAGTAGATTACAACAACACTAGAAAATGGTCCATATGTGAGGATATGCGAGACTTATTGCCATGTGACACTTGTCATTCAAGCTGCAATTCCACCATTGACCATTATGCGGGTTGCAACAGCAGAGTGGTGTTTTTTGTGTTTTTTTGATGGTTCCTCGGGCAAATGAAGAAGCAACAATAGAAAAGTAAATCAATATTATCAAAATAGACTAACAAGTGCAGCTTAGTAGTTTTTACCTAAAGCCCCACGAAAGACAGCAAAAACATACTTCTTGCACTGTGACTTTTTTGTCATTTACATTCATTGCAGTTGTAGGATACTTTATAAAAAGAATGTAAATGTGAAAAAGTGTTCCACATAAAAATACTGAATAGGCCACATGCCTTTACTTTTTGTTGATGTGAAACTGAACCGGAATTGGAGGTGTGATGTATTGTGAAAAGCTGTGGCTTTCAGATTCTGGGTACAGCACATTTTTGGTTCCATTCATTTGAAAGCTGGAGCTTATAAAGCCTTAAGCTTTAAGCACCGTAGCGAACTGTATTCAAATACAGTTAGCCCACATAAACAGGCCTGAAGTTGGAAATACATTCTGAGTTTTCTGCTCCTGTTTACATTACAACAGGTAGATCTTGCCTTTCCCTCAGGCGGAGCTCACAGAAGTTTATTTGAAAAAGCTTGGTGACTAGTATGTCTTAAAGGAACAGGTTGACCTTTTGGAAATGCACTTATTCCATTTCTTGCCAATACACTATGAGGTGAGAAGATGAACATCACCCTCAAACTGTGTTCGTCCTTTGAACATGAAGCCAAAACTAGGAGGCAATATGGCTTATCCAAAAAGCTAGGTGTTAAGGCGGGGGTGGGGAACCATGTGCCATAGAGAGCCATGTGGATGCAGGTTTTCCCTTCAACCAAAGACTTCAACAGGTGATTTCACTGATTAACACACCTCTGTGGCTGAAGGTGTGTTAATCAGTGAAATCACCTGTTGAAGTCTTGCATACACATGGCTCTCCATGGCACATGGTTCCCCACCCCTGTGTTAAGGCCTAGATCCTTTAGAAACACAACATGTTTTTAATTTCTCAGAGCTTTTAACTAACACAATAAGCTAACCTCTCCTAGCTTTAGTTTCATATTTAATAGACTGATTCTTGGCTACATTCTAAAATTTCAGGTTTTCAACCCTCTTCAACCACTTAAAGCAGAGCAGGCAGTAGGAAAGCTAGAAAGGACTAGAAAGCCCCTCAGTTGAAAGCTGGAAAAAAAGAAAAGATAACTAGGTAGTCATCAGAGATATGGCTTACAGGTGATCATAAAATGTTAAAATCAATCCTAGTGTGTGCTGGGAACCAGCAACTGTGAGCTAACGTACGGGGTAATATGCTGTTTCTTCTCAGTTGGCTGTTAGGAGTCAGCTAGTATTGGCAGTACAGGTGCACAGGGAGTTTGGATCGATACTGAAAACACCACCATGTGTGCAATGACGGCTTTACGCAGCATGACCGTACTCTGTGTTAATGTTCTGATAGGGTCTCATGAGACCTTCTGCATACATGCTAAGTATATCTGTCTGGGCTTTAAGTGTAATCCAAGCATTCCCAAACATGGGGCCACAAAGTAGGCTAATTGCCTCTCTCATTACCCTCTTCATTCATTTAATCTGGGTTAACAAATCCAACCATTGATCCCGACGCTGGTGGGAGAGAAATGAGCACCCGAACAGACCCAGGGGAAATTGATCAGCCATCTACAGAATGGTAAGCTGATAAAACATTGAGCTTCACAAATGGCCACGGCTTAGATCCTTTAGTTGTAGGGGCATTACACAATGTAATGTCCTAATTATAGCTTCTGGCAACATGTACCCTATATGATACACTTTCTTTTCTCTTTCATTACGAGTGATGTGATGTACATTGTTTCTGTGCACGCCATCACAGGGAAGCAGTTTGTGAGCGTCTTTGCTTTCATAGCAGTGCAATAAAGTTCCTTTTTGATGTTTTATGCTTTTGCTGATTGTCTGAAATTCCCTCTTTACCCCTGTAAACACAATACAGCTTGTGTTGCTGCCTCGGTTAATTTCTTTTTCCTGTGAATTGTGAGCTGCCACCATCAAAAGCCCAAGATAGCAAATACTCAGACAGACAGACAACACTGTGGTGTAATCCTCACAACACTGAGCCCCTAAATCACTGCCTTTTAAGATGAAAGCCTGTAGGATGTAGACTTATGGCTGTAAACAAATCCACCCCTGTACTGCCTACTGGCCTTACAAATACCAGTTTAAAGTTAAACAGGGTTGCAGCTCCCTCCAGTGTAAAGTGATGGACAGCAGTGAAATGATTACCTATTGAACTTGCCTGGAGCCACATAGCATCAACAGAGATGCCCAGTGCTGCCCTAAAATAAGTCAGCTGGATAAATATTCCACCGTAACAACATTTTATCGTCTGTCTTGGTGCTTTTCTGTTCCATTCAAATCAGTTATAACTCTAAAACAAATCGCTCTAGCAATATTTTTTTTTTCTTCTTCTGGAAGTCCATTCTAATATTAGGCTTTATTTCGTATTTCCCCTGCTGCATTATGTCCTCCTGTCCGATTGATTTGACCCATCGTCTCACATTGGAGGGTTTGGGATTTTGATAAGTGCCTCTGATTGGAAAACAAGGAGGCCCTGCAGCGACAGGGGGTCAACTGGAGAGTTCAATTTGCCACATTGATTGTGTTCATTGCTGCCAGGGTAAGTCTCTAACCCCATTTAATAAAGTGACAGAGTCAGTGGCCTTGGGTTTGCTTGTCTGCACAGACGGAGACATTTGGCTTTTATTACTATGCACAATAGACAGATGAAAAATGATTATATTCATATGTGGTGGTGGAGAGTTTTCAATAAAACCTGCATTTCCCTTTTATGACTGTTTTATGACCGAACAGATTTTATTATATGTCATAATTTTTGCAGTGACTTCTATCTTGAATATATAATATCTTTTGTGTATGTTTTCCCTGGGATCCTATGATTTGTGCACTCCATTAATACCAGGGGTTAGATTTAGCTCTCAGTGTGAAAGAAAAGAATTCAAACTACATCTTTCAAAATCAAAACATCAATATAAATCCATATTATAACTTTATCAGGGTAGGATTTACTGCAGTGCTGTTTTACTTTTAGTCAGGTGTACTGCTCACTGAGTTAGAGTCACAGTATGTGCACTTTGACATTCATTAACAGATGACTCTGATTAATTAACTATAAAGTGGGTATCTGCTCTTGTTCATTCATTGTTGTTCCTCTTATCTGGCAAATGCTTTCTATGTGTCTACGTAGGCTTTTAAAGGGCTAGTGTAGTCTTTTTTTTTAAGGTGGGATCAAAAGGTGTGCTCTCATTGACTCTCCTAACTGGGAGAGAGCTGCTCAGGATTTAAAGCAGGTATTGTACACACTGTGCATGACTACCTCACACAACCCCATGTGACAAAAAAATCAACATGAACTGTCACAATAAGTCAGCTTTTGAAAACTGAGCACTGACTTCAGTGTAGTGTTTAAAACCAGGTTTGGGATGTGAATGAACAGCTGCTTGATTTTAGATTTTTCGCACACTCTTTCCTCTGTAACGTTCACCACATTATCTGGTTAAACAGGTGCGAATGGGAATTCACAGGGCTCACGCTGAACTTGATGGCTGTGGACTCAACTCTGGATCCACCTGTGTCAACTGTCTTTTCCTTCAGTCATGTCTGTGCCTGTAAGGTGCTATAAACATACGTTCATGTAACTGAAGCACATGTGAGCAAAAGGGATCTTACATGATAAATCAAGTGGCCTTTAAAGGTTACTACCACAACCGTGTCATAACTTCAACAAGGGCGTAATGAAGCGTCCACACTCACTTAACGCTTCATCAGATCAGGGAGGATCTAGTTGGAGATGCTTCGCCTTCTGGCTTAAAGAATGCCAAACCTTGAGAACGTGATGACATTTGTCATGTTGAAATGACATTTTTAAAGCTGCCCCGGTGGCGATGAAGTGAGATGGGGAGCTGTGTTGCCCAAAGTAACCTTTTCTTTCAAAGTTCTTTTCATACTGACATTTGAAGGGATCTGGAGATGGTGGGGTGGGGGTGGGTGGGTGTATTTGAATTTGGCACTTTCACACCATCTTGACTAATGATGAGTTCTAAACTGCTTGGAAGCTGTGGGAAAGACTTTTCCCTGTTTTCCTAAGATCGATTGTGTCTCCTTTAGTACTCTTAACGGTCTACAGTGAGAACTGAGACCATGGGTAGAAAACTTCTGGATGGTCTGTGAGAAAACATCCTCAGCTTTTCTGCCTGCCAGTGCACGGTCGATAAAAGTCAATCACTAAAAGTCAATACCCTACAATACAGCACCACTGAGAGTCAAAAACCAGTTTGTTTATGACAAGGAATGTACCAATTACAGCTTGCAAATAAAATTATTCCACAATTAAACATCTCATAACTGCAAAACCAATGTTTTAATTATATTAACACTCAAATGAATATGAGTCTTGAAATACTTTAAAAAGGTTGATTAAATGCAACAGTCCAAGGCAAAAATAAGCATAAAACAAAGGTCTATTAATCTAATAATATGCAGGCAAATCAATATAATAAATTAAAAGGGTTTAATGTCATTAAGGATTACAGCAAGCCAACTGCTGTAGAAAATGGGTGAGAAATATACAATTTTTTGCATTTCAGGATTCCCTGCCATTAAAAAGAAAAAAAAAATCAACAGAGATTTCTTTAGTAGAGTATGAAGCACTCTAAGTATCATCCACTATTAATACCTCTCATTGTTAGTGTTTTGGAAGAATCTTGTTTATCTGTTTTCCATGGGTTTTCTTTTCCTGTTGTTCAAGTCCTGACCAGGTTATGGAAATATTTGGCATTGGGTTTTTCTTTCCTCCAGATTGCATTCCGCAGAGTCTTTGTAGCAGAGTAAACATTTTGCACCAACAACAAATAAGACAAGAAAAATGAAAGAGGCACATTGGGCATTTCTCAAACGACAAATTTGTTCTTGGTGGTTGAACCGCTTTTGGTAGCTGTGTCTGCGTGGGATTGGTAGCCAATTGTCATCTTCATGGGAAGCCCCAAGCGCTCCTTGTAAACTCTCCTGTTGACAGGAAAATGACAGTGTGAGAGGATGCAGAGTGATGTCGCGTCAGGTCCAAACACTGATGCTGAGAACCCCACTCACCCTATGTGTGTTACGGCTTCCCGGTTCTCGTAGTCCGATGTCCAGACGGCTATTTTGTCTCCTTTCGTGCGGATGTTGACCACGGCTCCGCAGACCTCGTCGCTGTAGTCGTCGAAGGCCTCTCCGACTAAGCACAGGAGCTGGTGGGGGAGAGAAATAAAAAGCTCACTTTTCAATTTAAACATGACCGCAAATCCTCTGTGGTTCTCATAAAAGAGGCAGACGGCAGACATTGTTAGGACTGTCACCTCAATTACTGTGAATCACCAAGAATTTAGAAATTTCAGAGAGTCCCACACTCTGCTGCAGCGGTCTGTCATTCAGCTTTACTACAGCACTGACAGGATGCCATTGTAGATAATTCACGTTCAAACCTCTTTGAGGGTTACAGGTAAATTCACAATGACATGACTTTATCAAGACAAATAAGAAATAAAAGGAAAAAAAACCCATCTGTTTCAACAACAACATTTGAAAACTGTATACTTTGTTTTGCCCTTATAAACATCTATATCTGTATACATTTTGGAGGATTCTTGATCTAAATCTATTTGTTCTGTTTCCAAAACAACTTTTCAGGTCTCAGATGATGAACACATGTTATTTTCACATGGATTACATCTATAAAACTTGTTATGTGATGAATGTTGCAAACATAAAACTCACTGAAAGACTGATTTTTTTTTTTTTAAACTGTTAACTGGGACACACACACACACACACACACTGGGAGTGACAGAAACAGGAGCGTTTCTTGTTCACCTGGAGTGCTGCTCAGCAGTGGAGCACACGTGCTGTGTTCATGCAAAGGGAACCCAGAATTGGAAGAGAAGGAAAAGCACTGCTTACCCTCTTTTAGGAGGAATCACTCATTATTCCATGTAGGTTACTCTGTGCTAACCTCCCACCAATTTAACAGCTGGGTTTACTGCTTTTGTTGTACTGCACTGTCTCTTTGTTAAAGAGAGAAACAAGACACAAATAGTGTATTAATATAAATATATATTGGATGCTATTTGATGCAGCTGCAAGAGGTGTTGCATTTGCAGCCATTCTACCAACATTGCTGACATCCATAGTTCTGTTCACCCAGAGAGAGATGACATCAGTGTCAGTCATATCTGCATTCATACATGAGGTTGCCATTTACACAATGTACGTCACTAGTCTTGCTGCAGAATATTTCATGTGCCTCATTGCTGGGGGGGGTACAGACTAGCATCATGATATTTTGTGTGGCAATATTCTATCAGTACCTATGCACCAAGTATTGATCTTTTGTTAACATACAAATTGAAACCGAGCGTGTTGCTCAGCCTGTCTGTGTGACAACACCATTTTGAAAGAATAAATATGATTAAAGTGAGACGAACAGATGGATAACTTTATTGTATTTGATAAAAACATGTGGATGCAGCGTCACGGCTCAAGTATAATATTGCATCGTATGGTCTGGTGACTTCCCATCCTTAATGATCGCACTCAGAACTATGCAGCGTTTCAGTGTATTTTCCCCCAGGCAGCTGGGAAAACGTCCTCACAACTGAGAAGTTTATATTATCAATACTCTTCCACATGTTTTTTTTTTAATCAGGGATCGATATCACAGCAGTTTATGGAAAACAGCCTCATTAAAAACTGTTTTGCTTCCAGCTTCACATACAGTAAAAACAATTAGTGTGGATGTCATTGGACAAACAAAGTGATCCCTTTCAGCCCTCCAGGCCAGCAGCTACAGTACTGACAGTACAGTAAGTGCTGTTTGCTCACTGGCAACTCACAGCATGTTGGACGTCTGGATCACTGTCAGTGACCTTCAGGGTGGCGACACAACTCACCATATCACTTTGTAGATTTACCAGCAAGTAAGCCCACTTTCAGTTTCCTCCATGAGACTTGGTTGCGACTCCATCATCAGGAAGACTAATCTCATCTCAATTGACTTTTAAAAGGTATGAAAGAATGTAATAACCCGTTTCAGCGGTGTGACAAACGTGATGACAGAGTGGTCCAACTAATTACAGCTGCCAGCAGGTAATGAATGTACAACTTTCGGAGGATGCACTAGAAATGATTAATAGAGTCGCTTGTTTGCGTAACAACCGCCGAACGTGACAGGAGCAGCCAAACCTACCGTCTCCAGCCAGAAGCGGTCCAGGTCTAATCTCCTCTGCTGCTTGGTGAGTGTGATCAGCCAGCGGCCGCCACGCTTGTTCCTCTCGTCCTCCCACATGGGTTCAATGCCATCCTGCAACCATGAGTCAAACTGTCAACACACATCCCAAACCACTGTGCCAAAACATTCAATGTGAGGTTTTCCACAGGATTTTGATGTCGCCTGAGAAAGAAAAATATCTCTTCTGACTTTGAAATAACCACAGCGAGAATTCTTTGAATCCCACTAGATGAAAACTAAAATTGAGTGTGAACACACTTGGTTTTTCTCTTGGTTAAATATTTGCATAACATGTTTTTCTCAAATTGCTTTGATTCCTTTTCTTTACAAGCGCTGCTTCAACACTCTGAATCACATCGCGGTGTTTGGTAAAAAGCTAGATTCTCCCTGATTGTAACTGTAAAGACTGTAAAACTTAAACTGTACATGCGCTGATAAACCAACTCCCCTGCTGTGAAAACAATTTCACTGGTAAATCTTGGCCACAGGTGATCCTGCTAATGATTTCCATACAGCTATCCCATCAAAGAGCGCAGCTATATTTGATTGCTGCCGTTTCCATTTATTATTATCACCTAGCTCAAACAAACTGTAATTAGTGGCTGCTAGCCGCTGCCTGCTTCTCAAAACTCTTCCGCCCACGCTTCTCATTTTCTATCAGCACATCTGGTTAAATGAGCTCTTTTAAGCTGATGAGTTCTGAGCCAGTGGAGACAGATTTAGTCAGGGAACAAAAAAAAAAACCCTCCCACTTCTGTCTGTTTGTCTTCGCTCCAGTAATGATGCTGCTGTTTTGACTGGAATTCTCTGTGTCAACAATTCAATTAGCTATTGTTCTGTTTGCAGGAGCGTTGTCTGAATCTGCTGCCATAAAAATCTTGCAGTTTGGCTTTATTGGTGAGATAACGATAAGATGTTTATATTACATTTTCAATTCAGTGCCAGTTGTTCTCACGGGGGTCACTGTGAAGCTGAATGGCAAGACCACAATCTTGGCCATCCAAAAAACAGCCATTCCTTGTGTCTAAAGTTTCAACAAACAAATTAATTTGTACTGTATACACTTGATATTTGTTGTCACATCTCATGTCTATGTAAATGTGAATTTCCTCATTAAGAAGAAAGTCATAAACAAGGCTATTTTAGTCCCAGTGAGTCAATATCAGAAAGAGAGAGAACACAGTTGTCTTTGTAAATGCTGATAGATACACAACGCTGCAATAGTGCCAAGTGGTGCAAATGGTAAAATATGTAAGCGGTGCTTACTAAGCAGTGCTTTTCTCAGCGGCAAAAATTTATTTAACTAAGCGTTAATTTGTATTTGAACAACTCACTCTGCACATTTACACCAATGGACATAAACTTACCTTGAAAAGAGAGTAATCACAGCCGGACATGAGGTTGCTTGACAGCTGGATGTGATTGTAGAGGCTGCAGGTGACAAAAGCACAGGGTTAACGAAGCGCGCTCAATTAAAGCTTACAAAGATAACATGAAAACACAGCAATGGCAGCGGTGGCTCTGAAAGCTCTACGCACTGAGATTTGGGAAATTTGAAAAAATATATTAACGTGCTGCAAATATATGTGCTAAGAAAATTACTATAAATCCTAAAAAAATGACAACACATGGAAGCAAAAGGATTTCCAGGAGACACATGTTTGGTTAAATGGGTGGGAGTGAGGGTGGGGGGTGCCATGAAGGCATCATCCCAGCTGTAGTGACTGTCCAGCTTGTTGTCCAATTTGTTATTTTGTGTTTTTCCTTCCCCTGTAAACACTTCCTTTGTGTTGCAGGACTGAATATGTAGCATGTTTCTTTATCTGCATGAGTTGTGACTGTTTTGCGACACGTGATGTCAAATTGATGGAGATGTTTTCTGAATTTACAGCATGTTCGTCTTAAAGTCGCAGTGTGTCGAGCTCTCTGTGCCTTCATACATGACATTTTATTGCGGCGGCCCCTCCTCGTTAAGTGGAGAAAAATACAAAGACTCTGAAAGATTTACTGCTCCTTACGCCCAGAAATCTTCAACCGTGTCAAATTTAGAGATGAGTCGCAGGTTGGCCTGCCATGTTTTGCTCTTGTCATTCTTGAAGAACCACAGAGACCATCTGTCAGGAGAAAACAGGGGAAAAAAGGCATTTGCATAAGTGTACAAACTCCTAATTAAACACAAAGCAAACAAAAGTAACTGAAAGCCATTGAGCTCTGGAGCAAATAGGGCTCGTGGATGCACCTGCTCTGTAAATCAAACTGTCGGTCCAATTAATTGTAGCGCTGTATCATACTTGTTCAATGCTGAGTGCTGAGTAACTACATTAAGCTCTTTAGGTTGAAGAAGAATAAAGAAAATGGTGGCAGGTTGGCGCTATTATAAAACTGATAGACATGTTAGTCTGTAAGCCGTACTGGCAGTGTTTTAAAGTGAGAGCAGACTCAATAAAAAGAAAGAATGAGTCAAGGGATACAAGCTACATTCCCTTCATTCAGTGGAGGATGCTGCACTGTTTGATAAGCAAATACATCAAGCCAACAGTCTGTATGCTTCAGTTCATGACACATTTGTATACTCCTTGATAACTTGTCTAGTAAAATATTTCACTGAATGATTTAAGGCCATAGTCTGAGCCAGCATTTATTGAGCAGCCCCTTTGAAGGAACTCGACATGTTGTTTCTTTGACTTCTTTGACAAACACATGCTGAGATAGACTCAAGCACTCTGTGACTCTAAAGAAGTATGTGGATCAGTAAAATCAATGACCGCCGTGGGCTTATGTTGTTTCAGTTACTCAGTTGTACTTTATGTTGTTTCGGGTGTACTTTGTATACAATTGTGTCTGAGTCAGTAATAGAAGGATATAGGCGGTCTGTTTTGATCATCGATATGTTTGTGTATTTGGACATTAAACTTGAGCCAACAGTTTACACTAAACTGCCAGTACAGTTCAAACCTGACATCTGAGCTGGGAGCCACCAGTGTGTAAGAGCCCAACTTTTCTTTTAGCTGACTGGCTTTCTGTCGAGTTTTGACTTTTTTTTTTTTTTGACCCTTTGAACATAAATATCCTTGAGGAATTTAAAAATATATAAAATATTCATTCATTGCTTATTTGTATTCAGCACCAACGAGCGCTGGAACCCGAGTATGGATTCGGAGAAAAACACTGAAACACCTTGGACAGGTCACCGGACCATCACAGAATATCACAGTCTCACTGTGGGGAAATAAAAAATCTCACATCCAGGTTTGTTTGGACTGTGAGAGGAAATCCACTTTAACACATGGAGAATACGAAAACACACAGAGAGGGTCAATGCCACAAGTAACTACTGCACCACATACTGCACATTTACATTTCATCTAATATCAGAAAATTAGCTGCTAGGGTGCATCTACTCCTCTTGGGTACAAAGAGAAAAGAAAAATAATCTAACAATAACATTTATTTTCACATAAATCCACTTAAAAATAAATAGTCATCCATCTGATAATGAAATGTGTTCAGTTTTTTGTACACAAACAATTTGGAAAATTGCTCAGCTGCCTCTCAGTGAACAAAGCATTCATTGTTCTCAGTGAATGGTCAATTTACGTCTTGCTTACACCTCTACATGAGCCAGCGCCTCTCATTTATGTGGAGGAAGGGTCATTCAGTTCTTGAACTATGGCCAGAGATCAAACAGGATGGGTGCACATGAATCACCAGTCTGTTCGGTGTAGCTGGCTGTTGATGCATACCTTTTTCTATTTTCACACACTGTTCCAGCCTGTTTTTAATTTCACATGACTGTACATTGTGTCAAATCGAAATAAACAAAAATACAACAGTAAGAAAAATGACCTTTAATTATTCAAACAATTGTGTATTAAAAACAGTCTATTTTAAAAGAATGTTGAAAATTCCCATTAAAAGTTGTCTGACCTTCACGTGATGTCTCCAAATGTATTGTTTTGTCTGACCAAAGGCCCCAAACCCAATGATACAAAGTCTGATTTTTCAGTCAGATGACTAAATAATCAGTTCTGTTTTCTTATTTTAAACCTGTTCCTCTATGTTGGGAAAATAGTTTGCTGGTAACACACTGAAATTGGTTGTTTCTTTGATGCCACGTAATGAATATTATACACATTACTGCCTTTACAAATACTTTTCATAACTCTAATGTTTGATCAAATAAGTTTAAGTCTCGCCCTAGTTGATCAAACCAAATAAATGTCAAACTGCAGATGCTGACCTGTTCTGGAGGGGGTGTTTGATGTAGGCCTCTGGGCTCACAATCTCCTGCCCGGTCTCCTCAGCTCCATCTTCATCGGGCTGAGGTGGACATGGGTTGTTTTCCTGAAAAGCAGTGATGTAGAAGTGAGGCACAAACAATGTGTGGGGGCTTCCCGTTCCCAATGCAAATGAGTATGCTCTCTAGTGCAGATATCACTGCAACAACTGCATGATAGCTAATCTCTTCGCTAACAACTTTCCATTTGATTACATAAGTGAACAACTAGATGGTAACATAGTTAAATACAAGTCCAAATTTACGAAATACCCTTTTATCAACAATGAAAACATAAGAAATCCCCCGATTAAACATAAGCATCGTGAAAAATAAGTTCCGTAATGGGGGCGTTCACTTATGAAACCCGTTATGAACATCTGGTACACATTTGACTGTGATGTGAAGCTAAAGTTTGGCTAGCTACTGCTAACATTACTCACTAATGGAAGCACGGGTGGCTGTCATTCAAGATGCTGTCTTAAAACACCACACATTTACAATTAGGTCTTAACAGAAAGTTAAACAGCCTCTATTTGACCTTAAAAGTTTATAATACAAACGTTTTAGCTAATATTAAAATCCAGCATGGATGTCATATATGAAATCCTGTTATTGGGATTTAAAACACTATGAAAACTTAAGCCCCAGCTGTTTTAGCCATGTTAACCATGGCTACTAAAATAGCAACTGTTGCATCGTAGAGGTCAACAGGAAGCCGTGACGATCAGTTTTGACAGTTGAAATTTTCGCTCCGTGAACCAAGTCATGTTTGTATTTGATGCCTTATCCCTCGTACCGAATTTACCAATAGTTTCTAATAGTCACAAATATTTCGAAAAATAATGCGCCTGTGGTCCGCAATTCACCGGATAACCTAAGCTGTAACAAAGATGACCAGTTTTATGGTCTGAGTTTGTGTGGTTATCATCGGGAGAAAAAGTTAACGGCACGTCGGTCTAGCTGTAACGTCAGCCTTAAAGTTGGGAGATCTCCACACACACAAGCATTCCTCTTTTACGCTTAGGTCGTGGCACAGAAAACAAACTTGAAACTGGTTAAAACAGCACGTGTGGTAATAACAGCGGTCCATTTCCATTTTAGGACTAATATTTAACGTTGTCCGCAAACTTCAAATATGTTCTTCTCCTGTAATTAAAACAAAAAGCCCCTCGAATGATTTGATATGTTCGTTGGAGAAAGTGCTCACCGGTTCGGCGGTCGCCATCTTACAAATCTCTGTTAGGAAAGTTTCTGTTGATTGGGTCGAGCCGTGCAACGTGACGGCGGCGCTGCGGACATGCGCTGTGTGCCGCCGTTGGCTGGCTGCTTGTCGGCGACTCCACCCCTCTCCTGCAGACGAAGGCATGGCGAGCACCGAGACCAGAAGGGAGTGTGAGACAGAGGGCTGCAGCAAGGACGCCAAACTTCAGTGTCCCACATGTATCAAGCTTGGTATCCAAGGCTCCTATTTCTGTTCACAGGTACTGCTGTTTTCTCGCCACGCCCGGTTTTAATGTCAAGCTGTAGCCGCACACCTAGGCCCCCTGTCTTATCACGAGGCTGCTAATGCTAACTGTCAAGCTAAGTAGTTATGTGTAGGTGCTTCTTAAACCGCTAATAGCGCATTAGCTGAACTTTAACCACTGCCTTCTGGCAGTGTAATATCATACAGATTACTGAGGATGAACAGTGCGGTCAGTGACTGAAACCGCCTTGTCTCTAACAGGCCGAGGGAAGACGTGTAAGCTAGCTAACTGCAGGCTGGTTAGCCAAAGTACATGAGTCAAAGTCTCTGATCAAATTTATAACTATTCAGAGAGAAGCTGTTTTGCAGGCAGCGTTAAACTGTCTATGAAATGTTTATGTTGTGATGGAACCAGATAGCCCTGTAATTCAGTAGACTGTAACTAGTGATACTTGAGTTGGAAAGTAGTGCAGAGTTACTGTTGCGTGACAGATCACTTGGTGCCACGATGTTTGATCCTCATCCTGGTGCTTTGAAATAATACCCCCCACCCCCACACTTGCAAACCTGTCAGGTCATAGATGAACTCATTAATTACCAGAACCCATACAAAATGAGTGTCACCTGTTACTAGAAGCTACTCTGCACTTAGTACACAAATGATCAGCTATATGTTTGCAGTAACACACCTGTTTACACAATAGTTGTTTTTCACTAAAACAGTTAAGGGGCTTGCATCAAGTAATTTGAGCAAACATTGAAAATTTATATTGTACAGACATTTAAGATCAAACTGCAATTGTTAAAGTTTTAATTAGATCTAATGCCATGCTCTCCTTGTTGAAATCCTAATGAATAGTTAGCTTGAGAGGAAGTTTAAATGCTCACATGTGCAATGGTATTTGACCCTGGAGGACTTTTGCTGTGATTGCAGTTTTTGGCTGTGCAACCTGACCCTGCTCTCTGCATTTCCTGTCTGTCTCAGCTAACTGTCCACCTAAGGCATGCAAACCATTGAAATTAACATTAAACGACAGAGTGGTTATCGTGAGGACACACGTAGAGTGACATATTTGGAAAAGTTTCTCCCTGGATTTGGGGTGTTGTGATTCCACTACCGAGATTGAGATCATGATTTAGACGTCCATGATCTTGGTCGCAGTGCTGGAATATGGTATTGCAATGGCATGTGTCATGAGTATTTTGATCAAGTCCTCTGGGCAAGGCAGTAGCGTGCCTTACCCCAACCAAACAGGAAGTCAAAAAAAAAAAAAAGAAAAATAATATCACAATACAGCTCAGTTCCATCTCTGGTTTGAACAGGTTGTGCATCTACATAAATTCAGTGTTTGTACATATGATTTCATGTGTTTCTCTTGATGTCTGTCCATCACTGTTTTCTCATTTTAAGGTTTTCTTTGTGTTTTCATTCTCAGGAATGTTTCAAAGGGAGCTGGGTGTCTCACAAGTTGTTGCACAAAAAAGCAAGTAGGTATCACTGTCAGTTATTTTTCAGACACATTGGATAAAGAAGTTGCCTGTCACTTAGTGCAAATGGACAAATGAAGGTTTTTAGAGAAATTGTGTTGTGTTTTGTCAGAAGAGGACAAGAACCAGAATGAATCTAAGAACTGTTTGGAGAAGGACATCAATACAGACCCATGGCCGGGCTACCGCTACACAGGAAAACTACGCCCTTACTACCCACTGGTAAGTTTATTTGTGTCTCCAGTTGGTTGTACTCCAAGTTCCCGAACTGGTTTGCATATTCTTATCACCATCTCCATCCACCCTTAACTTCTGTAACCAAGAAAGGAGAGTTTTGATATTTATGATCCTGTTTAACCACAACCTTTAAATGTCAACTGCTGTTTTGTGACACAGGTATGCAGTGTTGGCTGAGAAGATGTCACTTTACTCAGAAAGGTTTCATGCCTTGGGCAGTATACAAATATCTTTAAGTACACATATAAACAGTGAGTGCTACAAAGTACACTTGTAATTAAAATAACTGAATTTCCAAAATGTATATCAGGTGTTGAAACCTGCTGATGCACACAAGTAGTGAGAGTGTCAAAACAATTATGCCACCCCTGAAAAGATTTGAGGGCAGCACTGGGGAAAAACGGAGAGTAAAATGTTAAAGGTTGTGCCTTTGCCCTAACGCTTTCATTTTTTAAAGTTTAGTGCACATCTGTGGAAGTTCAGCGATGTAACATGTATGTTTTATGGTCCCTTGTTATAGACTCCAATGAGGCTTGTACCTAGTGACATCCAAAGACCTGACTATGCTGATCATCCCAGAGGTAACCACACTGCTCTCTCATATTATGTTTTTAGGTGATCGTATTGAGTCATTGTCTGCTTGGTCAAGCTTGGCATCTGCTTTGAAATGGATGAATTATTGAATTTTTACGTCATACACGTAGCATTTTCCACCCATTCCCTATTGAATTTTTATTGAAACAACACCAGCAACACTAGCTTTGATGTGCTTAGTACATGCAAAAATTAGAAATAATCATTATAAGAGGTATTTACAATCACTTGTCCTTTGATTGGGCACTGTGGTGATTATGGTATGATTTGTCTCTCAGCGCAGCAGGACCTAAGAATGATGTTGATGGTCAGTCTGTCTATTGCTGACCCACTGGTTTTAACCTTTGACCAAAGACTCAGTTTGCAGAAGGAGAAGGAATCTAAAGATTCTAACTTAAGACATAAGAACATATTGACCCAGTGGGACTTAATGAACAGGTGGTTGTTGGTGGGCCTTTGAAATGTCAGCCATGTGCTGTGTGATGATGGCAGACAGGAAAAAAAATGATTGCCAGCATAATACCCCCACATTTCTAAAGTGTTGAAAGCCAAGAGCCTTAACACTCAAAACCACTTGAGCAGTTGGATCTTTATAAATTATACCATTTTTTTTTTTAAATGACCTATTACATGTTCAGTCCTCAGGGAGTGCCAATCAAAATTGCATTGCCAACTGGTGGAGTGAAGAACTTACAGTTGCACCTCCTGAGACCCATTGAGTATTAGATCACTACAGCACGTCGGCCACTGATCGCCTCGATTTGATGACATGCGAGTGCTCATTTAGAGCTTCAGCCTGTTTAAGTCCTGTCTTAGTCTGTCTGGACAATGTGGTCATCCATGCATGTGCTGTGTATAGTTCTTGCATGAATACACAAATGAGTTGATGCGTCTTGTGTTGTTAGCAAAGAGCTCTACACCAACTGAATAGTTGGGGAGACTCGCAGCCCTGTAGGCAACAGCGAAGACAAAGCTGAATGAAGATCAGGAACTGCTCTTGTACAAGTCTTGTTTCAATTGAATGTAAAAACTGCTCATTACTAAGTTCTTAAAATATGCTCTGTTGCTATTTGTTTGCCACTTATTCCAGGTGAGCAAATTCACTAAAACTGATTTATAATAATTTAAGTAAACAATGTTAAAATCACACACAACACAGTGTGCCATTGTTGTTCACAACCAATAATTTGCAGTTGAGCCACTGAATCCTAATTATATGTTGAGAGTAGCATTTCTGTTCCCAGCTAGAATGGTATTATTTCATTAGAATTAATATGATTCAATGTTACAGTGAAAACATAGCTTAAAGGTGCTAGATTTTGTTTTGAGTCATAATGTACATAGATGTTAGAAATGTTAGACATTGTAATTCCCAATTCCTCTTTTGGTATTTAACACTTAAGACTTATTGAGTTTCACATTGCTCTCTCCTTATAAATCTTTTAAACTTTGGGCTGAAATCAATGTCCCCCTGTTAAACAGCCCATTAATATCTCACTATGATCTTGGTTTTGTCACCACAAACTGCAGTGGACTGACTGCAGGGAGAAGTAAACCTGCTGACAGGTCTGCTGTCACCAGTTAGCTCCTCTCTGTGTTAATTATCTGACAGACATGGCTGTGTCCTGCCTTATTTACGTCTTTATCTCCGGGCAAGTCATTCATTGTGCAACCATGGCAACCCCTGCATCCTTGTCATACGACTGCATAGATCCATACTCAGGTAGTCATGGTTACGGTCGCCTTTCATTCTGTTGTGATGTCTATTCAGGGACCGGAGCACAGTTGATACAGGCTAATGTTTCTAAAAACAGCAGTGTTATTGAGCTCAGCTCAAATCTGGGATCTATTTTATTTTATTGACATGTTCATTGACTATTTCCTCTATTGCACCTATGAGGGTGTGAACTGTTCCATTATGAAGTCATTGTAATGTACACACTGTGATTCTCTCATACTTGTGTGTTTTCTGAGCAGCTCTATCAAAGCGTAAGTAATTTAAATTGATTGTTGCACTCACACTGTAGGCTCCTGGGGTCAAAAGGAGGGTTGTATTCGACTTGTACACAAACCTGTCTCAAGTCTGTGTTGCTAGGCAACTGCTCATGTTCATCCAGCAATCATCTTATTGAGTTAATAAATTATAGATCAGTGAATTGTTCACAGCTCCAGTGCTTGAGACCAACATGTATTTAAATATACGCCTAAATGCTTTTCCATGTAGCATAGAGAGACTTCAACATGCTCTGATGTTGTTTAATTTATAGTGAATTGCAGGTAGTCTGATATATTGTGAACCTGAATGCGCTGACACCTGCTTCTGTTGTTTCCTATAACAGTAACAGTCCCGCTCTGCTCCTCTGAGTCAACAGTGTGAGTGTGATAAGAGTCTGTTTCTGCTCTGGTGCTGATGCTGTAGTGTATTCTCTGCAGGAGCAGCTAGTTTCCCATACCATCATAGCACTGCAAGACAGTTTTAGGTCTTAAGAATGTCATGATGAAACGATGTATGTGGTGCAAGTACATCGCTATATTATAAAGATACATTAATAAATAAAACTGAGATTAACAGTTGACAGGCACACACACACACACAGAGGTGAAAATATGAAAAATAATGAATATATAAACCATTGGAAAAAAGGGCTTACATTTAGTAAAGGATTAAAAAACAATGCTGTCATGGTTGCCCAGAGCAACCCTGAAGCTGGGAGATCCCAACGCAGGGACACGACATGAAATCAGACAAGAATGCAATCCCTTACATTCACATCCTGCAGGTGTAAAAGAAAAAAACAAGGCTGTTAAATTACTCAAGTCCCTTTTTCAAATGTGTTTTAGATATTACATTTTACATAATAAGTACTCCTAAATGACAACACCACACACAGACTGTTTTTACATTTAAATTTAATTTTGACAACTCAAACTTGTCTTAGCCTCTAGTCCTGGCTTCCTGAGTAGACTTGGCTTTTCGCTGTAGTGAGTAGAGTTTTGCTGGATCTGTTCTTCACTGCAACTGAATCTCATCTCATGACTTGTTTTCATGGTCTGGAGTTGAATTAATAGTGTGCTATTTGACCTGCTGAAGCTGCCAGGAGTCAGACACCACAGAAGGTAAAACCCAATGGTGAATACTATGTTAGGTGCTGCGATTCAGACTAGATTGCCTTGATAAAGCTTTCACATGGTGTATTCTTGCACTGGGTATTGGTAGAAATCTTGCCCGATTTTGTGTAACTACAAAATTACATTATGGACAATGATGCTTTGTGCCGTCTTGCAGCCAAATTACTTAACCCAGTTGTCACTTTTTTTTGGTAACACCATTATGATTAGGAGGCTGTAAATCCTGCTGTAATGGTCTAAGTTCATGCTGCACCTCAAAATTGGCAGATTTCAGCTCCTTTGCGAAGTCCTATCTCAAGTATTGATGAGTGAGTGAAGCCATTTGTCTGTCTGTGCTTCCATCTAACAGGGATGTCTGAGTCTGAGCAGTTTCTCAAGGGCACGTCACAGATCAAGATCCTTTCTCCTGAAGACATCGAGGGCATGAGAGTAGTGTGCAAGGTAACAGAATAGACTTTCACCTGTCCACTGATGCTTTCCATTTATTGAATTTAGCATTTTGACATGTAATATCATTTGCAGCTGGCACGCGAAGTCCTGGACATTGCAGCCATGATGGTGAAACCAGGTGTTACAACAGAAGAAATCGACCATGCTGTGCATCTGGTAAATACAACACACACACAGGCATGTTTTGTTGAATTGCAGGCACTACCATGCAAACACACCAAAGTGAGATAACTTTAATGACCAAAAATTAGATTGTTAGCATTGTCTTTGTGGATCTGTTAGCATGTGGATGTTAGTGTTTAGCTCAAAGCACTGCAGCCTCACATCTGTTAGCATGACTACAGACTCTTTGTCTTGGAGAACAGACACTGCTGATAAATGATGCAAGAACAAGTTTCTGCATGTATGCAGACCCCCCTGCTGTAGAGCATCAATTCAACATCAGTTAGGTTTCTACCATATGCTGACTTGAATACACGTCTTATGTCATACTCATAAAACACACAGCTCACTATAGGACTACTGTATATTGATGTGATTAGACTCTGGCAATTTGTAAAGGGCAACTACATCAGTGGAAAAGGGTAACTTAAGCTTTATTCCAGGTCACCCATTTTTGTTATTCTCACTTGTTGCTTCTCTGCTCACTTTGCAAGGCCTGTACAGCAAGGAACTGCTACCCCTCCCCTCTCAACTACTATAACTTCCCCAAGTCCTGCTGCACGTCTGTCAATGAGGTCATCTGTCATGGGATCCCAGACAGAAGACTACTACAAGACGGAGATATCCTCAACGGTACACTCATTACACACTGCTATCAGGTCCTAGTCTCACCTTCAGCCACTCTTTTCTCATCTCTCACAGAGTTTATTTCATTATTTAATTTCTTTTAACTGACAGAAAAATGACTTTGTAACAGGATTTACAGGACTTTGATTGGTGTTTATGAATTTGTGTTAGTTATCAAACTTGGCCTTTACTTAAAGCTGCTATTTTTAAACGCCAAAACTGTCAATAAATGAAAATGTATGGCATTGATATGACATACATATCTCACTATCCAAACAAGTATCATGAATAGTTAAAGCAAGTTTGGATGTAGGGAAAAGTTTTATTAAAGAGAAAGCCGGGTGGATACACTTCTCCATGATAAATCGTTTTACCAGCGTTCTGAAATGGTGTCAGCAGGAGTTCGGCCAATTTTAGCCTCTTTATGAATATTTCTGCTGAGACGACGTCTTCCATCAGCCACTCCCCTCAGAGCATCTGATGGAGGACTTGCCAGCAACTCATCTCTCGCTGCGTGGTCCAACAAGACAAATTGTTTCATTAACCTTTACCAGTGGGGCCTTGCTAGTCAGATTCTCCGCTCACTATATTTCACCTAAAATGGGAAGACTTCCAGTTTGCCCAATAGGAGTTCCAATTTCATCAGCAATTTTAAAAACGGGAACATTTGGTTTGGCCTTGCAAATGAGTCGATGTTTTATGAATGTCCGCTTTCACACTCTTTCAGACGGATTATTCATCGCAGCACTTTCCTTGTGTGAAATAGAATAGCACCTAGTTTGTCATGTAATATGGCAGCTCTGACATATTCATCATCTCACTCTTTTGCAGTGGACATCACCGTCTACCACAACGGTTTCCATGGTGACCTCAACGAAACCTTCTTTGTTGGAGAGGTGGATGAAGGAGCAAAGAAGCTCGTTCAGACCACATATGAATGCCTTATGCAAGCCATTGACTCTGGTAGGAACTTGATCTTCTGTCATTGCACTGACACTGAAGACACATTGTACAGTGTTTTTGTCCAGACATACAGTATATGATTCATGATTAATGGAGCTGTCTTTACTGCCACATTCAAATCATCTAGTTCGTTGACTGTTGAGACCTTGCAGCAAGGTTTTAGCTACAGATCCTTTTGTACACACATACAGATGTTATGAATGGAATCATAGGTAAGTGAAGGAGAGGCATAAATGTGAGATTGCATAGACGTACTCTGTACCAGTGTGTACAGTTTGGTAGCTGAAAAGTTGCAAGGAATGGCAGCACACAATCAAAGCCAAAGTGACTTAGAAAAAGTGTTGCCATGACACAGAATGTCCACCAGAGAGCATTGACATTTTAGGTGATTATTTCTAACATAACAGTGATTTCATTTTTTTCTTCTTTCATTATCAGCTTCTCAGCAAACATGGACAGATTGTTTTTTCTCTCTATGAACTACAGTTAATAAAAGCCCTTTAACCCCTCTCTCACACTTTTCTTCTTGCTTGTTCACAGTGAAGCCTGGTATTCGTTACAGAGAGTTGGGTAACATCATCCAGAAGCATGCTCAGGCCAACGGCTTCTCTGTGGTGCGGAGTTACTGTGGCCACGGCATCCACAGGCTTTTCCACACTGCTCCTAACGTGCCACACTATGCCAGTGGGTAGTCTTACACTGTCGACCTGTCTTAAATTTCTAAAAGTTGCCATAAAGTGTTTTCTGTTTCCTTGCTACAGCATGATTTCTGAATTTATTAATTCCCCCAGAAAACAAAGCAGTTGGTGTCATGAAGCCTGGCCATGTGTTTACCATTGAGCCCATGATATGTGAAGGTAAGTGAAACTGTTTTTGTATGAATAATGTGAGCAACAGTAATAATTATAGCTCTAATTATTGTTTGAATCAATGGAAATGTAACTTATTTACATAATTCACATAAAAGTTGTAGCACTCTTACAAATATGCTCTCAAGAGGCAATAAAATATCCAAGTTTAGAGTGAGATGAAAGAGAGGAGAGAATCATCACCGTCCTTTGAAATCTATGTATCTCAAGATGTCAGCTTTTCATGAGTTAAGAAAAACAGTCTCACTTTCAGCTTTGTCACAGTGAATTCTTTAGATAATCTAATGGGTTTTGAGGTTTGTTTTTTAGCTCGTGCAGTAGCACAATTTCACCTACACCAAAAGAAAAAAAGGACTACCAAATGTGGAGATCTGTGGTTATCAAAGGAAAGTGAAGCAAAGAATAAATGTGGCTTTTAGGCTGTTGATGGGCTCACTGGGAGCTGAATGATAATGCAGTCATGCCTCACAACAGGTCATTTAACAATTTATACCACACAGGGATCCAGTGAGACTTTTCCAGACTTGGAGTGTTTGTTTCTACACCTCTGTTTAATTCATGGTGTGTAAACCTAAGCCATTGTGTGTTATATCTCAGGTGGCTGGCAAGACGAGACGTGGCCGGACGGCTGGACGGCGGTGACCAGAGACGGGAAACGCTCGGCTCAGTTCGAACACACCCTGCTGGTGACGGAGACCGGCTGCGAGATCCTCACCCGCCGCCTGGAGGAGAACGGCCGCGCTCATTTCCTCAGTCAAATGTAGGCCAGAGCGGAGCACACCAAGGACTGGACTTTGCAGACACAGACACCCAGCACCACTGGGTCTCACACGCAAACACTCGCACACACATCTCAAACGAGAGGCACCGCTCCCCGGAGCTCAGTGTATCTGTAGCTCTCATTGGTCTTTGCATTGAATATCGGTTCCTCAAACTTTATGGAAGTACTTGAATGTGTCTTACATCAAATATGGATTGCTTTATTAGTGAAAACTGTATCCTTTGAAGGAAATATGAGAGTATTTATAAGATTTGGTTTTGCTTCGTGGTGGGGCTTTACATCAGACCTACTCTGATCTCTAAGTCTTGACACCCAGAGCTTTTACTGGCTGGCTAGTTGACGTCTGTGGTGTGTGGAGCTCAGGGCAAATCCAACTAGTATGGCACGAGCTGCTTCTTTTCTCTCACCCTCTGTTAACTAAATCATGAGACTTCAGATGAATTTATCAGAGATGGACCGAAAAGAAACAGCAGTAGTAGAGACACAGGAGAAATTCTGGGAACGGGGTCAACAAGTGGCACCAGCTCACCAACAAGCAAAACATATTGTAGAACGACAGGATGAAAATGTTGTTTATTTTATACCACCCTGTTTCAGCATCAGCATTTACATTGTTTATAACACACTGTAATGTAGATGTTAGCAGATGTCAGTATTTATTCATTTCTTTGTCAACAACTATAACTCCTGTAGGGGGCTTCTATCTAGATGCTTGTATTTAGACAGATAATTACAATATAGTAGAGCAAAGTTGTAATTAATTATGAAATATTAAATATGTTCTTATGGAAGTTGTAATTGTTGACAAATGTTGTACATTAATCAACACTTAAATGTCTTTTTTTTTTTTTTTTTTAAATATGCATATTTGCTCAGTTGCTAAAGTTCAATTCTACGGTCTTATCTGTATTTTAAATATGAAGCTACAGCTAGGAGATGTTAGTTTAGCATAGCTTAGCTTAGAATAAAGACAGGAAACCAGAAAGGGGAAGTCATGCATATAGGTCCTTGCAAAACCACATCTTGTCATTGTAACACTTAAAAACTAAAATTAAATGAAAACAGTATAACATGTTAGTTAATGACAGTTTGCCAGGTTTGTTCATTGCAAACCTACAAGAGACGGTTAGCACAGCTTAGCACAAAGAGTGGACCTGGAAATGTAGATCCCAGCCAGCTGGGGTTGATATAATGGTGAAGACAGAACTGGTCTGTCAGCACCTCCTAAATCTCATTAATACACTACAGGTTATACTGCAGGACATTCAGTATGTAAATGTTTTTGTATGAATGATAAGTTGTAGTTTTGTATTAGGCATTCATTTTTATAGAGTCATCATAGTTTTTTACCCCACCTCTAGCTCTTATTCTAAGATAGCCATCTCCTGGCTAGTGCCTCATATTTAATGGACATATGAGAGTGGAACAAATGTTCATTAACCCTCGGCAAGAAAGCAAGTAAATGCATTGCCAACACATAATGAAACAGTTTATGTACCTGTTCAGTGATCAGCTGATTCATTGCTTCATGCCTGCCCATTGACTACCTAATAACAGTAACAGCTCCATTATCACTGTCATATCTTTTGACATGTCCAGTAGACGCAGTCCAACTTAATTGTAATATCCTGAATGTGGCTATTATTAGCACACAGCTAGTTGAGGACGTCAGTGATGGTTGCTAGGAGAATTGTGACGCACAGAGCATCTAGGTAGATTTCCCCGAATAATAAAAAAATAAAAAAAATAAAAAAAAAAAGCAATGATGATTGAGCTGAAAGTCATTCAAGTGTTGAACTTGTTAATCCTGCTTTAAGGAATACTCCTTTGGTGTCTTGTGTTTCCAATAGCCCTGGTGTAGCAGATTGAGCCTTAAATGTGTGTATCGAAGAGTTAAAAGTTGCCAGATGTCTCAAGGTGCGTTGACTGATATTTCCCCCATATTTCAACATTTTACCTTGATGTGGGGATTTTCCTGGTGTGAGCTGCATTCATTATTTCTACATTTTCAGAGGACTTATGTGATCACAGTTTCTCTGCCATCTTTGTATTTCTTCTAATGGAGTAATAAATGACTCTTCTTTAGCTCTGTATGGGTGAGTTTGTCCTTTAAATACACATGTGAGCTTATATCCCAGCCTTTTATGACAGGGAGAGGACCTCTGGGTGCCTGTCAGCCTTAATGCCTTTTTAAACTCAGTAGAGGACAAAGATTTTCTGAAATGCTGTTGAATTGATTATTTGTTCACTCCCGAGTGGCACTAAAGTGACTGACTTCCTTTGCTGTGACTAATGCAGGATAATTCATGCTATGGAGCAAAGTTAATGGTAGTTGTTTTGATACAAAGTGATTGCTCTGCTCCACTGGGAAGCAGCTGTGATTCAGCTGAAAAGGAATACTCAACAAAACACTGACATTAGCCGTGAACAGCATAGCATGTGAATGAGCAATGGTACTAACTTCAGGTTATTGTACATAGACACATACTACATACATTCAGACTCACATTAGCACATCTTCAATCATTAGAAATACAAATCAACATGTCTTGGAGCGGCATTGCAACACAATTAGCTAATGAATTAATCGCCAATGCTGCACATCTGAAATGTCAAGGAGAATAAAACACTGATTGACTAATTAAAGTGATAACAGTCACACGCACCAGTCATGGGGTCAAAACGACACTAAATCTGGATGAATTATGAAATCCAAAAGTAGCACTTAACGATGGGGACAACTCTCATGGCAGGGCTGAGCCAAATGATCTGGTTCCCATTACCACTGAAAGAGTGGACATCTCTATCCAAAGGTAACAGAAAGTACCTAGCAACAGCTCACTAATGAACATGCCGCACTATTCCCTGCATGTTAAATTAAAAAAAAAAAGAGAGAGAGAGAGAAAATGACAGGAGGCTGTGTGCTGGTAATTACTGAATGGAAAAAAAGTCAGTCTAAACTTTATTCTCTTTAAAACATTGTTTAAGAAGCATTTTGCTTCGCCTTTTATTGGGCACTTCATTAGTAAAGAGACAAAAAGGCCTAGGACCTTCATTATGCAGTCTAGAGTAATTTAGATAAATGAAGCATATTCAGTTTTCTGAGGCAACTCTTATTACACTCAAGCACTGACTTTGCCATCATTGTGTGTATTGTTACTCATATGAAAAACATGACCACTACTACAGACCACATGGATTCCTGTTTGACCATCCTCCTTCAAAATGGCATGCCTATTACTTGACACTGACACCTCTTCTTACATCTTAGGTCAAAAAAGACCTACTTAAAATCAGAAATATTTTTTTTTTTCTTATAAACTCTTTATATATAGATAGTTTTCATAGTTTAGTACAGAGACTGAAAAGGCAAAATAAAAGACAGGTACCAAACACTGAGGACCAGGGGTGATCTGTAAATCCACAAGACAAAATACCATACACAACACATCATAAACAGTCTTGCTCATTGGCCAAGCAAGCATACAATTTACACAATAAGTCATTTGCTGTAGGACGTGCAATAGTTTTACAATATTAATAAAAAAAATCTGAAGGTTTGATGTTGATTAACTCCATCATCCAAAAGACCCTTTGAATTATCCATTTCACCTTTGATCCTGATCACCACAGATGCACTGTGGAGGCAACATTATTGTTTTCTGCTGAAACTGACATGTTTTCCCTTAGAAATGACACACCTGAATGGAAGACGTCATCATGGTTGTCCTCCTAAGTTGAATATAGTTTGAGCCAACTTTTTTGGCAGTGTGGTCCCCAAGCTTGGAGACACTTACAGCATAAAGTTTGTGTACCCATTGTTCGCAACAGACAACAGACTAAAGCCAGCCTTGTGCCGAAATCCTACAGGGGCAATAATCAAAGGATGTTCTGCAAGTGTTTCAACAGGCTCGACTCTCCTGCAGTGTTTTCCACACAATTTTAAACCACTTCATCAGACCTCTGTGTCTGCGCTGCTCCCGTTCAGCAAAGTCCTCATCGATTAACGACCTGCCAACACCGATGCCATTTGGCTGTTTGTTGTTGCACTGCCTTATTATTCATTCAGTCTAGATCAAAGGATATTTCGGAATATTTCTGAATAATCTTGTTTTGGCTCCCCTGTTTTATCTCCTCACAGTGTTTCCTCTCTGTGTTCCTTCAGGGGGGGAATGTTGATCAAAGAGGTGTCTGACTGTGCATTGTTCAAATAAAACAGACTCAGACAGGAAACGGAAAGATTCTTTATTAAACTAAGCAAAGCAAACACAGAATGACATCATGGTTTTCCCTGCTCCTCTCTGTCTAGAACTGGAGGACGACTCGGATGCTGAGGGAGGAAAATGGGATTAAACTGTGAATATAAATTTCTTTTTTTTTTTCCTAAGGCTCAAATTAAAAGACACAATTGGTTCTTTTATTTGAATGAAAGCCTCTCAAGGTCTCACACCTCTTCATCACATCTCAGGTTTGTCCTCAACAGAAGGCAGCCGAGATGCATTTAAGGTCTTAACTGGTCTTACCCAGAGGGACACTGCAGCACTATGCACATTAACATAACAAACAACTTAAGCTTGTACTTTAAATCAAGGCTTACCATTTCCCAGCATGCATAAGGTCGAAACCATCGGTGATCTTCTCAAAGGGCAAAGTGTGAGTCACGAATTCATCCACCTTGAGCTTCTTGTTCATGTACTCGTCCACCAGTTTGGGGACGCTGTCGACGCTCTTGTATCCTGGGGAAAAGTGTAAAAACTCTGTAAGTGACTCACACTACATTTATCTCAGAGTAAAATGTTTGCACAAGAAATCCTGTTCATAGACATTACACAACAGCGTTTCAATCAAAAGTGACAAACTGGAGACTAATTGTACTACATCGACACCTACACACTTTTATCAGTGTGAATTCCTCAGATTAGACACTCGTGTAATGACTTGCCCTCCAGCCTGAGGGGCAAAGTATGTATTGTATACAAGGAGTGATTAATTTGCTTTGTACTTATGTGACCCTATATGAAAGCTGGGTGTGTAAATATTGGGTGGATGTTCTGAATGACTATGATTCATACATGGAAAAATACACAATCAAGAGTATGCTTGCATGTTGTGCTGCTACTTTCATTCAACTTGGCTCCGTTGCTTCCTCAGTATCATGATGAATCACATTTTAATCAGTTTACGTCATCCTGTGAAGAACATGAATGTCCGAACTCATCTGTGAATAGCTGTGGATACATCTCAGTAAACTGACAGTGTCAAAATGCTTGTTGCTCTATAGGAAGAGGTAGGGTGTTAAATATCAATGTCTTGACATTTCATATCTGTCACAATAATCTGATTGTTGTTGTGATGATTCATTCTGCACCAGAGCAGTGATAGATCAACTCCCCAATACTACTATATGAAAAGTCAGAGGATCACAGTCGAGGGTGTAGGTTTGCATACGATACGATACAGATTAATTTATTAAACCCCCGAAGGAAAATTCATTTGTCTGGCAGCTCATCTACCATTTGCAGAATAATTAAAAAGCCTGATGGCTGTAGGTACAAAGGATCTTTGATTTCTCTCTGTCCTGCATCAAAAAAAAACCTCTCAGTGCTGATGCAAAATTTTATTATGTCCAAAATCTCAATTTGCTGCTCTCTGTAGTGACCTATTAAGTGAATTTTATGTGGGCTATTCACATGCGTAGTGAAATACTGAAAACTTGACTGATGCCATCTTGAATCAAAGCTTCAATAGGATTTTCACCTCCATCTTCATAATGTCTAACTAGTTACCTCCGAAGGCAGTGCCTTTCCAGGTGCGTCCAGTCACCAGCTGGAAGGGCCGGGTGGAGATCTCTTGTCCGGCTGCTGCAACCCCGATGATGACGCTAGTGCCCCATCCTTTGTGGCAGGCCTCCAGGGCTGCTCTCTGCCATCAAGAAACATCAGGACTCAATCTGATCCTAACAACACCTGACCACAAACTCAACCTTTAACGCTGCTCAGCTGTGATGACTCATAGGTGATGTAGGATTAGTGTTGCCCTCTCACCATGATTGCCACGTTGCCCACACATTCAAAGGAGTAGTCCACACCTCCGTCTGTCATCTCCACCAGGAACTCTTGGATTGGTTTGCTGTGCTCCTTTGGGTTCACCACGTCTGTGGCCCCAAACTCTCGAGCAGTCGGAAACTTGTCCGGATTGAGGTCAATTCCAATAATCCTGGTCGCCCCAGCTGCTTTACAGCCCATGATTGCTGCAAGCCCCAGTGCCCCCAGGCCAAATACAGCACAGGTCGACCCAGCCTCCACCTGCGCACAGAGAGTTGGAGGAAACGAGCACAGGTCAGCACATCTCTGCAATTAATGGCCTAATAAACAGCAGGAAACATAAAAATGATGCTGAACAGAACACAACACAACTTTATTACCATAAATTAATGTTACATAATCATTAGAAAACAACACATTTTACATGATAGCTGCATTTTTTTCTGATATCACGTAAACACTCAAGGTACAGCCATATTGAATATTTTAATCCTTATTAAAAATCATCACAGGGGCTCTCTCCTTCTGTATTTAGGCACAGTGGTGCTTTGAACTAAATGCTGATGTAAACAGGCTCCCAGTTGCAATGCTGACATGCTGATGTTTAACACAAAAGACAGAAAGTAGACCCAATGAGTGCATGATACCAAAATCTCACTGCAACCAACAGATGCTGAGACTTCACTCAGAACCGCAAACAACATGGTGGCACTAAAGGAAAAGTTAGGAGTGCCAGCTAACACATATAAAAGAAAAGAAAGAAAAACACATTGTTCATTAACATACTTTAATATCCATAGCCCAGGACTTAAGGGTATTGTAGTTCACATGGATGATAAGGGAAACAAGATTGAACAAGTCATTGATTTAAATATAAATGAAAACCAAAACACTCAATAAACATTTTTCCTGCATAAATCCCCCATGGACATTAGTAGCTGCATGTAAGCAGTCTAATGAGAGGCTAACTTACTTTGGCAGTGTTTAAAGCAGCTCCATATCCAGTGGTGATGCCACACCCCAGCAGGCAAACCTTATCCAGAGGGGCCCTGGGGTTCACTTTGGCCAGGGAGATCTCAGCCACCACGGTGTACTCTGAGAACGTACTGCAACCCATGAAGTGGAAGAGGCTCTTGCCTTTGCAGGAGAAACGAGTTGTCCCATCTGGCATCAAGCCTTTGCCCTGAGTGAGCCTGAGGAACATGGCATGGATCAAAGTATTCAGAGGTGCCGCACAAGACAGGATAGATTTTTATCATAGTTGCTGCTCTGTGCAGACGAGCTCTAACCCAGCACTGTTACCTGATCTTTTGACACAAGTTGGTTTTGGGATTTTTACAGAACTTGCACTCTCCACACTGTGGGACATACAAGGGTATGACCGTGTCCCCTAAAACACAAGCACACTGTTATATTCCTAACCTTACATTGCAGTAATAAATGCCATTATGAGAGAGAAGAGAAGAGAACCTGGTTGAAAGTTGGTGACTCCCTCTCCAACACTCTCCACGATACCAGCTCCCTCATGGCCCAGAACAACAGGGAAAACTCCCTCCGGGTCAGAGCCACTCAGTGTGTAGGAGTCAGTGTGACAGATCCCTGTGGCCACAACCTGGAATAAAGGACAGGAGTGTGAACCATGCAGAGTCAGAGAAAATTACTGATGCCACCTGAGGATGGATATCTGATGGCATGTGGGGAAAACAATCAGGGATAAACCTTCTTCTTTACTGATTGTATGCACTCTTTGAAATCATACTTTGAAACTTCTATCATTAATTTTATTTTACTTTATTATTTTTCAGTTTTTTTCATCAGGGCTTTTTACATCATTTCATGGGAAGCACGTGTCATCTGTAATTTCTTAGCTGTAAAACACTTTCTTATATGAAGGCTGCTGTGCAAATGAAGTTCATTATTATTGTGACTTTATTAGTCACAATAATAACACTTTATTAGAAGAATCACAATAAAGAGCAGACCTTTCCTGGTAAAGCTTGGTAATGTAAGTATAAAGTAGACTACCAGTGAAGATAAAGTGTTGGAAAACAGGTTTTCAAATTATGAAATCTATTAAGTCTTAGAAATGAGCTAGTAATTATGGTTATAACTTGTCCACCCACATATTGATGTGAGTATAAATTGCAAACCAATCAGCAGTGAGTCCTTACCTTGAGGCGAACCTCCCCGGCTTTGGGAGGTGCCACCTCAACCTCCTCCATCACGAGAGGTTTCCCAGCCTCCCATGCTACTGCAGCTCTGCACCGGATCACCTGCAACACAACAAGAGTCTCAGCTGGTCTGGAATCTGTCAACATAGCAAAACCTTCTGGACATTTAACCCATTCGGTTCCACAGTGGAGGCAGACAAACAAATCACAGTCTTTTCACTATCAGTTTCTCTTTTTCTTCACAGGCTGAATTAAACCCTCTTTAAGACACTGACCTTATATCTGCCCTTTTATGGAGTCTTGCAACAACAGGAAGTCTGAAAGAGTGGTCTCATCCCGAGAACTCTCCAATGAGTTTTCACTCAATGGAGAGTGCAATGGAGACATTGTTTAGATTCAAACACACCCTCCATACCCCTATACTGTAAACATCCCCTCTACTCCACAAACATTCGGCCGAGCAGTCAGCCGTCTTGACGGTCTTAGCTATGGTTTTATGTATGTTGAATGACTCACATCCATTCAAACACTCACTGAAATAGAGAAGCCTGCAGGCTTACCTTCCCTGAAGTTGCCATGTTGTTTCACAACCGTACTCTCCCTCACAGAGTTAGGTCAGAGTGTATAGGTTTTATCAAGGATTAGACCAATCACAAAGAAGGGCCCTCCCCCTGTGGGCTGGGCCGCATGTCCTGACACTGCTGCTGCTGATCTTCCCACTTGACACAGTGCTCATTTCCTCCTTCATGTCTTTTAACAGAGGTTATTCATATACGTATATGACCACTGACAGCCGATGTGAATAACATTGATTATTCTGTTAGCAGGTGATATATTGACTTGAACTGCTGCTGCCTGTGTCATCTGATCCTACAGAGGTGCTACTGTAGCAAAAATTGCCAAAAAGGTATTGCTGGTTCTTACATGAAGGTGTCACAGTGCATTACAATTTATTGCATGTGGGGCCTTATTGTGCACCTACAATGGACACGTGAGCACATGTACCTGGGAGTTCAGATCAGCTCCTTATCAGTGGACGATAAACTTTTTGCTGAGTACATGCAAGATTGTTAGAATAAATATAAACAGCAATCAAATATAAATGTACTGCCAAGGAAAAATAATATCTTTTTATTTAATTCCTGTTTTGAGAGCACAGGGGTTTTATATGGATAATTCACAATAATCCAAATAGGAAAAGTATTTTCTGCTATGAAAGAAAATGCTCTCTCTCATTTTGGGGAGGTATTTTCAATTTTGCCAATCAAATAAAAGAAAAGAAAAAGAAATATCACTGTTATGACTCAGTGAACAGTCATGACTCTGCTGTTACACAGTGCTGAGAGACAACCAGAGAGCTACAAGATGAAGATATGGTGCTACTTTTGCCAGAATAATTTGAAAAGAGATGTCATGTATATTGTATATTGTGGTGGTTGACATCAGTGTAACCACAGTGAATCTACTGTGTGTAAACCCAAATGAGGTGATGATAATAACCTTGGGATACTTGAAGAGAGTCATCATGAACTGTAATTTTTATGGTCTCATGGACAAATGCTGCAGCCCATCCCTTCTGAATAATGATAAAATATGCTTCTTCTTAAAGCCCCTACAAAGAACTTTCATTTTGTGTTGATTTTGGCGACTCCTGTGGACAAAAGCGGTAGGTTTCTCTTTGCGGACCCCGTCCCAATATCAGCCATGATATTGACCATGAAAATATAGCAATGAAATTGAGCTCCGTTCAAGTCTATGCTAATTTATAGCCTTGTCAAATGTGCCATCTCCTCCGGTCTGAGTGCTGTACACCGTTTCGTCGTCCAGTGGACCGACCCCTCCACTGCCTTCCAAACGTAAAGAGGTAGACTATTTGGAAATAGCTTATCTTCCCACCGATGGCCTCATTTGTTGTTCTAGGAGACATCAGCAGAGGTGTCCTCAGGATTTCACCAAAAATACCACATAAATTTGCACCAAACTTGATGGAGATTAAGTGATGGATGGATCTTGATGAAAATCGGATATATTCATTGTGTTGAGATCCATGCACTTGAACTCGATGTATCTGGATCTAAGAAAACGTTTGTCCCCGGCTCTAATGAGAGTCATTCTGGTTTCATAGATATTCACAGGCATCATTAATCTCACACACACAACACAATCAAACCAGATGACAAACAAAGAGGTCACACACCCCATCTGTTTATACCATTTATTTTACCCCATAAACACGCTTGACATGTTTGGTAACACTGAAGATAATTTTCAGAATTACAACCTGCATGTAATATACTGAATGTTCAGTCACAATATACTTCATGTGAGACATATTGTGTATAATTTGAATTACTTTGGTGACCTTGAAAGCAACACAGCAGTTTCACTATGGAGAAAGTGTCAGGACTGCCCGGATGCTGCAGAAAAGAGAAAAGATCAGACTGAGCAGATTTTCACATATTAATGCTGTTGATACTTTTATTATAGAGTTGGTAATAATGAGGGAAGTATTGTAGTGTCAGTCTACCATTTGCTCTGCTGCATCAGTTCAATGGCGTCATTGATCTGGTCCAAAGTCATGTTGTGAGTGATGAACTCATCCACTTTAATCTTCTTGTCCATGTAGGCTTTTACCATCTGAGTCACACCATCCTTCCCCTTGAAGCCTGAGTTACAATGTGCACACATATTTACAAAATAAAAGAACCACCATCTTATCCAGAAGACAAGAAGCTAAATAGGTACAGAACACAAAGCCAAAGAGAGTTAGTGGTTGGCTGTCATTTGCCTCACCTCCAAACATGGAGCCCTTCCATGTGCGCCCGGTGAGTAGCTGAACAGGTCGGGCAGATAAATGGTGCAAATTTGTCCAGCCAACAATCACACTGACACCCCAGCTGGAAATACAGGACTCTAAGGCGCTGCGCTAGATGAGGAGAGACAACTCAATATCAGTAGGTTTCTAACAGAGAGATGCACGTTCCAATCTCTGACCAGTGAATCATAATAAGCCATTACCTACTACTTGAAAAAGACAAGTGACTTTGATTTTTCTATATATATCATTAGGTACATTACACTCCCTAGGATAGAGTACGTACACAACAATTTGCCTCACCATGACCTCCACATTCCCCACACACTCCAGGGAGTAGTCCACTCCTCCACCAGTCATCGCAGTCAGCACTTGGCTGATGGGCTTATCATGATCCTTGGGGTTCACAAAATCAGTTGCACCAAACACCTTGGCCTTCTCAAACTTGTCTGGATTTAAGTCAACAGCGAAAATCCTTTGGGCTCCTGCAGCCTTGCAGCCCATAACTGCAGCCAAACCCACAGCTCCCAGGCCAAACACAGCACAGGTGGAGCCTGGTTCAACCTTTGCAGATAGAGTCTCTGGTCAGCATGGAGGACTTTAGTTCTTGACGTTTCTTTCAAAGTCTTTCAAATTTGAGCAACAATTTCAAAAATATCTTTCTTTTAAAACATGACACAACAGACAATGTTCTAATCTGATGTTTAAATCCAACAATACTGATCGAGCCAACACCAATACACACATACCTTAGCAGTATTAACTGCTGCTCCATATCCAGTGCAAATCCCACAGCCAAGGAGACAGACTTTCTCCAGAGGGGCAGCAGGGTCAATCTTGGCCACAGCTATCTGGTTCATCACAGTGTACTCAGAGAAGGTGCCGGTGCCCAAAAACTGCAGAATCTTCTTCCCCTTATAGGTGAGCCTAGAGTCTGGTGCTGCCACCTTATCCTTAGAAACAAAGAGACTGAACAAGATAATACAAACTATATGTCTGATATTGTACAAACAAATCTGAGAATGTGGAGGAAATGAAGTGGTTGTCAGCAGCTGATGATTATGAAGCTCACTGGGATTTTTCACACTGGTTGGTCTTGAGACTCTTACAGAAGCGACATTCTCTACACTGGGAGATGAAGAGAGGAATCACCTTATCACCTAAAATTTAAAAACAATGTTCTATTGTGACTGTCCTTTACACAGACTTTTAGAATGGCACAAATAAGCCAAAAACATGGTATTAACAGTGAGCCTTAGAGGTGCTGCTCAGCAGGGCTGTCATTTTTTTTAATGTCAAGTTTAAACCAGTTAAAAAAAAAAAAAAAGATGAATGCAAATGTTAGAGAACTGGAAACTGACCTGGCTGAAATTCAGTGACTCCAGACCCGACACTTTCTACGATACCAGCTGCCTCATGTCCGAGGACGACTGGGAAATTCCGTTCATCCATATTCTCCCAAAGGAAACACAGGTCTGAGCGGCACAGTGCGGTGGCCACGATCTGCAATGAAGATGAAACACTGAAAGCAATTGCAGGGACAAACTATCACAAAGATCAAGATCAAGATTAGGTTCCTGATCTACTTTATTGATTGGTTTCCTGGGTGCAAACAATAATGCAGCAAGCCTTCCTGATCAGTTTGTTCAGTCTGCATTGCTGACTCAATGCTGCTCCCCCAGCAGACAAGGTCTCAAACATCTTACTGCACATGTTGAAGAATCTGAGCTTCCTTGGGAAGTAGAGTCTGCTCATTGCTGCTCCCATCCACCACTTATACACCCGACCACCACAGAGTCGTCAGAGATGTCTGCAGATTGCATGAGTCGTATTGAAAGGCTGAGGTGTGAACAGGAAGGGAGACAGCATAGTACCCTGTGGAACTCCTGTACCACTAACCACCACGCCAGACAACACAGCCCAGACGGATGAACTATGGCCTTGCTTGTCAGGTAGTCAGTGATCCAGGAAATGGTGGATGAGCCGACACCCATCACCTGTAGCTCATCACCCAGTAGCATAGGCTGGCTGGTGTTGAATCTGTGCCATCATCATCATCCAGGTGTGCGCGGACTCGCTGCAGCAGATAGATGGCAGCATCAACCACCCCAACAGCAAGCTGGTAGGCAAACTGTAGAGGGCCAGGGGATGATCTCACCTGCAGCCTCAGGTGGGCTAAAACCAGCCTCTCTAACATTTTTTTATATGGGATGTGAGGACAACAGGCCGAAAGTCCTTTAGGCCAGATGGTGTCATCTTCTTGGGGACAGGAACAAGGCAGGAGCCCGCTCTAGGCCCAGACATGTTTAAAAAGATGCTGGAAAACAGCAGACAGCTTGCTGGCACAGGACTTCAGAACCCAGGGGCAGATAGGATCCGGTCCTGCAGCCTTACATGGGTGGAGTTACCCCAGTTGTCTCCTCCCCTAGTCAGTCCCTAAGTACCCCAGCAGCCTCTGGAGTGCACCTGCTCACACTTCTTGTATGAACAGGCTGCCGGTGGACAAGGGGGACTTACTGGACAAGGTTGTGGTCAGAGTTGCCAAGTCGGGGGAGGGCAATGGCATTGTATGCATCCTTGCATTAACTTGCAGGGAGTTAAGTGTTCTATTGTCTCTTGTGGGTCGATATAGTGATGAAAGTTTGGGAGAGTTTTGTCCAGTGTGACATGGCTAAAAGCCCCAGTAATAACCATGAGGGTGTTAGGCTGCTGTGTCAGCAGCTGTGAAACAGTTGCGTGTATAACCTCACCAGCTTATCATAACTAAATGGACAAGTGTCACTAAACAAACATACTGAAAATAACAACGCTGTGTGTGTGTCTTGATAGCGGTCTCTCACCTTGATGCGGACCTCATCGGCCTGTGGCGGAGCTACCTCAACCTCCTCAATCACTAGAGGCTTTTTGGGCTCCAAGGCCACTGCTGCCTTGCACTTGATGACCTTTAGGGCAAATTGAGCAACATGAGGTATGAATTGTATCTCTGTTAAAAGTATACCAGGCTGGAAAAAGAGCACCAAAACATCAGCACATCTTCCTGAAAAACTTCAACTAGCTTGTTAAACTTCAGACACTTCATATACTTTAGGCTAATTTCTTCTTCTCACATTTCACTGTATGAGGATAGAGTCAGATAGTATTGCAGCACAAATCAGGGCTCTGACTCACTTCTGACATTAAACCTGGTATTCATGACTTGAGACTCAGGCTGCTCCAATGGCGACACGACTCTGACTTTTCTTTGGTGAATCAGACTCGGACTTAATCTCCAACCGAGATTTGATTTGGACTTGAGCTTTAGTGACAATCAGCTATACAACTGGTGTAATTTCAGGCTGTGTGCTATCATGTAAAAAAAAATTGTATCAACACAAACATTTTTCTTTATTTTACACATGGAAACCTTTAGTAAATCATGCCCTAAGTATTTTAAAGGTAAACTAAGCTGTTGTGTGACAATTACAATTTCTCCTTGCAACACAAAAGAGAAGATTTCAACTTGGTTTTTAGTGAAATTCTTCATGTAAATTTGAGTGATTATTATAGATGCGAATTGATAAGATTTAATTGATATCAATGCCATTGTTGATTCTGCTTATCGATCTGATTCTTTATTGATTCCCTTATCAATTCCTGTGGATCCTGTTGCGCTATTAGCGTTCTTTTTTTGTGAAACTAAGCCACACTTTTGACTAGAGCCCTGCAAGCCCACGGGGGCCCCCTGGGGGCCTGTCATGTGAATTCAGGCTGTTTTTTTTTTCATGAATACGTCGGGCTAGGCCTGGCTCACTGAACCCAAGCCACATTAATAACTCTGAGAGACTGAGAGACCTGTAGTTTTAATGTAAACAAAGTCGTCTAGCCTTAAAGGTACTACGAGGAGTTTTGGACAGCAGTGTTTTCACACTACATTTCCAATTAGCCTCTGCACGTACAGTTGCAAACTGGTCGCAAATGAGCCAGAGCGATATGGCACTGAAATGAACAAGCTAGCCAGAGAGTTTTTAAGACCGAACCAGAGAGCTTTGACCGAACAATGGCCACCGACGAGGTAATTACACAGACAGGTTTTACTATTAGGAACGTTTTGACAGTCTATAACGCGCGTAGTCAGTTGCCGTAAATTGCTCTGTCTTCCAAAGCAACTGCTGGGCAAATCGACCACTAAATAATAATATCAAAATAACTACAAAGATAAAACGATATATTTATCAAAAATGGACACATAAACGAGTGTGGGTGATGTGTGGTAGATTCATCCACATTAATATGAGACTCTTTTATAACCAAAAGCAAACTCCTCGGGGTATCTTTAATGATAGCCTTATCTATAATCTGTGTCAGGCTCATTTAGCATAAAGGCAAATGAAGTCGATGGATTAAACCAATTGGAACCGGTTCTCAACTGGAACCGGTTCTCAATTGCCATCCGTAGTGATAATGCACACATTACACAATTGTAACATTTATTCATAGCATCAACAAGATATTATACTCATCCACCATCAGCCTCATGCACAAATTTGAATTGCATAACCTACATCAGAGGTCCCCAACCTTTTTTTAATGTCAGACAATATTTTCACGGACCGCCCTTTAAGGTATAAATACAACAAAATAAAACTAGAAAATTCCCTCTGGGAAATTTTGAAAGGGCCACGGGGGGCTACTGCCGGGGGTACCATCTCTGTCAACATGGGAATCAAACCCACCACCAAACTAATCAGACAGACACATCATCATCTTGTACTGAGCACTGATATTGAGGAGCCATAATCACATTAAGTCACCTGTGTGTTTGTGTGTGTGTAACTGTAATCACATGAAGTTACCTGTGGTGTGTGTGTGTGAGAGAGAGAGAGAGAGAGAGGAGTGCGCGCATATGCGCGCATGTGTGTGTGTGTGTGTGTGTACCTGTAACTGTAATGGCATTGTGGGGTGTGTGTTAGTGTGTGTGTGTGTGTGTGTTAGTGAGTGTGTGTTAATTAAAGAGCCAGAATAACATGTAGTAAAATCGTAAATTTAAGTGTAATAATTTGAATAGTTGAAGTCTGCTGCAATACACTGGGGAAAAAATGTAAGTCTACTCAAACACATTGGAAACTGACAGCAGAAGAACATTGTAAGAAATAGATAGATAGATAGATAGATAGATAGATAGATAGATACATAGATAGATACATAGACAGATAGGTGTGTGTGTATGTGTCTGTGTGTGTGTGGCTGACTTGATACTCAGAGATCTGCATGTGTCAGTCTGATCTTAACGAGCTCCACCTGTAACCAACTGGTGGTTGCCAATGACGACAGAGCCACCCTAGCCAGAGACAGACAGAAACGTGGAGAAAAAGGGCGATTTTCTCCCTCTGCGCTGGTCTCACATTTGGGCTTAGAGCGACAAAACGGTAGCTCCTATCAGAAAAAAAAGCAGATCCTGGGTGGCGTAAGGACTTCTTGAACACTTTGATATGCTTTTGGTGTTTCTACAGTAAATATTTTGGGTCACGGGCGAGTTTCAAACAGGGGTCCCTTCTGCTTCTCTCGGAAAATCTTTGTATTAGAGTCAATGAGGAGCAGAGAGAGACGTGACCGCACTGAGAGGCTCAGAATTTAAATTCTGTAAGTCTCTCTGCTTTGATGAGCACATTGTCAGAAACAGAACAAGTTTGTCTACAACTGTGGAAAAGATCATGTGCGTAGAGTGTAATTTGTGGCCAGGAGGACGAGAGAAAGAGAAAAGTTTCAGATAATTTCAGACAACTTCTCCCACTCTAGCTGATGATGTCACCCACTCTAACACGAACATTCCGTGCAATACACACCCATTATAAACTCAAAATTTCTCCAAAAATGATCATGGTCATTGAACAGTGATTGATCAAAAACTATATGACCTATCAAAACGTGGATTAATACACCAACACACAAGACTTGTGTCTACAGTTAAAGTTTAAATGAAGTCTGTAGGTGAAAGTATGCCTGAGCAGTAGATGTTTGAAAAACTCCAATGATTTTTCTTTTTGGCTCGTTTTTTTCGCCCGTTCCATTCATTCCAATGGAGAATTTTTCTCAGTTTTTCGCGACTTACGTCGCGAAAAATTCATATTTCATAGAGAAAACCAATAGCACACCGATCCCGATCGAACCGCACGTTTTGATATATATTTGTCCTACAACTCCTCAAGCTGTAGGACGAGTTAAGGGACGAAATTTGGGAAGATGAAAAATAATAATAATAATAATAATAAGAAAAAACACGCAGTATAACAATAGTGCCTCGGGCGAAGCCCCGAGGCACTGGCCCTTCAGCTATTTTATAGCTGTAGGGCCAGTGCCTCGGTGCGTTGCCCCGTGGCCCTAATGATACACGATAATAAACGTGAATCGCAGCGTCCTCCTGACATGCGCCAACAACATAACAAGAGTAACATCTTCTCTGCCCCTAACGCTCTCTGGTCGCTAACGATTAAACATGCCTTCAAAATAAGACACAAATATAAAGTACATGAAAAATACAACTCACCATAACGCTAAATCAGTGAGAGCCCTGAGCTTGTTTCTCTGCAACGAGATGGTCCCATCAAGGGGTAATGGGAGACAATGACACCCGAAGTGTGTCGCTTATGTCTAGTCTACTCCGTAATTTTGTTTTGGTTGCTGTGACTGCAGAAAAACCCGCTTCACACAGATATGATGTCGGAAATGGCAACAGGGTTTTCAGTGCTGTTGTGGCAATCTCTGGGTATTCTGCCATGATTTTTGTCCAGAATACCGGCAGAGTTGATGTCTCGAACATACTTTTTGTGATCTCCAGCAGTTGATCTTCTTCTTGCACGGACATGCTGGATTCGCCTGGTTTATTGACAAATGGGTCGCGGATCCATTCCTTGTCCGTTCGTGGGTCTTTTGTGGTTGGGAAGTAGCGCTCAAACTCTTTTAAAAGCAAAGATAGGTGATCGTGCACCAGCTGGGGGAATGACTGCTCAGGCTGAGTCTCTTCCAAATCGCTGCCAATGTTTGAAACATGTCAAATATGCCTCTGGTCACGCGTCGTCGACGGAGACCGAGACAAGCACCTTGACATGCGTCAAGAGCGAGTCATAGAGGGATGTCATAGTCATAGAGAGTTCGGTCATCTTTCAAAATAAAATATTGTTCAGACTCGGATAATAAATAAAACGGAAATAATATAAGTTATTTATTCTTTTTGTGCGGCCCGGTACCAAACGACCCACGGACCGGTACCGGTCCGCGGCCCGGGGTTGGGGACCACTGACCTACATGACAGGAGCACATAGGAATCTTGCCTGAATATATACACCGTTTTTACATATTTTGCTTCATTAGAAATGTCTTGTGACATATGCAATATTGCAGCAAATATTGAAGAGAGTCTAATAAATATACCACGTAAATAAATGCTTTCATGGTGGATTATACTCACTTTGCCTGCTGTAGCCATGTTTGAAAGAAAAAGTTGTAATGTGTGAAAAAGAAGACGAGCGAGAGAAGAGTTGAGGCAGCAGCTACAGGACAGTGTGTGTTACCTGCTTAAATATGCGACAATTTGGCAAACATACAGATGGGCTGGGACTGTGCTTCTTTCGTCTGCACTTTGACACTGTCAGTGGTTACTTCTAACACCAAAAAGGCAACAACAGGTCCTGGAGTTAATGAATGATCTGGATGCCACATGCCCTTTAACAGCAGCCACAAGAGTTTTCAAATCATCACCGGAACGAGTATAACTTTTAGAAAAAGTTACCTGAGTTGCAGGATTTAAAGGAATAGTTTGGTAAAATATTAGCTTTCCTGGCAGTAATTTGATGAGTGGATGGTGACCAGACAAATTAGAGGTTTAGAGGAACATGTGGTAGTTGCATTGTGTTGCATTTCCATTTAATGGCCTTAATAACAGCAGGTTCTGTGAGGCATTTGTTAGTTTCCTCTGCTGCTGAATGTGATCTTCTCCTCCTGAGAGCAGATACTACTGGTGATTGTTGCCTGACAGCAGCTTCAGCAGCCATTGTTTTAGGTTTACAAGACAATACAGCCTCTGGACAGTGCTGTCTTCAGTGCAGACTGGAGGTCACATTGAGTCACTATATGGTGGAAAGCGAGCAGATTGGCCCGTGCATTCTGTCAGTAATATCAATTAGAGTATGCTACACTCAGTTATAATTTTCAAATGTGCAGTGTCAGCCATTACTAGTTGCAAACTACACACTACTTTAATAGATAAGGCTTCACATAGCCTTTAACTAGGTCTGATTAAATATGACTTAAAACTGACTGATCAGAACAAGTTTCCCATGGAAAACACACTGGAATAAGGATATTTATTAACAGGATACACCTCTATTCCAATGACATATGGCACAATAAAGCCAGAAGACAAACACAGAGGTTATAAAGGAAGGAAGTGTGTGGGGTGGGGGGGGTTGTGGTTTGTCCCTTGTTTCTTGTTTGTTTAATTTTGAAGATCAGTGTCTCTTCTCCCTGTGTCTCGCCCTCCCTGTGATTACCCCATGTGTCTCACCTGTGTTTGATTGCCCCACCCGTGTCTCGTTTCTCCCTCTGTGTTTTCTCATCAATGCTTTGAATATCCATTTAGACCCTTGGTTGGTTTGTTTGCATTCATGACCAGCGTTCCTGCATTTGTGCTTGGTGTTGCCTTAGTGTTCTGCCTGTGTGTTCTTTGGTTTTCTAACCTGGGAGGTTAAAGGTAGAGTCTGTTGGTTTGTTTGTTGCAATTTGTAAACACAACATTCGAACTGGGCTCCTCCCCTCAGGCTCAACTGTGCAGCAGCAGCAGCAGCAGCAGCAGTCAGGACTGCAAAGAAAAGTAAATACAGTCTGAGAGAAGCGCTGGCCATCGCCGGCAACAGGAGCCTTGAGGGATATTCTGCAACGAGTAGGAAGGTCATTACAGCGAGCATGGGAGCAGGTGCTAACATGGATGCTAGCATCCAACTGCAATCACCACTAGACAAGTAGAAGCCCATAGGTGATGATTAAGCAGGATTTTTTTTTGTATAAGTCTATATTTTGTTTTTCAGGAAAATCTTGCAGACTCTACCTTCAAATAAATCTCTGTTTTTCTAAATGATTTCAATACTAAGTCCCTTTGCATCTTGGGTCCAGTTCCTTGTTGTCTGTCACAGAGTGACTGTAGTTTTTGTTCACTTTGTTCACTTGACCTTCACTTCACCTGTGAAGTGTTGATGGTCAAGTCGGCGGTGCACAGCCGACTGTGTCTGGAATGCTCACTGGTGTTGTTGTTTTGACCAACAGGAGAAGAGACCTGTGGACAGGACCTGAGGGATGGGCCTACATGGGTCCGGGAGCCGCGCATGCTCACAGGCACGGGGGCAGCTGACCGCTGTGGGGAGCTACGGGGAGCCCGCGCATGCTCACACACACTCATATCCATATGAGTACTGAGTGGAGTATTAGGAGCAGCTGGGGTGGTTGGTTGATTGAGGGGCGGGGCCTCTAGAGCCTATAACTGAAGGCTCAGTCTAGAAGGGTTAGTTGGGGGGTTGTTGAGCCTGGGAGAGGAAGACCAGGCTGCTCTCTCTTCCTTTCGTCTGTTGGGATTGTTGTTTTGGCCATTTTCCTTAGTTTGTGTTTTTGTTTCCCCTGGGGCCTGTTGCACAAAACTAGGATAAGGGATTAAGCCAGGATATCTTGGTTATCCTGGCTCAACTTATCCATGATCCAGTTGCACAAAAGTGGGATAGGGGAAAGTGGGATATGTTATGGCATAAGTTACCGTGGAGATTTATTCTGTGGAGCTAGCCTGCTCCAGACCAGGCTAAATTGCAGGATCTCTTTAATCTCATCCCTTATCTCAGTCAGCAGTCATCACAAACGGAAACCAATAGTTATTCCACTGCCCACTACACATTGTTATCACATTCAACTAGATCCACTCTCATTATTTAAACATTTGTGATCATTATTTTCAATCATTGTAGATAAATGACGATTTGAGATGATGTTGCAACCATTAGATAATTTACAGTTTCCGACAGACTATATATAAAATACACTTCCACATAAATATAAATACACACATGATGTTCTTTTATTGAGAAAGGATAAATCAAAGCAGGTAAACCATCAGCTCTTTTCAAAACTGAAGGCACACAGTGACTCTACAAGTCAGAGAGCACGGAATCAAAGCATGTTATACAAGAATAAATACTACACATTCACAAAGGTCTGTATATAATACACCCCGCATGTCTGCACACTGAAATAAATGCAGGACAAATCCATACACGACAAATCCATACACAACAAATGAACTGACAAATGAATGGATGCAGTAGCCTCCCTGCAGGCCTGTATACACACAGTATACAGCACAGACAACATAAGAGGCCAAATCAATTTAAATTGAAAAAAATAAATAAATTAAAAAAAACACAAATTCCTCTGCCAATGCAGGCCATGTATAACTGAAATTCACAGCATGTGTCTTTACCAATACAGGACATATTTAATTTAAATTTAAAGCATGCATATTAACTAAAATAATTTGAAATAAAAATAAGTTAACTAAATAATTTGGAGGACAGCACAGGCCACAGTGATGTCACATGCCCTCAAAGCGCTGACCCCTAAGTCGTGAAGACAGAGAAAGCGTGCCTTCTGGAGGCCAAAGGTCATTTTGATCCTGGCCCTTGTCCTGCCATGGGCCTGATTGTAGGCCTGCTGTGCTTCCTGGGGGTCTGTGTATGGTGGCAGGAGAAAAGGCTGGCAGGCATACCCCCTGTCCCCCTGCGACCCCCAGAGAATTCACCTGTCAATACAAAATCTCATCATCAAAACCTCATAAATAGAGTGACATTCTTGACACAGCCATGATGCAAAAAGTGGTTATTAATAGAGGTGGTGTGGGTCACCCTGTGATAGGAGCTGATAGATTCCAGAGGTCCGAAAGACTCGAGAGTCATGGACTGAGCCAGGCCACTTTGCCACAACATTGTTGATCAGACAGTCAGCAGTGCAGACCATCTGGAGTTATAAGATGAAGACTATTAAACCTGTCAATGCACATCACAAGCAATGTACAGTGTTCATTAATTGACACTATCAAAAAGTATTATTATTATTATTATTATTATTATTATTATTATTATTATTATTATTATTATTATTACTATTACTTCTTATGAGGATTATTACTTCCCGGAAAAGTACGCCGCTCCAGTTGTCATGGTGAATCGGTGAATCGGTGAATCTGTGATCGATGGCGGGGTCTATTTGAGGAAGCCGCGTGCACATACTGATCCAGGATTTGTTTCACCTGGCTTGATGAATCCGTGTCTGCTCATCCTGGCTTGGTCTTTGTGCAACCAATTAAGCCTGGATGCTCTTGTTTTGGATTCGTTGAACCCAGCTCAGTCATTTAGCCTGGATGTCTGAATCCTACTTTTGTGCAACGGGCCCCAGACCTGGGACAATTAAAAGACTGCTTGTTCTATCTGTCTGTCTCCCACCTGTGTATGACATCTGCAAGAGGTTTTTTTCCCTGACACTCACTTGGCCTACACTCCCGAATGGTGACATTGTCTTTTTGCCAAATTCACAGCAGCATGTTGCTGCAGTGAAGACTATGTTCTACCAGGTGAGCCACCAAGCAACTTACTAGTTTATTCTAAGTTGTCAGCTCTCTGCTAGCCCTTATTTTCCTTAAAATGATAGAAGAGCATTTACGTATAATTACAATACTTATTATTTGGAATCCCACCAGTTCGTTCACAGTGTGAGCAACAAAGATGATGTCATATTCAGTATATGGTGTTCATTGTTCAAGGTCAGACAAACACAATATGCATAATATGAAATATCTCTTTATTATATGCATCATGTTATTTGTGAAAGTCTGATGTTGACATTCTGTGTAATATGTGAAATTCCTGAATTACTTTTGTTGAAAACAACACGGTGGTTTTACTGTGGAGAAAAGCTGAGGATGGTCCTGATGCTGCGGAAAAGAGAACAAGTCAAATTTAGTCGACTTTCACATATCAATATTGTTAATATATATAATTAATGATGAGGGAAGTATTGTAGTGTCAGTCTACCATTTGCTCTGCTGCATCAGTTCAATGGCGTCATTGATCTGGTCCAAAGTCATGTTGTGAGTGATGAACTCATCCACATTAATCTTCTTGTCCATGTAGGCTTTTACCATCTGAGTCACACCATCCTTCCCCTTGAAGCCTGAGTTACAATGTGCACACATATTTACAAAATAAAAGAACCACCATCTTATCCAGAAGACAACAAGCTAAATAGGTACAGAACACAAAGCCAAAGAGAGTTAGTGGTTGGCTGTCATTTGCCTCACCTCCAAACATGGAGCCCTTCCATGTGCGCCCAGCAATTAGCTGAACAGGTCGGGTAGAAACATCCTGCAAGTCTGTCCAGCCAACAATCACACTGACACCCCAGCTGGGAATACAGGACTCTAAGGCGCTGCGCTAGGTGAGGAGAAACAACACAATAGCAGAGGGCAGAAGGATGCAGGTCCTAAGTGGATTTGATTAGAGTAAAGAACAGATCTGCCTCACCATGACCTCCACATTCCCCACACACTCCAGGGAGTAGTCCACTCCTCCACCAGTCATTGCAGTCAGCACTTGGCTGATGGGTTTATCATGATCCTTAGGGTTCACAAAATCGGTTGCACCAAACACCTTGGCCTTCTCAAACTTGTCTGGATTTAAGTCAACAGCGAAAATCCTCTTGGCTCCTGCAGCCTTGCAGCCCATAACTGCAGCCAAACCCACAGCTCCCAGGCCAAACACAGCACAGGTGGAGCCTGGTTCAACCTTTGGCAATAGAGTCTTTGGTCAGCATAACACTTGAAGGTAGTCTTACTGATTCTCCATACAGTAATAACTTGCCAAATGTATATAACAGAAAAAGCCCCTCTCTGTTTTTTTTAATCCAGTAATGATCATGTCAAAAGTAAAACCTGCACACCTTAGCAGTATTAACTGCTGCTCCATATCCAGTGCAAATCCCACAGCCGAGGAGACAGACTTTCTCCAGAGGGGCAGCGGGGTCGATCTTGGCCACAGCGATCTGGTTCATCACAGTGTACTCAGAGAAGGTGCTGGTGCCCACAAACTGAAGAACCTTCTTCCCCTTACAGGTGAACCTGGAGTCTTTTGATGCCATCATTTCAGGGTCTCTGCCTGTCCTGAACAAAGTGGTTGAACATAAGGGGGAAAAAAAAGAAAAAAGAAACAATCAAGATGAACAAAATTACAAATAAGAGAGATTTGTTGAATAAAATGGCTGTGATACATGGGCCTATAGATTAGAGAAGGAGTGGCTGACAGCAACTGATGATTGTAAAGCTCACCATGCTTTTTCACACTGATTGGTCTTGGGACTCTTACAGAAGCGACATTCTCTACACTGGGAGATGAAGAGAGGAATCACCTTATCACCTGGAGGAAAAAAAATAAAAACAATGTAGTATTGTCACATAAATTACCCAATTTAGAAACTTTGAGAGCAATGTAAATCGAACAAACAAAAAATGGCAAGGATAAGTAATCACAGCAAAATCAATTTCAGGACTACAGCAGGTTTAGCCTGTGCTCTTTATACAATTATTCCCAGTGGCTCAATAACTCAGCTTGGTGGCAGTGCTAAGGAAGAAAATCTTCTTAAAACGCGAAAAGGCCTTCAGTCTCTTCAAGGGCCAGGTTTTTGAATTAACTTAAATGAAGTGCTTCCAAGCACAACACCGAGTTGTGTAAATAATTAAATCTGATCCCACGTTCCCAAAAGGTTGAAAAAACAAAAACCGACCTGGTTGAAATTCAGTGACCCCAGGCCCGACGCTCTCTACAATGCCAGCTCCTTCATGGCCGAGGACGGTTGGGAAACCGACTTTACTCTCAAAGAGGTGATAAAGATCTGTGTGGCACACGGCTGTCGCCACCATCTGCACCAAGATAAAGATGATGACTTCACAAAGGAAAGCATGTGAAGTAAACAAGCCTGTGTATGTACATAGTCAGGTCTAGATAGCGGTTTCTTACCTTGATGCGGACCTCGTTGGCCTGGGGTGGGGCCACCTCAATCTCCTCAATCACCAAAGGCTTTTTGGGTTCCCAGGCCACTGTTGCCTTGCATTTGATGACCTTTTGGGAAGTGATACCACATTAAATTGTGGTCTAACAAATGTTTTTGTGAGTCATACTGCTATCATAATACAAAGTGTACTGTATTTACATCAACCAAGTGCCAGAGCTGCAGACAGATATGGAAACCACTACACTCACTGACACTGACCACTCATATGTTTGCATTTTACAGGGAAATAAGCAAAATGTGTTGCGTTTCACATTTCCTGCAAAAGCCAAAATTCTAGAACCAGGATGTAATGCTGAGATGCTTTGTGCATGTATGATTCAAACCAAGTATTCTTCACAGGCTCATTTCAGAAAGAGTCAGTAGTACACGGTGCAAACAATGTTTAAGATTTTTTGATGACAGCTTTCTGGTGCAGCAGCTCCTCAGTAAAGTACTTGGAAAGAATACTTTTCATTTCCACATTATGTGACATTATGTGTGTATAGATTACCTGGCACACCACTACCCTCAAATAGACTAGACAGATAGAGAGATAGATGCAGCATATACATGCATACATTTTCATTGCATCAAAAATATACCTTTACCTTCAAGATAGATAAATTATGATAATAGAGGAATACATTGAATATGTATACAATACATTTCTGCAAGATACAAACTGTTTATGATCAATCAAATTTTCAAAACGATTTGTTATGAATTGTCCTGATTGACTACACATGGTACTAGCAATGAAACACGGTCATCGGTGTGAAGTGAACTTTGAGCTGGACCTGGTGAAGTGTGAATATGCATGTACACAGCTTTGCACAGGAAGTAATGCGTTGTAACATTAACAGTCAAAAGTTTTGGATTACTTAGTTTCCTTAATGTTATTTAGACTGACATGAATCTTTGTCTCAGTGTTGTAGTATGAGAATGTGTCTGAGAATGAACAACTGGAGATTTTACACATGCGGAATCTGTTCTAGTGTAGGACATAAAACACTGAGTAGAAACACTGAGTAAAAGTCCTCACATAGTGAAAGATACTTACCTTGCCAACTGTGGACATTTTGATGCAAAAATAAGAGAAGATGAAGGGGAGAGCAAAGTTGAGAGCAGCTGTAGGACAGGTGTGGGGAGGAGACAACCAGGGGTCTTAGGGTTGAGGGTTATTATTGCGGCATTATGTCATCGCCTGGCAAACATTCACATGGACATAGACTTTAGTCACGATAGTATCAAAGCCACTGACACACTAATATCAAGTTAACTTGTGAAACACAATGCATTAATGGATGCAGAATGATTTCTATCTGCAAATCCTTATTTAATTTAAATACAGGTGTATTGATGAACCTCCACTTATTGATGTGATGACATTTTTACACTGTTATTTACTTATAAGTTATAACCCACAAATGTCAGTAATGAGTCACTGGTAAAACAAACAAGTGGACAATAACATTTTTTCTGCTGAAAGAGTTCAGTATAAACTGTGACTATAAATTTTGAAAACTTCACAAGCTCTCTACATAGTAGACTATAGGCAGTAATGAATGATTTGAAACACAGAAAACAAAAGTATTTTATCTTTAAACTAAAGCCGAGTCCACATGGACCCAGATCCTTTTGAAAATGAAGTTTTCCCTCCTCCGTTTTCAAAAAATTCACATCCACACCTGCAGGTTTAAAAAAATCTCTGTTCACATTAACACAATAACACAATAAAAATGCTATGCATTGCAAGCCACACCAGCAGAGGGTGATATAATTGTAACTTTTAAAAGCACGATAGTGAAGATAGTGAAGTGGACATACCAAAGTGTATTTCTGGTCTGATCCTTGTTTATTACATGAGTTATACTTTCTATATTTGGACCTAATATCTTCTTCAGCATTTTTCATTTCATTCTCAAACATGTCCCACCAACTAGATGTCTGATCCAAAATCAGCAATGTTGGCTGCAGCAACTGTATATTGATGTGTAAACATGTAAAAAGTTCTGTAAGTAAATTTAAAAGCAACAATACTGTGGCCAAATTTGCCATTGCACAAACTAACAAGACAATCACTGCAGTTCTAAGAGCTCAGCATGTAAACAGAAGAGCAGAATCTGACATCACGAGCAAACATGTCGGTGACACATGACGTGGCAGCCGAAACACTCTGTTTTCTTCTTTCTTCAAAAAGGTGTTTTCAAAAGTCGACTGCCTTTGGCCATTTCTGCTTACATGTGGACATGGTCTAAATCCAACTCGATTAACAAATGAGGTGATTATTTTGTATCAGAAAGTATATTATTTATTGAAATGAAAAAATACCAGTTATTGAAAATATTGTGCTTTATAAGTGTGCGTTGCTTACTCTACCAAACTCCAGCAGATAGAAATAATTTCAGTAGATTAGCCACTGTAGTCCTTCACCACTGTTGCACACTGCTCTGCACGGATCCCTGCATTACTGTAGGTGTCCACATGTTTTGGTCATATCCCTGCACTCACTGCTGTCACAGCACTGCCGAAGAAACACAAGTTCAACTGCCATTATGCCAGGAATTGGATGTGCACTTGGAATAATGAAAAAACAAGGAAAGTTAAAGGTAAAACATACCCTCATCCCCAGGGATATGGCATGCTGTGTAATTTTGCACAACATTGCTCCAGACTGATGATCTGCTGGATCCCTCTGAGGACTTGGTCGTGGGAGATGACAACAATGATCTGCCCCATCATCAGGAGCTTGATCCCAGTGGAGAGCAAGTGAGAGAGCAGCTGGCAGATCCTGTCTCTGCTCTTGCGGAGCATGATTACCTTTAAAAAAAACCAATCACTCACTGCACTGGAGAGAGATGACACCCCCAGCTTCTTCCTCCAGAGACTGAGGCTGAGCCATTGTCTACAGTGCAAACATGTGTCTACCACTCTGTGTATTCACATCATTTAGCAAATTGATTCATTTTCTTATCATTTAGAGAATTGTGTAATTTGGGATTTTGGGGATATTAGTGTATGTCATGAACTAGTCTTATAAAACATAAGAAGTAGTATTAAAATAAGTGGGTATATGATAGGATTAATAGTTCTTTTTTGGAGGAATTCTCTAAAAGCAAGGTCATACTGCAAGACTTCAAAGATACTAAATTAATATCTAAAAAAAGAAAAAAAAAAAAAAAAAAAACAACACAATCACTTCAGAATATTTTTGACAATGATCCTCCCCCATCTTCCCCTCTGCTCTCTCTACCTCTCTCTCTCCCATCATAGTTTTTCACTGAAATGAACACTACACACAAGTTGTTTGGCAAACACGAGCTTCAGGGGGTTTGCAAATCGGCTGTTGGGACATGTGTATATCACATGTCAGGTGGTTTTTCCACATTTCTGGAGATTTTTATTCCACTGAGACTTTCAGCGTTATCTCTCCCTGTTGCCAATATAAATACTTGGTTGCGTAAAACTGTTTGGATAGTTTTTGCAGTCAGACAAAACAGGACAGGATCATTTTGCTGAGGCAGAGGGCAAAGAAGGACAAACCTGAAACAAGTGTGTAAATGTTGTTGTGGTAATCTGATTATATATAATTAGACTAATGCAAATGTAGTTACATACACAGTTCTAAGTGTATTGGTTTTCATTGCTAAGGAAAAATGGTCTTACAATGCATTTATTGCCATAAAATCAAAATGCCTGATATTCAGCTGAAATGCTGTTTCACTCATGATGACCTATTAAACAGTTTATACAAAGCATGACATGGTACGGAACATAACAACAAAATCACAACACGTCCATTTAGCTCTGTTTAGACTATTTATTCTGTTCCAAAACACTTTTGCCTACATGAACACCACAGATGATTCTCACAAATATAATCCTCACATAATCCACTAAAAGATGTTGACCGCTCAGGGACAGGCTGTGCACACCTCTTTATTGTGGTCAGGCACACCACAGCTGCAGGTCATTCATGATTTTTGGCTTTGTGGTGTCATTGTGGAGAAACACTCAACACCGTCCTGATGCTGCAAAAACAAAACAGACACTTGGTTCATTATTGATCTTTGAAACTAAATGGTAATCTGAACTAGTGGAGAAATCATAAACACACCATTTGCCATGCTTCATCAGTTCAATGGCATCGTTGACCTGGTCCAAGGTCATTTTGTGAGTGATAAACTCATCCAGCTTCACTTTCTTGTCCAGGTAGGCTTTAACCATCTGAGGTACACCGTCTTTACTCTTGAATCCTGAGCCACAAACATCACACACACAATAAAATAAGAGAGAACGAGAACAAGCCAACAGTGTTAATACTACCAGCTACTGCCAGGTCAGACCCTGTAACTGAATGACTGACTCTAAAAAGCCATGAACAGCACACTGTCACACTTGTATCTACAATGCCACTAACCATTAACTCTTAAGTAACCAAGTCTGTTCACTAGTGCTACACTTAACTAAAACTGCTGTATTCTCTGTCATTGCTAGCTTTCCTCAACTAATGCTAGTGCAACAGACTGTCACAAGCGAGTGAGCCAAACACAACTTTTCCTGTCCCCTGTCCAAGATAACTACTCTTACCTTAAAGCATATTATCTAGATTAGATTCCACCCACCCTCTTGAGACTGACAACCAATCACTGATGACATATAACAGTGACATGGGGATAGGCAGCGATGGCCATATTTGACTGACATGTGCCTCACCTCCAAACAAGGAGCCCTTCCATGTTCGTCCAGCAATGAGCTGAATAGGTCGAGTGGCAACGTCATACATATCTGTCCAGCCGACCAACACACTGACACCCCAGCCTTTCACACAGGACTCCAAGGCACTGCGCTAGATGACGAAAGATAGTACAATGTCAATGGACTTGAAACAGCAGGGGAGAACATGTGGCTTGTTCAATTGAACCACTTCACATCAAATCATGTGTCTTAAAGAAACTTCTCTTTATGTCTTACCATGACTGCCACATTCCCCACACACTCCAGGGAGTAGTCCACTCCTCCGCCGGTCATCTCAGTCAGCACTTGGCTAATGGGCTTATTGTGATCCTTGGGGTTTACGAAATCGGTTGCACCAAACACCTTGGCTATCTCAAACTTCTCTGGATTGATGTCAACGGCAAAGATCTTCTGGGCTCCTGCAGCCTTACAGCCCATAACTGCAGCCAAACCCACAGCTCCCAGGCCAAACACAGCACAGGTGGAGCCTGGTTCAACCTAAAGCGGCAATAACTAAAGATGTCACTGAAGACTTCTTTATGTCCTGTGTAGTAATAAACATGATCCTCAGACAGCATATTGAATTTCTGATGCCTGAGTTATTAAATCATCTCAGGAAGGCGTGGGAAGAAAATTACAGCAGGTAATAGCCATCGCCAGTGACAGGACATACACACCTTAGCAGTATTAACTGCTGCTCCAAACCCGGTGCAGACGCCACATCCAAGGAGACAGACTTTGTCCAAAGGGGCTGCAGGGTCAATCTTAGCCACATCCATTTGGTTCATCACAGTATACTGTGAGAAGGTGCTAGTTCCCATAAATTGCAGAATCTTCTTCCCCTTACAGGTGAACCTGGAGTCTTTCGGTGCCATCACATCATGTCGACCAGCAGCCCTGAACAGAGAAGTTTTGAGAAATTGTGTTACATGATAATTTATCAAACAGCACATTTCTATGTAAATGCTTTCTATCTCTTCTCTTGTTTGCACATATTCAGTATGATATCAGCTGCTGTGTCTAGTGGGCACTGCTTAGTCTGAGGGAGGACAATTGAGGTGAAAAAGGGAGGCAGAGGAAGTTGGGTTGGATGAAATAAAAGTGTGAGTTGATAGGTCTGTGTTCCAGAAAAAACAGATTGTGTTGGGCTTCCTTCTCACACACCCACATTGCTTGAGCACCAGGACATATGTAGGTCTATAATGCTTATGCGTTATCATATAGGTTGATGACTAACACATCATGGATTAATTATTAAGAGATGAGCTCACCATCCTTTTTCACACTGGTTGGTCTTGGGGCTCTTACAAAAGCGACACTCTCCACACTGGGAGATAAACAGAGGAATCACCTTGTCACCTGGAATTTCAAAAAAAAAAAAAAGAACTTTAAATGAATAATTTTAAGTGAGTTCAACAAATCGATAAATCAAATGTGAAAAGGTGGACTGAATGGCTTTGGTCTTGCCATTGTCACCAGTCCTTGAGGCAAAGGAACACAAAGAATTAAACAAATGAACCCTTGTTGTAAGCTTTACTAACCAGGTTGAAATTCAGTGACTCCAGGCCCAACGCTCTCCACTATGCCAGCTCCCTCATGGCCAAGGACTGCTGGGAAGCCATCTTTGTGCATGCCCTCAAACAAGTGGTAAAGGTCCGTATGGCACACCCCGGTTGCAACAATCTACACCACGGACAACAATCACACAGACTAAAGACATTCCTGATGTTTTCTATGGGGCATTGAGAGGCCAAAATCAGGGCCAAACATTAGCCAAGTAGCTTTAGAAGCTGGATGTAACACCTTTTTATATTACCAACTTAGCAGTTGTTGAGAAGCCATTTGTGGCAGGATGGAGTTTTTCAACTCGCTTGATTGCTGGGTTGGCAACACTGTTTGTTTCCCTTGTGTTTAATTAACTGAGTCAACTTTTGCACCACACCAACACCTATGCATTGTGCAGTACTCCTGTGATTGAAGCACCCCCAAACCCCTGAAAATATCTTTGGAATTTACATCTCTCGTGTCATCAGCTCCTTGTTCCAACTTTGTTTCCAAAAGAATTAACTAGTGAACCAAAAGTGTCTGAAAGCTGCATAAGTGGCTGAGTGGACTCTCGGTGAGATTGGTGGTGCGAGCAATCCTATCAAATGGTATTGATTAAATATCGACATCAGATATGGCTTTTAAATACTGTGTTTGGGCAAAGAATTAAACAAGTGCTTATTCAGAAGACTATATTGTATTTCTGGTTAGAATTGGTCTCTAAAATCTGCAGTATGATCTCCCTACTGAAACTACATTTATATATTAACCCTTGCTTAAATGTGCTTGTGTTTGTACATGTTGACAGTGGGCGTTTCTCACCTTGATGCGGACCTCATTGGCCTGGGGTGGGGCTACCTCAATCTCCTCCATCACCAGAGGCTTGTTGGGCTCCCAGGCCACTGCAGCCTTGCACTTGATGACCTAGAGGTCAGTGACACCAAATGAAATACCCAGGAAGAATTTCATTTTTTTGACTGTAGCCTCAGTTAAATGGCACCAAGGTCAGATTCTGTAAAGATGACGTATGGCAGGTTTCTAAAACACAGCAATCATCTACATCAACCTGGCACCAGCTGAGACATGTTTTTAACACTATCTTATGATTTCAACAACAGTCATTGTGTGGTGACAAACTGACTTATATCCCACTTATACCTCCCACTAATTATGCATTTTAGCATGTTTTTTCCTTTTTAACAGAAATAATTAATACATGATTGTTTCAGGCAAATAACATCAAAACAGCATTGAAAACACTGCGTTCTATCTGAAAAGAGCTACACCCATTCACACTTCATTTACTGAATTAATACAAAAATATAAAACACATTCAAATCTGAAAATATTTGATAATCACTTAAAGTTCTCACAGTTTGATTTCTGATGTTTATTATCTCCCTGATTATACTTACAGTGTAGGAAAACATCACAGTTGCACACATACTGAATCATGTACCTACCTTACCAGCTGTGGCCATTTTTCAGTTGTGATAACAAAAATCGAGAGAGGGGCTGAGGATGAAGAACAAGCTGGAGGACTGGAGAGGGAGACAGACGCTTGGGCTTCAAGTTCATATATGGGGAACGAGAAAAAAGTTGTGCAATCACTTAGATGGGCGGGGACTTTGGATGTTTAGACAGTGCTTTGGCACAGGTCAGCGGTAACTGTAAAAAGTTCCTGATATTCAAATCTGGAGCTAGATGTAGAGACTGTGGAGCTGCATAAAAAAGATGAGGATTATATCTATCATGCACATTGTTTATAAGATGAAATAGTGTCCTGATGAGACAAAATAACTTTACTAAATATGTAAGTTTTCTTTGTATAGCACCTTTCAGAGATAGAGATCACAAGGTGCTTCACAGCAGAGAACAAGACTGAATACAAATACAAACAAATACATATTGAACACAAATACAAATTGAATACAGATACATCAAACTAAATTGAAAGCCTGTCTAAAAGGTAGGTTTTAAGCTCTTTCTCAAAGGAGTCAATAGACTCTGGAACTCTTCATGAGAGAGATGTTCAGCTTCAATCTTAAGGACACACAGTACACAAATATTAGTCTTGAGCACAGCCAGCCTGAAGACAATTGGAAGAAAACGAATGAGTTAAATATGAGTTTTTCAAGAGTGTCAAGAGTTTGTAAACTCATAATGTTACAAGTAAAAATCTACTAAGATACCCCAGTTCCTTGACCCAGATCTAAGGATCAAGATAACTTTATTGTCACAACCACAATAGCAATTCAACAGTGTCATCCCACTAACTGTAAGTGAATGATATTGGAAAATACAGTAAAAGTCATTTGGGATGTGCAGCTGAGCAACCAGGCAGCAAAAGCTGACAGTGGTTTATAGTTTTGAAGCTTGTAAAGAGTTTATAGCCTGTATGACTTGAGATACGAAAATCCTCCTCACTCTCTCAGTTCCTGTAGGAAACTGAATGTGGTGGCCGGTACATGTGGTTCTTTACTGTCCTTACCAGCCTGGTGGTATGCATTGGCCAGGTCAGGTCCTCTGAGATGTCAATACCTAGATAGTTATAACTGTTCACAGTCTTCACTTCAGTCTCATGCAGGAGTGTTGCTAGCAAGTATGCTCTACTCGGGCACAACTCAGTCTGACCCATACAATTTGTGTCAAAAATGGGCAAAATCCATGGGTGCGAGGTGGGGTGCGGGTTTGAGCACCACCAGTATGGGCACACACACATTGTGAAAACAGTGCTGTCCATGCTGCGGTGACATTCAACCCCTGAACTGGCTATACAAGCACTGATGCACTCATGCCCACACAACAATGGGGCTCGTTAATCAATCACATTGCACAACAGAAAATATCAGTAAAATCCGCCTACAAACCATCCACAGAACCCCTGGCCTCCTTATTCCTATATTCTTAACATTTCTATGTCCTTTAGTCATTGCTTAACCTGATGATTGATGTCCCCCTTTCTATTTCTCAAAATGTATCCAAAAGAGGTGATCTATGAGTAACTTAAAAGAGACATAAAACACAGACAGAGCACAAATACAATTTCATATCACTCGCAGTTTATTTACAGATTTTGATTGACAGAGGGGGTCCCGGATCCAATCAAATAGGTACCGGTTCCGATCGGCGAGTCAAATTAAACCCTGCCCCCATGTGACTATGGCACAGCTGTATATGTTGGAGCTGTGAGTGGCTGTATAATAGTGGGTTTGTATCACATCCTATATAATACATGTGCCCAGCCTGGTCAAAGATACTTCCTGTTCCCACCACCTTACAAATTGCTGCAGCCCTATGGAAATCATTTCAACAAGTTAGACCTGTGACGGAACAATCAGACCTATCAGACCTAAAAATGTCTAAATGCAGAAGTACTTCTCATTTCACTCCCTGCTCCTTAGGTTACGGTATGTTTTTTTTTTATCTTCCCCTCCCTAATACCTGTGTGGGGTGTGTTTCCAGCGTCAAAGGTTCCAGCTTCCTATAGCTTAGTGTCCCTCTCTGATGCTGACTGGTCCTCCTTATCTCTCTAAGCTTTCTCCTCGTTTACAGACATGGGACAAACAGGTGGCGCCTACTCTCACTAACAGAGAGAATAAGCATTAGTTATCACAAGTCAGAGATAGTTGACAATATTGGCCTAAGGGTGTTTCTGATATTATGTAGATTACTGATAATATAGCCACAGTCTACTTATGTCAAAGTCCATAAATTAATGAGGTGAGAAGGGAAGGTGAGGTTATTTGTGCAGGATAGTTCATGCCGATTCAGTTCATGGTGCTTTGCAGAAGATAAAAGAGTTGTTATAAAGTTATAAACGTGAAACATTTCTACCACTTGTATAACTGTTATGAGTATTGCTGCTGTTGTTGTGTATGGTGTTTTCCCTCCCTGTGTGTGTGGGTAGGCGGAGCTTCTGGTTTGTGGCCCCAGCTCTGATTGACCACGCTGGGTGCACCCAGGCTCTATAAGCCCTGCTGACCTTCAAAATGGCCTCTTCACCTTTCCTCCTGACAGCACTGCCACCATCAGTGTGTGTGACCCTCAGTTTTATGTGAGACAGTGATGTTGTGAAAACCAGTACTTTGAATGCAAGCATATTCCTCCTCTTCTTTAAGCAGTGGTAGGAGAGACAATCCCTTTTTCTTTGTTAATTTTTCTCATGTTTTGTAAACAGGAGACTAGGTGAGCCGCCTGTCCTTTGTTTGTTTCTCTATTTCCATCCGGCCAGGTTAGGGCACCAAAATATTTTGTTGTTGTGGGAGATACTCATCTCCGAAGTGAAATAAAACTGTTTTTGTATCTGAAGTTTGTGGTGCTGCCATTGTTTGTGGGTCTAATTACCCCTTTGTGATTCATTTGATTGTCTTTTTCTTTATTTATTCATTTGAGCTTCTCATATATCCCAGGTGTGAGGCTATGCAAGTCTGACTTGAGTCTGTCTTGACCTACTCTGGACTGCATAAGTAGAACGACTTGAGGCTTAATTGTGATATGACACTAGTTTAAGCTCGTCTTTTTCCGGTGAGCTTGGCTTTCTTAAGCCATGTTGATGGAATACACCCCAATAAACAAAGATTCAGTCATTAATATCAACACACACTTGTCATATGTAAAGGTAATGTTATAAGAGCATGTTAGGTGAAACCTATTCAGGTGCCACACACTAAACCTGAGTAGTGTGTTAAAGAAAGGGCAATTCAAAATAGTTTTTTTCTTTTTCATGTTTTTTTAATGATTTACTATCATTAACATGGGTGACACTTTACATAATTATTTGCTGATATGTTGCAAATGGTGCATTTTCTATGATCAAATGCATGGCAATTAGTCAACACAGAGAACACACCCAGTGCTAATCATCAGTATTGTTGAAGATAAAAGAGGTCAAATCAGACTGTAAAAGATGAACAATCCAAGTTATGACACGTTTGCTTGTCAGAATTCTTAGAAAATCATTTGCTTCAAAAGGCACTGTATCAGAAAATCACCATCTCTGATGTGTGGTGTCATGCACCCAACCACTGAAACGATTGCCTCTCTCACTGGACCACACGAGCGCTTTCAGCAAATGCTGCCAGTAATAGTGGTAACCATCCTTCCCTGGTCACTCCATAGTAAACAAAATATTCTCAACAGCTTCTTAACAATAAAACTAAATAAACTTTGTACAAAATAGTGGGACTTTCTTTTTATAGTGGCATTTCATGTCATCTAATAGACCTTAAAAGAAGGGGGGAAGGTCACTCTGCTTTTGTGTTATTTGTTTTTCCAGGACCAAAATGATTTTTTCATTCAAGAAACATCCCACAGTTTTCATGGACACAACATCCAGGGATCGAAGGGATCTTGTTAATGTTCAACAAGAGCCAACAACTGCATTGTTAAGACATCAGCCATAAGGTCTTGGGGTTTTTACATTATTATATTTTGGCACTAAAATATGTTCTCAAAAACTGCTTTTAAGATCATTCTATAACTTTCCTGTGTGCAAACTTAAAAATACATTAAGAGACATTCTGTATCTTTAGATGGAACATTGTCACTTTAAGCTTTCAGCTCATGGACAGTCATTCCAAGAATAAGGTTTAGAGTCTTATGTAGAGAATACATTTCTACGACACATTACACAAAAACCTCCAAAGTACAGTGAGAGTGAAATAAACATTAACATGAAAGAAAACAAGAGAAGATGTCCATAGAGCCTGGACAGAAATGTTAAATTTCTCTGGAATGACACAGATTTTTTTTTTCATGACAACATTCAAATAAGTCACATCTAGCAGAACAGTGTACATCATTGAGCACCTGTGGCTGGCTGTGGTGCAGAGCAGCTGTACATGCATTGTTATGAGGAACAAGTAGTTACAAAATATTTGCCAGTGTGCACACATGCAAGTGTAATTGTATGCATGTGGATTTTTCTTTCTTTTTTTTTTTTGTTTTTTTTTTTACAGCTGCCTTAACTAAGGAGTGTAAAAGCTTGATAGCACATCGTAAAAATGAACCGAGAGTTCAAGACAAGGTGTGTGAGTGAAAGAAAAGCAAGGCAAAAGTGCAGTGACATGGAATAATACCAGAAAACCATGCAAGCAAACACACACATACACACGCATCCCCTGTCACACACTGATTAAAGTTATTAATGACTGTTGAGTCACAGCAGAAAGATAGCACTTTGTTTTTACAAGGCATTAAAACATCATCAGATACAAAGCAGTGAGGTTTGTCACCAAGAAGCACCCGAGAGAAAGGGTGGAGATGAGGGAAATTACCAACAACGCTGAATTACATCCAGACTAGTTTAGTCTTAATACTTTAAATATTCTCCCACAAGCCTGGAGATTTCAAAATATAAATATAATTTTTTTTTTTTTTTTTTTAATTCAATTCCTGAACTGGCTAAACTGACCCTCCACACTTTGGTAGAGAACAACAGCTTACAACTTGCATTTAACTGGACAGATTTTGGCCAAACAAAAAACAAACAAAGAAAATCAAGACTAGTCCAACAGTCTCCCCTTTGGCCTCATGATCTGTGATCGATAAGACTTTAAATGATATAAACACATAATAAATTGGTCAAGAAAAAGAAAAAAAACAACAACAACAACAAAACATATACACTCACAATAAAGGATCCCGGTGATGGTGACATGTAACAAAGCTGAGGGAGGAAGAGATCCATGTGTAATAGACAGTTAGGGATCAAATTCCCCTTTCAAGCTTCAACTGTCACTTCTTTCCAATTTACTGTTGGCAACAACTGACTGTGAGTCTACACTGTAATATTACATTAAGTGATGATTAATAAAAACTGGCTTTTTAAGTGTTTCTTTCATTTAAAGTTGAACCACTGATGGCACACGAATACACTTTCTTGTAAACTATTATATTCCAAGTTTGTAGCAGTGGGGATATATATCAGTACCAATTCTGCTGAGTAAAGTCAAGGTAAAATGCAAAAATATTATATACAATGTTAATGAAGATCTTAGAAAATTATTGAAATTGCTCATTTTAATGCGACAAAGACAGTGTAAATTGGATGAGGGAGTAAATAACAGTAGATTTGAGTAATAAAGCAGATAGTATGTCTTATGTTTTCCATTGAGAACATCTTTTATGAGTCTATTTAATTACATTGCCACTAACTGTCTCCAAGCTGGTGTACTACTACTAAGTAAATTAACTTACTACAACAAACACCTAACTGCCCCCTAGTTTTAGCAATATTTTTGATATTTCAGAGAAATTTGCTTATTTGTTTTGTCATTAGGAGTTAGAAGTGTACGAATATATCATACTCACGATGCTAAATGTGAAGCACCAGTGAGCAATTACCTTAGCTTAGCTGGAAGACTGGACATGAGGGGAACAGCTCACTTGGCTCTGTCAAATAAAGCCCCACTAAGCTATACTGATTTACAAGTTAGATATTGTTTGTTTGACTGTAAGTGGAGGAAAGCTCATCCAATCTATGTCAAACTTCACAAGTGTATTGCTATGGACCCATGGAAGTTAAGTGTTTTGAACGAAAAGGGCAAAACTACACTAGAACTATGCATTTTCCCAAAGGTCAAAACAACAGCATTGATTGGTATAACCACCTGCTGTTCAGCATCTGACATGAAGTAACTTTTTTTGTAGTGCCACATTAACGATGTAATTTTCAGCTTTTCTTGAAGAACCAAGGATGGAAATTCTAACAATGTGATGTGGCCAGAATGGTGACTAGTTTAGAAATGTGAAGTGAAGTGACGTTCAAGGTATTTAGGTATGGCTGCAGGTTTGTTTTTAGCATTTAGACATGGGTAAAAGTCTCTGGGTTCCACATTTAAAAAAAACAAAAAAAAAAAAAAAAAACTTCATTGACAAAACTTAAAGGGACCACATATAAAGCACACTGCCACCAAACACAGAGGGGACTCAACAAATTGTTAAATGGCAGGAGTTCCAGATATGAATCATTTAATTATCCAAACCTTAGACCAAGGACTGTGTTTCTACTTCAACCAGATCCATTTTACTATGTAAAATCTTTTAATGAGTAGACTTTGTTTGATGGAGCAAAAAAGATGGGAACTTGTGCGGTCCTGTGCAAACAACGCAACATCCAGTGCTATCTTTTTTTTTCAGTCTATGGCACCAGTGACTGAGCTGTTGTGAATGAAGGATGGTGTGTGGTGGTTTCTTTTAATTGTGAATAATTAAAAGCCATCGAAGTTTTCATATATATATATATATATATATATATATATATATATATATATATATATAAAATAAATCCCAGAATCTCACGGTTTCAGAGACATGAAAAGCTGACACCTGTCTACATACACACCAAGGCTTAACACAATGGATACGAGCAGTACAAACAGTCACACATACACCTAAAATAAAAATAAAAAAAGTTCTTAAGACATAAAATACTAAAAAAAAAAAAGATGAAGAAATAAAAACAACACAGGAAAAAGCAGAGGTGCTATTTTTCAGTGCATTCACCACAGGTTCTGTATGTTTAGGTAAGGCAAAGTAGAATTACATGACAGTTTTAAGTGTTTTCATTTTATTGGAGGGGCGGGGTTATGTTATGGCAAGCCAGTGACAAGGGGGGGCACCTGTGCACATCTTGGTCCTTGTGGAAGACTTGCGATCCACCTTGACCCGTTGTTTTCTGCGCTTTTTCAGGTCCACGCCGCACAAGGAAAGGCCATTCGTCAGTCGTCAATGTCCTCATACACGTTATCGTCAAAAGGCCGCGCCAAAGACGGCTGTATTCTGTGTCGGGAGTACTTGAGCTGAAGAAGGTCTCCTACCTCACTGATGGCACTCAGAGCCTGTGAGACAAAAGGAAAAGATATCAATGTGAAGTGCAATATGTGGCTGGAGCCGATGTGAAGCTGCACCAAGGAAGATTTTATGTAAAAACACATCTGTTTTAGGATTAAGTTACAAACTTCCTCTAAAAAAAAGGCAAGACCACAGCTTTAATGCAGCACTTGGACTAGATATTTCACTCCTATTGCTTGTGTGTGAGGTGACTCACATCTTGTTGCCATGTGAACAAATGTGACGTATTTGTTTAGACTGAAACTGCTTTATTTCTGACTAATGAGTTTAAAACTTTCTAGACTCCAAGCAGCAGGAACGACTAATGTCATGTTACATGACACTATAGCCAACACGTGACAGAACCCCTGCTGTCAGGATTTGTATGGAGGCTCCTTATTGTTGGATTATTACTTCCTGGCAACCACTTTAGTCATTTGATCCACTTTTGGATTGATTAGAGCAGTTGATGCATCTTTACATCAGTTTCATGGTGATGGTGGAAAAGCCGTGCCATTCATCTCCATTCTTGTCTTTCCATTGACTTTATATGAACAGATGCATCTGTCCTTGCTTCTTTCATGTCCATGTAGGTTAGTCAGGATTTGACGTTTGAAGCTGGGATTCGTGTGATAGATGTCATGAAAATAAAAGGGTTCATGTGTATATGTATAGGCGTGTGGAAATGAGAAAACACAACTGCCAAGCTCATCGGTAGGTAAAAGAAACACCAACCGACATGATGACACATCAAACTGTGAGGGGATGATACAGATTGAAAGGCTGGGTGGGGGTTAACATGACAGATAAAGGCACTACAGCACCACACTACCTGTTTCCAGCCTATTTTATTTTTAAAGCACAAGAAGAACATAAGATAACGCCCCTGAACAGACACAGACTGCTTCTGAGTTTCAAGGACACTTCATGTGTAGGAAGTCATCATTGCATTGACATGGAAGATTTGAGGGAACAATTTCCAGCGAGTGACATGCTCTCGTCATTTTTTACAGTGGAGTGATGGATTTGCGCAATCAGCAATCTACTGACTTTGCTGTGGACCACCAGAGGAATAGGGTGGGGGGCTCTGACCTGCTGGTCATCCAGGGAGAGGAAGTGAAGACTCTCTCAGCCAGATGGTTACGATCTCTCTCCTGATTCTTAGTTCTAGCATTAAGTAACGGCCATCAAAGTACTTCCACAGAACATTACGATGTCATGCTGAAGTTGACCCTTGACCGTTTGGATATCAAATGTCATCACTTTATTGTTTTATCCTATAATGTTAAACTGTGTAAGCCTATAACAATACTCTGACCCACTAAAGTAATCCTACCCTCTAACGCTGGCCTGTCTTGGTGATATGGAACATAAGGAATAAATATATATCGCAATATTGGAGACACTCTCACTCTGTGTGTCTTGCTCAAACTGCTGGTAATAATGCAGAGCTGCAGGAGGAGTGGTGCAGCTGCCTCTGACACACAATCAGACAGTATCTTTTCTGAACCAATTCATCTGCCTCTATCTTCACTTACAGTGGGTAAAGACAGATAAAATCACTTTGGCGCTTTGCCATTTTCCCTTTCCGGCCGCAGTTCCCTCTGCTCCAGATACAAACACACACGCAAACTTCCACAGCTACGTCACACATGCACAAAGTTTTCTGGATGGGCGGGGAGAGACGCCACAGGATAGATCAGGAGAGGAGAATTTGATGCTGGTATAGTAAAACAATTATGAGACAATGTGTACCTAGTGTTCACAGTATTGTCAATGGGGTAACAAGACCTAATGCACTGAATATGGGCCAACCCTAACTCTCTAACCCTAAGCCATCCTAGCACCCCAACCCAAACCTAACCTTGACCTTCTGACTTTTGACAACCAACTTCTAATCAGTTCCCCCTCAAGTCCAAATTGAACGTCCCTGATGGTGAACATGAGACTTTACATTTACAAAAGTAGGACAGCAAGCCTAAAACTTCATGTCTCCATCTAAGGCAACATATAAGAGGACTTAAGGCTGTGAGTGGAAAAGGAAGAGTGGTCGGCTCAGCAGTGCGCTCATTTCAGTACATTGGAGGAGGCCTTGTTGAGAAGAGTGCACATGTTTTTTGATGCATTGCCAAGAGCAATCAAAGCCCTGCTTTTGTAGAGCAACGCAATGAGTAAGGAGGATGACTGGAGTGGAGGTCTGAACTCTAAACATTGTGAATACACCTTACATTAACCTGCGGTCTGATCCAATCGATGCCTTCCTGACGCTTTTGAATGAGGTCACTTCAACTCAACTTCTCCGAATGATACACTTCTAATGATCTCAGATGCAACGAGAGGTGGGCGAGATTCAGTGTGTCTAAGGAGGCTCAAAACGTTTTCTACACTAGTGGACACTTGCGGTCAGACCTAACCTGTGTCCTCCCAATTAGAGAACACTTTCCTCCCTGTTAGACTGCCCCTCTTCCTTTTAATATCACTGTTACTTTCTTGGGGGTCATTACAGTGGAGCAGGAGAGCACTAACTTCTTAGTGGGACTATAACTTGTAACCGCCAGTAGCACTTCATGCCAATTGTAGAATATTGGCATGTTGTACCCCACTCTCCCTCCTGGCAAATCAAGTTAACAAGCAAAACAATTGAAAACTTTGGGGGGGAAACTTGATGTGTACACACATCTAGTAATTAGCCATGACCCTCCCGGAACAAGACTTAGCAGAAGCACCAGTAAAGCTTAGTGCAATTAAAGCTTAGGACTGACAATTCTGACTAATTAAAGAAAGTCTATGAGGCCCAGTGAGTGTTTTTCACTGAATAATAATGGCTTCACAGACCTTTCTCCTGTGTTGGCAGAGTGCACTGAGATCTGGCTATGCATGACTAGTCACCATCAATACCCTTGCAGGCTAAAAATATTAAAAAAAAAAAAAGAAGAAGAAGAAAAACAATGCAGGTTTGACTCCACATACAACGTGTGCAGGAGCTGCATATCAACAGAATTTTATCAGTGAGTGTTAATGGTCACATTTCAGGTGTTTGTTTAGTCTTTGCAACATATTTTTGAAATTGAAAGCACAACCATTAAGTGAAAGATGCTTCTTATCCATCTAAAAACACATTTTTTTAGTAGTGGGAGCAGTCATTTACCCTGTCGAGCACATCTTTAGTGTGGGCAGCTGAGATGCAGAAGCGTGCCCGGGACTCGATGATGGGCGTGGCAGGGAAACCCACGACCACCACCCCGATGTTCCTCTTCAGCATCTCCCTCCCAAACGCTCTGGTGGGACAAAGACAAGGGAGACACATGAAACAAAAAAAAGACACAAGGACAAACAACAACGTTATAAGTTAACCACCTTTTCCATTATCAAGAGTATCAAGTTCTCTCTTACTGTTAACCATTAAAACTGCTCAATATCATTGGTGGATGAAGTCCAGCAGCAGCCAGTCAAAGCTGAAGGCTCACCCTATCTTGGCGGGCATGTAGAGCATCATGGGTACGACGGGAGAATCGTTGTTGCCATAGATGATGAAGCCCATTTCTCGAAGCCTCTTGCGGAAATAGACTGTGTTCTCTGCCAGCTGTCGAACGCGGTCACGGCCTGGAGGTGATGAGAAGAGATTCTGAAGAGTTGACAAGAGATGACAGCAAATACATTGCCAGTTGACCAAACTCACACACCTGATCACATGCCTGGTTTATAGAAAGTATTCTAACCACTATTGTAACGAGGTCACTTAATGTGTGAACATATTCTACTCCTTAGTTTAGCAATCCGCATTTTAGTAATGAACAATGTATGTTTAGTTACTCTTTTGACCTGCACTTCATGTTGATTATTATTCAGTTGAACTTACTACTGAAGGTAAAAAATAACTTGGTTAAAATAAACATGTACAAGAACTGACAAAGAAGAGTTTAATAAAGGAAAGAAATCAGTGAGGGTGACGGTGCTTTGAAAAAATCAAGATGAAAAAAGAAAAAAAAAACGATGGTTGACAAGCAGCTGAAAAACAATCACATTCATGAGAAAACATGAGTGTTACAGCATCCAGGCACCATGGGGAGATAAAGTTCTGAGTTTCTCTGTTATTTTTTTCCCTTCTCCCACAGGAGATCTCTTCTGTGGCTTCTCTGAAAAGACGGGGTTGCATGAAACACAAGGCAACAAACTCTGTTTAGTGTGCGCACAAATTTAGTTTCCCCCATCTCAAAAACACTATTGCATGCAGATTTTTGCAGAGGTGCATACAAATGAGTCTATGTTTATGTGCATTTCAAAATGTTTTCACTGCCATCTGACCATTAGAAAAACCAAGGATAACTAGCAGTTAGTAGTAAATACATACTGCAGCTTACAGACGCTATAATAGGGAGGGGCCGGTATACATTACAAATTCTGTGTTTGTAGTATGTTTCTATTATGTTTGCATGTGTGTTGAAATGATTATCTGTTAAATGTAATTCCGACTGTGAAAACTAATTTCCCCTGCGGGACAATAAAGAACGAATCTGAATGTGAAATTTTCTGTGATCTTATTTTACCGTCCCTCCTCTTACAAACTGATTTACACCTGAGACCACAGGTAAGTTTTAACTACCTTATTGGACCAACTGGTTCCAACCGTTTGTTACATTTGGGTTTTATATTACCTGTATAGATGTTACATGTGGTGCAGGACTGTGACTGAGTTTAGGGTTAGTCTGATGGAAGAGAAACCTAAGTGCACAACAAGCTGGGAGAATTAACTTGGGGCAAAAAGGCTATTTAAATGTTTACTATACCACTACTACTACTATACTATACTATACTACACTATAGGGACAGTAGTATCAGTAATAAAGAAAATCACAACAGTGAATCAACAGGATTTACTCATGTCCTGATCACACTTGCAAAACTAGCAGAGATGATTTTAAGGCATTTAACAGCTTCATCTCTCTCCACTGTAGTTTGCACTGACATCTAGTGGCTCACAATGAGAGTTACAGCAACTAAAATTAACCTAAAAGTTTATTTTGTAATGATGTCTAAGATATTTCATTCACCATAATTTTCTTTGAATGATTGCCTTTCTTTATCCAACATTAATTTCTTGCATGGTGTGTTGCTTTGTGCAGCGTCTGACTTGTCACTCCTGGTCTATTTTCACTTCGAAGCTTTCAATGTACCTGACATGTTGAGTCTTTGTTGCTGTCAGCTCCTTTATTCATCTGAGTAAAACAGTGACCTTGTCATATGCTACTCCTCTAGATCTTTTAATATGCGATACAAACAAGACAAGGGAGAAGGGTTTGTGTTGTTCTTCCCTCCTGTCTCCTTCTCCTCCCCCTGTTTTTTTTTTCTTCTAGGTGCAACAGTCATGTTTGGTGTCTGTTGTCATCATTTGGGGTCCTGACTAAAAAGAAGACTACTGAACACTTCACTTTGCTCTTACACTTTCAGATGAGCTGTCATACCATCAGAGAAAAGTTGCTACTGGGAATACTGGAGACATGGGCCATTTCCATTGAACACATGGTTTACATTCTATCTAGGCACACTGGTGTTATTGTTTGGTGCCATTTTTGTAATGCTTCAGTTCTTCTTTTTAAGAGATTGATTTGTTTTGTTGATTATTTTTGCACCCCCACCTTCTCCTGTCCCTCTCCACCTTATGATCATCTTTGTTACATCTGCATTGAGGTTAACCTGTAAATAATTCCATTTAATCTCCACCTCTGCCCTGACTCCTTTCAAATATTTGGCTGTAATGCGGAGATTTCATCTCAACAAGAGGATGCAGCACTCTCATAAATGTGACTTTAAATGGTATCATTTGATCTGGTTGGGGACTTCATAGGAATGGAGTTGAGTATTTGAAAGAACAGATGTCATTTTTAATTAAGCTTTCTTTCAGCTTTTTTATGGAGACATCAAGGGGCTTGTCTTTGTTGCTGGAACAGGAAGAAACCCAAAGGGACTTATTCGTTCCATAAAATCACATTTTCTTTACTTTTTTGTGCCTTTAATGTTAGAACCTGTCAGAGTTGATTCATTAACTACTTTTGCACACATCGTTCTGCCCTCACTGCAGCATAAAGTCAGACACAGATCATCAGTAAAATGTATCTTACACTTTGTTTTAGTGTTTTGTCTGTATTTGGCAAATTAATTAGGCATGTTTGGAACCATAACAGTTACATATAAAAGAAACTAAACAAGGCAACCCCAACCAGGTGAAGATCAACATGGCACATCTATGTCTTTCTGTAAAGTCAAAGTTATTGTCAATACTTAGTTTGTGCATACCTACTACATCTTTAAAAAAAATTCAATATTTGGACTCACCTATTGTTGTGCCATCTTCTCCCATAATGCACTTCATAGAAGTGATGATTTGCTCCACCACAGGAGGAGACATGGAGGTGGCGTAGACTGCACTGTGAGAATGGGAGCGCAGGTACTCAATAAGCTCCTAAACCCAGCAGATACACAACATGAGTAAGTAGATATGCATGAACAACACAGCTGTTATCAACTTTATTATGGAACACAGTGGTCCAAAATGTTGACTGATCGTACTTCTTAAGATGTTAAGATGATCTTAAAGTGCTGTATTAACATGCTCATTTTATAACTTCAGAGGACTTCAAATGAAGTGAATATGTGAATATGATATGATGATGATGATGATGATGATGATGATGATGATGATATGATTTCCTACCACTCAAATTAACACCTTTATTATAAGTTACAGCCTACAATGTGATGACCCAGTTTTACACTAGTGATTCATGCCTCATGTTTGCTTTCAAAAAGGAAAGAAAACAAACAAAACCAAAACCGACATAGTTTTCTGAAGTTCTAAGATCACAATCTTCTTTCGCAGAGGGGATCAGGATTTAGCTTTGTTTTGATAGGCTGGTGTCATTACAATGATGTGTCATGAACTCACACTACTATGTCAGGAATGCAGCACAGATGAACTCCAAGGCTGCAAGTCCACATTGCCAAGATGACAGGTGTCATTTTCATCAGAGTTCAAACTTAGCCACTTAACACTGTACCTCTAATCTTAGGAGATTGCATCTGCATGCAACAGTATACCGTCTTTCCTTTCTTTCTATAAAAACACATGAGCCCCCCATAAAATAAGCCCACAGTGCTTCATCCTCACCCGTTTCCCTGCGATGTATCCCCCCGCAGCTCCAAAGCTCTTGGTAAATGTGCCCATCATGACATCCACATCACAGGGATCTAGGCCAAAGTAATCGACCACACTCTCCCTCTGGGCCCCAGCGCCCCAATGCTGTGGGCTTCGTCTAGGTAAAGGTAAGCCCGGTAGCGCTTCTTCAGCGCAATCACCTCTGGCAGGCGGACTATACTGCCCTCCATGCTGCAGAGAGGACACAGCAAGGTATTAGTCAGTGTGAAACAAAATATCTTGATGTGGTCATGATAATTTCTTCCTTCACAACCCAGGAAGTTTGCTGAACATACCTCAACTGTTATCAAGTGTATTCTTATGTTTAAGTAATAATGTATGACTGTAGTAATGACGTCACAGGCAAACCAGTTTGTTCCGTGTATAACTTCAAAAACCACTTTATTTACTGATGCAGAAAATCTGACACTTGTGCAGTTTAGTCAGGCGGTGTTCATTTGAAAGTAGGAACAAGTAAAGTGTAAATCCCGCAGAATGCCTCTTAGTGTCTGAAAAGTTTTTTATTCAAGCATCTATCTTCTATAGAAAATGGATAAAAGTACCTGTAAATGCCCTCCACCACTATGAGGATCTTCTTCCATGGTCTGTGAGTCCTGGGCTGACCGTGAACTATGGCTTCTCTCAGCAGTTTCTCAAGGCTCTGCATATCTGACAAAAAAATCATGAGATTCAAAATGAAAGTTGTGGTATCAACGGAGGCAGGAAACCACTAGCAGTTTCTGGTAAATTAGTAGTAAGACCCCTGCCTGCACAGTTTCCATAGACCTTCAAATAAAGAGTGCTCAATCCTGTGCTGACTAAATAGTTGTTGTAGGAATAACACAATCACACAGAATTTTGGTCTAGTTCTTACCACATTGGTTGCGGACTAAACCCATATTAAGGTTTTTTGTAGCTGTAGCTGTCAAGACAAGCTACAGTTATCTGACTGAAGTTGACTAACTTAATGGATTAAAACAATAAAAATAGACAATAATGGGTTGACTGCGCTTAGCTGAAGAGTTTTGGTTGGATCATGAGCAAAGCAATAATGGCTAACTAGTAATTACTGTCAAATATAAAGCTTCTCCAACATCATTATTGCATACACTGATGGATTATCCAACAAATTACTCCAATAGATTATTTGTGAAATGTGTACGTGGATACAGCTGCAAAGTCGAGCTGTGACTAACTGCCCTAGCTAGCAATATTAAAGAAATAAGGAGGTATCATTTCTACATCTAATTACAACATATTACATATAATAATTAATGTGTCACATGTTCTACAAGCTCAAGAGCAAACCCTAGATTATGTATCAGTGGAAGCCGTCACTTTTTATTTTAATCTCACTGGCAGCTAGCTATCTCTTCTCTTCTGCAGGAGCAACAACCACAAATATTTTTGCTATGCGTGTGAAAATGAAGTGTGTTGAAAGACAATACAATATTATGTGTGAGTTTTCAATAGAGAACTGACTCATATGCGGAAGAACAAGTCTAGTCTCGTCAATTCAAGTCTAATGTTTAAGCAGTGTGACCGAGAGATAGCATGAACAGCACCAGATTCCTTACACTGAAGCAGTTACATTTAGCCACCATCAATTTTCTAATATATGTTTTACAGACTCTGACGGGTCAAAGGTCTTCTTTGCAGCAGTGAACATCTCATCTCTCTGGACAGCAGGACCGACCGGATCAGGAGATCCTTTGTCCCCACTGCCCCCCTATTACACTGTACAACACTTCAGCCAAAGAAAGTGGCTCATGACCTGGACTGCTGAAGTATTATTGTACTCACTGTTGTGTTTGAAGACTCTGATCGTAGATCCAGACAGCCTTGCTCCCAGCACTAGAGAGGCATGGTTCAGTTCATCACTCAGGATCAGACACCCCTGCAGGCCACCATACCACCATTAAACAGCATTAATTATTCAAACATGCATATTTTTTTAACCTATCTGAGGTGGCAGACAACACAGTTTTAAAAATCTGTTTGGTACATATCTATACTGGTTGTGTACTGGGAGTGAATGCTCTGATTTTTCTTTTTCACGAGTTAAAGAATTTAAAGCAGCAGCCTCACACCCTCCACTGATTCCACTTTTCCCTGTGCTGCAATATCTACCCTCCAAAAAACACCTGCAGCAATATGACAAAACAGACAGGTCTGACCCCTTTATTTTTTTTGCCCTGACATGCAATTGTGCTACTATTCACTTGTACAAACATGGAGTTTCCTCCTGACACAACAGCAGAGACTGGTTTTGTGTCTGTGTTTTCTGTGCTGCTGGTGCCCTGTGATAGTGTGATGTTATGAAATGTTCCTGTTTAGGTGCTACAGTCCGATAAAAACCTACATTCTTGTAATATAAGAGGAGGAAGTGGGAGTGAGGTAGAAAAAAGTGCTGTGTCAACATACAGTGAATCTGGATGGGAAATGAGAGGGAAGCCTAAGAACAGAGATAAGAAATCTTTGCTGCAGGAATGATCAGCTGTACTGTGGAACAGCCCTGTGGTCTTACCTTCCCAGCCAGCGCTGGTATGTTCATGGAGTTGGTAGCGAACCCCATCCCAAACGCCATGGCTGACTCCACGCCGAGGAACTTTGCCACCAGTTTCTCCATCTCCTCATGTCTGTCCAAGTTGCCTGAAAAACACAAATGCGTCAACAAACAAATCACACCTCAGAACCTCAAGAAAACCTACAGTGGCAACAGAAAGTATTCACTTGTTGTATATTTCATTGTGTTGTAAATGAGTAAAATAGGCTTTTACCCACATCAATCTACACTCAATAACCCAGAATCACAAATTTATGAAAAATCAAAATCCATGAAACTTTAATTTATAATAGTTTTAAGACTCTTAGTTCAGTAGTTTGTAGCACTTTGGCAGTTATTTCAGTTTTGAATCTTCTTGGGTAAATCTCTACGAGCTCTGCACACATGGATTTGGGCAGTATATCCCACTCCTCCTGGCAGATCCATCAAACTGAATGAGAAGCATCTGTGAGCAGCCATCATCAGACATCATCAGATGTCCTATGGGATTTAAGCCTGGGCTTTGGCTGGGCTACTCAAGGACGGTCAACAGAGCTGTACTGAAGCCACTCCAGCGTTTTCTTGGCTGGTGTGCTTCAGGCCAGTGTTGTGCTGAAAGGTGAACCATGGGCCCTGTCTTAAAATAGCTATTTTATCCATTAAAATGAGTCTACAATCCAACAAAGTGCAGGGGTCTGACTACTTTCTGAAGCCACTGCATGCCAAGAAAGCTTGTTTGGTAAGATAAAAGAGATAATTCAACACTGATTGCTTAACACTTTCATATGAGGACACTCACTTAACACTGTTAAGCTAGAGTCAGAGAGAGAGAGAGTTATATAGATTCAGCAGTGTACAGCAGCCAGGGCTTTGGTTTATGTACAAATTACTCAGTGAAGTGTTAACTACTCTACATGGGTGCTGGTAAGCAAACTAGTTTTACATATGGACAGAGTCAAGGTAGCTGTTTCCCTCTTAAGTTGACTAACCAGCTGCTGGTTGTAGCTTTGTATTTGGATTATAGACACAAAGGAAGTATCTACCTTCTTATCAATCTCTTAGTAAGAAAACAAATAAGCATACTATCCCACAAAGTTGAGCTTTTTCTTTATATTTCAGCTTCTATAGCTAAATAACACCAGATGACTGAAGTCTTTCACAGCAGAAACGACATAAAACTTGACCACATCGAGTCAGTTTGTCTGTCAGTGTTACTTGACATGTCATCTCCTCTACAGTACACATGTGCATCTACTTTGAGTTAACCCCCTAACCCTGACTCACATGGAGCACACAACTGCTCCCTCTATCAAAATGTGGGCAGGCCTTCTCTCTCTATTAGAAGAAATGCGTCACTGGTTCTATTTCATCTGTAAATATCTGTTAACCAGATGGTCTACTTCACTTCCTCCAGGTTCATCTGGATCTTATCACACTTGCTCTGCAGTCTGGCTTCAGCCACAGATTATAAAAGTATCTATAAATCCTTGAAGACGCCTCTAATCTCCAGATATTATTTTCAACAGTTTTTTAAGGGTTGATTCTCAGAAACATAAATACTGACACATTTGTATTATTTTGGACTTAGTGACTTAAGTCCTGGACTTAATTTGTGTTTTGATTTAACTTTTTATTGAAATATTTCAATTGTTATTTTACTTTATTATTTGTTAAATTTCCTTGAGCAGTTTTTTCAAGATGTAAAGTAAGATTAACGCTTAAATATGCTGTGTTTTGTTTGTGGTAACTACTGTACAAAGGCAGGTACAATGCTAGCTAAAAATGTTAAAATAAAAATCTTTAAAAAGAAAAACTGACTTAAACAGATGATTGTCAGAAACAAATATTAGCATAATAGTAGTAAAAAAAAACATTTTCTGGATCCATCTTCTCAAATCTGAGAATTTACTGCTTTTGTATGTTTCATATCATTTTTTTTTTTTCTGAGAAAATGTGACCAATAATAAAGTCAGTAAACTAGAGAGACTAAACATTTTCTCAAAAAAAAAAACAAAAAACAAAAAACAGACAGATTAATCAATAATGACAATAATGTTGTTTCAGGTCAGAAGGACAGAAACAATGTATTTTGGTGAGCGACACTAAAGGGAAACTCCCCACATTATAAAATAATTCATAGCTTCTTTGAAGTCACTCAAGATTTTGTTCAGGAGCAAAAATATTTGCAATGTGGGGGAATTAAAGCTAAGATATTAAGACTATGCATTTTGATTAGGGGTGCCACAATCACGCACATCATATATGACTGATCAGCCAATACTGATCTTTTTTTGCATGCATTGCAGATGGTCTACTTCTTATCAGCGTGACTGCTTGTTTAGTCACACTCTCAGCTGGAAACACAGAGTATTAACCACAGGTGATGATTTGAAGGTGTGTGTCTGTGACCAAAAGCATCATTTCCCATCTACCAATCACATATTTTAATGAAAATCGGCCGATGATTACCCGTGGCCGATCAATCAGGGCACCATTGCTCATGCTCTTTGCATGACAATCAAACACTACATCTACAGATGTAATCCATTATTTTGGCTTCTACTGAATCACTAAGTAGGTTGGTCTATCATGCTGAGGTGAACTGATCCATCTGTCACTGCTGCTGTGAAGTTCAGCAATGTGACAGTAATAACGGTGTGTGTTTGTACCAATTTCCTGCCTGGTGCTTGCAACTCCGACGCCGTACTTCATGGTGACCTCAGCTGCAGAGTCAGCACATGGACCTGTGTTCTCAGCGAAGCCGAGATAATTATACGAGCCCAAGTTAATCACCTCCTGCACTACCCGCCCTGTGTACCTGGGAAAGAGAGAGAGTGAGAGAGGAAACGATCAATGAGAGGAAGCCAATGTTTTCACAGCTTTATCGGTACAATTAATAATAATGATCAGCAGAGCTAATTAAAGACTAAATTGAAGTGGTGTGAGAGGCTGGACGGCATGAAAGTCTCTTTGCTTTTCCAATCTTTCCCATCTTGAGATCAGCCATATTGTCTGATGCAGCTTCTCTCACTTACACTCCATACTTTGCTGTGAAAACTCTCTTTTTGGCACAGTGTGTGACGCCCAACATGATACACACCTCTGTTTGGCTGGCTTTTTTCTTTCCTAAAACACCAGTGAGCACTGTAACAAGATACAGTATGCATCGCAACGATGAGCTACACATGAAAGTGCCCCAGAGGAGAAGGAAATGGTCCTTTTCAAAATAACTGCAAAAGTGGTCTTATCTCATCTGCACTGGGGAGATAAGATTGTTTCTCTGTGGTTATTGCTACGGAGCCTTTGGAAAATATAGCTGGCTCAAACTGGATTTGAGTTAACTGGCTTAAAAAAATGAAACTAAACTAAAAAAAGACAAAGTCACTGTTAAAACTACAAACCAGACCTGCCAAAAACGCTGATCGTGACAAATGCTGATGATTTTAACACACACCATACGATGCGTGTATTTTTACAAATGCATCCCACAGATTTATGTCTGTCTAGTTCTGAGTTCAGATACTGTGAATTACATTTATTTGTACATGTATACCTAATCTTTTGTCTTTCCCCCATGCATAACAGGAAAAGGGTGGAGCAGAGTGTATGTGGGATTGGTGCATAAATGTTATATAATTTAGTGCTGACATTCATTTATGAAGCAAACATCTGCAGCTTGCAGCTTCTGAAATATAAAGATTTGCTCTTTGATGTTTTATGCCTTTGTAAATTGACTATCTCTCTGGACAATTGTTTGAACAAAACAGGAGATCTGAAAGATGTTAGAGTTAGCTAAAAAAATACATTTTAATGATCATAAATAAACAATTAATGCTTGAATAATAGGTCAATTAATAACGATGGTCATTTGTTTTTAAAAAAGGAAACATTTATTTGGTTCTCTTTTCTCACATGCAAATATTTGCTGGTTTTCTTTGTCATCTCTGCAAAAAACCTTTGGACTCTTAATTGGGACAAAATGACTTTTGAAGTTTGGCTGTTTGACCTTTTTAAAAGACCCAACAACAGAAAAAATAACAAAACCTAAGTAACTGGCAGATTGTTAGTTGCAGTTCTAGTTTTTTTTTCTACTTTGCATAAACTATAGCCTGTTGAGGCTTGTATACTGGTGTCAATATTTGGATTGTAATTTACAGTAAGCTGTGGCTTGTGTCTCTGCTATTTTAGTTTACCGTGTCTTTTGTCTGTACTGACATGAGTCGCTTTTTGTGTGTTTATAAGAGATATGAGTGTTAGCACAGTAAGACATCGACCTTGATGAGGATATTAACAACACAGTTGACACTCTCTCTCCGTTTGTTGCCTCCAGCTCCGCATGGTCTGAACCCTGGACGCTAATATGTAAATTAACGTCTTCACACTCCTTAATAATAGGACTCGTCTTCCTTACTCAAAAGTCCAGTTGTAGTCTCGGGACGTTCGTTCCATCAGGTCCATTTTGGCCCCTGGAACGCTGCATATCGGCCTGTTCCAGTTGTCTCTGATCCGCATGTAGAGGTTTCTGGTGTAAAAGTTCTCAAAGTCCTGGTAGAGGGGAACAAAGTCCTGGACATGTGCGGATAAAGAGTGGACAATAGGAGAGAGCAGAGACAGGACTGTGAGCAGCAGTGAACGTAGGAATTTCAAAAGAAATCTAACGTGTTTGTTTTATGAGTTTAAAAAACTACTGGCTACTTCAAAGACCTACATGCCACTCATACTTTTGAAAAGCTTAGCTGGAAGGAATTTCATCCCTAGAAATACAACGTGTAACATTTAAAACACATGACACAGTGAGGGAGTTCATTTTCCTCAGTTCTTAGAGGAAATATCTGTGGGATATCCTCAGGGTGATTTAACGACTTCCGCATATCTAATCCACAAGCTTCCTTTCCTCAACATGACCAAATACTTAAAACAATGGGCTTCACTATCGAATATTACATAACACAGTGAAAACAATCCCAGTGGCGAAGGACATGTTCCAAAAGTGCTGATGAATCCTCCATTTGATCTACACTGACAAAAAAAGTTGTCACTGTTGTAGAGACAGGCAACGCGACCTAAGGGAGAATATTTCAAATGTTATACCAGCCTCACTCATTCGTGTTTTCTGTATGAGGCACACAAATCCAAATCAACGGTTAAGTGTTTCAGCATTTACACAAGCACTTTACTCGCAATCTATTTCCTGTTTGGGACGTACACGCTCATCACAGTAGACAAGATTGCATCAAGAGTATCCTTCGTTTTCCTCTTTTTGCAAATGCCAGCTACACAAGACTATAGCTCTTAACGTTTGGAAGTTTTGTGGTGTGCAAAGCAAAGCCATCTGCTTAATGAATTAACAAATGGATCACAGCTAAGGTGTATTTTCAGTTTGTTATCACTGATGTTTCTCCACTGAGTCACCAGGCAGCATGTACAGTAATTAGAGCTTGGTTCATCAAATCACTTTCACTCCACACCTGAAACACATCCTGCCTCCTGTTCCTTGACAGCAGTTCAACCCGTAACAAAGATAACATCCCAGCAACTTGTTTTGCTCTCAAAGTCTTCCTTATGACTTATCTATACCCTCTTCCTGTAAACACTCAGCTTGTGTCTGTGGGTGGCGTCTTCTTACCCTTTGTTCCTCCTTTTCTCTGGCGATGTAGCACCTTTCGATCTTCCAGTGACGGAGGAAGTCACGCAAGTAGCCGAAGATGGTCAGGATGCCGTAGCCCATGTAGGTGAGGACCGCCACCAGCATGGGTGTCTCCTCAAAAGACTCAATGAAGGGCCGACTGTACAGGCTGCCATAATGGGAGGCTGTGCGGACCTGGGTGGCATGGAAACCAGAAAATGTACTGTACCGATGCATCATACAAACAAAAACAAAAATCACTCTAAAAACAATATGAATTTTGAGATATGGCAACTGACAGATAACTGGAGCTTTTGTTGTAAACTCTATATATGAACTGTTAAAAATCAATATTGTCACTTATTAATAATAAAGTCTTAAAGCTGTGGCTGTGTATATCACATGTAAACACTACATCCAGTTTGCTTTTGGATTCAGTAAATAGCCCCATTTTCATGTCGATGTAGTACAAAAGGGCAAAACACAAAAGTCACTGATAAACATATTAGGAAAACATTACAGTATAGATATTAGATTATCACATATATAAGTTTAGCATGTAGAAAATAATTCAATCTTTCTCTGCAAAACACATTTTCCTCAATAACGCCACTGCTGGAATGAAGTTAAGTTTCTGTTATCTTTTCTATGGATAAAACTGCTTCAATTTCCCTGGTTTCTTGCAACTCCCTCTCCTTTAGTTCAACTGAGAAAACACAGATTTCCACTTTGCTGCAGTTGGGTAACTTCCTCCAAGGTGACTTGTGTGCAGCCAAATTTTAGGTGAGAGAAAGATAAGAGCAGCGTATTAAGTTCTGTTCAGTTGTACAATAGGCATCCGGGAAAGAAAACAGTGTGCGACATGCCACAGAGGAACGATTTGACTGCCAAATAAGGAAAGAACTGGTTGTGTTGATGGAAATCTGAGCACTCAGCGCAAAGTGATCAGCAACACAATAATAAACTTTACACCTATTCAAAATTCAACTAAACCTGTCTGTCGTCTCTGACTTTACGAGTGGACGGACAGAAACTCACTCCCAGCGGACGTTATGCAATTTGCTTTCCCATCATGCCTGTCTCTTGGCTCATGGCTGTTAGGCACTACATGTGACTGGTCATGCCTCTTTCTCAAATACCTTACAGAATAGCAACACTGACATCTGAATGAACTGTAATCAGCTGAGGGTCAGTCACCAGGCCCTTAGTCTCTTAGTCGGCCAGCAGCATGAAATTACTTTGTTTTATACACAACTATATGTAATAATGGTAATGACCCATCAGCACCTGTCTCTCCCCCTCTTTTACTTAAGAACCTCAAACAAGAGATAACTATCATTACTTTGCTTTTTGTCGGCTGTTACAATACATCACTGAATTATTACTAACATACTATGAGTGTCACGGCTTTTCAGACAGTGTTAGGTCAGAGAAAACTGCGTCAATAAAGGCTAAACAGACGCCAAGTTATTAGGAGATGTCTGGAAATGACGACAATTAAGCAATGCAACATTCACACTCAAATTACTGAACCACAACATGTCTGTGAGTCTCAATGCCCATGTGTGTAACAGCATCCAGCCATGTATTCAGAGGGGACCTGTTAATTGGGACAGTAACAGAGGGTGCACCCAAGGGTGGAAATTTCATTAGCGTCTTTGAAAAAACAGTTTCGCAGCATTCATGCAGTCTCAGTGGGCGACACTGACTGAACAGGTGCACCAGTTCACCGAGTCCCCGCTCACTAACTCAATCTCAGTTTCTCACATCTAGAGAAAGTTACCCTGTTTCAGGAAAGGGAACTTTCAACAACTTTTACTGAGACACCACAGTTTCAGTTCAATCTGCAAATAAGCCTATAAGAAGTTTACGCTCTCCCTCACCTAACATAAACAGTTATCACCTGACACATGAGTTTGAAACATGCAAATGTTTTGTTATCATCCAGACAGTGACTTATGAACAGCCCCCAGCTGGTATGTGCATCATGACATTGATATTGTGGGATTTTTCACACAAAGGAGTTATATATTGACCAGGTAGTGCCCCATATCACAGACACGTACTGAGCTGGACCTGCTCTAAAATTCGTTATATTGTGCAATGTCAACTTTCACAGTTGAGCCACGCGCCTATTTGAATCATCTTCCTCCTGTGAAACCTGTGAGGGGAGCGGTGGAGCTCAGTGGGAACTCATTCATAAAAGTTGAGATTTTAATCCATTCACATGATGCTTAGAGCCATTACAAGTACGCCGAATGAAACAATGTCTCGAAGCGATGCTGAAAACGCTTTTCAATTGTGTTTTAAGAAGAATTTTACATTGAAAAAAGATGGAAAATTGTTAAATCTACGATGTTTTCTATGTAGTTTGGTCTGTCTCTATGACAACAAACTGCCAGGAGACTATGAACAGCAGGAGTCGTCAGCGCGTTAAAACATCTATCTTCTCAGTTTATGAAATGATAATATGGACAACAATTGTCCTGGTGTTTCTGGGTCCACACAGTGGATGCTTCCCCGGCTCCACCAACCTCTCCTCCCCGTCCCATCCCGGGCCTCACCTCCTCCTCCTCGGGGTGGCAGTGGTTTTTGCTGTGCTGCTGCTCATGGCAGCGGTGCAGGCTCTTCACCAAGCCGTTTCTCTCCGGTTTCAGTCCGTTCTTCACGCGGTGACACACTTCCCCATCGGCTGGCTTGGTCGCGGGGCTCTCAGTCATTGCTGGCCGACGATTGTGGACCCGCGACGGTAACTTGCATGTAGGAACACGGAGCTCGCCTGCGGTGCAAAGCGGTGACAGTATCCGAGCCGGGGACGTTCAGAGCCACACTACAAACTCTCTCACTCCCTCGCTCACACATGCAACGCGCACACACATACGACACGCACACACGAGCACACGCGCACACATTACACACACACTGTGAAACCTGAAAATCCAGACATTAAATACCGGAAATCAACGCCCAATAAGTCACGTCGGAGCCTGCAGGAGTGGGCGGGGCAAAGAGGTTCACGTGTACTAAAGGGCGGGGCTTAGTGTACGTGAACTTGATTCACTTTTAATAATGTTTACAGCACTTTGAGGAGGTAAGCTATTGGCTGTACTACCTGAAAAAATAGTTAAATCCTAATGAGATGTACAGTTATTTTAGAATAATGGTGTTTTTTTGTTTGTTTTGTCTTTTGTCATATGTCCTACTGTATGTCGATTTCATGTATTATAAAAAGGGCATTTAAAAAAGGAAATATATATATATATATATATATATATGAAAGTTGACTGAGTCAGTTAAAAGCATGAAGGAATGACTAAACTTATAAAGATTATATAATCAAGTGTTAAAATTGTCACAAAAGCGAAATAGAATGAAAGTCCAGATTTTCAGACTGACTCTAAATGCATTTGTGTTAAATATTAAACAGTATTTTATAAATCTGGTGCTGTTAAAAAAAGATCATGCTAGCAAAAGCTGACATCCAAGCAGGGTAATTAAGTCATATAAATGCATGAAAAGAGTCAATATAACTGAATAATTAAGAATATCACGTACTGTAAAGATATGTCTTGACATTTTAGGATTTTTTTAGGCTGCCTTCTTGTTGAATGTATAATTAGCTGTGCTATTTGCTAAAAATCAATTTGTGAGGTTTTTATGGATCTCATTTGTTAATGAATTTATAGCTATGCAGACATTTATAAATGTATTCTTATTAATAATGTGAGGTATTAAGGAATTGAGCCAGCCAGCAGTTTAAAGGTCATGTCTGTCATAAATAAAAATTGAAACCATGAGGTGCTTACCGGAAAATCCACAGCATCTACATTAGGCTCTTTGTCCAAGGGTTTGGTATCAGCCTCAGGTACTGACTGTTCTCTCTATCTCTGTGCAGTAACAGACTAGACATTTATAGGGATTCAACTTAACTGTGGTACTGAATTTTAATGTGAATTTCAGCCATCTTTGTAATAACTGCAGTAAAAAAAAAAAAAAAAATCATTGTTCTTCATAATTTTGGCTCCAGTGCAGCCACAGTAGAGCTCCTCATGTCATGTGGAAAACTCCAATTTAGTTGCTCCCTCTAGTGGCTTGAGGCTGTAGTGGAACCAAGAGATGTCACATCTGTAACTTCTGCAGTCTTCAGCTGCACTGAAAACCTGCAGACTCTGCTTTAGTGCGAGATGGAGGATTTGCATCTAAAACAGCAGGTTGTCCATTGTGAAAGGGTTGTACAATACAGTTTTAATATGCTTGTAATGTAGAATGCTTCTCTCTCTTTAAATATTGGCAGAAATTATTGCAAATAAACCTACAGGTTCAATAAATTAGCAATAAATTAGCATTAAAATCATTATGTGTAAAGTACAAGTATTAGTTACCATTTACACAGTTTACACAGTGTCAGTATCATTTGAAATCATATGTATATATGTTCAATGAATTAAAGCCTATAGTTACCATTATTAACTTCAAAAACCTAAATCAGTCAGCTGATGAAAAAAGAATAGTAAAACATGTTTCTATGGAATCACATGCAATTTCAAATCAAATTAAACAACGCAAATGAATACATAAAGTGGTTTCTTTTGGAAAGTAGGATCACCGACAGGTAAGAAAGAGAAAATAAGACGTAACCATTTCTGCATTTTCTCATGTGCAAAATGACTTTTAGCTAAACTGATGTATTTTTGTTTTGGCCCATTAGGATCACCATGAGACCAGCTGTAGTGCTATTTTATTTCCTCCTCATCATGAGTGAAAGTTTTCCCACAAGCAGCAAACCCCGCAGGAGTGTTCCCTTCAAAGGTAAGACATCTAATATAGCTTATATAAACTGTAGTCTGTACACAGTGTCTATACAAACAATATAATGTGCATATCAATAGACTTATTTTAACACAAGACAACGCAGCCACTGTAGACTGGGTGGCCTACATACTAATCCAAATAAATAAACATCACCTATATGATATTAAAGTGAAAGCAATCAAATACATGTAGGTTAGTAGTAGGTAGTTCAATCTACAATACGCACAAGGAATATACTAAAAAATAACAAAATCAAACCATCTATGTGCAACATTATTAGTAGTGTGAACATAAAACATGTAACAACGGAAAAGTGTTAAGATACATGGATTTGAAAGGTAGCCTCTCATCCTTTCTTGCTTCAGAGATGGACATGAAACTGTTTGAAGAGTCTGATTTTGATGGTTGAGCTCTTTGATGGTAAGAGACGACATTGGTCAGCTTGTTGTCGGAGCCAGAGGGAAAGTGTTCACTCTCAGCTTGGATAACATCACCAAAAAGACGAGTGAGGTAACTAAAGAAATCGTGATTTCCAATGTGGAGGAGATAGTTTTGGAGTTTCACATACTGAAAGAAAACAAAGCAAAACAACAGTGTCTGACCTGGATCCATCTACAGTTTATTATCAGGTTTTCATTACTTATCCTCTGTTCTTCCAGGCTAAATGGACAACAAGCTCAGCAGACAGCGCTCTCTGTCAAATGAAAGGAAGGGACACAGAGGTATAGTATGAAGTGAATAACTGCATCAGAGTGTCATTGGCTATGGCTCTGATTGTCAGTTTCATCCTGTATAAATCACGATTTATTAGGATTGTCATAACTTCATCCGGATGCTGCACACAATGGGAGATGGAAAAATGCTTGTGTGTGGGACGAATGCTTTCAACCCTGTATGTGACCACTTGGTAAGTAACTTTATTTTCCCATAGACTCCAAATGCAGCTCCTGTCTTATTTTGATGTATGGGTTCTAATTAGTAGCCAGCATGAAACAAGTGGTACAACCAGCTGCTGTAAACATTAAAAATGAAAAGAGAAAAGTAGCCTATATTAGAGCTTATCAACCAGAGGGTAGCTACAGAGTATATATGCAACATGGGAAAAAACACTTTCTTTGTATAGTCATCCCAGGGAGAAAATATTTGGTAAGTTAAAGGAATAGTTTAACATTTATGAAATTGCTCATTTGTTTTTCTGCTGACTGTTCTGATCTGCTGACAGATTTTCAACAATGGAAAAGTCTCACTGGATGGAAACAAGCAGGTGGGAAAGGGGAAACTTCTTTTGACCCTTACCAGCACTTTGCTTCCTTCATGGATGGTGAGTTCACAGCTGCCCAGTGATTCTTCAAGTTGTCTTTTGCTACAACTCCCTCTGATTAATCCCTCTGATAAACATCTGGTGGACCACAGAGACTCAGAAAAGACTAAAGGCACGCCTGGTCTGTGATGTTGACACAGGACTGTTCCCTCTCTACTTGACAGGAAACACTTTGTACACTGCCACTTCCTCCAACTTTCTTGGCACAGAGCTGCTGTTTCAGAGACACGGGCTAAACCCTCTCAAGACTGAGATGAAACGGTCCTGGTTCAACGGTGAGCTGCTGACACAGACCTTCATAATTGGTTCATAACTCTACACCACTACGTTGTATTTTCTTTCAAATCTTCAAGTGATCTCATGCTCTCAATGGTTTGTCTCAGAGCCTACTATGATTTCCATAAGCCTCGTTGAGGGAAGAAATGACAGTGAGAAGAGTGAAGACGACAATGTTTTCTTGTTCTTTACTGAGAACACCGTGGAGGGACGTCATGACAGCATCCGAGTGTCAAGGATTGCCCGTGTGTGCAAGGTTGATCTCCAAAGCCATCTAACATTTTGCACGCAAGAGCAGCTAATTGTAAATGATCTGACGTGTAATTTAAGGTGTCCTGTTGTAGAGTGACCTGGGGGAGAAAGGACCCTGCAGAAAAAGTGGACTTCTTTCTTGAAGGCCCGTCTGGATTGTCAGTTTGGTGACGGAGGCTTACCTACTCTTGTTCAGGACGTCTTTCTTCTCCAAGACAAAAACAATGGAAGTGTCTTCTACGCCACATTCACCTCCAGCTCGTAAGTTTTGACAGAAGGTGGTAGCTAATTAGAATTAAGATGTAAGATGTAAAAATGTTATAAATACCATGGGGACCAAAATGACAGGAAATCTTTTCTGTGTTGGTTGTAGGGAGTCCTCAGGCGAATGCACAAAATCTGCTGTCTGTGCCTACAAGCTGTCAGACATCAATCAGGTGTTTAGTGGGAGGTTTCTGAGTGAGAGGGACAATGGGATTTGGGACACATACACAGAGGAGGAGCCATTCCCCCACCCTGGCTCAGTAAGTATCAAACCAGGATGGAGTGAATCCTAATCGTTAACATGGTTCTTGGATTATGACACCTTCAAAATCAAATTGTTTTATTTTGATAGTGCATTAATGATGAAATGCGGGCCATGGGTGTGACAACCACACTCGACCTCTCTGATAAGACCCTGCTCTTTGTGAAGAACCACCCTCTAATGGAGGGGGTGGTGACACCGATGACTGGTAAACCTCTGCTGGTCCAGAGAGGGACGCGGTTTTCCAAAATTGTTGTGGACGAAGTCACATCACTGAACCAACAACAGCATCAAGTTATGTTTATTGGCACAGGTATACAACTTAGCATGGGCAGACACAGATAACACAGATACTGACAGATGAGCTTCAGGTTGGATCATGCCCCACTCCCTCAGACTCGGGCTGGCTGCAAAAGGCGGTGAAATATGACGGCGAGGATGTTCACGTTATTGAGGAACTGCAGCTGTTTCCCACCCCACAGCCTGTCAAGTTCCTCCAGCTTGTCTCCAAAACAGTGAGGCCCAGTTTATGAATAATGTTTTCGTAATACAAAACACAGCCTTTCACAGGGCAACAGCAAACTGTGCTGTGTTTCTGTAGGGTCAGCTGTATAGCGGCACCAGTAACATGGCTGTTCAGGTTGATGTGAGGGACTGTAGCCACTACACATCGTGCAATGATTGCCTTCTTTCCAGAAACCCTTACTGTGGCTGGGACAAGATCAGAGATGAGTGTGCATCTGTAGCTGGTGCATCAACTGGGTCTATGTAAGTCAGAGATCCTGATGATCTTTTACTTATGAGAACATACTCTGTGGTTTTGGCTTCTGTGTTGAAAGAGGTTTTTCATCTTGAAGGATTCAAAGCCTCCATGATGGAGACATCATGAGTTGCCCAACCTCTGCATGTAAGTTAATTCACCCAAGCAGAAGCTGACAAAAATAGGTCATACATCTAACCCATTTACTGTATCCCCATGCTTTTTACAATAATGTCTTGGTTACATTTAACTTCATGACATGTAAGGGGTATATTGTGGATGTTCACCATTCATTCTGGATCTCTTTTTCAGATCAAAAGGACCTACGATTGTCCATCTCACTGCTGAGATAGCACAGTTCCTCCCATGTTCCCCTAGAACCAACCTACCAGTCAGGTGGCGTTTTTCTGACAGCATCCTCCCTCCTGGACCTAGGCACACTGTGCTCAGCCAAGGTCTCATCATCAGACCTTCCTCTTCCGATGCCGGGCTTTATACCTGTGAAACAGTGGAACTGGTGAAGGGCAAAGTGCACCGGGAGATTGTGATCCAGTACCTGCTCCAGGCTCAGGACACTCAGAGTCTTGTTAGGAAACTGATGATAACTTTGATTGTCATGGGTGTTGTCTTGCTGGTACTGGTTTATTGTCTTCGTATCACATGCATAAAGGCAAAGAAGCAAGGGATTGTAAACAGCAACAACGGTCAAATGATCCCTGTGAATCCACAGTAATGACCAGACTAAGCATCGACACATGGAGAACAGTCAGGTTCAGTGTGGTCATAGGAGCGATGCACTAACAGTATGGTATTACATGTATGTTTCAATAAATGCAGAAAACGTATACAATAAAGTAATCATTAGTTTGCAAACTCAAGAGAGAGAATTATGATTACCTCTGACTTCCAAATACATAAGTGATCTGTCTGTGAGGTACATCTACTTTTAACTGTTTCTTGCCATTGCTTGATTATATAAAGGAACGAAATTTAACCTTTTACCTTTCACACGTCGACCTCATGCAAAGCTGCCATGCCCTCAATTATGCATAACTTTAGGCCTTAATAAGGCCTAAATTTGAACAAGATATAGTTAGACAGTTATAAAAAACAATACAGGTGCCATGAGGGATGTAGATTATGTAACAGGCTCTAAAATGTGTTTGTTTCCCATCTGTTTCTTTCAAAGCTATGCTAAACCTATCCGTTTTTATCTATACAAGCCATAACCAGATACACAACACTGATGATCTATCAGCTGCTGTATTATGAATTTCTTGTGAGCAGCTGACATTACCGCGTTGCGCACAGGACATGACGCGTTTTAAGATTTATGGTGCGTTCATGGATCTATTATAAGAACACATATTACATCATTCATATTATAACATATATTACATCATTTATATATAACATATATGACATCATTAATATTATACATCCATGGGTGCGTTCCGTTCGCGTTGGAAGTCGGAAGTCGGAGCAGCTTATGATGTCACCTCCGAGTGGAGCGCGTTCCATTTGAAAAAAAGAAAAGGGGGAGGAGGAGCAGTCTCCTAGCCACAGGTACAATCATGACTGACAACCCAAAGACAAAGTTTAGGAGTGGATTCTACTACAAAGAAAAAGCCTCGTCGTCGTTGAGCAGAAGGAATACAATCAAAGCAAGCAAAGTGACCAACAGAGAGCACAAACACGCAGTGGAAAGGCCTGAAAGCGCAAGTCAGACTGTTGGCAGACATGATGATCGCTCTACAGCTGGTGGACAGGTTAGTATAACTTTATTTGTAAAACATTATGAGTGGGATGTTACACTTATATGCACTGGACTTAGTTAATGTATTGTTGCCTTGGACGTGATGCTTTGAGTATGTTCTACTCGAGCAAATGGGTTAGATTAGGTCTCTGAGTAGTAAAAACATCATCCGGCAGGGCTTGCAGGTGCATTCCCATATGTGCCTCGTGTACGCAGAAGTCCTGTGGAAGAAACATGAAGAAGTCATGGAAGTCTAACAGCAGAATCTTGCACTTGACTGGAGGCGAAATCAGTGGATGGATGATCCCAATATGCATCTCACTGTCTGTGTCTTTACTTGCTGAGGAGTTGTTGATATTTTGGTGCTTTGCTGTTCCATGTTTGCCTGGTTGCTGTTGCCATAGCTTCCCCCTATAGTGATAACACCAGGGGGGCTTTGAATAATTGTGAGTTTGTGCAGTGTTATTGGTTGTGCAGCCACTTGCTGGGCTCTGTGAGTGGCTTTGTTGTTGTGCTGTGTAATTGTGCTGTGTGGGCTTATTTATTTATGGCAAACATTTATTGATGTATTTGACACATGCCTAGATGTTTGACAGAAGCTCATGAGCTTGTTTGGAGTTCAATCATTTCAGCATTCAGCAGCCTAAGGAGGAGTGTGAGCTCTATGGTGTGTAGAGCTCCCAGGTTGATTTCATTATCTGTACAGCAGTGTATGATCAGAGGATCCAACTTATCATGAACTGGTTTAGTTCAAGTGTGAGGGTCCCATATTTTACTTTACCTGTAAGATTTGATATCTATAAGACAATTTATTTCTGTGGTTTTAAGGACCAAAAATTATCTCAGATTATTTTGATACCTCCTCTCACAGGACCATAGCAGATTTGGTGACTTCATAAATTTGCCAAGGCCCTGGTAGCCAGCTTTAAGGATCAATGCCAGAATACAACAGCAAAAATGCAGTCTAACCGTTGAATAAGAAGCAAATCCTGACATATTAATCAGGTCCAGAACATGATGATGGTCCTATAAGTAGACATCTGACAGTCCAGAGGGTCTGTTCACACGGTTAGCAACAGGTGTGTGGACCCTCAGAGGCACACTAAGGCCACATGTTCAGACAAAGAGGTGAGCACGCCTTCAATTCTTTATCCTTTAGGAGGAAAATCACCATGGCGATCACATCTGCTGAACTGTGAACCGCTGGGTATTGCATTGAACCTGAAATAGAAAGTGGGAGCTGCAGTACATGTTAACCCAGCATGGGAAGCTGCATTTTCTTTTATAGTTTCCAGACTAGTCTCAGTTTAGTAATTAGAGCTGCAGTGAGGTCTTGGAGAGCACAATGGTGCTAAGAACTATGGGTACACAGGACAGGCACAGGTACACATCAGAGTACTGGTACTTTGGGTTTGACACATCAGTCAGCTACGATGATAATATTCAGCTGGAAATTTGCACACACAGATATATTTATAAGATGATGAGTGTTTAAAATCTGTGCTCTACTTTCCATGTATACCGTGTGTGTTTTTATCTGGAGTCGCAGAGAAAAGTGGGAGGAAAAAGACACAACATTAGTTTTTTAAAATGGCCTTGTACCGAGCTCTATGGTAATGGTATAATTAGATCTCAGGGGAGGGAGTCTGCTCTCTGACTGTCTGCTGGTTCTCCCTCCTTACTCCCCTCCCATGTGTCTCTTCTTTTTCTCTGCCCCGTCTCCCCTTCAGTCCTTTCCCCTCTTCCTCTTTATTCCTCTGCCCTTCATTGTCTTTCTTTTCCCTGTCTCTAAGACAGAGGTGTGACTGGAATAGCTCTCCTCTCCTTCGGGAGCATTTTGTTGAAAGTAAAGAAGGAAGACATAGAGTATAGGTTGCCTTAGGAAAAAAATGAACGTTGTGATCAAATGAAGAGAGGCAACATGGAAAGGAAAATAAAGACATCAACTTTTGATTATTAGGAGAAATAAAATCAAAAATAGATGAAGTTAATTGACAGTAAAAACACATTGGGCATGAACAGACTCACATATTACCCCAGGCTTGTACGTTCTGCCTTGTTTGATCCAGTTCTGAGCTCTGGTGTATGTTGGTGTTTTAGCCCAGAGGCTGGGAAGCAGCATTCAATCAATAGGCTTTGAAGGGTGATACCTGCACCAAAATATTAGAAGCAAAACCGCGGCCAAGTGCTTCTGCTGCTGTTCACTGTCTTTAAATTTGCTGACAGTGACGAGCAGTGAAGTATTGATCAGACATCAGTCTTGTACAGTGTAGCTTCCAGACACGAGTGACAGCAGATGAGAGAAGGGAGAAGCTGTGCAAACCTGCATGTAATTTTTCATAAAAATAAGGATTGATAAGCTGTTTCAACACTCATCCAGCAGTTTTAGCAGTTATTTTGTAACGCTTCAAGCCAATGGCCTGTAGAGCAGGGTGTGGGATTTATCAGCATTGTCTCTCCAGTCAGTGAATTTGACTTTAATGAGATTTTTGGGTGTTTGACACGGAAAAGGAATTTTTTAAAAAAGCTGCTTAACTCGTATTTGCACACAGCAGGAACTATTTGATAGAACATTTTCAAGGTGAATATCACATAAGTTCCACCAGATGGCAGTCATGTATAACTAATAAGTCCCAGTTTATGCATCACATGTAAACCTGAGGTTTTAAAAAACAAATTATGGGGACAGGCTTTGAATCCTGCTCATTAATCAAAAAAAAAAAAAGGCTGTGTAATCCATCATCTGATACAAGTGCTACCATTATGACCCTGAGTTGACTGAGTTTTGAATTCCCTCTGGAGTTTTTTTAATCACATCAGCTCCAAAATCACCACCAGTGTCTTGAGGATGAAGTTCCTAAAACACTGGTACCTTGAGATGAGCAGAACCTATTAAGACATTAACATGACTATGAAATAATGACTATATAAAGATTAAAGAAGCATTGCTCGTTACAAGAAATGTATTAGAACATGAACATGCTATAGATTGAGTGTTTGCCAACTGATGGGGGAGCTTGTTCGTGCTTCTTAACTAAATGACATTGTGACAATTTTCAGATTTCATTTACAAAGAGATGAACAAACAAATACACTGCCTGCGTGCTGCAGAGCTGCAATTTTCACTTATTCATTGCACCAATGTATTAATTTATTGCCCGCAATAAATAAGTGAGAATTGGAGCCCTGCAGTGTGCGGACCATTTATTCGTTTTTTAATGTTCACTCCAGCATCTGCCCTTTCTTTTGGCTGGGATATGCATGTATATTTCTAAATTTCATTTATTGCAATGAGGACTGAAATATGCTTTTATACATTATGAATGCCCCCCTCCCCTTTTTTTTCTCCAGTGGAAGTAAAGGGGAGTATCGGCCTTTTTCATAGAATATATTCAGACTTGTCATAACAGGGTTAAAAACACACAAACAAACATAAAAGCAGATCAACAGATCTTTTGATGCTTTAGAGAAATTGTGTGCCCTCACAGTTGGTTACATGACTTGACAGAAATGAATAAACGTGACTCGCAGGGGGACTCCATTGTGGCGGTGAAATGCCCACACACTTGTACCTGCTGAGAAGCAGCTGGGTGAGGCAGAGTATTCAGGTCAGTTCATCCACACAGGAGGGGAAGTCAGCGGACACAAGCAGCAGGCAGGAGAGAAGCCAAAGAAGCAGGCAGATCCCACAAGTCAATGTCTGAGGCTTTGTTTTAAAGTGTTAGCTTGTCATGTGCAGAGACAAATTCTGAATGGAAATGAAGAGATTTTACAGTGAGATTACCTGTCAGCAGACAGAAAAGCTATTTACACACCAAGCTCTTCATATGACTAATATGGAGAGGCTGCCTAGTGCTGCTCAGACTAAAATCAATGTAGCATCGTTGTGCATCATTTCTTCTACATCCCATTTGGCATTGCAGCTAATACTTTTTTTTTTTTTTTTTTTTAAAAACAGGTTTGATACATCAGTTTCCACTGACTCATTTTCACAAGGGAATTATTGGCTCTCTAATTTAGAAAAGAAATTGTCAAAAATCTAACTCGTGCCTGCTGTGAGAGACTTTTCTTACCCAAGTGTCAGACCTTGTCAGAAAATGTTCGCAACTGACTGAATTTGGCTCAGCTCAGCTTGGTGTGGGGTCTGGGGCTCTCTGAGTGTGGTAACAATAACATAGCCATGGCGATGACCTTTTTTTTTTTTTTTAGACATCTGTCTTTACAGTCCACTTTTCAGTCTGCAGCTGAGATATTTTCCATTTTCCACGTCTATAGTCTGTATAATTGAACAGTGCAAGTTCCTTGAATCAAAAGGACCTGTGGAAAATAACGCCTGGGGCCTGTAAAATGTCAGTCTGTACACGCAGATGCAGCACTCACAGAAACACACGAGTGTACAGAAAAGCACACGAACCTCTCTTATCAGGAACACCTCAGTTATGCCCTGGCAGCACATTCACACGGAGCTTCAGCCTCTCTGTTCATTTCACAAGTCTCTCACATTCTTTGCCTTCTCTCTGACTCCACCTCTCTCCTTACTTGCCTTGTTCCTCTGAACCCCCTTAACTTGCTAATGAGGGCAGGCCCCTAATGCCACCCCCCTATCAATGATAGATCACAGTGATGACTTTAATCAGTTTTAATAGTCAGAACTTTACTGATATGAAAAAGCTGATCCCTGCACCTATAGAGCCCCTGAGACCAGACCTTTAGCTGATTGAAAGAGAAAAGCAGTGAAATGAAAATGTAGAGAGAGTATAAATACTTTTACTATTACCAACCTGCCTCTTTCTTCCTTTGCTCATTTTTTATTCCCTATATGAGGGAAATGACTCATAGATCCCAAAGGCAGCTGAGGACGGCCTCTGCACAGTAAAAACCCCCTGAATGACCCTCCCTATTGGTATTACCCCTCTAGCACATGCGGGCATGTCCCTGGATGGTATAGACCCCAAGCCCCTCAGAAAGACCCCACTGGATATTAAATCAGCTTTATGCAGGCATGTGGGAGCACAGCCTCTGTTTGACCCCTGCAGGTATTAACGTTGTGGTCACTAATTGCAGTCCCAGAGGCAGCTTCTGTTTGCTTCTGGGTCCTGTGGGATGTTAAACCAAGTCTAATCAAGCATGGCCAAGGCCAGCCTTTTTACGATCATGTCAGAGTATGGTTTAAGGTACAGCAGTTATAATCCATTCTGACATAAATGGCCCCGGGGCAAGGACCCTGGTGCTACCAGAGGCCCCTCAGGACAGGACATTAATTAAATACCAGAACATCCCATGGTACCTTTAATTATTAATAACAGGGCACCAACTTGTCATTGACTTTATGGAGCAGTATGGAAAATGTATTCCAGACAGGGAAGGTTAGAGAATTCAATGACGTATTAACTTTGTCATTTTCAAGCCAAATCAGTGGAGATGATCCTCTTTCCACCTTTTCAACCACAACATTAAAGGGATAGTTTGAACTTTTTGATGTGGGGTTGTGTGAGGTACTCATGAGGAGTTGCTACCTTATTGATTGTTCATACACGTCCAATGTCCATTGATTGTACGTCTCTACAGCAGCTCAGTTAGATGTTATTGAATGTCAATGAAGGGTTGGGAGCTGAGCTGTTAACCTTTGTTTTGATTGATAACTTATGAATCAGATGTTTAGGAGTTTTTGTTTTTGTCCTCCTCTCTACATAGTACATCTAGATGAAACAACAAATGAAGCAGTTTCATTTTAGAAATCTGTGGTTCATCAACACTTTTCAGTGGACGCAGAGCTGAGCTGTCTAACATTTCCCTATTAGTTTCATTTATTTATCTGTGTCAGTGGTTCCCAAACCTTTTTGGCCACGCACCCTCTTCAAATTCCTGACCTATAGCTGACACAACCCCAATGCCCCACACATGAAAAAATAAGGCAAATTGCCTGCTCTGCATCTTGACAGTTGTTTCAAGATACTGCCCCCCCCCCTCCAGAAAAATTTTTTAGGTAATGTGCCGTATGACCACAATGGGGATTCAGTAATAAACTGATAGATGTGTGTTTTGAGAGGAGACTTTCTGGGACGACGCCAGCATCAGGCCAACATCACTTCTTATTTCACCCCGGGGTCCCTGAGGGAATGTCAAGGTAGTGGAGTTGTCGCTCTTCACTTTGCTAAGTGAGGGACAGGAAATGTGAGACAGGGGAGAAAGAGGGAGAGACATAGAGAGAGGTATATGGAGGAGAGAAGTGCAGACAGAGGTGGGGGGGGGTGTATGAAACCATGGCTGAAGGAGAAATGTGAACAAAAGGGAGAAGAAAGAGGGAAAGCTCTGCAGACTACAACACTAACACTGTCTTCCTTTCCCTCACGGCAGCTGTGTCTGTGTCTGTGTGTCTCATTCAAGCCAACTGATAAACAGAAAATAGTTTTTAAAATGGGTTGACTGTGAACAGCCTGAAATGACTCAACACACAGCAGCGAGCCCGGGTTGTTTTCCCACAAAGGCTGGAGAGTCTTATTGCTGTTTATGTTCTGCAAAGGATGAGGTTTGCATTTAAAATCCCTTTTCCAGGTTTCATTTTCTAAATAAACCTACAGGCAATAAGTCAACTGAACAGCTGGTCAGATCAAGAGACACTGTTATATCTCTGTGTGTATTCGCCAATTTGTAGATTACACTTCAAAATAATGGACGCGTCACTGTCACCAGACCAGTCATTGTCTGTATCATCATCTCCACCCTCAGACAACCCCGAATTAACAACGCATGTCTTATTCATCCAGTGCTGGACAGCAAAGTATCTTCAATCAAATGTTACACTAAAGTACAAGTTTGAGCTACAAATTCATAATATTTCAGAGTAAAATGTGCCTTTTTTTAATCCATCAAACATATTGCAGTGCTTTAGTTTCTCATTATTGTGCAGAATCAGACCATTAATACAAAGTATTATCAACAAGTTGTGATTTATTATGTTTTCCAACATATGAAATGGTTAAAATTACCCAGACCTTCAACAGCTGCAACATTAATGATACATAATGATGTGGATGATATGGGCATCATGAATTATGATATAAGTGTATACAATGTATAATTAATAGAGGTGTAACTATCACTGAGGCCAACGTTTGACTATATTCTTTTTACATCACGTTATTTCTGCTTTTACTTTATTAAGATTTGAGTATTTCTTTTATCACTGAATAAACTCAACTGAACTCAATATAACAAGTGCTAACTCAGATAGCTCATCTAATGGAGCATGTAACGTTGAGGCTTGATCCCAGCCACAGGGGCACTGGATTAAATTCTGGTCACAGGGCCTTACATGCACTCATCCCCCCTCTCTTGCCCTGACTTCCCTGTTTCTCTCTCTCAGCGCTGCCATCACAACAAAGAGGAGACCTGCCCCAGAAAAATAACTTTGAAACTATCCCGACTTTAGACATGAAACGTCAACTTGGCGCCTGGTTCTGCGAGGATGATATGTAGCAGCAGCCTCAGCGGGATCCTGCTGCTGTCAGCACCGCAGTAGCCGTCCGAGGTACTGAACCCACTTTGCACCACCTGGAATTATTTGGTGGCGGGGAGAGGTTCTGAGGCAGTGGCTGAGCTTGTTTAATCTTCTGAAACACCTGTTAATGTGATTATACACTCCTCTCTCTATACGCCTGGGTAGTGTCACTTTTTGCTGCATATTGTCTTCTTACTTCGAGAAGCTCAGAGCCGTTGCTTTGCCTGTTGTTTTTTGCAACAAGACAGCCAGGGTTATAATTTATTCTGTCCCAATGGCTGACTGTTCACTTCTATTTTGTACCTTTGTTTTGCACTTTGGGCCGTACCTTAACATTGTTTACGGTTCCCAGTACAGCTTCTTTTGTTTCAGGAACGCGCTGCAAATTTCCGTCTTGAACAACACAGAAATAGGCACCACGGGCTCACCAGTGTTTCCGATTGTAGTCAATTTATATGTGAAGGAAGTGGAGAGGAGATTGCAGTATACACACAAGAGAACCCTGGGCCAACGTGATAGACATACATATAGTTAAAACAACTTAAAAAAACAGGAAGTGGATGAGCTGCAGTGAATTGGGTGAAACGGACTCTGTGAATCTATTCATAGATTGGTGGACGTCTTTTTAACAACAGTTCACAGAACCTTAACAAAGTCAGGATCTAACCTGAACTGGCAGAACTGATATATATAGTAGATAAGATAATGAATACCAGATCAACACCACAGCTGGACCACAGCAACATTAGAGCCATATTGTCATGTAATACCCTCTGAAAAAAGTTGAGGGAAGTTTCTTTTCTCTGCACAGCATACCTCTGTTCCTCTTAGAGCTATAACTATTTTATATAATAACATTAAAAACATCACTGCACAAGAAGCTGTTAATGTTTTTATAATGTATTTTGCCCTATACAAAGTATGAAGACAGGCCATTCCTCATTCCTACAGTATGAGTCATTTTTGGATAAGGCTGATTGTCAAAGTGTAGACTGAGCCCTTATTTTCACTTACTGCTTTATAGTGATGCAGTAGACAATACCAGCCCTCCACGTTTCTACCAGCTGATACTCTTGTGACCAAATCAAAAATATTGTGGTATCCAGATACTTTTGCCCAGATGCCGAAACGTCTCCTCAGCTTCGTAACTGATAGACTAATTATAGCTAAGGTTGGACTGAATCCATTGTTAGAGTCTTACTTTGTGTCCGCTTCATTTAATTTGTGCTTTCTTTGCTCCATCCGTCCTCCTCTCGGCTTGATTGCATTGCCCTCCCTCTGTCCCCTTTCTTTCATTACTTTTCAAACAGACTTTGATCCTGCATTTGCAGCCTTTATGTTCTTAAACTTAAATCAGTGGCTCTCTGAAACCTGCCTCTTTTTAAGTGATACTCTTAATTCCCCAGAGGAAAAATGTGTGCCCAGCCTCCCTCCGATTGGGAAGTTGTACAAAGGGTCAGCAGAAGCAACAAACAGCATCCCGTGAAATGGCAGGGACTTTGTGCTTTTGTCAAGGGCACCTCAGCATGTGGAAATTGGGTTTGCTTGTTGAAGGACAGCATCTTCTTGCTCATTACACAACCCAATACTCACTGAGGAGGTACAAAACTCTTCCTAAATACAAGGTCTGCACACACAGTTCTCAGTCAGTGGTTTTTGTTGTGTATTTTGTCGTTGTATAAAAGGTTTACACAAAGCAAAATATGCTTACAATTTTAGATTATATAAAGTAACCAAATTGGCACTTTCACATACCTTTGGCATTCTTGCAGTCTGTTGCATGATGTTCAGTGGTTTGAATAAGCTCTGCAAAACAAAACTGATCCCTTCAAACACTAAGAAGGCAAAACATTCCATCAGTTAACCCATATATTTGTTTACTGAAAACTGTTCCTTGTTCACGACTTCATGATGCTTTTAAAGACGCTCCAAAGCTGACATTAAGGCAAACAAGAATTGCTTTCCATATAATTCTCCGGGTCAGTTCATAACTTTGATTTCTCTGTCAACAAAGAAACAGACAGAAGGACAACTGAGAGTGTATTTAAATTGCAAAGTCCAAAGCAGAAACCGATGTTTAGCAGTCGCAGATAACACTTTTCATAAACAATGTGAAAATCACAGTGTCTTCCATTTTATTTAAGCTTGAAATAGACTTCATCAGGAACACTGGTACACTGCTTATACAGATCAGGAGCTTCGCTTAATGATGACATCGAACATTGAGTTCCATCAGTGTCATTTGTGCGCCATAATCCCTCAAAAGTCCAGTTTGACTCAGAATTGACTTTACCTCTCTTCAATGCAGAACTATCTCCATGGCTACATAATGTTACATATCCATTTTCATTAGTGACTGGCTACAACATCATCTCCTTTCTCCTGCTGTTAAACCGGCCTGCACTCCCTGCCATCCAGTAGCCCCATTAAGATGGCCCTTCCCTCCCCACCCACCAGAAGCTGCCTTCATCATCTCTTGTTAACTGACCGGTCCGTTTCCATGTTTTCCATATTCCGTGTTCTAAATTGTTTTCTTGTCTGTGTACAACATCTATTGCACGTCTGCCCGTCCTGGGTGGGGTATCCCTCCTCTGTTGCTCACCCTGAGGTTTTCCATTTTTCCTTGTTAAAAGGGTTTTCTTTGGAGTTTTTCCTCAGTCAATGTGAGGGTCTAAGGGCAGAGGATGTTGTCATGCTGTGTAAAGCCCTTTGAGACAAACTGTTTGTAAAAAGGGCTATGCAACCTATTGCCTATTGCCTATCACCTTGCAATAGGCATGGAAAACTCAGCTAATTTGCTCACCAGATGTAATAACTGTTTTCAGCAGCATATTGCTACAGTAGGTACTTAATAATAATAATAATAATAATAATAATAATACATTGCAGGTGCTTTTAGAAATTTTAAAATAGACCTAATTCAGAATACAATAAATAAAACTATAAAACATCAATAAAACAGTTTAAAACACACAAACTTATACATTAAAGGCTAATGTAAGAAGATGAGTTTAGACCAGAGCGTGGTTTTAAATGTTGGGAGGTGTGTGCAGATACGGATGGGTTTCGGAGGGAGGGGGCATCGATCCGAACCTTACTGACCAGCATTGCTGTGGTGCATGTCTTAAGGTGGACCAATGGTTGTGGCTATATTTTTTTGCCTCTCATGAACACAGGCTAACTTTATTGTATTCATGTGTTTCGTGGCTGCATTCGCATGTGGCTGACTAAACTTTTGCATTGATCCGAGGTGCCGGTCTAGTGGCGTTGACGATTGTTTGCTGAACCTTGAAGTAACAGGTTGGTGAAATGTAATTCATCTGTAGGTAATCATGTTCTTGAATAGTGCACATGGTGGTCAATCCATGCTGATGTAGAAGCATAGAGAACTGTCTGAGCAAAGGTTAACTGTGTACACTGCTCACAGATTTAAAGTCGACTGTAGCGCTTGGCACAGCTTTGTGCCTCAGGGAAAACCATGATGAAGAGTCGTATTACTTTCCCTCCCCTGTTGATAAATATGAAACCATCTACCACTCCTGATGACTATACCTAAACCGTACAGTGGGCTAATGATGATGTTGACTGTGTCCTAGAGTATGAATATGCTTTAAATATTAAAGGAGTATAAAAATACAGGTGCTACAAACAGCTCAATAAAATGAATCCACTTGACATCCCGTAGATTAAACTTTAATAGCTGTAAGTGAAAGAGAAAGAGATGTGGTGTTGTCTGTGTCAGTGCACGCTCGTGGCTCTGTGTGTCTGTTTGTGAATCTGTTGGACACCCAGCTTATTAAACTTTCATGGCTGCATGGTTTGAGTTAGTTCTTTCTCTTTCAGCATGTGAATGATTGCAGCATCGTACGTACATGTGTGTACGGGTGCGTTCAAGTGCATAAAACCGAGGGGGGCGAGGGTGAGCGCGTGTGCAGTTAGTTGGTTAGAGCCTCCATGCAGGCTCGTATGTGTGTGCATGTGCATCCCAGTCATTTGGGAGTGTGCGTTGTGTGCGTGTGCTATGAATATTTGATGTGCTGCTCAGTATTCATGAGGCTGAAAAGATAGAGAGAGGCAAAGGGAGAGAAGTGGATAGAGAGGTAGGAGTACAGGGGAGATTTAAATCATCGGACAACAGCATATGGTTACTATGTGGTCCTTTAATGTGATTATGGCCACAATGGTGGGACTGCCTTCTGTCTAACAAATGCTGTAAAACAGAGATGCAAGAAAAGTTTGAGATGTTTCCACTTGTGTCAAATGAGTATGTGAGCTAATTGAATTTAGTGGCATGAGTGTAATTGCTGGATTCAGATGCATTGCTATTGAAAATTTAGATTAGAAGAGAATTGAACAGGATATAGGAACTGTAATTAAATAACATTGGCAATGTGCTAAATAAATAATGGCTCAGCATGAGTCCCCTAATGAATCATTCAGTGTCATTACACAACGCTTCTGTGGCTCGTGACTTGAAAGGTTATCTAAGTGTACTAGTTTTCTTTTTAAAGCAAACATTGCAAAAAACTTGAAAGAGAGAGCCGTTCCAGCAATTTGGAAAAAAAAGAAACCCACTTAATCTGGCGGGGTAAGTCTGTAATGCCTGAGCAGCATATTACTCTTCATTCACCGAGGAAAATCTAGGTTTCTTCTCAGCACTAGCCAGGCTGATGAGAAGTCATAACTCTATTGAATGATAATGAATTGCACCTATGGCAGGTCAAAAGCGAAACCCATCTCCTCTGTTTTCACTCTGTTTGTAGATGTTCTCTACCACCGAACATGGCCTTTTGCCGCAAAGGGGTCATGGTGATTGTTGGCTTGCAAGACCTTTGGCCGTCAAGGTTATAATATGCCTAGTTGACATTAAAGACAGGTTGGAGGCTACAATGAGGTTCCTCTTGTAAAGTCCAGCTGAGGCTAGCTGGTTAGCATGCTAACTTCAGTATAAGAAAAAATGTGACAGAGACAACAACACTTAAAAGTTGGTCACTATGATTAAGAGGAAAATGTATTGATCATTTGCTTGATAATCAATAGATCAACCATTGTTCTATCTATATAGATAGATAGATCTGTCTATCTATCTATATATATATCTATCTATATATATACATATATGTGTTGTTTGACATTACCATATTTTACGGATAATAAGTATGTGTGTGAACTGTGCAGTCTGTGTAGTTGAAAATATTACAGATTTATTTTTGTCCCCCTAAGGCCCTAGAAACGTGACTTGCCTCCAGCTGTGGTCCAACTGTGCTTTGTAGTCACACTCCCCTCCTATTAATACAATCAGGCAGCACCCAACATGTCATATAACAATCTGCTAAATGTAATTAACAACTCATGGTGTGGTGGGAGTAAGGCTGCTCTTATGCTGTGATCTTAAAAATGTGGTATTTAGTGGTAATACTGATGAAATTCAAGATGAAATGCAAACAGATCCTTTGTGAACTTTGTGTGAGCAACAGTGTTAGAATTCCAGCCAGCCAGCCATGTCAGAATCTACAGTCAAACAGGTGGCAGGACTGCAGTGAATGTGAATATTATTATAAAAAATAAGGAGCACTACACTAAAAGAACTTCAAGTTACTTTCTAAATGCAAGATAATAACAGGCTGGTATCTGTGTTTACAAAGTCAAACTATTGCCTACGTTGTCCTAACCTTGTGTCATTGACGTCACATTTTAATGTAACAAGACTGTTCATCCTTTACAGGCAGACAAGGTCTTCTTGAGACGACCTCGCAAGAAGAAAGTGTTGCATGTTCTACATTTTTCTGTTCTCAAAATTGGAATTAACAGCTACTGGAGATAAAAGGACTTCGTTTCAAGGTAATGCTATGCTTTACTTGAACATGTGCAGTCCTGTCAAAAAAAATCCCATGACCTGAATATTTGAATACGTAGAGCTTTTTGATTTGTCTCTTAGCCCTTTAGCACTGCTAAAGAACTGTTATACAAAAAAACAAAAACAACACAACAAACATGATCATATTCTGCTGCTTGCTAAACAGTCACTTTGTGCCAGCCGAGAAAAGAAATGCCTTGTTTAAAAGGGAATTTTAGCGAAGCTGTCAGTGTCAATACACAGAGAGCCTGAGTTGTTCAGCAAATCAGCAAATTAACATACTGAGACAGACTCAAACTGAGCCACACACACTGTGAATGAGGTAGTTGTGCTGAATTTTTACCGCACCCGTTGAACCATTTAAGAACTCCTTAAAAGAGTTCTGCTTTAATATAATGACAGTAACTGCCATTAGCGGTGTTGTCTGGTGTCATTATGCAAGCAGGAATAAGGAGCCTCGCATTCACTTGCAGGAGCTGTTCACAAAGTTTGCGGGGGAACAAGCTCTGCTGCTTTAAACAGCATGAAACCCAGCCGCTCATTTCTGGAATTACAGAAGGTGTTACACTGCTGGGGGATTGTTCTGTGTTTTCCTTTTATTTCGGAACAAACAGCAAACAGTGCTTTTTATTCACTGTAACTTCATAATTTTTCACTTTCACCTGCCAATTTACGTGGAATATTTGCTTATTTTTCCAAAATGTCAATGATGGAAACTGCCTGACACGCAGCAATTATCCTTTTTGTGCTGTGACTGTCAGTGCAGTCTGAGTCCTAGCTGAAATAAGTGCTGCATATGTAATGAATATCCACTTTGTTGTCTGAGTAGGGTTGGTTTATTATGCTGTTAGGAAATCGAAAGCAATACTGGGAATTTTGTTGTGACATGCCTCACAACAACACAAACCCATTTAAAAACTCCCAACATAGTGATGACTGACTGATTTCCAGTGATCATCCTGTTATGAAATGATTTCAGGGCCCAGATGTAGCCAAACTCAGTCAAATCCTGGTAAACCAATCAACAAAATAAAGAAGAATTTTAGGCTTGGGTAGGAAACACAAAACTGTACAAATCCAAAATAAGGTCATCAATAAGGAGGGGGCTGAAGAGGAAGAAACATATAGCAAAACAGACGACCCCAACTGCAGGTGAAGCCAGAGGCAAGGGTACATACTAGGCATGGGCCGCTATGAGATTCTGACAGTATGATAACCTTAACCCGGCTGACTACTGTCAGGTCCCTTGGATACTGTGCCTGAAATGCGTCCCTTAAATCGACATTGATCGGCATATTTGATCTGGCACGACTCCCAGTCAACATTTAGTCGATGATGTTTGAACACGGTGCGCAAGCTTCCACGTCTTCTTCTCTGTTGTCGGTGTGTTTATTTGGCAGCCATACAGTGCCACATGTGATAGTCGACGACCTGAGGGATTTCTGACCTGCACTTTCTCTCTCCGAGACGTAAAAGCAGCGCATACCACAGGAATGGTGTGACGCAAGATTTCAGTGGTTTTGAAACCGTGACTTTTTCATACCATGGTGTACCTTGTGCACCGTAACTGGCCCATGCCTAGTACTTATGCACAGATGAAACACATTAAGGTGGGGCAGACAATCACAAAGCAGGGAAAATCATACACATTGTCAATTTAGGGACCACTTCCTTCAGAGGAAGACCGAATGCATCAAAGAGATGTGACCAAGGCCATTTCGTTCAAAGGCTACTTCAGACGTGGCCAACAAACAAAGCCTTGGTTGGATCCTTCACGGCCAATCCTATTCCACAATGCTTTTCAAACCAGCGGTGGAGACAACATGAATGAAAGTAATTTCATTGACGTTACCTATGTCTGTTATTATCTAACATGGAGTAATCAGCTGAATAAGCTGCAGCTTTTACGGTTGCTAGGCGACAGGAGCCGCACTTTTGGAAACGCCAGCACATGCTCCAATGTAGGCTAGACCATCTCATATAACAATCAACCACATTGTCCACAAGACAGAATTGAGACACAGCTCTGAAAACACAAGGCAGGAAAGGGTAACTACACACAGGTAAATCTAATTAGGGCGGAGCAGACAATCGTAGGAGGGAAAAACAAGACAAAGACAGGAAGTAAAACATCATGGAAAGTTGCTTCAAAATAAGACAGGAACTAAACAAAAGTACAAGCAGAAAAACTCCAAAGGGGTTTAAAGACAACACAACAACAACAACAACAACAAAAAAAACAGAAATAAAAAAAAAATAAATAAATAAAGGCAACGACCTGGAGGTAACAAGAACAAACACCCACTCCAGGGCCTGGGTTTCATTGTGTTAACTGCTGCCATATGACTACATGAATAGATGCTGTAAGAAATATCTAACAACAGAACAGATGAAATTTTAATGTTCCCCATACGCTCATGAGTTATTATAACTGCACAAAATAAAAAGTGCTACACCAAAGAAAATGAATGGAATATAAATAAGGGCAGCACAGATTATGATCATGTAAGCATTGTATTAAGTAAAAAGTGAGTGTGACTATAAAAATACAATAAATCTGCATACCAAGCATGAATGAATAATATTTCTATTATATACCAACACAATGTAGGCAAAATAACAATACAGTGAGGAAAGACACACATTTTTAATTCCAGTGACTAAGCAATATTATGCAGCAAGCTATGGTTGTCATTATCACAAGATTAAGCTCAACTGGGGGAATCAACCGATGCAAAGTGGACCTCAGCGCCCTCAGCAGCAGATTGTACATCACCCTGCTTGTTACACAGCTAAAAGCTGAAAAAACACCACAAAAATAACTTCATTACAGGCCAAAGTCATTTACCAGAGTTTGCTAACAAGCTAATTTAACAAGCCTGCAATCATGCATACATTTTTAGCTCCACAGTGGCAGATGGATGTTGGGTGTACTCCTGATTATTCGACGGGTGAGTGCAGTGTACCTGTCAGGCAAGATGACGGGGGGGGGAACCAAGATGTGTTACAGAGCCACATGGGCAATTGTGAATTGTGGTGTGGATGTATTGTGTTGGAGGAGAGACAGACTTTACCTGAGTGGCTCCCAACACAGCTCCCTTTCCGTCTTTGCTGCTGCTTTGTTTCTCTTTCTCTTTTCTCCCCAGTGAGCCTGTCACACTGAGACAGAAGCAGGACTGGGCGGTGGAGATTCCCACACTATACAGGTCCATAAAGTGAAGGCTCTCAGTAGACCACATAGGATTTCTGAGGGCATTTCTCCTCTTTAGAAGACTGACCTTCCACTTGCAGTAGTAGCTCTTCAATTTTTAAAAACTCCAGAGTGTGCTAGTATGTGTGTGTGTGTGTGTGTGCGTTTTTTTTGGTGCTATAGTACAAAACAAGTGGAATGAGATACTGAACATTGACATCTAGCCTGCACTATAGACTGTGATTCACTCTATACTCTACCATTCAGTTGTGTTTTTAGCACTCCAGATTTCAATAATTCACATGACTTATCTGATGATGATGGAATCAATTTTGAAATCCAATTTGACATCCTTTAGCTAAATGTCTAAATTTTCTGCACATTCAGGTGTAAGGAGAAGAAAAAACACCTATGGCTTATTGAGTATTTGTCAAATCTTTCAGCTTAATCTTGCAAAGCTGAATTATTAAATCCAAAAAGCTCCCTGACACTTGCCTTTACTGATAAACTTGAACAATGATGTCCAGGTGCTGCGCTCTGCTCTCATGGACGAGCTCTGCCTTTCCCATTACATCAATATAACGTTATGAACAACATGCAAGAATTGATTTCCGGGGAACTCTGGGGGAGTTTTGAATTGATTTAGAACCACAGAAGAAAATAAATTGATCTGAACCCCCCCCCCTCCAACCCTGATCTCACCTGAAGATGAAACTACACTTTGAGCACTTGTGTGTGTAACTTTTATTCACATACATTTAAACCAACTCTTCTGGCTCTGTATTACTCAGAAAGAAATGTTATGGTATCACCCACCCCTCACCCTCGAGTTAGCTTCCAAGGTACACATGGTATGATTATAGAGACCGGGCTCTGGACTCGGCAACCGTTTGAGTCTTTATTTAATTGACTGCTCCTGACCTGAAGTCAATTTGGCCGGCTACTGGAACTTGGCACCCTGATGTGCAAGTGTCAGTGTCTAAGCAACACCACTCAGACTCAACAACTAATGACTGGCTTTTACACCTGAGCATGCATTCCTCCCACACACACACACACACACACACACACACACTATGTAGGCAAAGAAAATGGACATATAATTGTAGGGCAATCAAGACTGAGAGCTTAATGGGAGTTTGATAGTGCTCTATTGCTCCACTTTCACTCACAGCTTCTCTTGGTTTCCATACATTTCTCTGTCCTTTCTACTTTCTTTTTCATCTCTTTCCATCGAACATTTACAAAGGTGAGAGTGCGGTCTTATATAGCTGCTACAACTTCTCTTTTCTTTGCCCACGTCACCCTCTTCCCCTCGACCTCCAAACCTCTGCTCCTTTACTGACTCAAATCCAATCATGTGAAACCAAGGCCCACATTTGGCAGCACAACTAACATTTCATCTCTTTGCCTGTTTGCTTTAGTTTTGTGTGTTTTGATGTTGCTCTGCCTGTGCACAACAAGTACAATTTTGTTTCAACAAAGCTGTTATAACAAAGCCAATCTGGTTACGTGTTAAGTGTGCGGAAATCCAAAGCTGGCGAAACAACAAAGGGACGTTGAGTGTTTTGTGTTTGTTTGCCGATAAATTGACCTCAAACTCATTTGAACAAACATCTGTTTCAGAACTTTTGAATCACTGAAAGGAGGCAGACAGAGTTGACACATAGGCATTGAGCTAAAAATATAGTGTGGTACAAGATCTCAACAACTCAGGAACTTCTGTTTTGGCACTAAAAATCTCTTCTATCAATATAGCGCCTAGAATATGAACACTTTGTGCAACACTAAAGCTGCTATAATCAATATATTAAATATTGAAATCAAAAAAAGAATTCCTGGGATGTAAGGTGCTGTTTGTGTATTGATAAAGACTCACCCAGAAATCATAGTGTTCTACCTGCTCAGCACCAAACTGCTGGCAGACCCAGTGAGCAGCCAGCTGTTTAACAGAACGCCGCATCAAACAAATAATGAAAATGCCAGATAATTCCCTCAGGGGTTGGACGAGACCAAAGTAGAGATAAAAACAGACACAAGGGAACAAGACCTCAGACTAATGTTGCACAGATTCTGCTGGATGTGTAAATAAGAATCTGGTTATAACCATGGAAATACCCTTAAATGCCTCTACCAAATTTGCCCAATCATCATTTCTCTTCAGATGTGATGGAAACGCACACAGGCACTTTTATTTCCTATTTTGTTCCTGACTTTAGTTCGTCTGTTTACACACTCCCTGAGAATGTTTGGTTGAAAAGGACTATTTAAATGACTTTCTTTCTTTTTCTTTGCCTAATGTTTTCTCCAGGCACACATGCTGTGTGTGGCAGGGATCAAACCAAGTCTCCTTGAAGCTTCAACACTATTCTCACAGGACCAAGTGACTTATCTCTTCCTATCACACACACACACACACACACACACACACATGCACACGGAATTAAAAAAGCTGCACTTTGGGAAGTTTTATCCTCTGGACCGCGTTTCCCATCACACACCTCTACACCATCATGTAGTAACCTTGATAATGGACAGTACATACTTCCCTCTCTCTCTCTCTCTCTCCTCTCTCTCTCTCTCTGTCTCTCTCTCAGATTAGAGGTGACGGAAATGAGATTCCTCTGGAAATCCAATCTAGCCACCCTCATTCCTTTCCAACAAATCTCGACTGTCCATTAATGTGCACCTGTGTGGCCGACCATGTGTGTGGGGGAGGGAGGGGGAGGGAGGAGAGGGAGAGAGAGAGAGAGAGAGAGAGAGACACTCAGTCATATGGCGTATAACCATGTAATTCCGACTGTTTCCAGACCACAGCCTCTTGAGACATGACAACATTGATGTGTTGGTACATGATTTCAATTCCAGTAGCTTAGCAAAAAACAATTATTGAATTTCTCCAACCATAAATCATCATAAATGTCATGTGTAGAACAGAGGACAGTGTAATGACGGGCTACAGCTTTTAGGAGCCCATTGATTGCGTAGTGAAAGAAATTCTCACAGGGTTTTGAGGACTGGATCAATATATCATAACAGATGGCAGGTTGTATTTGATGCTGGAAGCATCTTCTGCACAGTTGAAGGCTTAGTGTTTCGTGTTGTGTGATTAAAAGGATGCTCAAAGCAGATTTTATTCAATTTTGTGAACTGTATTCCAAAAGATCGTATTTTCCTTGATGTTAGTCAAGTGCCACTTTAAAAAAAGTGTCCTCTGCAAAGTCACCAAACCTTTGCATTTAGCCATCTTCTCATCGCTGATCCACATCATGAGCAGATGTCATGTGAGTGCTCAAATGAAAGAAAATAGAAAGTGAGCATGAAATCAAACTGGGTCCTTGGTGTTGTGTGTAATCTGTGTTAGGTATAAAGGGGGAGATTTGCAGATACACTGGAGTCAGAGTGAGATTGGTGGCAAAAGGGATGATGGAAGAGGCTTGTTCAGGTGTGGAAGTGATTCTTGAGTCTTTCTGCCACTGAGGACTCGACCTGTTCTCCCTGTAGCCTGCAGTCCCTGTTGAACCAGTGGAAGTAAAAGAGAAAGTAGGAGAATTGCATTTTTTTTTTGCCTGTTAAATCCTTTGCTCCCAGCGTCAGACACTTCATTTCAGTGTTCTGGTGAATTTCTCTGCACCAGTTTGTGCCTTCCCTGCATCAATTTGTGATGAAAATGTCTTCATCTGTGAGAGGAAAAAACAATATTCAGCCAAAAGTTATTGAAGATTCAGTTGATGTTTACACAGAAAGGAACCATCACCATTTAAAAGGACATGCATTCCTTTCCTAAGGCCGCAAAAACACTTTTTGAAATCTCAACATGTTTCCATGATTATGGGAATCCTGACATTAGAACATGAACTTGCCTCTCTATATCAACCACAGTTACTTCCTGCATGAAGTTCATGCCATTTATTCATATTGTGATTTTTATTCCCACTAGTTCCAAGTAAACCAAACACAAATCCAACAAAAAGAAGATTCTGTTAATTGCTGACTTCAATCCATCTGCACTCTCTCTGCCTCCTGTGGTTTCCTGAATGGGAGAATTACGAACTGCTCAACAAATCAGTCAAATGTTGTTTCATTCCTGCTTATAAACACACAGTTTGTTGAGTTGAATAAATGCAGGCCACATTCATCAACCCAACTTCACAAACTTTACAAGATGAGATGTTTTCTAATCTCAAATTGCAGACAAATACCTGATGTTCATGTGTAAAACATCAGTTAATTAACACTGATTTGAATTTGTAATAGTCCAGTTGATGGGATCCAAATGTCCCACACTGTTGGCAACTTGCATGCTGCTATTTTTTGGACATCTGCTGTGTGGCTTAACCTGCCTCTGTGAATCACATTCACCCAGATTCCTCTTTGCAGATGTTGGCTCATGCATCTTTTTGTCCAGAGATCTCTTTACCCAAGAGGATAGAGGCGGGATTCGCTTCTCCCCATCAGTCTGCGTTGTCTCTCTTCGGTCATCATTCCCATTGTCTGGGTGCCATACTGTCTTGTTTCAGCTGGTCCCAAGTGTAAACAATGTGACCATACAGCACAACAGTAGCGTCACTGAATAATAGCTTTCAAAAAGAAAGCTGAATAAAAAAGCAGACAGGCATGTTCTGAGAACATTTGTTGCGTGGGATTCCCACAGATTTCGTGATGGACTGAAAATAAGGTTGAAATCGGGGCCAATCACTCGTTATTCTGTAGCTTCTTTGTCAAAATGCTGATATTTTTTTTTCCATACCTTTAAACTCTGGTTCCCAAATTGAACATCCTCACAGGCTCTAATGGGGCAATTATGATTTATTTTCACTAATGGTCAGAGGGAGAATTAGATTACAATTAGCCTACATAATGACTTACGCAACCATGTTCCACTCACATATTAATATTCTGTCACACCCACTATAGATTTATGAAAATTAGCATGTAGAGAAATTTGCATCTGATTATCCCATATTTGCTGAAACAGCACATGTGTAATGATTAGATCTCACTGATATGTAAACAGAGAGGCAGAGACCATCTGGAATTGTCACTCTGTTTGTTGCAACAAAAACTGATAAAACCCAGGAGCCATATTGAGGTACAGTCAGTGTTGGCATGGGGCTGCAGTCCTTTAAATGACCTCAGTTTGTTCCAGTGGAAGTATTTACTGCTGTGCTCTGTTTTATATCATTTTTAAGCTGATCGTCTTTTGGACTGTTGGGCGGACAGAACAAGATGATTGAGGAAGTCACCAAGGACTCTGGGGAAATGGGATTAGCATTTATCTGACATTTTACAGACAGAGTGATTAATGGAAAAATTAATTGGCAGATTAAATGATGATGAAAATAATCAGTCGTTGCAGCCCTAAAATGGCATTAGACTAAATTAAGTACACAAGAGTTGGCAATTTAGTATCAGGGCAGAGAAATCACATTCATTTTAATTTAAATCTCTATTCTAAGTAAAGGTCCCATACCCAAGACTTTTCTGGTGCTTATATATATTTGTGGTTTAAAGTATCAAAAACCATCTCAGTATAGTTTCATATCTCCTCTTTAAGGGTTCTCTCTGGAGCTCTGGCAACAGTAGGCTGGGGAGCCAATGGAGGAGCAGCTCTGTTGGAATGTAAACCATTAAGGGTCAATCCAGTCCTGATGTTTTGTATGAAGTTCCATTATGTGATCAGAATGGCAGGCTGGAGTGGCCATGGTCTAGTGTGATATTTTGGGTTGTGATCGCAAATTGTGAGGGTGAGGATGAAGTTATTGTTGATATAGTAAGAGAGCATCAATGGGGTTTCTGGACCGTCTGTGGATTGCTTTTTACTTTTTAGTAGAGAGTGAGGTGGACTGAGAGCCATCGAGGAATCCTAGCACTGTAGTTTTGAATGCTAAGGAGCAATGAACTGGGCAGCTTATGGGACATGGAGAAGACGGCTATGGCTGCTCGCTTCTCATTTGGCATTCGGTCCGTGAAGAGCAGTGTCTACAGATATGTTGTCAACTGATTGAACACCATTGGCTGAAGTTTTGCAGTTGCTCTTCCTGATTACGTCTGAAAGGGTCATCATCCAATGGGGATAAAGAGGTGAAATCCATGCCCTTGATGAGCGAAGAAACAGGGAACGGAAACTTTGGTTTGGTTTTTCTGAGCTTGCCAGCAGAGGTGTGGGCCTGCTCTGGAAACATCACTGTAAACTGATCAACTGAAAACAGTCCAGATTTCAGATTCTAAGACTGGACATCATTAATTCACAGAAACCCTTTTGTCTCACTATAAGGCTCCAGAGGGGTTTCAGGAGCAGGGGCATTTAATTACTGAAGCATGAGCTCTACAAGTCTCCATGGTTTACTAAATCATCAACACGGAACAATGGCAACTTATCAGAATGGTATTAACTGGACAAGAAAATGTGACTTCGACTGTTACCATTGATATGCTCCTGCCATTAAGAAAAAAAAAGACTTCCACCTGGATTTCTAGCAAGTTTTTAACATCTTTGATCTTCATTATATGGAGAAAACTATAAAACCAAATTCTGGACTCATGTAGCTAAGTGAGTCCCAGCAGACACCCCTGATTAACAGCTATGCCCTCACTACATTTTAATGAGCTGTAAAACCTCCACTACATTATTAACACCAGATTTGTCAGCAAACAGAGGGAGAAAACACGGTATGGGTGAACACTAATAAGAGTCATGTTATCAAGGTGAAGTAAGAGCTGTGTGTGTTGTTATGAGTGTGTCTGTGTGTGTTTCATATTTCAGTGTGCAACTCCTCTTTGAGAGAGGGTCCAGCTTTGCAGTGTGTGTGTGTGTGTGTGTGTGTGTGTGTGTCTATGAGAGAGAGTGTGTTCCCAGAAGGGCTACTGTTTTTTTTTGACACATACTCACACACACACACACACACACACACACACACACACACACACACACACACACACACACACACACACACACTCTTGCTCTCTCTCTCTCTCTCTTGTCCTGCCTTGCTAATGAAAACCCTGTGATTAATGATCAATTAATTAACAGGATCCAAATAGGAATGTTCTAGATGTTGTTAAACAAAGTAGCTGAGTTTTTTAATTGGCTGAACTCAGAGTCCACACAAGCAATTAATCAACCACACACACACACAAACTGACTTAAGTCAGATAAGTTTTCTGATAGAAGTAGAATTTCACCAAACAACAGACAAATGAGGCCTGACGCTGCTTATTGTAAAGGCAGACACAGTTGGTATACATTAACTAGTGGTGATGCTCTAGTTGATCCATCAGTTTGTGGAGTAGCAGCTTTTTGTTATTTCAAGTATTGCTCTTTTATACGTCTCTTGCGTCTAGATTACATATATACACGACCTGGTCCTGGGGTCTTTACAGCAAGAACAACTTTATACAGTATCCTGCTTGACTTTAATTGGATGTATGGACAACATCACATGCTGTAAATACAAGAGACCAACAAGGTCTAGTTTATGAAACACTGTCATCAGACGCACGCATCACATACAGTCATGTCTCTTGACAAACATCAACTAGTTCAAGGCTTTGAAAAGGAAAACACAAGATAACAAGTGACGCTCAAGCTCAAGTTCTCCACACCTACATGATGGTGAGTGCTCTATGATAATACTGCGAGGCAGGAACAGCTCCTCTACAGTATGCCCCCCCCCCCACATCTCTTTCTTGCTTGCATACCCAGTTAATTTAAGGTTGACATTACACAGCTCCCCACGATGCTGGAAAGTGAAAATGAAGAGGAAAGAGGTGGAGAGGAGAGGGAGCATTGTTTCTGATCTATTCCCTGTGTCAGCCCACCTTTCTCTCTCTCTCTTTAAAAGTCGGTCATCATGTGGCTTAAAAGGAAATTTTGAACCTTTGATGTGAGGAAACAAAAGAGTGACTTTGTTCTGAAGAGAACCTTTCATGTCCCTGAAATTAACAAGATGTAGAGAGAGCGAAAGATAGATGGAGAGACAGCAAAGGAAGGGAGACGCTGGGAGAGGAAGACTGAGAGGAGAGAGAGAGACATCCTGCCAGAGTTGTGTTTTGCCAATTAGAAAAGCTTGCAGCTTCCCGCCTTGTTGACTTAAAAGCTTTGATAACTTTTCAATGCAAGAAGATTTTGAGAAATTAAGTGACAATGATTGAAATTAGTACCAGAGTTCCCTTTTCATTATTCTCTCCCAATTTTGTCCAATCTGAGGGTGTTTGATTTACAGTCCATCAGACAAAAGTGACTTCTTTTTGTATTCAGCTTTGAACTAAAAAAGCAATGGAGAATTTTAAAATTGCTTTTGTCCCAGCTCTCAAGACTACACAAATATGCATATCATAACATCGTATATGATAAATAACATGATCCACCGCTCCATGGATTGCTTTTTCACCGGCTTCATTAAAAACAAATGCACATGGCCCAGAGGAGGGTTAGCAAAACAGTGGAAAAGCGCCTGGACTTGCATAGTTCCTCTTCAAATTCTTAAGCATTTACCTCCCTACAAAGTCCTCTCCTCTTTTGAAGTCTGTAATAGTTTGGAAAAGCACAAACACAAGGAAGCTGTAAAGTCAGACTGGTGAGTAGATCGGTGTTGATCCGTGACAACCTCCTTTCTTGACATGTACAAACATATTTGTGGTTTGCAAACAATATATTTTAAAGGTCCTCCTGACTTTTCTTCAAGTGACCTTTTATAGTGACATTTACAGATGGTTGTTGTCCCCAGAGGATGAATTGTAAAAAAAAAAACAAAAAAAAAAAAAACATTGCTCAGGTCATTGCTCAACATTTCTCCAGTGTCATCACCAGGTCTAAATCTTGGTCCAGTTCAAGCAGAGTTGCAGAAGTGCTGCCTGATTTCTTTGATGGACATTGACAGGCCAAGCAGTCTTTAAGATTGTTATCAGTTGCATCCAAATCAATGAATGTGATCAAACAACAGCAGGAACCATCAATGACCATAATCACTAAAAACACACAAAATAATACAGACCACCAATACAAATCAGAACTTCTTGATTTAAATGCACAAACACTGACTAGTTAATGTGATGATGATGATGATGATGATGATGACGAATGAGCAGGATTTGACTGAACTTTCTTTATGGCTATTTTAATAAATACATAAATTGTACTGATGCACTGTTGTGACTAAGATGCAAGCAGCCTCTTTGTCTTGTTATTTAGTTTTTCACAACATTTCATAAGAGACATTTTGATTTGATAATGGCCGACCTTCGGGAGAGAAGCAGTAAATCCACTGCAGTATTTCTTGAATAACTTTAATAATTCACTGAACGAAAGAAAATAGTATTTACTGCTGCCTTCTTCTGAATCCCTACACTTCTTCATAGGCTCTTTTATTACTGATAAATTCCAGTGGTTGTGAATTTTGTTTTTCAGGCACAAGTTAACTCCTGATGAAGTGTGAAAGTGAAGTTCTCTTTGTTTGGTGAGGCTCTTCTCTAAGCAGAGTCAGGTAGTTTTACTGCAGAGAGTTTGGTAAAATCTTCCTGCACTTCAATAAATGTTTTCTCTGCTCAATGATCTGATATGAAAATAGAAAATATTAAAATATATTGGCTAGCTGTAGTAGTCTCCATCATATAAGACAGAGCAGACATTGATTGATTGATTGGTTGATCTGATCCTTCATAAAATGCCAGTATCATCCTGATATAATAGCCTCACCCACAATGCATCACCTAGCCTGACTTCTTGTCTCCTAATAAACTGCCCCAAAGAGAGGAATATGAAATGTCTGAGAGATGTTGTTCCTGTCCAAGTAAGCTAAATGGGAAAACATAATATTTATGTTGCTGCAGACTGATATAAACACTTTCTCCACATCGGGTATGTCAAGTTTAAAGTTATAGAAATTGACAATTGTAGAGGCAAATCTTTGCTCCGTGGGAGGAAAGAAAGACAACAATGAGTCTATCAAGATTCAAGAATCTATTACTGAATAATATGTCAAATTAGAGTGAATAACCAGCAGTAATCAGCAATGATCATCAACAGAGGCAAAGATAAAACTTCACTATTTGGCCTAATAGGGTGCAGTCTCAAGTCACAACAGTGTCAAGAGTCTGGACACGCTTCGATAACAAGCCCGATTCTTTTATACAGTGATTATCATATACAGGTGTTTATGCAGACAGTTCAACTTTCATCCAGAGAACAAAGTATGTTTATCTGGCTTAATCATTAAGTACATGTTTTTTGCAGAGATCAGTTCAGTTTGTTCAGTCTACCCACATTAAATGAGAACATCCTGTCTGATTACAGGAAATGTTACACAAAATGAAAAAAACAAAAAAAAAAAAACAGATTACCCTTACAACAGTAGTTTTAATAAAATCAGTTTTTAGTGGGTCTCTGGAGTGAAAAAAAAAGGATTTTATGAACTGCAACATGATTTCATAAAAACACTGTTTGAAAACTTGTGAGACACAAAGCTATTCCCAGAGTTAACTGTCAACTCTGTGACAAATCCACAGACTCAAACACACTGTGCTTCCCTCGTGTTGGAGGAAAAAAAGAATCTAATTAAAATTCCTCTGTCTTTACTTCTTAATCACCTTTTCTCATTTCATTCATCAATTGCAGCACAGCAGAAGTTATCATCAGCTCTATTTATGAACATGAGTGTTTCTGTTGTCACATTTCCTTTCAGAAGACTACAGCAACCACTTGATTTCAGCCATAGCCTCGCTGATTAATTGTTTGCGTGTCAGTGAGTGTTAGGCTGTGAGAGGAAATGAAAGGCTGGTTTTTATTACATGCGAGCGGCCCCCAGATAGATTAACACGGAAATAATTTCGGCGGACATCTTCCTGTCTGTCGTGTCCTTCTTCCTTTTCATCTTCTTTTGATCTCTTTCTCTTAATTCTCTGTTTCTCCGCCCACCTTCTGGTATCTGATATGTGTAGCAATAGCGTCACGTGTTGTTAGGAGTCAGTCACAGTGCCCCCCCCTCCCCTGTACTCCAAACATACTCTCACACACAGATGCGAACACACTCACACATGTACAGACGCACACGGATGGACACCTTTATAATTGCATGTCATCTTTGTGACATTTCCATAATTACCTTGTTCAACATGTTTGTCTCACTGTTCCCACTGTTCCTCTATCAGCTACATCATAAACACACATGTGCTCTCTGACAGTATGACAAATGTGTGTTTGTGTGTGTATGTGTGTGCGTATGGGGGGGTACAGTGGTGCAACAGAGTGACATTGACACAAGGACACGACAAGTAGATGATTTATCACAGTTGCCTTATTCTTCTGCTTAGATGTTCATTTCACAGTTAATTTTCCTTGCAAATCAAAAAACCATGAGAGAAAATGGGCTGCGATTCCCAGCGAAGCAAAGCAAACACAAAAGACAAACAAACAAAATTCAAATCACTGTGTCAGAGCTTTGTGTGAGACCAAAGGATGAGCTATGATGAAGGTGGAGGACACACAGAAATGACTTTGGGCACAAAACAACATTTTTATATTAATGTTTTATTTAATAAAAAAATCTCAAATGTAAAATAAAACCATGATGATACAAAGAGGTAATAATTCTTCTGTCTGTATTACCTGTCACACCACAGTGTTTGGTCTTGGATGCTATGAAGCAGGATTCTTGTGGTGTTTTGAAAGACAATGTACGATGCATGACTTTCCAAATTATTTGACTGTTACAGATTATTTTCTGATGTTGGCATAAAATAATGAACATTTTTAGTAAATACATGAATCAAACTCAGCTGTAACAGTCTGTCTCTGTCCAAACAAGACCTTTAAGGATGAGTTATATTATATTCCAGCTGCTATTAACCAAGTGGTAGCCTCTGAGGTGGAAAATGAGGCCAGTGCTGAAGCACTGAAGGCACTACCTAACTAAGTCAATCCCCATAGACTCCCATGGAATTTACAGTTAGAGTCTCTGTGGCTGATTTCATGACAACTGTTAGGAGCTGTTTTTTTTTTGTTTTTTTTTACATAACTCACTTGGTTATATTTTATTAAAGTTTAGCTACAAGTGACAAGATGACGATGGCAGAATTTTTTTCAGTTTTTCAGTAGCTTTTCACTTTTCAGAAACCTATGGGTGACGTAACTGAGGCAATGTCCATTTGTATACAGCCTACCATCTAAAAGTTTTCTATAAGCTCATGTCACTTAAAGCTACAGTTATTTAGTCATTTTTGCTGTAACTGTCACTATATTTGACAGTAGTACATGAGAATGGATCGTTTAGGGAAATCCATCGCTCACGGAGTTGTTCCACCAGTGAGGTAGACTGGTTTCTGTGGCAACATTACAGCTCCACATATATGTCATATATGTATGTGCTACAGTGTTTAGAGTCGTCTTCATCAGTTTTATGCACAGGCAGACATTTCTCGAAACAGTGCGGTGTTTACGGAAAACTTTTTACAAGAACAAGAAGGAGACCATTTTTGGAATGTTCCGTTTCCATGTCAACAAGGCCTGAGTGTTTTTAGCCATCCTCAAAGAAGTGGGCCATAACCATCATGCTTCATTGCTGTGACGCCTAGTTGTCTGTGATAAAACATACTATTATCATTAAGCTTAATTATTTCCTTCACCTCTCATAGGCACTGTGTACCTTGGCTCTAATGGGCCAATTGTTTTTTAAAATCCTTCTCTCCTCAATGATGTTTATCTGCTTCATATCCTATTCAACAATTCTGATCATGCTGTCCCTAAGGACTCTTTTCTTTTTCTCTGTGAGTGGGGGCCTCGGATGACCCTGGATGCACAATAAGCCCTCCTACTCCACACAGTAAGAACAGTGCACCTACCCAGCCATGGTTTCAAAAAGGACCATTTATGGCCATTGTCACTGTTCAGTATTTATTTTTCATGTCTGCTAAAGTAGATTTCCACATTTCAGTGTTCCAAAAAGACATTATGTTTCTGATGCTGACCAATCAGAGCCTGTTGTGGTTGCTGCAGCAAACCTTCTGACCATCTTGCTTCCTTTCTATGTGCTGTTAAAACAAATGCTTGGCGCTGTTCAGATCTGGTATCAAACTGTGTCTTCAGTGATCAGATCTAGGGATGGGTGCCTTTCACACTTAAACCAATACGGTACCAAACCGGTACGCAACGGTACCTGTTTTTGTGGGCAATGGTGGAATCTCTGTTTAAAACTGTGCAGGGAGAGGAGGGGCTGTTTGCAGACAGTAGACTCCTCAACAGGCCTGAAAATTTACACCCAACTCTCAGGTCTTTAAGCCCAGACCTGATGTGGTCTGACTTACTAGCGTTAGTTCTTGGCCCGAACCTGGCCAAAAAAAGAGGATGCCTGTAGCCCGACCTGAGTCGTTCCTATATATTTTTGGACCAAACCAGTGCATCTGGTCGGGTTGGTCGGGTCGGGCTGGCCATTGAGACAGCTCTGTTGTCAATATGTTTGTGAGAGATAGTGGAAGAGTGTCTGGGTGGGAACACGAAATGTGTAAAATCTTATTTCCTTGTAGTGCGTTGTCTCTCCTTGCCCCGCTCTCTATCACACAGACATGAGGGTGCGTTCAGGTACCGAAACGTGATACTGTTTGATCTTACGTGAATCAATACTCAGGATTACTGTGGGAATTTGGTCTGTACCAATAAAAGCTCCAAATTTGGTACTCACCCTGCTCAGATCACAGTGCTCAGCTGTCAGTGCATGAGTTCACGCCTGGCTCCACCTGGTGATCCATATGTCTTCGCATGTAGTGCTATTGATCATTTGTGGGTCAGGGTCACACATACCGCACCTGATAATGCAAACAGGTCTGTAGGTAAGCTGTCAATGGGGATCTGTGGGTGAGTGAGAAAGAAACAAGGAAAGAGAGAGATTAAGCAACAGAGAGAGAGAGAGTGCAAGTGGGGCACAGAGTGAATTAATGCTCTCCTGCAGCTCTTACAATGATTTTTTTTCTTTGTGTGTTATGGGAGCGTGTCAAGCTCACAGTCCAGGTTGCAGGTAGGCAGTGCCAACAAACATATCAATGTCAATAATTCTAGAAAGTGAAGAGACCCTCGACAGGGCGCTTTATTAAAGTATCAGGAAAGTGGTTTTTGCACTGACAAATTATTCACTTTGCCTTGTGTTCTTATTCTTGCCTCTCTGCAGACCATAAACATGCACAAAAAGGTATATAACAGTAAGAGTGAAGGAAAACTTCACAATAGGTTGCCTTTCAAAAGTCAGACATCTAGACTGAGAAATAGTTGGACTGTTGTTCATCTAACTGTTGACTGAACTGACTCTGAGGTGTTGAGGCACTACCAAGAAATATGTTATGTGAAGTCCTCTGCCCTTCTCTCTTTATTATCTCCAGGGTCATTGCATTGTGTGGCTGAACTGGGTCATCAACTAATATGTATTTTTTATTTCTGCACTGTAAAGCACTTTGGCTGACCGTGGCAGGTCCTTTAAATGTGCTATACAAATAAAAGTGAACTTGAACTTGAAAATACAGCAATAAATGCAGGGAATACATCTTTAACACTGTTTTTTTTCCTTTTTTTAAAAATTTTTTTTATTTGATTTCATTTTGTTTGATTGCTGAAAAGAAAAGAAATGAAACCAAGTTTAACCTGTTGTAACCCCAGTGGATCTTCTGTCATCCCAGATTTGGTGAGATCCAAGGAACCACTTGATTCTCCGTTTTATGAACTTAGATTTTATAGACTAAACAAACTTCAGCAACATCAAGTAGAAAAAAGAACGACTTTAACGTCTGTCTTAAAAGAATCCATGTTAAAAGAAAAACAAAAAACAAAAAAACATTCATTGTCATCTGGTAACTCCATTACAGCGAGACAATTATCTGTCATACACATAGAAAATACAACTTCAGTTCTGATTTAAACCAAAATGTAACAGTTTCACTGTATGTCAGTATTCAAAGAGGCTCATACATGCAGAACATATGTATGTACATATATATATATATATATATATATATATATATATATATATATATATATATATAGAGAGAGAGAGAGAGAGAGAGAGAGAGAGAGAGAGAGAGAGAGAGAGAGAGATAGAGAGAGAGAGAGAGAGAGAGAGAGAGAGAGAGAGAGAAAGAAAGAATACAGAAAGGCAGTCCTTTTCTGAGTAATGCTGTGTAATGTTATTAAACCACACATGGACAGTAAAGCCTTTAATATATATATATATATATATATATATACACACAGATTGGTTAAAAGAAAGATATTGTGAGAGAACACAGAAATAAACCGACTACGGCTCCTTTACAGATTGAATATATTTTCCCGTATTTGAGCTGTTGAATGAATTTTGGTTACAAAGTGTCAGGTCTATCTACTAATAACATGCACCTCTTACAGGGTAATGGTTGTCCAGTCATCTGTCAGCTCGCTTTCACTCTCCTCCAGCCTGTGGCCGCCTTAGAGAGATGTGCCACTTTGAGGGTCTGTCTATATGAAGACATATGAGCTTTCTCTCCTGGGACTTTAAGTGGCTGTTTCTGTATGAAGACATGGGAGATAAATCATCTGTACTCTGGCTCTTTGTGACAAGGCCAATGTAAAGTGTGCAGTGTGAAGTCAGGTGGTGTGATTACTGATGCTGTGCTGCCTGCAACACTGTTAGGTTAGATAAAAAGACACGCTACGTCTGCCTGGTGGAGACGTGAATAATGGTTTGAACAGTGCATGGAAATCCAAAGTGACCTCATCTGCGAGGAGGAACACATCAACTGGAGGAGGAACATCCTGTCCAGGATATCAGATTACTGTGGTGAAATATTGCACGTGTGATACGTGGTTTAATTCCACTGAAATAACACAGAGAGAAGGAGCTACTGTTTCATCTGTTTCAAAATATATGGTAATAATTAAACTGCTGCTTGTATCAGTTATAAACTATAAATCACTGTCAAAAGTTCACTTTGATTCCCGAGGATAACTAAAGTAAACAAAGAATCCATCGTCGTCGTGATTTATGGCCTCTGTTTCACACCAGTGCCAGTGTTTCTCAAACAGTTTTTTACTTTCAAAAGTTAAATTAATTTCCCCCACTTCCCTGAACTACATGTGTTATTCTATTAATTTCTATCTCTGAATGAGAATCCAATTAACCTAAGTCAGTTATCTGACCTCTAACCAATCTTGGTATAGAAGAGGATCAATTGACCCATAGAGAGTTGCAGGAACACGTCCTAAAGCAGAGGTGCCCAACCTTTTTTGTATCAAGATCTACTTTAAAAGTTTTTAGTCAATCGAGATCTACTAGTTCAGTCATCCATAGTGCTTACTGACAGCCTGTCAGGGACGTATAAATGCACACAAGAAATTGACATATCCAGTATTTTGTGATTTGCTGAAAGGCTGAAAATCACAGGACATGTCTGTTCTGGTGATACAAGTCAGTGGTCCTGACATGTGTGTTTCTCTTCTATCATAAACATTCTGCATCTCAGAGGCGACGTCTTTCCACATACAGGCTTCCTTTGCCTTTCAAATGGGACAGAGCTCTGTGGGAAACAGTAGGGGGAACCAGGATCTGACACAACAATGGAGGGAGAAGCAGGTCTGTGGAGCTGCGTGCCATGGATGTGCACGAAAAAAAACAAGCACATAGCACCGAATGCACATCGATACAGCATCACTTTGGTTTGTGAGCATGACGCGCGTCCACATTGAAAGAAATTGGTTTTTGTGCGCAAAAGTCGCTTCATCTGGACGGTGCCCATGCACACACATACGCTTTAACCAAGGCAGCATCAGAAACCAACCAGGCGGCCTGGCTCGCCTTTGCCTTGGAAAACCCTGCGTGCTCTTCCAGTTCCAGCTTGTCTGCAACCTGTGCACGCAACCTGTTCAAAATGGCTGGTTTCAGTGCCTGTCCCTTAAAATGCAAATAAACCCCGGTGCGCCCTGCCCCTTCTTCTACCGGTACCAGTACTCACAGGTAGAGGTGGTATTATGCAAATTCTATCATTATATATATACATCATTGTCTGACAACCGAGGGAACAGCTCGTAAAATCACATGGATTTCAGTCTAGGGAGCCTGTAAATTACAGATTTTTTTTGTCAATTCTCACATTTCGGGGGCCAGAAGGCCTTCAAAAAGTGATGTTTCCATTATATGTCCCTTTTAAATAAGACCTGTTAATGTCAGTTCAATAGCATGTTTTACAACATAAAATGCCATTAAATGTCCATCCATGGCTCCTTTAAATGTACAAATGAAACTACACAAGCAGTAGTGATAGTCAGCTTTACTAAATGAACTTCCTTGACACTGAGTTTATTTTCTGCAGTGATCCAGGACCCATGGAAAAATCACTTTGTTTTTTGTTGAGGGAACCAGAATGTTACTGTAACATCCAGGTCAGCTGACAAAGTGACATTCTTTCTGCAGCACTGTTTGGATAAACCTCTGATGTGGGTGGGACAGGCGTCATTATGCGGGTCTCCATGGGTGTCTGTTTTTTTTTTTTTTTTTTTGTCTTGTGCAGAGCGTTGACATTTCGTTTGGGCAATTATTTATAGCCCTGTGAATCTCCTGCTTTGAGAGACTCTAAAAGATTCAGTTTAATTAGTTGAATTCTTTTTGAGGAAAAAAAAACACCCCCTTCCTGCTTCATGCGATTAAGTAAGCAATTGTCCAGCAAAATCTAATTGGGGGGCCTGTAAGTCACAAGTAGCAAAACAGGCAGCACAGGTTGTTTAATGATTTTCTAATGTCGCAAAGTTAATGTTTAAAGATTGCTTGGTGTTAACTGTTGTGAGCTGGGTTTTAATAAAACATTCCCTCCTGGGTTGGTGATCACTGGAATCTAATGAGATAAATTTAAATTGGTTTTCTGCAAGAGGAATACCAAGCTTTGTTACATTTTCTCAGTTCCACTGATTTTACGCACCTCTTTACAGACAAGCCTCCGACAACAAGTGGAACTGTTTTTGACAATTGATTGCTCTCCTTCACACACAAACAGGCTTTTTAGATTCAAAAAAATGCTCAAATAAATAAATAAACACAAAACTGAATAATTAAATGTCAAAATGAAATGAAAATGAATTCATTTGGCAATGAAAAAATGCTGTCTCTCTCATCAAAATGAATTCATTTTGCATTTATTAGGCATTTAATCATCTATCTATCTATCTATCTATCTGTCTATCTGTCTGTCTGTCTGTCTGTATATAAATATCATTTTTTGTCCTTAATACACTGCAACCAAAACGGCCTGAGGATATATGTAAAATAAATAACTGAACACATGAGTAAATCCACTTTGTGAATCCACAATCCACAATCCACATGAGTAAATCCACATGAGTAAATCCACTTTACACATGAGTAAATGTCAGCAATCAGCATCAGCCATACGTTTCTGGCACAGTATCCAAGGACCTGACAGAAGTCTGTCATTGTTGTTACGTGACATCTAGCAGTGTAGCTCAGGTTACAGGTATGAGGTATTTGAGTGTGAAGTGAGTGTGAAATAAAGAGTACTCATCGCATTTCAGGCCTTTCCGATGTTTATGGTAGGATGAATTGCCAGCTTTATGCAAGCGTCATCACATTCGCATGTTTTTTTTCATCCAGTGATAGTTGTACATCACTGCAAACACTAGCTACTGGTAGCTACTAATACTTGCTGTTAGTGCTGCCAGTTTGCCATCACCCAAGTTGTATCTAAATGTATGACTTAATGAATCCATTCTGACATCTCCAATACGTTAGGACAACAGTGGTTTCGAAGGTAAAACAGTAAGAAAAGAAAAAAAGCCATCAAAATCTATTGATGTTACACACTCATATATCTACTATATATAGCACATGTAGAGGAACAAGGACAGTCTGACTTACAAAGCACCCAACATCATGACTGATGCACCAGCGAAATTAAATTGCAAAGCTACTCCGTGATAAAGATACTGAATCTAACATGCCCATATTTTATGACTGATGGTAAATGGTTTCTACCTATACACACATATTACCTGTAAGTACATACACTAAACCATGACTGATGTCTCATCTAATAAATTCCAATGTATGATAAAGAATCGGTAGCATACTTTAAAGTGGAGGCAACCCCATGATTAATGTTATGGTGAATATGTGTGATACCATAATAAAGACCTAACCTATCTTAACAAACCTGGAGCTGCCTGTGATTGGGGAACGTGGCTTTGCACAGTAGACCGTGATTGATGTTATGGATTATATCTAGTTTGCCATGACTGATGGGAAAAACTTTACTATATAATGAGCAAGACAATGAACGCAGGAAATGTGCTCTGCTTAGGTTATGAGCAAAGCCGCATAAAGCCACGAGATAAATCTGTGTGTGTTACATAAACGTATCCTTGAGCTGCAGGTAGAGTTTATTAATCAAGGAAGCAGACTCTTGTAGGAGGGAGGGTGAGGGGAGGAGGCTGAGGGAAAGGGAGACTGAGTAGGCAGCCACATCATTTTTTTTTCTTTTTATCCTCCCATAGCTCACAGTAACCTGTAGCCAATCGTTCCTCACTGTGTTGGCGTGGTGTCATTTATGGAAAAAAAAAAAAAAACGTTGCCATCCGAAATCAATCAGCATTGTTTTATGAACCAAAGCTAATCAGTGTCATACTGTGGTATCCAAGTCAGAGACCTGCTCCAATAACCAGACCTGACACCAGTGCCAAATCTACGATGAGGGAAAAAGAAGCGGCAGAAATGCATCGCTTTGCATGCATTGCTTCCATTCAGAAACATAGACTGCATATTTTAATGTCTTTCAAATGGCTAAATTGTTCAAACCAGATGGATACATCATTAGCTTGTCATCTTTGTTTGCATTTTGCCTCTGGGTCTGCATGGGTTTCCACCAGAATGAAACATATTTTACAGTCACCATGTAGACCATACTTCTCATGTTTCCTCCATTGCCATGCAGTACACAGGACATACAAGACTGATGGTGAAGTATCTTTAAATTGCCCATTGTTGTGAATGTGTGAGCGCTGTGACAACCTTGCATCCTGTCCATAGGGTAATAAACTCAATTCTGCAACTTAATAAATGGGTTGCTCAGTATTCATCCACCAAGGTATAATTACTGAATAAGAAAGACTAACATACCTAGAAGTGAAAGGTTTACTGAATGACTTACTCAAAGCTGTGCCAGTCAATTCATTATGAGTTATCAATGATATTAAAATCATAACGTATAATGTGAAAAGGGTTGCTAATACTGACAAATCTGCATAAAGTAACCACACAACTGTTGCTCCCCTTAGCTCAATAGGGAATTCAAGTGTCTTTTAGCTCCTTGTTTGATTCTGCCTCACCTGTCTGGATGTGAAAATAGTCAAGTGTAGGCTGACATGAGTCCCATCGTAAACTGTGTGAACATGCATTATTTCATACACTGCACTGCTGCCACATTACTACATCACTTTGCTCCTACTTTACTGTGATTGACCAATGAACCCAGTCCTGGCACATGCATAGGGCATGGCCTGTGCAAACTAAAGGCCAGCAAAAGGCTGAACAAAGCAACAACAGAAAGGACAGTATATATATTTTATGTGATATGATGGTATGTGCAAAGAAACCTCTGCTATACAAGTTAGTCTATGTGATGAATGGCAGGTAGTGAGAAATAATGCTCCTCTGCAGAGCTTCATTTATAACCAACAGACATTATGCAACACACAATGTGACACAAAGAAAGCTCAGACCTTCTCAGGCTTTATTCTAATGTTCCTCCTGCTTGTGTGTAACAGGGAGAATGAGTGTATGTTAATATTATCACTTGGCTTCCTGCTGCACTGAAGTTTACTGATTCCTCACTTCTAAGACTGAATGTAAATGTAAAAATGTACGTCGTGCTTGTAGAGATTGTGTAGATGGGTGCAAGTGTATTTGTATTTAAATGGTTTGGTATGAAAGAAGCAGGGACACTGTGTGTTCCACTCAGAGTCTAAATCCTTAAATATGACATTAAGATTTCATTACTTTTTATCATTGGCCATGAGCGTTTCTTTAGCACCACATTCCATGTGTTTCTTCTGAAGTTTGGCTGAATGCTGTGAGACTCTGAATGCTGTGAGATGGTGTTTGAGGAAAATGCTTTCCAGAGCTTGGCAAGGTCATAGTGAGCCATAAAACCTGAGTTGTGTGTCCTAGGGGAAGCTCTTCATAAGACACTGTCTCTCCTATGCCTCCTTGGTTTCAGTGAAAGGAGGAAAAATACGGATTCCATATGTGAGGAAGAAATATAGGGAAGAGCAAGTGGAAAAAAAAGTGGACGGATGAATGAATGAATTAAGGAACGCGAGACCAATGACAAAGTGACTGAATGCACAAGAGAGTCGGGAGGAAGACGGGATGAAAACAGGATAGAAAAGTAATTGAAGGAGGGCTTCCAGAGGGAAATTAAACCTTAAAACACTCAGGGAGAGAGAGAAAGAGAGAGAGAGAGAGAAGGCAAAAGACAGCAAATCAAAAAAATATAAAGCGAGTGAGGAAGGGAGCCAATAGCAGCATGAAAGATGGAATACACAGGAAACAAGAAAAACGACAGCAGGCTCTGCTGGTAGGCTGAGATGAAGTGCAGTGACAGAGCAGAGGACAGGTTGAGACGGGGAGGAAGATAAACACTGCAAATAGCTGAAGACAAGAAACAAGGGAGAGGGAAGAAAAGAGGCAAATAGAGGGAAGTAGAGTGCATGAGACAAATGTGTGATGTTACTGAGTGGCTTTAGTGCTGATGGTAAATGCATCTGGTGGTGAAGACCTGAGGGTGAACCCTGATTCCTCAAATCAAAGTTTGAATATAAACTTCTGCACCTGCTTTAACTTGCTAAAGAAATGATGTGTTGTGTCGGGAGAACTGGGTAAACAAATTCATGTCCAATCTCTGAGTAAAACTTGAATATTTTGACAATGGAGGCAACATTTTAGAGGAAAAATTAGAATTACATGCCGATATTTGCCTCTGGCAAACAGTCAAGTTGAGTTAAAGTGTTGAATAATGCCCAGGGGTTTGCAGTCAGCAGTAAAAGTGCCCAAGAAGCTGAACCAGACGGAAAAACTCTTGATTTACCTGTTGATCTTTGTTCCGACCGTCACCTCCAGTCATGAGCTTTGGGAAGTGACCTAAACAATGCGGTTTGGACACAAGGGGATGAAATTAGTTTCCTCCATAGGGTGGCTGGGCTCAGCCTTCAAGGCAGGGTGAGGAGTTCTGACTCTAATTCAGTGTAGAGCCACAGCTCCCTTGCGATGATAACAGTGAGTTGAGGTGGTTTAGGGCCTGGTACAGGGTCGACCCAGAGGAGATTATATATCTCATCTGTCCCGGGAACCCCTCAGGAGGAGCTGGAGCTCGACCTGATGCCATTGCAACCCCAGAAAAAAATGCAAGGCGGATACGTGGCAATACAAATAAAAACCGAAATTGAATAAAATAATATATCACATAAAATGTCAACATGTCTTCATTAGATCTTTTCTCTGTGTTACACTGTGTCATAGCTCACATATGAAAGAGTGTTTTGTGAGATCTGCATGACCTTAAATTGTAACCTTTTTTTTTTTTTTTTTAAATTATATTCAGTTTTGGGGTAGTTACTGCCCCATTACACATTACTATTTTTTTTTAAAGTAATGCCTTACTTTACTTAGTTACTCGCTGTTTAAAGTAATTAGTAACATTACTTTTGGATTACTCCATGACATCACCTGAGATGCACCATACCTTAGTTGCCAGTTAACACTATAAAATTAAACAATATGCCTAAATCAGCATGAATTATTCTAAAAAGAGGACTGGCATGAAAAAGAATGAATGTCACTGCCCTGGGCACAGCTTGCATTTCATCGTCACATTCTTTTCTTTTCTTCCTACAAATTCAAAGTAGTGCGCACATTTCCATCTCTCAAATGATGTTTCCATTTCTGTCGCGTCTCCTTCCTCATCTTCTTCGTCTGCTTACTTGTCTCTTCGTCATCTCGAGTCAAGTCTATGTGTTAGCTATCTAACTGCCTCAAGGCCTTACTGAAACATTTTGTTCACCAGATATAGGGAATCATGACCACAAAGTCAAGTCATGTATTCTTCAAGTGCAAACCCAATTTCCCTGATATCACTCACATCATTTGAAAGTGAAGAAATGAATGTGTTTGTACAACCCCTTTTCTTCTTACAGACTAAATACAGAAGCAGATGCTGTGACAATTAATTAATTCAATTTGTTTCAAATCCAAATTTTCAGAACCAGTTGATGACTGTCAATTTGCATTTGAACAACCAATTTGATGCTTACAAGCAGCTCCTGTTTAGAGTTGCTGATCAGTCCAGCACATCCCATCATAACCAGGGACCACAAACTTGAATGACTGGTCTGTTGATGCCTTGTATAACATTCTGACAAAGGTTCAGACCTGCTCAGACACACACACACAGTCATGGGAGTAACTATTGCTGCAGCCTTTCCTGTGTCGGAAAATAGCAGCTTTACACGCAGTTAGTCATTTCAGTTTTTACCAATGTATCACACCAGTTTGTCGACCTTCTGTGCCAACTTAAAGGCTTAAGATACACAACCTCAAAGCCAAGTCACTATGAACTCATGAAACCACAGTTTTTAAATCCTTTAAGGGATTCATTTATGACTTCCTGGAACTAAACCCACATTTTGATAATCCTCCATTATTATACACAAAAAGGTCTGTCCCATGTTGCAAGTTCACTCAGACTGAACATCATTTTTACAATACCCTGGGTGGCTATTCATGTACATGAGGGGTTAAGAGTCGAAAAAGCTTTGAAGCTCAGAAATGCTAAAAGTCTCATACACAGAACAATCCAATTCTCAAACAGAAGCCACACAGTTCAGTCAATACATCACAGGTCAGAAGGACAGCAGGTCAGTATTTGCATTTACTCTACAAATCATGGGCAATGTGAGCACACAGCACCTTGGCTTCTGCTGTCACCGTACAAAGAAATAATTGAATTAGACAGTACATACATGCACTGTTTTTCCTGACAGAGCAAATCTTTGTATTTGTGAGATATGTAGGTTTGAAGGTCATGTTTGTTGACTTGACAGATTTCACATGCAACTAAAGTTGTCACTGACTCCCAAAAAATAGAGAACAAAGAAAAAACTGAGGATTAACTCGCATGGTTGTTATTGTCATCAACAGATCTATCATCTCTAACCCAGTAATTCTATATTGGACTCATAATCATCCTACCAGAAAGTAAAGAAAGCAATCCATCTTCTGAAGTAACAATCTGTAATGAAGTCCTTAAAGTCTCATGGATGGACTCAGATCCAGCAGTCTAACTGTAATCTGTCCAGGTGCTGCTCCTGGAATCTGTTCTTGGCTGATGCTGGACTGCAAGCTGTTTGCCAAAACCTCATCGCTGGGTGGTTTGAGCCTTTGCACCTCTCCACATATAAACCCGAGTGTTTGTGAGCAGTCTCAACCGACAACGCTAATTTTAGTGATTGAAGCCTTGCTGTGTCAGCCTGCTGCTTCAATAAACCAGAAACTGCAGGGAGTCTCTGCTGATTGGTTAATCTGCACCAGAGTGTACCACCTGATTGGCTCCCTTGCAAGTGCAGACTGTGGCAGCACAGTACCAGGTCAAGAATTAAAAACAACAGAAATACTCCATAGAAAGAAAACATGATGTCAGCCATGACATCACCATTCAGAAAGGCTGAGAGGCCCCATATAAACACATTAGTAGTTAAAAGTGTTAAACATGGATTTATTTCCTGCAAATGCAAAACAGCTAAAGCATCATTTTGCATATGATGAAAAAATAAAAGCAGTGGCACACAGCTACACATGTGCCGTCAGTAGCGGGGCTCAACCGTAGATGTATCCACCCTAATGATCACGTTAAGCTTTGAAAACCTGAAGACTGCTCATTAATTCATCTGCACTGTCTGTGTTGACAGCACATCAGCATGGCATCTGCAGACAGCTGCTAGCAAGTGTTAGCTCCCCTACAGGCCAGACTTAAAAAAAGAACCCACACTCTGTTGAGTCGACTTCATGTCGTAGACAGAGACGGCATCTCTTTCACACACACAAACGGAGCTCAGATCAGTGAGTCTTTTTCAGTCTACCTCTCTCATAGATGCGATCTCTGAATTTGTTATTTGAGATAATCAATGCTCCATCCTGAGGCACAGCAGTCACTTAACCTGCAGCAGGTCCACAATGACGAATTATTATCTAACAGTTATGGGATGTTCTTGACTGAAGGCAGCTCATACAGCAGCTCGTGCCTGTCTTACCTTTTAAGTGTAAAATAACTTTTTTGGGTTTTACATCGATTCCCACAAAGTTAACATTTTACACATCATGCAGCTTTAACAGACCTGAGAAAGGCCACAAATTTAGATCAAGTTTGGGACTTAAAAAAATCAATACAGTACTTGATCATTCAAATAAAGTTCACAACTCAGAAATCCAGCCCTTCTGCGCCCGTCTAAAGCCCTTTAGATGTTAAGTTATATTAGGTCCAATTCTCCAAGAATCAAATGAGCTATAAAAGGAACTTAAAGAAAGAAACTGTAGAATAGAATCATTTTGTCCTTGAGCATGTGTAAAAACTGACCGTGACTTTATTGTGGATATATATATATATTGCACTGCACACTACACTGTTACAGCTTGGCTCGACTCGGTTTAGGTCATTCTCCATGAGTACTTCATAGTACCTCCTAAACGTGGGTGGGGTTGTCGTTCGTTGCACGGCTGTATGTCCTCCATCTAGCTCTTTTTTAGATTCTCTCATCAGCCACCATGCACAGTCGTCTGCCCCTCGTTGACAGACCACGGGTGGTTTCTTTCTGCACAGCTAGCAGCCATTTACGTCACTGAACGAACAACAACAGTCACAGTACAGATCAGTGGGCGCTGTTGTCGGTGTGTTTTTAAAAAATAGCAGGTTTGATTTGTGTGTCAGATGTCACACTCTGGCGGTCAGTGGCGGCAGTAGTCGGTTGTTATCACGTATTAACATCGGTTCGGCTTCGGCCTTGGAACCAAACCAGAGTGAAAAAGAATACAACAGATGACTACGACTTCTAAATACATGGTAATAGACATTTGTATCTAATGTATGCATAAATTAGCACTGTTTGCTAACAAACTAAGTCAGCTGAAAGGGTGGCGAGATGTTTTAACATAATGTGTTAACAACTTGCTGTCACTGCCCCAAAACTGTTACTGTAGGATTAAAAACTTGTAGCATCTTTTCTTTGGATCAAAGAGAAAGAAAATTTTCAATAATCCTAATCAACACCTCCCTTTGTCAAATCAGCATCTTGGTTGCAGTACTTAGACGTTTCTTATGCTGTACATTTGAAATTATTCTGTATTTCACTGCGCACAGTGACACAGTTGTGACTTTAGCTTTTTTCAGCACACTGACCGCTTTTTCTCCCTCACATAATCGCTCTCTCTCTTTAATAACCCATAACCAACTGACATCACTTTTCCTCCTGCACCACAAAACACTGCAGCTGCCTCCTTTGCTTCCCCATCAGAAAACTGAAGAAAGGAAGGTGATTGCTTCACAAATAAAGATGTACTGTATCCATTGTAAAGTATCTGCTAAACAAAACTCAACTCCAAAAGGGATCATCCAGTTTCTTACAACACAATGGACTATGTTGAGTTTACGCTCTTTCATGTGAGGATCTGTTGATAACTATATATGAAATTGGGAGAATCTGTGGAAATAACTACAGTGTGCCCAGAAGTTAAGGGGAAGCACAAAGCCAAGATACCCTCTGAAACCTCTCTAAAACATAGACTCTCTGTATGTTGCAGCACCCCTGCCTTATTTGAGCGAGGTGGCCTTTGATCGCAAAGCCATACACATGCCGCAACATCCTCGGGTCTTCACTCCCACCCATACTGCACATTTCAATCTAGTGACCCAGCTCACCTCAAACTGAGTTGAGCTGCTCCCTTGCCAGCTGCTGGATGACACAGCATTATTGAAGCAGCAGAATACAGACCAGAGGGATTTTCATAAACGCACCAAAAGTACATGATGCATGTACCCTGTGATTCCTGACAATTCATAGATACCCCCTGTCATCCTGTCTTGACCTACCTTGCACTTTTCAGTTGACTGAGTTACCAAGTTATGTTTAGTCTTATTTTGGCACATTGTATATTGTGTATTTCGTTTTAATTTTGAACGTGCTGTGATCTTGATGACAGAGAATTCCCTCTAATCTTCACATACATGGGTAAGAAAGGGACTACAATGAATTAAATATCCCCCCCCCCCCACACACACACACACACGTGTACTGTACATGCACACACACAGACAAACCACATAACAGTCTTCCGACATGCCCTCTGTTCAAGCTCTTTCTGTCATTTTGGTTTCTCTTGTTTTCTGTTCTTTTTTCTCCCTCTCTCACCCACATGGCTGCAGGTTGTGAATTAATGAGCGGGGCTGGAAAACAGAGGAGGGAGATGGAATGAGGGAGAGCTGCAGGGGAGGAAGGCGGGTGCGGGCGGGGTCAGGGAGATGAGACGGAGGGTGCGAGTCAAGACTTTATGATGTACTGTAGACGGGTTCAGAGCATTTGATGGAAATGGCACCGGCCGTGAAGCAGAGCTGCAGAGCTAACATGGTGCCACTGGAAACCTTTGAGAGAAATATGGCCGACTATTATGGCTAACAGGCTGTACCTGCAAGAGGAACTGGAACATGGCAGAGCAGGGAGCACTTCATTTTGGAAAATGGCTGTCGAAGGCCTTTACCTTCATAAAAATATATTGACCAGCAGGGGTGCAGCTTTCACTTCGGTTTGGAGGAACAGATTGTTTGTTGCTTTCAAACTACAGCAGGGCTGACTCCCCACAAATAACAATCATGGCATAATCACAACATATATATAGGCCTATTTCCTAGTAAAATAAGGTAACACCTTAAATGGAGGTTGCTTTAGTGTGGAGAGCTTTATTACCCATAATTCCTTACTTTTAGGGAGTTCATTCAGCTGGAGACAGTTTAATATTTCAGTCTGGAAACACAGCTGTTTTTTTCTAAAGCAAAGGCCTTGTCCAGTGTTGTTAACTTTTACATGACTGAGCACTTTGATGTCAACTTACTGAGTGATGTTCACATCTTACTTAAAAATGAGCTTAAATCAATTTTTTGAGTCAATTAATTTCATGCTTTCTTATAAGGCTGTAAATAATGATAATTGTCATCATAAATGAAACTGTTGATTTTTTTCCCCCAATTCATTAAGGAGAAAATCTCCCCATCGCTTTTTTTCTAAAGCCTAAAGAGAGGTCAAATGTCTGACTTACGACTAATAATTACGGCTCTACATTATTAAATCCATTGGTCTTTGGCCAAATAGATGACAGTGTTGATTGCAGTGGTAGTTTTAAAATTGGCCCTCAGAGAAAACTCTACAGAACTATTATAACTGCTGCAAGAATGAACATTTTGAATAAGTGAAGAGAAATGTTCAAGCAAATGCAGGGTGTTAAGTAGATTTTTAAAGCCAGCACTCGAGGGGGTCAGACTTGTAAAATTCTGTGTAGCTTCACTATTCAAACTATATCAGCTCTTTTGCCTATATATTTAGATGAATAAGTCTAGTCTGTGTTAATAGTTATTCTGCATAAGGCTAAATCATGGTAGAACTGAGTGCTCATGCAAAAACCTCGTTTCAACCTCAACACTTTGACGTACTGTACTGTATGAGGATGTAGTGGTGCCCTTTATCAACCTGTCCTGTGTCCATACATCTACCTGCTGCACCATTTGTTAAACCTGCCAAGTGGAAATAAAAGCAGAGGAAGTGCTGTTTTAGAGACTGTACATTGAGAGCACAAAAGAGTCTTGATATTAGAAATGCTGTCACAATGTATTGCACTGACTATTTACAGCACCAATATCAGCATGCTTACTGTAACTGTACCTAAAGCATCATTTTTAAAAGCGGAAACAATAATCAGATTCAATCTGCAGAATTGTTCACAGTTGGCCTTTCACACCTGATGCATGTTCTGACCTACTCAAAATGCTCCATTTAGTTTAAGTGAAGGTGGTGTCTGGGCCAGCTGTGCAGGGGAAATCCTATAAATGTCATCTCCATCCTCAACTGCAGCGAATTCTCCAGACAATGATCTGCTCTATTCACATGTGAGCTCAATTGGACATTACATGGAATTTATATGAGGGAGCTGGTAGGGTAAACTGTGTTAAATAGCAGTTTCAACTGTCACGTCTTATTTAGGGGGAGCAAGTGTTAATATTTAAATCTAATGACATTATGAATGAATTTGTGAATTTCAGCAAAGTCATCTTGAGTGCACATAACTAAAGATGACTATTGCGCAAATTTGTGCTGTTTTACACTACAGCAACAACATTAGCTGAAAACCTTGTCTGCTGATGAGCCACAAAGGCATCCTCATCAGGACCCTTAGGAGAAGCATGTAACATAGCAACAGTTTATAGGGCACATGACGTGTGCACACAGGGGACGCAAACTCAAGTAAACTATCATTCAAACTTAATAGCTCTTTATAGAAATGTCAATATGTAATCAAAAACAAAATCTAACTAAATCTCAGAAAGCATTTATAGTGATGACACTGACTGTGGACAAATATAAGGAATCAAAACTGACATGAAGAAATAGTTCAGTCTGTCATCCATATTGTTTTATAAGAAAGTAGACAGGCACACACACGCGCGTGCACAGTTTCCATTATCTCTGTGTACCAGCTGTTAGATAGCCCACCCACTGGTTAGGTTGCTGTGGGCATCAACAGCGTTTCAGTGGCCCACAGCGTTTTAGATAGTCCCTACTAGACACTGTAATAACACTATAAACGACCCTTTGTGTGTATGGCAGTGGGTAAGTGTGTGTCCACAGCCTTTTATCAACTCCACTTTGATTCAGCCACTCTCAAGCTGCTCCTCTGTCAGAGTATTATTTCTGACACAAGCAGTGCAACCTTTGATGTCATGCTCTGACATGTACTTTTTATTTTTTTATTTAGAGGTTTAACTGTCTGATACAGTTCCTGTAAAAATGTTATGTGCTTAGAATGTATTGAATTTGTGTCCTTTGTCTTATTTAGATAAAATGGAATGGATGGTCATTGTTCACAATGCTTTCCAAACTTGCTTTTAGCACACTATGGCTGTAAATGGACAACGATGCATCTGCACTTGGTAAAACTGAGTTAAGACCCTAGTCTGAAAATCTGATGCCTGCTTTTCCTTCTTGCGGAGCTAAATGTAATGAAAATGAAGAACAGAAAGTACTTCATATAGGCAAGTATAGGATTTTACCTGATCATTATAATCACGAATAATCACCCTGAATGAAGTCAGTAGATTCTTGTATTACATAGTTGTTACACACTTTGGATAAGCAGCCTTCAAACTCTTCTCTCTTTTTCACAGTTTTCATTCTTGGTGGTCTAACTTAGTAAGGCAGTAAGGGTACATCATTATACTAAGGTGTTATAAACCAAATGTCAGATTGAAAAAAAAAATCTTTGAGACAGAAACATCCTAACAGTAATCAACGTAATTAGGGGTGCACCGATCACCGATTTTTAAAAAGCCTGACCTGCCGATTCCGATTTTGGCCGATATCATTTTTATATAACTGACAGCATACACCTTCAATGTTCAAATCTTATTTTACTGAAAAACAATACCCATGAAACAATATAATACAAACTTGTTGTTTTAACTGCAAATGAGGTAGTTCTCTCAAATATAAATGAAAACAATAGAGCATCTGTCCAACCTACTCAATTATATCTGTGCCTTTAGTCATTTTTCACATCTTAAAACAAACAAAACTTGCAGACGCACACGCACGTGCAGACATAACTTGGTGGGCGGGCCTGTCAGTCAGCCCTCTCTCACGGCAGAGCAGAGAGGGACAGTGGCTGACTTTCAGACCTTTGCAGAGGTAGATAAGATCGGTTTCACATAAAAGAATTGCCCATCGCTGATCCCACAAAATGAAGGAAATCGGCACCGAGTGTAATGGTTTACTGAAACAACATTGTTGTCTCGTAATACCAAAGCACGGGCAATAGAGTAGGTCCCCTATTATATTTAACTATAACTCAAATCACACATTTGAACCAATGCAGTATTGATTTATTATCAATTTATAGGTTAAATTAGTATGGTATACTATGTAGCCAAAGAATTACATATTTATATATCTGGCATCGGACATCGTCAGCATTCATTTGAAGTACTGTTCCTGGCCACTTGGCCAATGCATGTCTGGTATTAAATGTTTGCCATCTAGTGGACTCTGGAAACTGTGTTGATGATAATATGATAGATAATATTTCTCAGTGTATTTGTCATACTTGGTCATTCGGTCCATTGCTGACACTGAACAATTGAGTGGTGTATCTTTAAGGAGCAGCATGAACTGTATCTGATAGACGAATTGAAATTGAGCCACTGCACACGATACCATGTGTAGTGTTATTGTAGAGTCTTTTTATTTCGTTCCCCACCACCGCCATACTCCATCCCTCTCAGTTGGCTGTGTCCCACCGTAGCCAAGCATTGAACTGTCTGTTTGATTTGCTGTGTCTCATATTTTGTATTTGCTGCAAGCAGAGTCTGTCAGCATTTTTTTCACCACCCCCATAATTGTATGATCTTCAGTGCCCTCTCAAGTATGACATTTTGTGTGTTTATGCCTCATGTAAGGTACCATGACCTATAATCCTTTCAACCAGGATGCATATTGATGCCAGATGAAAAGGGGCCCTTCGACACGGTGTGTGTTTCTCAGCCTTGGATTAACCAGACGAGTGTTAAAGTGGCTGAGGGAGTCAAAGGCTTCAGTATAACCCCCGGCAAGGATATGCAATTGTGTGTAATATGGCAACAATGCACTGAAATCCTTAAGTGGAGTATTTACCATCCATATACAATAGAGACAAGATATGTGTGGGTGCAAAGATATTGCAGAAGAGTCTCAGTAAAAAACACACCACTGTCTTTGAGTAGAGATGACAGCTGTTCAGTTTTCCTCTTGGCATGTTCAGGTGACGTGTTAGCCTTCACCCCATCATGCATAATAAAGGTGTGACATCTCAAAGGCACCTGCAGACACAGACATGTGTAAAGGTTGTTGTCTTCCATCCATTTGTCTTTGTTCAATCTCACAACCTCACCTTTGCTGTGTCTCCTGAAGTTAGAGAGCAGAGGAGGTGCAGCGGGCCAAACAATTATCAAGAATAACCAGTTGTGAGAGTGAGTGTGTGTGTGTGAGTGTGTGTGTGTGTGTGTGTACGAGATATGTGTTTGGTCCCAGAGCAGAAAGTAATATCTGAACAGCTGTGGCATGTGTGACTGGGACATACTGGCTGCTATTTTCTCCCTCACAAACCTAACAGAGAATTTTGACACAGCAATGCACTTTTGATTTTCATTTTAAAATACAAAAAAAAAAAAAAAAAAGGAAAAGTAAGATAAAAGACACTTTTCTTTTTCATGGTCAAAAAGGGATAAGTATTATCAAAGAATAAAAGAAGGTTTGGCTTTCACTTTCTATTTTGTTTCACAAAAAATAAAATCACCGGAATGAACGAACCGGAATCTCCAGGTGACTGTTGATGCATCATGTCACCAGTCTGTGATACCAGTCTGTTGATCATGACATTAACAGATCGTTGTGTGTGTGTGTGTGTGTGTGTGTGTGTGTGTGTGTGTGTGAAAGCACAAGAGACAAGGTTTGCCATAAATAAATGATAAAGGTTCTAGGTCCCTGTATGGCCACTGATTTGTATTTTCCATTACCTCAGCAAACTGTCACATTTCGACCTTCTGTCAATTCTTCACTGAATTTCGCATCTTTATGAATTCATTATACACATAAATGACTGAGAATATGAACAGAATATGTTGACATGAAGTTGTGTCTGGTCAGACTTCAAATTCTTTAAAATATATATATGATAAAGATGGTTGGTTTAGAAAAGGCTTGATATTGATGCAGCACTTTTACGCCACCATGACTGACTGAACAACCATCCTCTTGAAAGAATAAATGCACAGTAATGTAGCGTGACGCACAGACTGGCAGGAATTTGAATCACTGCTGAAATTTAAGATCAATCTGACCTTGAAAGTACATTTTGGATTTGGAAAATACATATTTTTTAAGTTCACTGTAACATTCAAACCAATTTAATCCGCTGCTCAACACTTATAATTCTCCAATGTCAAGTGAAAGTTGATATGTTAAAGTGCTGATAGCGCCGTTTAATTCCTCCCTCAGTATTATTTGAAGTGTCCTTGCTGCTGATTGTAGCTGTCAAATGTTTTTTTTTAGTTATTGGATCTGTGGAGCAAAGCTTCAATTGGTTGGTTTGTGACCAGAATCAGATGCTGGAGCAAACCACCAATCCAAACGAAAAAAAAAGTCAGGTTCAAGCTGTCGGCTTTACACTATGAAAGGCACCTCTCACAGAATGGCTGATGACAATGTCACCACAGTATGTAGATGACATGAAAGGCCTTTCAGGTGAATAAAAAAAAAAAAAAAATCAAAAGCCTGACAGGAACATGAGTAGAAACATCTAGACTGGAGCTGTGACAGAGATGAAAGATGAACAGAAGGTACAAAAGAATAATGGCCACTGTGGTGAAGATTCAGATGCCTCGTGACCTGGATACCATGCCAGAGGTTGAGGACTTTTGTTGTCAATTTTCATGGGTCAAATTGCAATGATGCAGCCTTGTCTTACTTGGGATAGTTGTATCATGTTTCTGTCTACATGCACTTTGGACACTAGGACTTGTCCCAGTCTGTGATACTCCTCAGATCAGGAGTGCAGTTATGTGTTTTTCTACCTGCCTGGGAAAAAGAAAACAACAGCATTTACAAAACTAAAGACCAACCTTGTTTATTTACAAAACTGCCAAATTTGGAGACATCTGATAGCTTGGTGGAAGTTGTGCCTCTGCCAAGACAATATGATCTCCATCTGTAGGACCAAAGAGTAACGTGAATCCATGCACTAGTCTTGATGAGCTGAGATACATTTTGGCATCAACAAGTGACGCATCAGTGGCACAACTCCCCTGACAGATGCTTTTTAGCAACATGTTTTGTATCAGACAGATGTTTGGCGTCATAGCCATCTTCCATCAGCCAGTTCTCTAAAATCCCTTTGCAAAAGTCTGGTCAAAGGAAAGATTCACTGAAGCCATGTTCAGCTCATGAACATCACACACATGTACTGTACTGCAGTGACAGGAGCTTGGCCAAAACTATGTAGGCTACTCCTTCCCACATTTATTTCCTGTGGGGACGTATTCATCAGTAGAGTTGATTTCATTGCTGCCAAGATTCAGTGCAGCCTAAACTATGAAGTGATAATTATTTGTAGTGAAATACAAGTCATCAATTTGCATTAGGTGTAAGTCATGACTCATGTCCAGGGTTAAGTTAACAGTCACAGTTGACATTTTTCAGTATTGAGGGATCTAAGTACATTTTGATTGTTCTTGATTATACTTATGTAGTAGGGTGCTCATGTAACATCTTAAACCAGGACTTACAGTATAGTCGAATTTCTAATTTGATGTACAGTCTTTGCTCTTATGCTGTTTTCCTCCTGTCAGCTCTTTGGGGAAAGTTTTACATCACATCAGGCTGATTTAAGAAGATATTCTTTCTTTTCATATAAAATTTAACTATTCTTTTAAAAACATATCATTGGGAGCATTGAGACAGCCTTAACAGTGTCATCTCCTGTTGCAGAACCAGAAGAGGCATACAATCATGCTGCCTTGAGTCACATTTGGTTTCATTTTGTCAGGCCGTTAACCAGCTTCTAATGAAAAAGTACTGGAAATTACAAGTCAGCTCTTCGTGTAAGTAACATTTCCATGCAATTAAACTAAAAGTCATAAGTTCTGCTATTAGTTCCAAGAGGCTAATCTGTTCAATACAAGACATAAAACAGGAGCTGGAGTTGGAGGGTAAAGAATAATGGAATTTTCAAAGAAATGTCTCATCAGCCTAAATCACAAAGGGTGTAAGCAAAGGCAGAAAGCAAACCTTGATCAAATGACACATATATTTCCCTCTTTGTTTGTTTGTTTAATGGCTGCATCATCCAATGGAATTGAGCTATATCCGCTGCAATTAGCCTGAGATAATGCACTGCAGATTAGGATTCCTACTATCACTGATCCTCATATCGTTCATGCATATCGCACTCTCCACTGAACCGTTTTCAAAAGGAAGTGTACATTGTCACTGTCCTATTTTTTACTTTTTGCAATTTTATTTTGGGATAGGGTTGGAAAATGGGAGAGAACATTGTAAAAGCCTTCAGGTGTTTTTTTTTTTTTTTTTTCCACGGATCTGTTATTGAAGAAAATACCAAAGCCTAGAGGGAAAGCTGTGTGTTGTGTGTGTGTGTGTGTGTGTGTGTGTGTGTGTGTGTGTGTGTCATCCCACTGGTATTGTCAAGTTGAGGTCAGGTCCTGCCTGTAGTCAGGACTGATCCTAAGGGACAGTTCGTACAGATCATAGACAGATTTGTACTGTGTGTGTGTGTGTGTGTATGTGTGTGTGAGTATCATCATCTAGGCTATCAATCAGGCCCGGCCCACAGACAGGAAGCAGAAAATTGGGAGACAGGAAATTGACCTAAAACTCCATGTGCTTCTGTTTCTGTTCTCCTCTTGTTCTTTGCATCTGTGTCTGAGTTCGCTGCTGCCTCGCGCTTACTCACTTTCAATTTATGTCACTCCATCCCTTGCTCTCTCTTCTCTATCAGTCGTCCGTCCATCTCTTTGTCTGACACATACCTAGAAAATCTATAAAACATACAGACGCACACATCAGAGAACACGCGCAGCTCCATGAACAAACGAGACCAGACTTTCTCGGATCTTGTTCAAATTCAGACAAGACATTTGATCCTCACTGCAGCCAGAGTTAGACAGGGCTGAACTGAGTTTCCACATTATTAGTGTGGCTCCAGAGACGTAAACATCCTTTCAGCTCAGTGCGCATGGATCTGTTTCTCTCTCATCTCGGTGTTTAAAGGGATGTTCCTCCACAAGAAAAGGTTAAAGACAAACAAGCTGTCATACTTGGAGCACTACTATGAAACATACAAACTGTGAATGACCCCACAGTCCTCCATCTTTGTAAAATCAAGATTTTGCGTAGTATGTGAAATACAAATTGTAGCCTTAATAATATTAAACTTAATACTACAAGTCATTTCAAAGTTAATATGTTCCCATTTAGAACAGCACAGGATGATGGTAACAGTAGTTTTGTGTGTGGTCATTAGTCATTAGGATTATCTCCACTCACAAAATTAAGAATCAAAACATTAAATAAACAAAAATAAATATAGCTTCCAAACTTGCTTCATTATTACCACATTTCTTCATCACAGTATACTCCAGATGATAGTTGAATTATCCCAGCATATATTTATTGGGACTAAAATGTAAAAATCTTGCCAAATATAGGCTAAAAAAAAGAGTTCAAGACCCTTTGTCTGGTTGCTGTGCCCATTCCAAACAAACATTTAATGTGAATATTTAATACAGGTTAGAAACCTTGATCAGATGCATGCGTCTATATTTACTGAGTTTCTTTGACCTCAGGTTCCAAATATTTCATGTCTATCTTTAAATAATAACCAGGTTTGGACCTGTCTGCATTCAGAGCACAAATAAATGCCAAAGTTTCCTAACTGAATGTGTGGTATGCATGCAGCCTGTAGCCAGTTGCATCTGTGGCAGAGTCTGTGCAGGAAATACTTGGTTCACTCAACTAGTTCACATGTGGGGAGAGGCCAACTGTGCTGGCTCCAATGGACCATGACCCTGTGCCCCCTTCAGATCTAGTTTCTTTTTTTCTTTTTTTAAATGGCCAAATGCAGTATAATAAACAGGCACTGAAAGAGAAAATGAATCCACGGCCTTAGATAAGTGCACACCCACTCACATTTCTAATTCACTGACTTTCAAAATTATGTCTGCCACTCAAACTATGAGGAAATGGCTTGGGAACATCCCCAGGTCAAACTGTTACAGATGAAGTTATGGATAATTGTGAAAGTGCCTCAACCTCTGCTAAACAGGCTAAAATCCATTTTTTTGACAGCCTTGTGTCAGGTTGTAATGGAAGACAAGAGTATTTGAGAGAGAAGCAGAGAAAAGCCAAACATTGGTAGTAAACAACTGCTAGTAATGTAGGGTGCATTACTGTTTTTCTACTTTAATGTATCTGTACAGTACACACAACCACTGTGTTGTGGGTTACAGTTTTAAACACAGAGATTATGTCAAATACGGCACAATATACAGTATATGGTCTTATATAGACGCATTATTTGGTTATAAGTGTGTCAATTCAATTGCAAAGTATAACAAACGGGGTATTATAACAAGCATGCTTAGAATAATGGAGGGGAATGATACACTCACAACTTACTGGACTGGGACTCACACTATCTATATATGGACGGTATCTCAACAAACAACCTCTTATATAAGACTATCTAGATCTAACTAGTGTTGTACTTAAGTATTATAGCAAAGTCTTAACCAAAGACTTTCACAAGTTAAATGGTATCATGAGTAAATAGGTTTTAACCTGTGATGTCCACTGCAATACCTTACCTAGTATTTTGCTGAACCCATAAGTCTCTCTGTCTATAGACTCAAGAAGGAGGCACCAAATGAATGTTGGTCAGAGATGAGTTGTACTCTGCAGGCAACTTCCTCAGTGGGGGAAAAAAAATACACAGCACAAATTCTGTGTATTTTGGTTTTGTAACCTGAGGGATTAGTGGTCTCTACTTTGTTTAAAGACATTTCAATATACAGAAATATTTCAGCTGTCATTTATAAAAGGCATCATCATGAGGAATGAAATGGGTATCCAGACCTGCAAATTGAAAAGCAGAGAACAAAGAGTAAATTTACCAATCATAGCACCCCATATGTTAATGTTCTTAAAAGCTAACCTGCAAGTTTCAAGGAGAGCAAAAATCTGTGCAAGAGCACCTTCAGAGATCTTAAGCAACTCCTATTATTATTAGTTCTTATCAACATGTTTCCTGATTTCTTTTCCATAGGCTTGCACCTTGGACACACATAAATGCCCTAGCTCAAAGATTTGTTCAACAACTTTGTGCAATGCACATTTCGGGTAGGAAAATACCCAAACATGGTCCTTGAGGGCTCAATGGTTCACACAAGTTTGCAAAGTATTTTGAACAACTTATCACTTGCATGATTCAGTTTCATCTCCTAGTGGATTTTATTGCCTCTTGTGACAATCACTTGCTGTTGTGTAGCTCCACCTGAGTGTCTAAAGCATACAATAGAAGGTTGATGGGCCAAATCAGTATTTTAAAGCAGACTTTAAAATACTGACTTTATACTCTTTCTAGGCTCTAGGAAGAAAATTGAAATACTATAGTAGATCAACACTGGCAAAAGATCATGACACAAAGTCATGTGGTTCAGTAAAGGGATGCAACTAAAATCACACAACTTACTCCAATAAAGCTGATTTCACATCAAACTGTAATTGCAATTTCCCCACATTTCCCAGAAAGTGACCCATCATAGCATCAGGCAGATCCTCCAGCAAAACAAGCTTCATTAGCCTGGAGATGACATTTGAGGGAACAATCAGTCTTCCCCTCAAACCTTTTAATGAAGTCTAAATCAAAAGCCACAAGAGAGAGAAGGGGAAAATATTTGTGTTGGTTTTTCAATTTCAATCAAATTTATGCATCTGATTCGACAGACTGCACCTGCTAAGATATGATCTGTTGTGGTTAAACAAATATTGCAATTGCCTCAAAGGAGGGCTTATTGGCAGCTGACAAACTCACAAGGAACACAAGTTTTTGATACAGTTTGTGACTGTAAAACAATCTGTCTGTGAGTTACAAACACAAGTGCAATTATAATGTAAGGCCAAGCTGGTGAGAGGTGTTTCCAGAGAAAATAAAATCAAGATCTTCAAGATGCTACTTCAAGACAGTCCCTCTTCCTCTGCACCATCATGCAATCAAGTTAAACATTCAAAATATTGTCTCATTCAGATTAGAAAGCACCTGGTAAGTTTTAGCTGGCACACAGTGACCTTACTGTTAGAGGCTCCCTGAAAGGACAGTTTGGGGACTTGGACTCTAGCCCAGAATGATACGAGGCAGGGAGCCAGATGTTGAAGTGCAATACTGTTCAGATCTAGCCGCACTGAACAAATGCAGTAGCTGACCATAGACACGTTGAACCTAAGGCCATCAGTTGACCTACTGGTACAGACAGGGACAGTGAGTTAGACTCTTAAATTCTTAGAGAAGCAAGCTGAACACTAGACTTAAAGAAAGTCTTTGCACCTCAGTTCTAATGTATGAATACTAAAACCACTACTACTACTAAAGTGATGGTAAACCTGCACTATGTTGTTGAATGTATTGAGTAAGGTGTGCAGTTTGTACACCAAAATGGTAGTGTTCGACATAATAACTGTATAAATGCAACCTAAATAGTGGGAGTGTGTGACTAGTGCAAAAATGGCAGATCAGTAGTAACCTAATTAATATATACTGTCTTTCTTTATATATTCAAGATGTATCACAAGCACAGAATCCTCCATGCTATAGTATGAAGGTATTTTCACCTTGGAGCTGCAGTGCACAGTCAGGGTTACAGACCTGAGGAACCTGAACCAATCCACTCAGTAAAGAGACAGAGTTTTTATTAGCACAAACACTAACACTGAGCGAGCCACTTACAAGCTAATAAGACAACAAACAAAATAAACAAAAGTTGTTATCTACACTACTCTTACTGTATTTCCTGTTATATTGAGTATGACTCACAGCAGTATATTTATCAGAAACTGTGTCTGGAGGGGATCTTTAAAGTTTTAATAATGTTTGATACTGAAAGTGTGTAATTACATATTGTGTATTTCCAGCAAAGTTAATATAAACTTGGAGTTGCAAGAACATCTTGAATTACAATCATTGATCTAAATCATCAAACCACTTCAGAGGCATTTTCCAATCTCCTACTGGAGACAGAAATGATTCCACCCTTTCTTATTAACATTTTGAAAGAAACCCACACATCACTATGTCCAAACACTGACCTGGCTACATCTGCATGCTCCATGCCAGGGATAATCACCGGCCTTGTCTGTGCTGTGGTTTTTAATTGTTCAACAAGCTCCATTCATTTTCAGTGAAATGGGATCACATTTCATTTCTGCAGGGAATTGAGCAGCATTTTCATTCTGTAAATGTAAGTGCACTCACTCTTACATGCAGAACCATGTGCACTGAACAGCAGGAGTCCAGCTGTGTGGCATTTGAATATACAACATACATGTTAAACAGCCAACTGAAATCAACAGAGACCATATGTGGAAGGAGACTATAAATTATAAGCTGAGGTCATGGGCTGATGTCACACTTGTCCACTGCATGTTCTCATGTTCTCTGACTTATCTCTTATTTTCCAGGAAATTCAGTTTCTTTGTCAATGCTGTCTGACCTGAATAATTAATAGACACTCCCTTAATCCCAGAAGCTGACATACAGTCTAAATACAGCATCACCCAGGGCACAGTGATGCTACTATATCTTACTATAGTCTGATTCCTGAAGTAGAATATCAGGACTGGGTTTGTTTGGAGCAGAACGTGGGAGCAAGTTTTAATTTCGCAAAGATACAATTTTCTAAATACACATGAAAAACAACAAATGGACTGTTTAGCTTCCCCCAAAATGGACCAATTAAGATGAAACATGACGTAAAACTCAACAAACTTCCCTTTTGCACAGTCTCATATATTACTCCCCAGTAAAGCACTGAGTGGGAATTCAGTGGTTACTGTAAACTAACAAGCCCAGAAAATGTGTTGGACACTGGGAGCTTTATGCAATCTGAAAGCAAACAGCTTTCTAAGACGAATTATCACAATTACATTAACTAGAGGCTGAATAATTAATAAGTGCTTTATGTGTGCAGGGCACTTCCACAATATGTACAAGATTGTGTGACAGATAAAAAAAAAGGAGAAACAGCTCTTCATTGGAGTTGTAATAAATTATTCATTTACAGATTTACTCTCTCTTGCTCTATCTCTCTCACATACACAGGTTGCAATGAGGTGCAATTATTATTTTTATTTTATTTTATTTTTTTACAGTGAGCACTGTAGTTCTATATTAAGACTGGATCGGATCACCATTTGTGATGTGAAAGGAGTCGGTCATAGTGACAAACCCACTGAGAACTAATATAGCTGCAAACAGTGATGTGGGAGCCAAGTAGCTCAGCAGTCCCTAGTTGGCATGGAAACATGATGTCATAAGGTCAAGGGTAGGGTTGTAAGCACTCACTGCAAGTTTCATGTTTGATGTGAGGTATGACCTAATTTCCTGTTTCACTCCTTTGCCAGCAGCTTCAGTTGGTTGTTATGGTCGCTTGTGGAGACTTTGAGTCCTGGTTTGACTGTCATCTGTGCCAACTTACTGTAAAGACTGAAAAATGGTTGTTTTTGATCATCATGCAATCAGGAGTTATCAAGTTGCCATGAAAATGTGTAAAAAAAAAAGCATATCACATGAAATGTTGACAATATGACCAAGGTCTTGTGGTATATAGACATTTTAAAGTGGAAAAGTTGAATATTATTGATTTAATACCTAATACCACATGCCTGCAACATCTTCACTATTGTTTATTTAACATAACACCACCTTACCTTTACCATAACTTTATTTAAGTTTAGTTACCAGGCACAGATGCTGTGTGAGTTCTGAATTTGACAGTGGCAAAAAGTAATTTAGCAGAGTCCTCCCATTATTTGAGTTCTTGTCCAGCAGTGGACTTGTCCAATCAGTTAGCACAGATAAAGGCAGACTGAGATGAATTATCATCCCGTCTGGTCTCCGATGAATTACTGCAGTCACTGGTAGAAAGGTGAGTCTCTTGCCCAAATCCATTTCTTCCAGTACTGGGTTCTGTTCTGTTCAGCAATTTGTTACTCCAACTTTGCTTTTATTTCCACCACAGATACTGTGAGAAATAGCTGCTGCTGAACATTAACTAGACACTCAGAAACCTAATGTATTTAGCAAGGACTCAAATCAGTTCATGCTAAATGAAATTAAGTTCATTCAATGTTGAATTTCACACTTGCACATGTTTATGTAAAACCCAATTTGCCATAATTCTTATTCATTATCTTATCTGCTCTTTCAAAAGCCGGTTTCCCAGTGGAGTTAATCAAAGCATCTTGTGCTGTGTCTCTTCTCTTTAATGTGTTTCTTTCATGCTGTCCTCACTCTCAGCTCAGCCCTCTCTCTGATTGAAGGTTATGTCAATAACATGCCAGTTTTCCCACAGATAGATGATAATCCCATGGAAATAACATGTAAATTACCGTTTTGCTCTCAGTGTTGTGTGCCTTGAGACTGAAGTATTCAAATTGGCGGTCCATTATTTAACTGTAAATGCAGGAGGCTAGATTGAAGTTGCCCTCATTATGACCTTCACTAAGTAGTTCTTCACCTTGTTTTAATGGCTTTCCTTTCACAGGAGCGAGCGATGGAGAAGCATAATGACAGACATGATTACGGTAAACTTGACCTCATAAATGATTCAAAGTGATGCTGTCATTTAACTGCAGTGTGGTGGGTGAACATTAAACCCTGTCAATGTCATCCACTGTATATGAACTGACTACTGGGTAAACGAACTCTGCAGGTAGACGGCCAACCAAAGTCTGGTCCAGCTCAGTTTTGAGTTCTGTTTGAAATTCAGTTGCGGATTATATGGTTCTGTGGTTTGTGACAAATTCTCCAACCTGTGGGCACATAAAAGCTTTCTGAGGCCACTGGGTGGACGCCAGCATTCATGGTGGTCAGGCTAAAACCATAGCTGTTTTGCTTAGATACTGAAAAGGTTTTTAGCAAACAAAGATGTGTATGTACAGCAAACACTGTACATGCATTGTGTATTTCTGCCAACACTGAGCTTCAGCGCTCAAGTGTAAAGGACAAAGGCTGTGAAAGTTTCGGTTCATGGATGAGCATGTAACTTTTGCACACAGCACTGCAGTCCCTAATTATCATGTGAGAAAAGATTTCCATTTTACCGGGCACATCATTGATCATGCACTCTTCAAATTGATTGATAACTACTTATCTGGGACATTATTCAAACACATGATAAACCTCAGCCTTATGAATATATTTTAAGGCCAGGGGCACAGTGAGAGCGACGTGTGAGCCTGGTGGGTGCAGAACGTGTTGCTTTTCATTTTAAAACCATATTAACAGCTACATGGGACAGGTTTCACACACCGTATACTGTACTCTAGAGAACAGACCTGTCGCCTATTTTTCACGCATGCCGCATGGTGCTCCCAACAGAAATCGACATCAAGACCTGTTGATGTTATATTCACATAATAGCAGCAAGCTTACATAAAACTGACACCTCCAACTATAGATGTTAAAGTCTCTGAAAGAATCTGAATGTGTCACAGACATGAAAAGAACTGAATAGATATGTTTAACCATTGCAGCAGCTGCATGTGACCAAGGAATCAATTAACAATAGCAAGACGTCTAACATTCCAGTAACCTGCACACTCTGTGTATATAGAGATGGGGCTGGCAGGTGATGCATTGCAGTAGAGACAGGTGTGACTCTCTGCAGTAGCTCTCCTTCACTGGTCTCCATACTCAAGCTACACATTCAGTGTTTCCAGTTGAAGAAGTTCTCTTCTTCAGTGTTCAATCTCAGTCTCAATGATGGCCTTTAAATGAGTTTCAGAGTGCTGAGGATCACTGTGGTGAAGATTAGCCAGTCTACTGACAGATCATTTTTGATGCCTCACTGCACAGTACTATCAACTGCATCCCCAGATCTGACCATTTGGTGAAGTTATACCCCACTGTTATTATTGAAACCATGACAACAAGCCTCCTGCAATGTTGAGAAAGTACTTATTTTGATCAAAGTTGTGATCTTTTCCCAACTTTTACCATTACTGTTATTATAGTAACCATGGCGATGAAAGTAGGTCTGCAGCCGCATGTTTATTCCTGTAACCATGAGGCACCACAAGGTGCCATGTCAGGAGACACTCTCATGGTTCATTACAGAAGCTTGGACAAAAAAAAACAACCCATCTGTTTGGCAAATTAGATGGATTCATTTGTTGTAACAGATTAGTTTAAAATATATATTTTCAAATTTTAGTTTCTCCAATCTGAGAATTGCTGTTCTCTGTTTTATGACATTGTCAAATCAGATGACAACTTGAATTCTGGGAAATTTTCATTGGCTATTTTCTTTTCTTGTTTCTAATAGGTTAGAAATAACTGTAAATGGCATCCCTAATGCATTGAATGATTACACTACACATGCAAACTGCAACTTTTAAGATTTTCCAGTAGCAGTCTCGTTCTCCCTGCCTTCAATAACGCATATAGAGAAGTTTGTGTGCACACTTTTTATAGTTTATTTATTTTAGTCATCACCATGATAAGAGCCCTTTAGAATTTAACGTCATATTAGATTAAGATACTGACAGTATATAAAATGCACTGTTAGATTTATCATGGAAGTGATTTAGATAATTCATACATGCAATTTAATTACCCAAACAGCAACAGCAATAAGCTACATGGTTTGATCTTGACAAGGACAGCACATGAAACAACCCTTCCCCACATCTTTAAGTTCCATGTGTCTTTTTTTAAGTTGTATAACATGATTTCTTTCATTAAGTGTTCCACTGAGAGATGGAAATTAATATAGAGAGTAATCTAAAACTCATGTTGTTTGGCTCATGAGGATCTCAACAAACAGAACCCAATACAGTACAACAGGTTTATTAGTATTGCATTATATTGTGTTCATGTTCTGGGGTATTGTGTCCGTCAGAGTTGAGTAGCAGATTCTTACAGCTGTGGCACAGCTCTTGAATAGGGCTTGTTGTTACAGCTGAATATTGACCTTTGAAATCAGCAAAGAAAGAAAGAAAGAAAGAAAGAAAAAGAGTCTTTTATATGTAAAGGTTAAAAATGTCCTTTATCACCACAGTCGCCTTTCATGTTACACAAAATCCCTCTGATGAAGCTGCCAATGCCGCTTCATCAAGGATATCTCAGGAAGCATGTGCACACATGTGCTTTCACATATATTTTTAGGCTATTAGAGCAGTAATTAATTCAGATCAGTGGACAGGGGGAAGGATTATGCAGTGAAGGCGACAGAGAGGGAGGCATGATAATTACCCTGAGATTTTAGTGTGTGTGTGAGTGTGTGAGTGAGAGGAAGAGCAAGTGAGAGAGCAGATTGGATGTGAATTTAACACACAGTGTGACCTCGCTGCCCCGCTCGTCTCACATTTCAGCGCAGGTCATCCACAGATGCACTTAATGTGCAGATTCGTGTAACTGTATCCTTATCAAACCCCACTGTGACATTAACACTGAATTAACATTGACTCTTACAGAAAGCACTAATGCACCATTTGGCATAGTAAAATGACTCAGTGCACAGCAAGGCTCAGATTCACCGAAATTTTGGGTGAATTTTTAAAGGGGGATTATAGTTTAAACATAAAATCTCATGGGATTTCATGTCCCTGCAACACCTGCTCCAAAAAGACACTTCATATAACAGCAGCTGTATGTGATAAGGCCATCATCTTGAAGCAAAAAAAGGAGACTGCTATTATGGACCTCAAAAAATGAACTGACATTGTTGGATTGTGAGTGAGATAAAGGACTTTTGTCTCCTTCTACAGAGAAATCCAACTCCAAACCTAAAGTGACTGCTCTTAGCTGATCTCTTTAAATATGTGCAACTGAAAATGCCATAGCACTTATACATGCAGGGTTGAAAGGGGCTAGAGCCAATCCCAGCTGACATTTGGCTCGGGTGGGGGACCCTGGACAGGTCGGCAGTGTGTCACAGAGCCAACATATAGAAACAGACAACCTCATGCTCACATTTACACCTGAGGGCACTTTATAGTCACTAATGAACCTGCTGTGCATATCTTTGGACTGTGGGGGGAAGCACCTGGAGAGAACCAAGGCAGCCACAGGGAGAACATGCAAACACCTCCAGAAAGGCCCGAGTGCCAGGGATCAAACACAAAACCTCCCTAGTGTGAGGAGACAGTGCTAACCACTGGGCCATTCTGTCAGGGTAGTAATTTAAAGCACATTGCACCAGATCTGAGAGGAAACTTGACTTACACAAAAACAAATGTGTTTACGCATGTGATTTGCATTTCTTTATTCTGGATGAATAACTGTCATCAACAGGATAGTCTCAAGACAGAGACTGATTCTGTCTTCAATACACTTAACAAATTAAATAGCTCCAGAGAACCACAGCAATAATAACAACAACAAAAAAAGAATAATAATTGTTTAGAAACATGCTGCCACCCCTTTAGCCTATGTGTTTTCACTCTAAACTCTTTATAACCACTGAGTAATTTTCCAATGTGCAGAGGCAAAATATGTTTTCTTTTATTGAATGTAGCTACATTTATTAACAGTAGCAGTTGCCAGGAGGTGCTGAGCGTACAAAGTGTGTTACTGTCACACTGGAGACTTCATATATAGATTTTATACGTCAGCGGACATTTGCCGGCGGTCTGCTCAACTGCGTCGACTTTCGGTGCTTCAGAGAACATTGGAAATCTATCGAAAACTCAGCATTGAAACGATGCGGCAGGGTGAGTCACTGCATTACAGAGTGACGTCCAAGGTTTCGTACTAAGCATCTGTATGTGATGACGTGGAGGGACGTTGCCTTCTTGTGTTGGTGATAACATTGGCTTTTGGCTTCCACATCTTCAAACCTAAACGTGATCTTGAGAACTGGTATTAGGGCTGATCAACAGTATTTGAAATAGTATGTTCTTGTATGATTTGTAGCAAGGGTCCCCTTTCCACTAATTGATGTGAGAAAGGTGACCAAGAATCCAATGGTCACTCAGTGCTGAGATGAGATAAATTTCCAGTCTTTCCAGTACGGTCTCTGAGCAATAACCAGTTTCTGAACTAATGGCATCTGGTATGAAGAAGCGCATTATCAATAAAGTGTGAGACAGAATAGAAGTACTAGCAAATATTCCCTCGAGTCCTGACCGGAGACACGTTGAAGCTGTATCAGAATATGCAAAGTCCACCTCATTACACTATTTTAAAATGAATAATTCATGTGTACATTCATATTGAGAGTGAATTATTCAACAAGTCTACCGTGAGTTACCATCAATGGCACAACATTTTGCGTTCCTGCATGTTTTCAGTTGTACATCTAAGTTGTGCATCTAAGAGCACTGAAGATGTAAATGCTGCATTTAAGTTGATTTGAAGGATAGCAGCTGCACATGGGGGAGTTAATAAAGTTGATGTGGAATTGCAAACACTTCTCCCTCCACAGAGTGTGAGCAAATGTCAGATTACAGTTGTAATATGAAATAACATTGTGATACAGAGGAATCAAGCGTCCTCATAGGTTTTTATGTATCATTAAATTCACAACTAAGTGATTTGTTAGCTCAATGTGAAGAGGTCTTTGAAAGAACAAGTTCACCTTGAGGGGAAAAACCCATCATGGCAGTTACAGGAGAAGAATCACAAATTGTTGCATTCGGCAAACTGAGCAACTCAGTTGGCCACGTGTATGTGTCAGCTGCATCCAGCTTAGTGTCTGCTTCAGTTTAGCCACTGCTGCTTGCCTGTGCTCTGCTGTCTCGTTTGTTCACTGCTGCTCGATCTGAGCAGTATAGCACTTTGACATCTGGCTCCCTGCCTTGCCTGGTTCTGGGCTTGTTTCCAGGTTCCCAAAGTGTCCTTTAAGGAGCCTCTAACAGTGAATTCCTAATGTTTCGCCCAAATCTGGCCACTAACAACAGTTCAACATTTTAAATTATTATTAGTTTTTTGTTTTGATTTGTATCAGGCAATTCATTACGAGCACAGATCAAAATGCCTCTGCAAGCAACCGGAGAGACCTTAAACCAATCAGAGCATCAATCCAGATAATGTATGCAGAGCAACAAAAAACATACTCTGTGCTACTGCTAATTTCTGTTCACTTTTTAATGAAAAAGTAATATTACAGTTTCTCAAAATCTAAGTGACAGACAGATCGAATGATAGCTTCTCTTCAGTGGCCGCCATATTGCATGTAAACAAAAGCTGCTTGACATCACATCTCATTAAGCCTGCCCATGTCAAAAAAAAAAAAAAAAAAGTTTGTGATTGGTTCCCCAGTTTACAGGGAAATGGAAGTTGGCCTCAATGGCTTCTTCTCCACATGGATCTGCAAAGCAGACATTGTGAGTGACATTGCTGGCAGGGTTGTCTTGGTTCATCCAGGCTAATTGATCAGTGAATAAACTGACAAAAATCACCCAGATATGTTTGTTCATTTAAGATGAGGCATCTTCCTCCACTTAAAATACTCCTACCTCTAAAATACTATAATGTTACCTGGAGCAATACTTTTCCTAATTATCTTGAGAAGCTACAGATTTTATTAAAGAATTTGCTGAGTGTAATATTGTATAAAATGCATTGATTTAACGGCAGAATAATTTAAGGTATTTTCTGAGTGTTAATGTATTCATGCAGTGTCTGGACCCCCACTGACAAGTTTTTAAAGTTTATCAGGGTGTCCCATTTTCACCCATTCCTGATATGTTTTGCATGATTTAACTTTTATTTTATTCTGAGCGAGGTGTGAAATAACTGAACGGAAAGAAATGTATAATGAACTGCACAAAATAGTCTTTATAAACATAATGCAAGCCAAATTTGCAGTTACAAAAATGGTTTGCTCAGCAGAGTCTAAATACATTAGAGTGACATTATGACCCTGTAGAGTGGTTTTCCTAGTTTACCTGAAATTAATGAAGGAAACAAAAGTACTGCATATATAACTAAAACAGTGAGATGCACAACACTTCACACATTTAGTGATGAAAAGGTGATGAAGTGCCTCTTTCTATCCCTAACTGTGTTGCTAAAAGTGAGTCCTTCTCTGCCATCACGTTGCATGAAATAATTAGCACATTGGTCCCAACTGTCCTGTGTGACACACTGTGGAGTTGCTGCTGTTGCTGCTGCTGCCTTCAGATCGGTCTGGTAGCTGCTGCACTCTCCAGAAATCTTGCAACTGAATGCAAAACACAAGTTAGCTGTGATTAATCACAGACACACATATAAAGAGACAAATGTCTAAATAACTGGCTTGAGGCAGAGATTTATAAAACCCTGCCAAAGGAGGAAAATATAGTAAATCAGTTGTGCTGGCCTGGTCCTGATGATAAATCCACTAATGACAAATTCACTAATGGGGTTTGTGCTATCAAATGGCTTCCAGATGTTTATAGCTCTGCCTTCTTTTCTTCCCAACATCTACTCTTTCACCACAGAGTAACCCAACACTCAACAGATGAGGTTGATTGCAAGTATCAAGGATTTTGTTTACGTTTTGTTTACTCTGCTTCCAGAAAATACATGTATACATGCAGACATGTCACTTAACAATACATAACAGTGGGCCATAATTACCTGCTACAGAAACAACTAATGTGCTCTCTCTCTCTCTCTCTCTGCTCCTCTGTATGTCGTTGAGCTCAGTGGGTAGCGCAGGCCCCCAAATGCAGAGGCTATAGTCCTCGTTGCAGTGGCCCAGGTTTGATTCCACCAGTGGCCCTTCGCTGCATGTCATTCCCCCTCTTCCTGTTTCTCCACAGCTGTCCTAGCAGTTAAGGGCATAAAAGCCCAAAAACATACAAAAAAGCTAGCTTGCTCCTGTTCATGTTATTTAAGTGTATTTTATTATTCCTCACACCCTTTAATGCAGCAAAAGACTCATCATGCCTTTTCCATTCATTCCCCTCAGAAACTGGCAGGTATATAATATGATTGATAGATCATTTGATTTGAAAAACCCTGAGAGGCTTATCCATGGGATTTAAATTATGTCTTCATTTGTGTATCTCAAATTGGCTTAAATGACAAATATTTAAAACCCTGTCTCTTATATCTGAACACAAAGCTAATAAAAGGAAAATTTTGTGCACAGATAGGCTCATCTTGTGCATGTGTGCGTGTTTGTTGTGAGGAGCTTACACTGTGCTGCTGTGGTGTTCATACCAAACTCCCAGCAGCCCTACTGTATGTGTCCTTGTAAATCGCTGTATGCCGCTGACGTAAAAAGGTGATTGTGTTGAGAAGAGCAGTCTGTGGGGAGCTTATACCACATTATTCACGCTCCTGTAAATGTCGGTATGCGCAGCCTTCCTCGCAGGTGTTTCCGATGGTTAAGCAAATGTAATCCCCTGTCTTCCTGTTAAGCCAATTGGTTCCAGGAGGATTTCTTTATTCTTCATAGCAAAGTTTGAACTCAGGGTCACATTGTTATATTGTAGGGTGCGTTCCAGCAGGAATGCTGAAAGTCGCGGTCCTCAGCCTGAATCTGTCACAATGAACTGATGTGAAGTGAATCTTTTAATTACCTCTTTGCTGCTCTGTTCCCTCCCTGTGGTCAATCCTCAGCCTTTGGAGAGAAAATCAGGCCAAAATAAAAAAGTTAAAGACGTTGAATTTTATGTCATAATAAAGGTAATGGTAGCTTTGTGTATTGAGGCTTGCTGGTTTATTTTGTTTTCCTTATTTCATGAGGTAACTTATCAAGTGTCATTATGGTTTAATAAAATGCCATTTAATTTTATTATTTTGAGTTTAACTCAAGTCATTTTAATTTGGATTGATTTAACGAGACATTTCTAAGGTTATAATAACATGAAAGCTAATGTTTTTGTAAAAAGGGTAATAATCAGTTTATGCAAACAACTGATCTGACCCTTAATACTGAAAGGAAGGAAAGAGAGGAAGAAGGATGAAGCATGACAGGATTTCAGATTAAAAATTCAGCAATGTCAGTTTTCATGGAGTATTTTGAAAGGCAGTTATAAGTTTATTATTGGACTTCCACAACACGACCTCCGGTGACCCCATCGCACCATTGTAATGCTGCATTATCATCATATGGGAATAACTGTCAAAACAATCCGACAGTTAAAAGCATTGAAACTCTTTGGAGGCTGTCAAGAGAAGAGGACTGATGTGTTCTGTTGACTGCCAATGAGGCGATTCACACGCAGCTCACACACATTTAATGAGAGACACATTTTAGTGACGTTTTACAGCAAAGCAAACAAGCTCGCTGGAGACAAACAGTGACCACGGGAATTTTTCAGCAAGAGAGCCTAGGCCGAGCTTTTTCTCTCTCAAGTTGACCTGCACATTATCTTTAAGTGCTTAAGTGCTCCTGCAGTGTTTCCACACAGATTGCATTCAGCAGTTTCAAAGCTTCTCTGAAATGGAATCCATCTGAGAGATTATGATTATCTTCACAACCCCTACATGTGGTCCCACTAGAGAGGCGTTTCAGATGTACATTGTGGGGATCCAGAGGGAACAGCAAGGAACACGGCTTTAGCTTTATGTTTCAGCTGGCAGCGTTTTAGTTGCAGTTTTTCTTATAGAATAATTCATTTTCTCCTGAGGTTCAGCTCAGGAGCCTGTTCTGCTTGTCTTTTCTACTTTGCCATTGACAGCCTCTGAATATCAGTATTGTGGTCTTTGACAGCACCCGGGTCTTATAGTACATTTTACCATATTTATGCACCTGCGGAAAATGCTGTTTCAGTGGGTTTATGAATGTAAAATTGCTTAATAAAGAAATAGGTCTGTAACATTACAGCACTAAAATGAAGGAAATCAATTCATCAACATGGCACATTTCAGGCACAAGTGTTCGGTCCTCAGTCTATATCCATATAAATACTGATATTAAATATGTAGGCCGATCATGAAACTTTTTTTTCTGCCTTGAAAAGTTGTCACCACTGGATTCTGTTGACAGGAACTTAAGTTGTGAATGCACACTGCAAACTTTAAAGTCAGTTCTCAGGCTTGCTGATGAATCTAAGTCCAGTTTTCCTTCTGCCTAGGTTTGCACTTTTCCGTTTGATCCAACCCACATTTACAGGTGTGAAAGCCCACCCGGACCATGGTCCAGACCAAAGAACTGAAACCAAAAGAGTTGGTCTCCGTCCAGACCAAACAAAACCATGGTTCGAACTTTTGCAGTGGGAATTTTTTTTTTTTTTTTTTCTGTGGTTTGGACCTTCAAACCTTTAACAGGAAGTTCCAGTGGTTAGCCTATACACGTTAGCATACACATCTATCTATCTATCGATTGATCGATCGGTCTGTCTGTCTGTCTGTCTGTCTATCTGTCTGTCTGTCTATCCATCCATCCATCAATGATTGTGTTCTGCATCTTAATGTTAAATTGGGGCAAGTAAATTATTCCACTGTCAAAAAATGTCACCAAAACTATGTGAGTCTTGAGTAAGAATGTAAATAGTCAGAAATAGTACCAAAAATGAAGCATGACTTTATGATTTTTTTTTTTTTTTTTTTAATTAATGTAAAACAGCAACAACAAAAAAGTCATAATAGCGAATCATTTATCAAGAGGATTGTGCTTTTTGCCTCTGCAGTCTGCTAAGTTCTCTCCACCAGCTGCCCAGCTAGACTGAGCTAGCTGGGTGCTTCTTTGAGTGTGTAAAATAGCCTGATACTTCAATTAACCACAACAGAGATACCAATCCTCATTACTACTTTAAGTCTTCCTTTGTCCTAAGAAATGTCAGGATGAAGGAATGGTCAACATTAAGTAGAACGGAGCAATTCAAAAAGTGCTCCTCTCTGGGTGAAATTCATTTACCATGCAGTCTAAGCCCATGTGGGAGTTGTTTTTTGGTTGTTTTCACACCATCCTTTTGATTCTCTCTGTTTTTTTCCCCCTCGCATCCACCAGTGGTCCCAGTCCCCATGTGTGCAGGCCTGTGACACTGTGGGTGGATGCTATTGAATATTCTATCAGAACATTGGCTCTACAGTCAGAGGCAGCGAAGCCCTCGTCATGCATGGTAGAAAAATACACTGGGAGGAAAAAACAAATTTTCAGTGGCTTTTGTGCAGAAACATCAATACCTCAGTAAAATAACTCACCAAAGCCATAGAAATATTTTATCAGTCTAAAACTATGCACTGCCAAAACTTTTATGTTTGCTTATATGAACATTTTGTTGCCAATAAAATCAAGCTCCTGACTGTCAAACTAAGCTCCATTAGAAAGCTGATTTAGGTCACCACACTGAAAACTAGTCTAAATGAGGTTTTAGAAAATGTGACTAAGCCTTTGTTCTTTTTAAGCAAGATATGGCTGATCAAGCTACAGTGGAATACTGTCTGTTACAAGTACTGTAGGACTCTGAAACCGAGTTATTCATATTTTAATTGAGGATGTACTGCATGCATTAGTCAGCAATGCATCCCTAACTGCTGAAATTTACAATCACTCGACAAAACATTAAATACTTCAACTTCTACAAGCGATGCAAATTTCAAAATAAAAGTTTCTCTCATAAGCAGATGCACTCAGTGGTTAATGTCAGCCAGTGTTGTCTAACTTTAGATGCAGTTTAGATGCTTCTGTCTTAATCTTCTCTATCTGTGGTTCTGGTATGCTCTGCTACACTTTAGGATTTTATTTTTTTTCCATTTAAGCAAAATTTAGTATGTGGTATTTAGCAGGCTTTCTAGTCAGTTTTCACTCTTTATTTTTGCCTCTTTTTTTTGTTTTGTTTTTTTGGCATCAATTAGAGCAGACAGCAGTATGAGGGCGCCTTTAGTCTCCACTTGAGAAATTGAACCCCTTCCAATATTAGACCCCTCATGTCATCTTAAAAACAGTAACAAACATATTTTAGGCTTGAACAAATGAAATGTTTTTTTTTTTTTTTTGAATTTCTTTTATCAAAGTGTCTTGTTTGTCTGAGGTGTGTGAACCCCCCTCTCTTTGTCATGCTGGGTAAAATCATATTAATACCACCATGATGACATGACTAGATTTCCATCTCCCATTCTCTCTCAGAGCCACCTGCCATTTGTCATGCATGTTAAAAGACGGTGAGGCAAATAGAGGAGGTTGACGGGAAACAGGTGAAAGAAGTAAATAAGGCAAACTCAGGGAAACAATTCATCTGATCTAATTTTACACTGATAATCAGAGGAAACATGCTGCTTTTTCTCATGCCGTTTTCCTCACGTATGATTCTCTGTCATGCAAATCTGTCGCTTCCTGCCATCTGAGGTGACAATGCCATCATCAGCTAAAAGACTTCCACCTGTATTTCATGTCATTTGCATCTGCGCAAACATGCACACAGACATACCATGCTGCACAGAATGTTTTATTCATTGCACTCAGAGATCATTTCATCTTACGTGCAAGAAACAAGAGGAGAGCAAGAAAGCTAGTTTCTGCCTGGTGTCATTTTCTTCACAATAGAAAAAAGAAAACGGAAATAAGTTCAAAAATAATGTTGCATTTCAGGTAACTAGGAGGGGAGGGCAAAGCGATGTCAGTGAGAGGTCCATCATGACAGTATGACAAATAAAGAAGATCCACTGCAGAATAAACTCTTCTCTTCTCTCTTTCCTATTAGTAATCTAGGTTTGCCAGAGCTCAAATGTACCCTGCTGCTAAGACATAATGAGCAGCTAGAGTAAGTAAACCATGCTGTTTAAATATATGCTGAGAACACTCTGCAATCAAACAAGTCAGAATGTAGCTTTCAACCTAAAGAGGCAAAGCCACAGCGAGTGGCGGAAGGAACTCTAAGAGATTCAATAACAGAACTGGCAATCAAGCTACAGCCCTGATGCAGAGCTGCAGTCCAGTCAGAGATGGCACCACAAAGCTGGTTTGCAGAGGTGAAGAAGTGTAGAGATCATTTGAATGATGAATGAAAACTATAATATTTTCTTGTCAACAAGGAAAGACTTTATGATGATATATAACATCACCAGCAAACCTTTAGTAAAGCCCCAAAACAGAAAGGCCTGGTTGCAGTTGAATGGTGACAATGATGGAAAGTCTCGAGAACAAAACAGAACTGTAACTGACTGTAACATACTGTTACACATCTTCACACATCCCTAACCCCCCCAAATCTCGTTTTTCACTTTACATGTACTTTTAAGATCATAATCATGTGAACTCTGATTTATAATGGACTCTCAGTGAGTGACTGCTGCCAGTGCATACACACATGCAATTGTTTTTTTGTTTGACTTGGCATATAATAAGAAGAATATTAATAATATCAACTTTAATTTATACAGTGCCTTTCAAGAAACCGAAGGACGCTTATAAACACATGTCTGTCACATTATTTTTTTGTTTTCTTCTAGAGCTGTTATTGTTTCTGCTCTGTCACTGCTGTCTAAGATCACATCTGCTCTCACATCACACAGAAGGGATTCATATTTTTGATTGATGAAAGCAAGTTCGATTTCAGATAAGTTTTTAGTATGTGCTCCCTTTTTTTGCATTTGACAGGGAAATGGCAAACCAGAGAAAACAACAAATTTCTTTATCAGTGTTTTTTTTTTTTTTTTTTAATCAATTCCTGATTAGAAACATTTGTGTGAAGCTGAATCAGCTCATTATGAACAAATTCAAAGTGTCTTTTTTTTTTTATAAGCCTCACGGTCACCTGTGTTACCTGTCAGGAAAAACCTACAGCACAGTGTTCAGGATTGTGAACATGTATATGAATAAAAATAGACACCTTGTTGCTGTTTTCAGCACTTTTCTTTTTGTTTTTATTTTGGTAAATGATGACTCATAAAAGGCGTTGTGAGGACAGTAGCCCCAGAGGAACAAATTATCCAGAGCTTCTGTCAGTCTAACAAAGACCAAGTAACACCCTCTGAAATAGAAACAGGAAATTGTTTGTCTTTGTGTGTGTATGTGTGTGTCTACTATGCACATACAGACACACACACACACACACACACACACACATACATAACTGTGTTAAAGACATGATCTCTGAAAATTTGTTTTTTTTTCTTTTGTTGTTCATTTTCGTACAAGATAGCTCATTTCACACTTTACATTTTTTTGTGCCAAACATATTATATATCACATTCAAGCTAATTTGGTCATAATGGGCTTAGTCTTAACTCTTATATGTTGATGGTTATTGTTTTTGTGCAAGACCTCACCAGGTCTCTGCTGTCATGGTGGGTTTTTAGACAAAGACCTTTAGACCCTGTGTTCATGCAGACACACAGCACAGAGTAGGGATTTGTGCCAGTGATGCAGAATTGTCTTGATAGGCATGGATATTTTTAAATGCTGAACAGATTGGGCCTGTTTGTTGGGTCGCTGGTTTGACCTGGACCAAGCTGCAGAATGCTAAAAGAGTATTTAGCACTGCTATAATAAATCCAACAACATTGCTGGACTTATGATGCTTAGTTAAAAAGAAATCAAATAGCACATTCAGAACTGATTTCAGATATTATCTTTCTCTTTATTCCACATATTCTTCATGTTTGCCAAAGGTTTGGTACAAACTTTACGCATATGTTGTTCTCATTTTCAAAGCTAAGCATAATAGTAAGAGAGTCATTGGTCTCTAAGACCAGTAAACAGACTTTGATATGTAAAAGTGATGCTGTATTGGTGCTGTTCAAGGGCTCATGTAAAAACATTGATACATCAGTACAAATGACCAAAAGTAGTACTTCTGATGTGGTTGTGCAGCCCTAAACCAGCACAACTGGCCAAGTTCACGTTCCCATTTGGAGAATCTGTCCTTCATAAAGCAAAAGGTCCATAGTACAAAAGAACTGGCAACTTCAAATTAGGGAGAACAGATGGACCAACAGCACAAATAAAATAATCATGACAAGAGGATCAGCATTTAGAAATGGATTCAGCTCTTTGAAAGACTGATAAAGTACAAAACTCAGCACATTATCCAAGTAGGGTTTTGAATAAAACCTCACAGTCAATAAAATTATTCATCAGCTTGTCGAGACTTGGTTAATTCTATCTTTTGTTCATTTGATGATTTCTTGTGGACCTGAGAATTTTGACAGGACAGTAGCTTATCATCTGCAAAAAGGCTCATTCTTTATGTCAGTATGTGATTGGGTGTGGTGACATTTACAGCTCTTTTGAGAGATGCAGTTAATGTTGCCAACTGTAAACAGTGCGAGTTAAGAGTGGGCATTTTGGTATTGTTATCACATGACACTGTTTTAGTGGTCAGTGGCTGTTAACATAAAAGTAGAGTTTCCATAGCGACCTGCAAATGATTCCTTTAAGTTTCCCCATGTTATAAAGTGTTGAGAGGTTTTCAAGTCACGTTTCTATTGGATTTCCTGCATCTTAAGAGATCAACAATGTTGGTCTCTTAATGGAAGATGTGATAAAAGAGCCCATCTGGTCTAATGCGAATTATGGATGAAATAGTGGCTGCAAGGCAAGTGAAAAAGGTCTAGAATTTACTGATGAAATTTGTTTTGTGGGGGGGGACAGCTAATGTTAAGGATTGATGGATTTTGCTGACAGAAATAATTTGTACTAAGACTAGCAAATGCACACTTCCACAACAAACACATGTACACAACTAGACCAGCCCCCCCCCCCCCCCCCCCCCCACACACACACACACACACACACACACACACACACGCACGCACGCATACTCACTCATCATTGTTTTGTGAAGAATACAAAATGACATTTCAATTCACTTTTTCCCATTTGGTGATGCTGTGGCACTTGCATACCAAATCAGCTCTTTCTTTCATTTCTCATCTCTGTCTCCCTCTTTATCTCTCAGAAAATGAAGAAATGCAAATAAGGGGAAAAAATACAGTAATGCTACAGTAAATGCTAAATGTGAACATTAACATGTCTGTATATAGAGGTCTGTAAGGTGGATTATATCTGTCAGTCAGTGAGTGAATTTGCACATGTATGCAGATGTTTGAATTTGTTCAAACAAGAAACTGAAAGGTCAGAATGTATTTATTTCCAGATAAGAAAATGAGACTTTAGAATTCTATTTGTTTTGCTTCTCTGTTCCATCTCTATTCATTTAAACAATGTATCTTAAAAGTTAGAGAATCGTCTTTATCTAACTGTTCACGTGCATATATATTGGCTACATGAACTCGCACTGAGTATGTGTGTGTGTGTGTGTGTGTGTGTGCATGGTCTGCTGGAAATCAGTCCATGCCTGGTATTAGCTTCCTCACCAATCAGTGCCTGTTGTTCAGAGTAAAATGTCAAACCAGTCAGAGCCCACCATTTAAAATAAAATGACAGCCAATCACAGGCTGCATTCTGCATAAAATGGCAGCCAGAAAGCTCAGTTGGACCTGAACTCTTAGAATGAGAAATCATTGCACTTTTTGGTTTAGGAAGGCTTGATTCAATCAGTGAACTGGTCATATGAGTCAGTGTTCAGTCCAGTCTGACAATATACTGTAATTAATTTGTATAAGCTTCCAAATGACCCATTTATTCACACTGTGTCATCAATCAACAACTAACGACACAGATGAATATGTGTTAAATGTGATTTTAGACTGTCAACGCTGCAGTAAACTGTCCATCATGACCGCAGCTTTGTGTCATTTCCTCCAGCTGCAGTTGCCTGACCTTGTTCATTTTCCAGGAAATGAGAAATTCATCTCAAAAAAGCCTTTTATATCCATCTCTTTCATTTGACTTTTATAGAAAGTTATAGCCTCCTTACTGCGTCCTTCCACATAGCACTGATATCATTCCAGTGGTCTCTTCTCCCTAAATCTTTAATATCTAAACCTGAATTTGTGGAATAAATACCCTACCCCACCCCACCCACATTAATCAGTCATGTAAATGATGGTGAAATATGTGACTTCTATAATGACAAGGGTATTCAAAGCAGTAAGGCCATCTCTGTGTGCTTGGACCACTCTATGATATTAATTCAGTTTTGACAGCATACATTCAGTGGATCTAATGAGTGAATCTCTGGTTATTGACTATGAGTAATTTTGTAAGGTATTGTACTAAAACACATATTTGCATTGAACTGTGACTAGACTCACACTTTTCTAGTCACATGGAACGCCCTGTTCTTAAGTACAATCTCAAAGGGCTGCAGGTGGATCTCTGCGCCATGTCCTGGATTTTAGATTGACAGACAAAACAACTACAGTATGTCAGGTTGGGTTACAATGTTCGAGGAACAGTGTTGAGCAGCACTGGAGCTCCAAAGAGGACTGTTCTGGATCTGGCTCTGTCCCTTGTGTACACATATATATAAAAAAAACACTGAGTCTCTCCAGAAATGACAGCTTTCCTAGAGTGTATCAGGATCAGGAAGAGAAGTAACAGAGCTTTGATAATAACCTTAAGTGAATGGAGTGACAAGAACATCCTCCTTCTGAATACCTCCAAGAACAAGGAGATGGTCATTGACCACTCAAAATGCTTTGTTAATAATTGCCACATCCAGAAATGACAGCTTTTCTAGAGTGACAATAACACCTACTTGCTCCTGCTTTGAAATACTTGCCACATTCATCCCCTCACTGACACGCTCATGTATCACACCCATACGCACACTGGTAAACTGATGAAGCAGCCTTCGGGTCAAGTATCTTGCCCTTGAGACATTTGGACTGTAGGAGAGAGGGACTGAATCACAGATCCTTTGATTAGTGAGCAACCCTGCTGTTTTTGCAGAGGCAATCTATCTGTCTTCCACATAACACTTGGCCAGAATCTAGAACTGGAACAAAAAACAACCCTAGATGTAGTTCGAACTACATCTAAGGCCAGCAAAGTTTAGAAGTCAGCAACAGGTGTCTGCTCAAAGGTTGGTGAAATATCAAAACATACAGAACACACATTGAGGTGTCAACTCAAAAATGGCCTTTCAGCAGTTGGCATGTGTTATCGACACCCAAAGAGCCTGATTAGCAAAGAACCTTTACAATCTCAATTTTTGTCTTGCAAAACATGTATTGATTTTACCGCTGCAGCAGCCTCAGTCCGTCAGTCTCACCACCATCCAGTTGTGTCGAAATCGTTTAGCCAGCCAGTCACTCCTGCAGTGAGCTACTCAATTAGGGGGCCAGTCAGCTGTTAAGCCAGTCACTCAGCCAAACAGTCGGTCTTGCCTCAGATAGTCAGCCAACCACACAGTCAGTCAATTACACACTGTAGCACAGGCCCACCATGTGTAAGTATGTGTGTGTCAAAGTAGTGATGCTTTACCCTGCTTAATTTAGCGTGCCCGATAAACTCCATGCCTGACCAGCTGCAAAGCCTTGCCAGTCACATAAGCACATATGCACACATTTTAAAGGTCACCTTGTGTGCCTTAGATTATTATTGTTATTATTTATTATTTATTTATTTTTTTGCATTTGAGGAAAGAGAGACTAAGAGGAATGCACCTATTTTAGAAATGAACTGACCTACTCATGACTCTGAATGGCCACACAGTGTTTGGTGTATCTTATGCACACATACACACACTACAAGGCATATCAAATTGCAATTATAAGTTGTGGCTTTAAAGCCCTGCAGCATGTAGAGAGCAATGCAGACATTTCACTCAGGCAAGACCATGTGTAATTATATTCACCTGGTGTGCCAGGTGTAGATCAGTCCCTGATTTAATTGTTGGAATGAAAACCAGCAGTGCTCTGACTCTGAAGGAACAGGATTAAAGACTAGCAAGGTGACATTAGTTCAGGCAAGCCAATATATGGCTCCAAATTGGTCCTTTATTAAGAATGAGTTACGGACCAGTCAGCTTCATACCCCTCCGTTGTGATAGGAATGGTACAGGTTGTGTCACTGTTGTTAATATTACACTTGCTGTCTGTGGAAAACCTGAACTGAATTCCAAACAGAAGATGTAGTTTCAGCGGTGTTTCTATTCTTGGAACATCATTTTACAGAGAGAGAGAGGGGGAGAGAGGCACAGATTAGTGAGACTACAGCCAAATAAAAACAAAGAGAAAAGTGTCCTCTCTTATACCAGGCAAAAGTTATTTTTTTTCTTTCCCCAAGAGAGAACTGGAGAAGGAAACTCAGCAATAAATAGAAAACACAAAAACAGATTTGGAACTGTTGCTCACCACTTTGATGAAATACACATGACCACAATCTTGATTGATGGGAAAAAAAGAAAAAAAAATTGTAGCTATGTGATTGGAATTGCAAATTGAGACTGGTAATGATACCTAAATACTTTGAGACCTTGGGCTCTAATTTCATACCAGGCGTGGTGGACGTTGGCGACCCCCGCAGTGGTAATTTCGTCTGGTGCAACATGGCGCAGTCAATTTGGCAATTTGGTAGACTGAGATGTGCTGAGATGGGTGTGGCGGCACAGTAGGAGGAGGTGTTGACAGATTCAGCTTGGCACAGTGACAATTCCATGCCAAAAAGCTCCAACCTGGTCAACTCTTGGCACAAGGCAGACTGGTCGAGTGGTGAAATGAAGTATTGATAAGGTTCACTGAGAAGTTTTTAAGGGAAATGAGAATATTCATGATCTTGGAAATTGAACATTACTTCTTGTGAATTGAATTTGTTATTTATCACGAAGGAAGCATGATGCAGGTTGATAGGATCATCTTCAAAACCACTAAATGGGTCAGATCCTAAGCACACATTGTATATAGTATTATTTTTGTTTCACTTTTCACCCTACGCATTGCTTTGTATTCTCAGCCTCTCCCACGTCTGCCCCGTCTACCTAAGCAGAAACACCATAGAGATAACAGAACAATGAATGTTGCCCTTTATTTCAGAAATCAGAGCAGGGGAAGTGAACGCTGCTGCAACATGACCAAGGTCTTTGAGACAGAGAGAGGTACGGTACAAAGTGGAAAAGAGCCACTTTAAAATGCTGTTGGACCAGCAATCCGTGCCCTGAACACTGACATTCAACCAGACTGTACACACACGCACACACACACAGCTAGGAGAAAAGAGCAATGTGAAACAGAAAGGTGGGCCAGTAATTGTTTGACCTTTATGTTGGCAGTCAGGTTGAAACGGTGGACAAAGACAAGGTTACCCTGACTGGGGAAAAGTTAAGCCTGACACTACATGCAGGCTTAGTGGCAGCAACCCAAAGTCCCCTGTGTGTGTTTCTGATTTTCTGAGTGTTTGCCTGGCTCAAAGTGTCAGATGAGCTGCAGTGCTTTGAAAGCTTAGCTGTTTGCTTTCCATTTATATATATATATATATATATATATATATATATGTAGGGTACAGTAGGCAGTAGGGGCATCCACAACTAGGAAACTAGTAAACTAGTCAAACTAGGAAACTAGTCAAATAATATGTTGTATCTTCACATCCACAACTAGGAAACTAGTCAAATCTGATTACCCATATTTCGCCTTTAGTCAAATAATCATCAAATCGTGTCATTTATTCCCTCACTGATTCCAGAGAACAGAGTTAACAATAACAATAACAGGACATTCTCCATCCATCCTTTTCCTGATCTCACCCATTAGGCTTGCATGCACAACATACATCACCACCTGTCTTTTTGGGGATGGTGTAGAAATGATTATATAAGTTTGTGCCAAGAGTTAATGACTGTGTAGGGCGAATGAAAACTTGTAAGTTTCATCATTGTGTGGGCATACCTGTCAGTGCTTGTACTGCCGGTTCAGGGGTCAAGTGTCACAGCACCATGGACAGCGCTGTTTTTTTGCGTGTAGCAGCTGTATGTGCGTGTGTGTGTATACAGGTGCTGTGTGATCTATAGACAGAGAACTCATCACTCAGTTTAATCTTTTAAATAAAACTGTCGGCCCTAATTTGACATGAGGTGCGAAGAGACAAAGAGAGAGACATAGACGGCTCCTCTCCATCCCAGGACCTTTGCTCTCCCTCTGACCCTTCTGGGGTTCTGGGACCTCCTTATGAACAGATTAAGCACTTCTGATGTTTGTATCTAAATAGTCTACATTTCATGACTCATTAGAAGACAAAGAAATTCTATGTAAAATCAGATGTTCACATTTTGCAATGATTCAACAGCGAGGTTGGCAGTCGAATCAGACTTCTTTGAATTGAATCAATGAATTGTCAGTTATTTGGGGTGACCCCTCATAGGCACAATGGAGTGATACAGTGATACAAATATTCAAAGAGTCTATTCAAAGTAGCATGTGTTGGGTTTTTTGTGTATTATTCAAGTTATAATTACACATGTATAAAAGCCTCTCTTCTGAGTGAGTGTATGTGGTTAAACAAGTCCTTATACCTAAAAAATACATACCTGTCAATGCACAGGTGTAAATAATATGGCTCCACTTCACTTCAAAGGCCCTGTAAGCCATGTCAGAGTCAGAATGAACAATACCTGCACCCTGGAACTGACACAAATGCAGCTATTATGAAGGTTATTATTTGTACCTGTGACAAGTCAAAGCGTCTTGTATGAATAATATGGATGCAGCATGAGCTGCGAGAGGTAGCCCACTGTGTTTGGTGATTACTGTTCTCGAATACAGCTGTCAGGCATTTGGATGTTAGTTGGATACAAATGAAGCAAGATGGGCTCAAACTGTGAACTCGAGTTAATTACTTGACTCCATTAACTACGTTTATCACCATCAGCTTCATCATCAGCACCGTTACTGCCTGTATGGTCACAGTCAATCACTGTCACCATCACCGCCAGAGACTGAATTCCTCTGTGTCAGCCAGGCAGCTTAACAGTCCACTGACAATGTGTGAATGCAGGACTGCGTGGGTGTGGACAGCGCTGTTATTGATTTGGGGTCAAGCGGAGCTCAGGGTCACTCGGTTCATTCAGACACAATGTGTACACACAGCAGTAAGGAATGGATGACACTGCAGGTATGGAAGTATCTGAGTGACTATAAAACCAAGGCTAGCCTTTCACAGGACCGCATTGTAATGTATTGTGTTTGTTATTTATTTCTCATTATTTTTTTGTGTTACTTGTAAAGCAGTTTATAACCCAGGCAACTGTGAGATGTTGTAGACCTTGTGATTTAGTTCTTAAATTAAACAAAAAAAAACTTAAAAAAAAATGAATGAATAAATACAAACAGAACTTGCTTTTTTATGTGTGTTGTCACATTCATACATTAAGAGTTAAAATGGGATTTAACCTTGTGAAACACAGGTAAACAGAGTTGATCTCACCAGAACTGCAGCACTTTGTATCTACAAATAATTAACAGAACAAACATGATTTGCGACTGCAGTAAGTGCTTTGGTGTTTGACTTGAGGAGGAACATCAGATAGGCTTTCATGTGTATTTCCATAATTCAGCATTTCCCTCTTTCCCTGTATCTGTCATCTGTGAAGCTGCCCTCTCTCTGTATTTCTCTACAATGCCACCCCCCACCCCCCTTTCCCTGTTTGTCATGAAACCTGGGGGAGACAGTGTCAACAGCACCGAGTATTTACCAAGTATTTAACATGTTAATAGCAATGTAATCCATTTGGTAGCAGTGCTATTAGTGATGCTATGCACACCAGCCACAGGCAGCCAGGCAAACAAGCTGTCAAACAAGGGAAATCATGCAAGGGAAGAGAGAACGAGGAGTCTCAAAGCTAATTCTGCATTAGACTGCCCTGGTGGTCTTGGCTATGGTTGACAGTAGATGTCTGATTCTTCATAATCAAAGTCTCTTCATCAACTGCGTTATGATAGGTAGTGCACCCAAACTTAAAGGAGCTTAGTTATTGCTTACATACCCAGTGTTGGAATTAATAGCCGTTTACACTCTTACCAACATCTTTAGCCAGATGCTTGGAGTACACAATGGTGAGTAAGGGGACTACAGTCAACATGTAGTGGATGGTTTGCCATCAAAATGAGTACATATATGCATGTTGGATTGAGCAAAGTTTTAAAAGTATCACTTATGAAAGAGAGGCACAAATTATTTTGGGACATAGTTCCAGGGGCCTGGTTGAATAAATAAAACTAAAAGGAAGGACATTCTTATCAGTCTTATCTGAGACACTGAATCCCAAACTGTTCAGTGCCTTGCATGATAGTTCACTGGCATTCATGCATGAGCGGATGTGCAGAAATAACCACCTGCTATCCTCCCATGAATTGTGTGGCCATTACACCGTCACGATGAAATCTCATCGACAGGTGAGAAGAAGCGACTAATTCATGGTCAATACTTGAAACCACTTGACTTCATTGGTCTGTAGTGTTCTGAGATATATGCTAAATTCTAAGAGTGGAGTTCATGTAGCCAAATCCTAAGCAAATAAAGCAAAGGAAAAAAGAAAAAAGAAAAAGGCAACCTGCTTTCTCCATATTCAATAAATCAAACTGTTGATACCAAATGGAAAATGACAGATTTCTGTATAAACTTTATCTGTTTCTGTCAGGCCAACCCAAAACTTAACATGAATTCTTACAGCCATCGTTTCTCTGGTCTTTTTCATCATGACCAAACTGCTCTCTGGTGCATTGTTGCTGTTGGCAGTCTTATTACCACAGTGTCCAAAGATGTAGAAAGTTGGCCACAAAATAAGTCCAATTAAAGTAACACCCCTTTACACTGTCTTTCTTTCTTTATCTTTGTCTTTGTCTATCTTTGTTATTTGTTTGTATTTTGCTAAAAATGCTTGAAAAGCTTTTCAGCCTTTGTGTTAATACATGATACAGCGATAGACTTCCTTCATATCCAACAATTAATCACCTATTTTCTCAGAGGTACCTCTAAGCAGATGTGTGTGTTACATGTAATCACCACGGCTGACAAATGTATCACTACAATGCCTCAGGGTGGATTCATAATGAGTTTATCATGAATGCCTGATAAGAAAGGCAGTTAGTGTAATTCAAAACTTAATTCCAGATTAATGGAGGTTGAGGAAGGAGACTGGCTATGATTGCAAGGAGTCCAGGGGCTGGAGACTCGTGGGAAGGTGAGAATGGGTTAATCAGACACTATTGTTCTCCTACTACACACACACACACACACGCTCTTACATACACACACACCAGAAAATTTAGCCTACGGTGTATAATCAGTCCAGCTCTGACGTGACTGGACCACTCAACTGATTTTCCTCCAAAGTTTCTCAACTGAATTCACTATTTCCAGCTATTTTTCCATCTTTTTTCTTTTTTTTTTTTTTTTAATATTTTCTCTTCCTTCTCCGTCAATCACACTCCTTATCTTACACCAATTGAGATAATCGCATGTAATGAGAAATCTATATAGGATATTTTCCACTAATACTGGCCATTCACACCACTGCAGATACTCAAATGACTGATAGCAAGGGCATCACTGCAGTAAAACATTTTCATTTTCAGCCTTATCTGATTTGTATGAGCCCTGAGAACTCACCACACTGCATGCAGTTTAAGAAAACAGAGCCAGTCCAACATCTCCTCCCGCTGCTGCTGCTTCACATTAAAAGTATAGAAATAGAGCCAGAGAAATATCTCGGGGCTTTTATTGTGAAAGGGGATCACATATAAATAACTAAGCATGTGTGTCAGTATGCACATTTCTTTCAGGATATTCATTTGAGGTGAAGTGACACAGCGACTTTTTGAAGACATTTAATAGCCTCATACTGTAAGTCTGGGTTCTGAGACCTGTAATCCAATGGAGGACCACATAATTTACAGCCATGCATCCCCCTGTTACCCTCACAGTTCATGTGCCATTCATTAGAACAAGTATCAGTTAGTTGAAAAGGCAACTTTGGCCTTTGAGTGGATCATTTCCAGATAACTCCGATATTTGTTTGAAAACAGCTCATCAGCGTATTGACTGAAATCCTATTTCAGCCTTTCTAATATCTTCCCCTGTGATATTATGTCTTTAATGAATCTGGTGATTTCCCCAGTGATGGCGCTACAGTCAATACTGGAGTCAGTGTGTCAACATACTCTTTGTAACAGTCCTTTGGGAAGTTGTCTGTTCAATTTCCACCCCACTATCTTAGTGTGTGATTTTTTTTCTAAATCTCTCATGTAGATAGGGGTTATTCTGAAAGAAAGAGCCACAGCTGACTCTGTCATGTACTTTCTGCTCATAACAACCGCTATGGTTGTTATGGATACTCAACCGGAAACTGTAACTGCATTCTATTCTGTAATCCCTATACACTATCTAGGAAGTTGTTGGTACAAGATATTATAAGAAGCTCGTGGACAAAACAATGCACTGTGGGATACTGTGGGATACTGAGTCCAATGTATAAACTATAAAAGTTACATGATATATTTGGACAGCACAACACAATGGCCAGCTCTGAATCCCACATTGTGCTATGTAAGGGGTAGTCATGATTTTGGACACAGCTGTTTTCTTAAAAATTCTGTAGATTTTCCACAGACTTAACTCCAGAAGTTTTCCAGTTTTTTTTTTATACCCAAGAATCTTCACATCAAACATCTGCAGCCTTTTGTTTGTATGTAGACATTTAACCTGCATCCACACAACTCTAAAGATTTCAAGTCCATATATATATATATATATATATATATATATATATATATATATATGATGGAATCCATGAGTCTCCATGTAAATTCTAAACTACTGAGATGGAATTTTTGCCTCTCTTGCATATAAGGCTGTGATTGGTTAAGCACCAAGCCGACTGTAGTTATGTGCAAAGTCTTACCAATCTCAGTCTCTGAAGCCTCTCCAGATCTCTCAGAGGTCAATGGGGGCAGACTTCTTTTGGCAGATTCATTTATCCGTATCGCAGTCTTGATGGTACTCCACACCATGTTCAGGTCTTTTACACATCTCCTGACTTTGAAACTGGTTTTATTACATCACTGGCCCCAATTACACCGGTCAAGTGTCTCGTGTGTTGGTGAGATCACAAATCTGATCAGTCTGTCTTGTTTTTTTTTTTTTTTTTTCCCAGGCTATGTGTGGAATGGATAACCAACGACAGCCCGATGGGTCCTGTCTGGTCTGAACAAAACATGATCTGCAGATTGATGGTCATTTACAAAGTTAGGTCACATTGTGACTTAAATGATAGAATTTCTGTCGGGACAGAAACAGTTGTCACAAGCCAGATGCAGATGTGCTGTATTCATAGCACAATAAATTCAAATAATGAGCATGTGCATATCTGACAGCTCGGTATGAATTCACTGGAGTAATACAGCTAATTAGCTCTCCTTGTGAAATATAAACATAACACTATCTCCACCTAACAGTATATACCACTTTTTTTTTTAAATTTATGTTTCTGCAGGAGTTTTGGATCAATGTGTATCATTTACTGGCTGCTATTAATTATGTAATATTTTTCCCAGCTAGTGAGGGAGCAAAACACAAACTGTAGCTGATCAATGACACACACACACACACACACACACACACACACCATACAAGAAAAAAAAAAGTATCATGACTATAACTTATTAAATGTAAATCTGTCGATCTTAACCACCTCCTACACATCATGCTTCATGCAACATATGAACATGAACACTGTTTAATACTGTGATGCAGCTCTGGAAGAAAATGAAGAGACCTCTCCAGATATCTTTGCAATATCCTGCAAATTCCAACACAAGGACGTGTGCACCTAAAAAGATGTTCACCTTGCTCAAGCACATACCTATAAACAGTAATGTAATGCGGGGGACATTGTCTGTGGAATGGAGATGGTGCTGTGAAAAAGAATTACCTCAAGGGGACAATAAAGTCTTAGTCTAAGTAAAACAAGATCCTGTCTCTTTTTCCAGAGTTGTCCATCACCTTTCATATTGATTTCCAAAACAAGTCTCTCCCTCCGAGTCCTCTGAGGATTCAGTGCTTTTCTGTGATTCAAGAATACACTTGGAATCTGTGTGTTTCTTTGTAGATGCACTCGACTACTAGGAGATGTGAATGTGTGCCTTAAGTGTGTATGTGCGCATATGTGTGTGTGTATGTGTGTGTATGTGTGTGTAAAATCTCCCAGCAGCCAGAGATGGAGTTATCTCAAAACCCAGACTCCCCTGTTACCATAGCCTGTTGGGCATAATGATTTTTTCCCTTAAAAGTTTTTGTGAAGCAGTGGAGCATACAACCCCCCCCCCAGACACACACACGCACACACACACAGACACACAAACTGATAGCTTCTTTAAGGCATTTAAACATAGTGTTTATTAAGGAAAACTCCAGTTTATATACCGTTTATATTGCAGGCCTTTCAGATTTTCCATTCAGTTCACTGCTGTGATTCTTTTTCCTTTCCCAGTGTAAACATGGTCAAAGAAAAGTTTGCAACTATTGTGTTTGAGAGCAAACTGAATGTCAGGGTGGACTTTTGGCCATTGGTTCAAGGCCACAGAGCTATATTAGGTCTAGTCAACTTATTATTCAATAAGTGATTATGTATCACACACTTTTTAACCTGTACTTGTGGCGATCCGCCGAGAAAAAAACAGATTCTCCTCAGTCCCTTTCTGCTGTTAATTCGAGCTCCCGTCACACCTCCAGCCCCAGCCAATGGTGTCCCCTCAATAAGACACACCCTTTAAAAAAAAATGGTGCCGTAAGAGCCAATATGGCGGCTCATCATAACCTAATAGTAGCGTCAGTGGCTGGCCTGGCTGCAACCATCTCTCAGCACCGAGCCTATCTCTGGCCTTTGGAAAAAGTCCTCGGTCGGTTCGCATTGACCGTCGCCCTCCTCCTGTGGATTATAAACCTGGACCCAGGCCGGATTATTGGAGCCACACCACATCATCATAAAACGCCTGAGCAGCAGCCACCTAGCCAGAGGCTTCAAGGTAAATCCGACAGCTGTCTGTCTGACAGCGTTGTTAGCGGAGAGATCTTCTATGCGTTTGTTTTGGAAAGATGAGTTACTCGGATGGAAAAAGAGAAGTTACCTGACATGAGGACTTTTTGTTGAGGGAGAGCGGTCACTTTGGAGAGTTTTTTACAGACTAAATTGAACTAAAGTTTGTGTTGACTGAATTGAACTGGTTTTGTTGTTATAACTGTTGTGGGATGTTCTGAGCATTGCGCTTTGTAGTTTACCCTGAAAAGGACATGTTTGTTGGAGATTTGTGCTTGGACTTTAATATGTCATCTGTGTCTTGCTTGTCTTCACTCATGGTGGATCTTGGTGGTTTGACTGAAGGGTCACAAGTTGCTGAGTTGTGTATCAATAGGATGGATGGATGGATGGATAGATAGATAGATAGATAGCTTTTATAGCCCCATAGGCTATTTACACAATATACATACACCGCCAGACAATGAAAACATTGACCCAGCTCTTAAACACACAGTACATACATTATCATACATATCCTTGTCTCCATGTCTCCAACTCAGCTCAAATTGTGGGAGGGAGCTCAGGCTGGCACCCCTAGAAATCACAAGTAATCTGCTACAAGATATATTATGATCTGTTACTACACAAATAAAACTGAAGTGAGTACAGGAAAGGTATCATTAGGCTTCTTCCTCCTGCAAGACTAAATGTACCCTGTGAATTTCACACCAGTTTTGCTTTTATTCATTTCTAGTATTTATTTTTAGTCTGTCACACCGAGACTATCACACAACATCTGTTCCGATGTGGGGCTAACAGGTATTCTTAATTGGACTCATATTGGTCATACTGTGTTGAGCTGTACCACATTCAGCTAAAATCACAAAGCCCACAGTCGGCCCTAATTGCAGCTGACGTGCTAAACCTGAACCCTGTAGTGTTTCTTCCCTCCGAGTTGGAGCCTTCATTCACCTGGGGTTTGGTTCGTGATTTTGCACAGAGAAACAAACCAGTTTAATTTAGAAAGACATTCAAAATTGATTGTCGAATTAATCAAAATATAAAAGATGTTTAAGAGTTACCCTGGCAATGATGCATAATAGTAAACCGTCTTCTTGTCTTGGGACTGAAAAAGTTGATTATTTTGAAGTTTAAAGTTGAGAGTCGAATCACAAGCTGCATTTTTAGCAGCAAAAATCAATCAGGTTTAATTTCACTCTTAATTGCAAATTTTCTCTTCTGTTTCTTTTTCTGTTCGTCTCCTTATTCCAGAAACTGGATGAGTGACAGAGTTGTTGACTTTGTGGCAAAGTCAGTCCAATGAGATAAGCTTTTTAGATTTCTGAACAGATTCTTCGTTTGAGTGATGTAGCACAGGCACAGGTGAGTTATCTTCTGTCTACAACAGACGCATAAAGCAGTCAAAATCCATATATTGACAAAAAAATGAGACTCACAGACGAGTCTTTATACACAGCATCAATATATCATCTTTAAAGCTAAGTAGATTCTGGGATTCAGCACCACAGAGAGCGAACTAATGAACAAAATCATCATCAACCTTCTGTGGAGCCTTAATTTATGTTGAATTGTTTGCTCAATATATGAACTATGGATCATATTTTAAGGTTTGGATAGGTTTATATCCCAGTATATCTTTCTTTTTCTGTCTTTATATTTAAAGTATCTAAAGTCATGTAATTCAAATATGAGAAATAAGGGATAGATAAACAACAAGAAACACAATGTTCCTACTAATAACTTTTTCCTCCTCTTTTTTCATCATCACACATATCGCCATCTGGCTGCAGCAGATGTTAGATGACAATACTCTTATTATTCTAAAAATAATGCATTGTTTCTGTGAGTGCTATTGTTCCTTTAACATGGCAGCAAGTTTCATGCTGTACATAACCACGCATTTCTGCATTCAAGCGAATTCATATTAGGAAGTTACACATAGTGTCTGCTGTGAATATGCTGTTTGTGTATCAAGAGTGTAGTGTTTGTGTAAATGAATGGATCAGTAGTCGTGCTTTATTATCTGTGTAGTTCTCTGAGGGACTGTTTTCTGAGGGGAAATGGGACAAGATTAAACAGTTTTCCTCCACTCCAAAGGCTTAGTTGGAAAATCCCGCCCCAAAGACATCCACAACTTTGCATAAAGGAAGTAGGTTTTGGACCTCTTCTGTGAAACTTATATTTTTTATTTGCAAGACTTTCATTAATCTAGGTCAAGTCCTTTGGCTGGAGCACAGCGTGTTCTCTGCCAGGATTTGGACATGTTTTATTTTCTTGTTCTGGCTCATACTGTTCAGTCTGGATAAAATAATGAGAGGCCTTTGAGTAGGAGTGGATCCTTAAAGCTTATACTTGTGTTGACAAATTAGAAGCTTTATATATAGATGTTCCATAGGTACAAATCCATACATGAAACCGAGGTGAATAACCCCAGACCTGAACACTACAGTGTGGGGAATAGAGTGTCTGCAGTGACACTCAGAGGTGATTTTCCATTGGCTTATGTTATGATTGAGGTGATGATGATGACGATGATGTCTCATTACTGCTAGAAAAATATGTGCATGAAGGATTCTAATATGAAGTCTCCACAATATTAATCTATTATTCATCAGGTGGCAAAACTAATTAGCGTAACGGATAAACAAAGAAAAGTAACAATCATTCATTTTTCCACCATGTTATTTATTTTTTTCCATGAATACACTATCCACTACAACTATCCTCATATAAGTCATGTTATCAGAAAAAGGTAATTGCAGCCAAGTCTAAATGGAGAAACATGGTTTTGTGTTGTGTTGTGTTATCACCACTGGCTTCAACAAAATGATTACATTTAGGCCTACTCTATGCTCTATTACAGCCCAGAAATAGAATGAATGCACATAGTAGGCTACACATATGACCATGTATTTCCAGAACAGTGATGTGGACTGTGGTTAATCTACAGATTGAGCAGCCAGGGTTAGAAGAATTAGCATGGAGGTGGACTTATATATAAGATATGAGGAAAAGTAATTTGGTCTAACATGAACATGAGCGAACATCTTTTTAAGCTTAATTTTTTGTGATGTCCAAAGTTGTAGTTTGAATATATAAAACTTTAAACAAAGATGGAGCATTAAATAAATGTTTGTTTATTCAAACATTTACTGAGAAATAATAGTAATATGTGGTTATGTGATGGAGTTTATTTTAATCAATCAAATGGGTGGATGGAGGGTGATGTATGCATGCATGCAGATTCAGATGACAGCAGAATCATTCCAGGCATCACAAGTACCCAGAAGCACTTTGTCTCCCTGGGCCCATTGTCATTTTTTAAGCATTTATAAGTTTCATGTAAATGTACTTATGCTAAACTTTAGAGACACTGATTTCTTGATCAGACTAGAATGCAAATGAGTTATGGACTTTGCATTACAATGCAAAATTCTTCAAAAAATCTGAAAAGATCAGAAGCAAACCAGTGGATGGACAGGCTGTGGATCAGGGAGAAACCCATTCAATTTTGCACTAGATCCAGTGAAAATTGTGGATTTTCATCAGTGTTGCACCATGGTGCAGGTATGTGGTCATCTGAGAACCACTGCAGTTTAGTAAATGTTATATCTATGTTGCACTTTTGGCTGAAATGCAAGTGCAGTGGATAGTAAGAGAAAAGATCTGAGTATATGCTTTAAAGTTAGGCCATTATTAATTCAAAGCTTTCTGAACAGGAGGGGGATTTATATGTCTTCATGCTGCCCTGCTGTGACAAAGTGCAGCATTTGTTTTCTATTTTATACAAAAAGAAGAAAAATCCCCAGATGCATCACATCCTTTCACATTCAGGCCAGTTACTCTCTCTGTTATTCTCTCATGAGCTCCTGCACCCTGATGGGAACTGCGGTCCCTAAATAAAGTGTCCATATTAAAGCTTTGACTGGAGCTACATACACCATAGGAGGCAATGTTGTGTATTTTAACATGGCAGCCCCGTTTTCTTTCTTCAGCTTTCTTACATTATAAAAGTACATTTGATTAAATGTGGCAGAAATGCAAGGGCTCTAAAATGCTCCCTAACAGCTGAGAGAATTAGCAGAGTGCATGTGTGTTTATATTCTCCACAGTGTTGACAGTCAACAGAGGGTTTCCTAAATCAGTCTAACACGATTTTCTCCCATTGGATACTCCCCTGTCTGATTAGAGACAGGGATAATTGTCACAGCCACTGAGGAGACCTGACGAGAATACAAATCCCCGCCAGCAGAGAGGAGGGAGCGGGAAATAATTGCTATCACTAAAAGAGAGAAAATTACCACCTTAAGCAGAACTGATTGGTGCCCCGCTGAACAGAAGGCTTCACTTCAATAATCAAATCTCATCAACACTTATGCTGTAGAGCCAATGACATCACATCAGCAGAGCAGAGTCGGGACAGTCCTCACTATATGATAATAACGTGCCACCAACAAACTCACAGGAATGACGCTTCGCGTTTCTTACTTTCCTCTCCACTTTAAAGGCTTGTTAAGATTTTCCTGGTAACTTATTTTGCCTTTCAGGCAATTCTGATACGCACATTGGCTGTGATTCCCAGTTGGCTGAGTCAGGTCCAACTGAGATATTTGAGGAGAGCTATTCGTATCCACACATGCACTGTAAGGGTACTTAACTCATACTTTCAGCAAAATATTGAAATCAGTCAACTGCAGTGCCTCCCCCTCAGGATATCACTTCTTACATGTTTTTCAGGAAAAGTGCTTTTAGGAAAAATAATGTAGTAATACAACAACTCCCTTACGCATTTTATTAATGAGTATCTGATGAAAAAATTCTCTCTTTGATTCTTTTGGACATACAGTAGTCAGGCTGCGGGACTGTACTAAAAATAACATAATACTAATGTAAAGAGAATGACACAGAGTAATAAAATTTATACCTCAGGCCTCAGTGAAATTTTAATTTTTTAAATGAAATATGACAATTGTTAATATTCAAAATCAAGGTTAATTAATTAAGTAAGCTTAATATATACTTTATGTCATTATGTCTGTTAGTCTGCAGCTGCTTGACATGGATTTTGAGTCTGGTCTCCATGCCCACACTTGTGGGATCGAATCATTTCTCTATCGATATAATGTTAATCATCAGTCATTTTCAGCCAAGATGTCATTTTTTTAAAACTGCGTCATTCCAAGTTACCACGTTCATTTTTAGATAAATCTATTACAATAGAGGATTGGATTAAAAGCTTTGTTATTTCTCAGCTTTTACATTAGCAGCCTATAGCTCTTTGGTCCAAACTGGAATATCTCAACAGCTCTTGGATGTAAATTAAAGTTGGTAAAGAGAATTAAAGTGTCTGAAGAAACTTTCCAATTGCCCCCTGGCTTTTTTTCCTCTTGGTACCATCAGCAGGTCAAAGTTTTTAATTATCTGGTCTTGTACAGACCTCATGGTTTCTAGACATAAACAAAGCAAAACAATGGAGCCTGATCACCGAGGCGGCCTCTGTTTGTTACTGTTCTGCATCACTTACTGAACTTTATTAAAAAGCTCCGACTATAGCAGCTGTGGACATTCATGTTCCCCCAAGGATGGATTCGGTCTCAGATGTACTTTTGTGTTTCCTGCTCATTACCATCACTAATGTGCTAAGCTGAGGCGGCGAACATGGAAAACCTGCCAAACACAGCATGTTAGCATTGTCATCGTGGACATGTCATTGTCAGCATGCTGGCAGTAGCATTCAAGGAACCACTGTGCCAAAGTACAGCCTCAAAGAGCTGTACAATAACCCATCCCCAGCCTGCTAACTCTGTGTTAGCTATAGAGCACCCAGCCAGCTGAGCAGCATGAGGCTTGAAGAGATACCAATGACCTGTGGCACTGTCTCATAACAGGCTGCTTGGTCCTCTTTTTTCTTCTTATTATGTTTATACCTACGTTAACACTAAGAGAGAAAAGAGATCCAAGAGACAGAATGATGTCATGTTATTGAAGCACTGGTGGAGCATTTAAACATACAGTGGCATGCAAAGGTTTGGGCACCCCTGGTCAAAATTTCTGTTAATGTGAACAGTTAAGCAAGTGGAAGATTGTTTTGCATGCCACTGTGGCTTTAGAATATGACAGTTATTGGGACATTAAATGTCGGGCTACATATGTGTGTTTTTAGCATGCAGCCCACGTCTGAGTTGTGTAAGTCATGCATTCTGTATTCTTGTGAAACTCCAAAGCCAGTGGGGATAGAAAAACGTCATCGTGCCTGCACATGAAATAATGCGACATGTCAGTCTACGATGTCTGTGACGGCACCATTACCTTCGTGACCACCCCGCCCTCCCCCCTCCTGGACATGACACGCCCAATAGCTTTATGGATGATGGTGAATCAAAAAGAACTAGCCCCCCTGGGGACAGACGTGTAGCTATGAATTTGTGTTCCAACACAAGCCATCACCATGCAGGGCCTGTCAGAGCCCGGGACCTGTCTGAATATTTATGCCTGGCAACAGAGCCTCCCTCAGGGGCTAACCGGCCTGGAAGTGAGGGGCCCATACTGGAGGTCACCTGTGTGTCATCTGCTTCTGTATAGGTGCATGTGAGGAGGAGAGATGGCCCTGTAAGTCATTCCATATGTTAGCTGTTAATATTGATAAGGTAATGTGAAAGAGAGGAGATGAGCTGCATGCAAAACACACACACACACACACACACAATCCAGACACTAATGTGCAGCTATAGATGCACCCTGCATTTTTTTAAAGGAAGTTCCATTTGTGTTTTTTCCCTAACTCTAACATTAATCCAACCCTGATTCTAACCCTGAACTAGACTTGCAAAGAATAAAAATCAGACACACAGATAAACATAAGCACATACACACACAGGTCTGTGCGTGGGAGCAGAGAACAAGCCTAAGGATACCCATGTATTACCGACCCCACTGCTCAGTGTGACAGAACAGGACAGTATCACGCAAATATACACACACATAAACACACACACTGGTCCTCTACTCAGCATAATGTAATGCAAGTGCAGAGACAGACAAAGGTACACAATAATCTGGTTTTGCGCATTTGCAGCTGAGAGGAGATGAGCCTTGGAGCTTGGAGGAGAGACCTGGCAGCTCAGACCACTGACCTGCTGTTTCGCCTGAGGTGGTCAGATCCAAAACCTTTAACCATCATCCTTGATTCCTTACAGATTTCACCCCAATCCTTGTTTCCCCTCAAGGCTACAAAAAAAAAAAAAAAACAGCTCCAGCCGATCAAAATGTTTCCCATGAATCAAAACCTTAAAAACCTTGGAACACAGACTGGTGCAGTGTGTGTATGTGTTATTCTGTTATCCAGTTACTTTGTCCCCAGCTTCCTATTGTCACAGCCTCTGCCTCATTACCTTCACAACCGCTATTGATTTATGGCTACACATTGTTTCCTACAGCCTGAATGGATGCTTAAACTACAGCCTTTTGTGTGTGTGCGTGTGTGTGTGTTTATGATGTTCTTTTTCTATGATTTGTGCAATAGCCTGATGGTGGTTAACGATTTTTTTCCCAGAGGAGGAGACGTGGGTAACCAAAGACAAGGATAAAGTGAAAAAACATGGGATGTTTAATGGTGGAATAGAGCGATGAGAAACGGAAGCAGATGAGATGAAGTGAAAGATGAACTCATGGAGCCTGACTTGACTTTTTTGTGGTTTTGGTGCCTTATGGACTTTTTCTCATGCCAATATTAGATGGATTCTTGATGTTGGTCTTGCTGTGCAGACCAACAGAATGTAAGGGAGTCCATCCTTCTGTTTATTCAGCTCAGTGTAATTCTGGTCATCTTAGCTCTAATTGGCAGGTACGCATGTCTGCACACTCCACTCGGCTTGCTAGTCTACCAGTCGGCCTCAAAATGAGGTAGCCCTGGGTTAGCCTTTGAGCAAGACTCACAAATGCCTCGCTGTGCTAACAATGCTAACAGGACCGTATATTTGCCACACAGACTGGCATAAACTCTTCACTCTTCAAACTCTTAACTCAATGCTTCAGCCTCCTCTTTGTCCATATATGACCCAGACCTTGACTCCCTTAAAAGAAGCAACCTGGTGTGGGCATCCAGATGTCCTAACTGTTTGGGTTGACAACGAGGAAGCGGGTGAAAAACACAGAAAGGGTGATAGGGAAAGAGAAGAAAGGGAGAGAAGGATTGAGACGGAGAAAAGAGTGCATAGCACAGCGGGTTTCACCTAAAATTGTATCATAATAAGACTAATAATAATGATTAATACTACTAATAGTAATGCAGCAGTGGGTGTTGAAAAGGATCATGGCGGCGGTAGATAATTTGCAATCACAGATCCAGACTCTGGAGACAGACATACCTGCAGAGAGCAACAAGAGGAGAGAGATGAGACTGCATGAAACTATGGGAGAGAGAAGAAGCCAGGGTCGTATCATGTATTAATGGAATATGAATGCATACAAATGGAGAGGCAGAGGAGAACAGCAGAGCCCAGTGCATGGGCAATCCCCCAGCAGTCCAGGCCTATAGCAGCATAACTAATAGATAGCTTGGACAAGACTGAGCTGCCCCTAACTATCAGTGTTATCCAAAGGGAAAGTTTTAAGGCTATTCTTAAGCATGGAGGGGATGTCTGCTTGCCACCCAGATCCAACCTGGACGAAGTTTCCACAATAGAGGAGCCTGACAGCTGATGTCTCTGCCTCCCACTCTTCTTATGGAGACTCTAGTAACCACACATAAGTCTGCATTCTGGGAGCTCAGTGTTCTAGTGGAAGTAATGGGGTGCTATCAGCTCTTTAAGATATGACGGGGCCTGACCCTTAAAGCTCTTGTAGGCAAGGAGATTTTAAATTGTCTTCTGGATTCTACAAGAAGCCGCTGTTGTGAAGGAGAGATCCAAGTTCTTCTCAGTGCCCACACAGGTGCACCCTGAAACAGCTGCAGTGCATTTAGAGACTTGATGGAGCAGCCTAATAATAAGGAAAGGCAATAGTCATATTTGCAATGTTACATAGTGCAATGAAGGCCTAATTGTAAATCATATTTTGATGCCACATGTGACAGCAATATTCCTTATAAGACCTTACACACACCAGATGGGCACTTCTCATCCAACTGTGTATACTACACCTATTGTCTAATGTCCTATGGCAGCAGTGCATTACCCAATCAGTGAATGAGACTACCTTATGTAACAGCTTAGTCTGGATTTTAGTGGTGAATAGTGTCTATAGTGGACTTAAAGGAATGGTTCAGCATTTTGGGATAAAATTGTAAGGACATATATTAAAGCACAAAATTGTACTTGTATAAACCTGCTCAATGTGAAAAGTGCCCTGAGATAACTTCTGGCACGATTCAGCACTGTGCAAATAAAATTAACTCGACTTAGGGAAAAATAACAGTTGAATTAGCCATGAAGTATATTGAAAGAAACATCATCATAAGATGTAGATTGGAATTTCCAAGAAACTGAGCTAATGGCAAAAAAAAAAAGCTGCAATTACAGATTTTCACTCACTATAAAACACATTTTTAATGAATATATAATGTGCTGTGTGTATAAGTTAGAATTCAGTCTGCTCTATGCTCCTGAATAATGTGGTGGAATCAGTGTGGAGCTCAGCATATGCAGAGATTTTGACCCAAATTAGCCTCAGATACCATTAAGGGAAGACATTTGCAACAGCAGGCCACTCATCCTAACTAAGCCCATTAACACACTGAGGAGTTGATCTGCATGGCGTATTTTGCAGTGATACTTCTCAGCCCTGCTCAGACTAGTGAGAACAGAGTAAGTAATATAAAACTGTAAGAGAGTCCAGCTTAAAAAAGAAGCTATATAAAAATAAAATGCACTCTGTATTCATGAAGTTAGAAGTTGTGTGTTCAGTTTGAGCCAGGATCTTACCACCACTATAAACCACTCAGGCCTTGATTTAACTGGACAATTCAGAGCTTTGACGAGCTTTGCCTCAATGCCATCAACTCATTGGCTCCATCTCTTTATTAAAGCAGACAGAGTTCATTAAAAGTCAAGTTAATTGAAAGTCACTGAGCACTGGCAGCCAGATATTGTAGCTCCTCCATAAGAGTGTCGGTAAGTGTGTTGCTGTCTGAGTGTGTGTGTGTGTGTGTCAAGGTGTAGAAGGAAACTCTGTCAAAGACTAACAATGTGGAAAGAGAGAGAAAATGTCTGGAATGGTATGTGTGTGTATGTGTCTGCAGAAATAGTAAAACACACTTACTTTTTTTCTCCCATTGTCTTGTTTCCAAATGTATTCTCATCTACATGTGTCACTCACTGTTTCCTCAGCTGTTTAATGAACAGACCCTTTGAAATCTACATGAGTGGTAGACACAGAGGAGGAAAAAATCATCCTTCTGTTGCTCTGTGGTGTTAATCACTCGCTCCTTTTAGCATGCTATACATACTTGACCTTATTTAACTATATGTCCTTCCTTTCGTGTCATCACTACCAATCACACCTTCTGAAACTGGTGAAGGAAAAGAGGTGAAACTGAAAAATGAAGTTAATTGACATATAAAAATGACAAATGTCAAGATTGAGTAGATTCCAGTGGTCTCAGCATGAATTGATGAATTGATTTAAGAGTGGGGTTGAACTGAAATCATTTTAGCGAACCTACAGAGATCTGTATGGTTGATCTAGACAGCATATGGCAAGATAAGTGTACAATGTAAGTTCTTCAGACCACATAGCTTCATCTTCCATACAGTAGCACTTTAAACTGCTCCAATAATTAGAACTCCATTGATTTATTTTTCCACTTCAGTGACATTGTTGGATCGAGATCAGTACATCATGATAAGAGCAGACGTCGTTTTTACTCCTTCAGTTGTTAAAACCTGGGACCCATTTTACCCACAATTCACCTGGACCAGCAGCAGTTTGAGGGGGTTTGGGTCTATTGTGTTAATAACAGCTCATGTAACCTCTTGCCTCAAGCAGAGATGAGCAGAGCTCTGTGACTTTCACATATGCGGCAGTGCAGATTCAGACTCCATTCCCCATCATAGTTGTTAAAAGAGGTGAGTTTCATAATAAGGCCCCAGTCTAGGTCTTTGTTCAGACAAGAAGTGCTGCGTGTCCTTGCTGCCATGACTCAGTTCTTTTTGACAGATCGCTATTTGATTGAAATTCCTATCTCTAATAAGCAAAAAAATACATCAGATATTCTTTTGGTTGCCACACTTTTGCATCAGCAGCGGGTAAGTACTTGAAAAGACCTACCAGTGATAATGACAGAAAGTGATGACATGAAGAACATCCACAAGTGCCAGGGAGAGATGGGATAGAATACAGCTGGAAGGAAAACTACTGGTAAGGACATTGTCATCGGCTGAGTCATGTTGGAGCTGGAGCTCCTGTGGATATTTAGAGCCCAAACATTATTATAGCACATTACTATGAGACATTGTTCCTCAGTGTCCAGAGGAGGGTTGTTTGTTGTTGTTGTTGTTGTTTAGCCTCTTTTGCTCAAACAGATGTATTGTTTTAATTCACCAACTGTATCCAAGGCTTTCCTTAGAGGTGACGATCAAAAAGAGCTCAACAGAAACCCAAAAAGCCTCTTCAAGCATTATTTTGCAACAGCTCAAATAACTATATCTAATATGAAAAAGGGAGTTATCGCCCAGCTCTGCACTTTCCTTCTGCTTTACAGACCATTGTAATGTCTTACATTTCCTTGCCTGGGTTTTATGGTGCACAACTTCACAGTTTTGATTCACTCTCGCCCTCATCATCCTTGTCTCTATCTGCAGCAGGCAGCTGTTCTCAGCAAAACAAGCTAGGAGAATCCGCTTGCGTGCTGCTCCTTTCCAGCACCAAGTGTCACACAGACAAAGGTGCTGATTAGCTGGTTAATCCAGTGGAGTTTGCGGAGAGAAAAACAGAGCTAAAGGGAGAGAGAATAAACCAGGCTTTTCTTTCACCACGTGGACACAATTTCAAATGGGTGCTAATGTCGCTCTCTGTCAACTTCATGTGTAAAAAAAAAAAAAAAAAGCTACATTTTCCATATCAAATTCATGAAAAGATAATATGTTCAGATTAAGAGCAGTCATCTGTTTTAATGATATGGCTGAGTGTTGTATATACTCTATATAAATAAGGCTATTGCAGATTTGTGTGGCATACATTACAGCAGAAAATATGCAAAACTAAGTCACCTCCACGTCCTTTGCAAGGTGTAACAAATCTGTTAAAGTTTGCCTCTAAAGTCATTTTCCTGCCTCTCCTTTTCCCTTAAGTACCATTTTTTTGTTTCCTACAAACACAGCCCACTTTTTTTTTTTTTTTCCTGGTGGGTCCCCTTGGGCAATGTCAGTATCTTTCTCTCCGTGCAGCTTTGACTTAAATCTCCTGATGCAGTCACATCCTTTTGCAGCAGCCTGCCTTTCCTTTTTGGAGCATGAGGAATTTTACAACATAATTGTCTCCGTCCCCTCGACATTCCGCATGAAATTGAAGGTCTGTGCCATTGAAAGGTCTCCATTGAGCACACTGGTGTATAAAGGAGTGAAATCAAAGGAACTTTATTCACAGAGAGGAAAACTAAATCTGCAACACCTATGGGTAATGGCAGAATAAGAAAGAAAAATAAGAAAGAAAATGAGTTTTTTTGTTGTCATATTTGAGGTGTTGTTTGCTGACAGTGACAGGCTCATTCATTTCTCTCTTTGTTGCCACAAGCACGTTACAGTGGCGTTAGTGTGTTTGCACTGCATGGTGATGAAGTTTGACTTTCCGTCTATGTGGAAACTCATTTCTTTGTGGGTTGTTTGTCACGGCGGTGACATGTTGACTTCCCGACTCCCCCTCTGTTGACTCAAGACAGACTTACCACTATGATTGAGTTATTTTTCATAGATCACAGTCTGAGTGGAATTGTCCCAGCTGGCAACCCTCTACCGTGGTAACGTCATATTATTTTAGATGTGAATACATGAAACGGAAAAGCAGGTAGACTTTGAGTGGTGAGATAAAGGAAAGTGTATTTTTGTGCCCTTTTCCTACCAGCACACAAGGAAAAAAAATAAAACAATACAAAAGTTGTATTATTATATTTTTTTGCTTATTCCTTTTGAAATGACAGCTCTCTGGTGTTCTGTCACATGCACTTGTTTGAATTTGCACAGATAAAGAGTGTTGCCCATTGATTTTCTGCCTCTATTTTACAGCCTTTCTCAGGAATTTGATTGGAGTTTTGCCCTGTCATCAGTCACCCAGGACTGGCATTGAGATTCAGAAAGCAACTGTAAAACATAGGGTGAGAGTGGGGGAGACAGAGAGAGAGTGTGTGTGTGATGTGTTCTTGTGCTGTATAAGGTGTATTCCTACGTGACTGTGTGTAGGGGTTTGGATAAATACGTCAGTGTGTGTCCACGCTGTCTGCTTTGTACTGCACCTGTGGGAGCTGATGCAGGTGGTTATTTTTTCGTGTGCGTGTGTGTGTACATGTGTGTGTCTGTAACCTTGCTTCAGCCATCAGATAAAATACAGCAGCTTCCTATTATTTAGCCCCAAGGCACATGGGCATGCAACCACGGTCACGGGTTATCAACCCAGGAGAGAGTAAAAGAAAGAAGTCAAGAAAATGTCAGAGATTGGGAACAGAGAGAAGAACGACTTGTGGGATTACAAGCATAAATTGATACAGTTTGATAATGACCACTAGAGGGGGCACTTGCATGTCAACCATGTGGGTAACTTTTCAAAAGTAAATTTTACTGTTTTTTTTTTTTTTTTCCATCGGCAGAAAAGGAAGTTTAAAAAAAATCTTGAGAAATGTCCTTGATATTTTCAATATAAAAGGACAGTCGCATGAAATGTGTGAGTCAGGAGCTTTCAGTGTTCACAGAGCTCCTCAATATGCCACTCCAGGTTTGGCGGTTTGACGACAGCTGGTCTTCTGAGCACTAGTTCAGGGGTTTTCTTTTCCTGTGGCAGAATAAGAACAAAAAGCAAAAAAGGCAGCAAGTGAAATTGCCATGGTAACAGTGTAAGTGACTTAGAACCCTTTTGGAAGAGAGATGTGCCTCAATTCAGGGGCCACATCCTTGGAAGGCTGCATCTGAAGACTCAGATTGTGTCACAGTGGCTCCACATTGTCCTGTTCAAAGGGTTCCAAAATGTGTCCTTCATTACATGCACCGGCAATAATGGACTTTTCAAAAAGAGAATGAGGAAGTCTGCATGTAAAACAGCCATGAATACATAGAAATCCTGTGTAGAACCGTCTCATTTCTGGTCCATCCTCTGTCCTTCTATGCTGTATTTAAAGTGCATGGCCTCTGAATAGGGAACCACATATGATGTCAAAGCTGAGATCTTTTCAAACTGAGACTGAGAACATATTATTAGAATCTTGGTGAAATGGCATGGGATGAATCACTCTTATCCCCAAATGCTTCAAATGATTTTCAAACATAAGATACAAGACCTCTTCAGAGTGAGTATGTAAGAGTTTATTGGACAGATTTGACTTGTGTTAGTGACCATCACTGGTCAAATAACTCTTCTTCATGGAACTGAGCTGTCAAAAATAATTTGAAATGAAAGCTTCTCTCTACAAAATACCAAAATAAGCAAATATTTTGAAGATGATATCAGAAGTGCATCCCTCTTAATCACCGCTGTATGCTCAAGTATAATTATGTTGTTTGGTACATGAAGCTGATTGATCTCACTGATTGAGTTCAACCATCACTAATTACCTTATAGCTCTAATAAAGATTCATGAAAGCAATGGTTTAAATGGTTGGTAAACGGAAAACTTATGGAGCTCATTATTTTTTTTACAAGCACCACCTTTTCGATCCAGTGGTCTTGACATTATTGGGAGGGCTGTTTGCAACAGAAAGTCAGAGCTCAGAGCCTTGGAATAAATCAGAAACACTGAGAATATCCACAGTGAAATAAAGCATGGTGGTTGGAGCATGTGCTTTGAATGGTGGCACCCTGCAGATTGTACTGAGGTGGACTCCTCCAGGCAACAAGAAAATCTGGGAGAACAAACTGACCTGGTGAGAACTGCAACTCACAAGTAGGCCAGGGTGAACTTAACTTAGAGGGGGAAGCTCAACATGTTGCCAAGAATAAGGAAGGAGGGAGGAACCTCAGGGGGGGAAGAGGATTAAAAAGTAAGTAACCATCAAACTACAGGCCAAATGATGCAGTGGATGATAATGTTTCACACTAAAACACATCACCCACAGAGACACAACACTGGGATTTTTGCTGCATTTATTTTTCCCCCAAGGCTCATACGAAGTCAGCTCAGCCCTTTCAACTGTGCTTAAGCTTTCTAACATGAATCTTAAGATGTGTTTCACTCTTTTGCCTCAAAGCAAAAATGTCTGTGCTACCATGGTGAGAGATATTCAAACACACAGTGAAGCAAAGTTAAGAATATATAAACAGAAATGTTGTCTTGTAGAAGTTGAAGCACCACATTACTTTCTACTTACGGTAAAGTGAGAATACACTTCTTACTTGAAGTAAACTTAAGTAGTGGTGTACATATGGCATGAAATTTACATACTGCATGCATAGGATTCTTTGTTAAATAGAAAAACAGTATTTGTTGTTCCATTTTGAATAAAACCACCATAAATGAAATAACAATACCAACATCTTTATTTGACAGTAGGTCACTAAACCACAGCACTCTAGTGCAGTTATGAGATTTTACTCCTGCATGGAAGGAACCAGCTGTAAAGGCACTGATGCTGATACAGGATGTCAACATTTACCAATTTTAATTTTCACTGCCTGTTTTAATAATTTAGAATTTTTGCATCTCTTAGAATTTCACACATTGATATCACTTCTGGAGAAGCTGGTCTCCAGTGTTATGTTATGTAGAGTTGTGGTTGTTTTAGGCATGAAAATCTGTCCTGGTGCACTGAACTGCCAAAGCAGGCCAGGGTGCATTAACCAGAGACAAATTGCACTCTGCAGTGAAGGACCTAAGAAAATCCAAAGTGGCAGCTGTGCCACCGAGGGATCTGCTGTATCTAGCCAAATGCTGCTCTCTTGAATGTAGCTCTCCTCCTCATCTGGTAGGGCTGAGATGTTTCCTGGGTGCTGCACTTGTCCCTTTTCCAGTTGGGTCTTAATACTGTCCAGAACTACACAAAACATCCATAACACACCATACCATATCATTCTAAACAGAGGGAACATACTGTATTTCCTCATTTACTTTATTAACCCAGATACCCAGCCCTTATTTGGGGCAGGCTTTTATTTGAGAGAGGACTTTATTTCTAATTCCCTCTGTTAATTTTTAGACATTAGCGACCGAGCTCATCATTCAGTAGCTCATCATCACCTTCCACATATGCTGCTTGGCGCCTGTTCTCCTCAGAGCTGGGTCTCTGGGTCTCCATTATGCATGTTGTAGCACTTCGTTCCCATTCAAGTCAATCAGAGCATTTTCACAGCGTGCGCTGTGGTCCATCTCCATCTTGAACTGTGTGACTGTGGGTGACATTCCTCAAGGACTGTCAAAAGAATTAGTATCACTTAAGTCAGGACTGCCTCAAACAGGTCAAAGTCAAAGAATCAATTTTATTTCCATCTGCAAGTTATATTTCGCTGGTATGACTTTCTCTTGCTGGACATCTCTGCCCTTCCACTTGCACATATGGAATGCCTAAGGCAGTGTGAGCATCAGTCGAGACTCCCCGTAGGGCACTGAAAAGAGTAGACATCAATGGAAGCAGACGTGACATTGATTAGGTAAGACACAACATGAAAAGGAGGAGCTCAGGCAGAGGCAGCCCAATCCTAGCCACTTACACAGGGACTGCAACAGAAACTGCTCTGATGGGTCCATGGTGTTTGATAGGCCTCAGAATTTGTTCCACTGCCATAAACAGGGATGTCCATCTGGTTTTTTAAAGCTGGAAGAGCTTCCAATGGCCTTTGCAGCTATGATGGATCAACCCTTCCTGTGCCCAGAAAACTAGAGAAAACCTTAGTAGAGATCTCATGGGCATTTGCTTTTATGGTGATATCAGGTAAAGTAGATGACAAACACGGAGATACAGTAATGCTTTGGCAGCTCATACTCTGAACAATCTTTTCCTACCTCCACTACCTTTCCCACTTCAGGTCAACTCCCATAGATCCATCGGTGTTTCCATAAACCCCGAGGGCCCTGATGAAGTTGAAGCAGTTGTTAGTTGAAGTTGGTGCTTCTGCTGATTTCATTATGTCTTTTATATTTGGAATTTAAATTATAGAGAACACCAGATAATACATCTAATGTGTGAGATCCTTTAACCCAAGGGTCTCAAACTCATTCCACAAAGGGTTGAGTGGCTGCAGGTCTTTGTTCCAATCAAGCAGCAGCTCACCAGACTTGACTCAGTCAATCAAATGATCTCAGTCTTCAGACAGTTGATTGGTCAAACTGTGTGCTCTTGATGGGTTGGAACAAAAACCTGCAGCCACTCAGTCCTTTGTGGAATGAGTTTAAGACCCCTGTTTTAACCTCTGCAAGCAAAAACTACTGAGCAAACCTCATTTTCACAGGGGAGACACCCATAAAAACCTTCTGACCCAGTTGTCTCAAACAGCTCTTCTAAATAGGGTCATGCACATGTCTGGTTCAGTTTTGGTTGTAGCTTCCCCTAAATACCTGTGTTCTCAAAAACCAGTAAGCTTTGTTGCCAACTATTCTCGAAGGAAACTAGATGAAACCTATTTGAAATGTCAGTTATCATACACTAATTAACATATTTGTGACTACTGCTCCGCTGATCACCCCAGGATGCTGAGACAGACGTAGTCATCCACAACGCCTGTAGCACTCTCAATGCTCTCCCCCCTGTGGGGAAAGAGCTAAAACCTGCTGTAGGATATGACTTCAATGAAAAGGGCACATGAAGCGCCAAAGAGCTGCAGCAGCTTGTGCCCATAGCATGTGTTCCCACACAGCCCCAAACCACATATAACACATTAAATAGACCTGAGGAGTGTCTCTACCTCAGCAAGAAAGTCTTTAGGTGGCTTTAATCCCATAAACTGGGGAATATTCTAATGCAGATAGATGTAGAAGAGACACCTAACCATCTAAAGATAAAACCTCGGAGCCAAAATCAATTTTACATTCAAGGATGAAGAGATTGAAGCGTTCTTCTGTGTAATCACGCTGCTCTGTCTCTCAAAAATGCTTTCTAAAGCTATTTATCATATAATTGGCTTATTGACAACATTCCTACGGTATAAAGTTCTCAGAGCAAACATTTTCTTTTAATAATTAAGGACTTTTTTTTCTACCAATTCCATTCAGCTATTATATCAGAAGACAGAAGTATCTTGTGTTACCCATCACCCTTATCCACTGAAGATTGCTTTGCAGCAGTCTTTGATCTGGATAACAATGGTGAGACCAGACACATGCTGTAAAACAGACAGCTGCCGATTCTCCCACCCCTTGCTTTTTTCTCTCTGTCTTTCTCTAATATGTTTGTTCTCTTTTTCCTTTGTCTGCGTGACTAAACCCGTAGCCTTTGTAGTTGGATAACAATGCGAAAGGTAAATATATCCTAGAATGGCTGACATGCTCTCTGTCATCTCCAGCTCTCTTAATAAGCTGTTTATACTGCTGTTTCTTTGTGTATGGTAGTGTTTGACAGGGTCGAGCCTTTGTAGTCAGACAATGTGAGCTCCTCTAACACGTCGGCCTTCCAACAACATAAAAGCGTTAAGTTGCTCTGTGAGTGAAACGTGTTCATGTTGCTCAGTCTGGGAAGGTCTTTCATTAATAATCACACCTCAAGATTACATGTTCTCACTGCTGGCAGAAAAAATGTGCTTAAGTGGGGGGGGGGGGGGGGGGGGGACTGACTCGTTTTTCCCACTGACCCCTGCATGTGACTCTGTTTCCACAGTACATAGGAAATATAAGGGGCCTGGAAGATTAACATGGGAAAATTTAGTTCAAATAAAAAAAAGGACATAGTGGTGATGTATGTCACTTTTGACAAGGACTTTATGCATCTAATCTGCTTTGACTTGAATCAAAGACTTTGAATAGAGTCACACTCACAGACAAGAAAACTGAAAACCAGAAGCTGCAAGAAAGTACTGTAAGCCAGCTGGAAGCCAGTTTGATAGGTTTAAACACGTGTTTCTTAGGCCAAATCCTCCATTATATTCTTGTACCTGCACTGAAGTCAACAGATATCCCTTTGAATATCACAGAGAGAGGTGCATGTTTTAAATATGACAGCTTGAAAGCTAGCTCTGCTAACTTTGATCTTCACTGGTATTGCCAGGGGTTACATCACTTAATTGCCAATGTATTTATAGGCTTTCTTACTACACAAACAAACAAACAGACACATGTACTGATATAAACAGCATCAAATCTTTGTCACTTCTTCAGTCTTATGTTCTTTTTCTTTTGCATTGGTCTGCAAGTTCACGTCAAGCCCTTTCTCCAATTTTGTTTTATTGTTGAGACATTAGAGTTCAATTATTTTTCTTAAGATGTGCATATTTTAATCTTCATATGAAGCATGTCTCAGTTTGTAGTATCATACCAAACTAAAGCCTAAAACCTTTTCTTTCTTTTTGTGCTTCAGTAAGTCTCACTTTGATATTTGGAAGTTGCAGCAAAGGCAACGCTTTTGCCAACTCTTGCCTGTTTGCAAGAACCATCATCAGCCTAAACTCTGCTCTATCAACCCTGTAAGAGGCCTCTAACAGACCCGCTTCACAAGATCATTGAGAATCACGAGTAGAGCCACCAATAACACAAACTCTTTAGAGGTTAAATTTGTCACAACACTGCAAAAGCAGCCATAACTTTACTGGTGCTCTCTGTGATGGATGTTAATGTCAAATAGTGCTCTGAATTCTTATCTTTCAATCCTAGAGAAGCACATTATCCTTCTAACTTTGTGCTATTCTCTGGTAACTGAATCACTTACCATAGCATCCACATTATGATTGCGTTTTGAAATATCCTGTTTTTCTGTTTGTGCATGCAAATATCAGATCTCGATTTCAGAAACCCAGATATGATCGTAAACTGGATTTTGCTCATAGCTAGGATACTGAAGTCCATGTAAGCATACTCATGGTCATGTTTGCTCCTCCAAGCAGAGATTGAGATTCTTGAGCTTGTCACCTCTGATTAGAAGGCTAATTCAGTTGGTTTGCCTGTTTTGCTTTGCTTTAAATTGATGCTGAATTTTCAATAGGTGCAATTTAAATTCAAGTGTACTTCTTACATATTGAAATAAAGGAATAGAAACAGTCACATTGGCTTGATGGGTCAGTAAAGTTAGTTTTTCCTTTTAGCGCTTTCCTCTTGATGATCTAAATGCATGTTGGCATGGCTTCTATGTTGCTTATGGCTTACCTTGGTGAGCTGTAATCTTTGCTTGTGAACTTGTGTTGAACTTTGGAAATTGGCTGTAAGCTGTTGCAGTACTCTGCTGTACTAACTGCTGTACAACTGTGAACAATTGGACTTTGATACACATACTGTAACATCTGTAACAGTCATGTTTTAACTTTATATACACTATGTTTTGAATATGTGATTTGATACGACACTGATTGGTACGCTCAGTCCATGCAGAGTTGCATATAGAATAAATGAAGAGAGTATGAATGTAAGAGAGGCAGAGATCCCATTTTCATCACAGTGACCCTATTAACCTCCATTGATAACATGAACCACAGGGATTCATTAAGCTGATACCATTCACTCTAATATCATATAGCAGAAAGGGCTTCATACTGTTAATGGTATCGCCAATCTTATTTAAGAATAAAGGAGCGTGACCAACACGCGGAACATGTAATATGATGATTTGAATATGATTCAGAAAACCACAGATTTCACCAGCTTTCACAAATGCCCGTTAAAGTGAGAAATGATCAATTATCGTTGCCATTTCTGTATTTTACAGCAGTATTTAGTCGATGCTGTGGTGTTATGTGGTGTGGTACTACATTTACACCATTTAAATGATGCTGTTATCCACCCTGGGTGCAACATAAGCAGTACATCTAAATCAACACTACAAACAAAGCTCCACCTTCAGCTTAAACTACTGGGTTCAACGACAAGGTCTAATAGTCATGTGGTTTAAGGTGAGACGGCTCCATCTTTGGATTCATGGATATGGCTAGTTTGTTGCTGTGGAACAGAGAGACACATGGTACAGCAGCTGTGAGTACATGGACCACTCCCTTGCTCAAGAGCTTAGATTCAGATAGAAACAAGAGCTGTACTTGTGCTTAAATTGAAATAATAATCAAAACTGAAAGGATCTGTTTCTCTGTTATTGCCTGCACACCCACTAACTATCAATTAAATTAAAAATAAATACTTTCCTAGCCACTTTTTTAATCTCAGTTTCATGCTCTGAACGTGATTGGTCCTGTCATCACTGTCAAGGCATTAATAATTTACATATGTTGGCTCCAAATCCCCCTCTTGAAAAAGCACAGTTATCAGAAATGTCTGGCAAGCCTGTCAGCAAATATTAATATCACTCTGGCTTCAATTCCCATTCTTTTTTTCCTAGCTTTAAAATCTGTCTATCACTCTATTCTCTCTCTCTCTCTCTCTCTCTCTCTCTCTCTCTCCCTCCTGCAAATTAAACTCTGAACATAAACCAAGTATACTTGGAGTTTTTCTATCCAGTAATTACGCTACTTTGACCCCATTATATGTAATCCTTCTCCCTCCTGTCCCGGTGGTTCACTATTTATCTTGCCTGCTGAAGAATGGTTGCATCTCAAATAGCTATGTGTTTGTGTTAGTGTTTGTGTTTGTGTGTCTGTCTCAGAGTAAATGCCTGCAGCATTATTCAGCCTGGAAGTCAGACTTTTACACTGACCCAAAGACCTTCATCAACCTTTTTGTCTAACTGCACACACTGTCCCACTAACACAAATGCATACACACACACACACACACACAACCTGTTTGTGTGTGACAGCTGGAAAGCCACTGTTAAACAAAGAGTTTTTCACCACTTAACCTGGAGATCACAGTGGTCAGTGGTCTTTTCTCACATTGATTTTTCAACAAATGTCAAGGACTTGTTATTTGATATGAGCTGAAGTATTTCAGTTTTGTTTCTGTCTGTGTGAAGTTGTTAACCTCAGTGAACTGAGACCAGTGTCAGACAGTGAGTAGTCAGTGGTTGGTTATGCAAGAGGATGCTGACCCATTTCAAACACTACAGTACATAAGGCGGTTCTTAAAAACTCAGGCACTTGGTTGAATCACATTTTGTACACTAGTTCCCAGTAATGACACTTATCTTTACATCTGTGAGTACACACTAAGCTGCAGTGGTTGACAGCTATATCTGCATATCTTAAGGCCAGTTTCCACAAATGAGAACAAATATAGACCAATAGAATAAAATGGGGCATTGAAGATCACTGGTATAAAGAGTACACGTACTTGGCTTACAGTGAACACTGTGTGACCAGGACAGAAGTCATGCAACTACATTAATAATCATAGCTGAAATATTCCCCTTGATAGTGAAGGTTTGCAGCAAATGTGTTTCTATATTTATATAGATGGGACTCTTTTAAAAACAAGTATTTGGTAATTACATAATAATAACAAATCTTAAGTAACAGTCTATCTGTAGTTTATATACTTTATCTTCTGTCTCTGACGCTGATGTTTTAATGCCAGAAATGTATTAAAATTCATTTCACGACAGAGGACGGCAAAGCTCAACAAGAAATTGATTAGTAGTGATTCAACATAGTGTAAGACTGTCTGACACATCTAGCCTCTGAGGACTGAACTGCTGATTGGATTTAAAATGGGCCTGTGTGTATTATTTGTTTGTGTTTGTATTTCAAGAACACAAATATTACAATGGCAGAGAAACACTCATTTGCGAGCAAGTCTGACTTTGTTGTATTTCAGCAGAACAGAGTGACATGAACTGCTTCGGACACAAAACCGAGTTCAAGTTCAAGAAAACAACAACAATAAAGATCTTAAGATGCACACATGCAAAGAGAAAGAGAGGGAGAAGCTCTACTGTAGTAAAAGAGGATGTTTTTTTTTCTGCTCTTTAGATTTGTAGAATCGCTGGAGCTTCTTTACACAATAATATATAGAAAATCTACTCCTAATGACCCTTACATAGTGCAGTGTGATACAGTCAACAGAAATACTTACATTAATTAATCAGTATAACACCAGCCTCCTGCCACAACAATACATATTTTATCATTTTGTATATACTGTGTGTACACACTACATTGAGAATCACTGCCACTGAGCGCTAACGTGTAAATATAGAGAGACACAGGGAAACATAACTTGCATTATTTATTTCTGGATACCTGTGCTGTACACTTAAATACACATGGGGTACACATAATTATTCCATGTTCTATTTAGTTAAATCATTTAGCATGTTCCTAGTTATATGGTGCAGATGCATATTTTACATCTGGCTATCTGTATTAGACATTTTTAATTTCACAACTTGATCTTAAGACATGTTGTGGATGAATGACATCTTGTGGATGAAAAAAAAGCCGTGATTAATGTTTCATTGTGTGCAGAGATACATGAAAATATGATAATAAACTATTGATTGGATTTAATTCCTCTGCCTTTCTGTCAGCAATCACAACCAAATGAAGACAAATGTGGCGCATGTCTTTGTTTTTGCCTCAACAGAACATACCTTTCTGGCTTTTAAAAGGTTAGACAGGCACCTTTAGCAGCAGTAACACATGCAGTTTTATATTTTTAAAACCAATGCACATAAACATGTGGCTGCAGTGAGCAACATGGATAGTGCCGCTGGGTTCGCAAAAACAGAGCCTTAAGTCTCATCCTTCAAACAGACCTTTGAAGTAGTGAGGACCAGTCCAGTGTCCTCACAAAGCTGAGGTGTCCTCACAATGATGGACTTGGTCCTCATATAGATAGAAATTCTAACTGACACACAAACACACACACACACACACACACACAGAACAGGAGAGAGAACATCTTATCTGCCATCTTGCAGCTGTTGAGCTGTGAAACTGATTTCGGCATCTGCAGTTATTTAACATAGATGGTATCCTGCAGGAAAATAGCACTATTTGCATTTTTACTATTACCAAAAGCCGATGTCGGGCCCAAAATATTGATAACACTCTGGTTAATGTTGTGAACAGATGAAGGTCAAAAGACAAACCAGGTCATGTCAGTGTTTGCACCATGAACCTTCAGGGGATTTTTCAGAACCAAATGGTATTTGACAGGAACATGCTGTTTTGTCATTTATTCCAACTGCTTCAAGTTATCCATACACATTTGTTGATTCCTTGATTCTTGCCTCTAGTTCCACCAACAGCTCAAAAGCTTGAAATTTTTCAACATTTACTGGCCGGTGGGTCATGAAATTGTTGGGATCACTTATTTCCCTAATTGGTGGTGACTTTTCCTTTTACAACACCATCTAAAAAAACAAACAAACAATAAAATAACATTACATGTATCTACCATTTTATGTGACTAATGATATGATAATTAGCTAAGACACAAACCTAACTTGATGAAGATGGTGAAGGTAATACCTGCTTCGCATCATCATTAGTTACCAGTCATTCCTCACAGTTAAAATGACTGTAGAGTTTCAGTTTTATTCAATACTTGATATTTTTCCCCTTGGGGTTTTGCCTGTGGTTCCCCATCAATCCAGAGGCACCACTGATGTTGAACAGATTGTTTCTTTGTCTTTTAACTGAGCAGCAATTTTGTTGAGCCTTATTTCCACTCCAAAGGGTAAGACTGACCTAACCTCCGCTGCTGGCTGCCACAACAGTGAAAACTCTTATCCCTCCGTGGTTGTATATTTTGTTTGTGTAAAACTGAATGCTCCACATCCTCACACTTTCTTCTACAAGATAGAGACACTTGGGAGGTCTTAGTCGCCCTTCTGTGAACTTCAGTCAAATCTGGTTTGACTTGTGACCTCAAATATTTCCATTTGTTTTGTGCTCCCTCTTTTTACCTTATGGCTTAGTCACCTCTATAATGCTGTGACATATTGTGACAGACCGTCTCCATTGTGAATCCACAGACGCCAATGTCACCATTTCCAAGGTTTAATCACGGCTTCTATCCTTTAATTCAAATGTGTTTTTTAACAATTCAAGGCAAACAAGGGAGGTCATTCTTTTCATTTTCAGTATGTTTTCTTGTCTTCATTTTCAACTTCTACAACTTAACTTTATGCTAAATTGTTGCTTCTGGCTGAACATAAACAGTGTGGGTAATAAAGTTCTTTAATTCATCATCAAATTAGAGCCCATAAACTTTAATTTTTGCCAACATCTGTTCTATTACTGTCTGTCTATTTTGGTGAGTGGCTTTCACTTCGTACAGCGAATTTGTTTGTCATTTGGGAGTAAGACAGATGGGGAAAGAAATAAATGGAGGCAGTGAAAAGTGAAGACAAACAGGAAACAGAGCAAGGAAATGTTTACTGAGCCTGTTAATTTGTATGTTGATCATTATTTTTGAGTTATGTTTATTAAATGCTGACACAGGCTAATGTTTCCATTCACTTTCATAGTGTTAGTGTGTCAAGGCAGTTGAGGAAGCTGATCATTTTCCATCTTATTGTTCATAAATTAGAAGTCTCAGTAAACATCTTTCTGTTCTACAACAAAGACGACATCTCCCTGTTTGACATAAATAGCTCGATTAGAGCCATGAAACCAAGTTGAATCAGAAATCCTTACTTTGCATCAATCACAAGTGGAATCTCTCTCAGCAACTGTTTCACAACTAACAATATTTATAAGAAACAGCTATGGCCAAGTATCATGTTCAGATGCTGTGAGGAATGTACAATTATATCAATTGTGAGCCCAAATTATGTTTTAATACTGTCTGTCACAAATCTAGAGCATTTTACACTTTTTCAACTGTCAAAACTATTGTAGTTCTTCACACACCCAAAGCTACAGAGACCACTTGTATTGGGGGACTGGCAGCTGTGGTGTAATAAAGTGTGCTCTATAGGTCCACTTGTGTGTAGGAGTCCTTAATAATGAAATCTCAGACTCTATTCAAAGAGAGCCAACCTGTGGCTGTTTTTAATCAAGGAGTTGAGGACCTTTGGTGTTAATCATTAGAAACCTGAGATGGCATACAGGGTCCTATCCAAAATTAGCTCATTAATGCTGATAACTGTGTCCCAAATCAGGGGCTGCATTGATTGTGTCACAGCAGGATGAGTGGGCTGTCCCATTTTGAAGGGTCAGATGAATGTGGCTGGGAAACGCAGGCCTCTGTTCTAGGGTAAAGAAGGCACCAACAAGGATCCTTTGTAGCCAAACCTTTCCCAAGATTCATTGCACACTGGTTATGATGATTATATGGCAGCAAACAATGAGAGAGAGCCCAAGGGAGACACTTACACAAGTGAAAATACTGGGTCTCAGTTCAGTTAAACAACAATATGTATTATGAAAAAAGTTACATAATTATAATGTGTTGGCAAGATATTTTGTGTCACAGCAATTAGGGTAGACACAGCTTTGGACGTCTTCATAGGCCAGACTGTTTTATTTTGGTCCATTCTTTGCAGTCCATAAATGAAACGTGTCGCCCACAGAGATTCATTCCCTGAATTGAGACATATCTTATTTCTAAGAAATTATGTTATAATTCACACAATATGAGGGTTTTGTGAATATGACTAACTAACATGGTGTACTCTGTAAGTACATAGCATGTGGACTACGCCATAAATAATATTTTCATATCTCATTTTTGGTATTGATATTGAGAACCTCTTCAGTAAAGCAAGAACCTAGACAGCAAAGAAGCATCTCTTAAGGTTATTAACAGAGGGGCATGGAAAATGGAAATGAGACCACAGACTGTCTTGATTTCATGTGTTTAACCTGCTGCAGAGTGAGGTAAATAAAGATCATCTCGGCCACATTTTGCATGAAAAGAGATCTGGAAAAAAAAAAAAAACACTTCACACAATCTTCACAAGTTGTTCGTGCATCATCAACACTCATTGGACATTTATTACACTGGATGTTGAAAATCCACTACATCAGTGGTTTAGAGTCCTTAATGAGGAATGACGCAAAATGAATAGTTAATCAAAATTGAATTTACTGGAAATGATCCCACTTGAATAAGTGTCAGCATTTTAATTGTCAGTCCCCCCCCCCCCATCATTATACACAGTCTCAAAAATGAATAAATAAATCCACTACAGAGCTCATGAGCGTCAAAATGAGACAATGCTTCATTAAATTAGGGTCTGATGTGTTGATGATGTTTTCAGGTCGGTGAAAGGAAAATGTTTGAGAACCTCTGCACAAAGACTCCTAAATTGAATTTGGTTCAGTAGTTTCATTCTAAATGTTCAGTAAGAGTCTTTTTGTTTCACCCCCCTGTTGACCCCCCCATCTTTCCTTCTTTCTGCCTCACTCGTCCATTGTCTTTTTTTTCCAAGAAAAGCAGCACTTAGTGTAATGTCTCTCTCTCTCTCTTTCACACACACAGAAACACGGTGAAACACGCAGTTCTGGGTTTGTTGTACATCAAAAACCCCTCAATTATTGATCAGTGATATTGAAATTGGAAAGTTACTGCAGGATTTCTCAGACAGCAAAAAGACCAAACGGACAAACACACAATCTCACACACACATGCACACTTTAGTAACCGTCGCCATCATCAGAGTTAGAGCTCCTACTTTACAGCTATCCTCTTCATCTTTCAGCACAGCTCTCTCTTCCTGTTTAATATTTAATGGCTGCCAGGCCATTGTTTTCTTTCTTTCCTTGTTTTTTCTTTTATTCACTGTTGTACACTCCTTTTCAGCCTCATATCCTCTCATAATATTGTGGTATTTGCTACATCAGGACGTTTCAAGAGTAGATGCTGTTGTAGTTATAGGCCATTTTTTCATCAAATTAGTGATTCTAAGGATGCTGCAGCTGATACACCATGACGCTCAAATTGATGTGGTTTTTAAGTTATCCATAGAAATTCTATACAAGGCTGAAATATGACACACAGTTGAAGTTCATACAAAACAATAACACTTTGGGAGTTCTTTACTGTGCTTCCCCCTCCTCTTACACACTGTCTTAGATGTACTAATGTTTTTCACCTTGAATTAGCTGGACTACATTTGTTGGAAAAACTAAAAGCATTACATGTCCCCTACAATTGCATGTCATGAGAACACAACAAAGAGCTGCACATTGCCCTGTAGCCAAGGCATTGCAGCAGAGAAATAGCACAAGAACAATATTGTATTGTCTTGTGTAAAGATTTAAAAGCAGATGCACCACAAAGGTCTGCACTTGAAATTTTTCAGTCTTCAACTCTTCTCTCATCGGCCTCTAACAGAGACAAAGAGATGCCAAGGTTAGACCTTTACATTTGATACAGTGGTTGTGTTTCTACATAGAGGATGCTTTGTGGTCTGTTTGCGTGCATTTCACACAACTAACAGAAGAAAAAAAAAACTTGGATGATGAAAACCTGTGATGATGCCACAAAACATCCCTTATCACCATCCTATTTTTAACACAGTAGCTGCTGCAAAGAAGGGATCAGTGGTTGATGACACTGAGCTTTCCTCTAGGAGTGATTGCCACACAGCCTGCTATAGATAACGAAGAGGCAGCTTTGCAGTTTGTATCCTCCAGGGTTTTTGCCGCCTCATACACGAGGGACACGCCCTTTGATTTCACAGCAAGGCTTTGTGCATCGGCTAAACCTTTACCTCACAACCCTCTACTTCTTTTGTGGTATATCTGGGTGTCAAACTGGTTTTGAGTTGGATATTTCTTGATTCTACGATTTGGTTATTGAAATCTGTTGTTGAACTACACAACCCTTTGATCAGATGCGTGATGACTGCTATCCAGGGGACTAATTTGCATTGGCTTGGCTATTATTGCTTTGATCTTACAGTTTTCATTCATCATTTAATCGTTCAGCTTCCTTGTTAGGGTCATTGTTTGTTGTAGCTCATGTTATATATTATAGCTCCAGATCCTGTTGAATCAGTCTTTTCCTATGATGTAAATAGAAAAAAGAAAATGGAAGCTAATCTTATCTATCTACAGTTCTCTTATGTTTCTAAAACATTGACATTGACTGTAGAGCTAGCACATGGGTGGGCAATATATGCACTGACCATTAAGTACATAGCTACATCAATGAATGAAGAAAATAATATTTACAGGATTCTCTGTTAGAATGGAGTCACATGGCAGTACAAAGCCATTGTCACTTGAGACCTTGCTACTCTAAAGCCCATAAGGATTTTGCCATCTTGTTTTATCTTGTTAAGTGTGGAATAACATTTGTTCATGGCCATTTCTATGTAGTTTTCTTTTCTATTTTTTATTTTTTTTTAAAGTTTTGTTTAGAACAAATGATGACAAATGAAACAATCAATCAGTTGAACAGTTTGTGCAAGTTGAGTACCAAAACCAACAATGCTTTACATTTAGACAAATGAAGTTGCACTGCACTGACCCTACTGGCATTGCCAAGTAACTCCTCTATCCCGTGAATACACTTCCTTTCTACCCCCAAAATAGGCCAATTCCCTTGTCTTCAGTGTATTGTATCTGGGGCTGTTTAACAAGCGCTCCCATAAGGCCTCCCACCATCTTTCACCCTTCTCTCTGCTCTCTTATCTCCTCCTCTCACAGACTCATTGCTGCATTACATATCTCCTCCCTTTCCTCTCCTTTGTCCGTTTAGTCCTTCTTTTATGGTGTCTGTAACGCCAGTCCCTCGACAGTTCTTCTCAGTCTTCCTACACTTCTACTATATGACGCAGACAATGACTATTGTGAAGTTGCTCCCTGTGGGATATCTATGTTTCATCCTAATTGCCTTCTTAAATCCCATCCTACTATCCCCCCCTCCCTTCTTCCCTTACCTTCCTATCTTATCTTTTTGCTCCACGTAGCTCCCTTTTGCCTCCTTCTAGCTATCCCACTGCTCCCTCTAATTTTCTTTGTAATACATACACCCTAATCTCGGGCAAGAGAATAAGATAGTTCTACTGCACCTCTGGGACAATCCACCGTGGTTGTGTATGGGCACTTGTGCAAGTTGGTATTTCTAACTGTGAATGTCCTTTTTCAAATGCACCAAAAGCAGCATATAAATGAATCATCTTTTTTAATCAAAATCTCTCAAAGTGACTCTCTGCCATGTTTCAGGTGTTGGTGCCCTTTACAACTTTATATGCCAATATCAGACAAAGAATATATATCGTGGTGAAATGACTATGAGAATCTACATTTTGAGGTTAGTAGAGTTCTAGTATTACTTTATTTGTGGTACCTAGTGTTGATTATCTGATATCAGTGTCTGTGTTCACCATACTGTACCTGGCTTCTTATCTCAGCTCATCAACTAGCTAAGCAGCCAGCTTTGCCTCATGAGGGACCCACCACAGGGGGTGAGACATGACTGTCTACATGGGTGTCACCCTGGGGGTTGCCAAGGCATGGATGGTTGGGGGAGGGAATAGCCCATTCTGAGCTTCAAAGCCACTCTTCTGAAACCGAATCTTGTCGCCGAGTTGGCATCCTTCTCTAATCCATTATAGAAAGCATTTGTCAATAGCTTCATGTAGTATTTTCTTGTTGGTTTCAGTGTGTTTCTCTTCTTGTTTTTGACTTGCACATTGTAGCTCCTGAAGTGCCTTTTAAGGTTTACTTATTTCTTTCTTGTCCCATGTTTCCATTTAATGGGCTCTGCGTGTTTCTTCAGAGGAAGGTAGCGACAATGACATAAATGTTAATCAGAGAGGATCTTGGCCTAAACTCTAGTTTAAACAGTGCACACTTATAAAAGGTATTTTCTAAAAGAGCTTTTATGACTTCCCCTCTTAGTTTCTCTCCATCTGTTATCCAAAGGTCTTTGCCCTTTTCTCATACAACGTCACTCTCTGTAATTGGCCGCCATTGCCAAATCATGGCCATGCAGTACAGGAGTATAAGTGAGAGTGTGCACTATATACACATGTGCAGCAGTATGTAAGTGCAGTTCCTGACTAGGGGAGTTCACAGTATTATCCTGATGGGATTCACCATGGATGTGGTGGACTGCATGAACAGAGAGATCTTTGTGTTTCCTGTCAAATTCTGTCGTCACAGTTGTCTCCAGTACACAGTGATTTGATGTAGGTCAGAGAGTGATGACATGTCATCATGGCAGCAGCAGGGGAAGGCTGATTTCCTCTCAGATTTCTACTGCAGGTGTTATGAAGCCTAGTCAAAGGCTCATCCCAGACCCAGCATGACAAAAATGGAAACCTGAGAACAACAACAACAAACAAACAAACAAAACAAAAGCAGCACAAGCTGTCATGCCACTGTTACAGCTCAGTGTAGTCTCTTACCAGGGCTTTGATCTTTGTGTCACTTAACAAAATAACTTAAATACTTCCTGATATATGATCATGTCCTTTAAATGGTATTATCCTGTTTACATTATCACAAAGGGATTTTTAATGAATTGCAGCTGCTGTATTCTCTGTGGTATTCACATTTCACACATCTGCCACTTTTACTTCTGCTTCCGTCTGTGATTTCCAAGAACAACTTTTGACAACTACAAAGTGTGTGTCTGAAATCTGTGTGGAGACGCTGACAACTGTCGGTTTATCAAACCCCCTTTGCCCATTTCTAAAATAAATAGCAATTTTGGTCCTATTTGTGGAGACTTGACATCTGTCTTTGCCATCATTAAATTCTTCCTATATTAATGATAGCAGTTCTTGTAGAAATGTCAGTCTGGAAAAAGCCCTTTAAAGAAACTGACACCAAAATGTGACAGTATAAATGAGTTTTCTCGCTAACACAAAGTCTTTCTGAAGTTGTCCACACTTTTTTATTAATATCCTATTCTGTCATTCCAAATACATGAATTGATTGTACTTTTGACAACACAGCTGACAGCAGATTTGTTTATGTGCTTACTCTTCTTTTGTTGAAATGAAATCCGGTCTGGAAAGGACACAGGTGTGTTTTCAGATGTCAGTGATATTTACTGTTGGTCCCAATTAAAGCTAAAGGGCTGGCCTTGAATAGATGCTGCCGACTGGGTATGATAATCAGGATGAAGTTGTTGGGCCAATCGTTGACTTTATAAAAGTTGCAAGTGTTATTTTGGGATTAATTCTAAAAAGAAAAAAAAAATCTTGCAAATAGTTTAAAGGAGCCATATTATGCCCCCGTTTCACAAATTAAAATAGTTCCCAGGTGTCTTAAAGACATGTCTGTGACATGCTTCAGTCAAAATACCCCAAGGATCAAACATCACCACTCTTTTCATCTGCTACATTTTGGGGCCAGAAGGAAAGCCAAACACCCAAATATATGTCAAAGACCTTTCAAAAAGTATATTCTTCTTGATTCTGTGATTTGGTTATCAAAATCTGTTGTTGAACTACACAACCCGTTGATCAGATGCATGATGACTGCTGTCCGAGGTACTAATTTTCATTGGCTTGGCTATTATTTCTTTGATCTGATAGTCTTCATTCATCATTTCATCATTTAGCTTGCTTGTTAGGCTTATTGTTTGTTGTATCTCATGTTATAGTTTATATAACATGAGTATATTTATTATTATATTAATATGTCGCTTTTAAAGATGGCAACATCTTTGGTCTAGGCTGAAACACTCATCAGTTATCTAATGGATTACAATGAAAGGATGAATGCTACCCTTTATAATTTTGCGTGACATCTGGTGATTGTGTGAAATGATATTTGGTACATACAGTTATGTCCCAACTAGATGAACTGTAATACATTATAAAAATAGGTGTCCATGCAGTAACTTCTTGGGCTGAATATAAGATGATACTTGTTTTCTGGATGTTCAACTCAAGAACCATGTTTTGCTGCCACACATCAATATATTCATGATGATAGTCACAGATGAGAAACTCTAAAAAAAAAAAAAAAAAAAAAAAACTCTAAAAGATGGTCTGAAATATGGTAATTGTCAGAGAAAATGATCCTGAGGAGCCTGTCAGAGGAAAATGTGAGCATGTGACTGATGGAAAAGATACATAATTGTGGGCTTACCATATGTCATGTTTCACTTACTCACACAAGTGTTTCTGTGATGAGGAACTTGTTCTTCTTTGGATTAATATCTGGGAGGAATGTCTTGATAGGTTTATTTCCCTCCCTGCCCTCATAGATAGAGAGTTCAAAGATTTGCACAAAATGAATCCAGATTAATTGGTGAGTCTGACGATGAAACAAAGAACAAAGGACAAAGAAGTCGTGCTCTTCGGATCATAAATGAGAGGTTGCTAATGAGGGCTGAGATATCGAGATAGAGGAACCTAGCATTGTCAGTATTTGTGCTACACTGACAAGACGGCCATTGGGAAGAGTAGCTGTAGTTGCAGAGCTCTTTCTCCTGCCTCTTAATATCATCAGCGGCATTCATTGGGGGGAATCTATTACCATCTTGAAGGAAAGAGACTTTTACATCTTTCCTCCACCCTGTGGAACATCTGACCTCTGATAACAGCACTTGAGCAGAAGGCTTAAACAAGCAGTTTTTGGTTGTCAGCAAGATTCCATCTTCCACGATCCAAATCCCCACTCAAAATTTAGATACAGATTCAGAGGATGATGAAACTTTTGTCATGGCAAGCACTGGAGAATCTATCAATAAGCCGTGTATAGAAAACACTGTGACTGAACAGCAGTGAGGAAAAGATGTACATCAGCAACAGATCTACAGGATCTAAAATATACTCTGTATAGTTGTGTGTCCCACATTTGGCCCAACAGACATGGGGCTCTTCTCTGAAGGAGATTGAGTGTCTATAGATTCAGGTTATGAGAACCACTGGAGGAAGGTATGATCACTTCAGTTGACTGAAACATGTCTTATGGTAGTTTAAAAGATGGAATAAACCTTGAATGCCATTGGTAAATATTGACATGGAAATTTCTGGTCTTATGTTTTACCATCGTTGTTCCTCATATGTTGTATTACTAACTGCAGAGGAGACGGATTTTACACAGACACACATATTTGATTTTCCAAAAGGATGTTCCTCTATTTTGGTCATTTGATGTGTGTTTTCAGGTTTTGTTAGTATGGACAGAGATGTCTGATATAAAGCTAAAACACTTGTCTGGACAGTACTAGTGTGGATGTGGGCTGTGATCCTCTGACCCTGGAGGGGGGTGTAGTGTGGTAAACTGCTTGCTGCTGTATTTAAATAATTTATGTGCTGAAGACACCTATAAATAAGACATCTTTATCGTATTGTTCTTCCTTGTGAAGGTTTTGACTTTCCCTTTACACTTTGTTTACATGGAAATTATAGATTAAAAAAAGGACTGATTTCAAAGTAAATTGATATTAAAGATGCTTTCTGGAATAGAGACAATTAAAAACACAATGTAGACCAAAAATGCAGTTGAGAAAAATCAGTAAGATCATCCCTCACTAACTACCACACCTGAATACTTAAAGTACAATAATCACACTGTTCATTGAAGAAGATTATCTTTTAGAGAAGTGCAAGAGAGTTGGTACAAAGTTTAACAATCAACTTGTATAGTCGAAGGGACAAACGGATAGTAAGACTATGACAAATTAACTGCTCGAGTGTATTTATTTTTTCCTAACATATGTAGCTGGGTAATAACTACATCTGGGACTATAATGCAAATGAGGTGAGTGGCACAGAGAAGGCAATGCTGTCTTCTTCTCCAGTGAGATGCCTTTAAAACTGTTTCTAACATGCACTTGATGACACACAGACTTCAGGGTAAGTGGCTTTTATTGAAACTTCTTTCAAGTGAAGGAAAAGGAGAAACAGGTCTATATGGTACATGACCTTTTATACCTGCAGCATCTTATACAGGAGATGACATTCACACCCATATTGTTAAACCTACCAATGATTATTTGTTATTGCAACCATGGTGACAATGGTCCAGCGCACCAGCTGCTATAGGGGTGCTATTTCAAGAAACACTCATATGACATATGTCATATCAGAGAGTTGAAACACATGAAGGGTTGTTCACACTGGAGGACTGTGTACCATATCTGGACACCACGTGTTGGGACGTATCTGGAGCTTCCCTGACTACAGCAGTAGAGAGTTCAGAGTTTAGAAAAATGATAAATACTGCTACTCATAAAAGTAGTGTCAGTCTGAGAGTTGTCAGGTAGTTAGGACTGATTTTCTGCTCTGAAACCTAATGGATGCAGTCACACAGCACAAGATGCCAGCTGTTACCCTTGTTTGCAGGTTACTTTGCATTGAGATGGAGGGCATCTCATCGCTAAAGAGCACTCGTGACGTTCAGTTTCTTCAGGTGAGACTGTTTTGGTCACTCGCCTCTGACACACCAGTGACTCATTAACCAGGAGCAAAATGTGTGAGATGGATAATTGGGAAAGATGCCATGTCATTAAATACTGCTACAGGCTAATATGCCAGCAATTGTTGCTCAACTCACAACACTTTTTTTTTTTAGTGAATCTGAGCCGCCTGAAACCAACAACTTTCGCATGTCAGTGTCGTCGTGGGTGAATCCTATTATTCATTTTGTGACACAATGCACATGATAAAAAGGGTCACATTATGAGGACGAGGAGTTCAGGTGCCCTGTTGTTTCAGTGACATGTGTGCAAGGCCATTACACTTGTGTTTTCTGCTTTTTAAATGATCAGAATTTAACATATTCATCCAGACATGTTGACGCCAGCTGGTAGGAAATAAAAAGCAAACAAAGTCATTCAAAAAGTTATGATTAAAACCCATTAGAAGAGTGAATTAATTGCTGAATTAAATCAGAAGTGAAATTTAAGTTTAATCTAAACTCAAAAAGCAAAATTGCATGTCAAAGAGAGACGTCTCTGTTTGAGCGCTGCAGTAATGAATAATTACCAGAGAACGAGCCGAGCTCACGCTGAGCCGAGCTTTCTTCTGCTGAAAACCCTCCTAAAGATGTGAAGGACGAAAGAAACCAGAAAATTGCAAAGAAGGAGATGAAGAGACAGCTACAGAGGGAGGGAGGGACGGAGAGGGTGTAGGGGTGGTGGTGGTATAAAAAACATGCAGTATGAGTGAAGAGAAGAAGCGAGAAGCAGGGAGGAGAGGGAGTCATAGTAATTATAGTCATCTCCTCCCCTCAGCTCTTTGGTAAATAAACGAGCATCAATTAGCCGCAATGGCTTCTGGTTGCCTCAGTGTTAGTGCGCTAATTAATTTCATCTTTTTATTCTTCCTGCTCTCATCCGTCTGCTCCATGGTCCCTCTTTTCTTTGTCTCTCGCTGTCACATTATTGTTCTGAAAGTAGGACAGTTTTGAAGACTGTGTCCGGGCTCACATTGTACTCTCTGTACTTACATGCTCTTTGTACTTTAGCACTTCTGCTTGAGGTATAGCTCTAGGGAAGCCAATGTCGATCTGTCCTTCGGTTGGTTGAGTCCAGAATCCAGGCTAATGTTAATCAACAACTGTGAGATGGATTCTCATAACTGTAAGTGTCGGAGTATGAAGCTGACCCCTGACCTTTTCTCTAGAGATCCCATAAGGTTGACGTTATTGTTTTTTGAGTGTTTCAACCAATGTCAGATGAGTTTCCATGAAATCTGGTGCAGACCTTTGTTTTCCCCTGAGGATGATTTAACAGAAACTTTGAGTTATACACAGTTTACTGCTAATTAGCTCATGTTAGGATGCTAACATTAGGGTTAGGGTTATTATGCTGCCATTAGGACTTAGTGTGGCTTACCGAACAAATGCAACATACTTAACCTCTCCTCACTGATCTACATTGATGCATATTTTAATTTATGCCATGTTAGCTTGTCATTGACCAAAAGCTCTGAAAAAAAGAGTTCAGCTTATGTTATTGAACTTGTACACCCCCAATGCGCTGTTTCTTCTTATTACAATAGCAGTGGGCATTAAAACATTGTCTCTGTCATTGTAAATTGAAATCAACCGACACACCAGCTTGGCTTTAGACAAGCTAAAATGTGTACGACAAGCAGGTTTGATGTTTGACATGCAAAGGCTATATATAGAATGGTCTAATGTTGAATTGTCAAATGCAGAGCCTGAGTACACCTTGACAGAAGTGATTACTATTATCAGAGATATTAGACAAAACTATACTTTACTTCAAGAACTGGACCACTACTGCAAAATAATAATGGGGGAGAATTTGTCTCTCATCCTGTCATGTCAGTTAGCCTCAATACAAAGTTACACATGTTCATCCTTCTCCTTTCCTTCCTCTACATCCGAGGATGAGCTCTGCTTTATAATAACGGTGTGTTACAGCCACATTTTACATTCAGCCATCCAACACCCTCAGATCTGACTCCAGGCTTCATTTTACAAGCCCACTGTTAATTTGCTGGTGTTTGAACTTCTCCCTCTGCCCCTCTGCTGACCATCGGGCCAGAGATATAAGACTATAATGAGGCCTATCTTGTGCTTTCTATAGGAAATGCTCAGAACTTCGGTGCTTCTGCAGCTAATCCCTAGTGTTTCACAATGAGGCAGCACTGTCACAACAGGACTCCCTGTAAGTTTCCTGTGTGAACCCCATGTGGTTTCATGCACAGTAGTGTGCCAGTGAAATGATGGCTTTACTGGTATGCATGTAGTAGACTCTCCTTTTATGTGAGTTGCAGGATATTATCTTTCCTGTGTCCTACAGTGCACTTCAATATCGATTGGTACAGTTCATTAAATATAATAAGGATTGTGCTAAATACACAGAAGAACACATATACAGACGACTCGGATGCACATTTTCTGGCAGCTTAAACACAAACACACATCGATCACCATTATCCTGAGAAGAGACAGTTAAGACAATTCAGTGACAATATGAAAGATACAACTCCTGTTTCAAAGCATCTTTATTCAAGAGCTGAAATAGTACAGTCTGATATTATGTGCACATTCAGCAGGGAGCTTTTCAGGTATTCACTTTCAGGGGTCCAATTGAATAGTAATGTATATATTTAACGTTCTGCAGGTACTCATACTGAGTTGCACCATAGTATTTTAAAGCTACATTAGCTGGAGGGAGACTAAGCAATTCTCTTTGCTTTTTGACAGTGACATAAACGATCAGACACTTGGTCAATGATATTCTACACTCCACCAAAAGTGTGCTTAATTGGATTCCACCACTGAACCACCGTACCCTCTGAGTACCCTCTTATAAAATGCATGCCTCTGCTTTATTCAGAGGAAATGTTTTTATGTTGTGCCTGAGCTGGATTTTAATATCAGTGTCTCCCTGTGCGATGAAGTGATACCCAGCCTGTCAGGTTGCATTTCTGAGAACTTTTTGACGGTTTGATTTGTTTATTTTTGTTTATTTTATTGTGAAATCTGAGCATCTGAACCTATGAAAAGAAAAAAAAACTTGAAAGAAGGTTTTGATCTCAAGGGTAAGAAGAAAAACCCGCCTTCAGCAAAAACAATTAACCATGCATGATCAATATTAACCTGGCGTGTTTTGGAGCATTTATTAATCGTCTGATACATAATTCAGTTTTGAACTGGGAATGTACTGTTTGCTTTCACATCCCACAAAAAAAGAAACAGCTTTTTGGAAAAGACTGGAAATAAAATCAGTGCTTAAAGTGGAGCAGATGTCTCAACTGACAGGCTTGTTGACTGGTGACACATCAGCCAAGTATTTGTCATGAACCTCTGCTGACTTATCGATCAAATATCAGCATCTATGCATAGTCAGTAGAGTTTTTATCAAAAGCAGTCATTGCGGCCAACAAACTTTGAGTTCATATTAATACTAAATAGCACCAGCAAGCTACATTTGTTTTGTTATTTTTTTCTTTTTTGCTGACATATCTTGAGAATAATGTAAGATTCATGTCAAAAGAGGAATAAATATGCAGTAGCAGAAGGCTGTCAGCTTGTGATGATGGGATTCTGGATATGCTACAGCTCTGTGATGTATGGCTTTGCTTGTCTTGATCTGTGTTTCATTATACATCATAAGGATGAATGTGTTTATATCAGTGTGTATCTATGTGCAGGGTTGTTCCTTCCGTTAAACATCCCTGATGCGCACGGTATTTCACATATTTACGTGATGGTTTCTGAGTCCCTGCCAGTCTCTGTTGTCATAGATATGTGGAACTTTCAATCAGGTTTAGAAGCTTTTAAAGCCACTTGTTTGTAGGTGGCGACCTTGTTATGTGCTGGATTGTGAGTAACAACAATATATTGGCTTTCCTAGTCACTTGGACCACTCAAAGCGCTTTATACTGTTTTTGTCATTCACCCTTTCACACACGCATTCATACAGCACTGTTCGCAGACAGGCTTTTTGGGGCTAATCATTCACACACATCCACACATCCGATGACACATTGGAGGGCAAGCATGGGTTCAGTTGAAAGCCAGGGATTGAACCACTGACCTTCCGGTTTGTGAACAACTCTACCTCCTGAGCCACAGCCGCCCCATATAACACATAAGTATCTGTGTACATGAAGGTCGGGCTGCAGAGTTAAGCAAAATATAATCTTGATTTGGATTCAGGCCTCTGTATGATGGTGATTTTATCTGACAGTAGTTGTAGCTGTACGCAAACAACACACACAGAGTATGGCCACTGTTGCTGTGCTGTGAAAACTTGGCTGTCTGCAGTGTGGACCAGAATTCAAAGATGACAAAAGCTGCCCAAATGGATTAACGCCACCACCTGCAATGTCTATAATAATTACTGCACATGTACTAAAGGTTGAATTTTGGGATTTTGTATCTTTTTTTTTTTTGACCCTGAATTTGTTCTCTTGTCTGCTCTCAGTGTGTCCTGGTGGGATGTATCAGTGTCTATCAATCCTGTGCCCCTTCCCCCTCCCCCTCCCGCTCCCGCTCTCGCCCCTTGTGCTCTGCGTGCTATGTGTACACGAGTGTGTTTGATCAGTGTAACTCCCACGCCATCCGTATCTGCCAGAAACACTGAAAGTGATGTTCTGTGTGTTCACTTGTCTTTCATTTAATTCGCCTGTGTGTGTTTAAAAAGAGACAAACATGGCATCATAGAAACCCTACTTGTCTTTGGCTGGCGAGATATCACTACGGGTTTACAGCGTTTTGCCAAAGACTAAACACACACACACACACACATACACACACAGCTGGCACAGTGTGCATTTGGCTTGCTCTCCTCTCTCATCTCGTCCACTGACACTTCCACAGAGGCGACTGTGCGTCTCTGCTGAAATGACTTGGGTTGATCAATCCTGTCACACCCACAAGTCTCACTCTGCATTTCCTTTCCTTTTCTGAAATTTTCAAATTCCTTACGCGTCCTCACCTTCCACTGGTTTTTTCTCTCCCCAGTACGAGTAAGGAAAACACTTTTATCAGATGTCTGGAAGAGGAGTTTGGATACTGAAGAGATTTCTTCCAATACTGTTCTATCCCATAGTATATTAAGCAGTTAAGCTAGTGAAGATGAAAGATTCGGAGAGCAGACTCAGTTTGAAGGTGCATTTGGTCCATAGAAAGTCTTAGGGCAAATATGTCAGTAGTGCAGAGTGTTGCACAGGGAATGTTCATTCATTATAAGTGAAGTCAGCAGTTTTGGGCCAGAAACAATGGAAATTACTTCTTCTGCAAGCAAACTGGCATCTAATTATCTTTTGCTCATTTTTTTTTCCTTTTGGCTAAAAACAATTGACAGTTGAAGTCAGATTGAAAACAGCAAATCAGGGGTCAACAAATTCAAACAGTGGCTGAGCTGAGAGAAGCTGAAACAGAGTTACATTATGATTCTCCACTATTTCAACACGATGAGGATTTTTTGTCTGGACTTTTGGACTTTGACTTTTCACGTTTGGGCATTCATTTATTTCCTGTTTTATTTTGGAATGACTTTTCTTCTTTTGTGTCTTTGCCCTGTTGCCCTTAGTGTTTGCTTGCTTATTTAAGTTTCCCCCTCATCCACTCAGAAAATGAAGTACAGATAAACTGCAAATCTGCAAAATTTTTGACTTTATACAGAAAAAACTCAAAAGCAACTTGAAGCACAAGACTGGGACAAGTAACAATCTCTAGTTGAAATTCAGTGCACATTTAATTCAGGTTTTTTTTAAGCCATTTCCTCTATCAGTTGTGTTGTGTTTCCTCCTTGCCCTCCACACCCACCGGTGTAACACTGTACATCTGCCCCTGTAGTCAGACTCCTCTACCAGATGGTACATTGTGCCATTCACACGGAAAGAGCCAACCTTTAGTCTTGTTATCCTTCCTGCATTGTTGACACTGGCCTGCCTTTTTATTTATTTATCTATTTTATTTATTTTTAACTGTGTGACCCTCTGGACTTGGACCTGTTGTGACTACCTGTCTGATACTGAACCCTGCTCTGATTAACACCCTTTTAAGCTCTGTTTGTAACTACAGACTCCTCTTGTTAACCGATGTCTTTGTGTCATACAACAGGTTTAAATGTCTTTTTATCAGTCGCTGGTTTCACCTGTCTCACACCTGTTGTGTGTCTGCCTGGCACTGCTTAAAGAAACAAGTCAATGAGACATATCGCAATTAGCTTTTCAGTCTCAACTCATTGGTCACAATCAGGTGCAGGATTAGCAGCTTATTAAGTTTGTGTTTTGTGTGGCAATGCCGATTAACACAGCACACAAACTCCGCTCTTTATACAGAAATGCTTCAATATAGCTGAATCCATTTAAACTGAAGGTTATTGCTTCTTTCATTTAGTTTTGTCTGATACAGTTTTTTTCAATAAAAGAAAAGGCTTGACACTTTCATCATTGTGTTACAACACAAAAGCTACATTTATCAGAACATCAATATGTGAAAAGAGCCACGCAAGAGGCAACACTTTTAGTCTCTGAAATTAAAAGAAATACAATCACCAACCAAAAAGAACGATGTGCCTTTTTGTTAGAAAGGATTCAGGGTTGTTATATTTACTAAGGCCACATCATATCCTAAGATATTAAAATGGTTTGAACATGGCTGTCCGTGAGCAACAAAGGCTGAGACAGATCAACCTGCTCGTCCCAAATGAACAAAGTGTGTAAGAAAAATGATGTTTTGTTACAATGCAATTATACAAATGCATTTTCATTCAGACAGGGAACATAGAGAAGAAGAAGATTAAAACAATCAAAGGTACAATTGCTGGGAGGAGGAAAACTAGTTTGACTAGACTGGCCGACTTTGCTCCGTGCTGAAGTTGCAGATGCTGTACTGCCTTGGTTGTGATTATTTTTGGCTTATTTACTGGTGAAGGAAGATATTGCTGACTTGGAAAATGTAACAACAGCAATAATGAAAATGAGTGGTCACTTTTATTTTCTTTTGTGCCAGTTTCCAGTCTCTTTATATCCATTTTCTGCCTCTGGTTGCTTCTTGTCTCTTTGCTGGAGTATTTCTTTTGCTTTTTGAACAAATGAAGCACTACCTTATAAAACTTAGACTTGTGTAAAACCATATGTCATTCCTCAGGTAATGGATTTTGTCAAACACAGCCAGAGAGCGCTTTCCTCTGGCACAATCTCAGTCATAGTGTAAAATATTCAGTCTTCCATAACATTTTTGAAAGTTGCAGATACTGGAGTCTACTATAATTAAAAGCAGTCATTATAATTTCCCAGTGTTAGAAGATGATATTTTCAGAGCATGAAAAGGAGGATGTCAGGTGATAGCTCTTCTTTGTGCGGCTCTGAATGGATCTGTTCTCCTTCTCTGTGAATACTATGTGTTTAACAAAGCTGAGATGTCATTTTCTTCAGAAACCACCATATTCTCTGCACATAACACAGCAGATTCTCTCTTTTTTTGGATATATTGATTTGAAGTGTTAGTGTATGGATTGATAGTACTCATAAATATAATCTTACACTAATGTATAAATGCTAATATACTATTAAGCTTAATTTTACTGTGCACCTGAATGACCTGTCCACCTCTCTAAAGAATCTCCACCTATCACTTTTACATAATCACTGCCATTGTTGTTATTCGTATTGTATTATATACAACAACCACTGATTGAAAACAGTTATTACGAGTACTTTCTGCAGCCTCTGATTTCACGTTCAGGATATGCAAATATTGTGCTTGGCTGCGTTTTCATTCTGTTTTTGTTTGATACATTGTCTTTTTTAATTTATAAAGCAGCCAGGATGACAGTCTGCGATATGAATGTTTCCATATTAGCTGCTCTAGATAACGAAGCAGTGATGGCTGTCAGTGGGTGAAAGAAGTAGAGATGGCGCTCCTCCCTTTTCTGCTCTGATTTTGATCACATTGTCTGGCATATAGATAATTATTATTATTTGGTAATCTTGCATTGTTTGCTGAGACTTGCATATTCTTCATTATCAATTAATTGGATCAGAATAAATGATGTTTGTTTGCTGTAAATGGATAAACACAACCATGTGCATTATTTTTTTTTTTTTTTTTTTTTTGTTAAGGAAGTTTTTTTTAAAGCCCCTGGAGACTTGGTTTCAAATTTCAAGTTATATTGAATACTTAGTAAACAGCATGAAAACGTCTTTATTAAGAGCTTGAAAGACACTAGTACACAGCTGATCTGCTTAATTAAGCCTGTGTGGGTGCTGACTGCTGTTGGAAGCTGACATCATATTTTTTTCACCTACTTAAAACCAGTGAGAAAATGAGCTTCAGGGCCTTTGAGCTTTCTATACAGATTATTTTGGCTCCTCATCTTAACCAAATACATTAGTGATCATGAGTTAACAGGAGTCTAATCACCAGAGGGACTGAAGATTGGAACTTTTTTATGATTGAAGCAGCCTGACAAATTGATTTTAGTATGAACAGAGAACAAGAGTCCAGATTTATGTGTGATCTCAAGAGGATTCGATACATCATTCATTTATTATTGTGGTTCATTTCCTTCTGTTCCTTTTCTTCTCCTATTCTCATCCTCATGTTCATGTCATTGATTCATTTTTTGTTGGAAGGAGACTTCCCTCTCTTCCTTCTTTTTCCAGTCCTTTTTATTTATCCATCTATTTGTTTTATATCCCTCTTCCTCTCCTTTGTTGTCAGAGACAGATGGTTGGTCTGTCATGGCTGATATTTACCACACACACACACACACACACGCACGCACGCACGCACGCACACACACACACACACACACACACACACACACACACACACACACACACATACACACTCAAAAACACACTGATTCACATTTAATAACAGAAGCTGTTATACATATTTTCCACTGACCCCCTCCCCACCTTCTCCCACCACTAAAAGTCAGATAGGAATAGCTGAGCTGTCATCTTCTCCACAGGCCTCTCATTTCTCTAACAGCACGGCAGACTGTATCAGCCATCATGCCACTGACATGACAGGAGTGAATGATGGGAAACATTATGGTTTTGTTTAGAAGGTGAGAAGAATTCCACATTGTTGCCATGTTTTCAATCCCCACCCACAGAGAGCTAAAGCGGCTGTATATTATATAATACTAAATTGCAGTTCTGTCAGATGTGGTGTGAGCAAATCTGCTCTGTGAGACTCGTGTATTTGTTTATGAATCTTCAGTGTGACATGTGTGTACTGTCTCGTGGCAGGTGTCTTTAAAGCCTCTGTGTATCGAATGACACGGGGAGCTCTGTCATCAGTGGAAGTCTAACAAAGAAAACAAAGCTGACACACTGGTGTAGTTGATTGTTGTGATCGAACATGCAAACGCTTCAGCTTTGTGTCTGAAAACTGCCATGATTAAACAATGGAAGACAATTTTGCTGCAAAGGAAACATAGAGAATGTTTTTTCATGTTTTGTCATGTTTTTTTTTCTTATTTCCCACTTGGAGTGAGGAAACCCCAAAACAGATCATCAGTCTATTACAGGGCTGACACACTAACTACTGCTACTATTCATATTGTCTTGTTTTGTATTCCTCTGTGCAGGCAGGCGGAGGAATACTGAGTGAGTTGGTTAGTTCCAGATAAACTAACTTGTTTTTCGACCAGCTGATGCATTGTAAATTTTTACTGTATATCGTGCTCTTGAACCAGTGTATTATTTTGAGATGGGACTTCTCGTAGGTGGTGAAAATACGCTGATTAATCGTCCCCCATTCACAACCATTCACTGCCTGTGTCTCGCTGCAGCACGGCGCACCAGTTACTTCTCAGTGGAGGGAGCAGAGACTATTCTACTGCAGATACTGCAGTGGCTATTTGTGCCTCATACAACCCCACTTCAAAAAAACTGAACTATCCCTTTAAAGTGTAAACACTCTTTATGAAATACACCACCAATCTGTTTCCATATAAAGGTCTTATAATCTCTGTTTCAAATAATTCAGCAGTTTTTTTTCCCTTTCATCATCTTTTGCACTTCATGTTCAAACATCTACTAATTTCTGTATTTCGAGCTGATGGGCGATTTCCTTTATGGTATCTTTTATTATCACTATGTCTGACTGGTTTATTACTGTTCACACTTAAATCCACCAGCTTTGCAAGTGACTTGCAGCTATTTTGTTTTTACAAATGCAGGATATTTCAGGAATTAGTGGGCTCTCTGCTGAGGCACTGTTGTGTGTGTGTTTAAACTTTCTGGTCCTGAATGTGCATTGCCCTTCAGTCTCCCACTCCTGTTGCCATGTGCCATTCGAACTGCCAATCACAATGACAGCTGTCAGTCAAGCAGCAGCTGACACTTACATATGACAAGTGAGATCATGGTCTGGACAGGAGAAGGGTTAAACAGGCTTAAGATGGCCGTTGAAGGCTGAATAAGGCCTGGAGGATGTCTTTTAGCAAAGGCACTCCATCTTCCTGGAGACCTAAAAGAACAGTTACACACCCTACGAACTGTGTAGTAAGAGACGTATGTGTATGTGTGTGTGAGAGAGAGAGAGAGAGAGAGAGAGAGATCTGATGGCTGACACATAATCCCACATTGTGCTTCACCTAAACGACCAATGTTTTACAGACACATTTAACAAATACACCTACAGTCAGTTAAGAGGTGAATGACCCATCTGCTGGGTGCAGCCATTAATTTCAATTACTTGTGTGCACACATGTACACAGAGAGAGAGACAACCGCGATATCCTGAGGTGATCTATGGCCTGATTGTTCGTGTGTGTGAGAGACAGAGTGTTTGTGCAGAGGCGACAGGTAATTGAAATAAAGGTCCTCCATCTTTTCTTCTCTCCTCCCTGAATCTGCTGCCTTCAGCATCTCTGGTAACAATTAGGAAGTGGGTGGTTAGTGCTGTGGGGCTCCCAACACTGACTCAACAACAGCACTTCCAGGATAAAGGTGCTAATATTTGATTGTCTGACAGTACTTGCTATCTTTAAAGGTCCTATATTATCTTAAAACCACAAATATGGAATTCAGCACTTAGGGAAACAAGTTTCACATATGGGTTCTTTAAATATTGAACAGAAAACTAAACAACCAACAATATATTATTAATTTCTACAGTAGGCAGAACATATTTAAAATGTGAAACTGTGAAGGCATCAATGTGAAGGACAACACATCAAAAATTCTCAATATACTGCAGCACCACCTCCAACTATGGGCCACAAAGCTGAATCAACACCACTTTGATACACTGTCAGCAGAAAATCAACATTACAAGCTGCTGTATTGGACTGTGTCAGCGTATAGAGGTTCTTGACAAAATAGCATTACAGTATATAGTTTCTGTTTGACTCTGGTCAACATCTGTATTTGCATTTGGTCTTTGCTAGTGTAGTTCCTTTGTGGTTTTATATGTGAATAACAGCTGCAAATGATAAGTTAAATGTCACTGCACACTTGCATTGTTATGATATAGTACATTTGTTGAGATCAATCACAACTTTATATCGGAAAAAATTGATTATGACCAATAAAATGGAACAGTCTAGAATCAACCGTACTGTCAGAAAGAAAAAGGAAATGTGTTTGAGGAGTCTGAACAGGGATCACAGTGTAAACTCAACATTGACATGTGTATTACCTGATATGTTAATGATAGTCATCGAGGAACTGACAGACAGAAACATCAGCATTCATTTCGAGTCTCCTTATGAACAGTTGCTGAATTATTCTCTATTCTTCACAGACTGGACATTAACTTAGTCAGCTTTTTGGTCCTGGGCTGGTATTGGTTAAGCAGATTTACCAAAATGTTTCCTTACAACTATCGGTAAAAACTGTTTTTTCTGGCCATACAGTCAAGTGTTAAAACCAGCTGCTGTGCTCTGCAGAGTAAGAGAAACTGCAGAAATAGTGATCATTACATGTTTTGTCACTATTAGCAACCCTTTACATTTTATTTATAGATATCTGATCAATTATTCATATAAACAATATTAGTTGTTGCAGGTTTAATGACCAAATGATGAAAGTTTCATCTTAAATTGTAATCAAACAAGAAAAACAAAAAGCTTACAGTAGATAAATTAAGCATCCAGCCCCAGGCAATATTGAGAAGTCCATTCTTTCTCATTACATTTTAATATGGTCTATTTCCAAGCCACGTGTAAACACTGAGGAAAACTATGTGCAACACAAACAGGCTGTTGGCAGAGCAAGTGGCTTTACTGTATTGCTGCCAAAGCAAATACAGTAGTTAAGAATAATGTTCCCAACTGTTTGACGTAATGAAAAGATTGTTGGGAATTAACAAAAGTCAGTAAAAACATGGAGACATAGCTGTGCTGCTCCCAAATAGAAGAAGAAGAGGATAATTAATCATCATACTATTTTGCCCTTTCGTTCATGTTCTGGGACTTTTACAGTGTGTAATTACTGTCTCTGTTCACTCTCTCTTAGAGCAGTGTGTGTGTAATGTTTGCACCCTGACCATTCAGACCAGGCTTGAAACAGCAGAGGGAAATAATGCAGTTTGTTATTTTACCTTTCAATCAGAAAGTAGCAAAGTTGTCTGCTTTGTAACTTTATATTTATGTAATAAATACAGATAGATGATTATCTGCATGAGAAGTAAAGAAAAGGGGAAAAGAACAGTTCTACTAATCACCCAGTCCCAGTGATCAGTCTGATTCAGACAGATATATCGAGCAGTTTCCAGTGTATTTTGAACCACTATTAGAAACAACAAGCACATGTTTTACCTAAAAGACACAAATGTGTTAGTTGTAGAAAGTGATGTCAATGTGATGTTTGATACACATATTACGGCTGTCTGGTTGTCTTCTACAAGAAATTGTAACTTGTAGATAATAGAAGATAATGTAATTTACATGAACAAGTGAAGTTAAGATGTGACACCCTGAAGTCTTTGAAGAGTAAAAGATGGAAGCCATGGTGCTGTATTATAGATAGTCCTTTTTTCCCCATTTCCTCCTCAGGCAGAGTACAACAAAGGGCAAGAAAAGCATGTGAAGCCTTTGTTCGGGGTACACGCACACACATTGACACACAAACAATGGGTGACAAAGAAAAATTGAGTGAAGCTCTTTCTAGCCTGAGGAGGCCATTGTGTCCTCTATGGAACATCAATCCATACACAGCGGACCACAGTGGGGATGTGTGGGAAGGCGTGTGGGGACAGATGGAGAGGTAGTGACACAAGCTGATTGACCAGATCCCCAGATCCATCAGCTGGAAATCATCAGGAGCTCCTCTCTTTTTTTTTCATCTCTACTTCTCATCCCCTTCCTTTAACTCCTTTTTTTCCATCTCATCCATTTCATCTCTAATCCTCTCCTTCCATTTTCCCTCGTTGCCCATCGTCTTCCTGCCCATTTTCCCCATCACCACACCTCCTCCTGTCCTCCCACCTTGACATCACAGTCTTTCTCCAGACCTTTTTAGCTGTTCATTATTCTGCACCTCTTGTCTTTGTTAATTCCTCTCTTCCTCCTGTTCTACAATGTCTTCATATGAAGTATTTCTGTGGAGGATGGCTCGCTGTCCTCATCTGTCACTTCTCTTTTTTCTTGTCATTTTCACATAGTATGTCTCTTTCTTCCTTTCCATAACCTTCTGCTCTCTCTTCTCTTCTCTTTATTACTCTATCAACTTGAAATCTCCCCAGTGTTTCAAGCCATCCATCCAAAGACCTATTCCTCTTTCACGTCTCTTTTTATTGCTCATGTTGACTCTCACATTCATTCTCAAATTCACTTTTCCCTCAGGCTTCTCTTCACTTTTCTATTTTCGGTGCTACCTCCTCCTTTTAAGTCCTTTCTTATGTTTTGCCCCTCTTCTCCTTGTCAGCAGAGATATTACAGAAATTCAACTTTGAACACAGAATGAAACTTCATCATCTTTTTTCCCCCCCTTTTCACTATTTCACTGTTTTCTGCGCAGTAAGCCAGATAAAGCAAACATGACTTTGAAGGTCATACTGTATACACCACCACGAAAACACATTTTACACACTAAAAACAAAAGAAATGTATGATATAATAAGAATAATGCTGTTGATTTTCATTTGCTCTGTTGAGAAATCATTGCAAATGAACAAGCACCAGGCAGATCAGATCAGTCCAAAAATAGTGTGTCCATGGAGAAAACACTATTTTAAATGGTGTGGAATCTTTGGAAACATGCATGTCGTATAATTTTATCAGTACAGCTGGATTAAAAGTTACATGGCAACCAGTTAAAATGGATTTGTGGACATCCACTACCCAAAGCCAGTTTCCAGAGCTCCATCTTACCAGGCAACATCTTCACTGTTATTGTCTTTGATCTTATGTGATCGCTGGTCATGTAGCCATATTTATCGTTTCTCATTTGGTGTGTGAAACAACTAGAGGTGAGATAGGCCTTTCCCTGGGAAAATAAGTAGGTTTTTTTTTTCTTCCTTTCTTTCTTTTTTCAGGGACAACAAGGCTGGAAATAGAACTGCAGCAGTGTTGCGTGCCAGTGTGCATTACATGCCTAGTTGTTGCTGTTGTGGAGATTGTACATAGGAAATAATAGGGGCTGCTGTATTGATGTGTGCTGTTTGACAGCAGGGTGTTTTGGCCTTAAGGGTATAGAGCTATGCCAGGGCTAGCATTGTGAAGCTGTATGGAGACACATCAGTGCTTTGTGCTGACACCACATGCTAACATGCTCAAAATGATAATTGATAATACGTGGGCCATCCGTATTTAGCATGTTGTAATGCTAAAACTGATGGGAATATCACAGTTTTGCTAGGTGAACAAATTGCTGGACAACATTATACACTGATCTGGTTTAGGTGCAAGATCAAAATTACTATTCAGTCACATGACTATCCATCCTGTCAAGGTATTTCACTCAAAATGGCAAATATCAGCCTCGTGGTGGCAACAGGAAACAGCAGGGGGTCACCAAAGTCAGTAGAATTAATCCTCTGTGGACCATGAATGTCTGCACAAAATACCATGATCATCCAGTTAGTAGAATTAGTATATTCTAGTAATGAATTACCAATAGCCATCCTTAGAGCTGTGCTGCTGTCATAGCTACATGACTTGTTTGCCTGTTCATTCCTAATGACTTATGTGACTGTCAAGTTATGATAAAGAGATACTTTTCTCATATGTAAGCTCTATTTATGTGCTCATCCCAGTCAAAGAAAGCAAAACATGTCACCTTCAATTATTGACATGTTAGTGCCAGAAGCAAGATATTCTCATGCCCAGCAGCTGACACCTACAAACACAGCTGGATCAGTCTGAGCTGGCAGTTGCCCAGACCCCGTATCAAGGTTCTGGTTTTAAGTAAACAGTGCCTTTGCTTTGGACCTCTCATCCCCCAGAAAAGTTTGATATTGCAGTCATGGTTAGAATCAGTTTTGACTGTGCAAGATAACTTTCTTTGTGTTTTTAAGAAACACACCAGCCTTTTTCCACACCATCAGCATCACAGTAAATCGTAAGCAAAGGTTATTCACAGTGAGGAGTGGACCCCTATGCCGCGCATGTTGACTGTCAATTTTTACTAGAATGAAAGGGACCCGTATTCATTTCATTTAGAAAGGCAACTGAGATAAAGTTCCTTTGATGTGCGAGCCCCTCACTTGCCTGAACAACACCGCCTTGCAGCTGTTCTGCCTTGTTTATTTCAAGCACCACCTCACAAAAAGTTCCAACCAGTCAACAGGAGAATTTATGCCATCAGCCAGAATAATGTTCGATATTATCGCTACTGTCACAACACCCCAAGGAAAAAGGTATGCCTTTCCCTTTGGTTCCTTTGAAGGTTAAAAAATTAGATTCCTTGAATAAAAAAAAAAAAAAAAAAAGTACAAAGCTTGTACTATAGCCAAAAGCTGGTGCAGTTTGGGGGGCAACTTCTTCATTTCCACACTTTGCATCTAAAAATAGGATTATTTTGCAGCTGAGTTCATCTTTTCTGACCTCCACTTCTGGCGTGTGGTCTATCATGGATAATTCATAGAGCACTATTAGAAATATCACTGTGCTTGCTAGTGCTTCAATAATTAACTACAACTAAGGAACAGTCGACTATGTCACTGTGAGGCTTCTTCCATTTTGAATCTGGTTCCTCCCAGTGAGCAAACACTGGAACAGACAATTTAAACAAGGCCCTATTCTGTTTTTTCTCTCTTTTAATGTCTATGCAGTGATACCTCTCACAAAGTTTTATCAAGTCGTTCTAACCTAACTTCATTCAAATAAAGCCCACAACTGTCACAGGAATCCGTCTTATTCTTATCACAGTGGCCTCTCAAATATTGCTGTCCAACACCAGAATTCTAATGAGGTCCAGTTTTCTGGCTGAATGGAGTGAAATACAAGTAGAAATATAAGAAACGGAAACATATATCAGTGCTTAGTGAATAGCAGCACAACTTTGGAAAAAACAAGTATCTTACCCCCAAACATTACAGATGAAGTCACTGCACTCTAGAAGGCAGCCCATGGCTTGCTGGTGTGAAAATAAGGTGTAGTCAGGCATATTGCTGTTGCTTATATCTTGAAGCTGTGAAGAGACGTGATTTCAAGTGCTGCAATGTACCTACTGGCCAGATTTCTTTGTACCATTGTGTTTTGCATAAGATTGTGATGTGTGATGATGAGTAGGCAGTTCTTCAGAGTGGCCCGGACACATTTGTGTTAACACAGCTAAAAGAATGGGGCCACATGCGATCCACAATATGTAAGTTATTTTGGGGGGCATTTTATGCCTTTATTTGACAGGACAGTGAAGAGAGACAGGAAAGCATGGAGAGAGACCGGGGAATGACAAGCAGTAAAGACTGTCTCAGTCAAGAGTTGAACCGTCGGTCACTGCTTGAGGCTACATGGGATGTACTCTAACCACTCGACCATCAAGCACCCTACACCATGTCTTAATGTGGTCTGAGGGATTGGATCTCAAATGGGTCCTCAACACATCTTGGGTGCATTCACACCTGAACTTAGGGCTGACCACTTGTGATTGAATTGCTCAAGACAGATGGTAATACCAGGTCTGAACAGAGCCTCTGACATAAACAAGGCTCTAAACAGAAGAGCTCTTTTTTCCTTCCTGGTAAATCTGCCACAGTGTTTACCATTCATCACCTAGAGTACGTCCAAACCACAAACTTGTAATAAAACAAAATTAATTTGGACTTTCTATAATAGAGACAAACAGATTTCCGACATGACATACAATATCAAATCAACTCACTGGAGAAAGACTCATGTCTGTAAAATAACATTAGAACCATTGTTACAATAGCAATCTGCCAAGGTTTGACCATAACAAACATAAAGTGAATATGGACATGCCCTAAATCACAATGTGTGTTAACATGGAGCCCAATGCGTCATGATCATGGAGACAATGTTCTCTTACGGTCTGCAGGGCAACTGTGTTCTTTAGTTTGAATCTCTATCCCCTTGAAAACACACCCGGGTCAGTGGAGGTTTAATGCTCTGTGAATGTGTGAAGAGATAAGAGGAAACCCATAGGAAGGAACTCTTTTCATGTGCATTTTATGAACGTAAGCCTGAAACATAAACACATGCACGCTGCACACACACACTGTGCGCACACACACATGTGCACACTTTTCAGTGTTGAATCATAGCAATTAGTTCAGATGGAGCCCAGATAAATGTGCAGTAAACACAGTTATATGATTAAAGGCTTAGTGACAACAGAGACTGGCCTGAGGGCTGAATGGGTTGAAGAAACAACACTGATAATATAAAATGCTGAAATACACTTGTAGTGGTAGTGGAGATATTTTCCCATTTATTTCCTTAAACACATTTTAAAAGTGGGTAGCTGCTCTGTCTTTTAAGGGATTAAGAACTAGAACTATTTTCATTCACTCCTATTGGAAGCAGACATTTTAATTCCCATGGTAACCATCAATATCTGGAGGTTGTATAACCTGGCTGTATAACCCTTTATGTTAGACACCATTAAGCTCCTGATGTCACACAGCACACAGAGTTTTAGACTGGCAGGGTACACACAGGGCAGATTTATTTGTATAATTCATTTTATATACATGAGAGCAATCCAAAGTGCTTTACTGACCAATAAAACAGAAAAGACATAAAAGAAAAATGGACTAAATGATTTATTAAAAGCCATCATTAAAAATAGCAAAAGTGAAAAGATGAAAAAGATTTAGGATAGAGTTTTAAAATAAGATGGCAGTAGTGGAGTATGCACGGCCTGGCTTGTCTAAGATCATCTGGGAGGTCATTGCAGGTTGGTGTGGCATGATAACAAAACACTGCTTCAACATGGTACGTTTAGACCCTTGGGATGGTCAGTAGGCCGGCCCCAGACATCCTAGAGTCCATATGTCAACAGAATGTCAGACATATATTTGGACGCTGAGCCACACAGTTATTTATACCCAAGCTGAGTGACAAGTAGCCAGTGTATGGATCCTAGAGCATGAGTACAAACATCCTGAAGGGGACAAATGCAGCCTTTTTGCACTGTATTATTTAGCAGCCACTGGTCAGTTGAGTGATTGAGAATTACTACTACTTTTCAACACTTTGGGAGGTTTTTAGAACTGTGTCTGACACTTTTTTTTTTCTTGCCAGTGCTCCAGGTGAGTTCTCTTTTAGCTGATCAGAATCTACCACAGGGAACGTACGCAGTATATGGCTCCTTCACACAACCCCCTGTCAAAATACCCCAAACCATCCCTTTAAACAGCTACAGTAGATGCAAAAACACACAAGGGTTATCAACTTAAAAATGACATTATAAGCTGTTCCGCCAATCTGTCAACTCAGATCTCCATCACCATCGCTATCCTGCTTGTCTTCACCTCAGAGTTCCTCCTCCATATCACTCCTCCATCCTGCGAGCAATCCATCATTTTCTATCATCATCACTTTACTCTAACAAACTTCATGCACGTTTGTTAGAGTACCAGAAGAAGACACTCAATCAACGTCAGTCATCTTGCCTTCACCATATTGTAAGTCAAACTGTTACATCAAAGAGATAATCAAACATTTCATTTGGAAAATGAATAAATACAGTAATTAAAATAGAAATACATTAGTTAGTTCTAGTGTCTTGTTCTTCCTTTTTTTTTTTTTTTTTTTAGTATAATATTTTAGTGAATTCACCTTTAATGCAGTCACCCATAAATGAACTGAATATAGCTTAAAGGGGAACTATGCAAGTCCGGTCGCTTTGCTGCTGTTTTACTAACCCTCCTCCCGGCCATGTGCATTTGTTTTCAACAAAGCCAGTGAGAAAGCAATCCATGCAGCGGTGGATAATGGTTATCTATATTCATATACGATGTTACGATTATATTGTGCAGTCTTATCTGTCATAAACAAGAGATTACAGGTTACAGGCGTTTCTGTTGCCGCCAAGATGAGAGCTGGGACACCGGGTCAGAGGCACTGATCTTACAAGGTTGATTTTCGGCCAAGAGACGCTAGGTGGAAGACAGTCTCCAGTTACAAGTGATTCATTTAACCATCACAATTACTCTGAGGCTGTTTAATTAAGGTAAAAATGTAGCATAGCTGAGGTGGAAATCCTGCATAGTTCCTCTTTAATATTGCTGATATGTGATATGAGTCTCATGATAAGACTATTAATCACTTGGTGGAGTGATCACTTCATTTTTCTTCTCAGTCTTTAACGCTAATGGAGTCACACACACACACACGCGCGGCAGTATCCGTTTCACTCCAGTCTTCTTTGGTTGTGAGCTGACGTTAAATCCTCCCATTCTGCCCACAAATGAATGTATTATTTGCTGAGGATTAGAGTTAAATGGTTCTTTTCTCCCTCACTGTAGACCCTAATAGAATGAGTGAATTAAATTCCAGCAGCCATCTAAACAATACTTAACCAGAATGGATGCTACCACGAATTGTGTTTTGCATGTGCACCCATCTGTTTGAGTGTGAATAGAGTGCTTCGCCGTAGAGTCTCGTCTGTGTTTTTCAATGGATTTTTTTGTTTGCCAACTGAATGAACACTTAGCAGGAGTTGTTGATGTCGGCCAAATTTAAGGACTCAACATTACCATGTGTAGGAAAAAAGCAACATCAAAAGTGAGTCTGATGTCATTTTTTGAGCCTCTTTAATCACAAGTAAATAAATAAATAAATGAATAAATAAATAAAAAGAAACACCACAAAATACAGTGTCATGGCAGTTTCAAGTGCTTGTGAAATGAATGCTATATCAAATATTTGTTTGCACCTGCTGCCATGTTAATTTGCCATGCAAGACTGAAAATGAAGCCTGAGGCAATTACTGTTAACATTTAAAACTCTATAGTTAGTTGTTTCAAGAATAAAGAGTGGTTTTGACAGAGTGAGACACTTTATTAAATTATGCCTGGCTGCTGTCAGACACTGCCAGGGTGTGTGGGATAAAGAGAAAATCACACTTCTTTTAGACCTTTTGCCTTTGAAGCCACAAAAATATATGTTTCTACATCAGCAAAGGATCAAATGGTGAGATGTCATGTGCAGGTTGCTTAAGCTCAAGTGTTTTATCAATGTTGAGCTAGTTGTTTTGGTTTTGAGGACTGTCACTTTACCAGGAGCCCAGATGAGCTAAGGTTTGTAATAAGTAGTTGGAACCAAAAATGTGACGGAGGCGGTTTTCAGCTATTGTGTCTCCAGCATGTTCAGTTGCCCCAAAGTTGCATAACATGTGACATCACAAAGTTACATAAGTCCTGATGTCTTGTTTTAAGGCTCAGTTTCTGAATACAGGCTGTGTGCAGGTGGACTGAGCACTTTGATACTATCACAGTATTAATATATTACCTAGGTCTGCTTAATGATCCAAACAACAACAGCAACAACAACAACAAAAGCCATATGAATGCCACTAGAGTCTGAGGCCTAAGAGTAGTGTAGCTATTTGTTCCTTCTACAGCACTTTAATTGCCATGTAATTGCCACACATAAGACTTATTGTGTTTGTTAATGTTAAATGTAAATAATTTAACATTCAGGTGCTAAAATTTTACCAGTGTTTGACTTTGATAGTAGTAAAAATGTGATTTTTTCCAAATAAAACAACGAAGACAGCTCTAATCGACTGCAGATTTGTTGCTCCATATGAAAACAAAAAGTGAATAACCAGTGGCACCTTTTATGTTCTCAAAACGTGCGCCCTCTGTAATATATAAAATATGACATGTATAAACAAATTATTTCAGAATTTTCCTTTTAAAACAGTCCCATTGTGCAGCTGCTCACATCCATAAACCACTCATGGCTGCCCCCTGGGGGAATGATAACTGTCAGGTGTATTTCACAACTGTGGTTGATATGATACTTTTAGTTTAGGGTGGATTACATTTGGATGGATCAATCTAGCGTGAGTGGTTAATGTCTGCCTATCCATCCAGAACCACTCCCATCACTCATCTCCATCCCCATACTCTTTTATATATGGCATGCAGTCATCCATCTGTCCTTCCAAGGATAGTGAATGAAGGTTACAGCTGACACTCATCCCATCACACAGTCACACTATAAAACCATATGGAATGTAAACCACAGGGGACTGTAGCGAGGGAGGAGCAACAAAAAGGACAGGTTTCCAGGGACAGCAGTACCAGACAACTATCGATTTGTCTCCTTTCTCTGTCTTTTCATCCATTCCCCTGTTGTAATTTGTTTAATTGACAGGATGGTATAAAGTTTAAGACTGGGCAAATACAAGATCCAAGAGCAGTAAAGAGAGAACCAAACACTTTCAAAAACTGGTTATAGAATTTGAGATTTTGTGTAAACAAATACAAAGATTATGACTTTAGTACAAATTGCAATATGTATTTGTACATATTTAACTTGACAAAACAATGTCAACTCAAGGTCCACTTCAGAGTTCATCAGCAGTTTTTTTCATGGAGACATCAGAGCTGCCAGGATGTTCTGGCTCTGTTTTGGTGTATTAAGATTCTGTGATCTAGAAACCTGCACCTAGTCACGCATTACCATTATTTCTAAGTGGGATATTATGCTGATGATATGGTGACATATTGCAATGACAATAACAAATATTTGTTTTTACCGGAGGCTCACCTTTCTGATCCATTCAATCCAAATATTAATTCTGAACATGTGCTCCTACTTCCTTAGAATATACTATCTAAAAGTACATAAGGTCTAGCAGGACTTCAAAGAATGTCTCTTATGCTTTCCTTATACTATATATATTATTTCACCTCCTGCAGCCCATCTGCTCCTGAGCATCATGATTTGTGCAGATTTGCCAGGAAGCTACGTTTTAAAATTATCTACAAAGAAGGGCACAGTTTTGTTTCATACTGTTCACAGTTATTATGGTTTATTTCTTAACTGCATAGCAATACACTGAATGATATAAATAGAATCTTCACCCTTTGCTCTACTAACATATGCAGTTTCCAGTGTTTATTTATCACTCCATACTTTGGAGTGTATTTGTGAAAAACCTATTTGTCTTATCTGTCTCTCTCCTTGGCCTCCATCCACTTGTTCCATATGTGTCACTCATTCAGCTGCCGGAAGATGAGTGCCACCTCGCCTCCCCCGCATGCCTCTAGCCCAGTCATTTAATCTGCTCCTCTCACCCCTGTGCCCGTCATTCACACTCCTCCTTACCTACAATCTTCCTGCTCTTTCTGCTGTCACACAGCTGTCCTCCCATCTTCCTGACCTCTCTTTTCACCCTTGCTCTGTCCACCATTTCTGTCCTTCACAATTCATATCTAATGCAGTGCTGTCCTTGTGATGGATATACTCTCTCTATCATAATTGTATACAGAGTCAACTGCTATCTGTTCCCCCTCTTCCCCTTTCACACTCTCAGGTCCTCACTTTTCCTTGCCAAGACATTGTCTTTTCTTAATCCAATCTGCTCACTCACCACTGTGATGAAATATTGGTATGCCACACCAAAAGAAAAAGCCAAAACAGAATGTCACTATATTGTTGTTGAATACTGTAGAGCAGGCATGTCCAAACTGTTCCACAAAGGGCCGTGTGGCTGAGGGTTTTCTTTCCAACCAAGCATCAACACCCAGACTTGACTCATTTAATCAACTGATCTCAGTCTTCAGACAGTTGATTGGTCAAACTGTGTGCTCTTGATTGGTTGGAACAAAAACCTGCAGCCACACGGCCCTTTGTGGAATAGTTTGGACATGCCTGCTGTAGAGGCTACTGTATATAACTATATCAGTGAGAGAAATCATACTCATGTGCGTTAGCTTCTCATTTTACAGTTAATATCTAATGCATGCATACACAATATAGGCTACTAATACAGTGAACTTTTTCAGTTCCAAAACAATCCTGATGCAATGTTGTTATATATTTGGAAATACATGTGATTCATTGTTCTTTAAACAGACCACTTGTCTTTCTCCATAAAAAGACAGAGAGAACAAAATGTTTACGGGAACAAGTCTGCTCAAGTTAATACAAAAACAGAAAAGTGTACAAGAATTTTTGGTGCAGCTTTATTCAAATGGTGCTTGTGTCTCAAATAATAAGGCTATGCCCAAATTGAATAGTATTATAAAACCCCCTGCCTTAACAATCCAAATTTGCTCAGAAGCTCCTAAGTTATGGTATCCAAGGTAACCAAACTGTTGTATTTATCCAAAAAACAGACCCGTTGTTAGCTCCAAGCTACTAACTGACAGATTTCTGATACAGAAAAATATAGATACATAGTGTTTTCAGCTGGTGTTTATCTACTCTGTCCTCATTTCCCCTCCCTCACTGTCCCTGTTTAATCTCTTACTTTGCATTCATCCTTTTTTTGCTTTTACATTTACATTTAAAAGTTGTCCCTCTATTTGTCTACCCCTCATCTTATTCTCTTGGATATGGCATCTTTACTCCCTCTGATGCTCAGTCGTTCTTGTATGAGGCATCACACAGTGATAGATTAGTCCCAGTTGTAAATCAGCTGAAAACTTTTGTTGTTTTTCCACCAACCTCCAGTAGTTTCCCTTTTCACCTAAATAAATAAACAATAAGGGAATCTGTGTTTATCATGGTTACAAGTGTAGCATTGCACGTGACCAAACATACATATGCATACATTCCAGCCTTGTGTCGAATTGTAAATTTGTTAAAAAAAAAAGAGTCTGTTCCTACACAGTAGCTTACATAGGATCTGTAAGGATCTGTACTTAAGACTTGGTTTGCATAATGATTGTGTGAAATGATGGGTGGAGCAGAAAAGTAGGACATCATGCCATGTCTTTGTTAGATTTTGCATTCAAAGCTGCTGGATAAATGAAGCTGCTAAAGTGCATGGTGTGTGTTAAGATGGTTCTCTGTTTTTGTATGTGCTTGTGTGTTTGTTTTTTTTTTGTCCAATAATTGAATTCTAGTAGAAAAGTCCAAAAGAGTTATGCATGACGGTGTACTACAGACCTATTTTCCTGGGAGGTTCTGAATGTGTGTGTGTGTGTGTGTGTGTGTGCTGAATCAAAACAGAAGCCAATGCATCCAAAAAGAAGAAAGCAAAAGAAAAGAAAGACAATTACACTTCTCATTCATTTCCAATCTGTCTGTCAGTCAACTTTGTTTTCTGAGAGCTCCATACTTGACCTCAATCTGTTATTCAGACAGTCAGTCAGTCAGTCATCCTGCCAACTCATCCGAGAATAATTCTCTGACACGACCAACCTTCTGTGTTTGTCGGAAGAGTCTGTGTCTCATTGCAAAAAAAATCAACAGACTCATTGAGTAGTAGTTTATAGTGCTTCGTAGAAGTGCACATAGGTAATGATGGATGGATGACGGCAGAGCGTGACAGGTTTGGAGATTTAATAAAAAAGTGTTTTAGGCAAAACAAAACCTAAAGTTGATTTAAAACAACTTAAAGCACATAAAGTTTTGTTGACATTCTGTCACTGCCTTAATCAGATTGTTCAGCCTGTGGAGTTTAGAGCTCTGCTGGCACCGTCAACTGGGTACAAATGTACAGCCATTACAGACACATAATGTGAAGCTAATGACTGTAATGTACAAGTCAAACAGGGAAGAGAGATTTGTGTTGTTAGAGGAACACCATTCAAGCGTAATGACAGTGATGCATTAGTTGACTGGAGAGGAGAGAGAGAGACAAGGGAAGGAGTGAAAGATCGCAAAAGTTTAGGAGAAGGTTGAGCTGTCGGAGAGATGACACCAGCTGAGTGAGAAGGACTTGGGGGAAAGATATAACAGCAGTGTGTGTGTTTGTGTGTGTGTGCACAGCAGTGGAGTGGCTCCTGTATTATTGATTAGCCAGAGGTACAGAAGGAGATTGGGAGTGACATGTGCAATTCTGTCACAGACTGAAGGCTCGCATGCACAAGTTCCACAATATATAAGTTCCACAGTTATTAATTATTGGTGTGATGTGTGTGTGTGTGTGTGTGTGTGTGTGTGTGTGTGTGTGTGTTGTGTTGTATCACTGTATTGAGACTCTGCTCATGTGATCCAGCTGCACTTGATCCCATGAACATGAACCCATGATCCCATAAATGTTGCGCTTACACAGTTTGAACATGCTCTTGAACATGTCTCAACTAGTAACCACACACACTCACAGACGGACAATGACACATCGGTGTTGACAGGAAAGTTCCAGTTGTATTTACATCACTGGAGCCTTGTAGTGTGGCAAGACATCTGCATCTGTGCTGTACAGTAGGTAGTAATTTTCTCTGGCACTTCAGCTTATTGTAATGTAAGGATCAGTGCATTGTCGCAGTGTGTGTGCATGTATGTGAGTCATTAAGTCATGTCTTTAATGTCTGCAATGAATGTGAACTGTATGATTGATTTTTGTATATTTCAGCCGTGCTCTTTGGGGATGCATTATGTTTGCGCTATTTATGATTCATTGTGGACACGATATGTTCACATTGACGGTGTAAAACTTCTAGAAGTCATGTAAGCAGACAGTAGCATGCGTCACAGTTGCGAGTGTGAGGGATGTATGCGTGCTCTGTTACATGCAACCGTTAATGGCTTTTAAAAGCATTACAAGATGGGAAACATTTCAGTCAACTCTAATTAAAATCTGCAGATGTGGGGTTTATTATGCAACACGAGAGCACTGAGAGAAGTTTGGATGACTGGGCATTGGATGGAGAAAAACTAAAAAGAGGTGAGGAGAGAGAGAGAGAGAGAGAATGCTGCACTGCTTTGATGGTACAGTATGGCTCAACTTGTCAGTGACAAAAAATATAAAATACAAAACTCTCTCAAATTCTATAGCGATTTTTATTTTTCACCAACAACACATGTTGTTGTGTATTCGGTGTCATGTTTTAAAGGAGATCCTGGAAAAACGGTTCGAGAAGGCTACATTTTGAAAATACACAATTCATTAGTCCAAGCCACTTTCTTCAGACCTCTCTTTGAAGCCACGCCTCCAGAGCACAGGAATTCGCAATGCTTGTTCTATTTTGCCATAACATTGCTGCAACTGTCTTGAATTGAGCAAACTAGCATAAGCTCTGGCTCTTGCTGTCTTTTCTGTATCGTAACTCACAGAAGACTCTGAGCACACGCGCCGACCAGTGCACAAAGAGCAGTACGTGCAGAGGGCAGATGGCTGTTTGATAGATGCATCACGATCCAACAAATTCATTTGTGGCGTTCAAAATGATTGGATGGGGTTTTTACACGATTGTCCGTTCCACAGGTGACTGACTTTTACAATTTTTGTGAAAAAAATAAAATAAAATATCCTCCTCCTTTAAGCAGCATTATGAAAGTTTGACAGACCAAACTGAATTCACCAAGATGCATTCAAGTGCAGTTTTGGGGTGTGTTAATACAAGCTAATTTACTATATACTTTAGACTTTATGTGAGCATATGGTGCAAGTTATGCATATAACAACAGTTAGACTAGAGAGAGTCATATGGATCTATGTGGACAGCTGTAGGAGCAAATCTGACCAATCAGACGTGTGTGAGATGCACTTAAAGAGGAACTATAGGATTTCCACCTTAACTATGCTACATTTTTACCTTTAAAACAGCTTCTAAGTAATTGTGATGGTTAAATAAATGACTTGTAACTTGTTACAGAGAGAATGGAGGCTCTCTGCCTTCCACCTTGCATCTCGTGGCCGAAAACCAACCTTGTAAGATCAGAGCCTCCGACCCGGTGTCCCAGCTCTCATGTTGGTGGCTCCGCAACACAAACACGCTCCGTAACCCGTAATCTCATTTATGACAGATAAAACTATACAAATATACACATCATAACACATACATGATGAACAATCCTATCCGCCACTCAATGGACTGCTTTCTCGCCGGTTTTGTTGAAAACAAATGCACATATCCAGGAGGAGGGTTAGCAAAACAGGGGAAAAGTGACCAGACTTGCGTAGTTCCCCTTTAACTAAATGCTGAAACGCTGTGTAAACACACTCTCAGGCATCTCATTTGTCTCTGCATTGACTTAGATTTCACCAGCCTCACAAGTTCCCTTTTATATGGAAGTAAATACAAAAGTAGATATTCTTCATATATAATTAGGAAGATTCATGCATCTGTCAGATCAAAATACCTCTGCAGACTGTATAATCTCTGTATGCAATTTCCCACAGCACACTGAGTCCCAAAGTGGTGGGTCAGTGACCAAAAGTGGATTGTTTGTCCATTTGGAGTTGATTATGAGCATGTGGGTCAATTCATCTAAAAAGCATATAGCTTTAAAATAACATTTCTAGAGCAGGGCTTTCAGTTAGAAGTACTGTCTCCCACATCCTGGGAAGCATCAGCATGAGAGACACTTTTTGCACAGTTGGAGTTGGGAAAGAGGAAGTAAATAAGTCAAAATGTCTGTAAAACACAAATAATGCAGCTGCTAACAGCGATGTTGGGGCCAAGCAGAGCAGCAGGCCAGAGTTACCATGGGAACCTATCACGGCAAAGGCATGGCTGTACACAGTTATAATCAAAGATTTGTTTAGATATAACTTGATTTCTTGTTTGTCAAATTTGCTGCTGTGGCAGAATGTTTTTACATATTGAAAATGAATGTGGTAACATTTGTGAGCCTTGCCAACAACAAAGACAAATATGTTAGTTTTGATGAATGACCCAGGTTCTGGTGGTTGCTAGTAGGAACTTGGATTTGTTTTGTATTATATCACATTATCAGTTCATGACACAGTATCAGTTACACAACAATCTTAAGCTTCAACTTCAGGACTGTAAATATTGTTTCTGGATGACTTTCTCTATGGGAGTGTGTATTTGTAATGCTAAGATTAAGACAAAATGAAGTAGAAGGCCAAATTGGATTTCTTAGCAGGCAGACTGATCACTTAGCAGCTCCAATTAACATGATCCCTCATTAGTGTGAGAGTTTGCTCTCAACAGACACAAAATGCAGCAAAGCTAACGGGAAGCTCCTCGTGTTTAGCAGCATTGATAGATTTCTGGACAAATGAACAATCTGTACACACATGCTTTGCAGTAAACACACCAGCTAACGGTTATCTATTTAGACATTAAGGAAGGGCCGAGCAACATTAGCATTCTGTTCAGTTATATTAGTCTAAAATTCACTCTAAAGGTCTAAATACACTGTTGCCTAGAAAATTGGAGTAATTTTGTTTGCAGACACATTCCTCTTTTTATTCCCATTTGTACACATCAGTAATTACCTTTGACCAGGTTACCAGTTTTGAGAAGATATACACTTTATCTATCAAGAATTAATCACATAATCACGTGAGAAGAGGTTAAAAAAAAATCCATCTCTATTGAACTTTATGGAATATCAATATATAATTGTAAAAATTATTAACTGTATTAACACTGAATATAATTAGATCATTCACAGTATGATTTAACATCTAAACCTCACAATAGTTACAGCATCAGAAACACAGTAAGGAGGTACCATAGGGTGATAAAAGCTGAAGAAATAAAACACAGCTGCATGAAGCCATAGGCATATTTAACAAATCCATAGGGGGCAAGAACTGCACCTTGTTAGCATTACTACAGTAACTAGTCCTTTGATATCCCAGAACACTTCTTTATTTTATTTTATCATTCTGCACCAATTGCAGCATTGCACCCTTGCATCATGCACTTTTATAATTTTACTGTCATGTCTCTACACTAGAGTCCTTGTTAGCAGCCCCTCTTATCGTGTTCTGCAGTCTTAAATATGCGCTGAATCTTTTGGCTTAAAATTAATTGTGACATCAAGTTATTACATTGTCACAGGGAAGTTTTTGAAAACTTTGACAAAGTGCAAAATGAAATCATTAGTGATCTCGCAGGATCTTCTTGGGAGATTTTCTGTACCGCTGCAGACAGTTTCAGGCGCTTATTTTTGTCAGAACCGTAGCCAATTAAATTCTACTGTAGGTGTTTAGCATTGTACTGCAGTGTATCCCGTACTGGTTCAAACGGCAGCTCAAAATAACCAGCTGAGGTGTCACAACGGATTAAATTAAAGACATCAATGTTTTACAAATTGAACAATAAACTGCTTTTGCACATGTATGACCCTGCATAGACAATGGTTGCACAAAAGTGTGATATCTGTCAGCACGTACTGATAGACTGTGTTGGAAGAACATACAAAACAGCATGGTGCATCACCTCAAAGACTTTTAGGAACTTTCACAATGTTTTTTTTTTTTTTTTTTTTTTTTTTTTGTACCTTGTTTCTATAAAAGTCTGGATATCAAATGACTCAAACTTTCTAGTCTCAGTCTAATAATAAAAGATGAGCACAAACAGCTTCAACTTCTCTTCCCAAGAAATCAGTGATTTTTAGATGTGACAATGTTGAGTGACTCCCTGGGTCTTGACGCTGCAGATAAGAACACAGCACATAGTTGACAGAAGTAAAAGGCAACTCTACATAAAGTCTAGCAAAAGCTCAGTCTGGAAGACTTTCTTTGCACAATCTCTCACGGCGGCCCTTAGCCAATCGCTCCAAAGTTGTCAAACTCAGCTGTTTGCCTTCAACAGTTCAACTGCCATTTCACCAAAGGAATAATTTAAACAAAATTTTGTGACCCACCTCCACCCTGTCACCACCTTGACCAGGAATGCCTGACCGTCTCCAACCACATCATATGATCAGAGGTTTCAGCTTAGATCAAATTAACCTTTGGGAGAGATTTGTTTTGGCCATTCACGGGATGAACATTCAACATAACAACGACAGAACCACATAAAATCTAACACAAAAACTCCTCTGCTAGGAAGTGCCTTGCCTTGCCTTGCCTTTCTGTATCTTATGATCGACTAATTGTTGGGGTCTGTGTGCTACTGTGCACTTTTTCTGTCCAAGATAAATTCCATTTCATTTCAAATGTGTTTATATTAATTTCTTCCTCCTATCTCTTATGAGTGAAAAGGATGTGATAAGTCAAGTTCTGTGCTTAAACTGCACTGCATTATTGAAGCTGGGGTACAAATCCTTGTGCTAATTTTATGTTCCTAGAGTCAGAACTGAGAGGAGGTTTTTATGATGTATGAATACATATTTACTAACATTAAATAGACATCCCCTCTTTCTTCACTCTTTTAACATCTATCGTGCTGCACCTGGAAAATTAATTCAGAAATCATTATGTCATTAACTGTGAGAGATTAATTACGGTTTTAGTGTGACACCCCAGAATACTATCATTCTCTGCTGCCTCTCCACACTGTGTTTCACATAGCCTGTCACTGGGCTGTACTCACTGGGATAAGTGCTGGATTACACTGCAGCACAAAACAAGAAAAGAGCTAAAGCTTTTTGGAGTATCCAGTAGCAATGGCAAACAGCAGAAGTAATAAAAGGCCACTGGGAGAATTAAAAATTGTAATCCTGTGGAGAGAGAGGAACCAAAAAAAAGCAGCATTGGACAGGTGGTAAAATTTTTTAGAGGAGATCTTAAATTTAAGAACACCTCAAGTATTTCTGCTGTCAGAGGCTGGTAATCTCCTCAGCTAGAAGCTCTCCTTGCTCGGAGAGGTACGCTGCATATGGAATACCGTAAGCTTGCTTTAGTGAGTAAGCAATGAATGCAGCCACATCCCAGCTCATTTCACTTCAATACTTAATCTGTTCCTCCAGCAAAATATGAGGAGAGGGAGTTTGGAAACAAAAATCCATGCAAATAATTCATCGACCCATGAAAACGATCTAAAGACAAGGGTAACTGGACCTAGCCCATCCATATCTGTAGAGCATATCCAACACAGAGTATTGAAATCCCTGGGGGCTAAAGCTCTAACCCATTGGGACATTCTGTTGTTTTTAAATACAAATAGTTTAGGGTTGGGATTGGAACTTCTGATTCATTTTGGATCCAGCTCCAACAGATTACGTCCAAAATGCAAGATGTGTGGGAGGGTGCAAATGACAAGTTCTTAGTTTAACTATGGTTCAACATATTAAAATAAGAAATATTTACATAAGCACTGAACCACAGAAGCCCAACATCCAAAAGAGTCAGAGTCGAGAAAGTGTTATCGAATGTTTCTAACATCAAGGCCCTGACAATTCAAGCAGATTTCACCATTAATCTGGGAAAGGTCAAAAGACCTCACTGCCACTTGTTTTGATATGGTAGAATGTAACGTGGATGAATAGACTTATGAAAAGCCAATTCACCTGCATGTGTTTGAGTAGAGGGAGGAACTAGGGTGTCTTAAAACATGGAGACGCAAAGTCATCTGAAGCAGAAAGGGGAGTGATTCTTCTCTGACATGGTGCGGGGCAGGGTATCGAAGAGTGAATGAATTAATGGATGGATGAATGAATGAATGATTGAATGCTTGCTTCATCCTCATTCCTCTACAGTGTGTGGATGTGTGTGTGAAACATGTGGGTGTGTGACTGTGGAGCTAATATTATGACAGATTGACACAGAGGCTCGAATAGGATTATTTAGCAGCAGGACTGATTAATTACTACCCTCAATTAACATGGACCCTCATTAGTGTGTGGTTTAGCTTTCTGACTTCCTGTGTCTGGTGTAAGCATTTTTCTAGCTTCAGCACTCACCTCCCTCTCCCTCTCCCCCCCCCTCTCTCTCTCTCTGCCCATCCTTGTTTGCCCCCCACTCCCACACCCCCCTCTCTTCCAGCACAGCGTTTTCGACTCTCTTCCCTCCAGTGGGTTTCAAGCCAACATCTGTTAATCAACTCCAAATATATGTATGTGTGACTGATGTCTGTGCACATATGAGGGCATCACTGTGTGTGTTCATTTGTGTCCCTATTCTCCATTCTAATTAAGGTGATGGTCTGTGAAATCGTTAATTGCTGCTTCTTTGTCCCATTTAAGGTTTTAAAGGGATGTGTTTGTTTGCCTGTGTGTGTGTGTGTGTGTGTGTGTGTGTGAGAGAGATAGAGAGAGAGAGAGAGAGAGAGAGACATGTAGGAGTCAGAGTTGTGGAACAAAAAATGCTTATTGAATTCTTATAATGACACTGAGTTTTCTGCAACCGTTGGCAACCCTTTATCTATTCAAACAGTGTCAGCTTGTGAGAGAAAGGTGTCATCCTTTCCACTGAGGATGGAGACACAGAAATGCATCTGCTCATGCTCTCATTCAGTAACAGCCAAAGCAACCACAGTGGGTATTTAAAGCAGGGACTGGAGCTGTTGTGGTGGAAAGAGTGGATTAAACACACTGCCTTATCTTTTCTATTCACTTTTGGGGATGGATAACTAACTGAGCTCGAGGTTAAACTACATTTCTAAGAAGTGTTTGCGCTGGGTAACGGTTTTCTGGGGAGCAGTGTTTGCCAGAAGACACGCATCACAGCATGACCAGACGTTAGATCGATATCTTTTATTGTCTTATGAAGACAAAAAAAGAGAAAAGATTGAAATGTTACTCCACCACCTGTGCACATTGTTCACCTGCAGCAAAAAGCAAAGATTGAGCATCTTCCTTTGACAGTACATTGTTCTTCTTTATTAGATTAGATAAGATTAGATTAAATTAGATAACTTTATTAGTCCCCAAGGGGAAATGTAAAATGTCATAGCAGCTGAGACATACATGGCACAGAGACAAAAAACATGAATCACAAAAATGCCTACAGTAAAATACATATATACCCCACCCCTCCGAAATTAGTGTATATGTGAAAACAGTTATGAGTGCATGTACAAGGTTAAAAGTGCATGTACAGGGTTGAGAGTGCATATGAATTTGGAAGGCACTGCGAAGCCTGCGAAGCTGCGAAGCCTGCGAAGCCTGCGAACCTAGTTCAGGCAGACAACTCAAGCTGCGCCCATCCTGATCAGCTGATCAGTCACATGCTCGCCTCTCCAAATGGGGCGGGTTATTTAAACCCTTTCAAAGCTCACCTGCTCATCCTGGCAATGCTGCCACCGCTGCTGCTACTATTTGTCTGCTGCTGTCATTGCTGCTGAGCTGCTGCCCTGCTGGTGCCCTTGCTGCTGCTACTGCTTATCATCATGTTGCTGCTGCTGCTGCTCCTGCTGCCCATAAGGTTTTGCAAACCCACCACCTCCCCAGCATCCACTTGTGGGCTCTGTCTATGATCACCTGCAGGGGTCTGGTCTCTGTAATGTCTGTCAAGCAGATCATTATTCAGGGAATGGCACCAAACCTGCTGCAGCCATGCTCAAGAATACCTATGCTGTGCTTCAGCTCGCTATGCTTATGCTCAAATAAATGATTTGTTCTAATTTCAGAGTTGTCTGACTGAACTGTATTGTAGTGGGTATGAAAGATGCTTTGAAGCAGGGGAGTCTGAATCTGTTGCTGAATGAGCTCTTGAGTTAGTCCAGTGTTTTATGGAGGGGGTGGGTGTTACCTTTAGTGGGGATAGAGGTGTCAACACAGAAATTAATATACTCAGAGACAAAGCCATGATGCCATGCCCTCCTCATGTGGGTCATAGAGCCCTCTATGAGCCTTTATGAGACTCCATGGCCTCAGGGGACCATTTCCTCACTGTTCTTGTTGTGATCCGTAGCTGCTTAACAACCAGTCTGTATTTTGGAGTGAGCAGGACTAGGTTATGCTCTGACCTGCCAAGTAGGAGGAGAGCAATGGAGCTGTAGGGATCGTCATATCTCCCCTGGTTGTGCACTCAACAAATTGATGGAAAGTGGAGGAGTGTGGAGGACAGTTAGACATGGTTGAAATCCCCTCTGATAGTGATGAAAGCTTCAGGGTAATTTGTTTGTAGGCGTGCAGTTACACTATGGATGACATCACACGCTGCTTCAGCACTCCCAGAAAGAGGAATGTAAACAGTGACAGCACTGACAGCAGTAAGTTCCCTAGGGAGATACTGTAATATCGACAGAGGCATGTACCAAAAAAGATGTTCATTGATACAAGCAGTGTCGGTGAAGCTCTTTTGCTGCTAATTAGTTAGTTTTTTAAACTATTTTGATATTTTCACATGACTAACACAGAACCTGCTTTATAATCAAAACATAATCAAACTGCTCTCAACAATGATGAAAGATGAAAACAAAATTGAATGTATTACATGGAAGTTTACCTTGAAATAATACAGTAAACCTGAGTCTCTTTTAAATCAGGGGGTGGAGGGGAGCAGCTGCTGAACTGCAGACCAGAGTCTCTTTTTGTTTTGTTATTTTGGTCAAAGAAAAATAGCCACGTAGCCTACAGTTGTGCTGCAAAATCTATGATCCCAAAACATGACATTGTTTTTTTTTAGCAAGGGGACTCAAAACCTGCAGGGCAGTAGTTAAATGTGTGGGTGGATATAAACAGATCATCGCAGAACATGTTCCCTGTTTTACCTGACCCTTTTAACATATGCTCAAATATGATATTATAAAAGACAAATAAATAAATAAATAAATAAATAAATAATGCTGTGCTGGTGTCATGTCTGGATTATGGGCAGCTTTTTCAGAAGGCAGTAGGTGTTATTTATAGCTTGATGTTTAGGGCTGCCTGATCCTAGAGCTCCTCTGTACAGCTGGCCTGGGAGTCTGACCTCAATCTATCCTTGACTGCCTCTTAGTAACACAGTCCGGAGGTCGGTTTCAAGCTTATTTACATGTGTGAAATTCAGAATCATACTTTAAGATGTAAAGCAAAACATACATATCCAAGTTAATAACTAATGCTAAGATGCCCTGGGACAGTACAGCTGTTACTCACTGATGTTTAAAAGGGTAATAAAAACTCTCAAAAGACTTTGAAAGTGCTCTGTTCCCAACACTGGATTCAAGCTTGAGCACAAGACACATTGCAATTTAAAAAAAAAAGCAGATTCCAAATTTAAAATGAATTATGTCCTGACTTTGAAAGCATACTCCAAAGCACTCAAATCCAGCTTGTTACCAAGTTAACTAGGGGGTCTCTTCACTAGTGACTGACACCACCATTATTAGCTCAGCTGCCAGTGACTGTTGTCTCCTGGTTAAAAGCAACGGTGAATGACTGTAAGGGTCACTGGAGCAACTGTGATGTGATATTTCTGTTGCACAAAGGTGGCTGCTGAGAATCGTACATGCAGTGCTTATTGGCCTAGTTTTGCACTGACCTGAAAGAGACGCATAAAACAAGCAGCTCACACCTGAAACCAAACAAAGACCTTCAGAAACATGAACATGAGTGTTATAAGCCATGATGACATTGTTTACTATGAAAGGACAGATAATCAGTGACTATGAATTGGCCTCACTCATTGTGTTTCTCTTCCTGGTTAGATCCTAGAGGGCAATAACACTGTGTCAAGTTGTTCTTTAATCTCAGTCTTATGTCAGATTTTACATAGTTATTCAGAGGTACCTATTTTTTGTCATATACAGCTTTTAGATTCTGATTTTTTTGGCCAATGTAACATTTTTGTGGCCATATTGGATTCGCTCAGCAGGAACGTTAAGACATAAAGGTGAGTGGTGCATTTGTGGTCTGTTTTTTCACAAGAAAATAACAACTTACTCCAAAAACCTTCAGTTTGGTGTTGTAATGACATTTTATCTTCACTCTAGCATGGAAAATGGCATCAATGGTGACAGCTGCATATAACTATTTTTACACAAACAGCAGTTCTATGGGTGCTTTGGTATAACACCTCATAACTCACTCACTCACAGTCGTACTATTCACTTTTTATACTGAATCTTGACCCACTTTAGGTTTAAATGCATTGAATTTGTAATAGGTGAATGAGTACAAGGTGAATATCTGCTGTCACCCTCAGCAGAAAAAGGCTCTGAGCAAGCTTCACAGTTCAGGTAACATTTACAACTACATGTGGACACTAGGCTTGGTTGCAGTGTTGGAAAGGTCTCAACACAAGAGTTCTTCTCAAGTAAATACTTATTGGTCAAGAGAGTTGCTGCCGCAGAAGCAGTCCTGTCAAGGAGTTCACTATTAGGTGTGCAGGAGATGTAGCCACACCCACAACACACACACACACACACACACACAAAGGAAAACAGTCTTGTCACGGCTCAGGCCCTAACTGTGTTTTGCTGTTAGACAGAGTTATTTTGACAAAAACTGGACAAGTGAAGCAGTAAGCAGACAGCTCATTCAGCCAAAGCATGGCCAGAAATATTACACCAAACAAATGCTATTGTTGCTGCATCAATGATGTAAGCACAAATGCTCAGAAGGCAACATTTTCACATTTACACACATTGTTTTTTTTATCTGCATACTTCCATTCTACCCCCTACCTCCTATTCTCCTCTGTCTCACTCTCCACCACTTCAGTCAGTGTAAACTGTATCCCACAGCCATTAGCAGATTTTCTCCCTTCTACACCAGCACATTGGAAATCGCACTCACGGCATGTAAATGATAGTCTGCTGCTGCTAAGCTATTGATTACTGAGTATGAACCTTCCCAACATGCAGTGTAATGATGTGTAATTCTGGAGTTCTGCAAGATATTAACAGACCGAATTATAAGTTTGTAGCAGACCTGGTCCTAAAAGGTGGTGTGTGCATGAATGGCCTCATTTGCTGCAGGTTTAAATGAATGAATATAAAATCATGCCAGTGCAAATAATGTTGACATGAAAGGATCAAAACATGCATTAGACATTTGACTAAAAGTCCATCCTTATGACTGAAAGTCATCATGAGTAATTAAACTGCATGTTTAATATCTAGTGAAGGATAATGTAATACTAGGCAGGCCCCCATCACACATTATTCACAGACAGCACTCTGACAGAAGGATAGAAATGTAGGGCTTGGACGATGTACAAAGAATTAGTGGTTTTAAATCAGGTCAAGACTGTTGAAATGCTGAACACCAATAAAATGATCTGAACACACCAACACCGACAAGAAAGCACAATTTTAAAGCTAAAGAAATGTTAAATAGAAACAATGAAGTGAAGATAAATCACCAGGCACAGTCTCACAACACCAACAGTCCAGGTGGCATCATGACCATGAAGAGGTCACTGCAAACAAAGACAGCAACGACATACAAAAAGGTCTTAAATAATATGAAAGACACAAGTTACTTTTTTGGCTGTGGGGCAATATTGCTTCATCCTTATCTTTAATATGTTTGACTGATCATCGATTGACCACCTTTTCTTTCATTTTTTACATCCTTTATTCTGCTTCTGCCGCAGCCCACACTCACAGTCAGAAGGTAAAAGTGTTCTGCTGGAGATATGAGCTGAATGTTAAACTTTCTGTGAAGCCACATTCACAACAAAAGCTAAAGGACAAATTCTGTGTGTTGTGGGAGATAAAATGTCCTATCTGTCTAGTCTCTAAATGTTTATTGTAGCTCTCCAAGTTGGTTATTACTGTATCTCTTATGCAGTTGTGGTGAATTTTATCTTTCCATGCTGTCCTCAGAATATTGCAGCTCATAAATCTCTGGAAGACACACACACTAGATTATTGTTACACAATGTCAGACAGACAGACATAGGCAAGCAATGGCTCGGGGAGGACACATGTACACACACACTGATGACACACACTGGAGCACATACACTAGTTCCAGTAATAGATAGAGGATGGTATCAATCAAAAGTATGGATTAATGTAAAAACTCTTCCAATGAAGCTGAAAATCAATATTTACATGCATGTACAGAGTAACACACACACGCCCAGTTACCACGCCTACATATACACCAACATCCCATGCAGTCAAAGAGATGATAACAGTGTAAAGTTTTTTTTTTCCTGGCCCATGGTCAGATTTTTCTTCATCATATAGCAGCTAGAGAAAGAGAGAACTGACAACTTGTCTATTGACAGAGAGAGAGAGTGGTAGAGAGAAAAAAAGAGAAAGAGAGGAATAGAGAGAAGGAAAGAAGAATGGTAGAGGAGAGACAGGACACAGAGATATAAAGGAAATTCGACAGAATCTCTGTGAATTGCATCAGCTGTGAATCAGCCTGTATCCTGGACAGAAATGTGTGTGTGCATGTTGTGTGTGCGTGTGTGTGTGTGTGTGTGTGTGACAGAAAGACAGAGTGACAGGAAGTGAGAGAGAATACGCAGCCTGAGATGATGAGAGGACGACGGGTGAGGAGACGAAAGAGAGAGGGAGAGGTTGCAGACACAAGCTGTGGTTTTTCTAAGTGCCACGTCCTTGTGTTTCCTGGATGTGTCTGCCTCCGAGCTCATTGTTGCCAGTCACTGAGAAGACTTTATGTGGAGCTATGTTCTATGGATGGATCTGCATTTACAGTGAATCTGTCCTATACCTTCCTGTGAGAGAGGGCAAACATACAGTTACCCATTAAATCATTAATGTAGTTTTTCCAATCCCTGAATATGCCACATATAGTGTGTTTAAGCTCAGCAAGCAATAACAAATTTGGCTTCACTAATTTTCATATATCTGAATGCCTTTTTAAGAGGTATTAAGCATTTAGGATGTGATATTAGAAGATAACTTTGCCAACTTAACAGTACAGTACAGACATGATATGACATGGTTTAGAGGCTTTGGCAGATGGATTTTCTATATTTAGTCAAGTTAACTGCTTCTAGTCTTTATGTTTAGCGATGATTATCCATTGGTCCATCTCATTAACATCTTGGCAACAAAGAGTAATGAAAATGCATTTCCCAAAATATGATTATCCAATGAGACTTTTCTTTTAATGCTAACATTAGCATTAATTGCTGTATTCTTACCAGTCTAGAAGAAGTATTGCAAGTTCAGTATTTAATCAGCACTCACCACAGGCTCTGGGAAAATAATCCTCTTGTTAAGCTTCTATTTCTACCATTTATTTTCTTCTTCTAGTAAGTATGCAAACCAGCGAGCACCAGTGTGCCTGGACCATGTCGTCGTTTTCCAATAATGACTTACAGCAGCGACCGGTCCACGCAGAATAAGCAGCTATGCTCTGTGCGTCTATCAAGTCTATCTTGTATTACAACTGCTCTCAGCAAGTCTGATCAGTAAACATCTGTTAATGCAGTGGCTGCAATGCAATGTATCAAACTTACAAATGGCCCCTTTAAATCTGTTTCAGATGCAGTCATTAAAAACTTGAGCTCCATCTGCACTGAACAGACAGAACCTCTCTTACTTGTGCCATAGAGCAATGTCAGGATTACTGTATGTGTGTGTTTTGTCATTAAAGACCACAGTTGCCATGCTGCCAGCCTCTTTATTTGGTTAGAAAGTGTTGTATCCACCACTCAGCACCACAGAGACCTAATCCAGTGCTTTTGAAACAACAAAGAACACATTTATTCCGTGCCAGCATGCCGCTGTCTCTCTACCACACAAACCCATTCAGAGCCTTCCTTGCCGCCCTCGTCATACGTCAGCCCCTCCCTCTGTCTTTTCATTCTAATGCTTTTCCTCCAACTCTTCTTCCCCTCTCCTCCTTTCACCTCTCCAGCTGACCCCTTCTTTCCCTCCTTGTCTGTGTCGGGTCTCTCCTCCCTCTCTTTTTGGTCACCCTCCTGTCTTCTCCTCCCTGACTCTTCTCCTCCTTGTTGCTTTTCTCCCCCTGCTCACTTGTTCACTGGCTCCCTCCCCTCCTCGCTCCCTCCCTTCATCTCTCTCTGCATTGCAGTATCTGTGTCAGCCATCGGCAGAATAGGCTGTCTGGTGTGTATGTGTGTGTGTGTGTGTGTGTGTGGACAGTCATGTGCACATTTGCAGGCGTGTGTGTGTGTGTGTTAGATACTGCAGTCCCTCCTAAGCAGCTGGACAGGAACTGAGATGGATAGCATTTGTTCCCCCCACTCTTTTTCCCTCTCGTCCTTCTCATCCCTCCTCGTCCTAATCTTGTATCTGCTTTTGTTTTGCTCTGTTTTTAAGGCTTTTGCTTTCTTTCTACAGTGTATACTTTCATCCTCTTGCACTTGACTCTGTTTTTTTTTCTCATTATGTTCTCTGATCCAATTTCCCTGCTCCTTTTCCCTGAAATGCTCTTTCTTCATGTATTTTTCTTTTTTCTACATCACTTACTCCCTTGCTCTCTGAAGTTTTATATAAAGACACACATGGCAGCCGATCGCCACTTTCAGAAAAGACTGTAATCACACCGGCACTCAGTACAAGACCACCCGCAGTGCTGACCAAGGGAGAATATGTATCCTTCCCTTTAGCAGACACACAGCTCTGGACTCGTGCTGAGAGTTGACTTCAGGACACTGGTGCCCTTCTCCTCCTCCTCCCCCACACGCCTGGTCAACTGACCAGGTCCTGCTCAGACTCCTTTGATCAACTGTTCCCCTGCAGTGAATCACCAGGAACAACTGAGTCCCATGTGTAAAAGCAGTTCAGCCTGTTTTACCATACCTCTTCTTTCCATTTGCTGTGACACTGTGGACAAATGAAGAGCCATGAAGTGCAGTGCTCGGTCATAGCTGATACATTATAATTGTTAATATAATCACAGAAGCTGTTCATCTAACACTGATGCAGCATTAGTTATCCAGCCCCACATTTACTACACAGCCTGTAATTAAAGCTCGGAAGAGGAAGAAATCCATGGTCTGAAAACCGAACCCTGATGATGTCATAGTGATGTTATCAGGGAATTTTAGAGGCATTATTTACTGCAGTATTCATTTGTTGGATTGTTTGGATTGTGTTTCATTCATCTCAGTCATTTTACAGAAAAATTTGTAATGGTGCTGAAGTGATGAGGACAGATAAATGAATCTGCATCTTATATAGGTAGGTAGATAGATAGATAGATAGATAGATATAGATAGAAGCTACACTACATGTCACAAACTCAATATGCTCTCTGTCAGCCACTTAGATATCTTTTTTTACAGTGAAAACAGGAAAGGAAACGTAGTATAATACATCATGTGACGGAACAATCACAATCCATGAATATAATCCATGTTCAATCCAGTCCAGGTCACTGATACTGGATTACTGTGCATACCAAATAGAGTTAAGGCAAATACAATATATGTAAAAGGTGAAGGGGGATTGTGGTACAGGACAGAACAATACCTTGTGGTAGTATTGTTGTTATCTGCTCACAGCCATTTCTCCATTCACTCCTACACATGTACCACACATGCAGAGTGCTGATTTTTAATGACCAGTTAGATGCAACAGCTAAACCCTGTGGGTGTTAATGGCTGAGTGACAGCACACCCTCACACCCTCTGAGGCACAAATGACTGTGACACATGCAGGAGCCTGACGAGCGCGGCGGCGTGCGCGGGTCAGGTATAGCACACGGGTCGGAAATAGGTTTTGCTTCTCATTTTAAAAATAGAAAGTGCTCTGCTTCTAATTCCATAACATGGCAAGGCAGACTGTTTCCATAAAATGAAATGACCTACCACCTGCTCACATTTTGGAAATGACAGGGATGGTTAAGAGCCTGGCCTCACTGGTGCTGAGTGTAAAGTTGAAGTAAATTGGTTGGGTATTAGAGTGCAAGTCCATGTAATGACTTGCTGTACGGATTTTAAGATATGCTGTAAAGCTCAGAGGCAGTGATACTCCTTCACCCTCTGCTCCCAGCCTGGAGTCCTACAGGAATGCTCTGGATAGATTCAAAGATTTCTGTGGTCATGAAGACAGAAATGTTCTTTTGTCTGGATGACAAAGGGGAAAAAAAGCATATTCTTTTAAAGAGAGGACCTCAATTCCCGACATTTCACGTACTCTTACAAAGGTGTAGTACTCACAAGTGATGATAAAGAGGAAGGATATATATTTTTAAGTGGTACTGGTAGAGTTCAGAAAATGTTGGATTGTGCATCTTTTTGTTAGTTACCACTCACTTGTAAATGTCCATGTTTGCTCTCCTCCATTTCTTATAGACTGAGTTTTAACTTTTCTCAACATTTAATCGCACTTGGTTAAATATCAGAATCAAAACTGCACCTCCATCAAAAACAGCTGCACACTCAGCTCTGAGTGCAGATTTTTTTATTTCTTTCCCTTAAACAACAATGTGTTGGCACACGGCCTTTGTCAAGTCTAACCTGAGACAGCATGAAGGGTGGCTTATGAAGCTTTTTGTGCGCAGTGCATACAACTGGTGTGCATCTGAAACTAATCATCTAGATCTCAGCAACAGAGGGCTAACATACATAAATAAATTCCCCAAATACAATACAAACACATGGATGATCAGATAGTGTATCATTCTAGAGAAATGGAAACAATGTAATCCATTCAGAAATCCAGCATGAGAGTTTTATGCTGCATTAAAAACTCAAAGTACAATAGGTGCCATTAATAAATGATTTCATGAATTAATAAACTGGTAACCTGGACAGGTATGTTCGTTTTTTTCCACATGATATCTATTACTTTCCATTATCTTCAAACCCTGAATGATCATCTAATATCAATATATTACTTGTTATAAGCCAAAATCACAATATTAAAACTAGTAAGTACTTTTTGTGCCTAAACCTGACCAATCCATGACTGTTAATATAGTAACAATGGTGACAAAAGTCGGTATCATCTTCAGGATGATGGCTGTGACCATACCAACCAACGTCTGGTATATGTATGCCTGCTTGTGTTGAATTGCTTATTCCAGAGACTTTCCCATCAGTATCAGAGGATTGAAAAAAATGACCTACTGGATACTTAGGATGGAGTTTTTAAAAAAAAATATATAGATGGATTTAGTGGACCATTCATCACAGTTCTGTATTGGAATTGGAATCGGTCATCCTTTGCATTCAGTTGCAATTGGCTCCAACACTGGCAAAGCAGGAGTGAAGGAAGACTTGATTTATCTCCACATTTGCCTTAGAATAATCAAGATCTTAATGAGCTTTAGCTGAGGTCGTATCATACATAACAACGTGACATGTTAAGTTTGAACAATAAATGTACATTTGTTGGCAGAATTTAAATGTCCTAGAGTCCTTAAGTCACATTTTGGCAGTGATACGTGCACTACAAGATAACACACAAGGCGCCAAATTTAGTTCAGTCAAATGATGCTTTGTCACCTTGGATTTGCTTCCTCAGTGTTATTGCATGGTTTTCATCCTTGTGCTTTGTGTGCCACTTATTTGCATGCCAAATGAATATTCAGCATTTTCCTGGAAATCACACACAGTAAGATTTCAAATAACTAAGTCAAAAAAAGAATAGACTAAGTAATTAATAAACTTTATAATGAAGCCCTTGTTTTGACAGTCACTGCACTGTGCTGTCGTTAATTTGAGAATGATCTCTATATTAGCTCTTCTACTGGGAACTACTGGGAACTTTTAAGTTCAGGAGCAGGCGAATTATGTTGTACAGGCTGGACTGATGGATGATAGATACAGACAGACAGAGATGTGATCGAGAAATAGACAGAGTCCTGGCCATCAGACAGCTTCGTGACCATTTGTTCTCAGCTTAACAGAGCTCTGCTCAAAGCTCCTATCCATCGATCATTCTCCATCAGTCCCCTTCTCTTTCTGTCCAACCCCCCTTTCTCTGTTTTTCAATGAGTCCATCAGCCTCGAGACCCATCTGTATTGGCTCTATCCATCAGTCACTACAATCCTCAATCTGCTTCCTTCAAAGTTCATCCACTGTAGCATCTTCCCTTGGTGTCAATCAAGGCCTACAGGATGACTAGGCAGGCATGCAGGTGCAGAGATCCATTATCTATCATTCAATCTCTGTCAACCTACAAGATCTCTGCTTTGTCTCAGCTACAGAAAATGTCAAACTAGCCAAGATGTCCAAAGATTCTTAAATCACAGAATTTTACCTTAACCCCTCATTGTGTTACTTATCTTTGGACAGGATGGTGGAGGGAAGGATCTTGACTCCCTCTGACTGGAATCCATCTTGCTTTTGCTTTCTGGGTTTGATGGAAAGGCAGCACCATCAGCAGCAGAAAATCCCTGACGGTTTGAGCTCCAGAGGAAAAACCGTGCAGGGTAACTGGCTAACTGGTCAACATTTCCACCACGCAGTTTAGTTATAGACGCTTCTTTCTTTGTTTCTTTTTTTCAATATGCACTTCTTACAAGGGGATATTAATATGTACCTTTTTTATAGAAGTTTTAAAGCTGATTTAACTCTACTTTAAGGTAGATAATTGTGTTTAGAAGTCTGGGAAGTCCCAGTTGGAGCCATGTAATTTTATTTGGAACTTAGGCATGCAAGAGTGTAGCCAAATCCATTGCTATATTTGTTCCTGCATTGAGTACAAAGTGTTTTAGCTATATCCACTGCTTTTTGTAAGTGATGCTGCCCTATATTCAGTGAATGCCAGACCAGTTGTTCTGACCAGATGTGAGATGACAGCAACTGCAAAGTCTTTTTTTTCTCTATACAATCAGTAAACTTAAACATAGAGCTAAACAGGGAACATGAAATTCAGTTAAATCACACCTTGGCATACCAGACAGTGAGGAGGATAAAACTTGTTATTCATGTTACATCTGCAGTCTCAGTTTAACATCTGCTATTGATGAGCATCAAACAACCATTTAGTCCAAAATGTGTATAGCATGTATTAGCAGCTGATATATTGCTGTGTGGGAGTGATAAGCCTGGAGAAGAGGGAGGCATAGCTTATTTAAATAGCATCAAAATAACTGAAGTTATATCAGGTCACTTTTCACATAAAGAAGGTCTTGACTCTCCTATTTACAATATTATTTACAGATACCTACTGTAACGTTCCCCCATGAGACAAACACAAAATCTCCCAACAGGTAGCAACCCTGAGGGACATTTAGTGGTTCCAGCTCTTGCAACAGAAGGAGAGTGTTAGTAAGATGCATCCATTGGATATGAAATGGGTTTGGGCCAAGCTTGAAGTTTGGCCAACTGGTTCCATGTGGCTTCATAGATCATGGTAAATGTAACCGGCCCAAGCACAGAACTTTGGGGAATTTCATTACTACTATTTATATTAATGGTCAATTCATTATCACTAAGATCTAAAAAGACAAGTTTAGAGCTGAGTCCTTTGGCTGATACAATTAGAAGGTCATTTGTAACTTCTCCCCAGTGTCTCTGCTGTGATGTATTCAAAAAGAAACAGAATTGTGACTACTGCCTCAAGGAAGAGGATCTTTGACTAAAATACCTGAACTGAGGTAGGATTCTTAAGAAGTTTAATTACATCTCTCTACCGTGGACAGATTGGTTATATCTAGTGAAGAGGAGGTAACCAAACTCCTTAAGCAGCACTGGGATCAGCTCTAAGTAGCATGTTGATAGTTTAGATGAAGAAATCAGAAAAGTTAGTTGGTGAAGGTCGATGATAGGCTAACAGTCATATATCAGGTTTTACAGCTGATTCTATGGTTCCAGTGTCTGAAAATAAAAGTATGCCAGGTGAGAATGGGTGGTGATGAATTATGTCCCTAGTAGTTAGAATTTTATCACTGAAGAAGTTCATGCAGTTGTTATTACTGAGACCTATAGGAGTACATGGATCAATAGAGCTATGACTCACTCTGGCACCCATACAACTGAAAAGGAACCCACGGTTGTTTTTATTTCTCCTCTACTCATGATAAGTTATAGGCTACTCTTGCTTTCCACAGGCTCCTATATGTTTTAAGACCGAGCAGGATTCTTCCTGACTGGTAAAAATGACAAATCCTTTCCAGTTTTGGCAATGTTATCCTTAAGCTGGAGTTTGGAGCTAATCTTGCATGTGCTACTATTGTCTTTTTAAGATGGGTAATGAACTCAAGTGTCATTCACAACCTGCCTGCACTATGAAGAAAATGTTCCATTTATTATATTATTACAATTAGAGGTGAAATGGAATAAAATACAGCATTTGGCAAAGACCCATATACACGTAGAGGTCAAGTGATACTTCCACTTCTTTAACAGTAGTAATTACATTTTTGTGCAAAATAGAAATGCTTTGTTAATTCAGTAACTTCTGCTCCTATGAATTTTTGATATATCCTATCAAGCCCTAAAAGTTTTACATCTGTGAATTCATAACATTGAATCCAGAACTTTATTCCAGAATTTTATTGATTGCTGTTATTCATACTGCAAAGAATTAGCAGACATTGAAGTAGGGCAAAAATAGGATGGTATAATCTTTACCAAGAAAAGTGTCTCAGAGAACAATATCAGCAGTAAAGTCCAAAATCTGTATCATAATAAAGACATAACATAATTTTATAAATTTTGCATTATTTCTTATGTTTACATTAGTTTAGGTATGTTTTGAATTGAATAGCAGACATAAAGTAATTCAACATAATTGTGTCAGCTCAAGTTGATTAAGCAACTTATTACCATTTTCCTTACTGTGACAATTGTGTCACATTACATCATGTATGATTATAGCTAGGCTAACCTGTCTCTTTTCAGTCTGTACAGGAAATGTAGTCGAAACAGGTTACATGTAACATATGACATGTTATTAAAGCTATAGTACTGATAACTGGGTTGAAACATGACTTAAGTAACAAAATACAAGCTTTTTCTTAAATCAGCTAGTTCTGCCTCAGGAGCCCATTACTGTTTTTGAAATGGTGTCAGGGGTAACTAAATTCACATTGCCACATGACTGCACCAGAACGTTCATTAGGAACTTCATGATTTAAAGTAAAAGATGAAACAATATAAGGCATTTTCCAGAACATTTAATGGGTTTAAAAGGTCCTGCAGAGAGCCACATGTATATCCACAGAGCTGTCGACACTGGAGAATGTTCAGGCTGTACCCATTATCACTCTGCTATAGGAGACACAGCACTCTGGCTGGTAATTAGCTGCTGTACTGAGGGATATAGCAAAATTACCTTGGTTGAGGAGAGCTTCTAGCAGCACAGAAATGTCATTTGTAGACACAAGTTCTGTTCTTACCAAGACTCTGATTCTTGTGGTTCCACAGTGACAACACTTGCGTCACTTTTCCCCAAAGTCATCCTCTTCAAACACCGAAGAAGAAGCGAGATATGACAAAACATTGTGAGTCAGAATTACAATCTCTCAGACAGACTCTCAGTAACTATCATAAAACCCCATAACGCTCAGTTCCTGTTGTTTATTTGTTATTAAGGTGAAGGTATTTTGCCAGAATAGATTGCACAACGTGTCAAGAGAGCTGCTGCTCAAAGCAGTGGCAATCAATTTCAGTTATACGGCTGAATTGATGGATTTGGTCCTGCTCAGTGGGACCAACAGGAGCGCAGCAGCAAAAGCCTGTATTGCTGAAGTTAGACTAAAGTAGATGCAGGCACTAATTGGATATACTGTAGTGTCTGTGTGTGTGAGAGTAACAAGAGACAGCAATGTAATTACTAGAGTGACACCATTTTGGGAAAAGGAACTATGTCCCCTTTTGTTTCACGTTTGTAATTCATAAACTGTGTTTTTTTTTTTTTTTGTATGCTCTTCACACCACTGATGTAATGTGTCCTGTTAAGTTCTACGTGAAAGGCATCATCATCAGTGGGAAGACACAAAATACATTTACTGAGATATAGCGGAGTACAGTTTTGAGGTTTCCATGTTTAATTTGTGTTTTTATTTAATGCTACTTAATAATTCTACCTCTACATGTATCTGAAATTTAAGCACATGAGATTTATTGGAGGAAAGGATGCCTTTTACATATGCTAAGCACACATGACCAGCTCGTCGTCAGTTAAAGTTCAAAGCAGTTAATCATCTCTATCTCCTGCTCCTCTTTTTCCTCCACTGGTATCATTTCTTTCTCTGTTCCTTCTTCTGAAGGTTATTGAGAAGAGATCACAAAGGAGACACACTCTGTAGACCCAGACCCAGTTTCATGGTAATATCTCAGGTAAATACAAATCAGATGGTTAATTATCTGTTTTGCCTTCATTTGATATTATAGCACCCTGAGGCAGGCATTAATTGTCCCCCAAAGCAGGCTTCATTAAATTTAGTTTTTGAACCCTCTCACGTATAGTGGACACCACGGTGGACTGATATATAAAAGCCAAGTTTTTGTAAATGTCTCGGTTTGGATGGTGTACTACAGTAAATCAGTCACAAGAGTGGACAATCCTCAAAAACACCTTCGGCTGCCACAAATGCAGCTAAACCAAAACCAGAATCCAGAAACATCGGGCTAAATTTGTGAATACTGATATTGTAAGTAGAAAGTAGAAGTAGAAATGAGTAGAAGCTTATCAAATCCTGCAGAGGGCATTGCTGAACCTGCTGTAAATAACAATTGTCAGGTAATTATGAATATTCCTCTGACCAACTAATTGGCTGATGTTGAAATCACTGCAGCTATAGACACTATTTTTATTTTCTGTTTTTAGGTTAATTAGGTTAATTTCTTCCAGCAAAGAACATAGTGAATATATTAAAATCAGTATTTTACAGCCGTAAAACGAAATCTCATGTTCAAAATTTTCACATTTTACACTGTGTGTTTACCACACTGTTATTGAATAACACTTAGCATTGAATAATTAAACACTTGCTGTTTACCACTGTGGACAGGTAAAAAAAAAACCTAGCATGTAAACTGAAATGAAAATTAGGATTAAAAATTATGATGCGTATTTTAATAAGAATTAAAAAATACAGAAAAAAAATTTAAACTTACCCTTTTATAATTTGTGCATGGAATGTGGTTAATTTCACTTTTCATGCACAGCTGTTCAGCATATATCTGGAAATAGATTATCAATGGCCTGTCACTGACCGACAGCTGGTTCAGATGGTAATCAAACAAATGCAGTACATTAAAAACTGATGTGTGTGCACACTGTTCATCTCTATGTCAGCCCTGTTATGGACTGGCGACCTGTCCTGGGTATACCCTGCCATTACCCTTTGTCAACTGAGATTGGCTCCTACCGGAACCCTGCATGTAAAAGCAATATAGAAAACAGATGGATTGATAGGTAGATGAATATAATGTATTACAAACTCGACTGACATTATGGAAAAAAAATTGATTGAAAATAATATGACAGGGAATAACTGATTTGAGGTGTACCACAAGGGTCCATTCTTGGAAGCCTTTTGTATCTCATCTACATCACTGCATTTTCATATGTCCCTGTTGCCTTATGCTGATGGTACCATTTTGTGTCTTTAATTAAACTTGAAAAATAAAGTTATTTTAAACATAGAAGAAAATTTATGTAAGTATTTTAATGTGGCTTTATAAGTAAATGCTGGTTTCAACATTGTGTTAAAAGCCTGCATATCAGCAGTGTTTGAGGCTAAGAACAAATATGAAATCACTTAAGCCGTTGGATGATATCAACTACTGTTGAGTGATGCTAATGCACTCTCCCTCATTTAGACAGGTGGCTGAAAATATGGTGTGGAAAGACTTTGCTTCTTCCCAGTACACTGAAATTAATTTCCCCAAAGACATTAGAGTTTTTGCGCACTCAGACACTCATAACCTTATTAGCTGATAAATGTATCACAACCAATGACTTGACCATGTTCAGGTGCTTTGGATAATTGAGGTTGGATGGCTCATGAGAAGTGGCATTTGAGAGAAATTGAACTTATTTCATGTTGAGTTGATCACTGTTTTCTAATCAGAGTTGTAGCAGTGAAATTGTTTTCAACATTTGCAAGGTCTTGTAGTAGGGGTGTCAAATGTGCGACCCGCAGGCCAAAACTGGACCAGCAGAGGCCCACAGGATGAATTTGCCAAGTGTGAAAATTACATAGAAGACAGACGAGACATAACATTGTTGAAGTTGCATGTATTTTTCTAAAAGAAAATCAGGTTCATAATTTTTTGTAAAAGGACAGCTGTAAACATCTTTGTACTTCTTTGCACTAAAACAAAGGAAAATGTTTTGAGTTCTTGTTATTTATTGGTCATTATGCTATTATTTTAATGGTCCAATGTATGTGGCCCCTTAACTAAATTGAGTTTTTACACCCCCGTCTTATAGTCACAGCCTGTGATGTAAATTTTGCAAACTTCTCTGACATTTATATATTTTCCACATAATCATTCAGCCATCATCCTAAAAAGAAGCTCTAAAGTGTAGCTAAACCCTAACCTCTTCAATTTCATATTTATGACCCACAGCCTGATGTATATGTATGGTCGTCATGTTTTGGTTTGATAGCTGAATTGACCAAGCGTGGCACGCAATCACCTTTAGGCCATTCCCAGCGGTGATGAATATTTACAAAAAGAGGGATCCACACTGGAGGTGTTTATTCAGAACTGGCCCATTTCCATCTTCACAGGTGTCTTTGAAACCATTGGCACCTTCCCTTCATCCCACATGTGTAGTACTAAGCCTTTAAACATGGACTATTCACCTTGTCACATTTTTTTCCTCAGGTATTACCTTCAACGCTATATTTTTTAATGTGTGATATTGTGAATGGAGTGGCTGGTAGTGACAGACCCACAGGGAATTATCAACCAACTATACCGTTCTCTCCTTTTCACTGTAGCCACAAAGCCTTTTAACCTCTGTTGCTCATTGCTTTGCTTCTCTGGTACAAACTCCCCTCCCATGAACCTTGTTTTCAGCTGCAGCAGGCAGAGGATTTCTTTGCTTTGAGAAACAACCAAATGTGTGTTTTGTGAGGCCACCACATCAGTTTCTTGGAAGTTTGTGCCACATTTGATGGGATTCCCTTGTGAGCTCTTGAGATATTACATTCACAGGGCCAATATCATGTTTTATGAGGTTTTAAACCTAACACCAAATGAATTTGATATTGTTTTCCAATGGTACAGGTGGACATATGTGCCAAATTTTAAGGAGTTCTTTTAAAGCCTTACTGAGAAAATAGAGCCATTCCATCCTTGTTCACAACTGAGTATGTGTAGTAAATTTGAAGATGTTCCCTCAAGGTGTTATTGTGGTCAGATGGACAGGCAGACAACCTGAAAATACTATGCCTGTGGCTATAGCCGTCACCAGCACAAAATATAACAACATTTTTATCTGAGAGAATCTTCATCAGGCACTGCAGCCATTACAAAGCAGGGAGGTATTTCATACAGAGGCTCCATCAGGGGCGAGGCCTCTAGAGAAAACAACTTGATGAAGAGAAATATGAAAATACTGCCACATTTGAAATACTAAATGTAGGCCTATAAAGTGATTATATGATTTATTGATTGTTCTGGGCCCTGTGATTGACTGGCAAACTGTCCAGGGTGTACCCTGCCTTGCGCCCTAAGTCAACTGAGATCTGAGCTCTCCTGCAGCCCTAGCGAGGATAAGTGGTAGAGAGGATGAATGAATGAATGAATGGATGGATGAATGAATGAATGAATGGTTGTTTTGGTTCAGACTACCACATTTGATAATCAAGACAAATCAGTTAATGTAGCTTTGAGCCTCTTATTAAAGTTCTACTTGAGACTTTTTTGAACATTCTTTGACACAGTATGCATGCAGAAGTCTTTGGATGGTGGATCTTTGTGAGTTTTATCTGACCCCAGGCCCTTTGCTATCACACTAAGCCTTAAATTGGATGGACAGAGGCAGAAAAAGACTTGGTGTTAGATGAGAAGACAAGTCAGACAAGAGCAAGATATGCAGGTGATCACTGGCATCTGTGTTCAGCCCCCCTTACTGTCACATTCAGCAAGAGATGGGCAAGATAACACACTCTCTCCCTCTTTCTTTTTGACACAGACACCATGCAGCTACATTCAGGGAAACCAGGAGAGAAATGTGATGGAGATCATTAACATCCACCTGCAAGACCCCACGCAGTCACAGAAGAAAGGCAGTGAAAGGGTTGAGGAGGATTGGTAGATGTATGAATATTTCTGGATACTTATTCATGGCCATCTAGAATGATCAGGACAGTCTAACATGCTCGAAGCCAGGAGGAATAATGTATGACTTCCCTGGTATGACTCTGCATGGCACTCACCTTCCCCTCTGTCTCATGTTTATTTAAACATTGGTTCTGGGGCGTATCGAGCCTTGCAGCATCTTAAGGTCCAGCTCAGTCACTTTCTCTTCACCTCACTTTGTCTCTCTCTGTCACTTTCTCCTACATAATTCAAGGCACTTAGCTAGTTGAGCCAGATTGAGTGTGTGATTGAAAGGGTCACCTGCTCAAATCTGCAGCCACTGGCAGCAGCTTTTTCTCTTCTCCTAATTCCTGTGTTCTTTATAATTGGTTATTTAACCAGACAAGTACAAGTAAAGGCATGACTGTTGAGGACAGAAGGAGAATGCGTATCATGTTCAGAGATTCTACTAGTTCACTACTTACCTTTATTTTGTACTAGGGAGGATATAATGTATTTAGTGGTCTAATGGTGTTTGTTTACTTTCTGGCATTTAGATGGTAATATCAGTATAACTATTATTGCTACTGTATGAAGTAAGTACAAACCTGGAGCTGGGAGAAGAGTAGGATACTTAGCCTAACTTGAAGCAGCTGATGAGGCCCATTAAACCCAAATCAAGTCGCGCTGATTCGGCTCGAATCGGTTGTGTTGTAAAGCAATGTAATGTCAAGCGAACAAGGCCCGAACCAGCGCCTCCTCATCACAGTAACGGGCCCCTCTGGACTCTGGCCCGGGAGAGTCAGAGTCCAGGGGGGTGGGGCTTCAGTCCCCCTGAAGCCCCACCACTATGAGTTTGCTATGAGTTTGAGCTTATGCTTTTTGTTCCAGCCCACAAATGTACTGCCTTTGTCCACTACCATTCAAAGATTTGAAAGAGCGCAATCAATATTATAGGTAGATAGATGTTGCTGTTGGTGGGGAAGGGAGGAATAAACGTATAAATGCATCATCGTCTTCATCCACAACAACCCTAAAGTCAGTGATCTACCCCATGTGGAGTGACGATGGGTGCAGAGGACAAGCTAGAACCAGCTGCAGGACATGACTTAAATGAAAAAGCAGCTGAAGTGCCAAAGTGCTGCAGCACCTTATCTGGCAGATTGTGCCCATGGCATGCATCCTCAGCCAGCCTCAAACCATACCGAATACACTGAGTAGGGCTTGAGAGATCTGAGGGGACTTATGATTCCTGGTTTAGTCTTTAGTGACACACATTTGATTGAACAGTCTCTCTACCTCAAGCAGTGTTCAAGAGAGAGGGTGGAGGGTGGGGTGGGGTGGGGGGGGGTGGGGGTAGCAGAGAACAAGTCTTAATTTTATGCTGCAGCTGCATCATGTTGTTCCGTCACCTCAGCCCAGAATGCAGTGCTGTTTGTTTCCTCCTGTTTGTGTACAATAAAAAATTTAAAGTGTCTGTCTCGGTAAATGTTTGGAAGTCAGCAAATTACAAATAAGTAACTTAATTCAAAATTAAGACAAAACAGAAATTAAACATTGGTCCCTAGAAACACTGTTACCAGTCTCATTTACTGACATGTGAACTTAATTTGCTGCTAATTCGACCTCTTGTTTTCTCTACTACTCACTGAACAAAGATGTAGATGCTTGTTTAAAATATTAAAGAGGAACTATGCAAGTCCAGTCGCTTTTCCACTGTTTTGCTAACCCTCCTCCTGGGCATGTGCATTTGTTTTCAACAAAGCTGAGGAAGCAATCCATGGAGTGGTAAATAGCGTTATATATCATATACACATTACAATGTGTATATTTGTGTGGTCTTATCTGTCATGAACAAGAGATTACAGGTTACAGGGCGTGTTTGTGTTGCGGGGCTGTGGAGACCAGAGCTGGGACACCAGGTCAGAGGCGCTGATCTTGCAAGGTTGGTTTTCAGCCAAGAGACGCCAGGTGGAAGGCAGAGAGCCTCCATTCTCCCATTTATCTAACCATAACAATTATTCCAAAGCTGTTTAATTAAGGTAAATGTAGCATAGTTAAGGTAAAAATCCCGCATCGTTCCTCTTTGAAAGTAATTGGGCCTGAAAAGTCGTCTCAGGTAACTCTCCTGAAAAAAATAAAAGTGCAATTTTTTCCGAGAAGCTGAAATACTTCAGACGAATTGAGTTATTTACCACGTTCTTAAATATTATCCATCTTTTATTTATGAAAAAAATAAATCCACACAAAGTCTGTTGTTAACATTAATAAGTTTCCAAGGATGCAAGAAGTACTTCAGCCGTGTCTCCACAATAAAATGAAATCCTCATCCAGAGGGTTTGTGTAACAAAATGTTTTGCCAACAATGCAACAGTTCTGAGCCTGACTTTTATGAGAAGCAAATACATCCCCTATTTAGGTGCTGCTAGCTTTGAATAGAATAGTAAAATACAACTTATTGGGATGGCCATAAAAGGTGTTTCAGATGATAGAGGAGAGAGAGATGCGCTTTAATGTTGCTAGTGAAAAAGAGGCAAAAGGCTCAAGTGTATAGAAATATGATGGGAAAGAGCTTGCCTCACAAATTGGCAGTAGTTATGCATTTATACCACATTAGACTGTTTACCTTTATCTGCATTTTTCACATTGGCAATTACATTCATGTTCAGCGATTAGTACGTATATGGAAATGAAGCCAATTGCCAAAAAGCATTTCTGAAAACAGCATTCCACAATCTGTGTGTCAGCTGTCTGTGTTTTTTGTTCTTCTTATAAATAAGTTCCTGCTTGTTTGGCACATGCCCGTCTGACTTTGACTGCCCACATTTTGCATTTGACAGGTAGTCATTTGGATGTCCGCGCACCCGTTTGAAGATGTCTGCAAAATTGTAAGAGTATAAGGATGCGATACAAGCAATGTAATCACAGCCAGAAGTCTGTCAGATGAGCACAACGTACCTGACTGACAAGATGGTGCATCTGTGGCTTCAAGCCAGCAAACACTTGACAGACAAGACTGCAGCTTGTCAGTCAACAAACTCAACAACAGGCTAGTAAATAAGGAGAGCAGAGCCTGCATGATGAAGCAGGTATTTCTCACTATGATGCTATCAACAATATGTTTCCTGTTGCTAATAATACCACAGTAAATATTACAGTTATACCAATATTTATATGTAGAGCACATTATCATGCACAGATGTCATTCAATGTCCTTAACAGCAATAAATGAAGCACTGAAATAGATGTGAAAGGCATGATGTGAGTAGAACAGTCCAATAACAGAATTCTGATTAACTAACCCTTACAACTGGAAACACTCTGACAGCTCTGATGTAATAAACTTGGCACTTAAAACCCAAACAGATATGGATGACACACATCAGCCGGAGCACAGAGGCTTTCGTAGCAATCTACAATCCTGATTTCTTCTTTCATGACCATTGTATATCCTGTCAGGCTGTTTAACACTTTATCACAGGCAAGTCCCCTGCTTTGTTGAAACAGCATACCTTCTACCATGCTGCAGACATGGTAAGATTATTCACTGGTTTGTGAATATCTTTAGGAAGAGAACGGGAGTGCAGCTTCTGATCGCTGTTACATCACTGCATGTCACCTGTACTTTGTATTAAAACCTCACTGATTTACAGTATTCTTCTGTTGCAGCTCATGCATTACCATATGACATGGATTTGCTCCTAGCTTTTTTTGTCAGGTTAGTAATATGCATGAGGTGCTGTCATGCACCTGGCTGTTGACTTTCAGAAAGGCTTGCAACTGCAACTATCCTCACTGCTCCAGCATCATCCAGACCAATACATTACATTTCATTCACATTCACATACTGTAGATCATGTTCCTCTCTCTAAAGCGGTCCTGTGAAATGATAATTTCATGGCAATGGTCAAATGCTGACACAACCTTATTATGTTTAAGTCTTAATCCCTTTAGAGTTTATGTTTTGCATGGTAAGCTGTGTTCAATCATTTATATTTAGAGTGGGATTATCAAAAATGTATATGGGCCCATACAGTTTGCATATGTATACACTGGGTATTGATTTTCACTTCTTTTTCCTAAGGAAATGGTCATATTAAGACAGAATACTTGCATATAGAGCACTAATATTCGTATTAGATTTCAAAAAGGTCCCATGCTACAAAGTAACCCTGGATGAGCTCAGTGGGTTTATAACTGCAGTATTCATTAACTGTATTAGAACTGCACCACAGAGAGCAAAAGAGGATCAAAGATAGTGAAGAAAAGAGGAAGGAGGGAGGGAAAGGAAGTAAAAACGCAGGACAGAAAAGAAGCGAGGCGTAAGAAACAGAGGGAAACAAGAGGCCAAGGAAGGCTGAAGGGCAACATCAGGTTGTTTCAGGTAAATGTGAATATTGATTTAATTAACACTAAACAATGTTGACTCTCTCTCTCCGTCTGTCTGACACACACACACACACACACACACACACAAACACAAACACTTCATCCCCTCATGCCCTCGCTCAGGTATAAATTTTTAACCGGTGTCTTGTTTTGGGAAGGTGGTTATTGTGCTCTGAGGAGAAATTACAATGGATTCCCAAATCCATTTTCACCTATCAATTATTCAGATGTGACCAAGCCTCATTATGAATGGAAGTGTTCTCAGCTCAACATGTAGGCCTACATGTTTTGTGTGTTTGTATCTGTGTGTGTGTGTGTGTTTTTGCGTGGTGCAGTTTAACAGTTCCATATGATGGCATGGCATTGATTGATCACAGTAGAATGATAAATAGTCTGTCCTTTTACAGTCATTGTACATTTTGCTGTGTTTTATTACTAAGTTAACATAGCATCAGGGCTTATGATCTGAAACACTTGTTTCCAAAGTACAAAAGTTTGTATGATTTGTTACAGCTTCACCTCTAAAACACTCAACACAACATCAATTCATTGAGCCACTGGTTTCTTTGTCTGAATAGTTTAACCGATAAAAACATGTATATGTATATCTCACAGATATAATATATCATCATCTGCAAATTTGAAAGGTGCCTCTTAATACACAAGTTCTACATTGAAAGCCAACATGATTTGACAAAGCCTTTTTCATGCAATAGGCCTAAGCCTGCACAATAAAAAGAAATTAAAGAAATGTATTTTAGAAACTTCCTTGAACATTGTAAGCGCTGCTTTATGTAAAATATGTAAAGGATTTAAGCTATGGTGTCAAGAAGTTTATAGAATTTGATAAAATGTGGAAAATGAAAATCCCAATGTGCTTGACAGGAGGATTGTTGGTTATTTTTAAATACAGGTGAGAAACTGTGGATTGAACAGTGAACAGAGGTTTGCATTGTCAGGCTCAATTTGCAAAACTTATAGTAGCAACAGACAAATATAACTGATCTCATATGTTTAGATTGTTTGGCTATTGTAGAAAATTATTCAAAATGTACTGAAGTTACTCTAGGTGTAATTTTTCTTGGGTAACTATGAAGTGGATGACTTGAATGGAAGATTTTCACAGAATTTATATACAGAACATATATACGAATATATACGAATATATACCAAGTAGTATAAATACCATGTATGAGTAGAACCTATAACAAAATATTCAAGTCTGGAAGGAAGGTATGAGTGTCATGAGACACTCATATGAGTCTTACAAATGACTTAGAAAGACAACAACAAAAAAAAAAACACTATATGGCTGTTCAGGTTGAGGGAAAATGTAAATTTTACACTTGCATTAAATTTTCTGAAACTTTTAGAACTTCCCTTCTCCCTGTATACTCCACAGCCTCTCATTTGTGGTACAACTTTCCCCTATTGCATGTTGTCTGACATCACACAGTCCTCCACGTCTAATGGAGGAAACCTGGTAGCAGATGGTGCAGTAGGCCCTGTGCACTTTTTGGCTCATGTATCCCAGCCAGTGGTAATCATAAACCCATTCCCTTTTGTATTCCTATAATTTCTTCTCTTTTTTGTGCTCATAGAATGCGTTTTATTGAATCCCTCACTGCTGGCAGGTCGTGGCAACACTGACACCATTTCTTATTGGATGTGAGTCATGGCCAATGAGGAGTCCATTCTCTGCGTGGGTTGTAACTTGTGGAATATAACAAGAAAGACAGGCGGAGGGAGAGCAGGAGAGCTTTCTTCTATCTCATAAAAATCTCTCTTAATGTAACGTGTAATATTTCTGTCCCACACATTTGCAGTGAATGGATTCTCAAAAGTATGGAACAAAGCACCTCCCAATACTGAACATGTCTCTCAGTTTCAAATCATAGATGATTTTCTATTTTATGGGACAGTTGGCAAACCTCTAGCAGCGACTCAGAGTCGGCATTGCCTCTGCAGAATGATAATAAAGCTGATAGTGCAGGTCACACATACACCTCCCAGACCTGATGGTGTGCGTGTCTGTCTCCATGCTGCAATTAATTCGGTGATGGTAATCAGGCTGCAGAGCTCTGATTAGTATGGTTGTCATGGCAGCACTCCTGGGATCTGATAAGAGTTTCTGGGATGGATTGACAGCATGGCCCTCACTCTGAATGGAAATAATACTAATATTCTGCATAGTGAAGCTTCCACAGTTGCTGTGTTTATATTAAAACTTTAAATGTATCATTAAACTTTTTACTGACTGGACATTTATATCAGTTAGTATCATATAAAATGTAACTTTGTTGTAATTTAGTTGGAACCTTCCAAAACATGGAAAACATTTTGTCTTTTTCACGTAGTGTGCATGCAATATCCATACAGTGTTTTTGCTCCCCATTGTCCCAAAAATTTGAAGTAAAGTGCCGTGTTTGGTAAGATGGTAGCTCGGAGTGGATTAATCCAAACCCTACACATAAACAATTTTATGTACTGTACAATGTTTGTCAGTGCCCCATCGAAAGACACGTAGGAGTTTTCTGATGAGACGCTTTATGAGCAGGACATAGGGACATCATCTGTCTGTGGGACTTTATGATGTGACAGCTCTGTAGTTAAGGTTTGGTTAGGTTTCACACAAAAAAGGACTTCAAAGATAAGGGTTTAAGGCTCAGATTTAATTTAAGTACTTATGAGAGCTGTAATTGTTGTTGTGGAAATGGGGAAACAGACTGCTCTCAATAGTGTTTTCAGTCTGGCTAGGTCACACTGGAACTGTTTCCTTCAGCTGCTTCTGCCATAAGTACTCCAGCCGAAAGATGGTTTGTAAATTGAATGTGAACATTATGTTAATTTGGGACGGATGGATTCTGAAATGATGGACGGATTCTGTCATTCTTGTTTATGAGAAGTCAGTCTCAATTATTGTGTTGTAACTGTGGTGGAACTGTGTTACTCTCAGAGAACATAAGATATACTGTATATAAAATCACAGGGAGAGACTTGCATTCTTGAACCTCATATTCAGAGGAAAGAGTGAGGATCAGCTCTTTACTCTGTCATGGATAATCAAGGTATTATATGGATTTACCAATTAGGTCGACATATGTTGTGTAGATGTGAGAAATGCCTCTGCTGTGCTCCCTGAGGTATTCAGAGAGTCGTGATGTGAGACCATCTGATACTAATGCAAGCCACTAATTCCCCATACGTTGGATGTGACAACAGACCTTGCAGCTATCAAAAAAGACATTGACTCCATAGTGCTATATGTGTTTATATCCTGAACAAACCCTCTGTGGAGTTTGCCGCTGTGGGTTCTCTCTGGGTTCTTTGGCTTCCACCCACAGTCCAAAAAACATGCACACAGGTTGAATTCAGACTGAATTGTCCTTAGGTGTGAATGTGAGCGTGTGGACATTGTGTCTATGAGTCGGCCTTGTGATAGACTAAAGATTTGACTCTAGCTTGGACCCTGCATGGATAAGTGGTAAACTCAGTAGAACTGCATGTACAGTCACAGGGACTCAGTGATGAACTGTGAAAATATGTTTTTGGCCTCATGAACTCACCATCTCAGAAAGGGAGCAAATCATCATACATTTGCCACCAATGAAACAAAGCGCCAATGTAAGAGCCATGTGTGGTGCATTGATTCAGTCTGTGCCAGGCTCACTCTCTCTCTTTGTCTCTCTCTCTCTCTCTCACACACACACACACACACAAACACACACAACAGTGTGTGTCTGTGTCTGTGAATTGGGTTAGGGTTAGGGATCCAATAACAAGGTCAATCAAGTCACATGTGGAGATAGACGCCCTGCTCACACCTTGTTTGAAAATCTATTAAAATAAAGAAATTGAAATGACAAAATTTCATGTGGTTTGAGTAGTGAAGTGTTAGAACTGTCTTGTGATAGTGGTCTAAACAACAAATATTGATGTGGTGCAAGTCAACAAACTGTAATTGGTTCCACTATTAGTCCATTAGTCTGGACTGTCATTGCGGCACTCTGCTATTTCTGCTTGAACAGAAAGTACAATCAAATTTAATTACTGGAATGGAGGCAAAAGTAAACATCACATGCTTTGCACTTCCAAATGGTTTTTGTTTGCTTTCCCCGATGCATGCTGGTCCTTCGTCTCGCTGGTAGCCCTCATCCTGCAGTCACTGACGAGCTCAGCCCTGGGAACTGGCACACGAACAGCGACATGATGCATTAGGGTGTGCTGTGCCTGTGCAGAGTGGATGGAGATAAAATAATTCACTTACTCATCACAACATCCTCAGCGGGATCGAATTCAAACTCAAAATGGCAATGCTCTTCCTCACTGTCGTCACCGCTTTCATCCACGAAGAAGTTGCACTCATCATCGTGTGCTGTTCCAAGATGGCAACGCCAGTGTGCCATCTTCCTCTGCCAGACTGCCAGAATCCAAACATGGGCTCTAGAGAGAAAATATGAGTTTTTGTATTTTTGAGTGGGCCACCAAGAGCTGCCCCCTCTCGCCTGACCAAATAAACCAAATAATTCTAAGAGAAAGTAGTCAAAACACACTCTCATGTAAAATGGAAATTACCATATATATGTATAGCAGCTGTTGAGGGGTTGCCCACAGGCTAAAGAACAGCAGGAAGCTCAATTTCAATCTAGTGTCTCAATTTGAATATTTCCATGAGTACACTATCATGTAGTATACTATGTACACTATGTACTTACTTATGTAAAGTGCAAATTTCAACTGTCAGTGTTGTCTCAAATCGAATACTGTTGTTGTGCACTTACTGGAACTAATGATCACAATAGTTGCCAATGTCATCTTCTTTTTTGGGCCACTACTGTCACCTGTCAACACATCTACCAGCTTGTTTTGTTCGTAATTTTAATCAGCAATAATGAATGCCTTGCTTGTACTTTTTTTTTTTTTTTTTTTTTGCTTATGTGGGCCACCATTTTAATGCAAGGTGGAGATTACTCCACTGCCGGCACCTCTTACTGGAGGAAAGCATTGGCCTAGTGGTATGTTTATTTACATATATTCCGCTACATAGCCAAGAAGGCGATCTATGAGGGTGGGAAGTGTCCATCATTCCACACTCAAATTTTTTAACATTTTGAGTGCATCATCTAGGTACTTACAGTACACTTGTCAATGTGAATGCACATACATACTCAAAATAGTTCAAGTAAGGAAGTATTCAAATTGAGACACAGCACTGATTAGCACATTTATTCTAGAAGAGCATCAAGGGGGCACTTGACACTTTCTGCCTACAAACATAGGCATCTGTATCTGTATGTATATGTTATGAGATTGCATGTTTATGTTTTCTGGGACAAAAACTTGCAGATACACTCTTTGTCATTCAGAAACTGATCACCATTTCGGATGACTGTGGTGAAGAGAGACAATTTATCAGTCTCAACCCCACACAGGCTTTGATCACAAGCTTTGATCATAAGCTTTGGGTTGTAACCAAAGGAATCAAACTGCAGATAAAATCAGACATGATGAGGCGCCCCCCCCAGGATTGCTGGTTGCAATCTATGCAATAGAATAAGAGGCTTATTGAGGTAGAGCCAGATGTTGAGCTGTTGTTTCTTTTCAGAAGCCAATTGAAATGGATGAGGGATCTACTAACACCAGACACCCACTGCACATTACCAGACACAATATCCATCAGAAAATGGACTTATTTGACCACTTACAAGTGAAGACTGTCTGAGAAAATATCAGGCATGTCTGATAACAATCAGGATGTCTGAGACAAGGTCAGGAGAGCATGACGGCAATCAATCTGGGACCTTCTCACAAGAGGAAGGTGGTGATAAAACACACATGCATCGATCCTGATAATATCCCTCCGTCTTGGCACTCCTGTCTGGGAGACCCAGGACACACTGGAAAAATCTTTCATCTGGCCTGAAAAACAGAAGAATTCCTTAAAAGGAGCTGGAGACTTTCTGTTGTACGGCCACTTGTTTTTTGTTTTTGTTCAATGGCTTTTCGCCAATACAGTGGTTATTAAAGACACCACAGCTTAAAACTTGAGGACGCCCTCAAAAGAGGCACAAGCAACAATTAAAGGGGCCTTCAATTCCAATGGTAGCTTTCGTTACAGTATAAACTTGTACTTGAGTTGACTATGTCCATTTTATGCTATATGCTACCTTTCCACTACATTTCAGAGGGAAATATTGCACTTTCTTGTCCACTACATTTATTTGTCTGTTTTAGTCAGACCAGAGAAGACTGTAACACTTCAGATCACTCAAGCACATGCCTGCACTGTGTGGGAATTCATTTTACTCTGGAGAAAAATCGACCACCCTGTTGTGTCGTTCTCCCTCCCTTGTTTTCATGGAAAAGACTTTCTGCAAAAGAAGCAGTCTCAATGAATTCCGCTGATGTTGGACTGTATAGTAGATAAGTTTGTATTAAAATGATTGTATTTTTGTGGTATGTTTTTCATCTTCCTGCTCAATCGCAGACAGCGAAACAAAGCCCATGAAGTATTTCTCCAACTCTGTGTTCACACATCCTCCAAACTGAGCTGTGTGTTGTCACAGTTGATGAAATTGGTCAGCCAATCTGTGACTCTTTGATTAGTTGATTAGTGTGGTTCAAGATGAATCAATGTCATTGTGGGAAGTCTGCTGATGCTGCAGACGGGACGTCAATAGGATAAGAGATTTACGCATGCAGAGGCAGGAAGTCTCTGTAGCCTCCCACTATAGCTGTTGTATTGACACAGTACATATGGGTCTGGTGTTCCTGATTAGTGTCTCGGTGCCAATTAACTGAGCTGAGTGAGAGAGAATATTGCGGGTGCTGCTCAGACATGGAGAAACACACCATGACACAGTCAATGTGGAGACACTCCACCTGAGTAAGGGTCTGTTTGATTTTGTTTAACACAAACCACCAGATATTTCAGCTTATTGACATGTTTTTTTTTAACCTATCTGTAAAAACAACACTCCCACAGATGAGACCTTCATCAATGGGTCACCACTAGAAATTCACAGGAACATGTAAACATTTTTTCAGAGCATTATGGGCCTAAGAAAGGGAGATTGATCCAATCAGGTGGGTAGGCAGCAAAAGCAGCTAGAAAAGTGTCTCTACCGCACTATTAAAGCCCCTACAAGGAACTTTTAACTGGATATGCAAAAGTCTCTCGTTTCTGCTGATGTCTCTGTATAACCTATAACAGCAAATGAAGCCATCGGTGGGAAGATAAGTTATTTCTAAATAGTGTAACTCTTTAATTTCGGGAGGCAGTGGTCGGGTCAGTCCACCGGATGACAAAACAATGTGCAGCGCTCAGACCGGATGAGACGGCACATTTGACAAGGTTATAAATTAGCATTGAGTTGTTGCTACACTAGCGAGTAAAAACCAAGCTCAATTTCATTGCTATATTTTCATCATGGCTGATATTGGGACGGGATCCACAAAGAGCAACCTACGACTTTTGTCCACAGGGGTCCCAAAATCAACACAGAATGGAAGCTCTTTGTAGAGGCCTTTTGTAGTTTGTAGGGGCTTTTGTAGTTTTTGTTTCATAAATCATCTCAATGTGCTGTCACTCAAATGCCATCCACATTAATATGATTTTGTGAAGAAAACACAAAATATAGTTTCAATTAACAATGTGACAAAGAGCTCCAACCCTGAATACTGTATCCCCTGGAGATTAAGCATGTTGGCTCAGCACTTGGTATGTAATGTTTATTCTGTGTATGTTTGTGTGTGTTGCATTTATCCTGACTATTCTGCTCTACTGCTTCCTCTGGCCTGGTGTTTGGTGAGAAGAAAAGAATTTCCCATCAAAAGCGCTTGAATTGCAAATTCAGCACCTGCTCTGTCTATTTCCTCTCCTTTTGTCTTAATAATGTCATCCTTTATCATTTTTTCATGTAAGTATATTTTGGTCTGTTCCTGCAAACTGAAGAGTGAAGTGTTACAAGAAAAGTAAGAACTGCACATAGAGTACAGTGGTGTCCAAAAGTCTGACTCTCACTTTTGGACCCCATTGTATATTTAATTCATGCAATCACAAAATATGATCTTTGTATTTTAGATCATTTCATCTGGACCTAGCTCTTGAAAAATGAAACTACTTTATCTGCACTATCACACTCAATAGCATATGCAAGCTGATCTGCCGTTGGTGCTGATCTCCCTTAGGACCCAGGAACTCACATTAGAACTATGACATAAATGCATCTTGAATGTAAAGCAGCAAGTATGAAATTCACCAGTATTCAACAGAAATCCATATGATCCCTTTATGTACAATCCCCAGCCACCCCATTACTCAAATGTGATATCTTAGAAGAGGAGCTTCTAAGTTTCAATGCAAGTTAGTATCAAACCTAAAAGAATATGAACTGATAGGACTTTGCTGTATAGCTGGGAGAATCAGTCCAGCAGGACATGAAGAAATATTACGTCTAAAGAGGTAAAGGCTCTTTTGCATGATTAAATCTGTTTTTATTCCCACAAGAGAAGAGTAAGATTCGCTGTGAAGAGTGATGCTCCTCCCTGACAAATGTTACAGGCGATATGCAATATGAGCAATAAAACTGAAGGCATGAGAAAAGAAGATAATCCTGGTTGAGATTATTTCAGATGAACTATCGCTAATAGCTCGTTTTAGTTTTCAGGACAAGCAAGGCAGGCAGTGCATGCACAGTTCAAGCTTAAAAAAAAAAGTATATCAGCAATAACTGCTAATATCTGCTCTCAGAGCAGCTCCAGTGGCAGCAGCAGGTGATTGTCTTTGAAAGCTAACTTGACCTCCAGCTATAGTGTCTGTCATTTTTGTGGATGTGACTGTGTCCTGTTGACAAAGGCCGGGGTTTATCAGAGAGAGCATTGCGATTCTTGACCAGTGGCCTGTATAAAATAGTGTTTTTCAAACTGTCCTTTACTCTACATCCACTGTTCTGAGACCAGTTATAATCAAATTATACACAAATGCAAACTCTCACTTTGCATTACTTCCCCTGTCTTGCAGTTTTTGAAAGAAAAAACAACCCAGTATTACTTTAGAAAGTATGACCTTAAGTTTTCAGCAAAAAAAAACAAAAAAAACACGCATGTTCAATTGAATACACTTTTGCTGCTACCACTCATCACCAAACCTTAATTTATGTGGTCTCTGTTTCTAGAGGAAGTGAAATGTGTGTCAGAGAGTAATCATAAAATCAAGCTACAAAGTGCTGCATGCTTTTACACATGATGTTGGACTTGGCCTCTCAAAGCTAATCAGTTTAATACATTATTTCCATATGCCGTGCGGGACTGACTTGACAGTTCAAAGCAACAGCTCAGAAGCGTTCATGCGTTAGAGCTCAGTTGAAGCTCTTGAGACACCACTGCTGAAGTTTCCTTTATCATGCAGCATCGCTTCTTCAAATATGCTCTTACACACATAGAGCTGAGTAGAGGGTAGCGCAGCGTTTCAGTCAGAAGTGTTGCTGTCATATGCCCCTGAGAAAAAGAAGATCCCATTTCTTCAAACTGCAGACTCTGTAGATTCAGACAAATGGAAAAACTTATACTTTTTTATGCAGCACTGGATCATTTATGAGCCCAAAAAGTGCTCATGGGGGAAGCTGGAGCCATCAGTGTAGTACTTTGGAGCAGCTACACCAACCTTTGCGGTTATTTAAACCCGTTTTTTAAACCCGTTCTTATGAGCCTGTGTTGTGACTTCTCACTTTTCTCCACATTTTTATCTGTAATTAATCATTTCCTGCACTTGACAAGTGTTTCCTTGTTGAAATGTTTTAGTATTCAGAGGGTCAGAGATTTCAGGATCCTAACCTCCTATTTCCCCATTAACTCACTACCTGAAAACTAACTAACCTGCATCTTAACAAGGGAATATCGATACTATGGAATCACTATAGCATGCATCTATCCATCTCCGTCTCTGGTTTCCGTTGTCACTCTCTCCTTCCCTCTCGCTGCCATGTCTGGTCCCTGTTAAGATTCTTAGCAGGCGCTGGGAGGCGTCAGGAAACGACAGTCACTAAACAAACAGACAGATTGTTAATTTCCCTCCTCTGGGCACAGACTGGACAGGGTTGAAGTCCAATTCTGTTTGGATACACAGCAAAAATACTGCCACTTCTATTAGCTTCTTGACCACATCAATCTGTCGCTTTATCTGTCTCTGCCCAGTCTCTCTCTTTCTTTCTTTCTCAATGTTTCTCCGTCTCTGCCTCCTTATTGGGCAAAACCAAGATAAAAATAAAGCCTGGCACATTGTATATTAATAATACATTGAATATGAATTAGATAAGGAGGGATGAGTCAAGCGATGCTGGAGGATTTTCTTTTTCATGAAGTCAAGTAAGTAGCTGATTTACAGTTTGTTGAAGCAGAGTGATTCCCCCAGACCAGCAGGAGCACTAAAACACACACTGTAAAAACTACGGCGAAGGTGGTGGTACTCACTGAACATCTAATGTGAAGTCCTTCAGCCGTTTCAGGAGTTGTTGTTGGCACAGTTTAAGAAGCTTAGGTAGACGGTTAGATTGATGGAATTTTTTTTGCCTGTGGTGACAGAATGACAGAGATACATGATGTTAAAATAAGTTCAATTACATATCAACACATTGTCAGCTCTGATTATCATGAAATGGCGAGCTGACAATACTTCAAACTTTACAGATTTATGCGTCTTCTGTGTTGGTAGTTTCTTCTCCTTCAGGGTATCAAACATAAAAATATTGGTTCTGTTTGTTCTCACAGCAGTTTGGAGAGAAATAGCTGGACAGACCAGAGGGGAAGGGTTATATAACTTCATAATTCATTTTGTTTAGCCCAGGGTTGTTTTCTGTGATTTCCTATTGGTGGACTTAAAAAAGAAAGATGTAAACTGATATTCCTTGATTTTGAGATGTTTCAAAAAAGCAAATCATTATTTCTCTCATATCTGTACAGTATGTACCAGCAACCTGAAAACCACTGAGGCTGAAATCATCAATTGCTGCATTTTCCAGCAAAGGCCAGAACCACTGTGCTGTGCATCATACTTAATTACGAGTACGACTGAGTGATCACGAGCCTGCCTGTCTATTGCGCTGCTAATTCAGCTTCAAACCTTAAAATACATTAAGATGAGCTGCTGTGCCTTAAACCAGGTGATTTTCTTGCCTTCCTTTGCATAAAAGCATTTCCCCCCACTTAAGTGAAATCCAAGGCTGATTCATTTTCCTGACAAGACCTGGAGGGTATCTTGGCTTTCAGTTCATTATTGAAGCCAATAAAGTTGGAAAATGAGCACTCCTCTTTATACTTTGAGTGGCCAGTTAGTATTGTAAAACTCACTGGATAACAAAAAAATGGCCCCAATATCCATTTCCTGTTCCATGTGTTTGTAATGTTGATGAGCTGTAGTGTTTATTAATAAGCGCACAGACCCAAATACTGCTACAGTGGAGATTTGGTCATAAGGATGAATCTAGACTATGACACTTTTATATTGTGTGTTTTGTATTTTCAGAATAAAGTCTAAAAACTTACCCAAAGTAAATTAAATGTATTGCCTTAAATAAACCGCCTCAGAGTAATTGTGATGGTTAAATAAATGACCATAAATGACCAACCTTCCAAGATCAGTGCCTCCGACCAGTTGGTGTCCCAGCTCTTGTCACTGCTCATGGCGACACAAACATGCCGCTTAACCTGTAATCTCTTGTTTATGACAGATTATATTACGCAAATACATGTCGTAACATCATATATGTTATGTAATGTTATCCACCACTCCATGGATTGCTTTCTCGCCGGCTTCGCTGAAAACAAATGCACATGGACAGGAGGAGGGTTAGCAAAACAGTGGAAAAGTGACTGGACTTGCATAGTTCCTCTTAAAAGCAAGCAGGCAAACTGATTGTGTCTTAAGTAAAATTATGACTGCATGTGTTTTAGCCATTCGTCATATTGTTCCATCACCTACAGGTCTTGTGGCTGTGGGTTGTGTGTGTAGCAGGGCTCATAAGTTTAATGAAAGGTTTGGAGGAAACAAATTAGAGTTGACCATCTGCCAGCTCTGGAATAGAAGTCGACGACTTTGCAGTGAGCAATCGCCTGAGTCAGATGACAAAGAGTGAGCTGCAGCTGGCGGACAAAAGGGCTGATGGCTGTGGTTCACACATAAAAAGGTGATAATTTTAGCATTTGCCATTTTATTGTGGGACATGGATGCTCCTGATGCTGACAACAATTTGCTGATTGCGTCTTTTTTTTTTTATTAACTCTTATTTTAAAATGTTTCACAAGATCTCACCTCACCTGAGAGCAACTGCTTTGTTCTTTATGCATCTGTTCTGCTGCACTGTATTTATAAAAAGACACAGCAGCTACATCAGCAGCAGATGGCATTTCATGTGTTTGGCTGCTATAATGTTAACATTGTGACATACTGGAGAAAATGATCTAAAAAACATGTTTGTAAGGTTTGTAACTGCACAGAGACTGTTTTTGCCCCAAGATAATTTTATTTTGACAGCAGCTGCAAAAAAACACTTGCTGACAGAAGCTGCATACAGACCGATGAACCACAGCCACTGAGGCTGGAGGTCCAGGCTTCATTGTTCCACACTCTATCTAACCTTTTTCTCTGTTGCTCTCACAAATGCAGCTCACTTTATCTTTGTTGCAGGACTTTTCACATTTTGTGGACAGAGCACTGCTCCCTGTGCATGATTATGTGCCATTAGCTGTGCAAAAGAATTTGCATGAGCACCAGACAGATTTATCTGGCTGAGACACCGAGGTGAGTTTAGTCACTATTTTATCATAGGTGACTTTACTGTTCTCATTATGTGACAATAAAATTTAATAGCAAAACTCTCTCCAAAAATGCATAAGAGTCGGGGATCATCTTAGTTATGCTTTTAATAAGATGCAAATGTAGATGCATGATGTTAGAGCTAGTATGACTTACTGCTATATACTACCACCAAATAATGATTGAAATATTATATTATTTATATTATATTATATTATATTATATTATATTATATTATATTATATTATATTATATTATACTATATTATATGGTTTCACTGTGAAACAATTAGTTTACTGGTCTGTTTCAACTCTTAAGAGCTGACAGAGGCTCACTGGACAATCATCTGATCTTTGTCTCTATTTGAGATCTCCTCTGTCCTCTGCTCAGGTTCCACTCCACTCACTTTCACCAGACTCATAAACAAAGGCAAAATTGATGAAACTGTCAAAAAAAAAAAAAAAAAAAAAACATTGCCCCATCTTGCATTGTTGAGGAATTCATCTATCTGCCCCTCCAACTAATGTGTGAATGTGTGGTGAATCTTCCTGCCCCTGCCAAACTGTGATGAGTCAGGACTGTGCCAAGTGAAGCCAGCTGCCATCTGGCCTCCCTCTAACCAAATCATACCATGTTTATAATGCTACTGACACTGAAATCACAGGAGATACCCGCTACTAACCCAACAACATTGATGAGCACGGTTATGGAGTTTGAGGTTAAGGTAAACGAAAAGGACTCATGTGAAATATTTGCATTTTCCAAGCTCATAAAAGTTTATCACATACATGTATGTATGTTATTCACATTAGTGTGTGTGTGTGTGAGAGAGAGGAGAGGCAGAGAGACAGAGAAAGAGCGAGAGAGAAAGAGAGACCCCTACCACCCAATTCTTGGCTTTCCAAGCAGTGCACCATGTCACTGAAGGGTGGCATTTGAAAAATATTTGTAGTAGTTTTTATATTTATGTTATATATTACATTACATTTATCCTTTTTGATGACTTTGTGTTTGGGAATTGGACATTTCTCTGTTTTCAGTAGTGTTTGTGTAATTACTCTCACTGCCAGAGGGGGGACAAAGGTTCTGCACTGCAGGTTTACAACAAACAGAATGACTACAAAGACATGCAAATGAGCACAAACAGCAAGACACAAGGCGACTTTACTTCTCTCCTGTTCAGTCTCTTGGTCTGTCTGACTATAAACTCCAAATGTTCCTAAACCTGCCCATGCTAGTTCAATTATTAATGATCTAAGAATCCTAAAAAAAAAAAAAAAAACGAGTGGGTTATTGTTGGCTTTGACCATCTGCTCCTAATGAATGGAGGAACTGCAGTATCTAAAGAATCCAGGTTTAAGTGAATCAATGCTCCACTACTCTACTGTCTGAGACTGTACACAAACATGTACTGGTACCACTGATGGTTCTTTGTCTGGGCTGAGATGTGACAGTGATTGATGACCAGGTGTCACGCAGCAAATTGCCCATTTTCTACAGACACACACACACACATTTGTACACCCTATACCCATGCACAATGCTTGCATGCACTGGGAGACACACAGTAAATGCTTACTCACCCACCCAAACACCTTATTTGTCATGGCTGCACACACACACACACACACACACACACAAAACACACCTCACAGACTAAACCGAAATGACTACCCAATGGCTTGATCACTGTCGCTCTCACACACACATGCACACATTGTGCCAGAAGTCTGACTCATTATGCTGCATGTCATCAATTTGTCTTGCACACATACACACACACATAGTTCAAACACAGACACACACTCAAGTTTAACTCTCTCACACACACATCCCTTCTGCTACTCTAGATGTCATTAGTGGATTTTGAGAGGCTGACACACACTTGCACATATTCCGTTGTCCCCACCCTCCCACCTTTCTATATGTGTCACCACTGGATTTTTCCCCCTTAACTTAAGTCGAACAGCTGAAGCTTTGGGCTGATAGGCCAATTATCAAGTGTTAAATCCTGGATTGTCGACCCCCCCTCCCACCTCCCCCAGATGGATTAGTGGCCCCGTCAATCACCTTTGGCACTAATCCAGATAAAACTCACATGGGACTGAAAGAGACAGAGACAGAGGTCGATGCAGTCCTTTGGCAAAGCATCCGACTTCATCTTATCTTCTATCAACTTCCTCTTTTTCCCCAACTTTTCACTTTCTCTTTAAAACCTCTCCTCAGGACCTCCCTGGTTGCTTCTTCTATATTATTCTGATGTGTCTGCTCTTTTCTTTTCCCTTGCAGTTTTATTATTATTTTATTTCATTCTACAGCTGCATTCATAAATTATTGTCCACTAGGAGGCAGAAAATCATTAAAATGGGCTGATAGATGCTGAGGTTTGATAAAGTTATGGCTTTGTTTTGCTGGAGCCAACATCCTTATTGGCTGTATGTCCAGCTGACGCTAACTTCACACTAAACAACTTTGGCGATGTAACTGCTCTTTCCCCACTGATATTTATCACTGTTTTTTTTTTTTGTTTTTTTTTTTAATGAAAATAGAATCTAACATTCGGACACCTTAAGTTAAATTCAATCAAGTCTTCGTAAGAGACATTAAAATGTTGGATGTAAATCCGACTTCTGACACAGCCTAATGTTCAGTTATCATCATCGTCATTGATGTCTATTGTCATGTTTACCTCTGTAAATCAATGCACCTCTGATTCAAATCTCACATGAGGCAAAGGGAGTAAAAGAGACTCCGGCCTTTTTCATCTCCTTATCTCATCTGCTGTTTTGTGTTTGATTTGCCTGCTTGCTTCTCTCCTCTCCTCCTTTCCCCCATCACCTTTAAATAAACCCAAAAACCTAATAATATTGGCCCGTTTGAATGAAAACGCCACAGCCAGTGGCATTAGCAGCGTCAGATGAGGGGTCCACTTCAACACTAATCCAGTCTCAGGGGAAGGAAAGATAGAAGACAGAGAGAGAGAGGAGAGAGAGAGAGAGAGAGAGAGAGAGAGACTTAATTTACACCTGGTATCAAAACGTGATGTGAATGTAAGTGTGTCCTGGGAATCTAATCACACTCTTACACTTTCACCCGACTTGAATATGTACTGCTGCCTACACCCTCCATTGTCGCTGCATCTCATTTTTTTCCTATTTAATGGATTAATAGATGTCAGTCAAAAAGTGGAGTGGCAAACTTTCCCCTAGCTGCAGTAATTGTTTTACAGTGACATAACAACAGGTCAGCAACACTTGATAAAGTTTAGAGAGTGTTTGTGATCTTGGTTACACCCTCAGATGAAAGTCTGGGGGGGGGGGGGGGGGGCTGGTGAAAATAAACCCAAAATACAGACGGCGAGAGTTTGTAATAGCACCACCACCAACACTGTGTCAGCCACTGTCATTTTCGAGCTAACCGTTCTGTTTTTTTTGTCAATGATTCTGGTCTCAACACATTTGAATCATGTCTGTGCAGAGAGCTACGTAACTACATCACTGCTCATTTTGGTTGGATCTTAGCAAAGTCCTGAATCCTTTGGTGGAGGGGTAGCAAGCAACAACATCTCCCTGATGCTCGCTGCAGCTCACCTGCTGGCTCCTCCTTCTACATCAAAGCTAAGAGAAAACCTTTTTAACCTTCTCAGGGAGCTCCCCAGTGGCCATGCATATCTCCTTGCCCTTTACCATATAGGTCACAGAGTAGGTGTGCTACGGAGGCTCACACAAAGCCCAACACTGCTACTCCACTGATATTTGCGGGTGAATACCTCTGATGCCAACATATACTGTATGTTGTTATTGTTGTTGCTCTTGTTTTATTATAACAAAAAAAAGCTTAATGTATTCATGTATGATGTCGACAACTGCACCAGGTGTAGCTCAACTTACCCGCGGTGATGCTAATTTCTACCTGTGACAGCGTATCTCCCTGCGGTGATGACATCTGTACCCACGGCGATGACATTTCCGTAATGAGAACATACTGTACTGCACTGACTGACTCAACCTCTGCCTGACATCCACTCTCCTCCTCGAGTTTCCCCAGATTATATCACATTCCTGCCGGAGCAGAGCACGCAGAGTGTGTTTACGGCTCACATTTAATATGTACTTTTTCCTCACAGAGACGGTACACATCAGATATAGATCACAGTATAAACACCAGGGGTAAACAGAGTGAGTGAAAATGTGCTCTTGAAGGGAACCGAGCTGCATTTAGCTCTCCTCAGTCTCATTTCAATTTTCCTTTTTCTTTAAACGTGTCTCCTATTTCTCTCATTCTCTTCCTTTTAGAGTTGTAAACCATTTTCGAGGCCTGTGCACATTGGGCTGGATCAGCATATTGCCCAACTGATGGAGGGCCTTGTCAGCTGTGGCCAATGGACTGGAATACTGGAGCTGTCTTTTCCTCTTCATTAGGTCGCTCTTGTCTTACCTTGCCCTGTCTTTACTTCTTTTCTCTTAAATATCCAACACATTCAGAGCTCAGAAGCAGAATATGGTGTCTGTGATAATGTTGAAAATTGTTTGTTACTTATATATACTCATATCATCTACTCTCCTCTTGCAATAGGCTATACATTCTTTTACTGCCGATACATTCCTCTCTCTCAGGTCTTTTATTCCCTATGTTCTTCTGCTTTCATGTGAAACTCACCACACTATACTAAACTGCAATTTTGATACTTTTTTTGTTTGTTTCAGTGCAGGTCTTTTCCACAGCCTCTTTTGTAGTTGAGATGAATATCCCATTTTACTACATCTGGTTCTGAAGATTCAGAATGGATGGGTTTTAAAGTATATCAATGAGTGACCTAACCCTACCAATAAAAGGTAGAGCTTTTAGCATCTTGAAATAAAAGTTTTATTTTATTTTTTTTCACCTCAAAACATTCCCTGCAAATGGGAGTTGGGAGGGTCAGTGATTGTTGATTACCCTGCTCAAAATATAATATGTGATGTAACTCTTTTAATTTAATTGATTCATTTTCAGTACCATTAATTTACTTAATTTACTGTTCACAATCTGATAAAAAGTTCATGTTTGAATTAATATAGTCCAGAGCCCAGCAAACAAATAACTGTCCTAAACAATCTGTCACTGTGTAAAATATGTTTAAACCCACTGCTTGGGATAGAAGCTGTGTACATAACATGACATGAGGTAATTCTTGTCACACTGATAACATTGAGTGAGGTCTGTACACACTATGCTTTTCTCACTTGTTGAGTGAAATAAAACTGGCCTCTAAATGCTCCATTTACCAGTCTGGTGCTAAAGTGGAAGACATCTACAGGTGTACAAAGGGTGTTCAGGCCCTTTCTTGGCCCGAAGACCAACTGACTCACCTGAATCACCTCTGACTTGAGCAGCGAACTATATGAAGCTGAGCTGAAATATGCTAAAAACATTACATAAGGCTGAGTGAAGCTTGCAGTCAGGTGACAACACTCTTTCTGTGGTGGCCCATTTACACTGTTCACAACCAAACAACAGTAATACTTCGCACTGTGTGAAGCCCTTTACAGATAGGATGCAGTGTAGCTCCCCGTTCATTGTGTGTGTGCATGACCCAGGCTCAACCTGGGGGCAGCTTGTGCACTGTACTCTGAAAAGGACTTAGGACAGGTGGCAGGTAAGGATCAAGTAGAAAAAGGTCTAACAAAGAGAGTGACAAATTGAAAACTTGTGATTTATTATTCGTTTAGAGTTCGAACAAATGCCTTCTCCTGTTAGTAAATATGTTTTATCCTACAACTGCACAACCCAGACAACTTGCAACTTCAGCTCCTGGCTGCTACAATAATTGGACAAAATTAATTTGAGAGCATTAATTGTTATACCAGGGTACAATTTAGTGATTTATTTAGTGATTAGATAATTAATTTGAAGCAAGCTATAAAGTATTTGGAGGTATAACTTATTAATTTGAGGGTGCTCACAAATTAAGACAGTAAAAATACATTTTGCACTTACATGCTGGGTTCTTAGAAATGAATAGTTAACAGAACGTGCACTGAATGATAAGAAATAGTTTGGTAGACAAATACATATTATGTAAAACAGTGATACCTAATGTGGTTTCACACACTTGATCACAGTTTCCCCAAATACAGAAGAGCCTGTGATGATAGTGTGAGTACACTGTGTGCTTTAGAAGCATACAAATAATCTGTTGTATTGATTTTTGTTTTGCCAAGTTTTCCAACTCTTTTACAGGTGCTGGTGTTGTACAGGGTGAGGGTTGCTCAAGAGAGAAGCATAATTTTTTATACACGTCCACTGAATCACTGAAAAAGCAACTGTTTTCAAAAGGAAGTCGATAGTAAAGTAGATACTCTACTAGGACAAAGTAGGACACTGGTAGTTCGAATTACAGATCAATACTGCAATACTAACATAAGTTTAAGGGCCGATTAATACAACTGTGTGTGCAGTTTCAGCAGGTTTCACTGTGACACATCCAGCACGCACTTATCAAACCTGCTTCAGTCTACACACAGAACCATTTGAGGTTCAGATGGTTGGATCTTGTACCTCAAAGGACCAGCTGACAAGATGATGAAGGGATTTATCCTGTGTGTGTTTGGCCTACATCAACCCAGGTCACAGGAGAGTACGTTGCCACCAAATCTTGAACTATGCATGCGAAAGATGAAAATATAGTGCTAAAGCATAACCTCTGGTGTCCTGGAACACAGTGTATAAGTCAGATGTTTTCAGCACATTTGAATATAACATTGAAATAAAATCTTCATAAGTTTAAGTAACCTTGCCTGAATAAGATACAGACCTTTTATCATATGGTTATTTAGGTGTGAAGCTCCTTATGCAACATTCAAAATGCCATTATGTTATACTGTGAGACACTGAACAATAGAATATAATTATACAACAACACAACAGTCAATTTCTAACTGTGGAAGTCTTCTCTCAATTCTCTTAGATATTAAACCTATAGTAATTAAGCTCAGGAATGAAAATGTGATAGAACAAGCGGTTAATAAGCACTCTCATCTGCAACAACCCCTTCACATTAAATGATAGAAGAGTCATTTGTCCATGCGTTTACAACGACACTGATACGTAGGACATAATTTATCTCTTCTTTCTAACCCATAAATTCCTGATGAGTCTTTCATGATGTGATGAAACTGTAGTTAAAGTCTGGTCAGGTTTAGCACAACACAATATGGGTGACTTAAGGGAAAGATCACCACTGACATTTTGCTGTAATGGATATGGAGTAAACAGGTTTGTAAGGTCACGGACCAATCTCAGTAATTCTTTATAAAAGAAATAGACCACAGCTAAGGGGTGAAAAAAGGTTATCATCCCAGCTGACGTTTGATGTTTTGTTGATGATACCTCGTTCTCTTGGAGTCAGGTCACCTGATTTCCTCTTAAGCTCAACTCATGTCTGGGGCATTCACAGAAAACACTTATGCTGTTATTCTTCTTGTAAAATATCATCCTCTGGCCTGAAAAACCTGAATTTTCTATTTCTGTTTTCTGTGAGACATTGCAGGTGTCAATATAATACAATTTATTTTTCTACACGCCTTTAATTTAAATTGTCTCGTTATTATACATTAAAATAAAGAACAACAGAATGTCAAGCTGTCAACCAGTTAGACACTTCATCAACGAGTACTGAGAAACAAAAGCAAATGAAAACCACTGAATGTGAACCTTCATCCAAAATACAATCCACATAGAAGGAAAAAAAATGCCAATACAGTTTGTTTTTTTTTAGTTCAATTTTGTGTTATAAATAGTGGAATAGCCATTGAATAGAGATACTCTTATGTCCACTTAAACTCTCCTAGTGATGAAAATACAGATCTATGATTAAAACAGAGCAAAAGGTAAAAACAAAGTGAGTAGAGGATGAGATGTGAAACAAGGGAATTGCACTTGTTATATCAACCTTAGTCAGCAATGTTGTAAGGTGTAAGAGAAGAGCAGCATGAACAATGACCTCATCCCTCATTACGTTAAGTGTACTGATGCAATTCTCATAAAACACCAAGGTGCATGACAAGAGGGAATGGAGGAAGAAGGAAACGATTAAGAAAAGCAGGAGCAATGTAATGACTTGATGAAAATGCTGCACAGAGCAATCGATGAAAATGCAAGACAGACACACAACACCAAATAAGTGTGTTGTAAGAAGCATTTAGGAAAGAGCGTAAGAAGGCAGACAGATAACAAGGGGTGAAATTGATGCTGATGGTTAGATATAGAAGGTGAGCTCATGATTTTAAATGTGCTTTTAGAAAATAGAAGACAGCGGGAATTAATATGAGCTCACTGTTTTCTAAATGAACGCCAAGATCAGCCAAAATGCCATTTCCTGGGCATGACTCTATTCTATTAATAGTCACCCTTTGGTCATAGCTACTAATATTGTGAGTTTTGGTATTGAAAACATCCTTGAATTAATGTGGTCCATTTAAACAGCAAAAGCTCTGACACAATGCCAACGAGCCTAAGAGTCTACAATCCTCCAATCATCCATGAGGCAGGGGTATTAAGGGAATTAAGGTATCAAAACTGAATACTGCATTCAAACATGTTTTAAGCTTTGAAGAAAGCTACACTATTACCCCCACTTCTAGTCTGTAGGCAGGGTTAAGATAATCATCTCTTGGCTTGTGTCACAGTTGAGTAGTATACGTCTACTCAATTCTTCTACATCTAACTCTCACTGTGAAAATAAACGTACTTCTCATAATTATGAAATACTCCTTTTGTATGGACGTCCTTGCAGTCCCAGGCAGAGGGAACAGTATGAGATTTTCTGGTTGCCTTGGGGATACAAAGACAAGTTTGCATCTCTTTATGTCACATAGACTGTAAATATTAGATGGATGGAGCCTCTGGGATGTCACCCACAGGTCTCTGAAGAACAGCTTTCAGCTCAGAGTGAGTTGCTCTGATGTGACTATTTTGGCAGTTCATGACTCTGCCTTACTCCCGGCTCATTGAAAAAACGGCCAAAGAGATGACACACCCTCAGTCATGCATAACTTTAAGCCTTGATAAAAATTGAAATGGAGAAATTACATTTTAAATGACATGAGAAAATCCCCCTCCTCTCCCACAGTTTTCATGAAAGGGGAAATTAGCTACTAAAACTGTTATTTGCACCAGGCTGTTAACATGTTTATTTCTGCTGCATGTACAGTTGGACATTTTAACATTGGTGTTTGTGGGGACTGACTCACTTTTGGAGCCACACTCAAGCAGTGCAGCTTTGTGTTAGCACATTTGTGTTGGCTTGATTTTTCAACCCATGGGGTTGTCAGGAGAAAGAGGCGGTCACCAAACCTTGGTCATAAAGAGGTCATAAAGGGACGGACAACAAGAAGAGGTGAAGACGAGGGAGCTGAGAAAACACAGGAAGCTGTGGGCTGTCACAAGTATGAAAAATAGATCAGACAGCCTCAAGTCAAAGGTCTCTGCTCAACAAGACATGAAGATGCCAGTGTCCAACACTGCATATCACCCACCAGTGGCATTGACACATAGACTACGCACACAAACACACACACGCTCACACTCGTTTCTCTGCAGCTGATTTGTTATCTCTGCCTATCCAGGGTCACTGCTCATGTTTGAATGGCTGACACACTGTAATTTAGAGGAAGTGGAATGCTGCTCTGCCGACACCAGTCAAGGCCACAGACAGAGAGGAGGAAAAAGAGAGTGACGTGTAACGAATATTGATTCTTTCAGTGTAACATTTGGCCAGCCACTGTTCTCTGATGAAGTTAAAGGTTAATAAAGCACTGAGGACTATGTTATCTAAATGTCTGTGGTAATGATAATGCATCTGTATGCAGAGATACACGCATCAGAAAGGCATGTCTGCACACAATGAGCAGGGAGCGACCGTGCATCAGATATTTACACACACCAAATATTAATTACTAACCTGAGATCAGTGTGAGAATACAGTGCTAAATGCTTAATGTTGTTGGTGAGCTAACTGTTAAGATAGTGGCTAACAAACTAGCAAACCAGGAACATGCAATTTTGAAACAGTCACATTAGCTTACAGTTTCTCCCATCCTCTATTAGTGTTGTTTATCCAGGGCTGGCCCTAGGATTTTGGTGGCCCTAAACAAGTTTTGTTTGTGGCTCCAAAAACACTCAAAGCGCAAACACCAAATCACACACACTGCTTACAACTGAATGAACAGACACACAGAGACATGTTTATGTGTTAAGTGAATTGAAGTGAACCCCGGTTGGTACCCAACAATATTTAGTTAGTTTTAGCTTACTGAAAAGCTCTGTGTGTAAATCACATGTATTTTTGATGAGTTTATACTTTGTTTATACTTTGGCAGATGAGTCCAAATCAAATAACAGGAATGTCTCCTGTGCTAAATTCCTTTTGTTAAGCACCAGTTCTTCAGACACAGAAACACCTCTGCTTTCTTCTGTAAATTCCATCTAATGTAACCATTTCACTTTTGGCTCTTTTATTTTTGTTTTCATCATGTCATACTGAATACAGGTACTTTTTTCATAATCCACATAATCACCAGTATTACTATAATCCTTCATTTTTAATCCTCCAGGCCCTGACACTGCTCCCTTCTCTCTCTCTCGCTCTCTCTAACACGTTCATGATGCTGCCTGAAAAGCATGAGCGTGGGACGGAGGACTGAATGCACAAACAAATATGCGGGAAAACATTCCATTCACACCACTCGAAACAAACCGCAAGCTAAGAAGAAAACGTCGCAGACACTTACATGTGCTGGCGGACGTGTAGACACTCATCCCTGTGATTCAGAGGGGAGGCAGCCTGAGGGAAAGGTGTGACGCACAAAAGTTATATTGATGGGTTATAACACAACCAAAGTCTGGCTTTTCCTGTCATTTACATAGAGGAATGGGGGAGTTTGTATGCATGATAAAGTGAATTAATACACCTCTCTCAGTGAAGCAGGTGCAGTTGAGTCAAGATGCAGGTGCTATAATGAAGAGCAGTGAGAGTCCAACAGAGACGGTTGGATTGTTGAGAGTGAGACGTGAACCCACAGACTGACGGTCCAAAGGTTCAACTGGTCAAGTCTGAAATCACAAGGAGTGGTCGAACTCTCACCTCATTTTCTGGACACGGCTTAAAGTCTCTGACACCCAGCTGGCAGTCAACAAAAGCCTTGGTTTCCCTCTGATGGATAACCACTTCTTTTAATCCATTTTGTGCATCCAGCTTAATGGAAGAGATTTCCACTCTCTGGCATACTCGCCTAAAGGCAGAGATTAGGTTCAGAACTGAACCATGTGAACTACCAGCTGCTTTTTTTAGGTGTGGTTAGACAGAATCATGAAAGTGTTTTTCCACAGAATTGCACATTGAGTTTAAAAAAAAAAAGTTGCCTCTTTGATGACATGTGGCAGATGTGCTGGTTTGTCCATCCACAGTGAGAGGCCTGCAGCTCTTGATCTAACACTCACTCTGTCTTTTCCACCACTGTTTCCCACATTCACGTAGGTCTTGTGGCACTTTGCAGCCATCATTTACTTTTTCACATTTTAAGATAGCGTAAAACAAAAGGCAGGAAAACAGAGATAAATAGGCAGAGTTAAGAAAATAGAAATACTAATTTAAACAAAACATGGATGTGGAAATACTCCATACATTCAGGCCCAAAAAAAAAAGGCATCACATTACATTGAAAGCAACTATGCTTTCGATTGCAAGTCTAATCTGTGTAATATCATTTAGACTCAGATTAAAGAGTAGGAAATCAGTTCACAGACAAACAGTGGGTTCAGTGTTGCGTCCGTAGGTGTTGGAAAGTCTGCTGTGTTTGCTGAGTATTAGTAACGGTTTCTTTGCCAAGTTGGGCTTTTGCTTTCTTCTGCTCTCGTCTCGTGTGTGTGTGTGTGTGTGTGTGTGTGTGTGTGTGTGTGTGTGTGTGTTTGTGTCTGCATCTATCAGGACTCTGTCTTTCTCCGTTCATTTGCCAACAGAAATAATTACTTCACTGTCACTGCACTCATGCAAACACAAGCACACAAATAAGCACACACTGCTATTAAGCAGATGACCTGGTTTAAAGCATCAAACAGATATACTATTTTTTTTTTCATACACCTAATAAAGCGTCTGATTCTTAACCCTCTGCTGTATTTACCACAGAGCTCCTTCAGTCTGCTGCTGAAGGATTAACTAACCTCACAAGCGTCATGGGCTCCTATTATTTTCAAAACTCCCTAAAGCGGCTCAGACACACTGTAGCACCGGCCTAACAAAACAAATTGTGTACTGTGTGTGTATTGATGTTTTCTAACTTAGCCCTGCTCAGGATTTTTATTTTTTTTACTTCCGAGTCAAACATTTGTTTGTGTGTTTTTTTCATTAATGTGTGGTTACAGCCCTGGTGAGAGTAACAGAGGAGGAAGAGTGAAGTCTGATGTCTGACTACAGCAACTAAGAGATTCCTTACATTCAACTGTGGAAGAATGGAAATATTTCAGCTGCCACAACAGTGGCATCCATCACTTGTATAAGAGGAAGTGCCAGAGCTATCTGATGTACAGTGAAGGACGACATGCATCTCTATCTTCACAGTGCTTTTCTGATGTTTGTGACACTAGAATTTAAATGGAAAGTGTCAGTTTAACCAGAATGTTTGTATTTTCTGTGAAGAAAGAAAACACATATTAGTAGCTTATATCATATTCATATCATACTATTAAACATGATAAATTCAATAATAATGTCAGATAGGGCACTTTTCAGAGAGCTATTATCTATGTCTGAGGTCCTTCCTTATAGTGAATATGCTAGCAAAAACACAGCAAATACTGAGCAATGCCTACTGTTAGTCCAACTGTCATTTTCATTTTCCATTTTGGTGTCCATTGGTTTGTAAGTCTTTTTTGTTTTCCTGGAAATCGTGTTGATAAACTTCGGCAGCTACTTCAACCAAAAGAATCTCCTCTGATGTGCTATTTAGATGAATGCCTATTAGTAATGCACTGAAACCTACTAATATAGGGTTAAATGAGGCTGGAACTGTATTCCTTTCAATCAATAAGTAGATAGATCTGAGTGTCTGATCAGAGAGTTAGACAGACCAGCAGAGACAGACACACACAGGCAGGAGGAGTCTATTCTGGCAGAACATCAGACAAGGTGGTGGTCCTTTTAACTTCATTGTTGCAGAAGAGGCAACACCAGGGACACTTCAAAAGCCCTATGTTATAAATTCATGATGTGATTAAAATAGAACACAGGAACAGAATTGCTCATAGGCCGTTTGTTATGAGCAGCTTATTACAACTCATAGTTACATTTCGTTTTAAGGTGACATCTAGTGGCCAAAGTGATTTTGACAGGCAGAAGGTTAAGTACAGTGATGTATGATAAAGATAACAGTCTGTAAGGAGGCGACTGGGGAGGTGGGCTGGGTTTGATTAATTAGCTTGGTTTAGGAGTCTTAAACAATGTATTTGCACCATCATTATAGTAACCACGACAACAGACTTGATAAAATGTCAACTTACTTTAATTAAAAGTCACGATCTTATTCTAACACTAGCCAAATATTTTAAGTGCCTAAACTAAGCAAGTAGCTTTTGTGCCTTTTCGTAGTGAAGCCATGCTCACTATTTTAGTGACTATGGCGACGACTGGCACAGTTGCTTGTACGTACTGTATTGTGGTAACCATGAGAACTAAAATTCATTACATGTGGCGCTGTAGATACAGTATTTCATATGGATCATGTGCAAGGTTTGATTAAAAAAAAATCTCTGGATGAGCAGGGAGGAGGAGTTGGATAAACTAAAGATGTGTGTCATCGATCATTAATGCATTCAAATGTCATCTATAATACACAGTGTTGTAGATGTTATGTTACATACTTTCTTCCTCCCTCTTGCTCACGCACACTGACTACACACCAACAGATTACTCACCCAACAAGATGCAGTAAACAAACCGCCCTGCTTTGATCCTGTGAATTTCCCCTTCCTTCTTTCTTCATCGTTCCCTCCATCACTCCCTCCTGCCCTGTACCAGGAAATATTGGTCTGATCAAAAAAAAAAAGAAGAAAGAAAAACAGCAAGTTCAACACACTTTGATCTTTGCCACTACTCTGGTCCACTGCCTTTCCTACTTTGTCTTGCTGCCACAAAATCACCCTGTTATTCTCTTCCCACTGATTTCTACATATTTCCTCACAGTTGTTCTCCCACAAGCTCTTTCTCTTCTTCCAACACCTTCACACTGCTTTTTTTTCTCTTTAAGAATTGGTCGATTTCAAAAATTCTTTTGCTTCATCCTCAGTCGAGAGTGAGTGGGTGCTGTGTTGATGATTGCTCTGTCATCATATGTGGATCCAGTGAACTCGCAGGGCCAGAACAAACAAATCCAAGACGTCGTCATGACAAGTGCAAACTCTGCATCTTTGCCCAATTACTTGCACTCTTCAGCCAAAGCACTGATTTATCATCTAGTTTTCTGTTGTTTTCATCCAACAGAATAAAGCTCATCCAACCATCATGGACTGGATCACACTGAGAATGTTGAACACGTATCTGTGTAGCACTGATAATTGGTTTCTCCTCACAAGAGAGCATCAGGTTCAGCGCAGCAGGCAGAGGGGTGTGATGGTGATAACGACTGTGGAGAGACAGAGCTCACAGGTGGTTTTAGGGGTGGATGAGCAGCAGGAGTGGCAGGAAATGAGTGAGACAAGTATTGACAGTTTATCGGGGCTGTCTGTTTTCAGGTCCATAGTTGTACTGAAAACTGCACATGAAAAAAAGTTCTGTGAGCTGAGTGATGCCATTACAGTCTGTAGACTGAGGCTGAAGACTACAGGTTTAAAGTGTGAGTATGGGAATGTGGAGGCTTAAGGTTAGATTTCTATTAAGTTAACTATAAAGCTCCTTTCCCACTGTCCAAAAAACCTAAGACACCCTCTAACAATCAGCTTCTAACTGCAGTGGGAAAGGTCCACTGACCCGCGTCGAATTGCATCAAACAATTCTTACATGACGTTGCGACTGGTACAGGACACTTTGCTCGCACTCACTCAACATGGCACAGCACTGGCATGGCAGCAAGATGATCCGTGGGGAAGAGGAGGTTCACGGCAGTGAACGGAAAACAACACCGACCATTGCTGTCGTGTATGGACGATATTTTATGTAGAGTTAGAGGCTGTTTAAACAAATTGTGATATTGTTTTCATGTGCGTTGTGACATGTGTGCTGCTGTTACATTCTGTATCCATGGCAACGTTCCTGAATAACCATCTGAAGTGAAGCCACAACATTGCGTCGACCACTGCTTCCATGTTGCCTTCCATTGTTTATTTCCTTGTTTTCTCTCACACTGACATTGTCATCAACGTGATGACATCTCTAGACATGCGGCAGTGGGGGTGAACAGTCATGCAGGTCGCCAGCTAGAGATCAGATGTGGATTTTTTGGCCAGTGGGAAAGGAGCCATATGCAGATTGTAAGTGGGTTGAAACATGTTTAAAAAAAACCTGCGTTGACCCGCTAATTTTAGTGAGGAAGCAGCACAAGAGTCAAGAAAAGTGAGTTTCACTTTTGTGACATCACAATGTAAATGCAAACAATCACAAGTAAATGGGCACCATCTTTGAATCTGTTATCCAACAATGCATTCATTGTTCATCCATAACTGTTTCCCAGGGTGCTTTGTGTCACTGTCTTCCAGTCTTGGCCAACATGGGCTAATGCAATACCCCCGGTAACTGTCTACCTGCACCTTGGTTTCATATGTTGGCAAAACATTTGATAATCAATGTTGTTGTTCAGCTTAATAGCAGAAAGTATCAAACATAGAGACTTCACTCATTAGTAAACTGCTTGACTACTAATCACTGGTTATATGCTGGTGAGGTTGTGAAAACTGAGGATCATACAAGCTTCAGCTTTCTTTCCAAGAGACAAAAAGATGCCCAATGGAAGATTACCATCAGCCCCTGAAGAACAATTTTGTCCCATTCTTTCTTTTCTTTTAACTCCCCTCCTCTCCTGTTCACTTGCTGAGTGTTCACCAAGGTTGAAAAACATGTATTCCTCCTTTCATCTTTCCCATCTCCCATCCACCTCTCCCCGCTCGACACTCCCCCCGCTACTTAAAAAACATGTATTCATTTTTTCACCCCACTCTCCTTCTCACTGTCAGTCTATTAGGGCGTCCACCCCACCCCTCCCTACACCGTCTCTCTATTTAAATGTTTTTCCACTTACCATTCATTCATCCATCCGCAGAGAGGGATTGAAGAGCATGGTCACAGTGCAGAGTGAAGTAAATTGGCAAACGCTGCCTGCACTACTGGGTTGGAGGGAATTGGTGAGGAGAAAGACTGGGAGGGGAGGAAAGAAAATTACAGCAGAATGGAGAGCCTTTGGAACGGAAAAGGAGCGACCGCCTCTGTTTACCTTCCCCACATTTTATTTTTATTTCTTCATCGCCACCCGGCCATCGATTCCACACACTCATTCTCCATCTATCAAAGTCACACTTCCACTAATTCTCTGTGTAGTCTGAATAGAAATGTTGCAAAAAAAAAAAAAAAAAAAAAAAACATGTCAGAGTAGTGAGATGATTTTCTCATAACTTTTTGCTGTTTTGGTGAAAGAGCTTGATTTTAACTAATACTGACACAAGAAATTGGGCTGGAAACAAGAGAGATTTATCAACCTCAAAGAAGAGGGTTTTTTTTTTTTTTTTGCCTTATTTAACAAGAATACATCTCTCATCTCATTTTCCATCTCTTTTCTTGCTTCCCTTACTCAAAGATGTCAAAGTGATCCACTAACTCAGTGGTTCTCAAATGGGGGTACGGGTACCCCTGGGGGTACTTGAAGGCACTTGAGGGGATACATGAGATTTTTAATAAATATATATATATATATATAGGTATATATTATATACTTGAAGAAATAGCATGAATTCAAAAATCCTTTAAAAATATTATTTATTAAGTATTTCAATGAAATATAAGTGTAAGTTCATAAACTGAATTATATATTCAAAGAAGGTAAAATCACAGCCAGTAAAATTCTGACAGTGTTCAGAAGACTTTGTTTTAATGGGGTTTCCGTCCTCAAGCTGCTGTTGTAACTGAGTTCATGAATCTGGTTTAAAAACAGATCTTTACTGTAATCCTAAAAGAGGGCGCTTTCAGTTGATAATTATTTTTATGTGCAAAACTCTTTATCACTAAGTTAATTTTCAACAAGTTTTACAAAGTTTAAGAAATCAGACACTGATGACACAGTGTTTTATGTCTTTTTTTTCAACTGAAAATGCTTTGTGCTGGTTAGGGGGTACTTGGCTAAAATATTTCACAGGGGGTACATCACTGAGAAAAGGTTGAGAAGCACTGAACTGATCCACTCAACAAACACTTGACTCTATTGTTGTCTCTCTTTGATTTTGTATGTTCTTCATCTGCAGAGAGAGCACTCAAACCATCCCGGAGTGACAGCATCAATGACTAATCGTGCAGTAATTATTAATTATTGCAAGATAGCATGATTTTAGTTGTGAGGTATTGCAGAACAAAACTGAACGCTAAACAGTGCTGTGTCAGCTTTACTGTTTTATTGTGTTTCAACACCCATTTGATTTTCATGTAAACCTCACATTCCAGTCAGTCAAAGCTTCATTACACACTTGTACTTGTTGTTTTGCTCTAATTAACACTAAAAACTAAGAATAGACGTGTTAAAAATAACACATCATGTGTATTTAAAGATTGTAGATTTGAGAGACACTCAGTTAGCTCAACATGCTGTGTTATTATTTCAGTGCAAATATGTCTTAAATCATCAACTCAGAAATAATACAAAGATCCAGAATCATCGCATGTTGCCAGAATTCTAAAGAAAAACATTTGCATTTCAAACACCAACTGTCTGGTGATATTTAGAGAATAATTTCAACATCAAATTGAACAAACAATTCATGGTGAACGTTCAGTTGAAATAATAACTGTACAGCATCCTAACCAGCAAATGACATCAGGACCACACCAGCTAGTCTTTGATGTAAGCAGTAGTTTTGGTGCAGGGCACATTTTGGCAAGAAATGAAGCTGCACAGTGGCAGTGGATAGAGAGTCCAAATGAGAAGTGTCTATAATATAAGAGTAAGATGGGGCAGAGAAACTGAAACTGAAATTCTCAATGCACAGTTCAGGCACAGGTTTGCAATCTCAGTGTATAGACTGTTGAGATGTCTGGCGTAAAAATGAAGGTGGTATCAGGCTCTTTGACAGTGGTTTTGACAATGACAACAACAACAACAAAACTATAACCCTGTCCATCTGAAAGAGGTTGGGCTTGTCTAAGATGTCTAACAAGTGTGTTTACTTTTGAAATGCATCTCTCTCACCTAGGATAACTGTACATGGGAAGTTTATATCACAACACTGCCTGGAGCTTTGCAATAAGCTGCAAAACATTTGATCGGCCACCTGAGATAGACACGTCAGAAACATACTGAAAGAAGCTATAGAGAAGCTTTGTCAATAGCACATCAAACCTTCAGCTTGAAGTAGGATGGTAACTTTGCTATCAGTGTCCTAAACATTATGTCATTATGTTACATCATGTGTCCTTCAATTATTTCACACATCAGGGCAAAAAATGTGATAACTGCGCTGATCTTTGAGATTGGATTCAATAATAAGAGCATATATAGGGTGGAAGATTCAAAGAGAAGAGCAGCTTCCCAACCTGTTTCATGTCCTAGATGGAAGATAGGGTCAATTTCACACTGCGTCTTCTTTAAGCTCTCCCTGATGCAGTAGGAGGTAGATGGTGTGTAGCATCCAAAGTGCTCACGACTCGAAGCCAAAAACAAAAGCAAATAGAAGCAGATGTACAATTACCAAAACAATTTGACCCTTCACTGTATCTGGTATGTGTGTAAGGGAACTTCATCACCATCATGCTTCTCACCAGCTTTACCATTTTGTGATCTCAATGCCGTTCTTGAATCAATGAGCCCATACCTCAGACAAAATGCTTCACTTGTAAACCGAGCACAAGTGGTAGTGTATTGTTCAGGAGTGTAGAGAAATGTAGAGAATAAACACAGCTTCAAAAGTTACTTTATTTATTTGCTATAAACCCGTTGTGTTGTCACTTGAAATTCTACTTCACTGTGCAATGCCTCCTTACTCTCAGTCCTTTATGTGTTTACCTCTGCTCCATTAGCTCCATATGCTGAGCTAGCTCTGCTAACCAAACACACAGCAGGACACCGGTGCCTTACGGCTGCAAACAACCAACAGCTAACTAACTGTACTGCTAATTTCAACACTGCTCTGGTGTTCAAAACATAGCAAAGAGCATCATCAGCCTATAATGAGCCTACTATCAGGGTCACCCCCACCCCCCCCCCCCCCCCCCCCCCAGGATTGATGTTCGGCATTAAATCATCTCCAGCCAGCTTCTCTTTTTTACCTCCTGACGTGCAGGGTACTGATCATTAACATGATACTGCAGCATTGTGTTCTACCATTTTAATCAAATTGTTATGCTTTTGAAAGGAGAAGATCAAGGTTTTAAATAAATATATATATTTACCCCCCCACTATGCATCTAGGCAGCAGAATCCCTCTACCCCCGCTGTGTGTGTTCTTTTATTTATTAGTTCATTTGTCATAATTAAAATGTTTGGCTGTCAATCCAAACACTGTCTTGAATCTTAATGATTATCCACATTACAGTTAATTTATTTCCTCAGAACGTCTGATTTCATGATGAAGTACAAGTTTATTTTCAAGTGTATTTTCTTGGCACTGCACCCAGAAGGCATACTGCATCCTACAAATCTAAGTGCAAATGTATCCACCAATGTGAAATGGCATGGTAATGTACAGCTCCACTGGTTATTTCATTTTTGTAAAAAGTAGAGAGGTGGGTTTGTAACACTTTTTTGAGCTTAGTATGATGCTAGAACATTGTGAACGGAGGACACACTGTCAAAGGCTGAGGCAAGAACTTGTTGTTCCCACAAGTCTTTTTTCCTATTAGTTTTCTATAGAGTGTTAAACACTGAGATCCACAGGCTAATCAGCTAATGATCTACCGGCTTCAGTGTGTTGGTACAGTAATGCTGCATATTTGACATGTGCTGCATGTGTTGGCATCACAGCTCATGGACCTGATACCCCCCTATGCCTCAAATATGCAGCATTACCAAAGCATTGCATGCTACAGCTAAGCGATGGTTAACTTATTAGCTGGAAGACCTCAGTATTTAAAATGCTATCTCTGCGAACAGGTTCACCACAGGTATCCTTCCACTTAACTGTTCTGTGATTAGAAAACGGCCTCACTTTTTTCTTCTCGCTCCTTCACTCTGCATCCTGCTACCACTCCTGCTTCTGCCTGCCTCGCTCCTTCCTTCCACTTTTTTTTTTTTTGGTTTGATTTTGTTTTGTTTTCTATCCTTGTCTCACCTTCTTCATCCTTGCAAATGAGAAAGGGAGGGGCAGCATGTGAAAAGTCACACAGCTTGGAGTATTCAAATCAGTCTGAGCCCCCGGGAGAGTGCTGCAGGAGAGTGCACACTTAAGGTGCTTTGTGAGGGAAGGGTGGAGAAATAGATGAAAGAATGGTGCAGGGGTTGTTCGAACACCTCCCTAGTCCTTTCATCCCTCTGTCGAGTCCACCCTCCCACCCCCTCCACCCCACCTCCAACCCCCAAACCCTTCCGTCCCAAAGCCTCTCAAGTGTATTTGGTGCTCGGCTCTGTCTCAAATTTTTAACATTTTGTGATGCATGAGCAAGCCAGACATCCTCCGCACAGCATGGTGCTGCAGGAAGGTGTTTGTTCTCCTATTTCACCCATTCATTCTCTGTTTAAAGCCTGAGCTGTGTGACTAATTGCTTGGCAAAGTCAAAGTCAAGGGGTAACAGCAATGCGGAGCAACAGTGTGTATTTTGTTTGCAGGGACGCAGCATGAACAGCTTCAAGAGAACATGATCTGCTGCCGAGCCAGACGCTTCTTTATACTGTCATCCTGTTGTTGGCTACGGTGTGTCAACACTCTCGCACAGCTTTTTTACTAAGGCCGCTTAGGGGCTGGAGAGGAAGTGCAGAGGAGGAGTTGGTTTCCTGTTGGAAGCAGAGAAGTAAATGAAATCTAAAAATACATATTTATATGGGAGCTTGTTTGCTGTGTGAATCTTGTAGTCCACAGTTTTAGATGCTTTAATCTCCTCCTAACAAAGTTTCAAGTGCAAAAACTTTACTTGAGTGGAGTAATTTTTCATTAACCAGTGGTTTGCTGGAACAAATGGGAAGCACTGAGCTTTGTTGAGACTGACAATTACATTAATACACTTACAGTATATAGGCGTTACTGCTCCCTGACACAACTGGAAAAGAATCACTCTTCAATTAATGCAGTGGAAAATGACATCTGTTCATGTGTGCACTGATTTCTGTGACTGTGTATGTGTGTGTGTGTGTGGTACGGTTGAAATTAAATCGGCTGAATTTACGTATTAAGTCTGGTGTGTTTGAGCTGGTGAGAGTGCTTTGTTGAGGACCACTCAGCTGCACTGAGAGCACTTGAAAAGATGCATCAAGCAGATTCTGCTGCATGAGAACACAAACCAGCCGCAGGATCATTTGATGAGAAAATGCTGAAACGGTCTCATCTCCAAACTCAAACAGTCATTAATATATATCGCTGTTGCTTTCATTTGTAGCAGTTGGATGCTCGTCCTCTTTCTGACGGATCAAAATAACAATTCTGTTAAAACAACACTGTGGATTTTTTTTTTTTTTTTTTTACCTTTTTGTTAAACACAGTGTATGTCCTTGTTTGTTTTTTCCTCCCGTTGAGGTTGTCAGAAATCTTGTTTTGGCATCAATGATCAAAAATTCCACAAATATATTTCAGTATATTCTAATAAAGTGGTGGAAGAGCACATTAGAAACTGCACCTCCTCTTGGCTGTTTTCAGACAACTGGAAATCTACCTTGTGATAGGAAGACTCTGGCCAATCACAGGTCTTCTTAGAGAAAGACATGCAGTGATCATATTGCCAGATATGGAAAGAACATGCCTGTAACTGTTCTGGACAGGTAACATGCTGGTAACTTCATTGTCCTGTAATATCTCAATACATTGTAGAGGTTCATTGTGTAGGTAGAATTATAGCTGATGTTTGGCTAACTGGAATATGGCTAAAGGTTTATTTGTTTGTGTTTTGTGTTTTGAGTATGTGTGAATATATCTTAAACATCCATGCTATTGTTCCTCCATTTCTTCCAATTTTCAGTCAATGGTAGTTTGTGAAGCCATCTGACTGCTTATCAATGTGGCTTTGAGTGCAGATGCATAGGATTCAGCTAGTTCAAGGCCCACTGTGAAAACCAGCATTCTCTTTGCCTTAAAGTAAATGTTCCTATTTGTCTTCTTTCTACAGTAACTGTAAAAATGTATTTTAATATGAGAAACAATACAGTAAAACTGCTTTTATACTTTTAAAAACGTCTCTTTGAGAGAAGAGGATGATCAGAATCATCCGTGGTTTGAATACCCAAGGACAAAAGATCCCAAGTAACAAATGATTCTGCCTCATATTTGCAGAATTACATCTTTTTTTTTCTTCCATTTCTTCACCTCAGGCAGGAAGGTTTAGAAGGAATATGTGGAGGTTTTGCTCTTGATATGCAGAAATCACACAAAGCTACAAGCTACACACCATCATAGGTCCCTGAAAATAAATGATGCTATATCTTCATTCACATCCATTTTTTTGTGAGCTGCCTCATCTCAAGGTTTTTACACTAAGGAGGACTGAATGAAGAATGTCTTTTAATGAAAGTGGCTTTTTTTTTCTTTTTTTTTTTTTTTTTGCTTTAACTTGTCAAGATGAGGAAATTGTTGATTTGGGTTAGAGTTAGGGTTGGTGTAGGTGATAGCTACAAAATAGTGACAGTGACACCATCAGCATTTAGATTGACTAAGGTACGAAAATCAAGGCTCGATTCAAGGCAGAAAGAAAGCTAGATGTAGGTACTGAGGGTGCTGAGAGTGCAACAGGTTGGAACCTGGATTTCAGTCATTGTTACATCAGTGAGCAATAAAACCGATGTCTTAGTACAACCATAGGTTTCAAGGGTTTCTGGTGTTCACATTGATTCTTACATTTGGCAGCAATGTTGATAATGCAGATTAATTCATGACAACTTCACATTACTTCCTCCGTGAATGTGCTTCTCTCTTCTCTTATTGTTGATAGTTGTGTTTTTGCCATTAGCCGATCTTTAACACTATAACCTTCAGAAAAGACACACACTAGACCTGCAAGACCACATACCTGACATTTGTAGTAACAATATCACAGTGATGATTTCCCCAACTCTCACAGAACACTTGAGAGAGCTTCGGAGAAAAATGTTCCCTGTGGTCAGCTGGCTGTATTGGCATGCAGTCTATTATGCACTGAAAAACCAAGCATGCACTGTTAGATCTTGGCTGAGAAGATGATAGGTGCAGTTTTTACACTTGGTGGTGAGTACACAACATCAGGTTGGTGATGCTTTTCTCGTCATTGGCGATCCCAGGTATTTCCTCTGGGGGCAACACAATCTGGAATCAGAAATATCAAGTGCATTTCCTATTTATGATTTAGGATTCAGGCCAATCAGGAGCAAAAATAATCATATTGACACAACACACACCATGCAATGACCAGCTGATTGACTGTTTTCCTGTTTCGCTGCAGAGTGTGAACCTTATGGCCTAACCAGCTCTCAAATGCCTGCTCAAAGGAAAACAAGATGTACAGCAGACTTGACTCATTTAATCAACTGATCTCAGTCTTCAGATAGTTGATTGGTCAAACTGTGTGCTGCTGCTTGGTTGAAACAAAAACCTGCAGTCACAGCGGCCCTTTGTGGAATGAGTTGCCCACCCCTGATGTACAGCCTCATTTGTTTTGTGTGCAATCCATTTGCTTAATACAAAACAATGGCGCTAATGTGAAACTCGGATGCCATTTAAAGATAAATCTCATTATTCTGCTTTGAGGTGGTGTTCACTTCACTCACTTGTTCGATTAACACACACATACACGCACACACACACTGTTGTTTCCAGCTAAGTCACTCATACACACTTCCTGCCTCTCGTACATGCTGACGCTCTCTTTCTCCTGTACACAAACTCAACACCACAGTTGGCCAGCACATGCTGACACAGTCATTAAGCATTCCTTCTGGCTTCATGAGCAAAGGATAATTTCTCTTGTAGTCACCCATGTGCGCACGCACGCACACACACACACACACTCACACACACACAACTTTGTACATCTATCTTTGTGGGGTCCTGTCACTGACAATAATGCATCCCATCGCCCAGGACCCCAGAAAGCTGTCAGACCAAACAAGTATAGCAGGCTCCTGGTTTTGATCACACAAAACACACACACACAGGCGCACAGAGATCAGAATAATTAGGAAGTGGGTCATTACACAGCAGCAAAGTCCCAGAAGACAAGGATAATGCCGAATGGAAAATCTACTGCAAAGTCACCCGATACAGTGTGTGTGTGTGTGGTGTGTGTGTGTTAGGACAATAAAAGATAGACCTGTGCAGATGGTCATATAACCACCTGGATGGCGTAAGGGGAGGGAGGGGGTGGGTGGGTTGCTGACAGTGAGAGGACTATCTGATACTCTGGTGTATCTGATAACACAGACCTCTCTTTCAATCACCCACTCTCTCTCTCTCTCACACACACACACACAGTGAGTGAGAGAGAGAGAGAGAGAGGGAGAGAGGAATGTGAAATTCTAGGAAAACAACATGACCTTAATAAACAACAATCAATAATGTATGGACACTGAACGGACCTTGGATTTAAAGTTAACTGTTTATTTATATTTTCAGTGATATTCATAGAAACCACCATGTGTAAAATAAAACATCACCTGCACTTTGACAGGAACAGTCCAGTCAGGTTGTATGTGCCTCCACTGACCATGACCCACCTTTCCACCCTGGAAACCTGACTGAACTGTTCGACAGGTTTCCAAGCCTGTCATCATTTCACAGGCTAAAGTTACAACACTGTAAAAGCATACTTACCCATCAGCCACTGCAACACACCCAGGCTATAAGGCTTTGCAGAGCTTGGGGTCGTAGATGTGGCATGTTTGTCAGATTGTGGTCCTGGTAGTAACACTCATCTTTTACATGATTACTGTGATGAAATAACACATGCTCACTCCACATTCAGTACAAATCACACTTTTTATTTCTCACCTTCGTTGTGCTTCTTGTGCTGGTCAGAGCTGTGTTTCTTTTAGACTATTGCATTTTTCACACTTTGAGTTTTTCAGTTCATTTCTTGTCTTTTTATTCCCCTGATAATGAGACAGTAACACACCTCTGATACATCACCCAGCACTATGCAGCTGCACCACACATATGTATTAGCTGGATAATGTTGTATAGCTCAAGTATTCTCCTTCTTCTCAACTCACAAACCTGATGATGTGAAGGCCTCTGAAAAGTGAGACATCTAACTACTTAAGTTTTGAGTTCACCAAAATCCAACTTGATACAAAAAATAAACCCCATTTGGCCATCAAGCTACTTCACAGGTTTGCGTTTCCTTTGCACAAAATGAATGATTTTGCAGTTTTAAATGTTGACTGGAAACAGCCTCCACTCTGCAACATGCTGTTAGATGTTTAAATGATTCAAACTTTTCTGGACCAGGAGGGAGAAGTCCTCAGCAATAGCGAAGTTATTACCAGAGTTAATTTAGAAAACTCCAGGCCTGACTCCATCATCTCTACTCCTGGGCTTTTTTCTCATTCATTTAGTCCAGCGCTCACTCACTCGGTCTGTCTGCAGCAGCACATGCTTCCACCACATGACTTAAACTTCTGATGAGGCTTCATCAGACAGCCTCCATTATAAACACGCTTTCACTTGCCACCAAAACTTTATTCATTAGCTGTTTTTTTTCTCATCTCATTCAGAATGTGGCAGAGTCTTTTTTAGTTGAAATGCAGTGTAAATGTCACAGATTATTACTTTAAGCTTCTTCTGCTGTTACACAAACTATCACTCACTGTATTAAAGCCACAAAATATATTAAAAAAAAAAAGATAAATGAGGGAAAGTGAAAGACGGAGATGGGGGAGGAGGGGTTCTGAAAGTGAGAGAAAATGAGGTAGAGGCATATAGAGAGGGATATTCTCCTCCAAAGCCTCTTACCATTAAGCATTTACAGCTTAAGAAAGGCACTGGAAGGTCAGTCAAGGAGGCATGAAGCAGAGCGATACTGACAAACTTTTAAAGAGAGGAGGATCGTGGATGTGTGAGCTGCTGTACAGGATGGGAAGGCTGTGCATCAGAGGCAGTGCTCCTTTTACACATATTAAACAAGGAGAATTATGGGAAAGGTAATTGCCCCCCCCCCCCCAAACCCCACCATCTCCTCTTCTCCTATGACTCTCCAGCTCCTCGGGTTCCTATTTAAACATTCACCTGATGTCTGCTGGCGTCATCAGCTATTGAAATGTAAAACCCTGCGGAGAACCTGAGTGTGATGGGAGAAGGATAGCAGGGGTTGGGGGGGTTCATGTTGGATTTAATCCCATAGGATTTTAGGTTTGTTTCTCACTCGCTTTAATTAAATAAGTTTGTCAGGAGCAAAACATGTTACTTCATTACCAACAACTTGACCCAAAGGTCGCCCAGAAAACACAGAGTAAACACTGGAATATTCTTGACAAAGGTCTGTAATGATTCTCCGTCAGTTCAGTCAATTCAATTTACTTCATTAAAACAGCAAAGCCTGATAATTGGAGCGAGAACATCCATTTGTAATTTCCTGTCAGACCTGCTTTATGTCAAACAAATTCCAGTAATTTAATTGTAAAGAGAATACATTTTCTGCTTTGACGTTAACTGACAGTGACTGCACCCGTACTGGCTGTGGCCCCCAGGTCGTCTCCTCACTGTAGGTGAGAATGCAGCCTGAGGGATTACAGTCGGATGAGGTGGAGAGTGAGAGTGTGGTGTGGATTTGAAGCTCAGCTCTCAGACTTTCTTTATGTGTGAAATGCTGACCTATGATACATGAGAACACCACAGGTTCTGTTTATTTGAACAAAGAAGAGTGCTTATCATGAAAGCCAACTGTAGCTCGTTGAGCAATATAACCTACCACCTTCAGGTTGTGTGCCTCTGCCAGGCCCTGGTACAGTGGAAGTATTGTTGTCTAAAGCTATTTTGTCACAGTGAAGTTCACAATTTGGATATAAAATGTCATCACTTCATTTTATCCTTATAGACCATTGACTTATAAAACCATGTCATAATTAATACATGCAATGAATGCTTGAGTTATGGTCAAAAGGGTCACGATGACCTTGACCTTTCTCCTTTACCTCCAAGTTTGAATCAGTTCATCTTTCAACACAAGCAACTATTTGTGCTGTTTGTCCATGTGAGATGTCACCTTCACAGTGCGAAGGATGGATGGACAACCTGGAAATAAAACACCTCTGGTCCTGACTGTCACTGGGATGAAGCCATAGAAACTCTGAGACCATTTGACCAGAATAAGAAACACTTCTGATGGACTGCATCTCAACGCAGCGTGAGGAACTGCCGTGTCGCAATCTTCACCGAGTCTTGGCTGAACGAGACCATCATGGACGCTACGATTCAGCTCAGAGGGCTAACGCTGCACAGAGTGGGCAGAGAAGCCCGTTAGCCATGTCATCTGTCGTCTACATGCCCCCTCCCCTGACGATATGCCAAACAGATGCTCCAGGTACTCCAGCTGTTGACAGCCGAAGTGTGAAAAGCCTTCACTAGTGTCAACCCACGCAAAGCAGCAGGACTGGACAAGATCCCTGGACGTGTTTTAAAGGATTGTGCTGAGAAATTGAGGGGCGTTTTTGCAGACATCTTCAATATATCACTCAGACAGGCAGTTGTGCCCACTTACCTAAAACACACCACCGTTATTCCAGTTCTAAAGAAGTCAAACTGTCTGACTTTTGCCCTCTGGCCCTCACACCAATTGTGACCAAATATCTTGAGTGGCTGGTTTTGAAACACATTAAGAACAGTCTACAAATATACCCTACAATTTGCATATTAACCAAATCAACCCACAGAGGACACCATCTCATCTCCACCTCACACTGTCACACCTGGACAGGAAGAACACCTAGCCAGAGTTATTTTCGTTGACTCCAGCTCAGCTTTTAATACAATCATTCCACAGCATCTGGTGGAAAAGCCAAGGCTGTCAGGTGTGGACACTGCAGCACACAGCTGGGTACTCAGCTGCCTGACTAAGCGGCAGCAGACAGTCCATCTCTGTGAGCACAGGCTCACCTCAGGGGTGTGTCCTGAGCCCGCTGCTGTTCAGCCTGCTCACAAAACGAGTGTACGGCCAGATCCAGCACTGACCATATTGCTAAGTTCACACAATGGTTGGTGTCATCAGTGACAATAATGAGTCCGTTTACAGAATGGAGGATGAAGTGTGGTGCAGATCCCACAACCTCTCTTCGGCGGAGAGCATTGGCAGTGTGAAGTTCCTAGGTGTGCACCAAGCTGATGATCCGTCTCCTCCATCAGCACCACAGCAGTCATAAAAAAAGCACAAAAGTGTCTCCACCCCCTCTGGAGACTCTGAAATGCAGGACTCCCTACACACCACCTCATCACCATTGAAAACATCCCGGTTTGGCAGCTGCAGGGCTTATGACAGCTCAAGAGGATTGTTAAGATTGCCAGCAGAATTGGTGGTACCCCTCTCCTGTTCCTGAAGGAGATCTACCAGCAGCGTTACACACCCAGAGCAATCTCCATCATCTAGGACCCTCACCATCCCTCTCATGGCCTGTTCTCCCTCCTGCCATCTGTCAGGAGGTAGAGGAGCGTCAGCTGCAGATCCATCAGGATGCTGAATAGCTTCTTTGCATAAACTGAGACTGATCAACGGACTGCGCCTTCATGCATTACACACACACACACACACACACACACAGACACACACTCACATCTCTCCGTGAGAGAACTGCTGCTAAATAAGTGCGTCTATGTTCAGGCACTTGATGCTACTGTGTTTTAATTTTTTCAAATTTGGTATTAATTTGATTTATCTTTAATTTAAGAAGCTGGTGAGAAACAGCATTTCATTTCAGCCTGTGTGTTTTTGTAACACCATGCAAAATAACAATAAAGAATTACCTTACCTCTGAGTGGGTAAATATATGACTCACATTCACACTGACTAGAAGAGCGGTAAATATGAAGTCACCGACACTGATACTTTATCGATTGGATGGTTTTGGTGTCATCCTTAATAATCACTCCATCGGGGGTATGTGGGGAAATGTGGGGGAATCAATGGTGAGTGACGACCACTCATGCAGCACTGCGGTGCTTTTAATGTGTGTTTACATGTTTGCTGGTGTCACAGAGAACTCATGAAAAAAATAACAGATGAAAAGTTGGGTTAAGTTTGCGTTACGTTGAGCTTTTGGACTTTGAAAATCATGTCCAAAAAAAAAAAAATAAATAAAAAAAAAGGATTCTGCTTGGAAGTGGACATAAATTTGGCCTGAAATTCTTTCTTTCTTTCTTTCAATTAACAGCCTCTGTAGTTGCTGTTACATACCATCATGGCCCAAGTATAAGACTTTGTTTTTGGAGGATTAGTCATTTACATATTCGCAACTTCATGTTCCATTTACATGGAGTGAGTGGCATCACTTGTGAGCCACAGACAGCATTGTATAAGAGAGTGAGCGAGCATATAGAAGGCTGAAGCCCTGCCCGACTCTTCACCTGCTTCTGCATGATTGTGTTACTCAACAGTTTGTTCTCAAACCTTTTTTTAAGCCTTTCGTGCGTTCTGGGCTTTCAGGCCATGCTTTATCACTGCACTGGCCATTAACATTTGAAAACCTCAGGATAAAACAATAATTATTTTAATTTTCCCATGAAATTTTTACTCTGATTTGTTGCATGAGTAAATGGTGTTGTTGTTGTATTAAATTACAAAAAGATGAGTGTAAAATGTTTCAACTGCCTCACATCTGTTCTGCTCTCATTTGCAGAGGGGGATTGTTTTTTTGTTTTGGTTTTTTTTTCCTCCTGAAATGAAAACGATACAGTGATGGATAGAAACACTGAGGCTGGATGAAAAGTGATTGGAACTTTCCATTAACTTGTTATTACTATCACAGTAGAAACTGATGCTGAGGATATTATGGCAACATTTCCAAATGTAAACTGCAACACATCCTCATCCTTCATGCTAAAGTATATTCCCCATGTACATAAAAGACACTTCTCACATTTCCAGTTTTCATTTTATCCCTTTTTTTATTTTACACAACATAACAACACAGTACATGTTGTCTTTTTCTGTACAGAAGCTTTCCAGGAGCTTGTGACCGACACAGGTTGTGGTACACCGGTATCAGTGAAAAGCTTGCAAGGTTTTTTTTTATGTTCTTTTTTGTTTTGTTTTGTTTATTCTTCCCTTTAAAAAATATCAATTTCATAAGAGGTCCGTTAAAGTCTTCTGTTTGTTGACTTGTCTCAGTTTGTGTCTGTCTGTATGTCAAGAAAACGTCTGTACTCCTCAGTAGGTAAGAAAGGCTATTGTGAAATCTTCTATTCCTTTGTTTGCCCCCCCACCCCCCTCCCAAGCCTCTGTCCTAATCCCTTGTTCGTGGAGCCATGGTGGAGTCTTAAATCCAGTTCTATCATCTGTCAGAGGGTCTGTTAGTGCAAAAGAAGGCACCGACTGCTGTTCTCTTGCCACCGTATGGACGCACACTTTCTGTGGGCATGTGAACGTTAAGAATGGTGTGCTTTTCAGTTCTCGTATTGTAGATTTTTTCATTTTTTTTTTTCCTGTAATTATTCCCTTTTTGTGGTATTTTCAGATAAGGTGAGTGTGAATCGGGAAATGACGTGGCGAGCCCATTGTCTTGTTTTCTTTTGTGCTATAAAGTGGAACCAACGAGACAACTTGAGGACGCTACGAGACAAGGCAAGTTATCCACTCGTTAGATGACCGACTGCAAAACAGATAGGAAACTGTCAAAGTGAAAATAATAATTAAAAAAAACTGTAAACTGAATACAAAGAGTTGTGGAGAAAAGTTATGAAAAATAATGATTTAAAAAATGGTTGAAAAAAAAGAAAAAGTGTGGACGCAGACGACATACACACAGCCAATCATCCGGCTACGACGGACATGAACGCACATTCACAGACACACACTCACACACGAAAAACACACACTCTAAACGGGAAAAACGTCACACACAAATGCTCACACACTTTTAGCTTCACTCACACATCTAAAAACAAATCCAAACACACACAGAGTCGCAGACATGCACTCATACAAAAGATAAACAATAATGGATAAACCAAAGTTTATTTTATAGTCGCCATCTCGCTCCGGTTCAAACTGTGCTTTCTAAGATCCAGTCTGAATCACAGCGTCCTTTGTCCGAGTCTCCATCCCCGTCTTTGGGGAGCAGCATCCCGCTCATTGATTGGCTCCTTTTGTTTCGCATTATGCGCCCTAACCTGGGCGCTCCTCCTCCCTGATGGGACGAGTACGTCTTTGAGCCTCCTTCACTGAGTGAGTACCTCCTCCTCGCCCTGCTCCTCCCTCCCTCCTCCACGGGGAGAGTCTGGTACTTGGCGGAGGAGGAAGCCGTGGAGGCGCGGGGAGCCCGGCGCAGAATGGGCGTCTCTCTGAATCGGATGGAGGGGACGGGGCTCGGCGTGGGGTGCGGGCTGGAGAAAGGGGATGGAGCGTAGGGAGGCGGGGTTTGGTTGAGAGAGGTGGAATTGTTGCGGTTGGTGTTGAGGTTCTCCATAGGGATGGAGGAGGGGAGCAGGGCAGAGGAGGCAGTGGAGGAGGAGGAGGAAGGAGGGCGAGGGGAGGACGGGAGGTTTTCGGGGATGGCCGAAACGCTGGAGCAAGTCGAGCCTGGCTTACTTGGGGCGGGCATCCGCTTTGGCTTGGGTAGTGATCCGGTAACGGAGGTGGGTGTGGAGATTCCAGCCTGCGCCCTCTCGTCACCTGCCTTCTGCCGTTCCTCGGCTCCAGCTGTTGGGCTTCTCGCCCCCCAAGGTTGGCTGAGAACTGACGTAGTCGTGGAGCAGTCAGGCGGGGAAGAGTCAGACGAATCCTTGCCTCCTCCACCTGCTGCTGCTGCTGCTGCTCCGCTCCTTTTCTTTGTGCCTCCTGAGAGGTCGTCTAATCCGATTGAGCCATGTTTAGAGGCGCTGGGAGTCACAGTGCATCCCTGTGACTGCTGCCCATTGGTCTGGGAGTGGACGTTGGTCATTGACAGTGAAACGCCTTTGCCGCCCTCCCCGGGGTTACACACCTGAGAAAAAAACACAAGGAAAGAGTCCTTACCTCCCTTATTAGGTTATATGATAGGTTAAAATTTGCTTCTGTTTTATATTGTGTTAAAAGACAGTATATGCTTCTATTTTTAGGAGTCAATGAGACACAACAATCATGTAGAGATATATATACTGTGCATGACTTGGTTAGATACAGTGTTGCATCTTATATTCTCAAAAATGACTAGTGTGTATTTGTTCACTGTGATGTGAACCATGTTCGAACACTCCAGCAGAAGTGTAAATGTAGGATTGTATATGGACACCATATGATTAATGCAGAGTGTCTCACATAATAAAAAGCCCTCTCCTCTCATTCTCTGTCTTTTCTTGCAGGACAGGATTAAGAGTGACAGATGGAGAGACCAACCTTGTACCGTATCATCAGGATGATGATGAAAACGAGCACCGAGGCCACTATTATCCCTCCGATGATGATGATCATCGTCCCGCCGAGAAACTGCGATTGCATAAAATGACACCTCATGTACTCTGACTCAGTGGTGAACTGCACACAGCCGACCACGCGGGTTGCTGTCAGAGAGGTGATGATGTCATCGTAGATGGCCAGCACGCAGAGGTCGTATTGGGTCCCTGCTGCCAGGTTGTTGACCAGGAAGTTCTTGCTCGATGGGGGGATCATTCTGTGGATGAAAAGGGGGAGGAAGGAAACACAGATGTTATTCTCTGTGAGCGTGGACAAACTAGGGGCACTTAGAGAAGATTAATGTAGAATGCCACAAGAAGTACAGGAATGTGAATGGGCAGCAGCGTATAGTGGGTTTTGTCTGTTGAGTAAGGAGACATCACCGATGAGAGCGGTGATAATGAACGAAAAGATCCTGAATCCAAAACAGTGAACTGAAAGATACTGAATTGCTCTATGGAACTAAGGGAACACAAACATAACATAACATATTTTTATTATAGCTGATTTTGAAAAGCTATTGTTGTTTGCCTTGGGTATAATTACTAACAAAACTCTTAACAGTAAGGGACCTGGAAAGAAATCAACATTTTGCATTTACTCTTTCTGTACAACCTAAATAATCATATACCCAGAGGATAAAAGACAACAATTTATTATTGAATTAGAGGAGAGACATGTGGTAAAAAATACTAAACAGGGAAGTAATAAGGAAAATGGTAAAGAATCATTGCCCTCAGCTCAACTGTGCATATCTGGCTGCCGAATCCTCCAAAACAACAAAAACAACAACCTAAATGTCATCAGCAGGACAGGAGCCCCATTAAATGATTTATCATTGCAAGGACGTTCGGGCAGACACCCCTTAATACAGCAAGAAAAATGGGTTCCAACTGAGCACAAGCATAGAACAAAATCTTTCCGAATAAAACACAAAAGGGAAATAGCTCTCAATCAATCCATATATTCCTTTGGACAAATACAAAGGTCCTTTGCCACTCTGAGTTAAAGTTGGTTATTCCTCACTGGTCACACTGACTAAAGAATTTGCACATTTGTCCCTCAATTTCGTTAAATCGGCTCGTCAGCTTCCCTGGGTTTCCTCATTAAAATGCTAATGAAATTCCTCATTAAAACCCAAGAGGCGGCCAGTTCACAGCTCGCGGCCTCTCGTGCACAGGGAGGAGCACGGGGTTACTTCAGCCAGGTTAAGCATCTGGTTTGGAACCGGAGTTAAGTGAAGGTTAGGAGACATGTAAAGGTCTAATGGTGAGAATTAAGAGCAAGGGAATGAATGTAGCGGTAGGTCATTAGTGGGTTCCCAATGGGGTGACATCACAAGGATGTAGGTGTGTGTGTGTGTGTGTGGATCTATACTGATCACCCACAACCTTAGACACAGTAGCTGGTTTTAATCTTGTGCCAAGATATTTTTGAAACTGTACATTTTTGGGCTTTTTTTTTTTTCTTTTCTCCAAACTGTTGTTTTCTGTTGATGGTGCAGATGACTTCGTACAGTGTACATCCCACTGAGACTAGAGACACTAACACCGAGGATACATGAATAATTTGTAGCCACTGCTCCATGTGTGTATGCAGCTTTTCAATATGATTATATCATCTCTGTGTGTGTATAAATGCACCGTCTTCTTGTTTGTGTGTGCCGAGGCTAAAGTCTGACTCCCATTAAAGCAGCAGAAAGTCCAGGCGTTCAGTGACACGTTTTAACAACCCAATGAATACACATCAGTGAACACACAGCCCAGACACATGCAGTATTAATGTGCCAGTAAACAATCATCTCTGTTTGAGGGGCATGGCAGTGTTTACATCTGCGAGAAATTACTAGTCCCAGAATGTGCAGGGTGATAAATAAGAAACTTGTATTTTCATTTTCTTATTATACACAGTGGTATTCATGCATTGCTACCTAATGAGACACGTGACCACACAACACACATGAAGCCCAAGGCCACTGCAATGATGCAGAAGTTAATCTCTGTCTGTCTTTATGTGTGTGTATACAAATGTAACTGCTTGCAAGTGCAGGTGACATTTGCTCCTATCATTAACCTGCACACTTCAGTGTGACTTTATGTGTCCCGCAACAGGAATAATGACAGTGTGTGTGTGTATTTGTTTGCCCTCATGCTGATGAAAACATCAACAGCAGCAAAGGAGAGTACACTGTGCTTGTATTGGAACATGTACAGTACTGTACACTGGTCATCATTAAAACCAGTTACTAGTTTTACCATTGGGGAATATCAAAAACAAGCAGTATTGGACTTGTTATAAAAATGCAAAACTTTATGAAATTATTACCAAAACACACAAAAATTGCATATTTCAATGGTTAAAGGTGGTGCACACACATATACAGAGTGCATGGCTCAGTGTGGTGAACCTGACCTGCTTGTATCATGAATATTTCTCCTAGTCTGAACAGCTTTGACTGCCGCAGCAGCACCTGTGACAAACAAATGGCAAACAAATCTCTGTCCTCATTATGTGGAGAGCTGCTGAGGCTGCACTGACTGTTCCCGTCACACTGACATCATGTTATCCATCAATCTCCGACTCACAAACCTAATTCTCCACTGAATAAACAGAGAGCTGTGAACTACTTTCACGCTCTCACTCCTTTGAAATATGAAAGATGAAACAACGGGAGGAAAAAAAACAAAAACATTCACTTGTAATCCTCACAACGCGTCATTTTAGTCCCGCAACGCTCATCACTGGGTTATTAGAGCTGCCTGCAGTCCTTCCTGCAAGTTTTCCATCAACACAGATTCACATGTGATCCGGGCTGGAGAGCAGAGTGATGCAGTGGTTAACACTGTCAAATCACACCGAGACGTTTCTGGAGGCTCAGGCCTCTGGGTACTTCTTATGACAGGTGTGAATGTGTGTGAGTGGCTGTTTGCTTCCATATGTCAGCCCTGTGATAGACTGGTGACCTGTGCAGGGTGCAGCTGGGCTTGGCTCCAGCTCCCCTGGTATCCAAGGATAAGGTCTGACTTTGACAGGAATATATATATATTTGTAAGAAATATTAACACATTTTTTTCATTCAAGTTTGTGCATTTTATGATTGCAAAAGTTCGGAATTGATTAACCTAATTCATGTGTAAAATGGGGTAAGAAGAGTGTGGAATCTAGGAGGGATACACACCACACACCACTCCTTCCTTCACTCCTCCACTTCCTTTATTTCATCTTCTGGTGGTCAATACAAATTCTCCTAATTACATTTTTGTCAAACTGATTATTCAAGAACTATGTCAGGAAGTATATATAAAGATTGTGAAGGTACATCTGCTGCATTTGTGTATGAATAAAACCCATTCATACATGAGTGTGAGAGTATATTATCTATTATCTCAGTTGATCAATATCTTATAGCTCCAGATCTGTCAAATAATACAGTGATTCTGTTTGATAAATCCACCATTATATGGATATTGATCTATGTTTGTTTACAGCGAAGGGAAACTACCGTGAGAGAAACCTGTAACAAGGCGAGTTAAATACCAAATGTTGTAATTCTGATGTGTTTTGGTTAGAAATCTATTAATGGGCACTAATTACCTGTGTTTCTGAAGCGTTTGTTTCCTGCTTAGCCATGGATCTGCCTGAATAAATGACATCTTCTCTCTCTTCTCCACTTCACAAACCTTTTGCTTCCAAGAAACCATTAGCTACATGACTCCTCCTGGACACAGACCAAATTAGAACGTCTCTAAGCAAAATCCATCCAACCGGACGCTCCAGCTAATGAAACTCACATTGCACAGTTTTCATTGTGAACATGTAAGCCAAGCTGTCATCATTTATAATTCATAGATACATGGAACAGTCAAGATATTGACAATGTGTTTGGTGTGTTTGGACTCTGTTCTGTTGCATGCTGAGTGTATAAAATACATTTTCATGCAAATCAGGTTTCTTTTCTTTTCTTTTTTTTGGTCTTGCATACAATTATTTCTTGACTGTGTGAGCCGTTAGCATTTGTGAACTCATCCAAACTGACTCATTCATTGTAGCTAATTTCTTTGTGTCTGAGCTGGATCTTGCTGCCAGTATTTGAAGCCCTACAGTGGGCAGATGATTGCCTTGGCCGAGACTATTACACTAATCTATCTACTGTGCTCTGCCAAGCCCTCAGCCCAGGGCGTCTGTGTGTTTCTCGGTTTTATCACAAGGTACACAAGAGAAAATGTCTATGTGCACTCTCCCCTATGAGTATACATTTGTGCGCTTATGTCTGCAGTATATATGTGGACATGCATGTGTGTGAGTTCCATTACAATAATCTGCTTCTCCCATGCTTCTCGTTCCCGTGGCTGTCACTTTGTCTGGCCTTCTGCCAACATTCATCACTGATACAGCTCTACATGCTGGTAGAACCCAAACTCTTATTGTGTGTATCTGTGCGCACACTTGTGAGCGTGCACATATGCATATGTGTAAGTGTGTGTGTGTGTGTGTGTGTATGTTAATCAACTTTAGCTTTCCTCACTCCAGCCGAGACAAAGCCAGCAGGCCAGTGTGATCTCCATTAGTCGCTCTCAGCTTTTTGTCTCAAGACAAATGACTGCCTCCATGCACAGAGCGGTGAACTATGATACCAGATTGTTCTATTTCAGGCCATTTCACATGATTAAATATTGGACAAAGCCTACAGGCCACAAACATGCATTATTCCAAGAGAGAAAAATGGCATCCGTGGCAATGATTCAACACACAAGACCAGGGTTTCCAGGTCGACCTAGAGCAGTGCGATAAGAGGCCAGGGCTTCTATTAACTCAGCTGTATTCTGCAGTCATTGACTTCCCTATAGCAGAGCCCAATCTGACCATGTGTGACACACTGGCTGAACAACTTCCATTGGTTTTTAAATGATATTCACTACTCTGGGCTAGATGGGCAGGGAAATTGTGTTTTTGCATTTCATGAGGATAATAATAATTTATTATAATATTATAGATGGACAACACCAGGTACTGCCTCAAAGCTCCAAATGTTTGACTGGCCGACTGAGTGATCATAGTTCCACCAATGTTCAGCCAAATGCCATGTGACTGAGTTTCTATTAGAAAAAGAAAGGACTGGCAGACCCAGCAGCATTTTTAGGATTACTTAATGCTCTCTTTTCTGTCTATGCTGTTCACTGAGGGGCAGTGCACCAAGTTAGGGATGAAATCGAAAAGATATTCTGTGATTTTTTTTGTGATCGTTTTATATATCACATTATTACATGAAGTATTTACACAAATATATAGGACCACAATGACAGCACTCCCTTCATGCATGTGGTAATTTTCTTAGTCAGAATATCAGGACTGCCTTGGCTTTATCCAGAGGTAAAGTACACTTACCAGCATCTCTCTCTCTCTCTCTCTCTAAACAAAAATAGGGTGGTAGTGGAAATTCTCAGTTGTACCAGTAGTATGTTACCACTATCCACTCTTGTTAGAGGTGTTTGAACAGGAAAACATTGTAAAATTGCACAGCAGTGTGTTGCTCAAACAGGGAAGGGACCAAAATGTGGGTCACACATATCTAAAAGTAGGTTGTCCAATTATTTCAGAAACTGCTATTCGGTGCTTCTGGCTAAAGCCTTCCATGCCACCACATTGCAAACTAGTATAAATTCAACAGCCTTAAACATGGAGAACCTTGTCAGATAAGCCAACAAAGTAATATGCAAAAACAGCAATGGGTTTAAATAAAACTTTTCATTTATAACATTGCACTTTTTAAACCCTCATTTTTTTTTCTTTTATGTAATGGATAAACTAAACACAACATGACGTTCATTCAGTTACGCAAACAACACAGCCAAATGTAAAGTACACAATTACAGTCAAACCAGTAAAGATTAACTGGTTTTTAAGCACAAAGTGAAGAGGATTAATGGTAGTTCAATGTCCGCTCCATTACTGCTGACCTCAAAGCTAATGTAGCTTACACAGCAGATGGCACAACGCCACGCTAATAGGTCTGAGTCTCTGAGGCAGACAGAAAACATTGCAGGACCTAGCTTCTTATCTTTGTTTCACCATGCATAATGCCCCTGATGCCAGTGCGAATGGTTAACAAGCCTCCACACGGCTTGTAGCCACAGGTGGAACAGGGAGTCTGAGTCCAGGTCAGGTGGGCTTTGCTAACACCTCTCCATACAGTCTTTATGCCTCCGCACAGGTTACAGACAGAACCAGAGGCAAATTGTTTGTTGCCTTGGACTCAAGGATGAAGTGATTAAAGTTAAGTCAGGTCAAAGGTCAATGCTCACGGTGATGTCACAAAACACAGCTTTGTCCTAGTAACTACAATACATTGCAATACACTCCTCAAGGGAATCCCTCAGTTTTTGGTGCAAAATGCCCATTTTGATAACAAATATAGATGTGACCTCATAAAACATGTTGCCCTTGCAAAAATCACATCTCAGTAATTCATCGAGTGCATTTCTTTAAAGTTGGCGCAGATGTTCACTTGGACAAGGAGAAAGTGATTAGATTTACCAAGTCAAAGGTCAAATGTCAGGGACAAAGAGTTTCCACTGGTGGTAACTTTCCATAATAAATCCATGTAACTTTCTCAGAAGTCTAGGATTTCTCTCCACTGAACAGTTTACTCTTTTTTAATTAGAGTCATAATGTTAACAATAACACACACTGGCATCTTATTTAAATGACAGCATGAGCTAAAAACTGTAATTATCCCCACCTTTTTGGTTTACTTAATAATCTTAAGAATTCCCACACAGTAAAAGATCTGAGTAAAGACGTGGCTGAGTTAAGTACCTTTATTTTGAAATATTCCCTGTAAAAACTCTTATCAATAAAAACAAAGACAAAGAATTTAACCAGAACAGAGGATACAGCTTCACTTTAAGAATCTTAATAAATTTTGACTTGCTGTAAAAAAATGAATAAAAGATCAAAACTTATTATAATTAAAAATGGTTTCTGGAATATGAAATAGCTCTTTTGGATAACTTGCCTTGTACTGCAGCTCATTTTGATCTGCAGTACAACACACAGTTATGCACAAGTCAAAAAGTTGCTGTTTCAATATTTTTTGTAAACAAGGACTGAAATGGCTGTATGATGTGAAAGGTGTAACCTGTAGTCTCCAACACACAACAATGATTATCTGACTATGTAGTTAGCCTCAGGCTGTGGAACAGCTTACCATCATAAAGCTAATCGTTTTGGCTGTATGGCCTGAAACTAAACTCTCCTGGTTCACCCATAGCTCTGATCACCCACTGTTTCCAACTGTGAGCTGTTTTGACGAAAAGGCTCTGATAATAACACTGCACACTACCTGCCAAACACCGAACACCAGACTGAGAAACAGGTAAACAGCTTCAGTAATGCTGAATATGAAATGGAAATTACTGGGATGGTGAGGCAAACATGCAATTAACACATGCAAACAATCATGAAAATATGTTCCATTTGATACAGAAGGCAGGACTTGTCTGTGGTCATCATTTGAATGTCACCCACCAGAAGGGGCCCTGGTTTAGTCAGTTCCTAATTCCAAAACAAAAGCAAAGACACTCCACACTTAGCACGATCTCATTACTGCTGAGCTCAGTGCAAACAAGCACCACAGAGTAGATGTCAAAGTGCCGTGCAGCGAGAGCTGTCCCAGATGCAGGGAAGACATTTCAGCACTATCTGTATCTGGGTGTAGACCTCTATCTGCCAAGCTCAGCTCCATTCTTCCGTTTAGCTGAGTCATCTACATTTATCCTTAATGCTGTGGTTGGCTCCTCCCACACTTCCTCCCTCCATACTGTCATTTCTTCACTAATCCGTTCCAACTTTATGCCCCTTTTTACCCCTTCCTCCTCTCCTCGCTGCCTCCCTTTCTTTTTTCTTTCGTCCTTCATTTCCCCCAACTTCTACTTTTGTTTTCTCTTTATCACCGCAACTCTTCTTCTTCACTGCTCCTTTTCCTCATGTTACTACTCTTATTTCCCCCATTCCCACAACCTCTTTCCACTACATCTTCCTCCTTCCTGGTTTTACTCTCTTTGTAAACCTTTTTTCCTCGCTTCTCTCCCCCTCTCTCTGACCGAAATCATATAAATTTTCTTTATGTTCTTTTTGCCTCCTTTTATCACTCCTTGCCTCCTTTCACTGCTCATTCTTCTTTTCATCCTAGCTGTTGTGGCAGTTCTCTCTGTGTCACTCGCCTGCGTTTAAAACCCCATAGACTATTTACAACAATAACACTGTTACGTTAAGCCCACGATATGTTTATGGTGCTATAAAATCAGAATTGGAACATAACTGTGCGATAAAGACAGAGGTTTTTTCACGCCTTAAGCACAGCTGAGCTAGGTGTTATACCTGGGCCGCAGGGACCATTGGCAAGGATAAACTACTTCCTCCTCATGAGAGAGAGAGGGAGAGAGTGGGGTAGAGTGAGTGGACCGTTTTAAAGGGCTGGATTCATCCCCAACCCCCTGTTGTGTAGCCTCATAAAAAAAGCTTGCCACACAATTTGCTTGATGTGTAGTTTTTTTGGCAAATGGCAACCAGCCCCTGTAGCTCGATGGGTCTGCTGGAGTGGAAAACAACTGCTGAAAGACCATAGAGGAAAAAAGAACAAAACAAAACAGCCAGAGCAGATGAGGACTATAGGACAGAAGGAGAATAGGCTGTGTGTGTGTGTGTGCGCACGCTTGCGTGCGTGTGCGTTCTCAACTAAATTGTTAAATGTCAAAGGAAAGTTTGTGTCCTATGAATGGCGAATTCAGCAGCATGAAATCATAATGTCTGCAGATCTATAAAGGACAAACTATACTTTGCATTTATACCTGACCCCTAACTCAACCCTTTGTTTAGTGCTTGTGTTCATGTACATACTGTAAGCACAGCAAACAGAATTTCAAGATTTTATTGATTTATTTGCAATGCTCAGGTTTCATCTTTCTCATTCCTTAAATAGCAGCTTCTCTCTGGCATCTGATACCTACGTTATATGTATTTAAAGTTGTTATCACTGCATCCACTGGTAGCCCTGTAACACAGCCTTATGTGTATCCCATCCTGCATTTCACCTCCCTGACAGATACTGACAGATTAAAACCTGAAAGACTAAACTACTAAAGGTCACGTGCTTTATGCTCCTTCGGGGGAGTTTAGGATTTATCTATCATTTCATCAGCTGATTTTTAGATGCAAAATGCCAAAATCTGACCCCTTTAAAGGCCTAAAAATCCTGACTAAACAATAGCTGCAGTAGTTCCCAACCTGAGAGGTCAAGTGTAATGGAAAACTTGGAGAACTGATTTGGGAAAATAGTGCTCACCTTAAATGACTTATTTTTATAAACATACTTTGTACCTCAGATGGGATTTTAGCTGTTTGTGTAAACATGTGTACGTGATCATCACTGTATGTATGGACTGATCTCACCATCAGTGGGTGTCCAAACTGTTGAGACCTTCGGGGTTGAGAGAGACTGCACCCTACTTGGCCGAATAGCGAGACTTAGTCTGCATCTCTGTTTGATGATCATTGCTGTTTATTGCTGGTTATTCATTTTAGTCTGACACAATATTTTGCAATAAAATCTTAAAATCTTGATAGGATTGTTGTTTATCATTCCTTAACATAGGGAAAGGTTTTTGCCTCTACATCAAGATTCTCACAGGATTAAAAAAAAAAAGAAGAGAAAATTGTTTTGAGACAAAAGGAGGGCAAATACGGCACGACCCAACCCAAATGCCTTTAATTATCTGAAATAGCATCAACACATATCATTACCATCTAAAATCTATTATTCATATTAGAAAGCTCTGCTCCATTCATCCATTGTTCTTTCATTCCACATTCATGGGTCATATCCTTAAAAACCTTTCTAACCATCATCATTTTCAATCTATTCATCGACTAAACAATAGATATGTTCATTTTATAATTTGGGAATTCATTCTTTATGTATTCCCAGAATGGCTTGCAATCATCCCAACCTTTAATTAAGGGCAATAATTGCCTCTGCCGCTGAATAAGAGCACATTCTACTTTGTGGCCGTTTTATGGATGTCGACGTCGATGCTGGTGGTGAGTTTTACTATCATCATCGACACGGCCGGGAATTGTTCAATAAAACCAGCGAGGTGTAAAGGCCAAAGACTGCACATGCCGCCTCTGCTGCGATAGGTCATGTGTAAAAGGTCAGCGCATTATTTCATCGACATCAGCCTTCCCTTGACCTGAACCCTGAAATAAGGAGCCAACAGCAAAAGCTTAGATAAGGGCTGTGTGGATGACTCAATTTAGTTCCTTATTGTCTCAGTCATGAAGGAAGAGAATGCAGATTTAAGAATCTCTAAAGGGAAAAACGTGTTTCTTTTGGTAGCCATGTAACACAAAGACTTGTTTACAGATTTTGCTAAAACTTGTACAGGCCCATACACTGCAAATTCACTGTAAAATGAATAGTGTACTCTGGATTAGGACCTTGAAGGAATAACAATGTGTTTACACTACTCGCTTTAAGATTGAATGAAATGCCATGTTGTTAAAGGATTTGTGTAACATTTCTTCAGTCCCAGTGAAACAGTGAGGAGTGACTATAGCGCAGAAACATTTTTTAAGATACTACCACCATATTGCACACTACTGACTGATATGAGGAGAAGTGTATCACTCTGAGTCTTTTTATTTCCAAATGTTTACGATCAACACAAATGCAAATCTGCCAAAAAGAGATGTGGAATGACAGCAGTTGTGTTGCCATTTGCCACCTATGCCAAGAGATATGTTTTCACACAGGACAAAAATACTATGGAGCTATGTAAACTTGTTATTGCTGGCGTCCGGGGGTTGAAACTAGTCAATCAGAAAGCTCAAAAATGAAAGTGAGTACATTTCAAGAGAAACTCCCATATTTAAAGGGCTCATTTTTAATTTCCTCTGCTGTCAAATGTGGTATCATGCCGGTATGTCTTCAAGGCAGTGAGTCGCTCTCCTCCGATCTTGCTGAATAAAGACATAATCTTTGATGCTGAAAACCATTTGCTCTAGAAAGGTAGCAACCAGTAGCTAGTAAGTAAAAGGCTGCAGGATGTAGAAAAGGCAGAGTGTACCGTAGCTCCTTTAAGACATGGGTTAATGGTATAATTATCACTGGATAACAGCTGCAAAGGCTGTGCAATCCTGTCTTACAATAGTTACAGTTAGTTACATTCGGGTCAACACTTAATCATTAATTTTTCACTCTAAGTGCTTGGACTAGATAAAAAGTCAACGTTCACACTTTTCAAAAACCAGGTAAAAAGCAAAAAGTCTTCAAGAATATACAAGGAGCACATTAACCTGAAAACAGTGAAGGTTTCCAGTTTATTGTTTTGCCCACTCACATCATTAACTTTAACCAGCAGCAGCTGAGAACAATTAACTTGCACTTGCTGTAGCTTGTTAAGACACTGTTCATTTTGCATGATATAATTAGAGCAGTGCCTCCTGTGGTGCGAAATTCACAGGTTTGATATAAAAATGATGACTTCTTCAGTCATACTTCATTTTAATACTTATTACAAGGAAACACTCATCACTACTTTATGAGATTGGTAAGTTGTGCACTGTAAACAAAACCTGCACTGCCGTGAGATTGCCACTGTGAAGAAGTGGTTCACCCTCTCGTCGCCCACTGGGCAACAGGCGCGCCTCTCGAATGGATATAAAACACTTAAGCAGAAGGAGGGTGTTCGAACACTGCTACTGTATGAGTAATCATCTGCTTGTCTCAAGTGTCCTTGAGCAAGACACCAAATCTCTGTCTGCTCCTCTGGCCATGCTTCTCTGCAGCTGACCCTGACCTCCCTGTGGAAGGAGCTGTGGGTGGGGTTTCCCTGCATGGATCAATACTGAATCTTTACACTACAATTACAACTATTACATTTCAGACATGAGATGAACTGAGTCTGAGGGAGGGGGGGCGGGTGTTTGCCTGTAAAAAGCTTGATACTCATCCAATGTTTGTGCAGAAAGCTGAGGTCACAGTATGGAGGATTCATACAGGAACCTCTTCTACACCCAACAACATTATGCTGAGCAGGTGGGGAGTAAAGTGCACAAATGTCAACGTGCAGCAGATCAATAGACTCTCATTGAACCTGAAAAGTAAGAGCTCTGTGTGCTACAATACCAGTCTTCCCCTGTCTGTCTTTCTCTCTCCCACCCACCCCCGTCTCATTCATACCCCTCTACGTTTTCCACCTGTCTTTTTCTTCCCTCCCTCTATTCTCTCTGTCCTCTCTTCTCTCTCTTCTCTGTGTTTGGGTAATGAAAAAGAAGAATCAATGAGTCGCTGCTTTGTGCCAGCAAAAGGTGTTGAATGGAAATCAATCCACTATCTAAAGACAAGAGAGCTGCAAAATAACACAGAGACACACAAATGAATATTGGACGAGAAGAAGGGTGAGAGGGGAAGAGGAAGAGGGGAGGATAAAAAGACAGCAAGACAGATACGACTTTGATTGAGGTGACAGAGACAGGAACAATGGTGAAAGGCTCAACAGTAACTCCACCTCTGTCCCCCCACAGGAAGCTGCTTGTTTTTTGGTTTTTTTTGTGACTGTCATGCTCCCTAACTTAATACTTTTAAGTGTCAAGCTAAACGTAAAACATCCTTTTGTAGGGTGAAAATCCTACAAATGCACAAAGGCTTTGGTGTGCTTTGTGGAAGACGGACCCACAGACAGGCAGATGTGATGTGATCTATGATGTTATCTCTAGAAGACAGACAGCTATAAATCCCATCGGCGCCGTCTCACGATGATGCATCCTCTGAATGGAGTTAAGGGCTGATGAATTATGTACAGAGATTAGGAATCATATGAAAGGAGGATAACACCGGCTGATTCTTATATGAATGATCCCTGTTTGTAATTATACATTGATGCAGTCACAGTGATTAAGATCCTACATTCATAGGTTGTAGTTAAAAAAAAAAAAAAAAAAATCAGTCTTTAGAGATGAATTTCTTAACAACGCAGGGCATTGTCATCATTGTGACCCAGACGGTCAGTCCTAACGCTCCCCCAGCTCTCTCCGTGATGCCGCCGCGTTCTGATGAAGTATGTATGGGGATTAGCAGAATATGAAAGGCAGATAATACTGGGAGATTTTCCTATGAAGGCTCTTTGTGTTTGTTAATTCCCCCCATTTCACCAGAGTAAATATTTAGCTCAAATAACAATCATTCCCTGTGAGATCCATCTAATCTTTGTAATCCCGAACAAATAGCAAGAGTCAAGAAAGACTGGCGGAGCTCTTCCTATCAAGGCCGCCCCGGTGAGTCAGCAGAGTGAGGAGGCTCTGCGTTGTTTTGACTGAGGATTGTCAACTTTCTCACTGTCTCTCTTTTGCCTGCCATCTTTGCCATCGCGGCTCGGTTCCTTCTCAATGCTGGTCTGTTCTGCGCTGATTTGTACTATGATTTCATACACAGTGGCATGTGTATGAAAGCATTGCACATAATATTTAACATTATGACAATTCTGTTTATAATAACACATATTCGATCATTTAATATCTTATTGTAGGTTTTTTATGTTATATTAATATATTTTTCATTTGTCATTTTCTCTTAGTATGTTACCAAGGCTTTCAATTGTACGTGCTGCACATATAGACTGTGCTGCATCAACAGACAGTATTGAATTTATCCCTTTCCTTAGAGTGTACTTGTAGTGCCCTCCTGCCACTGCTGTAGTCCCCTCCAGAGTGTTTGCCTATTCACTTTACCTTCATCTGTGTTGTGCTTCTATTTCCTGTGATCGCATTTTCCAACAGGATCATTGCAGGTGCATTTAATCAACTGTAATCCAATCTGTACAGCTAAGACTTGGGTATAGCTGTCCACCTCCGTCCTGTGTAAACTGTCTGGCTTTGACGTAACAATTCTGTCAGTCTTACCTGTACACCAGCGAGTCGTCCTGGCTCCCATTGTACTGTATCTGGAACATTCTGATGCCTGGAATATTCCTCTGGAAGTTGAACTTGATCAGAGCTGTCGACGACGTGGCCTCAGCTGTCACCACCCTCTTATCAACCCCGCCTTTCACGTCGCCTGTCACGTTGCTGCCGTTGGCCCCGCCGCGGGTTGACGTGGAAATGTCCGAGGATCCAGGGTCAGGTTCTTGGATGTTGTTGGTGTTGTTGGAGATGTGAGGGAGTTTTATTATAACCAGATCTATTTTTTGGTGGGCTTCACCAGCAGGGTTGGAGGAGATGCAACTGAAGGTGCCGGTGTCTTTCACAGTACTGATGAGGATGTCCAGGGTCCCGTTGGTGTAGACCAACGTTCTGGAGGAGTTAGACACCAGTTTGCCTTCTGGAGAGATCCAGTGGATGGCTGGCTCTGGGTCACCTCTTGCCTTACACCTTTATGGAAAAGCAGCAGAGTGGAACTTATGAGAAACAAGACAGAATGGGGTCAACTGTACAGGAAAAGCAGAATATTGATGGGTGGTTCTGGAAAATTCCTCCACTTTCCCTCATGGAGCTACAGTGGGAAGGAAAAAACATATTTGCTTTATCGACAGAGCACATGTTCAATGTAGAATGTGCTTTAGACGACGGAAGATACTGTATGTACAAATACAGTTTCTTTAAACATGTCTATTAAATGATGACCAGGTACAGATTCATGTAGACATGTGATGGCATTCTGCCTTATTTCTCCTCATGTGTCCCAAAACTCAAAGATTGTTAGTTTATTATACACATGTGAATTCATCTTGCCATATTCAAGTCTGATACCTGATAACCCCTTGGCTTTTTGCAGTTTTATGTTTTAAGATGCTGTAAAAGCCAAAAGTATGCATTGTCTGATAACCTCCACTTAAATCCTATACATGGAGCTGAGGACAAGCTACAATAAAGGAAAGAGAATAATGGCCTCTCATTGATTTCCTTTGCCCCTTTTTCTCATTTCCATCATATTTCCACACTTGAAAACATAACATCTATTATGATTGGAAGTGTGTGACCAATATATATGCAAATGAAGTCCTTATCATCTCTCTGTTGTTGTCTTGATTTAGTTTTGTCCTTCTTAAATTTTTGGTGTAATGTCCCTGTGTTTTGCTTCATTGAACAGTGGGGCATTTCATACAATATTCCTGAGCGGTTTATAAACACAATCCAGAACTACTGGATTTAATGAGGGATGTGTGTCTGTGTGTGCGAGTATAGAGAGGTTAGGATAGGATAATGAGGAAACTTATTAAACCTCTTCATATTATTCAAACTAATATTGATACCTTAGTGCGACTCGCTGTCCTTCAAGCACCCTCATCTCGTGGGAGAATCGGGTGATGAGGGGGGGTTCGCACAAGAACTCTTCCTCTGGGATGGACCAGAAGTATCGACCAGAGAGGTGCTGGGGTGAGGCGCATGTCTCCAGGTCGTCCTCCCTGTTCAACCTTCTCAGCCACAGTAACTCACAGTTGCAGTGAAGAGGGTTCCCGCCAAAAGACAGTGCAAAGGAGGAGCCGGTGAGGACTCCTGATGTGGCCAGAACCTGGAAATGTGAAACAAAGACTCAAACGGTCAAGGTTTTTTGTTTCTAAAATCTAATTTACATTTGATTCTACAGATATAGAAAGGGATGTGAAAACTCCTTGATTAACCTGAGTGACTGCACAAATCACAAAGACCAGAGACATTAAACATGTCTCAAAATGTAGATGAAGTGGGACTTCTTTAGATTTAAAAGGGCTACTTCAAAGTTTTCTTTGTAGCTAAAAGTGAGTTCTTGCCAAGAACAGGTGTCATTAATTAACAAGAGTGCATATTCATGCTTAAGAGGTTTTATTACACCATTAGAGCAGCATTACATCTTCAGGGTAGATTTGAGGCTCTAGTGAATTGCTATCAGAAAGCGACAAGATGCCGGTAGCAGGTTGCGTTGGTCGCTTGAGAGGAGCTCTTTACAAGAAATTAGGCTAAAATGCATCCTTTCAGTAGTGGTATGTCTTCAAGGAGGCTACAATGATTCACTGTCAGAAAGTGACAGGTCAGGGCTAACCAGTCAGAAGAAGAAAAGATGTGATAAACAAAAGTTAAATTGCCTCCACCACAGTAGATGCCAAGGAATGATGCTTTAACTCACAATGTACGTTCTACACTGGCAAAGCTAGCTCATTTAAACAGACTTAGAGTGACCCATTAACAGCCATTCATAACGTAACCTAACAACACTGTTTCATTACATTTGTTGTGTTTTCAAGGCATGGAATCCTGAATCAGGTGGACAGTTCTATCTTTTGTTGTATTGCAGTTTGGATGATTTTTTTATATTTAATGAACAGTTATTACAAAAAACAAACAAACAAACAAAAAATAAATAAATAAAACAAACAAACAACATTCAAAATGCGATATGGAGATGTGAAAAATAAAATCTGTGTACTCCATTATTAGTTTAAAGCTCGATTGAACTTGGGGTTGCATTTTCATAATTTGTCCAAAGGGTACCTGAGCACGTTGAAAAAGTGGGTCTGGTGGGAGCTTCTGGAGCTTATTGGAGGTGACATCCAGCCGGTTCAGTTTCTGTAGCAGCGAGAAGGTTCCCTCTGGAATAAAGTCCAACATGTTGTGGTCCAAACTCAACGTATGCAGGCTCGTCATTTTCTGTTGGAATGACAAAAACAAAACAACAAAAAAAAAAGAGAGATTTTTTATAAGCTTCTCTGTTATACAAGGATTACAGCAGTATAAGTGTTACTGTAGCTGAATCAAGAAAACAGCATGTTGACTGACAAAAAAACACCTATGTGTAACTGTTAGAGATGAAAATTCACAGACATTAAAAAAAGAAAAGAAAAGAAAAAAAACTGAGAGAATCAATAACAAGTGCATTTAGGTTTATTGAATTGTCTTATAATGGTCTGTCGTCTGTCCAAAAACCCCCTAAAGATCTTTTTTATCTTATACCAAAGAAATGGCCAGAGAGGTTTTATGGCCCATTTATGTTCTTTGGAATTGGCTCTTAAAAAGGCCTCCAGTTAAGAGAGTTCGAGCAGCTGCTGCAGTTTAAGGCGATCCTGACCTGGATGGCCTCCCAAGGAATAGAGTCCAGATTGTTGTAACTGAGGTCCAGCTCTTCCAGCGCCAACAGGTCGTTGAACGCTCCCTGGTGGATCAGCACCAGCTGGTTGTTGTTCAGAATCAGGTGGTGAAGCTTCGACATGCCGCTGAACGTATCATTGCCTATCCTCGTCAGCCGGTTACTGTGAGAGATAAAAGGGATGAAAACCTTCTCATAACATCCTCATCTTTGCAGCTTTGGCAAAAATAAGCAACAACACCAATAATTCATCAGTCTGTGTCTAAGCCATACCTGTTGAGGTGTAGGGCTCTGAGGTTTTCCAGATCAGCGAAGGCATGAGGTGTGATGTAGGAGATGGTGTTTCTGGATAATGTCAGGTCTACCAGCCGTGTCATGTTTGCAAAATCTTTCCTCTTCACACTGCGGATGTAGAGGACCATGGTTAACAGACAAACATATATCATCACTGATATTTTCCCCACACTGGAGATAAAACTTTCAAAATATTCCTTGAAAAATAGATGTTGTGTGTTTGTCGCCCCTTTAGTAGTGTTCAAATGTACACTGGAGTTGAAAGGACACATTTATGGGGAAACCCTTTCGACATCCGGGAGAAAAATTCATCCTAAAACAGAATTCAAATGCTGTATTTCTTTCATCCTGTGCAGCTCATTCAATATGAACAACTCTCTCCAACGGCTACGGAGCAGAGAACCCAGGCACGAAACTCCGGTGCCATCAGGAGACAGCCTCGCGCTGCTCCATTGACTATGAACCGACTCTGACTTACTCTGGGGCCCTCGAAGAATGCGCTTTCTTTAAACACCCAAATGAGTTTTATTTCATTCTGGTTCCAGAGGATAATGTGATCGCATCCCCATAAAAAGCACCCTGGGTGATGCCGCTCTGTCCAAAAATTCTCACACTTCCTGTCTTTGCTGGAGGAGCTCCAGGGGTTGTTTCATCATGACATAAGAGATCAGGCTGTGTTTCCAGCTGAGGGAAAGTTGTTCATTACCCACTACGATATAATTCATGTGTCTGAATATGTAATACATATAATATAATATGCTTATGGTGTTTGGGTGCCCACGAACATCCAAATTTCATTTCATTGATTTTTTCATTCTGCTGTTTTCACACTTCTGTTATCCATGGATAAACCAACTGGTGAGATTTCGGAGAGTATTGTTTTATCCAGGCAGAGTGGTGTGTTTGTTTTTATTTGCTAAGCAGCTAATGAATAAATTGCTCATATGCTAAAGCGCTGCACAGGGATTAATTCTACGCCTCTAAAGCTCTCTATGTTAGCAGTGCTGCTCTGTCAAAGATACAGTCTCTCACTGACATGAATGAGACAATGTTAAAGGTCCCAAGTTGTATAGTGTAAAGTGAGATTTCCATGTCTTTTTTTTTTATTATAAAGCAGATCTAGGTTCTGTATTAACACTGTGGAATTATCAAAGCGTTCAGTCCACAGAGAGATGCTCAAAGCTTCAGAAACTGAGCCTTTTAATCCAGCTGTCGGGACTTCTGTAACTTAACAAAGCAGTTTCTGCTCTCAGCCATGCCCCAAGACTGATCCACTTGGACTTCCAACCTTCTGACCTTGCATGATTTGGTCAATGCAGATCTTTGTTAGTATGTCATATCTCATATATGGCTAAAATATTTTATTTTAGTGTCTTGTCACATGTCGGCACAGGTGGGAGGTGGAGCTACATTGCACACAGTAGTATTCTCAGTGGGTATTAACCGGTCTTATCAAGTTAACGGTTTTATGATGACTGGTGAGTAGAAATATTTAATCTTTTTTTTTGTCCTTAAAGCCATAAACATATCTTTTAATGGATATCAACACCTTAAATAAAACACCAGAAAGGTAAGAAAGTGAAGTAACAGCTGATACGGCACCTGAAGAGTGAGTGGCATAAAACAGTAGTGTTGCTGATAGCTTTATGGATGTGACTGTTACCTTGTGACAAAGTTGTCAGCCAGCCGTAGCTCCACAGTATGCCTGTCAATGTTCGGTGGTACAAACAGCAGACCTTTCTTGGCACAGAGGGTTGCCAGGTTGGGCGACAGGATCTGACATACACAGCGCTTTGGGCAGATCTGTGCCCGCACTGCCATGGCAACTGCCAGCATCACACACAGCAACAGCCTCTCCATGGTAACCACCCCACCTGAGCACAACACCTGAAAAATGAGACATAAGGAGACAAAGGGAGAAATGGAGATGAATCCATACTGGAAATAAGACACTTTAAAAAAGAAAGATTTGGAGAGACATTCACCACTTCATCAATATGATCATTTAATATCTTCCCAGTATCTCTGCAGCCTTCAGACAGCAGCGGCAGGAACACAGATTAACAACCAACTTATCATCCATTATACATTCTTCTGTATATAGGCTATTGTAAATAGGATAAGAATCCCTTTAAATACTGGTGTGTTATCAGTAAAACTCTTCATTACATATACACCATTATACTTTTAGAGAATCTGACTCTGATAAAAATAATATAATAATGACCAGAACCCAAAGGCCTCACCACCAACTTTTAGGCATAACTAATCAAACCAGAGGAGATGTTTATTGGAGTCATTCATTGCCCAGCAGCATAACTATGCACAGATACACACACACGCACGTTTGATCATCATTAGTAAGCAGCAGTGCTTGTTGTTAATTAGGAAAGGTTTAGAGAGAGAGACGGAGCAGGGCAATGCAGGGTGAGAGAAAATGCTCATTAATGACAACCTTGATTGGGGCTTGAAGGGCATGGGAGAATCAGGATTAAAGAGATCACAGTGCAAACACACGCATGCACGCGCCAATGCATGCATGCACACACGCGCACGCACACACACATACACACACATGGTGAAGGTGAAATGTTGAGGTTTTGCCTCTGTGAACCTTTCTCACACTTCATCATATGTAATATAAGTGTACATAAGTGTGGGCTGCAGATGGCGGAAGCGAGAGTAGGATGTTAGAAATGTGGTGCATTATTTTTTTAAGTAGAAGAAGAGAGCGATGTATATACAGCCTGTACCACTAATGACTCATCACTTCCAAAGGGTTTAAAATTTGTAACTAACAGCGTAATTATTAACAACACAAAAGTTACAGGCCATAAGATCATTGTTGGCAAGAAATGTCTGTGTCAGCGTCTGTCATGAAGAAGCACACAATAAAGGAGTTTAAATGTTTTTTTGTTCAATTTCACTTCCATCTGTTGTGTGAACTCATTACCACCATGTTTGTGCACTGCACTTCCCAGTCATTCTGTATGGCCTGGATTGGAGGTGGCCCTGCTAATGCAAACCCTGAACTTACAGCTTTGTCTTGCCCGAAAACATCAGTTTGACCATTTTCCTCTTTCCTGGTCACAGCAGCTTTCTTGGAGAAGAGCCTCCAGGCTTTATGTGTTTACAAAAGTGTAATGTTTTATGGCTATGGGTATCAATGATTTGAAAAAGAGAGCAATGATACAGATATTCTGTCAGATGTAAATTCCGTGAACAATATAAAACGGCATGTTATTTCGACTTCCCTGCTCTCTCTATGGGACTCAGGCACAGAGTCCATTTATTCCACCTACAGACATAAAGCTTTTAAAAAAATGTCTCCCACACACACACACACACACACATATATATATAGTTATATAATTTCACTATTATAGGGTGACAAATATGACTAAAGTGAATCATAAATAATGAAATCAGAGGTAACCTCAGTGACTATTAAAACCTTGTAAAACCAAGTAAAACCCAACCATTATGCTCCCTATTGATATACCCATCTCATGCAACTGAGTAATTATGGCAGCATATTTGGGAAAGCCTCAAAATAAACCATGAAAGTCATGTTAGCTGTATTGAATGAATATGTGATGCACTGTAGCGGCATGGCTCATTGTATTTTTAATAGAATTGGAATTGGGCCGAGAGAAAGAAGCTATATCAGGCTTTGCATACATAGCCTGCACACGTTATTAAATTCCACGCCTCCATGGTTCACTAAACTGGCCCCTCAGGTACAGACCCAGGATCCCAAAAGGTCACAGGGATATGGATTTCACAACCCGAATGCTGATGCAAGAGAGACACAAACTGGGTATGAGAAGACAAGATATAGATGATCAAAAGATCCAAAAGGTCAGAAACACAAATGTATTTTTATACTCTGTCTTTTTTATGGGATTTATTCATAATAATAATGAAACATATTAATTCTCACAAGTTTTATGCTCAAACTGTGAACTTGTAAACCTGATCTAGAGAAATACAGTAGCCGCACTGATATTGATGCTGTCAGATAACTGGGCTTTCCAATACGGGACAGTATAATGCCTGCTGCACGATCACACAGAAATCAAATTGGAAATCAATTTAGTATCAATTTCAGTCATTAACACTTCTAATGCTTCTAATCTTAACTAAGTCAATGTGATAACACTCTGCTGCAGGTTGATATAAGTGCTACATATTCATAATCTTTCAAATCACTACCCGGCTCTGAGGGAGAAGCCATTCACCTGTCGGTGCTCTGACAGCGCCGTCCCCTCTCTATATATCTCTTTCATTTCTCTGTGTAATTATTGAGCTGAAAATCTGCTGCAATATCAGAGGTCATACAATCCCTGCTTTACTTTCCCTCTCTATTTGAGTTCAGAGAAAGAGGAGCAGAAAGACAGTGCAGCAGCTAAATAGAGTGCCAGATGACTCATATGCACTTGCACTACACAGGGGAAAAAAAAAATAAAAAAAGAAAGAGTATGGGGGGGGGGCTCATGACCCTTATGACACGAAAGCAGATATCAGCTCATTAATTAGACTGAGAAATGACTGTAATGAGAGTGAATGAGTGAGAGAGACAGAGGAATGGAAAGGGAATGAGGCAGAATTATCAGAGAGGGAGAGGGAAAAGAGAAAGATCAGAGAAGGAGCTAATTAAAATGAGTGCTGAGGTGTGACAGGAAGCGGGGGGAGGGTGGGGGCCACAGTTTTCAGTTTGCGAGAGGATACGAGGTGGTGCAGACGATGCTGGTGTCACATTGTCACACATACATCACAGAAAAAAAAAGAACATAGATATTTTCAATATTCACCATATAGGGATGGATGTTTGGTACAGGATGTCACTCACACACAAAGACACACACACACACACATACACACACATACACATGAGGAAACAAATGTTTTCACACAAACTCCACACACAAGTTCCTGACTTGTAGTGCAAGGTGAGACATGGGACCAGTGAAATCAAATGGAATGGTGAATTAACCAAAGGGATTATGGGTAAGGAAGACAAATTAAGCTCTGTTTGTAGTGGTGTGTAAAATACGATTCTGTTTCACACATGTGCAGCCTGCTTTATCCACCTCTTTGAAAGCCTTCCACACTGATACCCCATTTCCCCGAAGGTCTCACATAAGGCCAGCATCACCCCCCACCCCCCCCCCACCCCCCCATGACTCGCCTCCTGATGAACAACTGGCTTCTTGGCCAGCTCAAACGGATTCTCCACACCATCCATATACTGAAACCGAGCTTAGGCTGCATTCAAATCTCAAGGGGGATAACCAGTGGAACGGCTTGGCAGTTAAAAGCGACGGCTTGGAAGTATTCACACATTGAAACTCTTTTGAAGCTGCCAAAAAGCCGCGATTGAAGATTTCACTGGACTTGTTGCTCCTGATCAGATTTTTCACACTTAATGCACAGCCAGTGATATATTTGAGGTTGTGGTTCATATCAAGCTATAAAGCTCCAGAAAAAAACGTCAATTAACATATAAAAATACAACAATTTCATTTTACGTTCCTGCATTCAGAAGCATATTTTCCATGTTTGAAGCTGAAGTAAACAGTCATGTCTGGATTTCTCTCCGTCATTAGCTTACTTATGTTTTCAGGTTTCGGACAGGTTTAAGCCTGGAACCAAAAATCACTGCATGTGTTTAAATCCCTCTGCTTTGGATAAAACTGCATCATTGTGTAATTACACTTAAAAGGTGCTTAATTCAGTTTGACTTCAGAGACGGGGTTAGTGAATTTCTCAGTAACCTGAGGCGATAACACAGAAAAGATGTATTTTAAGACTAATTACCAACGTAATTTGAATTCAACCTAATACGTCTGACATCTTACAGATACTACAGAGAACAGTTACCTCAATTAGATGTGTTTTCGCCCGATAAAATGAACACAAGTGATCTTTATAGAATAAAACAACCCCTTTAAATTGATCCAGTAGTGTTTGCAAAGTCTGTCCTCAGCAGTTTGCGATGTGGTTAGCTGAACTGGAAAATCAGACCCCTGAAACCATATTGCCTTATTTTCATTTTGGAAGTGCATGAACAGCATTATTACATGGAGTTCCTGTGGTCAAGTTACTGGGCTTGACACAGTTATAAAGTAACTTTTCCTGCTTAGTTGGATTTCAGCTGAAAACCCATACTAAATGGTAGCTTATCTAGTCAGACAGTAAGTGATCCAGCAACTTCAGTCTGAAGGAATTTGTTCAAAGTTTCCGCATTCATTCTGTAGAAATGTGTATTGAATAAATATTTCAATATATCCATTAGATGGTAAAGTGAAGCCATACCACAGAGCGAGGGCTCTTGAGTTGCAGTGTAAAGATTATATTGCTACAATGAGAAGTAGGAACAAGCTGAATATAATATATGGTGTCAAAAAGAATGTGATATTTATGCAAAGGAAAAGTCAATTGACAAGGTCTCATATTTTACACTGTGACTTCCATAGGAAGATATATTAAGCCTCCCTCTGAAGCTCTAGTGACAAGATTGGCTGACTATTTCCTGAGTGATCACATACATAAAAACACAGCAGGTTTCAAGTAGAAGCCCAGAGAAACCAAATCCTGCAAGTAAGGTTGGATGGCGAGATCAGGAGGGCTGGGCTTAGAGTATGAGAGAGTGGTAACAGCGTTGTTATGACATCAGAAAGTTACTGAATTCCTGACAGCTTGTTTTAAGACACAGTTTGTTTGCAGTGCTCTGTGTTCAAAGTATTTGATATAGAACCTAGACCTGCTTTGTAATCAAAAGGAGAGCGAGATCAATCTTTATACCATGTGGAACCTTTAAATGAAAAATAAGCATTTGCCAGTGAAAGCCAAGATGTGTTGCTTTTTATGAGGGGATTTATCTCTGACTGACTGATGTGAACTGTATAAGTTGAAACCACGTGGCAACTATATTTACCACACGTTGTAGACGTGGCGGCAGGAGTAGGAAACTACTCTGTTTTCCTAAAGTGCCATCCAGCGGTTGGTAGGGCTCTTTGTTGAGGAGTGTCAGGTAGTTTCCTATGGTACTTGTGCTGTTAAAATAGATTAGTCATGTCAGAGTTAGGAAAACACTTCACGAGTTAAAGTGTTCTCCAACAGTCTCAGAGGGCCGGGCTCTTGTTGAGAAGAGAGGCGTTGTTTACCGAAACATGCTACTGTTCAAACAGATACAAAACCCACAGCGAACTCAGCCTCAACAGATTTAAGTGACATAGCATCAGATCATTGCAGACTGGATTTCATAACAGCTTCTGTCTCACAGTGTTTCTGTCTAGATGACTGTAGCTACAGATGTTTGAAATACAAAAAAAAAAAAAAAAAAAAAAAAGCTACAAAAAGACAGATCTCTCCTTCATTTGTTGGATTCATGCTGTTTGCAGCTGAGCATGATGACATAAGATTATTCTACTGCTGACTGTCATTTCATTTGACATGTTAGCATTTGTTCTCATATTTGACTCAGCTGCTCTGGGATCATTTTTTTTCACTGCTGATCAGCGCAATATTTACTTAATCCAACGGTAAAGAAATAGGATCATTCAAACACTACATTGTAAAGGCGCATACTCTATGAAATTATAAAATGCATGTCCATATTTATGCACAGTATACATCTATTTGAATTGATTGACCTCCATCAGACAGATACTAAATGGATATTATGGTAAGGTTGTTTTCTCATTAACCATGTCAGTGTACTAAAGACAATAACCTGTGTTTACTAATTATTTGTTAATGAGGTCCAATTATTTCTATAGGGCCTTTAAATGGTTAATTGGGGCGTGTCTGTGTGTGTTTATTTCTAATATTATACAATACAAAGCTTCTGGGATACTATTAAAGAAGAAATGTTGGGATCCCCGGTTGGTTTCACTCATTAAAACAACTCAGTATTGACAGGAGATGTGCTTCAAGTACTGCACACATGAAAGGAAAGGATTTGAGACAGTCAAGACAGAGTGCTTTGTTCACTCATTGCACAAATTCTAATGTAAAGCAGGAAGATTAAAGTATATTGCTGTTGCTGCTGCTGGAAAACCTTTTAGCTCCGATTTTTTTTTCTTTTTTTTTTTTCAAGCAAATTAATAGTTTACATGGCCTTCTGTGCCTTCAAGCATGTACCTTAGTTGTTTGTATCAGCATCTAATGCATAACAAAAAAGCACCAGTGCCCAAGCCACTTAGCGATCCTGCTGCCTTCCTGTAGCCTCCACTCTCAGGCTCTGTTTGCCTGCGTGTCCACCGAAGTGAACCTTATGCTTAAGCTAATGGCTTTACCCACTTGAACAACAGGGGTCAGCAGCTGCCTAAATACATTGCAATTACGCTTTATTCAATTAGTTCATGTTGGGACTGCTGCACTGAGCACACGTGCGCACATCACACACAGTCGAGCAAAGCCCCTGAGAGCCCTAGTAGGCGTACATATGAGCACACGGGAACCCAACCTGGACACAATACACACAAGCAGACAAGAAAAATCAATCCCAGAGACAAAGACACTGGACTCTTATCTGCATGGGTGCTTTTACAGTCATGTCAGAGGCCAAATATTGTGTGAGCCTTTGGAAAGGTTTAAAAAAAAAAAAAAAAAAGAAAAAAAAAAAGAAAGAAACTTGCCTGTACCTCCACCTACCACTTCCAATCCATCCACTTTCCTCACACTGACTTACGAGTCCTTTTGCACATGCATATTCTTATGGAGTCCAGGCTTCTTCAACGTGCCTCCTCTTCCTCCTCCCCCCTCCCTCGGTCACCACCATCTCTCCTTCACGACTCAACTGGACTTAATGGATGAAATCAAACCAATCAAAGGCAGATACAGCTGGGGCCGGATGATTTGTAGGAGCGCATGAGCCACCAGGAATATGAGACGATCACCGCCAAGGTCAGGCTGATAGCCGTGGAATGAGAGAACACACATCCGCACCGAAACACACACACAGACACACTTACAACCCTCGACACGAATGCAAACATATACATACACAACAGCAGCATACAACAGATATACATCAAGACACACGTGGACTACTTGAGTATTGATTGATGCATTATGTGTGTGACTGGGGGGTAAAGGGAAGCAGTGAAAAAGAAGAAGAGAAAGAGAGAGGAAGAAGTGTAATAGGAGATCTTGGCAGTAACAGTCTAACAGTGGTACTTTAAGTGTCTGATTCATGGGGGGTGCTGTGTAATATCTGGTCTACAATGCTATTTCCGCACCATTACATCACAGCTCTATTTTTCACAACACGCCAGAGCACATCCATCACCGGCTATCAGATGATGTCGTGTTCACAAGACAATTTCTATGGCATAACATTACTATCACTACCCCTCACAACGCACATGAGAGCATACATCAGCGCCGCTGAAGAGGATCTGATGTAAAACGGTTTCCCAGCTCATTGTTTTACGAGGGACTGAGAGATGGTGGCGCCATTAAAATACATAACCTATTTTTTAACATGTAAAGCAGCGCATACATCACAGAGCCGAAGACGGGAGCAACTCTCAAGCACGGAGCTGTTTCAACAGCATTACGACATGTCAGCTGCGCACCGGTACTGACAGGAGCGTACATCACGGAGTACAGGCCAGTCATTTTTAAACTACATTAGCTTTGTAAAGACGGCAGTGTTGGTGAGTTGGTGTGTTGGTTGAATGGTTGGTTGGTTGGCTGCCCCTCCATCTCTATGCAGAGCAAAGCAACTTAATCATTGGGGGGACACCGAGAAATTTTGCACTGAAATTCATACTAACAAGTTTGATGCTGTGTAAGACGTCTTGATAAATATTTGATGAGTTGCTTTGAAACTGAGTGTTTACAACAAAGACCCCCACAGGGACATAAGCAGGGCTCTAGACTGAAAATATAGCAGATTTTTTTTTTTCACTGTAATTAATGTCCATCTCACAAAAATGCTGCAATGACACTTTTTTATCTTAATAATTCTTAATAAAATTTCTTAATGATTGGCTGGGGGGCGCCGTGTGGCTCCGTAGGTTGAGCGGGCGCCCCATGTGCAGAGTCTACAGTCCTTGCTGCAGCTGACCCTGGTTCAAATCCTGTATCTGATGGCCTTCTGCTGCATATATATATATATATATATATAGAAGAAAAAAGAAGACTATAAGAAGACCCAGTGCTGCTGCCTAATGACACTGCGCCGCCAGCTTGCGTCCGTCCGCTCGCTCCCTCAGAGCATTATGCCTAAGGTGCATGTTCTACTAAAATAACCAGAACTTGCTCAGTTTCTGACCAATTTTCAAACAGTTTGATTAGTCATGAACATCAGAAATGCAGTTATGATACTGAATACTTAAAATTACAAATAATTTCCATCATGTACTTTTATATGAAAAGAACACTGTGCAAATAGTTAAAGTAATAGCTATATACAGTGGAAATTCCACAGAGTTATGAGTAGTTTTTAAGTGCAGATGACTGGATCAACCACATTACTGCAGCCAGAATCAGAGGGCGCAGCAAAATGGCTGCCTGTGAGTTACGTCTGCACATGGTCTGATTTAAAGAATGACTGGCCAGTAACATTTTCAGAACATTTCAAAGTTATACACCAACAAAGAGAACTCCCAAATAACATTTGCTTGTGGCTCTGTTTCTTATCATTATGTTACCACACATCTGTAAACTTCAACAATATCCAGCAATGAATGAGGCTCAGTCACAGTTCAGTAGGAGGACTATAGCTCCCTCTAAGTCACAAGCTTCACCTTCTAAGCTTCAGCAGCTCATTCTCATCTTCATCCAATCACAACCTGGCACAGTGGGCATTAGCCAATTACTTGTAAGCTGTCAAACTTAAGAAAGTGTTCTCTGTCTCTGCTGTCTGATGCATGGCCATCTCCAGTCAATAAAAATAATAATTATCTCCTATGGACTGCTTCCCATGATCCACTTCCTGCCAGGGTCTAAACAACCAGGTCTATTGCTTGTGCTCCAAATAAATCTTATTTTAATTTCTTCCTCTCATTAGTCTCTGCCACAAATGACCTTAAATAGGTCGAGGTAGTTAAACTATATATTGCTGGCACTATCTATCAGCTCAGACAACATGACAGTGAAAGTTGATTAATACCACTCTCAGGTGTAATGCTCCACATACAACAGTACATTCACGCAGCTGTCGCATGTTTAACGCGTGGCTGGTAAGTAACAGGCATTGTTTACAGACTTAAGTACAGCTCTAGGGCCGTGCACTGATCCACTGAAATGCTCTCTCAAGGTTAACAGGCTTTGTGTCTGTTGCGTGTTTTAGCCGGGCGCACAAAAGAATGCATAAAAGAAGCATTCGTCACAGGTTTAGCCTTTGCTACTCTGTAGTAAGAGAGACTGAATCCCTGTTGAAATGCTGCACTCTTTTGATAAAAAAGAAAACTGGTTTGGGATTTTGGCAAAAACACACACACACACACACACACTCTAAATGTGTTTTCAACCAGACACAATCAAGAAGCAACTGAGGACTGCAAGCCTGGAGTTGTATGCATTCAGTTGGGAAGTGAAGAAAAACATGGAGGTGGTGTGAATGCAGGTGAATGGAAAGGCATGAATTGGAGCAAAGACAGGTCTGTTTGAATTTCATCCAGTCGTGGCCTGGCTTTCCCGTGCAGACTTGCAGGGGTCAGTTCCAATCGAAAAGTTTCAATATCTGTCAAAAAACACGAGGTCATCCTGCGTGCGTACAACTCCATACACAGATTTTGTGTGTGGCACTAAAGCAAGAGCGAGGAGGAGAAAAGAAGCAAATCATTCATTTTGTGCAATAAAGCTTGAAAACACTGGGATATACAGGAGCTACTTGGTGCCATGGTGTGTCATTAACTAATAGTCCACAGTTTGTTTAACCCATAATGCCCAGCATTTTCTGCAGCTGCAGCAGATCAGAGCATTTTCAATCCAAATGAAGCTCAGATGTTTGCTTGGAAATGTACTACAATAACGAGCTGAGTGTCTCTGCAAGGTCTCACTGTGATTACAGCTCTATCATAGACTCAAACAAACCTCTCCTGGGTTAAAACCACTGCTGCAAACCAGATAGGTGTGAAAATGCTTCGTGAGGTGTTGGTTATAAAGCACAACGTCCTTCATGAGACTGCAGTGAACAAGACAAAGCTTTCTTGTCTTTTTCTTCCCTGTCTTCCAACACAGAACACAGCAAGCTATGGAGCACACCGGCACCCTACTTAAGAGTCACAAGTGATAATTTTCTTTGCCCCAGATGTTTTCATCCTCTCAGAGCCATAGAAATGTTTGATGTTAATGAAATGGCACTTTTTTTCTTTTTCCATCCTGTCATCTAAATCCAGACACATCCAGATACTTCCACATGCCACCAGCACAAAGATGAGGGTGCGATACTTTCCATTTCTGCACCAGAAAAATAAAAATCCCATTAATCTGCCCTGTCGTTACAAATACATTTCGTTCTGATACACGTTTACACTCGGGAGAGCGCAAAGCATATTTGGCATTTTTAATATACAGACGGAAACGCGGCTCGAGTTCCTTCGGAGACCGAATCTGCCAAACATACTCTGCTTCACAATTCTGCGTCTTCCTGTCTCATTCACACAAGCAAACACCCACAGGTCCCCCACACATTCACTCCCTCACAAGTTCTAAAGATATTTTGTCTATGATAGTATAGAAATAGCAACTCTGGACAGACTATTTGGACAGGATAACACAGGTAGGCGCTCAGGCTAGGTGGCACTGTTTCAGCATGTTTGAGATCATCACTATGCAGTCTGTCCTTTTCTGAAGTTTTCCTGGGCAGCAACAAGCATTTTAGTTTGAATTCAAACATTCAAGGCCATAACTGGTTCCCACTCATGACAGTATGCAATAGAAACTAGTTTTAGGTCTGTTATTCATGAATAGAGAGAGTGAAAGGACCCACTGCTCATGGCTCTTTATGCTCATACGGTGTGCACTCTACTGGTCATCGGATCAGCCGTAGTTTTCAGTTTCGTTGTAAATCAATGCAGTGTGTTGACCTGTAAATCACTCCCACCGAGACATTGTTTTCTTTCATATATAGGCTGCATCAGCTATAAATACAGCATACTGTAAATGTAAATGTGTGTGTATTCAACCTATTTTAAGCATGATGAAGCCCACTGGGCACAAAGCATGTGTGCAATTATGAACAAACTAAGCATAAACCACGAGGGATGACAGCGTTGGTGAGTAAGAACATCAGATAATCAGAATGTGCCGCAGCTCTCACGCAAACAAAAGAAGAAAAGAAGAACTGTGAAATTCATGAAAATGTGACAGAAACTGAGATGACTAAAAAGAGTAGAGATACACAAAAAGGGTTTATTTTCATAATGGGCTCTCTAGGGTGAAAAAAAATATTAATCATGAACTGGGAAGAGGCAATGAAAAATTTATTTAAGTAAGTCTAAATTGGGTCAGGCTGTTTTATATTAGAATATATGAGAGACAGATAGTGACAGTAATGGACTTAAATAGAGTAGTAGGGGAAGAGATCTCATAAGAGAGAGACAGAGAGGGACAAGAGAGGACACTGTTTTCATTCAAGTGTCAAGAGGATTTGAAGCAAACTTTTGAAATGTCACAGTTTAATTTCATACGATTCATACTAATTTCATACAAATGACATGCGTGTAACAATCATGAGATACTAATACTAATGACTGTGCTTTGTCTTGATAAGGACATGATGTATTCACTGCAGGGAATTTTAAATCCCTGCAATTTTAAACATCCTTTTTAAAAAGAAAGCAAACTGTGAACAGAACACATGGCGTCATTATCTCTCAAGTTGATGACTTAGGTAGCACCTGCTTACTGACACGTTCAGGAGCATATAGTTGAGATTTGTATTTTTGGCGACCTGCTGAGTTTAAGTTCCGGCATTCATCCTCTTTTAACTCTGTTTTGGTCTCCACCAACTCTTCAGCAGAGGCATATGTTGTTTTTTATCATTAGTAAGTTTTAAACTACAATTCAGAGTTGTTTGAGTGGCAGAAATCCATTCAGGTGAGATCCTAATGAGTGCAACATGGAAGCAGGTATTATGTAACAAAACAGTGTGTTTATTAGTCCCCATGCCAAGCTTTATCTGACCTTACAGCCGAGTGACTGAGTGGAGGGGGGGGGGTCTGGGCCGGACCAGGTGCAGGCAATTCAACGTCTAGACCTCAGGGAAATATCTGACTCTTTAGCTGTTACAAGCCTAATGCTATTGACTGTGGCTGTGTGGTGCTGATCGTGTACAGCTCTTTGTGTCCTGCTGCAAAGGATGGTATGTGAGCAGTGAGGGTGAACCAAAATGGTGACAAAGTGGCAGCTCAACAATTAGCTGAAATTAATTATAAAGCTGCTAAAGCTACAGATAGCGCTGGTGTTTGTGATCAGCTTCAATGATGCTTTGTTCCCCTTGTGTGTGTGTTTTTCCTCAATTTCATCTCCTGTAAACAACAGAATTCCCCAGCTGACCCTCCTCCTCTGTGATTGGTCAGTTGAGAAATGTGATCCACAGCAAATAAGTCTAAGTGTTCTAAAGTGGATGTCTCCTTGTGATCCTGTTCACATTATACTTGATTTATCCAGCGTGATAGAGTCCTTGTTTCAATAGAGTTTGTACTTTGCACACAAATCACAGTCATTCATTGACACTTGGCCTCTTCCCCCCTAGTGGCTGTTTAGAGGCACTGCAGTGTCTACACAGCCTGTAGGATCAGTTGCTCGCCTCCACTCTGCAGTCCTGCACTGCAACTGCGTGGGGAGCTAAACATCTCACATTGTGTGACACTGTTTGAGCTGTTTGAACAAACTTGTTCGCGTTCGATACTCATAATTAATTAGCCATTTGTGTATGACGACACAGTTGTGTTACCCGGGAAATGACTCTGCCACGCCAGTAAAGCACATTTGATTTGAATGGATGCAGAAAAGGGACGAGGAACGAGAGAGATGGAGAGAGGTGGGAGGATGACAAACACTTTCTATCATCATCCTCGAGGCAAGAGGAGGCTGCATGCTTACATAAGAATACACACACAAAAACCCAACACAAATACACATCTCCACTCATACACACACACACACTCGCAAAGATCTTGTTTTTGTTTGTTTATATGCAGACCAGTAAATGGGGTTGGCCTGCAGAGCAAGGCATTGTGGGAGGGCACGGCAAACATATTATGGCATTAGCTTGTAATGACACATTGTTAGTTGACATGTGTGTTTGTGTGTGGTGTCTGAAAATAGCCCGTGTGACAGAGCAACAGGGGATGGTGAGGCACAAATCTTTGTCTCTCAGCTCATCATTTGTTTTCCATTGTACTGAACTGTCGCCTCTGACAGCAGAGACACGGGGACACTAGAGAGATACTGCAGATGAGATGATCATCAGGAAGCAGCCATCTTTTCTTTTATAAACAATTACTATACATTAAAAAAAGAACAGGAGAAGCCTCAGAGGGGAACCAGAGTGTGGTAAATCTCACTAAGAGGACATTTCTCATGAGGAGCAGCTCCTTCTTCCCACCCCACTGACATGCCCTTCACATCTCAACTATCGACTTTTCTCTGTTAGGACAGGAGCAATCAAACAGCTAACACGCATACAAGACAATCCCCAACAGCCCCTGTAGTTTTGGATGTTACCTTGAATGTGAATTACTTAAATATTTTACTTTTTTCGAATTAGATTTCCACTTGAAAGAGTATCCAACCAGACAGTTAATGTGCACACACAAGGGCAATATTCTGCTTATTTGAAACTACACCAAAGCTGGTAGCTGATGCATATTTAACTCCACATTTAACCTGTGCAACCTTTTCACCTGTCAATGCAGATACAGCCTAATAGTTATCATTACAGACAGTATAGATCCATATCATTACTTTTTTATATGACTATTTCCAGTCTTCATCATTTACTGTGTCATTCATTTACATAGCCTGTCTGTATGTAACTGAGGTTTTGACTTATTCATGGTATTCATACATATATTATGGTCCGATCAGGTGTTTGACGCTGCATGTAAATGGAATTATTAATCTTCATTCACTGTGTGCACTGTTTTGAAACAAGAGTGAACATAGACTATATAAGAGACTGTAAACATGACAAAGAAACCAAAGAGTGCTGTCCAGTCCGAAGTGTTGAGTGTCTGAATGTAACCATTAGAAAATGAGTTATATAAAAATAAATATAATGCTGTAAAGCAACTGTTGGTGTTATGTTTCCTTGCTGGAATGTATTTGCTGATGCAAATTAGCTGTCTGTACTTTTAATGTCATAACCCTTGTCATATTTGTTGTGGTTAGTTCTTGTCTTTTACTTAATGACTGTTACAGTTATTTTCTCTTCAAAATGGCACTGTTAACCTTTAAATTAACAGTCATTACTGAATTTACATATTGCTTTCTACTCCCACCTGCAACAAGGTTTCTGTTAAGGTTGCCTTTTTTCTCATTTGCACACGACTCAATAATTGCCACCATTACTTTTTAAATTTATAGTCATTACTTTGTAATTAATGGGAAGTAATTTGCCTTTGAGTCCCAAAGGAAGATCAGTCAAAACACAATATCGGCAGCTCGGTCAATAGTCACTGTTCGGCATTGATGACCGTGGACAGGAAGTCTGATTACCAATATCTGGCTAAGTAGTATTTCACCTTCCTGTTCTCCCTAACAAATTCTCTACTTGAAATCCCAGAAGCATCTCTAGGTAAAAAAAAAATGAATAGAAAATAATTTAATCCCCAATGCCATGATGCCCTGACCTTTACATTCAACTGCTTATAAAGTTGGTGATCTGGGAGCTTAATCTTTATCCCAAGCACATCTTCTCTGCTTTATTAGAATTCAGGCTCCTCACTCATTCACTACTGCTACAGTATCAGTAAGAACTTCCCATCTGAGGTTCAGAAGGACACAAGTGAGTAAGAGTCAAAATGGATAACAGGAAGGAGCAGAGTCAGGTAGCAGTTGCATACTGTTTTCTGTATTGTTATTTATGAAAGGTGTGATGTGACGGTTGATCCATGATCCGAACCGATCGCTCCCCACGGATCAGTACGCAAGTGGTCCGCCGATCGATCGATGAAAAAAAAGTTGCGCGCGTAGTGTGGGAACATGGAGGCACACTGCCCCAGCTGAATAAACGGGCAATTTAAAAAAGTCTGCTCATATATTTGAAGCTGCAGCTCTATGTCATGCACAACAATAACATAATCATTCGTTTTATCAACATGTTTGATAACCGCCCACCCCACCCCGCCGCTCCACTGATCCAAAAATGATCTGAACCGTGTCCCCCAAAAGGCAGTCTCGTCCGATCCTCAGGTTTCTGATCCGTCGCACCCCTACATGGAACCTTTCTCCACGTCCGCCTTCAAAGTTCTCGTTTTGCCACTGCCACCAAGATCTGCACCTGCGGCAGCTCCACCTGTTCCTGTGCCGTAGGCTTCCGTGCTCACCACAGTGGCCATCCTATTCGTTGCAGCATAGCCCTCGAGGCTCCTGTTACCGGTGACAACCTGTTGAAATTCAATGTCAACAGATATTTAATGTAAAATAATAAAATAAAAACTAAAGAAAAAAAAAGTCATCTTTTCAGTGTTCCAGTTTCTGCTCTTCATCCAAAAAGTTGCTAGATTTGTTGGTGGTTGCTGTTTTTTTTTTTTAAATAAAGTTGGTGGACAGGTCTGAAAAATCGTGAAAGCCAGTGACAAGTGCTGGGTTGGCAACACTGCCCGCTCCTGCTAAATCATTTTGAAAGATTGACAGTGAAACTCCAACACTTGGCCACCGACCAATGCTATAACCTCATCACTCAGACACACTGCATTCAGCTGACCAATGGTGCAACTCCATCACTCAGTCACTCAGTCAAGGACATTTGTGTTCATAGGGCTAGCCCTGCTCCTGCATTCAAGCCAAATAGCTAGAGTTACTGCTGCACCTTGTATTACCTCGGCCAAAAAAGACAAATCAGAGGAAATATAGCCCCAGTCTCTCCTCCTTATTTATGGCATTGAATAAAGACCAGAATTATCTGAAATAGATCATTGTGATGCCACAGTGAAGGTGACCTTTGGCCATTTGGACATAAGATATCATCACTTTACATTTGTGTGAAATTGTGTGATGATTAGTGTATGCATTTTTAGAGGTTAAGAAGCTATGGCCAAAACCTTGTTTTTTAAGGCCATGGTGACTTTGACTGTTGACATTTGAGTACTCTTGTCAAAACTGCTCAACCTGTTACCAAGATACTGTAATCACAACAATGGGGCTGGAGGATATGAGGAAATAAGGATGTTACAGATACATAATGCCTCTAGCCCCACTAGGGCAGAGGAATAAAATGTAGAAGAGGGGAAAAAAAAGTTACTACAGGCATGTTCACCAACTAAATGTCTAAAATATAAATGAAAATGCAGAGCCCATGACCCGAACAGACCTAGTGTTTGTGCTTGAATAAACTGAGGACTCCTCAAAGGGACCTGCTCCTATTGTATCCTGCATCCTGCTGTTATCAAAGTTACTAAATAAAGACATTTTTCTATTTCTCTCCCAGCTAGAGGATGTACTTTAGACACGGTCATCTTTGAAACAGAATATTGTAACTGCTGGTCCCATGCCAGCTCACTCAGATGTTTGGTTGCTGGGAAAAAAAAAAAAAAAAAAGCTGTCTTGACCTTGTAATTTTCAACAAAGGTGGTCAATAAGAAATGAGACGCAGAGAGCGAGAGATCAGAGTGTGTGTGTGTGGGGTGTGGGGTTAAATAATTCACTCTGATCCAAACATGAGCACGCTCTTTCATTATTCACATGCCACACATTTAACACACAATCACATACACACACAAATGCCAAATTTAATGCATTCAGTCATAAGACAAAAAAAGTCAGTGGAAAAGAATTATCATGAATTTTTAAGAAATGTGCGGCACACGGCGACAGAGAGAGAAGAACAGGAAAGTAAAGGTGAATCACAGCAAGAGACATGGCCAGTGAGAGAGAACTGTGTTTTTGGGAAAAGATATTAAAATTGCATAAACCTTCTCCTCAGTGTTTACGTTGCTCCTCATGTCCCATCGTGTCACAACAATAAAAATAGTCAGTACTTTAACGTGAACAGAGGGGGTTGTCGTCAGGTCAACTGCTGTTTTCCAGTACTTTATTTCCCCAAAGCAGAGAGTACACATGCCCTGACTTGAAATCAAATTCCATTTATTTGCCCATACGAGTGAGCATTAAAAATACACTCATCTATGGCCAACAGCAAGACTCTTGAGCCGCCCTGCCAGCTCCACTGAAGCAGCTCACAGTGGCTAAAAGTAGCAGAGGTTGAACGACTGAGCCCAGATGTAGCAAATCCTCAAACCACAGGTCACGCAAGAGCAATTAAAAAGAGAAATGCTGTGCAAAGGAGCTGCGTGAATGCAAAACATAAACAACGACGTAACTATAAGTGGTCAACCCCCCCCCAAAAGCATAGCCCAATTTCATAGAAACAGTGGAAATTCCCTTTAAAAAAAAAAAAAAAATCTCTTTATTGTTATTCCTTTATGTAAGGTTGTTGTTGTTACTGTATGCTGCTCCTTTGACCTGCACTGCATCAAACACAAACTCTGTTGTACAGTAGGTGTAATGTTATAGCATTCTCTATCTATGCTGGACTCAAACCAATGAGCCAGATCTCCCATCCACAATGCATTATACAAAACATGTACATTTTCAAAAAAAAAAAAAATCAATGCCATTATTGTGAATTGGATACTGGGGTTATGGTTTGAAAGGTTTGCACTGGATACTTCAGTATTGGTCTGAAATGACCTTGAGCTTGCATGGATGATCTTTGCTCAGGGGCAGTCCTACACAATTGTACAATCAAGTCTCTCTCTGTTGGTCCACTGGGGAAATGGGAATGTGGAACACTGTCCTTCACAAGAATGAGCAATAGAAAATAAAGGCAACAATCTGGGTAAGAGCAAAACTGTGCTGAACGATAATCAATATGAACATACAAAATAAGTCGATCAGTAAATCTACATCTGCCTATAGCTCAGGGGCTGGAGCGGGTTGTCCACTTATGCGAAGGCTGGTGGTTTGATCCCAGGCTCCTCCAGGCTGCATGTTCAAGTGTACTTGGCCAAGATATTGAACCCCACATAGCCTCTGGTGACTGTTCCAACTGTGTATGGATGTGATGTATGAATAGCTGAATGCGGCATGACTTGAACAGCACTTAGAGTGGCCAGTATGACCAAAAAAGTACTATAAAAGTGCAAGGTCCTCTATTTTACAGTATAAATGTATGGTTTAAATGTGGCAGAGATCACTTTGAGATCTAATATCCATCATTCATTACAGGTCATGCAAGTCAATCAATAAATCATACAAAAATACTCTGAAGCAGAAGAAGGATGCAAATCTGCATTTTCAAAGGGTAAAGCCTGATACTGTTTAAGTGAGACAGGGAATCTTCTTTGAGATTTTACATATAAATTGTCTATTTTTCTCTTTATCGAAACACATTCAGAGTGATTTTTTAATTTCTGAGTGGAAACTTCATTAAATCTTCACCGTTGTTCTGAGTAAGTGCATGCCTGTGACTCTCAGTAATTGATTTTGTGTCAGGTACCATTAGGAGGGAAATGAAACAAATGAGTGCATTCAAGTATTTAGCTGCACTTTGATACCTGACAGATGAATTAGTGTGCACACATATGGAAAGTTGTTTACAAATGTTTTTGACGTAGTCTCATGCCAACTTCCCTGTGTGTGTGTGTGTGTGTGTGTGCATGTGCTATGTTGCCTTTAATGTGTCAGGGACTTATCAATAGCCACTGACTAATCACCACAGTATCTAGGTTAAATACAGATCACCATTCTACGTGTGTGTATGAGACCGTGTGCATTTGTTTGCATGTGTGTATGCTTACAAACAACACAATAACTAGGCTAAATACAGCTTGTACCTGTGTGTGAGTGTGTGTGTGTGTGTGTGTGTGTGTGTGTCCTCGCATAAAAGTGATCTGCATGCTACTGTGTGTGATCACTTCATAATAACCTGGGAGTGTGACTAATCTAAATTTATCCATCAAAAGCTACTTGTCACTTCACAGTCATAGAATCATTCGGACGCTACTGCGAAAGATGATGAAGGTGTGTGTGTGTGTGTGTGTGTGTGAGAAAGAGAACAAGACATAGAAATATACTGTATGTAAAAAGGATTTCATCCTGTGATCTCTGAAACATTATGATTTTATCTAAAAATACCCCTCCACATGTCACAGATACTGTTCTACCATGAATAATTCATCATTCCAGTGTCAAGAAACATCACCATGATTATTAGAGGTGCGTTTCTTATACATATGACTGCACCCCCCACCCCCGTTTTTCTGATGTATTTACAAATTATACACAATGAAAGCTAAGTAAGTAAGTTTTTAATATCAGCTGCACTGACATGTGGCTGGTCCTCAAGATGAAACTGTTAGAGAGTGAAGCTTAAAACTCAATCTGTTGACCTCAAAGGGCCACAATTACTCACACATTGTGGGTCTGAAAGCTCACCTGACCAACAATGGAACTGAAACACTGAACACTGAAAGAAATGTGAACATAAAATAAGAGCATAGTTATTAACGGAGCTTGGGTTATGATGACTGCTATAGTATTAGATCAGCAGTGTTAAGCCAAGCAAGCTGAGTTTATACTCTATATCAAAGATCCTGCTGCTTAAAGAGCCACATGACTACCATAACTGAGGCCGAGCTATCGGTTACACTGTAGAGTAGCAGGGAGGAGCTCTCCGTGGTGCTGAATAAGCACCACGCTAATGGTTATTGCAGGGATGCATGTTCCTATTTCAATCCAATACAGAAAAACAACACGTTTTCTGTGTCTGCATCCAGTTTCATCATTGTTATACTTTTCTGTTTGATGCCATAATAGCAAGAAATGATGAGAAATAAGCTCACCACTTGAGCTTTGAATTGAGCTCTCTGAGAAAATTGTGTTTTCAGCTTGAAACAACTCCTAATATATACCTAACAGTACCGGATGGATCAGTTTTCCTTTTGCTGATTTTATCCAACTTCTGTCCAATCGTAGACATTTACATGCACAGAGTTGTATTTAAAAGTGGTGCTTTCTCTCTTGACACTTTGTCTAGCCTTGGGTCATCTTTGTAAATGAGTGTGGTAGAAGATGTCTGCTATTTGCTGAGCATGTCCTGCATTTGATTTGATGCCAGCCACTTAATTATTTAGACTTGGCCCAGGGGAGCCAGATTCAGCTTGTCCACCAACGACCAACTTCTAGGATGTCAGCTTACTGGCTGCTCTAAAAAGAAAAGCAGTGCTGGTTTGATGACCACCAGGACAGTCTCAGTTCTAATATCGCATCACCAAGGTGGATTATGATGGCCTGCCAAATGGCCTTCTCACTTCTTACAATGAAAATGTCTGAATTAACATGGGCCATCCAAGGGACCACCACTCTCAAACCCAGAGGGCCCCAGTGTTTGTCAGTTTGCATGAATTGTCATCAGTCTTAACCACCATCAACCATGGAATGAGGTTGTCCAATCAGCAGAGAAGCCCTGCTATCTGACCCTTGTTGCTCGGCAACCGTTGCGTTCTTCTATCAAACTGTCAAGCAAAAAAGGGCATCAGTTGATACAGCGCATAGCATAGTGGTGCCTACAGACTGGTATGGCCTTTTCTCATTATTATTCCTGAGAACCATGTGAAGTGATGCTGTTTTCAAAACAAAGTACTGTGCTATCAACTCTAATTACTAATGAAAACTTGACATAGGCCTCTCACCACCCACTACATCAGCTTTGTAGACCTAGCAGATTAGAATCAGTAAATAGAATCAAGAAAATGTTGGAATAGACCAGTTCTGCACACAGTATAACACACAGGTGCTGCAGTGTAATGAGTAAAAAGGGAAAACTGAGACAAAGACTACATTACAGCCCAAATAATTGTACTTGTAAGTTCTACTTAAGTCTATAGCCTGAGCTGACAGTCTGTTTGTAACACGCATACACACACAGACACACACCGCATGCACACGCAGGTCATTAAGAAGGCGTAGGTAGTGCATTTCCTGTGGAGGGAGTTGACAACATATTTCTCCGGTGAGTACAGTCATCCACGTCCATATTTAGACAACCACAGTGCACTTCTTGTCTCAGTGTTCCACATACATCAGCAGTTAACAAAGGCATCATGGGACAGATGGATGGAGAGAAAGAGAGGGGGAGAGAGCGAGAGAGAGTGAGGAGGAATTGGACATGAAGTGCAGCACAAACCAGCCCACTCTCATTTTTACATCTGTTTCTGTTAGGTTTGTAAATCACATTTAGTTTTATGACACACTGAAAGGCACACAGACACTTAAAGAAAAAAAAACAATCTCAGCTGCGGTCCATGAGTAATAGCTTCTCCATATTCCCAAACTCAACCCTACGAATGGTGGGTTTTTTTCTTTCTTTCTTCCCCTCAACATTTTCTTTTGCACGGTACACATCAGGTAAAGTCACACATAAGTCTGTGTCAGTAGGTCTGTTTTCATCAGCCTGTCCTAATGCACATTTCATTCCCAATTTACTTGTTAGAAAACCTGAATGGGGAACTGATGAGGAGTCTGTGACGGTGCTACATCATTCTGATCCTCCTTCTTCTGCAATGGCATACATCATCATAAATGACCCACGTGTTTTACAGTCACTAACTCGATTCTCAATTTTGTCCATGAACTGCCACACAAAACATAGCAAACTGCAGGGTTTATGGCTGTGTGTGGATTTATGCAAGAGCATTCTTCTTCTGGCATTTTATTTTATACATTATAGGAGGCTGTGTGAGATCATGAAGTGAAGGTGGCCTCTGGACATGGACATGGATACGGTTTTATCTACTCAGCTCAGGCCCACGTTTCACACACTGGCAGTGCACAAATGGATATGGCTTGGAATGGCTTTTAAAGCATTACGGGGCGATGCTGCACCTCACTGACAACCAGAGTAAATAACACTAGAAATAATAAGCAAAGCAGAACGTAAGGTGAATGCCAATAAAATGAGAGCAAACTGGCCACAAAATGAACCCCAAAAAGATCAGCATTATCCTTTAATCAACACAAGAGAACGCATCTACCCCAGCAAAGAAGAATTTCAGGATGTACTGGGGGATCTATTTTTACCACCGGAAAGACACAGGGGGAAGAGAGTGAAGGTATACACAGAGGTGCATAGAGAGAGAAAGGCAAGCGGACTCGTATCTGCAAAGACAGGCAGCAAAGTAAACAGAAAGCCAAGTCACAGAATGCAAGGACAAAAAAAGATGCAGAAGAAAGAAAGTGAGAGAATGAAACCGTGTAACACCGAGCCTTGGTGTTCAGCAGCAAGAAAGACAGAAGCAGATGAGGGGTGGAAAGTGACCAGAGGCTGAGAGACAAAGGAAAAGAGGTAGAATCTACCTGGAAGGGAGAGGATGAAGGGAAATCTGAGGAGAAGGAAAGAGTGTGCACAACAGAGACCAAAAACTATGAGAAGCGCCAGAAATGTCAGTGGAGAAATGTAGCTGAAGGGAGGGAAGAACAGCATCTGCAAGGTGTCTGACTGAATGCATTGGGTTTTAAAAAGAAACGGGGAGTCACTGAGGGAACACAAACGTGAAAAGCCTGGCTTGCATTGATGAAACAGCTCCATAGAAAAGCACAAGAGGGAATATAGAACCACCACAATACTGATTCCAACGGTAGATGCGACACTTTTGTATTCACATTGGATGATTTGTGGTGAATGTCTTGCCTTGACATTCTGTTGGGTGTGAGTAATTAACAGTGTACATTGGACTGTTCTGAAAAGACATAGAAAATTCAAGTTTGAGTGTTAAATGTTAAGACTGGAAAAGTGACGAGACACGAAAATAGCCCAACACCATGTTAAATAGGTGTTCATTAAAATGGAAGTCAATGAAACTTGATGTTTGTCAATAGTATAAATTAGCGGTATGTTTATACTGCCACGATCCAAGACACATTGATCTCCAAATTATCAGAGTTGAGACTTGTAACATAGTCAATACTACTGCAACTGATGGTGGTGGCTGCACATCCATTACAGCACCTTGCATCTTGACTTCTCTGTTCACTTGCTTCCTGTATTTCATACATTCCCACTGTGCCACTGTGTTACTATACAGTCTCAGATAACTCAGCTGATAGTGACAAAACTGTATTAGTACTGTATTCCATGGCTACATGGAAAAAAAAAAAAAAAAAACCTCAGTCTAAGAATCGCTGCTTCAATATCATGGAAGACAGAATATCTGACAGTAACTACGGTAGAATTGGCAGCACGTCAAGAATTTAAAGTGCCTACCTTCACAAGGTGCTTGCTGTACATGCCTTAGGCAATGACGCACGTCTACACATCCACACACACTGCACAGACACACTGATGTGTACCAAATGTACACAATCTGTCTGTACCCTACTTAGGGACAAAATGTGTTTCAACACAACAGAGATGACATGGTGATGGGAAGGAGAAGGTATAGGCCTACATTGTGTAAAGCATAAGCACAATCCAGCCTCTGTGTGCCTCTCTAGCCTCGCCGTCTCTGTCCATGTTTGTCACCCATCAGTGGTTTCCAGCCAGCCTTTAAGCTTTTCAGCATAAGATAAACAATCACTATATGGTGATCCTCACATCCTGTCTCATATACTCCATTTTCTGCTGCTGCCTACGGTGAAGGAACAACTGAGAGATTCAAGAGAATGGCCAAAGAAATTTAGAGAGTAAGTCAGAGGTAATACACACTGTGCCCAACGTGATGAGGCAGCGATACAGACAGAGACTCACTTACTAAACCGAATAAAACAAAATCCTGAGGGGCATCCTTTGTGAAGCACTATTGCATCTCAAAATCTCATAACAAAGCTGAAATGGCCCTAATACAGCAGAAACAAGAGGGAGATGAGGAGCTGTGTCTGTTTGATGTCTAGTGTCCCTTTATTCAAATATTCAGCAAACAAGCATATGCACTACTTTAAGACATCGATCAATGAGCGCCAAAGTAAAAGGTTCATATTGAAATCATCACCATGAACAAATGAAGACATGGGAGACTAGATGCAGCCAACCCATTCCTCATAAAAAGTACTCTTTGTCCACAGCCCTGCTCCTATTGATTTCCTGTAAATGCTGACGCATCATGTAAATACATTTTGTCTTTGCACTTCATCATCTGGAATTAAACACATATCTTAATTCAGTTCATTTACAATGAAGAAGAATTTATACCATGAAGAAGATATCAGCAAAGGTGATTTCGGGTTAGTGTGTAACAGTTTGTTTCAGAGGGCTTTACATAGCATCGTTACGACATCCTCTGCCCTTAGACCCTCACTTTGAATGAGGAGAAACTCCCAAGAAAACCCTACAGGAAAAAAGTTGGAAAAACCTCAGGGAATAACAGAGGAGGGATCCCTCACCCAGGACAGGCAGACGTGCAATGGATGTTGTATACAAACAAGAAAACAGCTTACAACATCGAATATGGGAAAACATGGAAATAGAGTTAATTAAAGAGCAGCTTGTGGTCCACAGGCTGAGCCATATCAGGAAAAGATCAAACTAAACATTAATGTGTTGGGTACTGAGAAGTAAATGCTAACTTGTTTGCAATGTAACAACAGTGAAGAATCTAAGGACTCCATATTTCCTTAGAAATTAAACCTCTGTCATGACTCACACTGGTAGTTTGTCACTGGGGCATCTTCATTATCTGCAGCGTGGCTGCTTGGTGATACAGTGGGTATTGATACTGATCATGTGTCTGTTTAAAAGGGCCATTGTAAGTTTTCTCTGTCACAGAACACACAAGTGGCAATCATTGATTCAAAAGAACTTTGGTTATTGTTGTCTCTCGTAATAAAAGTTATAATTCATCTTGAGGAAGTGCAGTGCTGTATTCAGGAGGCACAGTGAGCTGCTATCAGAGAGTGACATCACAGGCCAGGGGCTAACAGGTTAGCATGTTAACTTCAGTAGTAAACAAGAGACAAAGTTGGTGTTGCTTTGTTGTTACATTGCTACTGGTCCATTTAAAACTGCATTTTTGAAAACAGAGCAGACACTGTTGGGATACCTTATTTTATCAGTTTGTTCTTGGTCTTTTCTGAAGTCTCATTTTTCTCATCTATTGGCTACCACTAAAACTGCAACTATTCTGAACCTATATTCATCACATGAATATAGATATAGGTGAACATGACGTGTTCTTAACTTGCATCACATGCTGCAAGTGTTTCTCTGCTGCTGCAGATTGGGGAGGGGGGGTAAAAATGAAAGCAAAGCCCTCTTTGGAAGTGTTCAGCATGAAAAACAACTGTACGCAAAAGCAACAGAGGGAAAGAGATAGCATGAGAGAGAGAGAGAGAGAGAAAGAGAGAGGGAAGGAGTGTTTCAAGCATGACTAACTAAATACCTTAGGGTGTGTGTCTTATGTATTTGCATTTCCTCTAATGTATGAATTATCCTCCTCTCTTTGGTTCCTTTTCCCTTTTATCTCGCCTCCCTTCTCCTCGCCTCACGTCCATCTCCTCATATCTATTATCCCATGGGGCCAGGAGCTAGGCAGGGGGAAGAGGTTAGCTTGGTGACCCAGGCCTGGCCAGCCATCAGCAGGTCTCAGCTGCCAAACTCCCCCCAGGGATCCAGGCAGTCTTTCAACTCTCTGGGAGAAAACCACCTCCTTCTATCCAGCACACACAGGCACACACACACACACAGCCTGGTAGGATTAACACACATACGCAGTCACAAGCTGCCAGAGGAGAAGGTAAGGAGGAGGTTAACGAAGGAAAGCGGTAAGTAAGGATTGTAGAGAGGAGGATGGGATGTGATCAGGGAAAAAAAGGAAAATGAGGGAAGAGGGCAATGTGGGATGAGGACGAAAGGAAAAACTGGTATGTGGGTAAAGGGGGGGGGGGTGAGAGAGAAACAGACAAAAAGAGAGAAAGGCAAAAGAGGGAGAGAAAATGTGGTTAAATCTGCACCTTATAGCAGCGTCTGATGTGGGTGATGAAAAGGTCAACTCCATCCACCCACCTTTTTATCCACTTCCTCCTCACGCACTCTCATCAACCCTCCCGCCCCCAACCCTTCCACCCCCACTTTGAACTCCTTGTAGTTTCAGTTGTTCATTCATTCCCTCTCCACCTCCCTTATCCATCCATCCAGAGAGAAGGGGACAGAGGGAGACGTATTTGACTTTGACGTGATTTGATGAGGAGTCGGGGGGGCTTCAACATGAGCACAAAGACAACACACGTAGATAAACAAAGGAGCTTCAGCTCTGAAGACAGCACGGTTCAGGTCACTGTCAGAAGCTGAAGGGGTTGTGGGTTGAATTCCCCCATCGTTGCACAGGCCTCTGAGTAAAAGCCAAAGCATTGAAACGTGTGGCACTTTGTTCATTAAACGGATAAAACAAACAGTGGCTGCTGTTTGATCCGTCGTCTCTGTCCTTGTCTGTCTGCATCTCACTCTCCCTCAAGCACTGAGAAAAAAAAAACAAAGAAAAGAAAACGAAACACAAAAGCTCCAAACAGGTGGTGTGCCAGGTGAACTCAAAACATGCACACACGCTACATAAACCTTAGGAGTATAGTGCAGTGCATGTGTGCATCCTCCTGTATTCATTCAGGCTGTCATTCATTTATTCTATTAAAAGGTTTGCCACATAATGACTTTAAAATGAATTATCAATAACTTTCCATCTGTGTTGAAAATAATCCCGTTGATGTTGGTATGTGCATGGTGATAGTGTTAATAACACGACAATATTACTTGACTCAACAATGGGAAGCTTTTTCACATTGAAAATGAAACCCGAGGAAGCCATGAGTAACATTTATAATCATGATCTATTAATCTGACTGTAATCAATTTCAAAACAGATTAATTATTCCTTTGGTGTGTAAAATGTCTGTATAAGCCCAAAGAAGCATAAAAAGCTAAAAAAAAAAAAAAAAAGAAAAAAAAGCAGCTGAAACAAGAGGATGTGCAGGGTTGTTCAAAACTAATGAACCAATGAAAGAATCAAATCAGTGTTTCAGCTTCAGATTTCATCAGGATCTAACTAAAATCTAAGAGTCAGAAAATCTGACTGCTGTGACTGTTGTTTTTTAAGTCTGTCAAAAGCTGCCTAAACGTTTTTGGGGGGTAAACATCAGTTTGTGTTTTCATGGTGTAACTAAACTGTGCAAAACCTCCTTGTTAAAGGCAGGTGTCCAAGACAATGTAAAATGTAATTTTGATCCGTACTTAAAATCAAGAGTTACCTTAACAGATATCTGCTTAATTTGTTGACTCTCCTAGTTTATACTTAGTTAATACAACTAAGTAACTGAAAGTAATGAAACTCATCAGGCTAAAGTAACCTTTACTGAAAAGTATGAGTGAGGATTAATCATCAAGAAAGATGGTGGTAATGTGCCTTTAAAGCTGGTTGCCACCTGACTAAGAAATGGAAAAAGAAGAAGAAACTTGACAGAAAACTAATTTGGCTTGGTGGCTGTGGTTCAGGAGGCAGAGCGGGTCATTCACTGACTGGAAGGACAGTGGTTCAATTCTAGGCCCCTCTGTGAATGTGAGTATTGCTTATAGAGGCTGCACAAGTAAATTCCGTTGTGTACAATGACAATAGAGTCTTTAAATTTGCATTTGAATTACATATAACTGGCTGACATGAGTTGTTTCCTTTCAGCTTAAACCACTTAGAATTAATGATCTACTTTACTTGGGATTTTTGATTCAATCAGCTCCCTTTTTTTGTCAGTAAAGTCAACAAATTACATTTTCAGTGCAGTCTACCTCATTTTGGATGTGAGAGTATACTGTGTCTACAATTGTATTTAGCCCTGTGGCGTGCTGTTCAGGATGTGTAGTGTCCTTGCCCAATGTCACCTGGGACTGCCCCCGCTGCTAAAGCTAATGGTTGGGTTGAATTCGGCACATTAAACCATAAACTTGGACACTGAATAAAGAGGTGTGGGTGGTTATGTTAATCCCTCCCGATAGAAAGTCAAGTGACCATAAATAAGGAAGAGCAGCGCATGCCTGTCTATTATGTAAGATTTTGAGCATGACGACACACAACAAAGGGGAAACATATGCATTCATCGGTTCAAGTCAAGAGCACTGGATAATGAACTGTGAGAATCCTCCACCACTGGCTATGATTATCTCAGCAAACACCCTTTTGTATGCATGTGTGTGCCATTTGTTCTGGTCAGACCAGATTTCACATCTGCCTGAGGCATTGTTATGAATGTACACACACACACACACACACACACACACACACACACACACACACTTTATCCTCTACATCTACATCTCATCCTCTATCTATATTTCAGCATATTTCAGATAGATAGATAGATAGATAGATAGATAGATTCTCTGTCTTGCCTCTCCCTCCCTCTCTGTCCTCTCCTCCTGCTTCTTTCTAGCTGAGTTCAGCATTCAGTCACGTCCCAGAGGGACATATCAAGGTTAGAAGAGTAGATCTAAGAGCCAGCTGAAGAGAGGAAAAGCGGATGGCAGGTTTGGTGAAAAGAGGGAGAGGAATGGGAAGGGGCGGGGGGGCAGCAGAGTCTCGAGGGGTGAGGAGGTTAGAGGTGGATCTCTGACAGAGGAAGCCGATATGTAGATGACAAGCTAGCATGATCTAACCTGAAAACAATGGCAGGGAGATAGAGATGATGAGAGGGTGAGTATGAGAAAAAAAAAAAGTGGGACTGAATGAAACGTGAAGATTTAATGGCAAAATGGGAAAGTGGAAGAGCAGTCACACCACTGCTTAGGACCACAGGCAGAGCTGATTCTTACTGAAACAGTCACAGTGAGCCAGCTTCACTTCCACTGTACATTCACGCTGTGTTAGAACAAGACTGGTTCCCACTACAGGGCAAAACAGGACTAATCCTATTTCCATGGCAAACAAGAAAATAACAGCGTTGAGGCTTTCCACTGCAGGGCCATGAGAGCTCAATGAAGCCAACAGAAGCTAAAGAAGCTTCCACTCGATCTCCCATTTCCACTACGAGGCCAAACTAAGGTGGTCTGGTATCCAGGTGACTGACCCGAAGCCTGATGCTCTGACTCAGATCCAGTCTTGTTTACAAGAGAAATGCAACTTAACCTCTGCTAAACAGTGTAAGAGCCCAGCTTCTGTCTATAAGATAAAGAGGCTTGCCTTTTGTACAAGTGTGTCTGTGGCTGACAATTTCAGCAAACACTGCTATAAGGAACACAAATTCAGCACAAATGTCAAAGGAATAGAAAACCTCACCTTTTTAACCAAGGGAACAAAAGTAAAAGGAAAGAAAAAATACATCAGACTGTAGAGGTAATTGCAAATTGATTTTGTTAATTTTGTACCAAGCCCTGTCACCTGTCTCTTTCTGCTCCCAGCGTTTATGCTAAACTAAGCCAGTTGCTTTCTTGTTGTAATTTCACTGTGGTGTCAATCCTCAACAGGGAGCAAATTTATCCAAATGTCAAACAACTCCTTTACAAAAATCCATGCCAAAGTTCAAAGACCGGCCTTACCTTCAGAGACGAAAAAGTGGATAAACACTCTGCTTCAGGAATCACATGTTACTGCGGCTATAACATCATGGGTGAGGGTGCAGGCCCAAAATCTTCAGTCTGTTTTCACTCTCTAGAGAAATGGAAATAAAGATGAGTCAACACTGAACTTGGAAATCAACAAACGTTGAGCAAAAATGCAAAAGAAAAGCTATATATAGCTTTACATATATAAATATATATATATATATATATAGAGAGAGAGAGAGATTGATAAATAAAGTTTTGAGAAGATAGTCACTTGATCTATCAAGACTAAATCATCAGTGTATATGTAATATCTACAGTGCCACATTCTAGCACTCCCAGTTCTCTCATACGTAAATCTATGCCTTTTTTGAATGGGGTTTTGGTTGCATGGCAGAAATAACTAAAACTGATCCATCTGTGGTTATAGACATTATATTCTACAACATGAATCACATCAGAAAATACCCCAGTTATGGTTTCTTTAAGCTATTACATCTGTCGAAAAAAGCAGGATGCTGGCGAGTGTATGTCTGAATGAGACTGGAGCTTATCAGGGATGTTATAGGTCGTGACACCAAACACAAAAGCTGATCTATTCACCAGGTCCCTTTAGCCTCTCGTGTTTATTCTGAAAACTAGACTGACTTTGTAGGAAGAAAGGCTTTTATAGAGGAGGTTAACCGCTAAATTGAACTATAAGGTGGAAAATTGCTGGTGAGGTCGAAATCATGCAACTGTGGTATAGTTCATTTATAGCATTAGCATTTTACCTCTGGTGTTTGTATTTAGGCTTCAAATCACAGAGCTTATTTTCTGCAGTGATCCAAAAGCTAATAGAAAATTCCCATTGGCTTTTAGTCAAGGAAACCAGGGTGATGCTGACTTCCGGCTTGGCCCACAAAAATATGTCATCCCTGCAGCACTCTATTTATAGTGACTGATTTATTTATTTATTTTTTATTTTGTTGGCTGACTGCACAGTGTTCAGTGACTGTTCAAAAATCTGCTCACTTATCAATGACATGCTTGTTTGGCTTTTCACCGAGAACTAAATCTTTGCAATCGTGCACCACTGAACCAGAGGAAGTGTGCTAAGTTGGGAGCACATGTCTTTGAGACTGTCATCACACACACACGCACACACACACACGTGCACACACAGGGAATCTGCCCTCACATTCTATACTACTACTGGATATCAATGACTTGAACAACCCTGACCATTAATCGAAAGATATCCCTCTTTCAACCCCCCCCCATCCTTCTCCCTTTCATTCTCCCCTTACTTCTCTTCATCCTCCCACGCCTTTACCTTTTTTTATCCCATTTTTTCCCATTTGGATATTCCTCCTCTCCACCACATCAATGCCTCACATCTTCCCTCTATCCCTCCCTTCCCTTGCTCTTCTCACTTTTCAGCTTTCCCCTCCTTCAAAGGATAGAGGACACGGTCGAAACAAAGGCTGCTTCTGTACCAGCTGAGCCAGCAGGACGGAGGGAGGGATGGAGGGAAGGATCAAAACCAGCCATGGAGGAGAAGAATGAGGGCAAAGTGTAAGGTGGAAGGGAGGGTGAGTAGGACAGAGCTAAAAAAGAAAACGAAGCAGGGTCATGAGGATGGCAAGAGTGGGAAAAGGTGTGGGGACACGGAGGCAGAGAGGGATGTTAGAAAAACAAGAAAAGAAAAAAAATACTACGTAGGAAGAAGTAAAAAAGGGATAAAAGAGAAAACAAAAAAGGGAAAAAAACAGAAGAAGATAAAGATAAAGATGCAGAGGAGAGTTAGAGATTGCATTCACATCAATAGCGTGGTGATGTCTGATATCAGCAGGATCTCACGCACACAAAGAGTTATCACTGTCAGCCTTAAATGAAATCTGCCGAGAGCAGCACAAACACATGCATTCCATTTTATCAGGTGCTGAATAGCCTCCATTCCTTTAGCTGCCATTGTTTTACTACCACAGGCGTCGACAGTCTACACACAAATTATAACAAGAATGCACGAAAAGCACATGCAAGGTTCAAATCCATGCCAGACAGTGTACTGAATGACAGGTACGTTTGCGATTTATTTATTCTATATTCTCAATTTGACCTTGGAAAAAATCAGAAAGGCCATAATTAAATGCGGATACACTGGTAAAAAAAAGTGCCTCTTTGTCAGCAAATGTGTCAGGAGCAGCAGAAGTGATTGACTGATATTAATATGCAGGACCACACCCGGAATGCAAGGGCATTAGAGAGAGATATGTGTGCACAGTGTAAGCACACACACTGCAGTGTATATATTTTATGTTCAGTCATGTAAATTTGCTGAACTAGTTTTTTTCTTCTTTCCTGTCAATTCCCTGTCTAATTACTTGTGTATTTCTGATTTCCTTGAAAGTCCTATATGGTTGTCCCATCCTGAATGTGACCTTAAAAGAAGCACAACCATCACTACAAACTGGAAAGAGCTCCATCAGTTTGCCCACACAACACAATGTAGTCCAAGGCTAGCAGCAGCTATTTACAAACTCAAAGAGGCAAATACAAGTTATAATGGCTAATCTGATCAGCCTCATCTGTCTAAATTATAATATTTGTTTGTTAGATTTTACCATAAAATCTTCTGTATCCTGTAAGATTTAATAAATATTTATCTCCCACCATCAAATCTATTTTTTAACGATCTGACAACAGCAACAGCAGCAGCTGCATTAAAGTTTGATGAAACCCATAACAGCACAGAGCAATTTGAGTTGCACCACACGACAGCTTCATGAACTGCAGGTCAGTGGTTTGCTTGTAACTTCCATATGTGAAAAGGACAACTGGTGCAGTGTGGCCGGTTGTAGTTTCACCGTGTCTCCCCGAGGTGAGACTAAATTTACACAGTTTTGGTCTGGTCCTTGTAAAGAGTGCATGTAGCCATTAGTGAGACCGGGTATCTGAGGTGAAACGCCACTGTAACTTTACTCTACATGGGTCCCTGATGTGGATGAAAGCTTTGGAGTGAAACAAGAATGATAATTGAGTCGGCAGAAAAACGGCCTCCTAAAAATAATTACGTTCAATTATTCAATATCTTATGTAACTCCAAACTAGGAAAGGGGCATAAGTAGGCTGCACAGCAGCAGGAAGTCTGCCGAGCTACTGCTTGTTTATACTTTATTTGAGAGTTCACGGCATGGGTAGCGCACAGAGACTCTTCAGCCATCACAACGTTCGCAGAGAGAAAGCGAGGGTGTCTATGCTGGCCAAGCCTCGCGACATGATATCATCCGTAGTGCTATAAAGATCTGACGGTAACACAAGGTGCATGCTGGCACACATTTCACTTAATGGCCCCATATCTTACAAAGTTAAACAGTCCTCTTCTCTGCATGAGTCGCCTATAACGACTGATGAGCTCTGTGGGGAGGGGAGCACAGAGAGAATAAATAATACTACCACTACTAAGAGTTGTAAGAGAGGACACAAAGTTCTCAGAGGACTCTCAACTGGTTTGCTGATACATGGGGTTGATAATGGTGAAAGCAATTTAGTCGAATTATTTTGATTTGAACAAACAGCAACGACGACATCAATGGTGCTGTATAATTTTCAAGTGAGACTCAACATGTGAACTAAGATGCCTTTCATTACTCTTTCATCACATCCTCTGGCTTTAAGAACATTAGAAATAAGAAGACCTTTTTGTTTAATATGGTTGTAAGTTGGTAACTTTTCTCTGCTGATAAACACGGTTCCTCTCCAGTAAGAGGTTGTGTTGGTCGATTGAAAGGAGCTTTGTACAAGAAATTCATCGATTGAGCATTGGTATGTTTTCAAGGCATGATGGAGGCTACAATGATTCACTATCAGAATGTGACAAGACAGGTCAGGGCTAGCTGGTTAGCATGCTAACTTGTGTAGAAGAAAATATGTGATACAAACAAGAGTTTACATTGTTAACTCACACCTCAGGAGCTGTTGGTGAGTCTAATACTGGAAACATGATGTTTCTCTTAGCCTGGTAAGTAGACAGCTGGTGATGCTAACACTGGCTGTGCAGCAACGATAGCCCCTTTACCAAGCTGCCAGCCTGAAGCTGTGGAGTCCCCTCTTCCTTAACAGAAGTAGGTTATTCCTGACCGGATCCTTGCAAACCTAAATACAATACAGGCACAGCTACCAGTGGATAGCTCACAGCTAAGAGGACAAAAGTTAGACTATGTGAGGCTTTGCTGTGGACAGCCACAACCACTAGATTTCCTTTCCTTAAAAAAAGCTTTGTTGTCTCATTAAAGTATGTTTTTTTTTGTTTGTTTGTAAAAATCTTTACCTGCATGAGCTGCATGAATAGTGCTCTGTTATCTTCTGCTCTGAAGAATGGAAATAGCACATTAAACTTCTGGGAACTCACCCTGGTGCCGTATCCTTATGGAATCAAATCCCCGAAGCTTGTTTGGTGTGCAAAGCTGCATGGATGTAAAACTGCCAAGCATAACAAACACTATGTTTGTGTGTGTGTGTGTGTGTGGGTGTGTCTGTGTGTGTGTGAGTGTTTGTGTGAAACGGTTGACCGAGTCCATGGATAGAGTCCATTGCCAGCCAGCCAGCGACTCACTCCTCTGAATTATTGAAACAGGTCAGTAAGCAGCAGAACGGCGTCTGTATATGTGCGTGTGTTTGCAATTGTCTGCCTGCGTACATCACTGCACTGCAGATTCACAGCTTAAGCTATCTGTTCTATCCAGGACTATATAGAGGGAATTAATGGCGGCGCCTTCTATTCATTTCTAAGCTTATAAATAGAAACCAGGAGCAGTGTCAAGTAGATTTCTTTTTTTCTCCTCTGTATAAATGTAAAATATTGCAAATAGTGGATTAGGTGTGTTTCAAAGAGCCACACTTCCTGAATGCAGAGCTCCATCATCAGAAAACAGCAAACAGCGATGCACACAATCATGTTTAATAGTTCTTCAAAGGCCACTCTGACTTTGCAGAAAGCTTCAGAACGAAACGGTGCTCTCGCTTTATTGTGCTTCTCCGTTGTCCTGGCCTGTTTTTGTCCTTCAACCAAACAGCAGCTAGAATAAATACCACAGGCGACCAATGTTAGTGGATGAGATAAATATAAAGATGGAAGGCAGAGCTTCTGATCTTTGCTGCTGCAATATTTAACGCACCAGTGGAACGGAAACACAAACAAGTTGTTGGACTTTTTGGTCCCTGAACAACAACAACAACAACAACAACAAAAGCATATCAATCTTCTTTTAATATGCAGCTCTCGAGAGTTGGTTTGGATCTGTGTCCAGTAGGTGCTAACGAAGACAACAAATGAGACATGAAATAATTATTCTAAGCAAAGACAATGTCTGATATGATTGTTTGTTAAGTACAGTTTCAAAACAGCTACCAACTGAGACAGCAAACTAACAAATCAAACAATAATTAAGGCAGCTGGGGCAGCTCCAATATTAACTGATACTATAAAAAGACATTCAACTAATTCTCTAACATGTAGGGATGTGATCTGAGGCAAATTAGCTCAGAGGCTGATTTCAGGAGAGTAGTATAAGATTCGGGTTATGTCAGTAATGTCACATGCCCTCTGATCTTCAGACTGTTCTTACTTTCTTCAGTCTGTTTTGGAGGAACTGCTGTCTGTGCTGCACATCAGTAACAGTGTGTCTTAGTAGATATCACTCACACAAACACACACACAGATGCAATCATTATATCGTCACGGAGTTCAAGTACACAGAACGAGCTTAGCTCAGTTCTATCTTCAGATGAATGACTGCATTCATTCCTTTGATTATACATCTATTTGTGCTTATGCTATAAGCCCATTGCATGACAGCGAGAATAAACCAATAAGCCGAGCTGCTTGTTTTTCTTGGATACACAACATTTTCATCCACATAATGTTAAAACATTTGAAGCTTGTGGGGCAAAATCTGCATAATTTGGATGAAGCCTCTTTGTTGGCTAAAGGTATTTGCATTTTCACTGCTCTTGGCCTGGAAGCTATCCTTTTATTATCACCATAAAGATGCTAATTGTTTTGTTTGCATATGTTTTTTCCAATTTCTCTCTTTTTTTTGTTTTCTGGATTTGATACCTTTATTGTTTGTTGATGCAAGCTCAGCCGGTATTCTCTTTGCACATCAAGGGAACCATGCAGGTATGGATGAGTGTGTGCTGTAACTTGAAGATGAGTAGGTCTACTAAGTGCAGCTGCATCTTTAAATCCAACCCACTGAGAAGCAATGGAGCACAATACAGACTCTCCAACGCATTTATTTACACACATTAACTCATCCAGTCACTCAGCGCAGAGCTGGTAGAGGACTTCAGAGAGCACTTATGTAACTGAGGTGTGGCCAATCACTGGTGGTTACACAACACGGCTCATGCGTCTGTGTCTGAATAGGGATGTTGCTGTATGAGAGGCGCCCGGTTCACTGTTGCAAAGACAGAGTTTTCACCAACTGTGAAACTAGATTGAAAGCAAATAAACCGCATGCCCACCGAATAACAATAACACATTCACACTCTGTACTGTAACATCAGTGTCAGCACCACAACAAACAGCTCAAAAGAGAACTGCATGATATGATCACAATTTCATATCTAAAGAGTTGTGCCAAAATATCTCAATAGTGATATATCACTACAGAGTCACACTTATTTCAAGGTTAAAGTGTAGTAACAGTAAAGTCCTTTTACATTACTCATTATAAACCTGTTCCAAACACTTTGAGTTGCTGCTTATTCACCTATAGACGATTCTTCAGCTGACTGAACACATATGAATCACCATCAATGTGCAATATAAGATAATATTTTATTTTCTGAAACTTTGTTTTTTTGTTTGTTGTGTTTTTGTGGGTCGTATTTTATTTTAGAACCAATTATGAAGGCAATTATATGTTTATATGCCACAGCAGATCTTCTTTTTGAATCAAGAGAGCAGTGTGTTGCATCATAGGTTGTTTTCAAGAATTTACTCCATCAGAGATGATGAACACAAAAAGACCATAGACTGGAATAACATTATTCAGACAATATAATTATGTGTGAGGGGTGAGGCTCGCTGCAGTAACTCAGCCAGCTGACTAGTGGACACAGGCAAGATAAAGGCACAGATAAAGAAGTGATGACTATAAATCTTTCAGGCCTTGGTCAAATGCAGCTCAAATGCTTATTGACCAGTACAGCTGGACTACAAGTGTCTGAGGGAAGAGAAAATACAAAAAGATGTTGTGGGCTGACTTGGCAACAGCGATGCATCTCAGGCATTTGGTAGTTTTTAATTTCCCTTATCATTTTTAAAACAATCCCAAACATTGGCAGGGCTACATCATTTCCCTAAAATACTCTTCTCACTGCACCACTAATGACTTCTTCATTTCAACAGCAGTCAACGGCTGAGCCACACTACTGTCACTGCATCAATCAAATTGAGACTCAGAGACTCTTCTAACTGCTCTGTATGATTTCTTGGACCAAACTGACAAATACATAAATAAATCAAGTGATTGGAAAAAAAACTGTCCCAGAGGCATAATCCATGCAACAGGTTATGAGAGTTCTCACTCACACCATGGACGTGAAACTTAAATTCTGAATTGCTGCTGTTGCGAAACACTATTTGTGTTCTGAGTTAGTCACATCACAGACAGATGTCTAATTAACCATCCTGCCAAATGTGAATGCCAGAAAAATTCATTTAGTGTGTGACATTAGGTTTTAAAACCATGAAAAATCAAGCAGCTCTCTCGGCTCTGGAAGCTGGGGGTGTGTCTGCTTCGTCAAATTTCAACTGCCAATCAAACACCACCCAACGGCGTCTATAATGGATGCTGCTAACTGTTATATTGGACCTGTACAGCTACACATCTGAGCGGGCTCTGAGTCTGAATATTTGCTACTACCACCAAAAATAGAGACTGGATGGTGTCCAGCTGGGAGAAATTTTGGATACACATTTAGCAGGGAAGAAAGTAAATACAGTCTGAGTGAGGCGCTGGAGCGTCGGGACCATACTTAACCAAAATAACCAAAATAAGTATATGATTATCAAATTAGTTATCTATCAAGGAGGCAATACATTGACTGATTTCAGAACAGATAACTACGTATCCCCCTGAGCTTAGACTAGATTTTGCCCGACTTATACATCAGGAATAGTATCTGCTAAGTCTTCAGAGATGTGTGTTAAAAGCAGGAAAATAAACTCTCAAGGTGAAAAGGCAGCTGAGTCTGACAAGTTTTTTTTTTTTTTTAATGTTAGATAAAACTGGTTGGATTTTTCCTTATTCGAACATCCGTCTAATGCAAAAGAAAGAAAAGAAAAAAGATCTACAAGGCAGCAATCTGAGAGTCATTTTCCATTATCCACAGCCTCACATCATGCTTTTATTTGATATCACATGCTGTAGCTCAGTGTGAAAGTGTAAACACCAGATGACAAGATGACAGATGTGTGTGTTGCGTGAGAGGGGCAGTGTGTGTGTGTGTGTGTGTGTGTGTGTGTGTGTGGGGGGGGGGGGGGGGGGGGGGGTCTCTCCAGCTGGACCATCTTTCATCTCTGCATCTGTCACTCTTTTCCACCTCGTTCCTCCATCTCTGTGACTGCACCCCACCTCGTCCCTCCCTTCGCTGTCTCTCTCTTCACCTATCTGTGTGTCCATTCATCTCTGCCCACCCAACCCTCTGTCTGTGCCTCTGCCGTCCTCATCCTTCAATACATCTGGCTCCATCCACCCCCGTGGTGGCCTTGCCACTTTGGAAACCCGAAGTGTCTCAGGAGGTAAAAATCAAACCACTCTATTATTTCATGCATGGAGATTGAAAAAAAGAAAAAAGGTTTTGTTAAGGCTGAATATGAAAGTAAACTTCCACAAAGGGAGTCTGAATACTACTTTGATAATGGTAAATTACATTTGCACTTAAGATACTTACAGCATCTACCTGTTGTGGATGTTAGTGTCATATCAAGTCAGTCAGCATGTGCATCAGACTTGTCATTTAATTCCAACAGAGAAGAATGAAGGGTGATGGAGAAAGATGAAGCGAGAGCGATGTAATGAAATGTAGGTTGTTTACTGTGTCCTGGCTTTGTACAGCGGTGTACACATAGGTGATCATGAATAGTGATCAGAGGCTTACTCCAGTCCACTATCAGACAAATAATCTCGGATCCCTCGGTGCCCCCTTAAGACATAATCCTATGTTATATGGGAGATGAGAAACACAATGGTTAGGAAGGTTATCCATGCAGCCATACCTGCTTTGGTTCCCCTAAGCAGGTACTTAACTGGCAGGCCCTGCACTCCAACTGAATGATAAAAGAGGCTTTTTTCATTCCCCCTTTCACAAATGGATCCATGAGGGAAAAAAAAAAAAAAAAAAAAAAACAGCAAACACACAGGCTGAGAATGTCAGAATGCAGGGCGGAGAAAGAAGCCACCCGATTCTTTAAAACTTCAAGAATCACTCCCAGAGAGCTGCACATTCAGCACACGGCAAAGTTGCACCGAGTGCAAGAAGGGCTTTCTTCTAAAATCCCAGTGCTTGTGACTTGGCTCCACTTAAGCTCTTTTCACAGCCACAGTGGCAACAAATGGCAGCGAAAAAGACATACGGCAAAAGGCCACATCGCAGAGCTTTTCAGTGTCCCAAGAAAACCCACTGACCACAGCAGAGTGCTGCTGGGAAAGAAACTGGAATATTCAGTTTAGTAGCTGAAACACTATTTTTTTTACTGGATTTATATCATTTGTGTTGGATGTGTACATGTTTGTCTGTGCACTGAGGGAGATCTGTGACATCCTGGGGCACCTTTGCAAAGTTAAGTCTGTGTGGCTCCTGTAGCTTCTCTTTCTCACTTTGAATTCTGAACTTTTAATGAGAAAACTGACACTGATGACAGTATGACAACGTTTTTCCCAAGGTCACATATTTTACACTGATGTTTTATTTTGAGATTCGATATCCATAAAAAAAGGTACATGTGTGGTTTTAGGCACCAAAAGTCACCTCAGTGCAGTTTCACATTTCTCTCAGGCTTCTCTCTGGAGCTCTGGCAACAGCGGGGCAGTCAGCTAATCAGAAAAGAGACTCTGAGCCTCTCTCCTGATTGGCTGACTGTTTTCTGAGCGATCGTATAAAAATAGAGCAGACATCAGGTTAACACCCAGAGACACCAAATCCTGGTGGGTTTAGGTAATGCTGATGGCACTGCTGAGGGTGGTCACTGTTTACTGTAACATCACAAAGTTGAAGAAGACTCTTCTAAGGTTATTTGTGAGCATTTTGTTTGTAGATCATGCACTTTGGTACTTTACAAAGCATCCAGATCTGCTTTATAATAATAATAATATCAAAAACATGGATATTAACTTGTATTATGGAGTACTGAAGTAAATTAGAAAGTGTACACATGTTCAAGTAGAGCCTGTTGTTCCTGTAGACTTGACAGGTGTCAGGGTACAGGTAGCTGCTCTAAAGCAGTGTGAAGACTGAGCAGACCGTCTCATCACTCCTGCTGAAGATAAGCTCAGTGTCCCCCTTCAGGAGTACAGTCACTTTTCAAGCACATGAAGATGTGACTTTTGCTGCATCTGTCATCGCTGCAGACGCGTTCAAGGACTCTGATGACAGTGGATGAGAGCAGAGTTCAAAGCATTTGGTGGTGGCACAGTTTTAACGCAACCCACGGCTGTTGCTAAGTAACTAGCAATTTGATATGAAAAAAAGGAAAGAAAATGTAAAATAAAAAAATAAAACATCCAGCATCCAGGTAATTATGTCATCTATCAATCTATCATCCTGCAGGTCATTACTGAACATCATATGCAGATTCAGCATGTCAGTCTTGACAGTGAAAATGCTTAGAGATGGAGGTTTCTTAAGTTAATTATTATATAACAGTGTTTATAGAGCACCCCTCAGCAATTATTCGCCAAATAAATAATATGTAGCTCCATCTTTGTGTTTGCTGTCAGTCTCACCTGGCTGCTGGCCTGCTCCTTCGCTCCTACATCTCTCCAGTAGCTGCTGTCTCCTCCTGACCTTCTCCTGCTGCTACAGCAGACAGAGCAGCTCTGGTTCAGGCCTGGAAATACTGGAAACAAACTGACTAGAGAGCTGTCAGACTTCCTGGAGTGTGGACAGTGTGTCTCGTGTGTTTTCTTAAATTTCTAGCCACTTTTGCTAATATCATGTCTGACTTTTTGCTCCTCTTAAGGATGAGTCTTTGAGTTTTTGACCCCCCCAAATTCATCTTGATTGAGCAAGCAAACATTCAAAGTCAGTCAGAGTTCCAGGATGTGGATACTGACCGGCAGCTGTGTCAGCCATCTTCTCCGAGGGGGCGGGAGCAGCCAGCAGCAATCCTAACACCAGCTTCATCATGTGTTGATTCAAAGTGTGCTGAGAGGGGAGGAGCCCTTCACAGACACTGTCAACATATTCATGTGTTTTGGTTGTTGTTGTTTTTGTGTGTGTTGTGTATGTGAGAGAGAGAGGGAGAAAGAATGAGAGAGAGAGAGAGCACCATGGATTGAACAACACTACAATGAAATAAGATTGTGCCCATTTGAAACAGTAAAAAAAAACAAATACAAAATCAATATCTGGTGGTCAATTCTGATATTGTGGTAGGCTGCCGCAAATAAATCACCACTGACATGTGTTCAGACGGACTCAGTCTGACTTTAAAGCAGCTACAGAGCACAAAACGACCATAGAAATAATCTCGAAGAAAGGGGGGAGTGGGGGTGTGGGGGGGCTTGCTGATCAATACCAATGACTCAGCAATTTCCTTCCCAAGTGCTGAGACATCCTGTTTTCATTCTCTTATACATATTCACGGTTTTTAGAACAATAACGTCCGACTCAGCAGAATTACCCGACACCTCGAATACCAAGGTCTCTGCTTTAATGAGCTGACCTGCTTTAAGCCACCACACACCACACTGAAGTATCAGTGCACAGTGCTGGCACGTGGGTTTTACATGAGCGACGGAAGGGTTTCACCAATCCCAGCTCTGTTACACGTCTGAATCAGCAACGAGGAGGCAACGACACACATCTCTCACATGTCACTTTTCTGAACATGCTCATCCCCTGTATCGTGTCAGCTCATCTGTCACGGTTTCTTTTCGCAAAGTGTTTTGACAACGAAAGATTTGCTGCTGTGAGCTGTTACTGGGACATTTGAGATGCTGAAACCAGCGGATGTTAAGTGTTTCAGCTTGACTGGATGACTTAAACACATAATCAGTCATCGACATTGTTGCAAATGTGTTCCTACCTGCTGTGTTATTCTCTAGAGAACCAATTATATTAGATCATTATTACCACCTAAAGCAAACTGCAAGTCCTGACTTACCTCATCAGGCTAGAGCTGGAAGACTTAAATGATAAATGGAGCTGTTGATTGACAGAAACATAAGCAAAAAAAAAGAAAATATATTCATAATACTTAACATAATACTAAACATATAATGATGCATATATGATACAAACATAATGCCATGTCTCATGAACCTGATTCACAATTACAATGACAAAATTCCTCCAGTCACACTGATTGTGTGACTTGAAAATCATGATAACATTTTTTGGACACATTGACCAATATCTTAATATCCAGTACAAGTTGAAAACTGAACTTGTTTATTATTCAAGTATGGTCATCTCCAATTAATCAATCAATTAAACTTTATTTGTGCTGTATGACATATTACACACAGGTTAGTGTTAGTGCTCCACACATGGCTCACAAGCCAAAAAAGGACAAATCAAATAAGAAACCCTGACGCTGAGATGCAATGAAATACATTGTAAAAGCTATAAAACCACTAACAAAAGCAAAATGTGTGGGTAAAACTCCAGTGAAAGGAACAGTTTAAAACAGACTAGGATATAAAGCAGCATCTTTTATCTTGTGTCTCCTTCAGTAAGTGAGTCTGGTCAGAACTGCTCTTCTACCAGCTAGTCTGAGAGCGAACCAGCACTTGAGCCTGTGAAGAGGTGAGTGACACTGACAGGAGCATTTGCTTCTTTTGAAACGGCACAACCGGCCAGCGAGGCAGACAGCTGTTTAGCATTTCCCGTCAGTTCACTCGTTAAGTCAACACAGGCTTAATCTCCTGTGGTGAAATAAACTTTTTTATTTATTTCATTCTAACTTATTTATTTCATTTGGGATTTATGCCATTCTGATTTCACGAAACAGGTGGTCCAGGCATGCGTAAGTGTAATCCACTCAGAATAATACTCTTATTTGTTCCAGACTGTTAAGTCCATTGAGCTGCATTTTGGTGATATGTCAGACTGAATCCATTTTCACAGGCCGGCCAAGCAGATGGTTCGTAAAACAAAAAAAAAAAAAAAAAAACAAAGAAAGAAAGAAAGAGAGAGAGAGAGATGAGATGAAGAAGGGGCTGACTGACAGTCTGAAACACATATGGAGCATTTCTCAGTCTGCGTACAAATGGTTTAGTGTAGAAAGGGAGAGTTTGTGCTTCATAAGAGACACGTGTTACGGTTGAGAGTGAACGGGTTTGTTTTTCCTCTGTAATTTGGACGGTGTGGTCATTTACAGGACCACAGGTTTCCACGGGAGATTTTCTTCAATTACTGCTCGGCTGCTTTTACCAGCCACCACTGAGGATTATTGATTCTGATTGGCTGGCAGGTGTGGATTCATTTCTCATACGCTGACAGTAGAAGTGGACGACTCTGACTCTGACACAGGTTTTCCTTTTCTCGATAAATATATCTATCTCTGGTTTAGTCTTCAACAAGGCACCAGGGGAAATAATACAAAAAAGGCTCTTTCACGCTCTAATAGTTCACCATGTTCACCAACTAGTCCAGCCTGTCCTGAACAGCAGTGATTATGATTTTTCTGACCATCTCCCATGTGAACGCTGTTTATTTCATTTCAGTTGCACAGGATTTGATATTTTCTGGTCACAGCTACTGAGGGAGCACTGGGCCTGTACCAAAAATTATTTCTGAAAATAGTTGGAGAAGAAAGAGGGAGAAGACAGTCCACCACAGGCACACACATGTCTTTGATCTACAGCCCTATCAAACTGGCCAGCCAACTCACACATCCACACACACACCTCATGGTTGTGTATTTTGAGTCTGCTGTGTATCTCTCGACAAAATGTCAGTGAACTTCAAAGGACATCAGACAAGTACACAGACACACACTGAATATCCCATTATTTTGAGAAATAGGCCAGGATATATTCCACCGCAGTGTGTTTTAATGTGTGTGTGTGTGTGTGTGTGTGTTGTCTGGGACAAAGATCTGTATTCCAGCCAAGCCGGCATCTTTTGACCAAAAGAGCAAAATAAGTTTTCAAGGATGCAAAGTTGGCACAACAATACTAACCAAGATAAAAAAAAATAAAGAAGCAGTGCACACACACACAAAAATACATAATGTAGCAACAGGGTCCAAAGTCATAGATCCCAGTGTCAAAGTAAAACCAGTATGAAGTCCAGACTGGAAAAGACAAGACTGGAAATATTGAGACTATTTCCTTCTCCAGATTCTTCTCTGTTTTTCACAGAGACCAATTTTCTCTCAGAAAGTAGCACATGCTCTACAACTTGGTACACACTTGGCAATAACTACGATAACTGTCCCGTTGCTAGGCAACTGCTGAAATCCCGCCAGAACGTGGTGAATTCCTGTGTGCTCCTGTACCACTAGTGAAATGGGAGTAAAAGGGAAGAAGCTCAGGTAGAAATGCTAAAATTGGACGAAAGGAGGCATGAATCCAACACAAACGCTCCAGTCTGCAGGGAGAGGTGGAGGAGAGACAACTTCAGAGTGAGGTGCTCTGAGTCCACAGCTCTCCATTACACCCCGATGCATAGATTATCAAGATCAAATGTCATCAGGACGTGCGTTATTATATGAAATGGACAGGACTGATATTGTTTGAAGCTAGAATGGATAACACACTATTAAACATAATTGAATACTTAATTCATCAGTTATAACACATTAATAACACTGATAATATCTATGTAATTTAAAAGCATAGATATAACTAGTTAAACTAGTTAATGAGGTCCTACATAACGAAACATCTATTAGCATACTAACCATTGTATCTAAATCATTGTATAGAAAAGTGCAACATAAATGTGCAGCATAAATGTTCATCTAAATAGTCTGTTAAGCATTTATTTACATTTTATAAATGATCTTATGAACCACTGACATCTACTCAATAAAACTAATGAACGCCCATACGTATGATGTGTTTAATTGTTTATTATGTGAAACTCATGCATTATAAATGGGAAACTAAGTATTTAATGATGCTTAACCAATGCCTGTAATCATCATTAAGCGTTAACCCCAATACTTGAATCCAAATGTTGTGAGTTGCTGTATTTTTTAAATTCTGCAACACTGATAACAGTCACACACGAACGCTCACACACACACAAACACACACACACAGAACAAACCAACGCAGTCCATTGGAAACGATTTCTACATATAATGTGCTTTTGATTGCTGATGTAAACCAGCAGCTGCACATTACCGACTCATTACTTCCATCTTAACTTGGTTCCCTTAATTCACACGCAGACGCTCTACGAGTTATTGGGCATTAGTAAGAAAATATTTTTTTTCCTCCTACACCCACAGCATTGGAAAATGTTCAACTGTTGAGCCAAAACCCATTCCAAGCATTTGAGATGTGTATCAACACTCACCAGTCTCATTAGCAGTTAAAGTGCTTCAAACTGCTTTTCCACATATATTTGCTTCCCCACATCTCGTCTGATACACCAGCAGGCCCATACATATTGAAACGCTCGGGGGGGGGGGGGGGGGGGGCACTCTCCCCAGAATTTGCTCATTTAGTCATAATCATCTCAGTAAAACACAATTGAGATTTGTGAACATTTGCATAAGCAGGGGATTGATTTGTTTATGTTTACAAAGTCAGGTTAGAGTCGCAGCAGCAGCATGTGGAAAGCTCCGCGTTAAGGTGGAATTTCTCTGCTGTGTGAAATCAGTGGCCCGTTCAGCGCAAGTCGTAGCCTCCGAACTGATTAACGTCCGCGTGTCATTCATGTGTTTAGTGATGCCGCATTCACTTCCAAGCCTATAGGGGGAAAACTGTGACAAACGTTATGACTGCGAGTTAGTTCTGAGTCGTCGCATCTCTTCAAAAGAGTTCAAATTGAAAGGAATGCGTTACGTTCAGATGGATGTAAGGCACTAAAGGTGTATGTTTATTTCATGCATCACCATACCTGTGTGCACATGAAACAATACAGAAGACAGTGCGTTGGTTTAGAGAAGGCTTTTTGTCCAAAGACTGCTGAGGTTCACTGGTTATTGTACATATTTTCAGTGTGGCTGGCCTCAGTGGATCCAAACTCACTGAGCTGACTCTAAGTGCTCTGCCCTGCCTCTTTATCTGCATACACTTTGTCTATTTATACATTATGCATAAACACACACAATTCAACACACAGACTGGCAGACCAATCCACACATGCCCATATGTGTGTGGTATAAATGCAGCTTATATTTTCAGTACGCGAACATAATTTGCATAAGTCATGTGTGGCAAAAAATGCAGATTGCTAGAGTTACAGACCCTGAGCGTCCCCACATAGAAGCTCAGTGTTGGAATATAAAACATGTGACTCTAGGTCCACCATATACTGTGTTATGTTCAACACTGAACACTGGTCCACTTATGATCTTCAGAGCCTTTCAACTGCATCTTGTCACTGAGTTCTGTGAAAACTGGGAGATACCAGCATCTAAGGATTTACATACCTATTGTCTCATGAGAATGGATAATGCTCCAGACATTAAGCTGCTTTAAATGTTGATTCTCCGCATAACCAACGGTCAGTGCAATTCATCTGATCTGATGTTTGTTCATCTTGCCTGTGACCCACCTTTGAGCCCCCATCGTGCATTTCATAAACCTCAGTATGACTCATTGTCATAGAGATTACTCTTTAATCCAACTGCTAATATTGCATAATAATGTAGGCCCACACTACCTAAATGTGTATTACATAAGATCATGATGAAACACCCACCATCTGGTTACCATGACGTTACTGACCCTCTCTATGAATAATAGCCAACCTATTTTTCATCCAAGCTACTACGGGCAGCACAACACAGTATATAGACTTGTACTCATATTTTTGTTGTAAATGATCAACTGATAAATCATTTAAATGGGATTTACTTACGTCATTGAATTCGGAGTGAGTCCAAACTCTGCGAATAACACAACTAACACGGCCAAATATCCACATATCCATCGTGTCAATAAAGCACAATACACAACTACAGCCACACAAATGTCTCTTTAATCAAACTGCCAACAAATTTTCACCTCTAGCTGCACTTCTGAGTTTCTCTACCAATGCTTTTATCAAAAACATGAAAGGGAGAGCAGACGACATGTTTGTGGGTTTTTTTTTTTGTGTGTGTTTTGTTTTTCTTTTTGCCTTAAAGCGACACAATGTAACGTGCTGTGTTATAAGTTATTACAGTTACAATTACTATGTGGTTCTGCAACAGCAAAATTACAACTGAAGACTTACACAGTCAGCAACCTGCTATTTGACTCTGTTAACGTTAGCCAATAGGCTCGTCACGATACCAGACATTCAGTAGTCGATACCAATACCAGTAAATTTCCACGATTCTTGATACTCATTCGATATCACAATAAAAAAAAAACACATGTACTTCTTAATTCACTACTTTATCAAAAAACTATTTCACATCAAACTTTCTTGTATTTAAGCTGTGCTTCAACAACTTCTCATACTGCACAGAATCTAAAGTGCAGTTAGAAACATAAAGTTGGCGTTTACCCGGCACCACTGTCAGAGCATCATGCTTCCATGATGACTGACCGGAGAAATACACATCGCACATCATATTTACATGAGCTCAAACTTGTGGCATACACTAGGCATGAGGTCCAGCCGCAATCCCGCAGTCCTGGCGGGAATCGACACAGCCCGCTGAGGACAAAGTTGTACATTAGGCATCAAATTGGTACTGAAGTATCAGTTCTCATGACAACCCCATTAGCCAATGTATGTTACTGATCCCAGACCAAGTAAGAACACTTTATAAGTGCTTTGGAGCAAGAACACCTCATCAGTGCTTTGATCTCAAAAAGCAGATTTCATTGCTTTATGATTTTATCTTCTTCATAAGAGGAAGACTGCGTCATTGTCATTGTCATTGGGATTTCCATGAACAAGGGGAGGGAATGTACAGTATTAATATGACTACAAGTAATCTGACATCTGTCTTAGTTTGCAGAGGAAGCAGGTCACTCTCTGAAACTGGTGAAATAATACAGAGAAGCAGAGTCAGGGCCCCACAGCACAGCAAGAAGGCCTTGTTCTCTATTAGATTAGGCAGCACTGGGAATTCTGCTTGTGTCTTTTTCTGTCTTTCCCTTTTAAGACTTTACTTTGACCAAGCTGCTTGTATTATATTGGGTTAGGCAGAGCTGGGCTGTCTGCCAGACAGTGATGTAATTACATTGTTAACAGTCAGTGTGTCAGGCACCATGAGCTGTACAAAGGTTGTAGCCTTTACCTCTTTCACTTTCAGAGATGACATTACGCTTGCTCTACCTCCCTCTCTCTCTCTCTCAGTCTCACTCTGTCATCGAGGCGGACACTGAAGGCTCGCGAGGGTGACAGTGACTGCGGCGCCGTTTAAAAGGCATTCGACGTGTAACTTTTACTGCTGTCCACTCTATCTGTGCATCTCTTTGTCTCGCTGACATTCAATTTGCCTTCACAGTTTCTCACTGCTGTCAGTTTGTTTTCCATCTCTGTGAAACAACACTTCCCTAACCTTTCTCCCAAACAGAGGTCCCCTCTCTGTCAACGGACGGGTGAAGTACATTCAGCTATCTCATTAATAAAAACTACTGTGTGTTTAGAACCTTTCTCTCAGACCAGCTGACAGTAAGAGTGAATAAACTCCAGTGAATGCGTCAAACTCTCCCTAGAAAACTAAAGAAAAGTTCGACACAGAAACAGGAAGCAGGCAGTTCAGATCACCACATGCATCAAGTTTGGATGATGGGTTTGAAGCCAGTAATATATGCACAGGATGATGAACCTTTTTAGCTAGATTATAAAGTATATTTTTAGTTTGATTACATACCTTTTGCTAGTGAGTGCTGATATTAGAGGTGTGATAATACTCATGCAGTGTTAGTGTGTCCCATGGTTTTATTGACTCCACCCTGAGCTTTGCTGCAGGTGGTTGTTAGCCCCTGCACCATTCATTACAATAATCAAACACATACATACACCTCGTTTGCATAATATTTAAAATTCATTTGGAGACCCTGTTAGCAAAGAGTTGCTTATTAATACAGACCAAAAGCAGAGTAAAAGCGGCATGGCCTTTCTGCTGTCCATCTGTAATGTATATGCTAAATGTCTCATTTACACTTGCTCGTCATCAACTCTGTCTGACTGTATATTGGTGGGTAAACTACAGCTGAAAACAAAAGTGATGAGAGCAGTGAGAATGAAAACTGTAAAGTTGGGGTCTGCAAAGCCAAAACAATGATGTAAAAAGAATGGATTCATAATACTGAGAGAATTTTCAATACGTTCATTCAGGATATTTTAGAGTAGATGGAGCAGCCTTGCTAAGTGGCGAATGTCTGATGCTACTTACATGTTCCAAAATGACGAACCATAGCCCTTTCTCAATATGCGCTCTTCTCTGTACCGTTCCAATTCAAAAGTTGACATCTCGCCAAGTACGGTCAAATATCCCGAATGTGTTCTTGCCCACCCATTTCATCTGGGATGCATCGGTGGAGACTTGTGTGGACTTTCGTACTTGGTATTCAGAAACAGCTCATATTTGAGGTAAATGAGTGATGTCACAGGCGGCACGGGGGGGGGCAGTGGTGTTACCAGTGTCAATAGGGTTCTGGGTTTCACTCCCTGCCCTGTGGCATTTTTTATGTGGAGTTGTCATGTTATCCTTGTGCCTACGTGGGTTCTCTCATTTGGTTGTTTGATTAGGCCTTATACATTCAATTCATTGGTGATACTGATGTTTATTAAAGTGACCAAACACACTAAAACCATCATCTTCCATACAGGGGGTCAAGAGATGATATCGGTTTCGTTGTTGTCATATGGGAAGAAAAAAAAAAAAAAAAGGAAGAAAAAAAAAAACAGCAAAGGAGAAAATCGTCCTCATTGCCCTTAAGGGATTTTGACAGAATGAACATGTAATCCTTCAGTCAAATCCAGACAGTGGGCTCATACAAGTTGCTCATTGAGAGGCCAGTTATCCTGAGGCAATCACATTCTTCCAGTTCTGATGTGTGACTCTGCATTTGCCGTCTGTCAGTCAAACGCTCCTCTGGTAAACCTGGCACTCACAGATGAAAATGTAAAAATTCTCCACAGGGTTATCTCACAGTTACATTCAAAGGTTTAAGCCACTCTGATATCCTTCAGAGCAGCACGTCTTTTGATCATTAGGGTTTTAAAATACCATCTCGGTGTTCTGTTATCATTGCCTCCTCCACTTCGCTGTGATTTGTAAAAGCAGTTTCAGCAGAGGCAAGCTCTCTGTCGGCAGTAAGAAGCAAGAATCATCCACTGGAGACAGAATGCTATCCACAAAATAGGTCACCGTGTCCCTGGTTTTCCTCTCTCATGTACTTAAGGATTCTCGTCACTAAATAGTCGTCACCCTCTTTTTCTTTGTCTCACGCTAAATGTTCAATATGGCTCCATTTAGCAAGATATATATGGAAATGTTTAGCAGCGACTCTGCCTGTTTATGTTTGCTTACCATTCTCTCATAAACCACTGTTGTTTGAACCTGTAGTGTTAAGTTAAAAGAATGCTCAAGAATATCCCAAATACCTTGCACGTAGGTACACACACACACACACACACACACACACACACACACACTCATGGACAAATACACACACATGCCAAGACCCCAAGCTGGAAACGCTCCTCTACTCTGCCAACACAATGACACCTTCCAGTGTGCTCAGAGGAAACACAACTGGGCTGTAACCTTGAGCTGTGGTGCACATGTGCACTGTGTGTGTGTGTGTGTGTGTGTGTGTGTGTGTGAGAGAGAGAGAGCTGCCAACACAAGGACACACAGAACTTTACAGCATGCCTTCACCTGCAGTACATTTTCATGGGAATAATAAATGAAGTGAACTATTTCTAATTGAGAGCTGACTTGATGCGTGTTATGGTGTACAACTAATTGCTACTTTGTGCCGGCTGTCATGGCTGCACTGTACACACACATTCACTTACACACACACGCATACAGTCTCACTGCACCTTCACACCCCACAGGTCCAAAACAAACTCATAATGCAAGCTAATTTCAAACCATGTTGTGTAAAAAAAAAAAAAAAAAGAATAACATTTGCAGCATAATTGCATATTATTTGAACAGTTACTGGAGTCATTATGTTGTACACACATGAACACACAAATAAGCATGTGCAAAAGCACACACACTCTCTATATCTCATAAATATTCTAGTGTTTTCTTAGAGTCACACAGCAAGGAGCCCGGTCTACCTTCATCAGTCTGCAGATTAACTAACCACTGTCTTTGAGCCAAAATAGCACATGAAACAATGGTTGTGTGCTTCAGACCTGGAGGGCAGCTCTTTGTTGACTAAGTACACAATATGCACAAACAGACACACTGGGTTTCTCAGGCTCTTATTCTCTTTGTTTTATGTTTATACTCCAGCATAAAGACAAGTGCTTGCTGCCGACAAGCTGAAACATTTATGCACACGCCTACGCAATCTTCAATCTTTATCTGAGTGCGTGTCCTTTGGGCCGACTGGCTACTTTCCTGATGTCAGCAGTGAACGGTTCACGCTTTAGACCGGTGCTGCTCTGTTTTTCAACCTTTGTTGTTTTTTGTAAACCTTTAAGTGCTGTGCAGTCTGTGCGTTGACAATGTTTCTGCTATAAACACATTAACCATAAACTGATAGCATCTACTGGCCAAGTGTTAAAATGGATTGTTCTTAACAAGACTAAAGTTGCATACATCAGAACATGAATCAGTGTTAATGAGGAAAAGCGAGCAGATGAAAAAAATAGCAGCAGCATGTTTCATTTTGTTTGGTAACTGCCTGAAACACTTCATCTTGACGCCTCTGCTCTCCCACCACAACACCAAGTGCAAGAAGACACAATGTCTGTCACTAATATAAACAAATTGTTTGATTTGTCATTAGGAAAATTTCCTAAAAACTACGTATATATTAATGAAATATATTGCAATCGAACTGGTTGCCTATGAACATAGTCCAGCCAGCAGAATATATTGGTGGTCAAATTGTATAAACTTAGGTTTTAGAGAAAAGACTCGTACCTATAGGAATATGAAATTAATAACCTACCCAAAAAAGCTGCGTAACTATCCCAGCGTGACACAATCACACTCATTTTCAACTTTAATCAGGTTCCCTTCACCTTCAGATAGGTGACAGCCAGCCATTACCACTTTGTGCCATTATCATGTAGCTGCAGACACAGAGAAGCTCTGCAGCAAAAAAAAAACCCATGCACACAGAGCTGAGGAACTGTTACAAAACTCAGCTTGACTTGAGAGGAAACACATACAACTCAGCTACGATTTTTAAAAGCATTAAAGGCAGCAGATATGTCTTAAAAGTGGTAGGCATCCCTGTAATAGGGGAATAAAGTACTTTTTATTTTTATTTTTTTGTTAATTCAGTTCCATGGTCATTTTAAAGGATGTTGTTTGAAGTGCTGTTTGATTGTATCTTGCTGCACTAACAGATGTTTCTATCATTTGGTGCATCTAAATTTAAATCAATGAGAGCGGCCTTTGGGAATGCCTAGAGCAGTGATTTTCAGTCCCATCCACTAAAAATCCAAATGTAATTGACACATGCCACATGTCATATGTCATTGTCTAAACAAACACATGCGGCTGTGGGGGGGCTGCAGATCTTCATTTCGTAGTCATGCTGTTGGTTATTTCATTAAGTCCTAACCACTGAGTGAGCGGGCGGCTCTTTTGTTTTCAAAGAGACAACAGGAAAAAGAAAGAAAGCCTGGAGGCCCTGGCGATGGATCCCTGCTGGGTGAGTAACAGAATCATCTCTGGATACATTTCACCAACTCAACAAAACAGCTGCCAAATACAATGCTTGCAGGAGGGTACGTTCAACAAAGAGGAGACGACAACTCCCTGCTTAAATATTTACCTGGTCTCTCATCGTGTGAAAGTGAGAACCTCTTTAATTTCTCACCAAACCACTTAAAAAGATTTGATAAAAGGATCCAGAAACGGATTAAGACAGAATAAAATGCTTTTGAAACTTCATCCCTATGTGAATCTTAGTAGAATTTGGAAAAGGCTAGAGGAAGCTTTTAACAGGAACCCTTTGTGGGATAACTTCAACCAGCTTTCTGTAACCTTCCCATTTTGTACTACCAAGACACTAAATCAAGGTGAAATGAAAACTCTTAGCTTTTCTGTCACAAAAGGGAAACTCTCCTGTTCTGATAAACAGTGCTGCTTGAAAGTTTGTGAATCCTCCAAACATGGGGCCTGTGATTGTGGCCACATAATTCAAATAATTCACATCATTTGGATGATGTGCATTTATCCCAGATGCTGCCTGAAGACGTCTGAAACTTTCTAGAGGTGATGTGTGGGATGGCTTTTACCTAATTTATTCTTTCGGTGAAGGTTTTGATGGCCGTCCATTTCTGGGCAGATTTGCGGTGATTGGTACGACACTGGTTTGGGTGGTTTCCTCTCTCTTTTAATCAGTGCTGCACAAAACCTTTCCTAAGGATGTCTTATTTGATTGCTCTGCTTAATGGATCACTTGAGCACCCACATGTGTTTCACCTGATTCTATCGTCTACTTGGTTTTACCAATGCAGCTGGGGTTCACTTACTTTTGCACTTACTCTGATTCTATATTTCACATACTCTACTGGCTACTCACACAGTTCCCTCAAAACAAGTACACGGAATTGATAAACATACACCTGACATTTCATATATAAAAACTGTTGATGAAAAAAATAAGAAGATCATGGTAAAACAACAGAAAAACTACTCAAGTGGTTCACAAACCTCCAAGCAGCACTGCAACTGTCGCTAAAGCAGCATGTATGCTAATCTCGCTAAAAAAGTAGCATCTTGCCATCTTCAGACCAGCAGATACACCTGCAGCTGCTGGATCAGCTGTGAGAGAATAACATGGCAAGATGGAGTGGAACTTGTGTCTGAGTGCATCTGTGCCTTTGTGTGATGCTTTTTTTTTCCAATAGTGTCAAGGAAGAAGTGCAAAGAAGTGCTAAAAGCTCTTAATGCAACACTGACTGGTTGTGCAGTGCCTCTGTATGAGTGTGTGTGTGTGTGTTCTGCTACCCTGCAACATGCTATCACTGCTGCTGCTCACCAAGCACAACACATGTCACAACCACTTTCCCCTTGACCCATCATACACTTTTCAAACAGTCCTCTCTCACACAGACACAAAGCTGCAAATCACAGCCAGCAAACACTTTCCAAATGTTTTCAATTCATCTTATTTCACACAAAGACAGTCGGGTACACAGTTTGCAATCAGCGAGGAGTTGCCTGCATACTGATTGATTGCTGCAAGGTCACACAGAGAGGTGAAGAGAGCTGAAGAGAGATGCTGAGGAAAAAAAAAGGAGGGGGAGGGGCGGTTGTTTTGTTCCCATCTCTCCCAGTGTGTCATTACTAGGTGATTAGGGTGGTAATGACCCTGTAACTCCAACACCTGTCAACTTTACACACACACACACACCATGCCACTGCTCTCTTTTCTCTCCATTTATTTCATCCTGAGGTGAGAGGAGTAGCATCGTAGTAAGACTCGAGTGAGTCTCTGACGTTGTAACATAAGTAATCATAAGGGCATCATATCCTCAGTCTGCAGGTTACAAGAGTGGTAGGGAAATAAAAGATCTACTGTTAGAAACATTTCAACGAGGCGCCACGAGGCGGCTCAGTTGGAAGATTAGTGCCATAATAATAGGAAACTCCCAGTGGCTGAAACCTGTGATGTGAAATGATGCCAACTGGATGAATGTGAGACACGACTTTGCATGAAAAGAACCCTTCACTCGGCAAACACCTTCCCTGGAAGTGAAGAAGAGAGGGCTGGCGGAAACATGTTAGAACCAAAGCTGAAACACAATCCAGTTTGGCGTCCAGAGGCGACTGGCATCCAGTGTGAAATCAGGCCCCTAATGATGATGTATAATGGTGGTAAATGTGGTGGTCAGGTTGTGAAGGTGGAATGTGATTCACCAAAGGGACAAAATGAACCTCTTACCAGATGCGAAATGGCAGCAGAGGAACAAAGAGGAACTTTACAGCTTTTCATATAATGTGTATCAATCTAATATTTTATGATTTTTCAAGGATTATTGAGTGACAATAGAAAATGTAGAGTTGATGTTAAGCATTTAGCATCAGAACTGTGACCTAATCAAGCTGACAAGAATAGGGGAGGAAGCAGCAGGTGGATGCTGGGCAAAATGTGCCAATGCAGGAGGAGTACTTGTTTTGAATTCTAACTTTATATGATGTAGAATTTGTAAGTTATCAAAAGAGCTAAGCTGGACCCGACAGCATATATTTAGGATGCAGGAATGAAGAGAGACAAATGCAACACAGACATAAAAGTTATAACTTGTTAAATGTCAGAAAAGCACTGCATGGACGATTTCTAAATGTAAAAGCATTTGCATTTTCATTATTTGCTGAGAAACAGTGACCATCCACACAATCCACTGGACACTTTCCCATGATTATAAATCACTAAATGCTAAGCTTACATCTCCTCTGACTAATGGTCTGGCTGGTGCGGCTTTGTATTGCATGTATTGTGTGTGTTTTGTGTATGTGTGTTTATGATTTGTTTGTTTGGCTGAATATGCACATGTGCCGTCGCGTGCCGATTCCCTCTCCGTCTCATGTTGAAACATCTCAATTATGCCTCTGCACTTGTGTGTTTTCCCCCGTGTTTGTCTGTGTGTGCATCTGTGTGTGTGCGCCAATGTTATGCGGGATCCATTATGCCCCTGGTTTGTCAAGGAACACAGAGGCAGGGCTCGCTGCCAAGACTGAGACCTATCAAATGTGTGTGTTTCTGTGTGTGTGTGTGTGCATCACTCAGTGGGAAATTTATGCAGAGACAACCAGGGGAATTGTCATGTGGCAATTTGTTGTTTTCTATCAGATTTCCCCCCCAAATCATAATGAAATTAACAGGCGGGGCACATTTAGTTTATCTAACAAGGGAGGTGGCAAATTGCCTTGTGAGTGTATATTTGTACATCCCTTCTCGTGTGTGTATGCATTGCTGCTCCTCAGTCATTCCTCAGAAATTAATTGGCATGGCTCGCTCACATTTTCTGAAGTGTCTCTGATGCTCTCTCGCCCTCATCCGAGTAAAAGATTTGGACTGGAAAAGCACGACGACGGTAACACTCCTACACCCTGTCTGTGTGTCTGTCCTCTCTCCGAGTGTATCTCTGTCTGTCTCTCTGTTGACATCATTAGAAACCTAATGAAGAGGCTTGCTGGCAAAGTTAACCCACCGCCATATTCCCATTAGCAAACAGCCACACACACACACAAACACATGCACTCATGCACACACACAGTAGGGGTATTTAGAGAATTGGCTGCGAAGCTGCTCCCAGCTTGCCCACTGTGAACTGAATTGAGCTGTATAAACAGCATTTAAACGGTCAGGCTAATGTATGTGTGTGTTGCGTGTGCTGCTTTTTCTGGAACGGTGGGGTCTGAAAACTGCGAAGCTGGCTACACCTGTGGGTTCCCGGAGCAACGAGGACCACACAACAAGACCCTGGTTTTTCTGTTGACATGTGAACATGTGTTTAGTCCACATACAAGAATACCAGTCAATACATCAATTTAATCAATGTGAAAGCCATCATGTCGAAGCCTCCCAGCAACTACTATGGTTTCCTGTCACTTCCTGCTGCTGGTGATGTCAACAGGACAGATACAACTGTAACAGTCAAAATGGGGAAATGTCCCTTTAACGCAGTGTGTGTCGCCTAGAAGCGATGTTGTCAGGCAACGCACCCGACGCCAGATGGATGTACATGTACAACCATACAACCAGGCTCGATGAGGTTGATGTGTCTTACTTAATAAATGACGAGCATTCTGTGAAACATGTGAACATGACTTTCCTCCTGTCGCCATCCTCCCTGCTCTCACAGCTACCTCCACCCAGGCACACAGACCCAAACTGTTAAACTCTCTTCTCTATGCTCCGTGTCCCTATTTGTCCTCTCATCCTTGGCTTCCTCAGTGACACGGTGTGATGTGCGGTTAAATTTTCTAATTTGACCTCTGCTTACCTCCTCCATCTAAACCTCTCTCCATCCGTCTGACCTTTGCCATCATCCATCCATTTCCTCCCCTCTGTTACACCTTCTGTACTTTTCATCCTTTCACACATATCCACATTCTTTCAACTTTCTTGTGTTCCAGTGGGGATGCCACAAAGCAGAAAGTTTCCCAGCAGCATTAACAAAAACAATCTTGTTGCCACCTTCACATAAAGTTTGCAGGTTGTCTCATTAATGTCATCAGGTTCTTTTTTGGCTTTAAGTTTGCTATAAATATAAACAATAGAAATATTGCCAAATATGTACTTTTGCTTTTCTCTGAGTTTTATGAGTATATAGAAAAGGGTGGGAAAATTATATAATCTGTGTGTCTGAACAACATGTATCACTGACTATCACAGCCACCAAAGCTTCCTGTTCCCTCTCCTTTCCACATTCACACCTCCCTCCTCTCCCCTGTGAGTAAACCAGCATCTTTCGTTCACTTTCCTCTTTCCTTGTTTTTTCACTTCTCTTTTATCCATCCATTCCTCCTCTCAATTACCTGGTCGGCCCAGCATCTGGCAGCCTGGCCCAGTGTGTGTGTGTGTACGTGACCATGTGTTGTTCTGGGTTCTTGTCAGTCTGAATGGAACAGCTGCTAACAGATAACAAGTAGCTGGCTTCCCTGCAGGTTTGGAGACAAAATAGAAACACAGTCACATTATTCAGTCAGGACCTTTCCAGTGTCACCCTGGACCCCAGCTGAAACAGATGGCCACATGTTGGCGACTTATCACCATCTTATCTAATCAGCCAGCAGAAAAAGAAATATCAGACATGTAGATGTTGATACAGCTCCTCACTTCAGTCAGCGCAGTCTCTTTTGGATTGAAGCTGTTGTATTGTTCAAGGTCTTTGAAATATGCCATGTCAAATAAATAATTAAAATGTGCAAATTAAATGTTCCAAGTTTGTCAGCAATGAGACGTTTATGTTAAACCTTTCCATAGAAGCCTTGTGTGCTGCTGATAAATACGTTATTAAATATGCAGGATAGCTTTTTCTAGCATAAAGAATTGATCACACTTCAGAAACCTACATTATCAGCATGAAAAGCAAAAACTGAGTATGTTCCAGCAAATCAGCCTCGTCTCTTATGTCAGTGAGTGTGAATAATCTGAATTTAATTACAAAGCATTCAAGTTTTTTCTATGGTTTGGGAATGCAGGATGACCAGTTTTCTTTTGATCAGTTGTATATAACACATTCTCATTATGAGATATCACGCCCTCTAGGGCAGAGAAAACACTTTTGTGACACGGCCATTATTTTTTTTTTGTAGCTAACCATGAACACGAACTGGCATATTATGGTGTAGACTCAGTCTGTATTTGCCAGTCTCAACAGCCAGCAGCTTCAGGTTTTTTCTCAGTCTCCTCTGGTTCCTCCTTCACAACAGCGTTGTCACTATGTCAGGTGCCACAGACATGATGCTCTATGATACTCTGCAGGTGTAGAGGCTTTCACAGAGAAAGTTGGTCACTATTAATCTGAATCCCAACAATGAAGGTCAGTCATCGGCAGCACAGAGATGGAGGACAGTTGTAAAGCTCCGAAGCTGCGCGGATGACTGACAGGAACATGTGAAGGGTCTGCCTTGCTGTGAAAGCCTGTTTGCTATCTCCAGATTTTGCCAGAAGCTCTTGCTCCAGCAGACCGAGGCAGGCGTACCTCGCTGTGGACCCAGGCCAGCTCAGCCTTGGAGAGATTCTGTAACTACAGTTATTCCAGTGAGCAAGCCAGGTCTCAGATCTCCCACAGATAAATGACCAGGACCTTGATCTTGCTTTTTCATTAGCATGAACTGCCTCATCATCATTTCCTGTGATTTGAATTAGTTCACAGCAAAACATATTATATAATTATTATAAAAGTGATGAATATGAACAGTGCACCCTCACTTAAGATGTACCACTTTTAAAATGGGAAGAAATATAAAAAAAAGTGTTCCCCCATAAATTCACATAGACTTCACGCTGCTGCAAACTCTTCATACAACCGTTAACATTACAGGCTACTAATGATTTTCACTTCCAGACTGTGAGCACACCACATCCAGTGTTATTTTGGAATTGTTTTGAGTTGTCGACTAGTGAGTCAAACGGGACTTGACTTTTTTCAATATGTTTTCAAATCAAACAGTGTGAGTATTTTTCCATGTTGTGATATTTCATATTTTTTTGATTCATTTCTAAAGCTGTATATTAAGACGCAAAAAACAAACATATATAATCCTGTCTATAATGGTTTTAAGGTTGTTTAATTTGAAGCTTTTTTGCTATTCTGTGGGGAAAAAGATGAAACGCATTTGTCAAAATGCAATGGCCAAATGTTAATTAGGAATTCAAATTCATTAGGGAACCAATGCTAGAAAAGAAAAACTGAAGGGTTTAGGAATCTATATATTTCCACTGCCAAGGGCAAGTCTGAGTGTTTTCTTTCATCTCCACATTTCTTATCTAGTTTTACATTGTTCCAGCAGTTTTCATGTTGTAACATAAAGTGACAGAGAAAATGCATTTAAATGTATTGAAGTATAGCTTCAGTGTGTGAATATGTGTGTGCTGCATGTATGGGGAAAAGCAGCATGAATGAATGTGAATGGGTGAATGTGTTTTCCATTTCCATACCGTTTTCTCTACATAACTAAGCAGGTTTACAATGACTGTCTGGTAACAAGGCCACAGTTAACTTCTATACTTGTTCTGAAGATCCACTATTTACATGTCACCTGACAGTTTCAGCATTCACACTCCAACATCCCCCATTTCAACTCTCCTGAGTCACTCGACCTCCACTGTTTAAACAAGTCGCCAAACTCCAGTGCTTATTCTTCAGTTGATGAACATCTTTCATTCGTCTACCATAAATCTTCTTTGGACGTTCACTAAAACTTTCACTTCCAGCTCAGTTTTATACTGTCATGACTGTGATGATTTAAGACTTTGATGATTTCAGATCTTTCCCTTCAAGAGAAATTTTAGTGTCTGAGTTTCCACTTCAAACACAATTGCTTCAGTATTTCAAATATGTCAACTGTAAAACTGCAGCTGTGAGCACAGCACATGTAAATGTAGCCTTCACTAGTTGTAATAATAATAATAACAATAATAATAATAATAATACGTGGTTTCTGAATTTATTATTGATAACGTCTTTTAGATTTGTGACTCAGTTTGACAGGTGCCCTGAAGGGTGAATTTTTTATGAATACTAATCATTCTAATAAAATGGTTCTGAACAGAGACCCGCTGACTTCCTCCTCCCAAGTTTAATGTGACTATAGGGGCAGAAATAGCATAAGTGAATGCAAATTACCTCATTGTAGTACTGTGGGGCTGGTCTTCCCAAATGACTGGCTGCCAGCTGTGGAGCTGATGGTTGAGGGATGAAATGGAGAAAGAAGATTAGGAAACCTGATATCAAACTTCTTACAGGGTATTTTAAAGCCTCTTAGGGCCGCTCACACTCACTTTACACCCCCCCTTTCCTTTCTCGTTCTGCTGAACTATTGAATAAATGATGAAATTCAATATGGCCCTACAATCACTCCAGTATTTTCTTTCCCTTCCTGTGTCCCAGTCTCTCTTTCTCTTATCTCTGCAAGTTTTCCCTGCAATTGTTTATCCTCTAATCCTCCCTATTATCTCCTTCATTTTTCTCTGTCTTGCTCCTGGTAATTGCTACAAGAGTGCTACAGGATTATATGGCTACTAACGTTTCTTTCCAAAGCCTTTCACAGCTTGGTTCGAACAACCCGTTTACACCACCATGTTTGCCCGGCAAAAGGTGCAACATGCGCAGTACTTCAGAGATAATGCATCTTCAGTCTGTCTCCTAAAAGGCACTGTTAGCAGTTCGGAGATCAGCATCAAGGATCCGGAGTAAAGCTACTGCTGCAAAGCTACAGTATCAGCACAAAAGCATTCAGTTTCAGGAGGTCAAGAAACACAGGAAGGCAGCAAAATGATTTTGTCTGTAAATAAAATCTACTTTCTGCAAATCAACCATCATCAAGTCCAAGCAGAGAAAGAAAAGATACTTGAAAATACTTATTTCATGATATTCATAGAGTCAATGTCACTTTACTAATATAGGGTTACTTTATCAAGGTCGGTCTTTCTTTCTTTCTTTCTTTTATTAGGATCCCCATCATTACTAGCAACAACATCAGCTAGTCAGTGGAGCTTTTACACACTCACAAATTGTGTCCAGGCGATACACTAATTCAATTTTACACAACACTGTGCAGGGCTCCCTGAACATGCTGCATGCTGGACAAGAAACAATGCAAATCCTGCAGACCATCACTGTGTCACATGACCAAAAACAGTTTCCTGAGTTAGTTATCTTCCTCCAGTTGCACCAACAGGGAACCACCACTCTGACAACAAAATCTGTTGTGAGAGAAAAGTGCCCTTATACTTCATTTTACACTGATGATGACTGCACTGAAGCATACAGTAGACTATACAGGTTGAAACTCCATGTAACCCGCAGAGTGTTGTGTTCTCTGCAGGAACCATTTGGAAAGTAAAATGCTGCATCAGCTTTCAGGTTTCTTCAAAGATTTTAATTATTTTAATTGTGATGTAAATCACAGTCCAGATGCTTCATTTGTGGAGCCGACTGTTCCTCACTGCAGAACAGTACAATAGTTACTGCACAGAGCACCACAGCTGTGTGCAGCTGATACCTGCACTTACCAACTTCTAGTCTAATATTGGATCAAGCATCTGGGTCATGTGCTGTTATTGAAGTGCCCCAGCATCACTGTATTAGTAGTAGAATACAAAAGAGGCTCCATGCTTGGATCTGATAAAGCGTATCTGGGTGGAAAGCTGCACAGATGCTGCAGCTAAGCTGCTGCTGGGTGTGGATTTTCACAGGATAAACTCTTTCCTTCACGAAGCAAAAACATCCCTCTAGTCAGAGAAAGACCCTGATTTCCAAAGTCTCTGGCTTTACATAAGTAATGCCATGTACTCTGACAGGGAGGGAGTTGTTTTATTTATTTATCTAAATGTAAAATTGTTACACCCTGTGGATCTCTAGAAATGCTTTAGTAGATGATGACACGCTGTGCTCTATTATCTTAAATCACTATGTGTCTCGTCATTGTTGCTGCTAATACAATATAATAACCTGCTGCCCATGTCCGTCCATATTTCCTTGTCTCACCCACACTCCACTTCCATCACTCTCTCTTTGTATCTCACTCATTCCATCTCTTTCCCTTTATCTGATGGGAGTGAATAATTCATGTCTATTCTTCAAGGAGGCTCTTTGTTCTGTTCTTCCCGATGTTCTCTTTTAAAACACTCAGGACAGTGTGATTGTGTGTATGCACGCAGCATTTGTGTCATTGAATGAAGCTCATCTCATCCCAGATTGGTGGGCACCTCCAATCTCTCCATACACACGTGCACACACACACACACACACACACATTTCCAAAACAACCGCTTGCTCCTGCATCATTTTTATTTGTGTCACGACAGCTTGCCGATGTTTTTGTTTGTCTTTTACCCTGTAAAAGAATAGTCAATATGAAATTGTTACCCATTATAACCCCCTCCCCCACCCTGTGAAGGAAGGGAAAGGAAGAGAGAGGAGAAACCTAAAAAAGTTTTTCTCTCTCTCTCTCTCTCTCTCTCTCTCTAACGTACAACTTCAGTGATGACAAAGTCAGGTTATGGCCATGTTATAACACAGCGCAGTCCTCACACACAACAAGCAGCACTTCACATCAGCTGGTTATATGTGGTTACATATGCGACACTCTGACGGGCTAAAATGAATGTAATGACATTAATTTAATACTAGACATAATTCTGTCCTCATAAAAACAGGGACAGGGTGAAATATCATCTTGACATATGCAAAGGCATGAGCAATCAGTAAATGAGCTCTGATCACAGATATCACCCTCTGTTTGCATGTATGGGTGAGGTATGGTAAAAGTATGTATGTTACAGTTCAGAAGGGTGAAGGCAGGGAGCCTATATTTGCTTTCTGTAGAGCACATCTCATATTACCATGTTTATCAGTATTCAGTATTGAACCAGTGTGTGTGTGTGTGTGTGATTATAGTTTGGAACCTCCTGAACCTTCTGTGTTGCATACTGATGGTTCACTCTCACAAACACACACAGAGCGCAAACATACTTTTATATTCAAAGCATCAACTGGAGTGAGACAAACGATGCTCCTCTCTGGTATTAAACTCATTAATTATTTCAAAAGTAATGTCATTACCCTGAGGTGTGCATCTTGGATGCCGATTTTCAGAATAATTGTTCCTTTATGTAAATATTAAAGTCAATCCTTATGATTTCAGCTCTGTTTTGGCCTACGACTGTATTTACTACAGGTAACACTGAGGACATTTTAATAAGACAAGTCCCAGTTCTGAGCCACTGTGTCAGAAACATAGAAAAGAAACAACTTAGGTCGCGGTCAGTAATAACACTGACAGTATCAGTATCATCTCCACAACATGTGAGCATGTCTCATCTCCTCTGTCTCAGTTATGCATGTGAATCTGAAACCAGCTCATCTAATTAATGTAGATATGCAGTGTTTTATTGTTGTAGCAGAATAAATGCCGCCCATGAATGAAAAACGAAAATCATAATGATTATAACTTAGGTGTCTATCAGAGTCTGTCATAACGGTTGCACATGGTTCGTCCCACCTTGGCTCCCCCAGGACTTCAGGATCCGTTTTTTGGGGTGGGATCTATTTAACGTCAATATCATTCGTGTGTTTTGCATTGCTAAAGGTGCAGTCCTGTAGGAGTTTGAGGATTTTTGTGCCTGCAGACTTACTGAACTCGAGGGCTTAGGTTCAAACTTCAAAGTGATATTCCAGAGGGTAAAGTCACATATTTCTCTTTTTTGCTAACTAAAGGCATGTGTCTTTGTAACGTCAACGCAGCCAGCATTACTTGTTATTTCCACACACGTTTATCATCATCACCATCATCATTTTTGTCATTTCCAACTTCAACAAAGGCAGCACTTAGACAGATCCAAAGTTGTGAGAGAACAGAGTCAAAACATCAAAGACAGAACCACATTAGCCATGTTGGATAAAAATCAAACAAAATTAAATATGGAACCAAATTTTCCTTTGATATTTCACATGATAAGCAAAGGCGGTCAAGGGCCATGAGTGAAACATAATATCAACTGTGAATGTCTCTCTGCTAACATTTATTTATTAACCCACCTCGATCAGTTTGGATAATTTATACAGTAATTAGCAGCCGCGGTGGCACCTCTAACAGCTCAAATCAGCTGACAGGAGCTTTAACAAGTTGACTGTAACAAGATATTAATGGTGTTAACAAAGAAATTAGAAATCCTGCATCAGTCTGACAATGTCACATGTTAGCTAACACTACAGCTCGTGTGTTTTACTCCACTTGCTGCTGCAGCTTCTGAATTGGACGTTGGTGGATTGTTTGCCCTGCAGGTCGACCAGTGTTGGGCGCGTTACTTTAAACAAGTTATTAGTTACTTGTTACTTTCCGTTTCTCGTTACTTACTTTTTTCCTAAAATGCTCAACTATGTCAAATTACTCAGACTCCACTTATGTTTTTACGGTTTCAGTGTTTTGTCCAGATGGAAACAACGTTCTTTCTTTTGTTTGTTCGTTTGTTTGGGGGGGGGGGGGGGTATGAAACAATGATGTCATACACCCCACCGCACCTGTTAAATCACCACCGATCATCATATTTTCCACTGACACCACTCCCGGTCAACATTTAGTCGACTTCCGTGTGTATGCAGATATTTCTTGAAATGATGCTGTGTTCACTGTTTTTCAAAACCAACAATAAAAAGATCATTTTGGGAGGAGGTCTGTTTCCATGTGGACAAGCTCCCATCACTGAAGGAGAGTCTGCTTGGGTGAAAGCCTCTCCAGTGAGTCAAGTATAGCCGAGTAATGGTGCATTTTATTGTCAGTAACAGTAATGGCATTATAACGGGGAAACAGTAACTTTTTGATAACTCAAGCGCCATTAGTGACGCTGTTACTTTATAATGCTGTTATTTCCCTCACTGCTTTCAACCTGTTTGTCCAGAGATGAGTTGTTTCTGCCTCCATCTGTCCCCTCTGTCGCAGTTTCAACCAAGTCCAATGATGTTGTGCATCAAATGCATTCATCATGTGACTAAGCATACATGTGGAGCTCACAGAGCACCAAGGGGCCCATGGCGATCATCAAGTGCTCTTGTCCACCACACAAAAGGTTGAGTTAATTTCTGTTCTGCTGAGAGGAATCTGAGCCACTCCACCCGTCTACGGCCTGAAGGCAAAATGAATATTCATACCAGTTTAAACCCTGGTCATGAATATTTATAATGGTTAACACCAGATATGCAAATGAGCCAGCCGACCCAGATGGCTTCAGATCACGACATAATGATCACAAACACATACATGCACAAACACACTCGTCAAGTATCAAGCAAACGCACACACACTACGATGTCTTCCTTCCTAAATGAGAAGACAAAGGGTCTCACATATCAGAGAGGCAATGTGGAGATGGAGAGACTATTTAGCTGTTATTCAAATGGTGACATCAACAGGATCTGAGTTTACTCAACAAACACGTGTTGATACGCCAGGAGAGGACAGATAAATAAGTGGTTCCAAATGTAATCCATACATGTTTAACTGTCTGTCGTTGGTACTCAACAGTGGCTTATTGCAAGATTAAAGCTGGTCCTCGAGGAACGCCGTCGCTGTTATTTTGCCAAAAATCTTCCCCAGGTTCCTCAAGTACAAGGTAGGCTGATAGGAACGATGAGATTAAAGAAGATTACTGCCACATAAACGGGGGAGATAAGTGATTAGCCAGAGTGTCGCCTACAGGATATTGTGGAAAAAAAGATCATTGTCTTAAGATTCAAAGTGGGTCGATGCTGACATTTAACTGCTGTAACAGGTGGAACAGATGTGTAATCATGTGCCGTGTCACAGAAATTAACACCAACACACACACACACACACACACAGTAATCAAGAGCAATACTGCAAAATGAAAAAAAATATGTGACAAGTTAACAGAGAGAAGAATTGCATGCATGCTGATGTTTTGCAGTATTGACACACACACACACACACACACACACACTCTCTGCCTAGATACTCTGAGCACCATCAGATATTTACTTTGAGCCAAAGCCTTGCTAACAAGCTTATTTCACTTTGTGTGCGTGTGTATATGTGTGTAGTTAACGTGCTACATATGACACATGTAATACTAGCACACGCACAGAGCTGTACTTCTGTTCTGATGCAGGATTAAGGCCAACTAGCTTGTTGTCTGTAAGCTTAACATCACCTGAGATCACACACACAGTTGTTTGCTGTCAATGTCATTTCTCCGTCAATGCAATTCACTGCCTCGTTCTACATCCCTGATATCCAATTACATCATGTAATAAAGTGTTGATAGAAGCAATAAGCTGCTTTAAATCAAACAGAAATCACCTGAAATGCAAATTCAAGTTGTATCAGTGTTCAACTGGGTCACTCACTGTATGCTGCTATAGCCTACCTGGACTCATATGTGACTTTCTACAGCACTGTAGATACCAAAAATGTCACAGTGTGCTTACACACCCTGGTGTACACGTCTGCTTCACCATACAAAGGTCCAGAGGTAAAACTACTGAGTTCAGATAATGTGAGAGTTTCAGATGGTGCTTGTTTGTCAGCAACTGTTCAACACCTGACCACACACACCTGTGAACCAGGACGAGGTCATAGGTTCAAAAATTCAACAATCAAGCCACAGTGGTCAGTGCAGTGATATTTTTCCTGCAAATAGTGAAGAGTCACCAGAGTAAATCAACACCTCCATTCTGACAGCTGGAGCATGACATCAAAGCAGTGTAGAGTATCCATGCTCATGCGTATACTGGAAACTGTGTGTGTACAGTTATGTGCACACGTGTTGTCAAATTCATGTCTCAAAAGCCTAATCCATCTCTTGTAAATGTGCTGACTCACCGTACGTGCCAGCAAATGGTTGAGTCATATTTTCACACAAGTTCCCAGAGGGTAGTTGTGGTAACATTGTTCATCCTTTTATTGGCTCACTTGCTGCGTTTGTGTGTAATACTTGCCTACATTAAGTAGCTGCTTTGTGTGCTTGCTGTCCTTTGTATCTGCAGTTTGTGGGAACCTCCTGCAGTGTGTTTAAGAATGTGCGCGTCTGCGTTTTATGATTCCACACCCTAGCGCTCTCTGCGTCTTATCCATAAATCATGGTGTCGTCATTCCTTCCTGCACAACCTACTCAAAGGGTGAGGAGATTGGTAGTCATATCAGACTTAAAGAGATACTCCGCCAATTCGGAACACCATTGTTGTCATGTGGAAAAGATATAAGAATCAGTATCTTTAATTGCACCATAACCTTGTTCACTTGCCTGAAATTCACTCTGGATCCATTTCTTTTATGTTCACATTCGAGCACAATCTGGTCCCAGCACAAATGAAACACTTTGCATAGAAGAAGTGGAGGCGGATGTAGCTCAAAGACAATGCTTGGTACTTATATAGTGGAGCGTATGGACAAAAGCAATAACAACTTACATTTAGCAGACCGGTCTGAAAGTTTCAATCACGAACAATCATGATCTATTTACAGACTCTGCTATAGCTGATGTCCATTATACAAGCTGCAGAGACAGTAGAACTGAAACAGGTTTGATGGAGTGGGAAAAGATCTGCACACAAAAAAGTTGCTTTAGGTGAAATTAGAGTGACATATTTATATTAACTTTATAGTGACATCAGCACATACTTTGTAAACTACTTAAATGAATATCTTCAATGTGCAGCTACTAAAGTCGTTGGGCAGGGCAATCCAAGGAAGTGTGTGTGTGTGTGTGTGTGTGTGTGTGTGTGTGTGTGTGTGTGTGTGTGAGCAGGGTCTGAGAGATCAAGCCATCCTGACTGTCAAAATGACATCCCATTATCAGGGACAAACAACCCCTAAGGGTATGGACACACACACATACATACACACACACACACACACAGAGCTCCATTAGTTTTTCCCACTGAATTACAGAGGAGAACAGAACAGAGAGAATTTTGTATTCATCTAATTTATATTCATGAGAGCAACAGATGTATCTTATAATTTGCGAGTATACAATGCATTATTTCACAACATCTAAACATACATGAACAATTTGACATTGCAACAACTCTCTCAGTTTATATAACTGCCATCACATAGCCTATGCATTTCATAATGTGAAGAGGTGGGGGACATCATATTGTAGGGTGAAAGATAATTGGCGGTTAGACGGAAACCTCAGGTTATCTCTGTTTAGAAACGTACTCTGTGTTCACTATCAGTGGAATGGATCTTTGTTTTTAAGAGTATGTCCCTCATATAGATGCATGGTAGTGTCTGTACAAGTGTTTGCAATCAGGTGAAATAATATATAGCCCTACCAATGATTTGCTCAGGGTTCACTAATATATCAAATATTAAATGCTACTCCAACAAAAGCATGTTTTGTCAGTATAGTAACCAATTTTGGTGAAAAAAAACATTCAACATATTCAAAGGAACATTTTTTCTTTTATCAGGTCAAATTCACATTTATTCCATGAGGCATACAGCATATCTGCTGTCATCTGGTCATGAAGAGCCAGCTTTATGTCACCCTCAATACATATCTCTAAGTGTACTGAGAAGCCTACGCCTACAGGTCTATCATCTCACAGGATTAGACAATAAAAGTTCCTCAAGAAATAGGACAACTCAAGAATACCAAAGCTGGCCACCTGGAGCATTGCAGTCATGTTGCTTCAAGAACTGGATCAAGTAACCCATCCCTCAACCATACACTGTCTTAGCTCAGCTCATGTCTATGTGTCCATGTTGCAGCAGTAACCCATCCTCAAACAAGCAGCCCAGTCTTACCTCTACACAGGCTGCTCAAGTCATGCAGCCTTACGTACATACATAAAATATTCAATAAAATGCCCAATATCATAGATATATCCTCGGAAGTGTAAAATTCTACTGGCAGCTCCCTCAACACATATCCATGTCCCTCAGCCAGATATATTGCACCATCAGATTTTGGAGCATTTGTTAGCGAGTAGCAGCCTGCTAAGCTTAGGTTGGTGCCAAGTAGAAAGACTAAAAAATAAATCAAAACAGAGCCAACGGGTAGGATTAACTGGCTGCTATTTATAGTATTTGGTGTAAAAGCTAGCTAAGTGGGATGCAGTGATTTGGAAGTCATCCCTCCTTATAAAGCAGATGGCTAAACTTTAACTGGCCAGTACAAGCAGCCTACTCTAGATTTGATTGTGATTTGCCCTTGAATGACACAAAATCTATATGGGTCCACTTCCCCATTGAAAAATGTGAATTTTTAGACAGTCTACTTATTAGATAAAAGTAAGTAAATGCTCAGTTCCACATTAAAACACTTTAACAACCTCCAAGTATTGCAACAGAGAGCATGGATAGTGTCATGCCTTTCTTGACAATAAACCCTGCAGAGAAAGACTGTAAAATGTCAGAGAGTAAATGAGGACTTTTTCAGTTTTGAAAAGAAGGACATGAACAAAGTGAGGCTTCTGTTTTGTAAAATGGGACCACCATCACAGCATAGGGCAGAAAGAATAAGGATCATTGTGAAGGTAAGAAAGAAATCTATCTTTTCAGTAATACAAATGAATAACATGACACAAGAAAACAACAGAGCAAAACCCTCCTCATCTGTGATGCCAATGGCCTGCAACATCGGTTCCCTTCTTTGACACATACTGTACTATCCATGATGCTAATATGACTGGTAATTAGTTTAATCTAAACATATGGGGAGTTTAATGAGACACTGAACGCAATGCAAACATTGTCAAATGTTGATGCAACAATATGGAAGTGAAGTGAAGGTAGTTTGTCATGTCATGTATTTCCAAAATACATGACACTCTACAAATACAGTAATAAAACATGAGAAATTATCAGTGTAACCACCTCATTCTAGCTCTCTGTCCTCAAAGGGGCTTCTGAGGGAATAAGGTCAACTGAATAGAGCCTATACGGTGCTGAACCAGAAAATTGACCCATAGCTAGTCTGCTGTGTAGCGTTAATCTGTGTGTGAACAGATGGCATGCGCTAACAAGCTAGGCTAAATGTAGCTACTCTTGGCATGAGCCAAGACTGATCTCTGACTTCCTGATCCCAAGCCTCTTAATTAAATGCACCATTTAATCTACTCAGTTTTCAGTCCCTCTGTTGCTCCAAAAACAACACCGTTCATCACTGATGACCTCTTCGTACTGCTGATTAGGACATCACACTACTGAAGTAATTAGAATGACAGGGCATCCCATTTTAAAGGCAGAGTTTTTAAGAAATAATCATCATTCTGACCAATTATCATGTTGGTGTTGTTGATAATAACTGTCAACAGCAACTGTCATATTTTATTTATTTACTTATTTTTCCATATTACGCTGTCAGTAACACTTGCTCGGTCCCATGGGTAAAGTGTTGGGTGGTATATTAAGGTACATTTTAAGGGACACTGATATATAGATATAGAATCTAGACAATGACATTCATATTGATTATAGTTCTGTGATGTGTTACACAACTAGATTCTTCTGAAAAAAAGTGCCAGTGTTTGTATCCCTCAGTCTGTCTCAGTAACCTCAGTCCCACTCTCCCTCTGTCTGTGCACACAAACTGTGCCCCCACTGACTCACATGATTGCTGGAGGAAGACACAGCAAAGAAATGAACAAACTACTGAAGACCTGGTTTAATCATACTTTAAATACGAGGGAGCAATTACAGAGATAATGTCTTGGGGCTGAAGCCTACATTTTCAAACTGTTCAAAACTGATCAAACTGCTGGTTCCTGATACACACTGTGTATTGTCATTTAGCCTAAAAGTGCATGAATAAGATTTTTGGTCCATTTTACCAGGCCCTCCAACAGATCCTTAGTAGCCCAAGGGATGTGTGATAAGTCAATTAAACAATTAAACATTTCCACTCTCATGAGTCTGCACCAGAAATTCTACTTATCATTGACATTTTATTAATGTTCATTGACAGTTAACTGTTGTGCCAAAACTCTTAGCCAGGGCTGCAGCAATATGGTGAGCCCTCGGCATACTAACACCCAGATGCTAGAAATTTGCAACCTGAAAAGGTACTTGAATGGAGTGATGCATAACCACATCAATACATATATGTAAACTGTGAATTGTAAAAGTTTGTGAGTGTCAACACTGCGAATGTAAGCTGCACTCAACCAACAATTGAGAAATTGTTTACACGGCACAATGTGATCCCGAGTTAATTATGCTCATTACTTTTAGACTAGTCAAGTAGTGTGTATTTCAATTTAATCAACAGAGGAATTAGTTTGCTGGTGACTACAGAGAACTGTCCGTGTTACCAAAAAGAGATCACAAGCAGCTGTTGCACCTAGCCATCCATGTCTGTAGCTGTCCTTGGTCCTGAAGTGTCTGCTTCAAACTGCAACTACATGATGCAGCTCTCCATGGTCCTGAAGTGTGTGATCCAAGCTCGAACTGCCTACTGTAGCTCTCCGTGGTCCTGAAATGTCTGCTTCAAGCTGTAACTGCAAGATGTAGCTACCCATGGCGCTGAAACCCATCCTGTGCACAGAAATGATGAAGGGCTCTTCAGCACAGTGCATACTGGTGTTGACACAAGACAAGTGTTGTTTTGTGTTGTGTGCATCAGCACCTTATGATCTGTAATTAGGGGTGCACCGATTGCAATTTTCTGGCTGATCACCGATTTTTAAAAAGCCTGACCTGCCGAGAGGGAGACAGTGGCTGACTTTCAGACCTTTGCAGAGGTAGATCGGTTTCACATAAAAGAATTGCCAATCACCGATCCCGCAAAATTAAGGAAATCGGGGCTGATCGATCGGTGCACCCCTCCATGTCTTGCACAGCACTGTATGACTGACAGATCTACATACATAGCCAATAATGCATGAAGTGAATCTGACTGACACCCTTTAGATCCACAGCATAGTACAATTCTTATTTTCCTAATGCTCCCATTATTACAACTCAGGCTGCAAGTCTTCAGAGGGCAAGGTGGGTCTCTATTGTTTTAACCCTTATTTAACCTGACAAGTTGACTAAGAATGTACTGCTATCTATGGAAAAGGCCTGAAGAAAAGGGATACAATGACACACGTATGTTACATGTAAAAGAAGATAAAAAAATACTGCCATAGTTTTACGTCAGCATCCCTGGATATAACAGATAAAGGTCTCCCCCTTCTGATTTTCTGAGAGTACTTAATGACAACTTTGTTTAGTTTTAACACTGCCATAAAATGTATATTGCCATCACTCCAGGAGTAAGCCAAGAAAGAGCACTTTCTCTGTGGCTCAAAGGGTAAAGAACCCCCACTTCCACACACAGGGTGACAATAGGTCAACCTGAGTGTGGGTGAGGTTGTGCAACCCAAGTCAAGACAATAGACAACTGTCTTTTTTAAATAGATGGCCTTTAGAAATGGATCTAGTTAAAAGGAATGAAACAGAAGGGAGGCAGGGCATGAGACGCTATCAGTACATGAATGAAAGTGCTCTCCAGCACTGCCTCTGGCAGTAGATTGTGGTGCAGATTTTATTCCATGTGTTGTTTGCTCTCCCACCAGCTAAGGATTTATGTCTAGCAATAAAATCTTTGCAGGCAAGACTTTATTTAAGACAACAAGAATAAACAGAGACAAAACAAGGAACTAAAAAGATACGTTTAGATTTCAAGTGTTTCAGCTGCATACTAAACTGCCACCATATCGCACAGACAGGGCATGTTAGTTTGGTACAGCATATAGATGCAGTTCTGCAGAAAACACAGACCACATACACTGTTAGCGTGCTTTGCCATCAGAGCCTGAGGACTTGCAGACATCTCGAGTTGCAGTGGCTCAGTGTGTCAGCTGTTCTTTAGGTGGAGAAAGGTAAGGCTGCATACAGTAAATGTCAACTAGGAAGCCATCAAGTACCATCTGACTGCACTGATACATCACTTTCACTACATTATAGTCCAGACTGTGTTATCATAGAGTGTTGAAGTGGGAGTTTTAAATGATTGTGGCCAAGTCTGATACTGCTATGGGTGTCTACAAAGGCAATTTTACACTATTTTCAAATGGCAATACTACAAAGCATGTCTCAGTTTATAAAAAAGCCTTTCACTGCACTGATATTTCACACATTTCACCCTTGGGATTTTTTTTTTTTTTTTTTTTTTCAGAAGAGCTACAGTACTCTTGGATTGTGTAAGCTGAAACTGTGTTTTATGGAGTGTGGACTACTTTTATACTCAGTGCCATGCTGGTGGTGGAATCCCCCAGTGATAACTGTGCTGCAATATTTACAATTAGTCTTATGATGACAGTGAAAACAGGTTCAGTCCAGACTGGAAACTTTTTATCACAGTGAAAAATTCAGACTTACTCTTTTACTCTATTTTCTCGGACTGAGATGACTTGTGTTAGTAAGTGCTATATATTTATGTGCAAGTCATTATTAAGGGATCCAGGCTGGTGATTGCATCTCACACATAGACTTTGTACAAACTTTGTGTTGAAACTGTCCTTAATAATGCAGAGTACAGACAAAAGCAGAATTGTGATTTATTCTGTGTGAAGTTACAGTAAGGGTGAAACCAAACAACTTGTCCACACAGAACACAAAGTGCAGTGTTTTAATAACATAGGTTCTCCTGTTTGTTTTTGCATTTTCCTTGTTAAATTTGGGATTATCACTTTTACAGACACATACTTCATGCACATCGATTTACAATATCAGTTCCCAATCTAGTTTTGGAGCCCAACTTAAGTGTTACTGGATAAATTGAGATGCTTCCCAAGATGGGTATGCAGAGATATTTGTCTCACAGCTGTGTCTTAATACTTGGGTTAATCAATTCTTGTTAAACATGGCATGAATGTCTAGTTTATTAGCTATTTATATAGGTTATCCAAGCTTATCAGCTACCATAGTATTTACACAGACTGAATGACAGAAAAGCATCCAGGAGAGTCGGGTTGTAGGCAATAAGCAAGAAGTCTGTGTATGTTATGTCACATTTACCCACAGTTATCTGTGCTAAACACAGCTCATTATTGCCCAGTGTGTCTCACATCTGTCATGTCAGCCACTTCTCATACTCACACCGTCACACACTCACAGCAACACATAAGCATCTTCCCCAATGGCTTCCTGAAGCAGGTTCTAGTGTCAGACATGACACAGGTGATTTTGAAGCAGCAGGTGTACACTGAGAGGGGGGAGCTACAGGGGTGGGTGGGTGCGTGGGGTGTGTGAGTGAGAGAGCAATTTAGCAAACTGAGAAAAGAAAGAACCACATAACCTCTCCTGCAGCGGGAACACAACAGATGAGCTGCATTTCTAAGAAAAAAGCACAGAAACAACAACAGCAACAACATGCAAATCTATTCTAACGCAATTAAAGTCTTTGTAATGGATTTTAAACAGGAACTTAACTAGAGCTACCAGCCAGCCAAAGACTAATCCTGCCTTGGCAATGACAGGCTATTTATTCAGAGTTACTTGTGTTTACTAATGGAGTCAACACATTGCAGTAGCACTAGTTTCTGCATTTGAGCAAAGCTGTGTCTTATTATAAATTCACAATCTAAGGGTGCTGTAGGGCACTCACAACAAAACCTTCTCCAGCACCTGGGTCAAGGTCACCTGGAAGGCTAAAAGTGAGAAAAACTCCAAAACAATTCACTTTTCATTCTTAAGTTGTTCAGTGGAAACATATATGCATAGACATTCCCACTGATTTGTAACAATGGGCATGACAGCTGTTTACCAGAAAAGCTTTGGCAAAATTTACATTCACACATTTTGCAGACACTTCAATCCAAACCCACTTACAACTGAGGTAACTTGGAGTTCAGCAGCTTGCCAAGAAGAGCTGGACACCAAACCACCACCGGCTCAACTGTCTGAGCCAAGCCCGTCCATATGAATGACAAATGTAGGCGTCTATCTTCATATTACTGAAAGAGAGGAGAGTTGATGTGCCCAACAATAATTAATCATCATCACCATCACTATCGTGGCTGTATAATGACTTAAAATATAATCAAAATTGAAACAATATAGACAAATGCAATATACAAATGAGAGTTGCTGTGACAATCAAAGGAGTTGCTCTTTACTTTGATAAACATGTCATCATCATAACATGATTGTTTGATACAAGACCCCACGGAAATCACTGCCTTCATACTTTTAGTGAGAATTAACGGCAAAATTACGACACAATATGATTCTTTTTGCATATTGTGCAGACAAATTAATCACAATGATACGTCTGATTCTTCGCAATACACGTTGTTGGCTGTGCAGGAATTGAGCACCGAGCATTTCACCACCTGAGGCCATTTGAAAACTTCTAGTCGAAGTTGTCAATCATTTGTGTTTCAGCCAACAGCTGGGTGAATAATGCGGAGAGGAGGGTGGTTTGTCTTGATTTTCTCCCTTCAGACACACTGATGGCATTTTAAGGCCATATTGTTTTAGCTGATAATGACCACACACCCTCACACACAGTCATCCAGTCGCCCGCAGAATCAATCCAGATGTCACAGCATCAGGCCCACTTTCCATAAAGCCTGTCTCTGCACTGCTAATAGGAAATGTTCCCTAACATCTGTGGTCTCCATCCCTCTCCCTTCCCCTATCTCACTCTTCTCACTGCCTCGCTCTCTCGCGCTCTCTCTGTCTGTCTCTGAGCAGTAGAATAAATTGAATTAGAGCTCCACCACCCACTCCGCAACATCCTGCAGCCCTCTGTCAGATAGCTAAACAGAGAGAGGAAGAGAGAGACAGAGAGTTGCAGAGAGATAAACAGAGGGCAAGAAGAAAGACGGGCATAATAAAATCCCCCCTGCCCCTAAAAAGAATAAAGAACAGTCCTTACAGCCTCTTTGCTCCCCTGACTACTGCCTGATAAGAGTCCACACATTTCCCCCTTTTTTGTGGGTTGTGTGGGTGAAAGAGAGACAAAAAATAATGAGGGAGAAAGGGAAAATAGAGGATAGGAGAAATGTTGCTTCTGCTTCATCTCAGTCTGACCTACACATGCCATTAAGGAATGAAGGGTGATCATTTGTAATAAAAATGCAATACACATGCACACAGCTATTCATACAAGAAACCAAATCTGCACAACTCTAAATACTATTCATGTTCATCCAGCACAGATTCCACTAAAGCACAATAAATTCAAAAGATGGGTAAAAGGTCAGGAGTAGTTTTAAAATACAACCTCTTTCTTTGCAACCTTACATTTCTCTCAGGAAACTCAAAAACAATCTGAAACACAAATGCGCTGCCATTCATCCTGAACCTAATGGCACAGCAAACCACTCCTTTTAGATGTAAATAAGAGGCTAAACGCAACTAAAATGGACTGAAAATCACCAGTTTCTCTCCCTCACTCATTCACACGCACTCCTTTTCTAGAGCCAGGAAAGCATTTGCATAATGCCTCCATATCCATGGGCCATTAGCGCCAGCATGAGTGGCTCGTGTGCATAAATTTATTGCCTTGATCAATCTATGTGAGCTACTGTACCGGTGCAAACCGGAGAAACTCCAATCTGGCAAGAGATGGAGGGAAAAAAGGAAGGCAATTTTCAAATGTTGACATGTCACAGTCCTTAATTAGAGACATTAAACGGCACAGCCCCTCATTGGAGGAAAGGGGTTGATTAAAATGGTGATTTGAGATCGTTTCTACAATTTACCGCACATTGTAATGAAACGAAATAACTCATGACCTCATATAACAGTTTGCATGGACTGAGGTGTCAAAACAAAGCACTTTGATGTTATTGGATGTGAAACTAGGCTCACTGTTTTCAGATCAAGCACAGCTCAAGAAACACATCCAAATGGCTTTAACACAATGAGTATCTTCCACATTATGGTTTAAATGAGCTGTATTGTAATGTATCAGGGCAAGTCACGCTGCTGCCATGCTTCTTGGGCCATTCCTTATTCAGTGTTTTATATTCCACATAAACAAGGAGCCTCAGCCAAAGAACCAAACAGAATACAAAACCTTAAATGCAAATCTTTCAAATAAGAAAAGAAAAATATTTCTGTTTTCTCTAAAGCTTCCATTTTTTTGTAGAGCCAATTTCTTTCTGTGGGCTGAAAGCAATACCAACCTTTCAACTTCCAATATTACATAAAAAAACTTTCAAATATAAAAGATGGTTTATTGGTCTCTTTGAAGAAGTCTGGTCATACAAACTAGCACAGACAGAGCAAATCAAATAGTGGAAAGAGACACTGATTTTTAATGCTCATCATTTTTGTTTTTACCACATCTTTTAAAAGAGAAGAGTGCATGGTTTAAACTGAAACTCACTTTCAATGTCCTGTACTCAGGTACTCAGACACAAAATTATTCATGTTTCCTCCTCCAGTGGCATGTTTACAGTTACCAACCTTCTCCTGCTGGAAGAACAAGTCAGAAAATGCTTCCACTAACACAAAGACAGTAGAATTCAATGGATTAAAAATAGCAGGCACTCTGATTTTGTTCACTTACTTACAATAATAACAATTCTCTCCTGCCTTTGATTGGTTGAGTGATTAGCTTATCTTACAGCTAAAGTAAACCTTCTACACTACTATTTTAAATAAAAGCCCTAAATAAGTTTTCTACATAACGTGTATTTTAACAAATTGTTGTTAAACCACATGAGTTTCAAATGATAGAGTTAACTGATTGGCATTGAATGAAATACAATGTACTGTACTCTACATTATCTCCTGATCAATTCACTAGTGTCCCGTATTGTCTGCCTGAACGGGCGCTGACACACACACACATGTCATTTGAAACTGGAAAGTGACGTTAGTCTTCCACGCGCACTCAATACACACACGCTGCAACACGAATGGTCCACCATCATCCAGCTTTGTGCCAATAAGGTGTAGGGCTGGGGTTCAGTTGCGCACGCACTCTCTCACTCACACACGCTCACACGCTGCACAAACACGCGCGCGGGTTATATTTCTGTTATTTGTGCCCTTTCTGCGGATTCAATTTCTAGTTCACAGTAAGACAGATAACACATATAACCAGACACACGGACGGAAACGCGCAAACATAGTCTCCTCACACACAGCTTCCCTCTCTCTTGAGGTACAGGCGCAGTGTGTGTGTGTGTTTGGGAGGGGGGGCACAAGAACCGACCGGGGCGCAGTGTTTTGTGCGTGTGTGCATTAATAACTAGCTATCCTCACAGACAGCTAAAATTACCCTGTAGCCTACATGCACCATTAAAGTGGGTTCGCGGCTGAACCGCACGCGCGCGCGCGCACACACATGGCTACACAAACACACACATACACAAGTTTTCCGGCGACACTCACGCGCTGCTACGTGCGCGCGCGTATCCGCTGTCGTTTATTCGCTACCCAAGCGGGTGCGGAGCTGCTGAAATTTAGCCTAAAAACTAGCTTCGTAACCGACCACGGACACACACACACACACACACACACACACCTTCTGTAACTTACACCGGGCTCAATTTTGACCTTGTAACGTTCTCACTGCCGGTCCCCCTACATACAGTGGCACCCGCTCTCTACACCCTCCCCACCACCGACAACACCACCCTGCTATCCAAACACACCCTCTCTGTCTCCCTCCAGCCCCATTTCAGCGGCTCACACTGAATATCTATGCCGGAAAATCTAGAAATAACTACCCCTGCCCCTGTTTTGCCCCTTAGACCCTCCATTCCTCTGCTCCAACAGACGCAGTCAGGAAGGAAGAATTGGAAGAAAGAGAGAAGCTTGTGGAGAGATAAGGGAGGAGGAAGATGGGGGGGGGGGGGGGTCAGCCATCATTTTTTAACATACTAAAGAAACATAGGAGTTTGAACTTTAGGCCTACCTCTTTTTTCCTGGATGCGGTTCCTTCGTTCAGGAGTGTCAGGGCTCAATTAACTTTCCAAATCCCATTATTAGAAAGGTGGTGATGATTACAGTTGTAACTCCACACAAATAGGTTCCGGATAAGAGAACATGCCCCATATATGTGTATATCGAAGTAGATGTGTAATATCCTTTGGGTGGGTGTAAATTCCGTACGGGTTTTATAGTTCAATCCTGTCTTCCAGTGGGGTGCGTCCGTTTTGCATTCTCACTGCGCCCAGCGACTACATCCTCCACTTCTCCTTCCTCTCTCTTTCTCTCTCTCCCTGTGTTTTTTCTCCCGGTTTCATCCCTCCATCCGCGAGGTGAGCAAAGAATCCCATCCGAGAGAAACTGAAATAATTCCTCCACCTCTCCGTCCCCTTCTGCCGCTTCTCTCTCTTCTCTTTTTGTCTCTCCTCTCCTCTCTTCTTCCCGGCCGGTCGTGCCTCCCTCCCTCCTCCTTTCCCGCCGGTCGCTGCCCTCGTGCAGGTGAAACGGGAAGAAGAATTCCACTACAAGAGAAAATATCCCAACCAAGAGGGCGGAAAAGTCTAATTATCCCGCCAGGAAAGGCTCGGACACACTGAGTTTGTTCGTAAACACTCGTAAATATCCACTGTAGTACCTTCCCTGCTTTGTTGGAGACCGTCAAAGCTTTTCTATGACGATTTTTTGGATTTTCACTTGAGTCGCGAGCTTCTGGCTCCCTCCCTCCCTCTCTCTCTATCTTTCTCTCTCTCTCTCTACCAGTCTGTGTTTACGTCGCTCACCCTCTGTTAACTCGACTCCGTGCGTCTCCACTGCAGTCGGGAGTAGAAAAACTAAGAAAATGTTAGAAGGAGAACAAGCAAAAATGAAGACGAAGTAACGTCCCGGTAAAGCCGTCCTCCTCCGGTCACTCACATTGAAAAGCTTAGCGGTTCAGTGCCGCTGATCCTCGGTCCTCCTTGCCTGTCGCGTCTCCCGCACCGTTAATCCGTATAACGCAGCGGGCATGACAAATGTCAGGTTTGAAAAAATGGCAGAGTGCAACTTCCTCTTGTAATTTTCAAAATAAAACTCATGTTGAATACATCAAGATGAAACCACCCAAAATCTTTTAGTTACAGCCCATATCCCCAGGTATTACATATTTAGGCTACAAATGGCCCACCACTGGTGAACATGATAAACTGCTTTTGTGCCTGTTTACATTGGTCCAAGACTAAAATCACCAAATTTCTGCCTAATCTCAAAACCATGTTTTATACAAAGGCTTCTGTGTTTAAACAAAGTTTTAACTCTTCCATTATTCAACATCAAAGAAATACCACAGGAGCACAAAATATAAATCTGATAAACCCAGGTAAATAAAGCGTAATAACGCACAAAGGACGCACTAAATATATGCTCAGTGCAACACCGCAGATTTTGGCGCTGTGCATCCAAGTCAGTGGAACTCACATATACATCAAGACAGTAACAGTACATTTAACAATGACTTCAAAAAGGACAAGACTGGTATTTTAACATAAAATGCCTTGTGTGTTGCGCAAGAGTTTGGTTTTTCAAGCAGCAGAGTTAAATCTGCTCATACCTAAAGGTAAAAAGTTCCTCTTTGGCAAATGAAGTGATGATGGCAGATAACAGTTAAACGATAAGAGTGAAATCACTTTCAATAGGGAACAATTTAATCCATGTGGCAGTAGAGCAAGCAAAGCTATCGATGAACATTTATTTCAGCCTATAGAAAATGCCGGCACATTAGGGTATGCTCAGAACAGATGGCAAGTCGCACGCTGAGGTGATATTATCAAAATAGGAAAGTTAGTCTGTTGACAACCTTTTTTGGGCAACTGTCTTGTTTAATAACAAAACATATGGTTATGATACTCCCACTCTGTTAAAACTAGAATCTACTTTGAGTTTCTGTTTTGAGTCAGTCTTTACCAGGGTTTTATTTTGAAGTACAAATCGCTTTATTTCCGGGCTGTGCAATGGTAGTCGTCCGCCGCTTGACGCAGTTCAAACCTTGCATGTAAGTTGTTGAAACCACTCTCGTTGCCTGGATCGTGCACGTTGGCAGCCTACATCCTGCCGGACGCGCCAGTTCAATATGTTACTTATACAACTCTGCTCTAATGTGTCAGAGAGTGTGTGTGACTCTCATTCTCGCATGTGTTTACGCTTCTATCACTCCGCACATCGTCGATAAAACTAGTGCGTGCCAGAAATTGAAGGCGAAAGTGACTGCCCACCATCTCCGTCCATATGGAGCAGTATAGTGGTAGCTACCGCTGCATCAGATAACACCAGTCACCTCCTGGGACCGCATTTTCTCAACCATCTCTCCCCCTCCTCTGGCTTTGAGAAGGCGTTTCTCTCTGTGTCAGACTCATGAAGAATGAGAAGTGAGCTACTGATTGTCTCTCTCTCTCTCTCCCCCCCCCCGCTTTCTCTCTCTGCTGTGATACAGGATGTTGTTAACGGGTTGATCTTGACAAAAAGGAGGCAGGGGAGTAGCGAAAGAATCCATGCAGTTTGTGAATGGGCTTCATCACTGGGCCAAATTTTCAAATTTAAAAATGTCACGTTAATTTCATTATGAAGGTTTTCAAAGAAATATTGCCATCTGAGCGATAACCAACATATCATTGTGCTCCTATTGGGTATTGATAGGATTGACACAAGGCATCTCATATGTTTACCAAGGGACACAGACTTTGGCATGACAGCAGTGCATTCAAATGATGTTTGATCTACAAAGAAAATAATGTTTGGTCACACTCTGTCTCCAGATACTTGGACTTTTAAAGTAGCCACAGATATAAGTTGCAGGAGAGCTTTATTGAGCTAATGCTTCTGTTAACATCTGGGGACCCATATCAGCTCTCAGTGTTATAAAAGACGAAAAGTGGAGATATGAGGTCTCTGTAGGGCACTGATAAGCTTGATTCTGTTGAAGCAGAGACTGGGAGGTCTATGGCTTGAGTCCCTCAAAAGGTAAGGCATATTAAAAGGAGGAAGAGCATGGATGTGTTGAATATGTGTCCATGTAGAGCAGGAGGTTGCTGAGGAGCGAGCATTTTAGAGTCACTACTCATTTGAGGGACTAGAATATATAAGTGGAATTAACTGTATAGAATATTTGGGGTGTCAGTTGTTGTGATTGCCAACCTTTCATTTATCAATTATGGTGCCTCAATTACCAGTCAATTACCCCCATCTTACTGCCATTAACCTTTAAGGTGCTGGTAATGTCTCTGTATCACCATCAGCCAGTAAATGCGAAGGGTAAATTTGATGACATGATTTAATGTGTTCACGGATGATGTATTGACCTGCTGTCATCCAGAAATGGGGGTGTGGCTGCGGGTGGGAGGGTATAATTCCTCAGAGGACAGTTGGGTGGGTCAGTTTCCTTGAAAGCGTTAAGAGAATTTTATCTGTGTTCATTCTTTTTGCTTCTTCTCTTGTGTCAGCTTGGTAATTCTTCACTATGTGTCCAGTGTTACCTCAGTGCCACAGAATGATCGGTCATGACAATAAACTGGCGCGATCTAACCTTCAGGCTACTGCTGCTGCCAATCAGTTTATTGATTTGCTCTTAACAGCTGTTAAAGTCATTGAGGCATTGACAGGTGGCTGATAGGATAAGTCCCAGCTGAAATCACTATTCATTTGTTAGCCGAGTGCTCATAAACGCAGCCTATCGACAATTGGTTACCATTTAAAGCCTAATCAGTCTCATCTATTTTTGTCTTTTTGTCCTCTGTAATATAGTCAACCCTAGAGACCAGCTTTGTTATGGTTAAGGGATATTTTATGGTGTCAATAAATGCATTTTTTTCCCCATTTTACTGCCCCAAGGCATAAATTGACCACAATGGACCACTTCTGGAGGGGCTTGATAGAATTGTTGATCACTTGTGACTCAACAATCACTCAACCGTGAGCAAAGATTTTTGGCCCTCATACTCAGAGCTGTCAATAAACCACAACCTGCTTGTTTTTGCTGCACCCACCTCAACTGAATCACTCAATCATTTGTTCAACTGGTCATGTTCCTTCCCTCATGTTCTTCATACAGTAACATATATCCTACTTCCCAGGCTCGTGTGGATGCAGTGGACATGTTATTGTGTTTTACCATGTGCCCTTGAAAAATAACTGTGGCAACTGGCCAGATGTGGAGTTCCTGGGCTATACGTTCCCAGAGAATATAATATCTGACCTTTGATTTGTTTGTTTGATTGTTGCCTCACAACACTAAAGAAATCATTATCCTCAGAATGCAGACCTACACACTGACCTTGACTGTCACACTTCATATAGTTGTTTCTTCAGCTGTATACTTTATTATAATAAATATTCAAATGCATGGTCTACATCCGGCATTGCCTAGGAGCTGGGTTATGACAACATGCATGGAGGGATTTATTGGTCTGAAAATGGCTCCAAGGGTTCATCTATGAACGGTTACTGAATTCAAGTAGATTCTCAGCACATGCACATGTAATCCCCAAACCTCAGTTTTCTACCATTTTTCTTCTAATCTAATTGTCATGGTGTCTTGGTAACACGTGGTGGTATCACAACTTCCATGAACCACTAAGATCATTCAAAATCAATGTATTAATATTATTATTATTATTCTTATAACACTAGAATCATTCGGACCTACAATTTGTAAAATTTATAACAAGTGGCCGTATCTTAACAAGCACAGCAGTGTCACCACTGGTCACTGACCACTGCTCTTGACATTTTAAGCCGTTGGATTTTGTAGTGTTCCACTGGTACTGATCAGCGCATTGATTGCCTGATCATCAGGGGACCATGTTCGAGACAGTGGTAAGACTAAAATAATTGGATAGCTGGATAGAAATGCCCTCAGTAAGACTTGGATCAGTGATCAGAAAGGTAGACATCCAGTAACCAGTTTAAGATAGATGAATCCCAGTTTGTACAAGGTAGAGATGTATCATTTCAACACACTACCTTTAAAACAATAATCTATAACATGACAATGGATTTCAAGGAGCTTCACCAATCATGATTGTGTATTAGTGCTATCCCATAATGTGTAGTTTTCAACCTGAAGGCTTTAGAACATGTCTTTTAAATTCTCTCCACTTGCCAGAGTTTGACTGGGTCAGACACTGTTCTCAAAGACTGGCTGCCACTAAAGCTATAAAATCCCCAACCCTGCCAGTGTTTGTGTCATATTCTATCCACTCAGGCAAAAGCTGTGGATGGGAGCACAAAGGCACCATCAGTATCAACATAAGCTCCCGAAGCTTTAGTCCTCCGTCACTATGGATCAAGCTATTGATTAGCTGTTATGACTATTGCAGACGACAGCAGGTCATATTGACCGAAATCCTTTTGCACACAGGTGAGTGGTCAGGAAAGTACACACTCAGCAATGACTGAAAGCATCAATCCAGGAATTTGTCCATTGCTTTTATTTCCTGCACAGTCATTTTCCCCTCAGTGGGCTGTAATGGCCTCAAATCATTTTTGGAAAGAAAGATTTAGAGAGAGTAGTTGTTCTGAAACAGTAACGGATGTGAGCAAACACTAAACCCAATAACCCAGTGAACACTAGAAGAAGTCAACTGATTTTACAGTGCTGTGCAGTCACTATAACACTAAAACCAATCCAGGTGTTATATGCACAACACAGGCAGATTTGGAATCCAACAAAAAAAAAAAAAAAAATCACATCTGCTTCATATAACTGCATCTTACACAAAACTCACTGAAATCATGAAAGCTTATGCCAGTGTAAACGGTAATCCTCCATCACTTGTTAATGTGCTCAAAACTGTAAAAGGTATACTCACCAGCACAAAACATTCTCACAACTGCAGGCAACGAACAAGCATACAAACAACAAACTTGCCAAGAGGCTGAGTACTTTGGTAGTTGGCAGTAATTTGAAAAGCTAAAGATTAAATCAAGTAATGTAATATACATACAATATATATATATATATATATATATAGCTTCTGGGGCATCTAGATATGCAAGATAATCAGTGTAATAAAATATCACTTAATGCACAACACTCAACCCTCCATCTATAGTGAACTCTATAATCAAGGTTATTGTTGCCGCAGAGAATCCAATATTATTAATTTAACACAATATGCATGAATGTAGAAAGTAGAAACATAGAGTACAAAAGTCAATCAACAGACCAACTCTGAAACAAATTGTTAGGAGAAAACTCAAAAGAAACTATTAAAAGAGGCATTGTAAAAAGAAAATCTGCCTGCCTGCATTTTGGAAAGAAAGAAAGAAAGAAGGGTCCAGACATTGATACTATGGTGAAAAGTTCCAGTTTTTGCTGAGATGATGTCAGTGTCAGTGTTATGCTCACACTCACATAAAAAACACAGGGGCTATGTGTGAATATCATTAAACAGACTCAGGTTTAGATGACTGTGTTTTAAGCTGCCTATTTGTTGTCACGACAGTCAACATCGTTAGTGACGATAATGAAATCATCTCAGGCATGCAAGAGGTGAGAACATGGTGGGAGGAAATGGGAAGATTTTATTCAGAAATGTACTTCAGCCTCATTCTACTCTTCATCATTGATGTTTTTGTGATATTACATGACACGGTTACAGGACATTTAGAAAAAATATATTTGCTGTTATGAAATGCTCGGTTAAGTGACAAGAACAAGGAACAAACTTTGCCATCTTTAGGTGAAACTGCATATTATTAACATGCAAACCATACTAATGAGTAATTTCTCATTGGCCTTGCTTGATCCTGTTGAGGAACTCAAGGTAATGAGAGCTCACCCTCATTAAATTCAGCGTAGCTGTTAAAACTAGAGCTAATTTAAGGATCTTGGACATAATGCCAGCAAAGGCAGAGCTGTTGTGTGAAGGAGGTGAGGTTTTAGATTTGCAGTCAAAATGCTCTGCAGTTAACTTTTTAGACTCTTCATGCCACACAGTAGCTCTTATCTGACAGTGTTGGACTCAGTACAAGCTTGCATAGGCAGTGTTTAAGAATGTATGACATGAATTATATAGACACCAAACTGGGTCTTTTTAAAATTAAAACTAGATCTAAAATGTCAACATATGGGTCTCACTGTATGCTCTCAACACATACAGTATGCATGCTTGTTGGATATGAATCTGAAAGCCTGAAGCCTACAGCTGTCTATTGTAAAATACTGTTAACATTACTGTGTGGTTACAGTAGTATAGCCTTGTGAATAAAGGAGGCTAAAGCAACAGCGCAACAAGTCAGGGCCAGGCCAGGGGGTGGGGCAAATGATCGAGCCCATTAAACCCAATTTGATTTATCATTGGGCGAGTCTGGCCCGGACATGCTGGCCCATGATACTGAGCAGAAACACTGATTGTCAATGCTTTGAATTGTGTGTCAAAAATGCAGTAATGCTTGTAAGCCCTGCTGCTGTGGGCATGTGTGTGCTGTAAAGTGATGTAATGTCAACCAAACCTGGCCAGAACCAGCGCGTCTGGTCGGGTTGGTTGGGCTGGCCCGGACCGCTGTTAAAAAAAAAAAAAAAAAAAAAAGTCAAATGTGTTGACAGTGACTTTCAGGTCTGGGAATAAAGCTGGCTAAGATGCAGCATATTAAGTGAGATGCATCACATCACATTATCATTGCCTCCCATTCAAGATGGTTTACACTGACAATGGTTGCAGGTGGCTAATGTGGATGGCTTCTTTGATCCTCCTTCTGATGCCCATAATCTCTTGGTTAATTATCACTACTCCTTCCCAAATGATTCTCTAGCCACCCTTAGACCAAAATGATTCTGATGCTCTTTCCCATCTCTGCCCACAGCTGAAGGCTCACGCCGTCTCTAGTGTTTGCCATTGCTTCCGCACTTAATGTCATATACACCTGCTGTCAACTTCTCAGGGAGTGCCTTGTCCTTTGGATGACCCTGAAGTGGACCTTAAGGTGTTCTAAAGGTTTGCGGTAAGCATTGTCTCACTGTGACTCACCAAGGACTCTGGTGAGCACTGCACTGGGATGGAACTGTTGGAGCCGTTGGTGTATTTGTCCCTCAGGGTGTTGCCTCTGGTCAACATCTTAAAAATCTTTTCTCACCAAAGGCCAGAGGGGTGTTATGAACATGCTGGATTTACCAGTACTCTTTGTTACTATTAAAATGCTCGGTGTAGGAGCGTTCTCACCACTGACTTTTTGTGGTTCAGATGATTTGAGGTGAAATTGAGGTACTGCTTTGTGTACATGGACTTCCTGGTTTTGGTATTACCACCCTCATCCACACGAATACCATGTAGTGTTGTCCATATGGGTGACACAATAGCTATGTTCTTGCTCTGCCAGTAAAAGTCTTCCCTACACACAAAGTAGGGTGATGTCCAGAGTTTTCTTATCAAACCATATTGAGGAAAGTGCTGTCCCGCAAGCAGTAATGTTTTTCTGTCACCTCTGCAAGGCACCTGGCTGAATCATACATAATACCCTCTGTACCAGGGACAATGGTTGTGAGCAATGCATTCTTATTGAGTACTTACAGCATAACACCTAGGGATGTAAGCTGTGGGGTAAAGCCTTTCCGCAGGGCTGTGGAGATGATCTTTTCCTTACAATCTTTCAGTCAAAATAACATTTAGGCTTTTCCATAACACTTCCTTTTCACCATGGTCAACTCTCATCAAAACAAGTTAAGGACCCATCATTACTTGTCCCTTGATTAACATGTTACCTAAGAGCCTGCTCTTTCCTTAATTAAGAGCTTCAAGCTTTCACGCTAACCCGTGGCCCTTTGTCTCTAGATTACCTTCACCAAATACTGTTCCAGAGGTCAAGACAGACCCCTTTCAGACTACTCAGTATCACTCCTGAGTATAGCAAAGACATCAGTATCTTCAAATTGTACGGATTAACCACAGCAGATAAAGACGTGTCGGTTGAGCTGCAACCACATGGAAAAAAAAAAAAAAGAAAAGAGAAAAAAAAAATCTCTACTGGTGAAACACTTAAACACTGAAGTTGGGCTTTTGTGCTGTGGAGTCATCTATAGTGCATGAAACATCTACAGATACTGTATGAGGTTCATTAGCAGCCAAAGTTTTGACAGCTCTGACACAGTCAGCTTTGTTCTGGAATAATAAGTCTGAGAAATAAGTCTTTCTTTCCATACTAAAGCACTCATATGCACACAGACACACACGCACAATAAGACTCCAGCTGAGAGTTCTCTGTGCACCAGCACAGTGAAGTTAAAACTCTACATTATATAATACTCATTTTCTCTACACATAAACTTTCAAAATCAAACAGAAAATTGAATTCTCCCAGTTCTCGTCTCAAGTAAATATCATCACTACTACTACTACTTCTGCTACTACTACTACTACTATCACTACTGTAGTGATTTGGGAAAAGATTTTCCCTCAGCATCATCAGACTGATATCTGGAAATCAGGATCTCAAGCAGACATGCTGCCAACTTGTGGTGAATTAATATGAGATGCCCCCCCCCAAAAAAAAAAAAAACAGAACAAGTTAGCGATTTGATAAGTCTGATAACTTTTTAAACTGAGATCAGCTGTATCAGAGAGTGAAGATTTCTTTGACTCACTATCAGCACTGAAGGATGCTGGGAAGTGTCGGTCTTGACTGCAGGTTTCTGTCGCTGCCTCCTGCTTCTGTCTCCTGCTCTTATCTGAGACATGGGTCATCCTGAATCAGCTCATTGTCTATGCGGAAAATAATAGGGCTTTTACTCCTGCACCCAAGGGCACCCAAAATAGTGCCTCTCATTTTACAACTCTGAATTGAATTGACAGAACAGTGGTGCTTTAAGTGACTACTTACACACTCAGCAGAAAAATCGATACAGCTAAATTTCTACGTTTTTGCTGAATAATTTGACACAGATTTAATTTGTAAAATGTGGCAATAAGCTCAGATCACATGATTCGACTCCTTTTGTTTTGTAAATCGTGGCCACCAGCAGTTGACTAACTGACTGCTTCCAATTTGTGAACAGATTGTTATCATCTGGGAGCAGCAGTCCACCCCCCTCCAAAAAAAAAAAAAAAAAAAAAAAAAAAAACACCAACACCTCTCTCTCTTTATCAGCAACGACTGCCATATGCCTTTCTCACCACATACAAAACACAAAGCTAACAGCGTTGTTAGTCATGTTCGCCTTGTCGGGTAGCTGTGCTCCAGGTCATAACATCTGCTCCGTAACCTAGGGAACTGTTCATGTGTGTGTTTGACTGTGTGAGTAGTTTCCTGAGCCAAGTGCATGTTCCATTCATGGTGAGATCTGTTCCTTACTCTCTGCCTCGCAATGTTATCTACCCTGACTCTGATAAGGCTTCTAAAAGTGTGTACATGTGTGCGTGAAGATGTGTGTGTGTATATGAGAGAGAAAGTGGGTGTGTGTACTGCCAAACAGATAAGCCTTCCCTGCAAACCTCTTATTCATGCAGCACCTAACAAGACAAGGCCACAATCACTCTGAAACCATCTTTTACTTGTTTACACTTCAGTATGACCAAAGACAGACTGTGTTTGTTTGTGCTTGCATTAATACATGTTATATGTGCGTCAACCGCTGTGTCGCTATCTGTGGTTACATGCGTGCTCACATGGGCTTTGTTTGTGTCTTGACATATTTGTCTTTTAGCACCGATTGCATGTTTCTGCATTGTGCTGCGTCTGTTCTTCTGTGTGTGCACCCTCACAGATAAGCCTCCCCTGCAAGCCTCTTATTCGTTCAGCGCCGAACAACAACGAGGCTGGCATTACTAATAAACTCAGTGTCTACGCTTTGATATGAGCAACGAATTTAGAGTTTCTCAGAGAGGTTCGTACGGGCAGGGCTGGCGCTTTGTAAGCCTCAACAACATTTACAATTTCCAGGGAGGCACAAGGGTGAGAGAGACAAGGAAAAAGAAAGAGAATTACTTTTTGTTTTCATGGCACCATGCAGAGTATGTGATAGACAGACCATTAACAATATTATGCAAAATGCAGCCTATAGAGCATAAAGGAGTTGTAACACACCATTAATCCATTTCTCAGTGGCTGCACAGAGAAAGAAAATGTAAGATGGTGAGCACTGTGACTAATGCAGGTGTCCTGTTAAGATGTGTCATTACTTCATCTTTCATTAAAAATGTAAGATCATAGTCTTTTTTCTTCTAATCTTCCTTCCAGTGGAGCAACTATGACCAACAGGGCCTTTACTCAGTTGATGTCCCTATTGGGCCACTTTTTGAATGTCCCTACATCACTGACTGATGAAATTACACTGCAATGTTAAGTGATTTTTTTTTTTTTTTTTTTTATGGTTTATATTATTTTATCTTAAAATACAAATCAGTTCAGAAGAAAAAAAAATTGCAACCTCTGCTCAACAAAATTCTCCCTATCTTGCTCATTCATTCAACAAAACCACCAAGACAATTAATTATATATTATATCTGTTTTGTTTTGTTTTTTCTATGAATGAATAGAATAATATGAATGATACATTCTATCATTCACACAAAAAGTTTCAGCCATCTGAAGTTCATTTAGTTATTTATGTAGATGAGCTTAAACAGAATATGGAGCCCACACCCTTTTCCCTACATTTCCACTTTATCTATCCTCGTCCAAGACTTTTATTGTCAATTTTTTTTTCTTGATAGATATGCAAAGTGCCCAGAGCTGTCCTTGGTGCTGAAACATCCAGCTCTTCCTCAGGGCCCTTTGAGAATGCTCTGACACCCCTGTGCTGTCCCTGCCTTCAATTATCAAAATCTCATTAAGCCAACAAGAGTGATTTTGAAACAGTGTCAGCATGAGTCTCACGTTGTAATTGCTGAGATGAGGCTGGCGGTTAGAGTCGGTAAGCAAGAACTGAGAGTCATTCAACACTTCCTTGTTACTGATGTGTGTGCATTACAAGCAGTGACTCAGAGCCACGATGTGTTGTTGTTTTTTTCTTCTTTGAAATACCAAAAATAGGGTTAGAATGGCTTTGTCAACTGTGAGTCTTTGAAATTTAAAATGTAGCATGAAGTTTGCCAGATAGAGTGGACTGACTGTACCGCAGAAAGAACAGGGTCTTCAAGTTTTCTAAAGTTGATCTGTGATTTACCACCAGATGCTGCTGCAATGTGATCTGGCAAAAGTTCAACTTTAACAAAGTTTTGTGTTACAATAGCCTCTCTTCAGTATGGTATGAGACTTGCTGAAGTAGGAAAACATGTATTTTCTGCAAATGCGGTGGGGGAAGAAAAAAAGTGTGCAGCCAAGAATGATCATGATTGTACAGAAAGTTTCAGGTTTGGCATTGACTTGGTATGACTTCAGCAGACATCACTGAAAAAGTTAGAGTATAGAGGAGGTAGCGAGTGGGAGAAGAACAGCGGTGTGTCAGCTCACTATGCTCCAGTTTCTGATGAGGGACTCCGGTGGAATAAAACCTAAATATACAGTAAAGCGACAATGAACCAAACCATAAAGTCATTTATCTAGCTCACGAATACATTCATGCCTTTAACACTGATGCCATGTGCAGCTATGACTTCCTTTAATTCCATTGCTTTTTCATACATGTCCCTATTTGCTTTTCTATGTCACTGGCTGTCAAGACAAAATGGTGCTTTGTCTTGACAGCCTCACAAAAAAAAAAAAAAAAAAAAAAAAAACGTTTATCATCATCACAGGATGTTTGGCCATGGTGCCTACACCACTGCACCACTATAACAGTGATGTATCTATAGTGATACCACTGTGAAAATCTGTATGACAGGCTGGAGAAACCCTATTAATACCAGGGACAGTTCTCTTGTTACAGTAATTGACTTCCCCTCGGTCTCTGTTGGCAAGAGAGAGCACAATATGAATGGAAAGAACATCCCCTGCACCAAAGTATGTGCAGAAAAACAGTGGGTACATTCTTGTGATGATGAGTGGTTAGTGCTTTCGTATTGTATGCTTATGTTAAATCTTTTTTGCTAGACTTGCAGGACTGAGCTATAAGAGCTTAGACTGCAACATTATCTCACGCTAAGCTAGTGTGACAGTGCATACTGCAGGTCACCAGCCACACCAACAGCTGTCAGGCTGAATTCAGACACCAAGGTCCTGAGAGATAAATGATCGCATCAGCACACTGACACAGTGGCAATGGTAATGTCCTAATGTATCCTCTTTGCCATCTTAGTGTGTGTTAGCATGCTAACAGAGACGTGATAATGAACCCAAACTCAATGTCGACCCACTGATGGTTCCGCTGCACTAATTACATTTGCCCCTGATTTTGGTGGGAAAATTAAGGAGTTATGGCACATCATCTGGAAAACATGAATATGTGAATATTGTGAATGTTTCTTGGACAATTTCCAATTGGTAAAGATCTTTCTAATAAAACAAAAATGTCAACATTGTCCAAAGGGAAACGACAACCTAAGTCATTCAGTAAAATAACCAAGGACCAACTGATATTTGAATATTGCATCAATTTATGTATATGATGCAATGTACAATAGAGGCACAGGGGTCACCAGGTCAGTATGGTACATCCTCATTGGACCATGTATGCACGTCAAACATTTCATGGCAATCAATTCACCAGTTGGTGACAGATTTTTGTGTGGATCCGATTAGTTGAAGCATCATGAAAATTTTGGTTTGTAGCAGAAAAGCTATTTGATGTATAGATTTAATGAAAGGAACTGTGAAAGTGTGAAAGGCAATGTTGTCATTTCATTTTGTGTCAGAAGTCAACATCTTGACAACTATTCAAGACATTTCTTTGGAAAACAGCAATAACAATGTCAACATAACTGAACAAGTGCCAATAAAAATTCTGTCAATAGCAATTTCTCCCTCTGTTCTCCTCTTACTTGTCATCTTATCTCCGTATCACTCTGAAACACCACTTACAAAGGTAATGTATTCCACTCAAAGTGGCTACCTGTAGAGCTGCTTCAACAAAGGGATATTTTGACATTTTGACTTAGAGTCAGTTTACTCTTCACCACATACTCGCCAAAGTGGCAGCAGAGTGTTTTTTTCCACTTTTCATTTAAAGACTTAAAAAAACAAAACAAAACATTGAAACAAAGGAGATGGAGTCACAAGATCTCAGCATGTTCTTTGCTATGGTCTGTTTGTTCTCAGACTGTTTGTGATCAGCTGAAAAATGTGACTAAGGATTGAGATAACCAGTCCAGCACCCTGCTGCCCTTTAATTTTATTACAGGGGAGCAGGGTGTCACCCTGCTCTCTACCCCTGCTGAAAATTCGATGAGAAGCTAAAAGGCTACTACTCTGCCACTGACCTTGACGTATGACCTGTTTATTGAGGTGTTAAGGTCGTGTTTGGGCAGAGAACACACAAACACACATCACTGTGTGAGACCGTGAAGAAGCCAACTTAAACATCTCAAACAAAAAGGGAAAAAAACTGCATATTCATATTGTCCAACTGCGGATCCTTGTACCCGAAGCAATGCAGATTGTTTTCCCTCAGGATTGTCAAAAGCTGGTCACTTTCTTAGTCTGCCTTTCATCTGTGGTTTTACATATTCACTCCATCTGCTCAAGAGATGTAGCATGAGCATGCACTCAGACACAGTTCTTGGTTCAGGAAACTCCCACGCCAACACAACATTACTGTCTTGGTAAAAAATGGAAGACTTAAGCATAGAAATTACTGTTCTGGTCTACACAGGTAGTAGAGCCTGTCTACACAGGACTCAAGAAGCTCTCACAGCAAAAGAAACAACACACTTAGACCTGAGATTCAAACCTCATCACCCTGAAACTCCATTGTAAATATATTGCTGCTGAAGTCTTTAGTGTCAGTTCCTGCCCTGCTACTGTTATCACTACACTGGGTGGATGAACATTATCTACTGTTTAATACATAGGGCTGTGATTAAAGGTCTGTCTGTATTCATAACTGAACTGACAGAGCTAAGAGAAGGAGTGGGGTCATTACAGGATAAAGGAGATAGTAAATTAAACCAGGAGAACTTCTCTTCTAATCTATTTCCCGTTCACCTCTTCCATCCTCAACTTTACTTTTTTATTCACCTTTTTACCCCCCTCCCCCAGAAGTGGTAGATTTCCTCCCTCACTCCATGTTCCTTGTTTCTTTGTGTTAGCTCCCACTGTTTGAGAGGTGATTACTCAGCATGACTGGCTGACAGAGAGTCGAAAAGCTGCTTGATTGATTGATTGTCCGGAAAGACTGTTGGTCAGAAATCACTTCACTCCAGGGCCAGGTGAGGCTTTGCATCAGCGAGGAATAGACCTGGAACAATTCATGTGGTGTTCAAGAGGTGACATCGTTATTGTTATTCAAATCAAGAAAGGCCTCATAAATCTGCACAGCATCACAGGAGGGCTGGACTCGCTTGAATGTAGTGTACAACCTTTCTGTCCCCACTTTCTCAGAGCTGCTACACACTGGACTTCAATCACAGGAAGTCAAACCATATTCCTAATTTCCATCTATGACAGGTGACAAATCTATGTGAGCAGACAAGCTGTTCCTTTCCCAAAACACTGGGTGACAGGGTGTGGTCATAAACATGGGCTTTACACAGAGGAGAAAAACATACAGAATGAGGTGAATGAGAGTCTCTCTGTGTCATATTACATTTCCACTGAAACTATAAGTGTAGGTGAACACATGCTCTGGATGGGACTGAAGAAAATAAGAAAAGAAATCTCTGACCAACACTGATAAAGAGGCACAAATCCAATCTTTTACACATGATATTGTTGTGGTGTTTTTCCTTTTGTCTTGCACAGTCCCTAAATGCAAATCAAGCAAATCTAGGGCTAAGCACACAGGTCTGCTAATGAAGAGCAGTTGCAGCTGTCTGCTCCTCATGTCTGCACCGAACAGAGGAAAAGTTTCCACTTCAGCATGGAACTGTCAGATCTCATCCCATTTTAGTTCCATCTATAAGTGACTGACAACGTGAGATCATTGGAAAGCACAGCAGCGTGCAAGTGTTTTTTTTTGTTTTGTTTTTTTTTGTAATTGTTAATTGTTTCCACAACATCTGCACATATCTGAGTACAATATGGTTTCTCATTGTTTCTTAATACTGATTATTGATCATGATGTGCACTATTGCCTTCTTGACCTGGTCAGCCTTATGAAAGAGATCTTGGATCTCAAGGAGTTAATTACCTGGTTAAATGGAGGCAAATAAAAATAAATTTAAAAAAATGCATCACTCCAATCAAGGATGGGGTTAAGCTGGGAGACACAGGCACGTGGTTAAGATGAAATATGCAATATGCTGATATTATTTCTTCTGGAGAGCTGCCAAGATGCATTTCTAAAATTAAATAATAATGAAAGAACGCACATTTCTCCCTCTTTTGAAATCTAGATGTTGATGCCACTTGTTTGTCTGCCTCATTGTGCCCTTGACCACTGAGGGCAACCACAGACAGTTATGTTTTTTTTTTCCTAAATTCTGCTGAAACCCTGGATTCCTTGAGATTTCCATACAAGCAAGACCCTGTTGGATACATGGGGTGTGCAGAAGTTTAACAGTCAACCACACACTGACAGATAATTACAGATGATGTAGAGGCTCCAGAGTAGGGCTGCAAAGTTTATGTTTCCTAAATCTATTTTTTTTTTTTTTTTTTTTAAGCACATTTAATAAAATCTCTTGCTGTCTACATACTTGTTTTACCAAAACAGCAACCAGAGTGTGGACAGAATCACTGCAAGAGAGAGAGAGAAAGAGAAATGACAGAGGGACAGAAATGTGTCACATACATAAACACACAACAATTAGATACAGCTGTGCATTAACAAAGGCAGGAAATGATGCATCAGATGTGTTAGGGTGTTTGTACGTGTGATTTGCTTTGTTTTCCTTCCGTCTGTTTTGTTCCTGTATTCCAATTTCCCTGATTGTTGTGAGCAAGTGAATGTCAATGATTGGCCGTTTTTTTTTTCTTTTTTCTTTTTTTTAATAATAATAATACCATCAGGTATCGTAGTACAAAAACAAAAACAAACAAAAAAAAAACAACAACTGCCCTCCCAAGTAGTAGCAGGGACATCACCAAAATGAATGGCACTACATGAGTGTGGGTCAACTATTGGAACGCAGCTGCATCCATCACAATATGGTTTATTTAAGTAAATGACAGCAGAGGTAAATTAGCATATGGCCTACAAATGATGAAAGACCGCAGTGCCATCAAGGTGAACCTAAAGTGTTGACCAGAATTAGAGAAGACAGGTCTGACAGATGATGCTGTCAATCCATCCACAGAGTACTGTACTGTATGATCAATCTGAAGGGATTGCCATTGATTTATTTCTGAATATCTCACATAGTCTGTATACAAATCCATATTATTGAGAATCATTGCCCTGCAGGAGGGGGACACTTGTGCACACTTCTGCTTTAAAGCCCATGAGTGCCTTTTTGTGCAGGAGAGGGATAGACTCTTAGCTCCCAGACTTGACTTTAGAGATGAATCCTTAGCTGAGCGATGAGACTTTAAGAGATTATAAGAACCATTTATCTTCATTGCCAGCACATTACGGATCTCTTGCCTCAAGCATTTTGATGATTGGATGCATCTGCGCGCTGACTTACAGATCTACGCCCTCTGCCAACAGCAGCTGAAGAAGGTAACGGCTCAAACAGCTCTTTACACATTTATTTCAAATGGTAAACCAGCATTAGGGCCATGGTGAAACACAGAGCTATAATTGACATGTTAATGAAACATCAACTCAAAAATAGATGGAGTTTTGCATCTCGGATCTTATCAACATGACTGCTGCTCTCAGAAGAAGCTAATACAGAGAGGGCAAAATGCACCACCCCAATACATCTTCATTATCATCATTATAACAATTGCTACTTCCACGAAGTCTCCAACTCCTCCTAGTTCAAGGCAGAGCTGAACCCATGTGCAGTCTTATTTACAACAACACAGACACGTGTGGAGTTATCTAAAAAGCAGAAGTCACAGTAATCCAGGAACGTAATTTCCAGTCATTTGAAGCCATCCTCCTTAGTGACTGACCAAAACCTTATCTGGTCTGTTTATCGTGCATGTGAACTGTTATTAGTGTGGCAGGCTGTAATTTCACTCAATATCAAATTCTAATCGTTGATAGTTTGATTTTTCAAGTGGGAATTCTTTCTGTGTGTTCACATCCTATTACTGACCATGTATCTTCACACATATTGAGCAAGGAGAGATTCACACTCTACTGAAAGCCTTTTATACAGACAGGATGATAGCAACATATTCTTTAACCAGACTGCGAAATCCAAATTTTCCAGCTCAATAGTAGCCACAGAGACAACGCCCCCCCCCCCATGGCATTCACTGAACCATACAAGAGGTACTTCAGTAATGCAGCCATTGGCTGTAAATGACTGATTGATAGTGACCAGCTCTTCATCAGTACTGGTCACCAGTAATGACAGTGCACCCTTCAGACTGTGGACACAGCTGTCAGTCGTGACAAGTGATCCCTCAATGCTACCATGCTGTCATTTTCTCTGTCAGTCTGTGTTGATCAGTCAGCAACCATATACACTATGTGTGCTACTGTCTATTTGCTTTTAACAGGTACTAGTCAGCCTTTGGACTAGAGAGTGGCTAACCCTGACCTGCCAGGGGAAACCTGAATGCACGTGGACATTAGAAGCTTCAAATGAGAAGTACTCATCCTGACTTTCATGTAGAGGGTGGGTGCATGGGTGGGTGCATCTGCATCTGCATAGGGCTTTGTGTGACGTACATTTCATCATCTGCCTATAAGAGTCTGTAGTCTGTGTGGATTCACAAAGGCTGTTCATCTGTACTGTACTTCACATGTTTAAAAGAATCCTCTTACACAGATGCCCAGTGTCTCGTAACAGGACCCATCATCCATGTCTGTTACAGAGGCCTTCACTGACAGTGAATATCTGGGGAAATAAATCACTGCTCAGACATCAAATAATACCATTGGTGCTGATTCAAATGCTAATCTCCTAGACAGCAGAGTTTCTGTCTCGACGTGTTCCAGTTTTCCTTCTGACTGCAATTTTCATTTCAAGGTGATGGATTGCATCGAAAATGTGCGGCCACAATAAATAACTTTCTCCCTATTTTGAAACTTGAAATCAGGTTTACTTTACTTTCCTTCTCTGGTGAGATAGATTAGGGAGGCGCTTAGTGATTTACAAAGTCCCTCCTGCCTCGACTGTCTTTGTTATTCTGTTGTTAAAGGTCAAACATGGGAAGTTTTCAAAGGGGTACGAAATGTGTCTGGCCATGTCAAGACACACCCATGTAACTTCTGTCTTTGAAACTTTGTTAGAGTGTATTTAGGAGGAGTTCTAGATGTGTAGTCAATTTAAATAATATATATTTTCAAAACTCAAAAATGTATGACAGGCACGATGTGACTGTGGCAGAGTGTTTTTTCCTCTGTGTCTCTTTGGCTCATCCCTGCCTGTTTCTCTGACGGTAAATGGATTCAGAGGTACAATTAGCATTAATCTACCATACAGCACAAATAAATGACTCCTAATAAACTCCACTGCAAGATGCTGCAACAGACTGCACAATGAGATACACTGATAGGGGCCAACAATCCCACACACACACAGTGTGCTCTTTGAATTTCAATAGTCTTTTATCCAAACAGCATTTCCTTGCATAACTGAAACCACACATAAAGCAGCTAAACAAAAACCATATAATGAGAAACAAGAGTTCATGAACACCACTCAGCTCAACAACACACCTACAGTAACAATATCAAACAACAGCACTTTCATTATAAACATCAAGTTATAAGATATAGCAATGCAAAAACAAGATAAAAAGACAACTCTGATGCAAACACCAATGATCAGAATCCAATATGGCAGCAAGTCAACAGCATTTTGCAACATCATCCTTTTGATGACAGCAACAAGCCAAAAATCACATCAGATTTAATAAACAAAACTGACTTACCTGCAGACGGTGACAAAGTGAAGAACTGGCATGAAAAAAAAACTCACAAGATCCAATCTAAGGCTGAACTCAAGCATGAGGAAACATTACGAGAAGAGAGTCCAGACAAAGCAGGACACAACAGATCACTTGACTGAGAAAACAAGAAGCACACAGACACCTGCTTCTTCTTCTTAGGTTTTTTGGCAGGCTACAAACCAATCAGGAGAAAGGATAGTCTACAGGTGAATCACATAAGGGCGGGGCAAGGAAAATGTTGGAGGGAAACAGGAGAAACACAGGAAGTAAAACTAGCACCAGAAACACCAGGAAAGCCACTACAAAATAAAACAGGAAATCTCTTGCTTAAGTTCCAACTTCATTCTAACACAACGTCACTGGCCAACCTTAAATACATGTTAATATTTTCATGTCTGCAAGTATAACACCATCTCAAATTAAAAGTTTAGAAGAGCAGGACAAAGGTGTTAATCACCCTTTGAGGGCATACAGGACAGCTGTGAATAGGACTGCTAATGATGTTCTCATGTGTTTCAGAAGCCATGGTTGGATAACACTGTATGTTCTCTAAAGATTCACAGATATGCTTAATGCTGAAATGCTAAAGAACTGCTGAAAAAAATCACACCATACATAATACAGCCCCATGCAACCTCTTTAACACATGAAGGCATCCAGAGCTTGACAGTCACGCAGTGTCACTGTGTTCTACGATCCCATGCAGTTTTGATAGGTACAGTATTACCAGGGGGGGAGTAAATAAGAAAAATGTATAAATCAGGAGGCAACAGAATGAAGCTGTAAACAACACTGACACAAACTGATATGGTGAACCTGTTAGTTGCTTATTCACACATCCAGCACATACAGATCCACATTTGTCTGGAGTCGGAATTGACTTTTAGTTCAATACTCAGTCTTTTAGCTGTTTATTTGTTTTTAAAATATTATTACCAACTCCTGAGGGTGATATCTTTCTCTTTAGCTGCTAAATGTTTCACCATGTGCAGATAGTATACACTACTGTGGGATTAAAGCTTTTTTGTCCCAAAGCACTTGCAGAAATTGAAAAAAACAAAAAAAAAACTGTAAGACACAACGCTAATAAAAAACCAAGATTAACATCCCAAATTGCACAAGATAAAATGGTGAAATAAAAGGAGAAACAGTGATCACAGATGGAATATAAAAAAAGAAAATCCACAATAAAACAAACCAAATTAGAAATGTTTAATTGGATACATTTGGAACCTTGTTGTTTTCCCGCTGCCTCCACCACCCTTCGTGTCATCCCATCTGTCAGGCCTCTCTTCCCAGTAAAGGTCAGTTCTCTAGTAGCAGCCTGCATATTGATTGCTCAGATTGGCTTGGCACAACAATCATATTTCAGCCCACTCCAACAGCTCTCAAAGTTTCAAATAATGTCACTCCACAAAATATTGATTAATCGATGTTTCATAATCCAGACACTTACTCTATAAAACAGCTTAGAACATTATTCAAAATCCAAAAGATTTCAACATGCAGCAGTTTGATTTGACAGGGACATTTATTATTGAGTCTAGAGCTCTGATGCCCATTGTGCTCTGTGAAAAGGTTTCATTTTAATTATGTGTGAACTTAAAATAGGACAGAGTAAAAAAAAAAAAAAAAACATGCAAAAAACACAAAACAAATGTAATCTCCCAAAGTGTTTTTGAGTGAGTCCTTGTCCTGATTATGAAAAGAGGGCTGTTGTAAACTTAATTATCTTTCACTTGAAAAGCAGTGAAGTGATGTGTGATGAGGACATGGTGTTAGCCTGATACACCAACCACTCAGTTTCATTCTAACAACTAACTGCTGCTATGAAGGTCACTTCTTTTACAGGTGGACAATGCAGGTGCATGAGTGCACTGCACAGAGACAAAAACATACTTATACTGACACAGTTTGTCATTCTGTAGAGTTTTAATAAACAATTAAGGCTGGTGAATATTATGAGATGTGCTAGTGCATTTATGCAGTATTGAGACAGACAGCCAGATAGATAGATAGATAGATAGATAGATAGATAGATAGATAGATAGATAGATAGATAGATAGATAGATAGATAGATAGATAGATGAAATGTAAATGTATCTGTCACCCACACAAACTCAGACACATACACACTTTCAGGCTGCAATGTGACTTTGCCAGTTATTAAATTCAACTTCATCAGTGACACGGTGTTGGATGAAGAGACTCTTTGTAGACGTTTATGTTTCACATCAGACTAATGTGCACATGACTTTTTGCTTTCTCTTGATGCCACTCATCACTTTGTGTCCAGTTTGTGGCAGCAGTTGAAGTCCCTTCCAATAGAATTTGGGTTTGTGGTGATACACAAGAGAGCCTGGAGCAGCAAAAAAGAGCCTCTACAGAAAACTGCCTGAGTCAAATTTAAAATTAATATTGGCTGGATAACCAGAAGAGACTGTATAAGCAATCAATCAGTCTGGTCGAAATAAAGTTTAAAATTCCACAAAACTTTTCAACAAACTCTTCTAACAGACAGATTAACACTTTTTTCTCGCTGCTGGCATCAGCCACTCCAACAATGAACTGGCTATCACCAGTCAGTATTTCCAGTTCAGTTCAGAGTGTGTTTGTGGGTCGCTCTAAGTGAAATTGGCCTTGTAGAATTTTAGATAAATTCTAAGTTCATGCAGGTGTTTCATCATCGGTAAACTGAAATCAACAGGTTACAGTCTTTATGGACCCGAAACATGCTCAGCCTGAATAAGACATGTGCTTCAGCAATACTTCCAATTGTAATGAGAGCAATGTTGTTATACACACACTGGACATAGACGTGGCTGGAGCGGTCGTGTCAAAGGGACACCGCCACACGCTTCACATGAACCAGCCTCGATGTTGTGTGTGTATTAATATAGACAGAATCAGCAGCATGGAAGCAGAATTGGTAGAATTGGTTTGGGGTTCGACTGAGAGTCTGTCTGCTGTGTGAGCTGTGCTCCACGCAGTAATAGTCCATCACAAACTCTGCATGAGGCACATTTCAAACCTCTCACTCCATCTTTGCTTGTCCTCCCTGTCTCTGATTTTCTCCTGTCTCCCCCTGGTCCCTTTTTCTCCTTCTCGTTTCATCTCCTCTTTTGCACGATCTTCTCTCTCTCTCTCTCTCTCTCTCTCTCTCTCTGAGTGTGATGACTGATGCTGACAGGAATTGCAAGAATTTATTACTTTTTACATGTTCTTTGTTGCTATCCTCACCAACAAGGACTGGTGATGGATTTATGCTGTTGTACACCTTAAGTGTAGACATTGCGGATAAAGTAGCATTCACAGCTGGTGAAGGTGGAAGCAGACATGCATAGTTAGTGTCTGGCTCTTTCCACATAAAGCACATAAAGAGCTATGACATGCTGCCACACAGTCACTGGATGAGTTTAAACTGGGCAAAAGTGACACAGTTTCCCAGTGTTTGGTCCCAGAGAGTTGGAGGATGAAAAGCATCCATGTGGATTGTCTTGGATTTGAAAGAGCTCCCAGTGCTCTTGGGTATGGCAAATGGTTAATGCCTCAGTATTACCACCGCTGTCTTCCTTCTGATAAGCACGAGAGCTTAAAGGGACTAAAGGAGCACATAATTAATTCCCCAACTTGGTGCATTTGAAGAAACGCAGTTGAGCTGTCCTAATAAACAATATCTTGAGTGATTCATTCAGCATGTTGCAAGGGCACCTGGGCAATGTTAATCTGTATTGATGGAAACAATGACAAATATATACATATATATGAATTTGCCCCTGTTTTTGGATTTGGTTTGTTTTCCCTGTTGTTAAAGTTCATTTGTGTGCATCAATAGGCAGAAAGAACATGCTACAACCTAGATCTGGTCTGACCACAGGATCCAGTTTGGGTTAAGCAGCTTCCAGACAAACAGAATCGATGAAGGTTTGACCTGGACTGGCAATCTTTCCCACTCATGTTTGGGCAGACAGAACCTAACTAATTAGGGAGGTGAACTTTCTAGGGTAACTTTAGGGGATTTTTGGTTTATTGTAATGTAAAAAACTATGTAAAAAGAAACCAAACCAAGAAAAAGAATGAGTTCACCGACTCATGCAGTGATTCAGACCAACCAACAACCTCCGGGTTTACTGTAAGACATGGGGCAAATATAATATGGTTATTTGACACTACAGTTGAACAGTTAATCAATTATTATCCAAACTACAAAATGGTCAAGTGAAACAACTGTTTCATTCTTGTTCTATAGAGGTGTTCCAACCAATCCACTCTTTAGACATAAGGGGTTAAAGATTTCCAGTGTGAAATAATGTAACAATAACTATTCTGACTGAAAATGACATATTTGAATATGCGCCAAAATAATACATTTTTTAATATCCTCCAGCCCTGATAGAACCTGAAATTCATTGAAAGATTTAACTACTTATGCTGATATATTATAAAACTTTATCATTATGTTCATTTTTTCCCCCACTGAGAATTAAATACAAGAGCTGTGGAAATGGATTAATGCAATTTTAACTGACTGGTGATAATTCCCACTCATGGGCCAGTATGTGTATTGCCGTCCAATGCCCTGCAGAAAGCATTTCAGAGGGAGATAACTCTCAAAAGCCCACATCATAAGAGATAGCTGAGGCAGAGTGTGAGTAGCTGCAGGTGAAGGTGAAGGAGTGACTGAATGGGCACCGATGTGCTTTGAAACCAATGAATTGGTCATGTATACCAGAGTGGTTTAGGATGTGGGCACAGACCGTCCTCTTTACCACTCTAGGGACCAGTCCTCAATTCAGCAGCCTGACCCTGTCGGGCTCCAAGCTATGAGCAGATGGCTCGAGCTGGTCCTCCTTGCAGCAATCACTTTATCACTATATTTACCTGCAGTACTGCTCCCTACATGCAGCACTTGACATTTGAGCCATCTCTGCAAATCAAGGGTGATGAGGATGACATGGAGCTTCATCCTCTGCGTAATGGGGCATCCAAATATACCACAGTGCAAGTGTGATTTCTTTCACACCTGAGAGAGGAGCATTGAGAGAAAATATCATTTAAGTCATGTAACAAAGTGTTAAAGGGAGAGTCCGTAGGTTTACTCATTGTAGTTTGTAAACACAGCATTCAAACTGGGTCCCTCCTCTCGGGCTCAGCCTAAGGACAGTAGCAGCAGAAGCAGTTGTCAGGACTGCAAAGAAAACAAAAGCAGTCCAAGTGAAGCGCTGGCCGTCGCTGGCATCAGGAGCCTCGAGGGATATGCTGCGACAGGTAGGAGAACCATCACGGTGAGCACAGAAGCGGGTACTAGCAGGGGGACTCTGCAGACACAGTCACCACCACACGTTAGTAGAAGCCCATAGGTGATGATTAAGCAGGATTTCTTTTGTGTAAGTATTTTTTTTTTTTTTTTAGGAAAATCTTGCAGACTCCCTTAACAGCAACAGTACTTGATGTTGTAAACAATGTGTGTTTCATTTTGAAACAACAAAATAAAGTATGAAGAAGCTGTCAAAATCAAGAGAAATCTCAATCTTGAAAGTCTTGCAGCATTATAAAAAAAAAAAAAAAAAACAGGTCTGGTAGTCAAAATGTTCTTCTGCTGACTGCAAGGTTTGTAGCTCTTTCATGAAGTTGATCGTGCACTTACAGTTTCAAAACAGTATCTGAAAATTCTTCAAAAACACAGCACTTCAAGCTCCAGAAGCTTATCCACCCTTAGGACAAAGCAAGACATTATAAGCTGTGTGCAGTTCAAAGCAGCGAAGGAATTCACAGACCTGTGCAGACCTGTACAACATGGGAGAGCCAGCTCCTCAGATCAGAACTCCACCTACTCGACACTCATTTGACAGAAGCAATTTACTGTGGACATTTTGAGCAAAGACTGATGGTTTGAAAGAGGGGGTTGGTCTTATACACCTCTTATCAGCCACTTAACATCCATTCTCACTTGACTCGTGCAACCTTAATGACTCACCAGTGACCTCAGTGACTCCCTAGGTGTTAATGACCCCTCAAGATGTCAAATACCTAGCAGTGAGATGGAAGCGAAGAAGTCTTTAGGATCACTTTCCTGACGTATCTCAATGACTGAGAATCACCGCAGACATGTTCACTATAACTCTGTCAGTTAAATGGTGACGGCTGGACTGTGTTAACCTGGGTTTCTTTTTTTGAAATGTTCAGAGAATACTGCAGTGGTTGCATTTTAGCATTTAAACAGGCTATTTATTTCCTCTAGGTGTTCTCCCTTATTTTTGGAATAGTTCTCCGAGCGTGAAAAGAAAAGTGGCTGTAAACATGACACAGCATCTTTTGGAAGTATTTTTTTGAATAAAAACTGGCTCAAAAACAACAACAACAACAACAAAAAACAAAACAAAACACACACACACACACATACAAAAAAAAGTCAAGCAGCAATCACACTTCAACTCACACCATTAGCACATGAAGCAGATTCTCATGTCAGTGTGCCAAACAATTATACATCTGCAAACTGCTTTCCATCGCTCCGAGGTCCGTATGCTAAAAAACTGATCATAGTGCTTATTTCCTACCTGAAGTCAAAAGCAAGTGGACTAGTACAATTTGCTTAAGTGCATTTTAGTAGAATGACTGGAATTAACATAAAACTTCAGGGCTATAATAAAATAAAAAACACATTACCATATCACATATTCATGGAGACATGCAGCTGTGATTCAAGCAAATTGTATTTAGCCAACAATAACAACAATATAGCTCACAAATATACAGGTTTATGTATATATGATAATATTGTTGACAGTAGGTTAACACATCCATCTTATATAGGACTCAAGGACTGAGACGTGTGATGATAGACATTATTAAAATGAATGAGAAACTAGAAAAAACACGATCAAATATGAGATAAACTTGAACACATTATTTGATAACATGTTCTTCTATATGAAATCTCAGTTTTTAAATATATGTACATATACAAATTTTACTATTATGGGTGACACCAGTGGTATGATGATATAGGTGTAATGGATTCTGGTCTCCTGTTGGTTTTCTGTTCTGAAATAAAAACCAAACCATTGTAGGATTCAGCTCGTCGACACTGGAAAACCTGACTGGCAGAGGTCCATAGTTCTCTCCCTGCAGCAGAACGCCAAACTCGCTCGCCCTGAGACACAGAGAGAGAAGAAGCTGGCGAGGTAAATGAATAACTACACACTCAGTTTCGAAGTGAGGGATTCTTTTGGCCTAATTTAGCATTGTGATGTGATCTGATTTGATGCAGCAAAGCAGACGTGGAAAAATGTGCCAGCTAAAAAGTAAATGAATTCAGAGCTGCAATTAGCACTAGTGTGCCAAACAGCTCAAATTAATGAATCATAATAGACTCCACCGCAAGATGTTGCAACAGACTGCACAGAGAGAGAGAGAGAGACAGACAGAGAGAGAGAGAGAGAGACAGAGAGACAGAGAGAGAGAGAGAGAGAGCATCTTTGCTCTTTATCTCCATCCTATTTGTGTCTCTGCTTATCTCCCTCTCAGGTCTCCCTCCTTAGTGCTCCCATCGCTCCTCTGCCTCCTATCGCCCTCTCTCACTTTTGCTTGCTGTGTCTCTGGAGGGGGACAGAGGGGCAGGGGAGAGGAGGGGAGGGACGTTTAGAGGAAGTCGCATCCTGTCAAATAAAGCTGCTTATAAATCTGCTCAACACTTTGTTTCCATTGTCTCTGGATAATTGTGTGTATTAGCTCTGAAGGGAGTTATTGCTCATGTGTATGTCTGTGTGTGAGTGTGTGTCTGTGTGTGCAGATTAGAAACTGCAGGTGTCTGCACACTGAGAAAAAAAAAATAAAACAAAACAGTATTGAACTAGATTATTCATGCTTGCATAGCTCTACAGGCTTCATTTGTGAGGTGAGAGGGAAAAAGAGAACAGAGAAGGTAAAAAAAAAAGATTAAAAAGCAGATGAAGGGGAAGAGAAGCACAGAGTAGAAGGAGAAGAGGAATGGATGGCAGCTGACTTTGTGCTTTGTGCGTAAACTAGCTGACATGGCTGTAAACATCTGGTGTTCGTTAGGTGTTTCACACAGTAGTGCTTTGAGCTAAAAGCTGTAATCATCATCACAAATATGATGATGTTCCTGAACGTGGAAACATTTCCTAATTAGCACCAAACACAAAGCACTTAACAAATTTAAAAAAAATGGAACTGATGTGGGATGAAAGATGTTTTTACATACGCACAAGTGCACACGTGTGAACAGGTCAAATGAGACCAGGTGGTCGGTTCAGTTCACCTCAAGTGCCTCTACCTGTGCAATGGGACTGTAAAATTCTCCTGGTTCACTTTAGTTTTACATCTCACTGTTGTATCTTTGCTCCATCGTTGACAATTTGACATCAATTTGATCTGAAGAAATCAGAACTGTGCTTCCCCATGAGACACCCAGACATTGCCTGTCTTTCTTCCTGTCTCGTTCACACACAAAAACACACACACTTTCTCTCACAAGGTTGTATTGTTAATGATAATATTGTACTGAGGTATCCTACATTTAATAGTGTCATGGTTACTGTTGAAAAAAGAAAACATCTCAACATGAACACAAAGCATGGTGGTATATATTGCCTGGTTAGTAACTGTACAAGCCTTCTCACAAAGTGTTGTGGAACACTGAGCCCACTATATATCATCATTCTCATACACTCAGACATTACTTCAGAATGGCAAACTCTATATAAAGTTGCTGTAGTCTATACAGTGAGTGATGAGTGAATTCAGACACAGTTCAACATGTGGATAAGACAAATATGGGAGCAGCCATCTTGTTCCCAGTGAAAGCTACCCATAATCCAAAGTACCAGTCCCTCTGATGGTCCTACATGTGAACCCTCAGATGAGCAGGCTACCACTCTGAGGCCTGCATGTTGAGTCTGAAGGTTGTGAGCAGGGGGAACAGTGAGCCTCACTCTCTCTTACATCTGCCTAAAACTACTGGACAGTGTCTGAAGCAGCTGTCGTTGTTGTTGTTCCCAAAGCCACTGTCGGAAGACACAAAACTCCTCAGAAAACCACAAACTGACATTAGTCGAATTTCCTCTTTGTGTGTGAAAAAGAGAAATGAGACATGGCATTGGTTCACTGGTGAGAATTACAGGTGTAGGTGTGTTTTTCAGTTTTGGCCAGAACCAGGCCAACATTCACCCCTGCTCTTAGTCCACACAGACACACACACAGGGATGGTATTGATCTCTTCATCTGACTGAACAGTGAATACATCAGTGGTATAACTGCTCTTTTCTGATGAAATAAAGAAATGACTGGTGTCACAGACACAGACACAGCGACCCCAGTGAAACAAATTCTTCATAGGCTACCTCCACTGTCATGAACACTCCTTAAATGTATCCTCTACAGTGCAAAGTAGCTTTCTGTTTTTTTTAATACCAGCATAAAGAATTCAGCTGTAGAGCAACACAGGAAACATATTCCACTACACACATCCAAAACCATATATTAGGATTATTATAAGGCAGAGCAGCTGAATGCATTCACCAAATAATATGTTTTGCGAAGGTCTCTCTCTCCCCCATGAGCCTTCGCTCTGCATAATATCTCCATCTCAATGAGCAGGTGAACTACACCAGCTTCCTGTCCCGAAGTAAAAAGAGGAATCGGCGCATAGCAATTAATGCTCATGAAAGCTGTTTATGCTGCAGTGGGAGCATTTAAGTCTCCCTGTGGATAACATAGAAAAACAGATAGCCACGCAATGGTAACGCATCTTGGTTTGCGAAAGTGTGTATGTGTGTGTTTTAACATTGTCGTCAGGTACACCGAGCCCCACTCAGAGCTTGTTTTGCCCCAAGGACCAGGTGAGATATTCACAGTTGCAGTTTACCCAAATGTCTGTATGTCAACATGCGCCGCTGCTGTGCTGTTGCTGTATACCAATGAGCATCTAAGAAATATCATCGAAATTCCATCTCAAGAAACCTCATCCATACATAAAGACACTTTCCATAACCAGTGGGGCAAAGGGAAGAATTTTCTTTTAGATTATCAGCTTCATTATTTTTTGAACACATGAAAGACGATGTGAGCTGAATAACCTGACTCTAAATTATTCCCTCAGGCCGTTAACGTCAAATTAAACCTGGTGTGATGCATTTGTATGTGGAGCAGCGCAAGTGCTTGTCTGTGTGTCCGCGCTAGTGTGCTGATATTTAAATGTAATTAAAACCACTTTAATCTCTGCCAGGTAAATGCTGCCTAATAATTACCAGCAAATTCCTCACAGGTCCAATTGGCTGTGGCATCAACCCACAGATAGGGGCGGGTCTCATCGGCATGAACCACGCAGGCTGTTTTTGCTGTTCTGTCGTCACATTTACTGCCAATTCTGATGGTGCCAATCGTCCCCATGATCTTATTCACGGCATGTGTGAAAAGTGTAAAAGCTTGTTTATAAAAAATGCAAAATACAAAATGGAAAAACATCTCTGCAACATTTTTTTTTTTTTTTACATCAGTTTGATCTTGTCATTTCCTGAGAAATTACACTTTGATTAGTTTTCTGATGCCACCACAATCACAGGCATGGAATTTGAAATGTTTGGAAATGAGATTCTAACAATTTAATGACAGTAGAAGTTCATGCTTTTTCTGAATGATCACACAACTTTCAGGCAGACAAATCCAACAACATGAAAATAACCCTTTAAAGGTTCTATCTTAACCAGGTAAAGGCATGAAGTAAAGTCTATTTAGGGTAAGTCAGGAGCATGGTGGTTGTACTTAATCATGGTGGTTGTACTTAATCATGGAGGTGTAACCTGCAATTAATCAGAGCAACATCTCCCTCTGTTGGATCAGAGGACATGTGTAAACAGCTGTTTATGGTTTTCACTGCTCTCCCTGGCTGTCCCCGTTCCCCTGAGGAAAGTGAAATAAGGGTTGAAAGTTTTATTTACAACCACAAAGCAAGCAAAACAGAAAAGAAACCCTAACAAGTGACTGTATGATCTTATCTGCTCTTTTTCACTTTTAACCTAACAGAGCAAAGAGCTCAGCCAGAGCTGTGCTGGTCGTCGTGTGTGTGTGTGTGTGTGCATCACTATCTTGATGATGTGCTCTTGAAAACTCTGCACCATTGACTTGCCTCAAGACAATAATGTGCCTGGCCACATATACACATTACTGCAATGACACAGTAAATAGGAGATGCAACTCTAGATCATGGTCCTCTGCATGTAGGCTACAGGTTATTTCTCACAGTTCAATATAACAAACATTAAGATACATTGACACTGAGATTATTATGTGCTCATTATATTTAAAGCTGTAGAGCTGATTAATTCCCTGGCAGCAAATCACTGTCATTTGCCATTACAAGCAGAGACAAACACCACTGCGTTTCAATGCACTCTGCAGGTGTGTGTGTGTGTGTGTGTGTGCTCACTGTACATGCATCTGTGGCATTTAATCTGTGGATTACTTTTTATTGCTAATGAAAGCAGCTGTGTATGTATGTACAGCCATGGAAGCAGGTGTGAGGGTATTGGCATATGAGGTTCCTGCACACACACACACACACACACACACACACATTATAACCACATGATCTGCTAAACCACGTGTAATTGTCTGCTTCTCTCTCTCCCTCTCCCTGTGTGTGTGTGTGTGTGTGTGTGTGCAACCACAGGGGGCCTATACAGCTCATCTCAATCAGCCTTTTCCACACCGAGCGCTTCAACACAACTACAAGTCAATTAGCTTCTGTTCCACTTCACTCAACCCGACTGTGAAGTAGCTCAGAGAGAAAACTTTGAAACACAGACTTAGAGGAGCGCACCAGCATTTAGGCAAATCAGCACTTTGATCGGTCCTCGTCATGTGAGATAATTGGTTGCCATTTCCAAACTCGCTGCCGAATTTAGTGAGTGTAGTGTTCATTAACAGGACACATGCTACTAGCCCAAAAATAATTAGTCAGATCTTGGTAAATGGTGAAGCAGGGAGTAAAGACACCTTTAAGTGGATCGCCCTGCTCAAAGCTGTCATGGCAGAAGAAGAGAAGTGTGGTTGTTAAATCAGGTACAAAGATTTAGGTGTACAGAGCTCTGAGGGACTGGAGAGGTTTTGACCTTGACACCTTCTTAGTGTTATTTTGTGTAGATGTTTTTTTTTTGTTTTTTTTAGGGGAACTATGTCACTTTTCCAGTGAAAAAAGCAATCCATGGAGTGCTGGATAACGTTACAATGATACGACCTTTATATTTGTGTAGTCTAAACCTTATAAACGAAAGATTACAGGAGCGTGTTTGTGTTGCGGTGCGCAGAGACGAGAGCTGGGACACTGGGGCGGAGGCCAAGTGCTGCACTCATGTTACAAGGTTGGTTTTTAGCCCAGACATGTCAGGTGGAGGGCAGAGAGTCTCCATTCTCCCTCGTAACACATTACAAGTCATGTATGTACCCATCACAATTACTCTGAAGCTGTTTAATTAAGGTAAAAATTTAGTATAACCAGGGGAAATCCTGCGTAGTTCCTCTAATAAAATATACTTCTATTAAATTTTCAGAGATAAAACAAGAACACATAACAAAACAAACATACAGTTGGCTCGCATACATATTTAAATTCAAATTCATACAGGCAAGAGATTGATGAGTCACATCATATACAAATAAAACAAATAAGAAAATAAAAATAAAGAAATTTGTGGCAGAGTATTCAGAGCTATGATACAACCCCTCTTGCGATAATGTTGGAAATACATTTAAACCAATACATTTTGTGCAGATGTTGAAATGGTTCCTGACCCGTGTGTGTATATTTTCCATTTAAAGTCACTATGATGTTCTAAAAGTAGTGTGTAATATATCAATTAAAAAAATCCTATTTAATTACTAGAAAATAAAGAGATATATCAGAGTCACATATTCACTATCTTCATGACCTTTCTACCTGCATGCAAGAGGAGCATAATAATGGGTAGGTCGTCCCTGTGATGGCAACATAATTCATAAAGACATTAGTGTCTTTAGGCTGTGCAATCCCAACCAAAATAGAAAAATGAGACCATTAGCTAATCCTTAGTTGAGCTGTTGTTTTAAACTGAAGGACAAGAAGATCCACAGGCTTATGATGCATCCTCATATGTTCAAGGGCCAGACCTCTCTAACCAGGGAGCAACACCACGAGACTAATGGCTCAGTCAGGACAATAAAACTACTGCTATCACAAAACCACTTCAACTGGTAATTGGTGCAATAAGAATATCAATGTTAATGACCCAGGGGTTATTTAGTGTAATTGCAGAGCTGCAGAAGACATTACAAGTACTCCTCTACAGAGATACAGCACATACAAGTATTGGAAGAGCTGCTGTCATACAAACATTACAAAAAAAAAATGACAACATTGACTTATGTGTTCATCACACTTTACAATGTGTGGTCCTCATCCCTTGTATCTTTCCTGTCATCTAAATTGTTCATGCGTCCGTTTAACACAGGCAAAAGGGAGAGAACAGATGTAATTGTTGCAAATGTAGAGACATTTCATAGCATTTTCAAGTGTGACATTTAGTGACACGTCAGAGCTGTCACTCACTGCAAAGGCGCAGCGAGAAGCTTCACATCAGGTTCTCACAAATACCTTCTTTCATATTTAAATTCCAAAGTTAAAATAATATGAAGGGGGGTCTAGACCACTTTCCCAGTATTTCCTCAGTGTGGATCACCGCATGAAAGTCACAGCAGATTTGAAAAGCAAATGACAGGCAGGAGAGCGCAAACAGGAGACACTGAGAAGAAAATTGGAACAAAAAGGTTTTGCAAGATTTTGCATCTTGAAGGCCTCCTTTCTCTTTCTTGACAGCTTGGATGTGATGATTGAGCAGGACCTGTGCTGCAGCTTGTAGACATGACAGATGAAAATTGCGCATGAAAATGTTGGCATGCATCACAACCAGTGATTATCTGGTTTTTACTTCTGGCTGTCTTCCCTGTCTGGAGTTGTGTTTGTGAAAAACCGTGTTTTTAGAATAAAAATAACATTTGGATTTTAGAGATGCTGGCAGCAAAGAAATGCGATTCTGCTGATTGGACAAATATACCATTTCTGTCTCGACTGAAATACCGATACAAGAAGATGGATTAGCATGAAATTTTGAACAGACATGAATAGTTCCCACAAAATGAATCCTATTGATTTGGATGATTGACTTTTCCTCTCCAGGTCAAACTGTTTGAATCGGACTGGATGTGTGAATTTTCTCCACGGCAACTGACCTAAGATGATCTTTAGACAATTTTGCAACACATTTCAACACAGTGGGTGTTGCTTTTATCAGTAGATGCCTCAGGCCCGAGCTGATCAGGCCTTCGTGTGTGTTTGTGCTGACTCTCTAGATGGTCACTTGGCATCCTAGACAGTCTCTGTTCTTGTTAGCCAGTGAATGCTCATTTTGGAGACATTGGCAAGTACTTTAATTGCTTGGCTATGGGCCTGACCTCTGGTTACTACTTCCCTCACCTTGCAGAAGATCTGGCTGGGAAACCCCTTTACCCCACTTCGACTAGGCACACTTTTCAGTCTCACTTTAGCACTATTGCTGTAGCACAGTTTTTTTAATTTCAATTTTGGCTTATAGTTGAGTCTTTGGTCTAGTTCAGCATGCAATACCTGACCAATACCAATACCTGACTCTTGAGACAAGGAGGTTAGCTCCTATGTACATACTCCTTAATGGATAATGGATGGTAGTTTGCATTGATGTTAACTCTCTTGCACTCACGTTCAGCTTCCAAACACCCCAGCACTTGGTTTTGTGACAAGGAGAGTCTGCCTGGTGTCCAACTGCACACCAGGGCCAGAGTGGATCCTGTCTCAAGAACTGGAGAAATACCACTTACCACTGAGTCCCAAGATTCTGTAAGCATTATATCCAGCTTTGCTTTAGTAGGCTAGAGACAGGCAAAGATCACTATTCCTGTGAAGCCCCATATTGTGTAGTCATCTTGTTAACTCAAACCACCTCCACACTTGTGAATTCTTTTTAGAGCAGTTGAAATTAAAAGGACTAAGGCTTCACCTTCCCAATGAAGTTGTTTGCTTGATGCTGCTAATTGCATCCTCTTTGAGTTGTTCTACTTGCTTTGAGGCTTTCTGATCTGCATTGTACCATTGTCCAAGACTACTGATGGGCTTCTCCAGAATAGACTCGGCACATGTGGTGCCAGATGGAAAGGTAACTTCCTATGGAAAAACTGGTTACCTACAAGTAAGGTAACCAGTGTTTAAGAAGTGTCTCCTAAGGTTAGCATTTAACTCAAAGGACCTTCATGTAACTGTCAGGCAGAAACCTTTTTGGTTCTAAAGGTCTTCTGTTATCTATGAGTCCACAGCAACACCATAGTTGGACATTGCTTTAAAACACTGATCCCCATGTGATATGCTGTTATTATTTCTCTCAAATGAATTAACTGTTGAATTCAATTTTATTGTCTAGAATAGCCTCTGTGTGCCCTCTATCTCTCATATAGTTACTTATTCTCTTTGGCTCTTTCAAGCCAATTTCCTCACAGCAGCTCATGAAACCTTAAATTAATCCAATTTAGCAGTATTAATTGATGAGAAGCATGCAGAGTTCTATCAAATTGCGCATTTGAATTATGAAGTGGATAAAAAGGGCACAGCCATTGGGAAACCAGCAAGCAAAGTTGTGAGCTCTCATGCAATTATGGATTTCTACATTTTACAAAGAGGCAGATGGTTTTTAAGACGACTGTGACCCCGTCCTTTTCAAGTTACACTGCTACCAATACCATGTTAAATATAATTACCAATATATATTCTTTTCATATTCTGATTAGCTTTTGAACCTGTCATTACTCTGTGTACCCAGTAAACCAACCACAAAGTCTTCATCAGCTGTCTTTGATTTCAATGAAATACCAAAGTATTTCAAGCCTCTAACTGTTTCTGTTACATCCATTATCCGAACTTTGTGTACTTCAGCCTCAGTTCACATTTGCACCCCCTAGAATAGCTGTTGGCATCCCACAGAGAAACAGTGGGATTGTCATGGCCCAGAACTGCAAGATCCTTTTCCAACTCCAATACATTGTCTTGAACACAACACAGATTTCAGTTTCCTATATCTTCCGTCCATCTAGTCTGCTCACCACTCATTCTCCCTTTCTCTCATCTGGTTGTCTCTCTGTCCAGCTCTGTTTGCCAACCTTCTTTTTTTTCCCTCTGTGGTTCTCTTTGTGCTTCGTCTTTTATTCTCCTGGAGAAGTCTCACTGAGAATTTGATTGACAACCATTGTGGAGAGGTAAGCAGGACAGAACCATCTAATTCTCTCTGGCATCTGCACACATAATTCTTGGACGCTGACAGAGGGTTGAACGCTTAACCCTATAGGTTGTGAATGGATATGTTGACAAGGCCGACTACCCTTTGAGCATTTAAAAACTTTCATTTACATATGTTTTATAACTAGCTACAGCACACATATTGTAAAATCAAACAAAAGCAGATAATACAGATGTAACAGACTAGGCAGAGTAAAGGTGACAAAAGCATGTCCTTGGTTCTGAAAGCTGTTTAAGTCTGAATAGGATTGCTGTTTACATCCCGTTTCTCCCTTTTCTTTCTTGTACCATTCCTGTTGTGAGGGAAAATAAAGCATGTAGCATGTACCTCTGAAACCAGTGTAGAGTAAAGCGCATGACATGCAGCAAATATCTGGATCTGCTGATTTCATTAGAAAAAACAAAACAAATCAATTTGTATTATTATACAGTGCCTGGATATTGGACTAATTACACCTCTATGGTTTAAGCTTGTAGCCTATTTACTTGCATTGTGATGAATCTGTGCAGACAGCAATAATTTTTAAGTAAAGTCTGAATGTGACAATCTGCAGGTTTTGTGCACATTTATCCGTGAAGCACATCAGATAACCTGTCTCCACTGCAAGCCCGTGTAGGCTACAACCTCCTCAGTGAAAAACCACAAGGCTGACTGACAGTCTACTAGTTCAAAAGACTTCACATTCACTTAGTCATTTGTCAGTTATCTGTTGCAAGTGTTGTTTCGTGGCTCAAGAGAGAATTCTCTCATGTGTTTTATTCTTAGTAAACAATATGTTCACAGGTGGTGATATGTGATCAATTTACAATACATGATTAAAGCTTCTTTGTTTCCATAGTTAAAGACATCCTCTCCTTGAAGACAGTGGTAATGAATGTCAAGTGTGATAAATACGAATGTGCTGTTTAAATTTACTTGAAGCCTTTAAGTGTGGAAGAAAAAGGAAAACACGATCCTTGTTTTCCACAGAGTCAGTCAAGGCTTTTAAAAACAGAAGGCGCTGTGATGAAGTTCTCTGTAGCTAAGGAGCTGTGTTTTACTGTGAAGAGGTAGCTGCTTTTCACTGAGTTTGGTTTGTGCTCTTTCAAGTCCATAGGTAAGACATGTATAATTTCTTGAGCCTCAGTTAAAAGCCGGTATGTGTCAAGATTACAAAGGCTGTAAGTGCTAATGAGCTTAAAGTGTCTTAAAGGAGCCATTATAGGATTGAGTGGGACCTGACCAGAAGGTATTACACTTACAGCAATGGATTTAACTGGCCTGTGCACCTGCTCTTGTAGTCTGTCATCTTACTGTCATCACCATGACGATAATGTGTCTTCAGAAAACGTTTAAGTTGTTAAACATCAGACTAAAGTCGTGTTTATGGCTGAATTATTTAGACTGGATCGAGGGTTAAATATTATAAATAAGGCGAAAGTAAGTGCCCATTTAAAAGATCCCTGCAGGGCATCCTGTTTTTTTTTTTTTTTTTTTCATATAGGTCAAAGTAAGAAAGACCCCAGAGGACAAGTGGTGAGAGATGACTCAGCTTCCATTCCGATACAAACCCCCCTCCCAAAATGTTGGAATAACAGAGAGCACTTTAGCCAACTGAGCCGAGGAGGTGTTTCCCCTTGGGGCATTTTATCCCTGCTGCTGTCAGTCAGAGCACTCCACACAGACTGACAGCAGCAGTTTCTTCTCTGTGGTTTTCTAAGCGTTGATGGAGTAACCATTCTGTAGCATTGTCATTCACCGTGCAGCCTGATGGGTATGTGCTGTCCTGTGATCATGGCCATACCTGTGTTCTTAGTTGGTGCAAACCATGTGTGAGACATTTTTTGAAATGAAATATTTTGAATTTGTTGATTAATATGAAATAGAGCTGCAACTATTAGTTATTTTCCATTTTTGATTGGTCTGATTATTATTTATATTTAACATTAATAATTTTGTCTACAGATGATTGTTTTTTTCTTACAGCTCAAGTGATGTCTTCAATTGTTGTGTTGACCAGCACTTACAAGTCCAAGGATATTTCATTTACAGAGCTATGAACCAGAGACAAATATAGTCCTCACAAAATCATTGTGGGGTGCATTCAAACTGTCCCTGAAAATCTAAGGTTATTAGCTAAAGATATATTTTCTAACAGTAGTGATTACAAGGTTTAGGTTTATTAATATGTAATTCTAGTGAAATCTCTATAAGAGACAAATAATGAACTAGATGGAAGTGGATGTGACAGTTTGTGTCCTTGGTTACGTTCACTGTGATGTTTCTCTGATGTGCCTGAACTGAATCAATGTGCAAACCTACTGCATGGAATCATAAAACAAGCAGATAGACATAATAATTAAAACATTAGACGTGATTAAACAGAATCAAGAAAAAGTGTCATAAGGAAAATATGGAATCATCAAACAAATATAATCAAGCTGCACAGTTAATTCAGTTATGTTTGCGCGTCATACATATATAACAGGTAACGATTAGTACATTTCCTACGAGAACAAAGAAGATGCTTCTCACTAACATGTGTTTTTGTATCTTTACAATTGGCTTGCTCATCTAAAAACATGTGATTTGTCATCTTTTTTTTCTTTTTTTTTACTCAAATATAACATTGGCTACATGTATTTATATAAAAGGACACATTGTAACGACTTAACTGACAAAATACAGAAGATGGCGTCTGTTTGGACACACAGCATGTTTAACAAAGCACATTTTTCTAGGCTGTTGATCTATGATTGGCGTTGATGGTGTTTTCACATGGCTCCATCTTCACAAACAGATTGCTCATAAGATGTCTGAGATAATTTGCTGTCTCTGTGGTGTAATTAACCACAAACATGAGTAACATTACTCATCTGTAAATCCATTGTCTAGCTCTATGGCACATAAAAAATGAATGAATGAATGAATGAATGTGAAATTTAAATAAACAAATACATACCTGTATAATATGAACCATATGCTTCCTTGTTTGATGTAACATGGTCCTTTCTGTCCTTTTCTATATTTTCTCTCCTCCTCGCCTAGTCTCGTGGCAAGGGAAGGGGAAAGGTTACCACCTCAACACTCAACACTGAGTTTAAAAATAAATCAAAAGACAAAAAAAAAAAGAAAAGAAAAAAGAAAACATACCAACAGGGTTTGAGGAGTCTCTGTGTGATGAGGCTACCTATAAGCCTGCATTGTGTGTATATGCTTCTTTGATGCCATCAAATATGAATAAATTATGCTAATATCGGAGGCACAGTGCAGAGAGCACCTGTGACCTCCGCACTGTTTGTGAACTGCTGTTTGTATTTTCAGTATTATGTTCTTGCCACATGGAATCAGATTTTTCAGAATCATCTACTGATACTTTCAAAGCATTTGACTTTTAGTAGGATATAAAAAGATAAGTAAATAAATAAAGAATCGAGGTTATATCTATAATATATTACATGGAATCATATATAAAAGGAATTTGTTATGGAGTTATTTTCCAGAGGTATGAGCACATTTTCTGGACCATAACCTGTAGCACCACTGTGACCCGAAGCTCCTTTGGGTGTAAAAACTCAAGCAAACATTTTATGAGGCCATAAATTCAGCCTCCTGTACAATGTCAATGGAGCAGAAAAAGTGTTGTTTGACAATAGAGCAGATTAAGGGTTCTCCAGCTTTGGGAGAGACATGTCCATGTTTTCAAGTATTGATTGAACTGTCCACAGTCATAACAGGGCTGGGGATTGCAAAGCTGCTCCATCAAGACATTGCAAAATGTGGCTTGCATGACAGTGGGTCGACGGTTGACAGGTGAGAATAAGGACAGATTTAGTGAGAGACAAGAATGGATACCTTAATACACGGCCTAAAGTTTACTTTTTTGGCCACCAGCCACTGTGGCAGGTGGATTTTGAAGTCCACCTGCCACAGTGGCTTTTAACCAGCCAAATTTTTTTGTGACTAAAATAAAGGTGGACAGCATAGAAAATACTCATTAAATGCTGTCTGTCTCATCAATGACTAGGCCTAATGACTTATAAGTGTATCTGACCTGGTAGCAGGCATTTAGCATAAAAAATAACAGAAATAGAAACAGCCTATCATCTCACTGATAGTCTCATTTGTTCTGTGAACATTCAACTGAGCACTAAGCAATCCATTAGTCATTGTTTGCCACTGCTGTGTGTTTTTTCATTTACATATAGCCTAGCTCATTCAATCATGTTTGACATTTTCTTGGATTTTTAGACATTTGGAACTTTGGATAAATCTATTAAATATGAAAGGAGGCTGAAAATCACAGGACACATTTGTTCCAATGATACAAGTCAGCAGTGCTGAAGTGTGTGTTTCTCTTCTATAATACGCATTTTACATCTCGGAGGTGACGTCTTTTCACGTACAGGCTGCCTTCACCTTTCAAATGGGTCAGAGCTTCGTGGGAAACAGTACAGCCCAAGTGGAACCGGGGTCTGGGAGAAGCAGGTCCGTGGAGCTGTGCACCACGGACCTGCACAGAATACAAGCATGTCACACCAAATGTGCACCACTACAGCGTTGCTTTGGGTTGTGAGAGCGCATGATGCGTGCCGCCTGTGTGGACGACATGTTTCTGAGCCACAGCAGTTCAAGTGACACACACGCACCGCTCACACCACACTTGCAGTGTGTCCGTACCATAATGGGTTTGACCCCACAAAAGATGCTTCAACTGAACAGACACACACACACACTTTAAGTGGACAGTTTTAGTTTGAGATAGACATGGAAAACCCTGACATGTAGCTGATACATCAGCAGGACAACAGTTGGTCAGTGCTCACTGGCTACATGCCAACATGGCAGGAAGATTGACATTTTCACCCGCCAACTGCAGAATTTACCCACATTTGGCATGTGGTCCGGTGATAATTTCATGCCCTGCTTTTATATCAGTCACTTCATGATTTTAACGTCTTAAAATACCATGAATTTATTCTGAATAAAACTTCACATATTCACAGATATCGCCCATTCTAAGGCAAATTCAAACCCTGACCTGCCAAAATGTAACATTTCAGGGGCAATTTGTAACAAATAGCACGAGAGAAATAGCTGCTGTCAATTATGGACAAGTTGTGGTATCCCAGTTGTATAATTTTACACATCGTGCTTCACTCTAAGTCTTCATACTGAGGGGAAGTAAAAAGGCTTAGGTTTGTGCTGCAGACAGATGTTTTGTTAAAGCTGCATTTATTTTCATTTGCAACAATTCTGCAAAGCTCCATTTCAGCTGAATGCCGACATGACCGAGACGTCAGCGCTGTCAGGGTTTTAGCTTTCTTTTCTTACAGCTCATTTTGTCCAGGGACAGTACTGAGCTGCTCACACATAATGCCATGTAAACAGCTTATCAAACATCACACACACACACACACACACATTTGAACTGTTACGGTTTTAAGCATTTTGCTGAGGAGGATGTAAGTGTGAGCGCAGCCTGAATTAAATTTTTGTATTGACCCTCCAATATTTGGCACATCTGTGGTTATAGTGCATTCCACATGTAGCATAGAGCTTAATATTTGCTCACATAATAGAAGACCCTCCTCAGTGGTGTCTTCAGTGCAGCCCTTCTGAAACATCAACCCCTCCACCAGCTGCACCAGTCACCTTTCTTATTAGTTGAATCCCCGGGTCTTTCCATGCAACTCTCACACCATGGTGGAAAATAAGTCCTAGACAACTTTAGCTTCATGTGATAGTGGGATTGAGGGCTTGTGGACTAGGAAGGTTTGTCACCCTGGATAAGGCCGCCCAGCTGCTTGTTGTGGTTCATGGCTCTGGGATCTGTGTGCAGGGATTTGATTGCCATGACTGATCTTATGCAAGAAAAATAAATATCATGGGAATCAACTTTAGACCAGCCCTGGTGTTACGGGGATGCACAGCAATGAGGCTGGATGGCAAAGGTCTGGCCAGCAGAAGTAGGCAGCAGGGGATTTGTAGCCTCTTCAACATCCAGGCAACTCCAAGAGATGGGAATCTGACGGAAGGCCCACCGGCAGGCAGTCAAAGACCTCTCCAGAGCAGCTGCAAAGGGGAGTCAGTGGCTGCGGCTAAAGAGGAAGGACTCCACATGGGCCCTCAAGGGAGTAGATGGCATCTAGGGGGTGAGCCCGGGATGCTGGGTTTCACTGCTAACCCCTCTGAAGGTGTCACGGGCCCAGAACAGTGAAACGCTAATGAAGGAGGGTGCCCACTTGATAACCTAGAGGAAGCCATCACTCACTTGAACATCACAGAGTCTTGATAGCGAGCTTCATATGCAACAAGGGATAATAACAGCTAGTCCTACAAAATTTGATTTTCAGATTGTCTGCCCATTCATTCATTTCCGATGGACACTACATCTCAGCAATGCCTTGGCACAAATCTGTTGGATATATATACTGAAGGATATACTGATCATATTTTGGTGACTGAAGGTCTAAAGTCAAGGTCATAGTGTCCTCACAAACCACTGGGCCTTGTGAATTTAATATCTTGATGATTGCTCAAGAGAATCTCCTCACATTTAAAGAAATTTTCACTTCACTGATCAGACTTTGCTGATCAAAGGTCACTTGTCTTTTGAAAATATCTCTTACATCTTGAGGGAATAGGTACAAATGTCTATCTGGACTCTAGGATGAACTGATTAGATTTTAATGGTCAAAGGTCAATGGTCAGTGACCACACAAAACACCATTATTCAAGACTCTATTCAGAATTCCACACAGTTGGTTAATATTTATCAGCGATGGAACCTGAAATCAGTCTGAGAGGTGGAGGCAGACAATTGCAAGGTGGTAATTTTTAATCATACCACTGTCCACTCAGTGAGCAACTGTATGACATGTTGTAGTTGAGGCGTGAGCTGTTGGTGGTTTTTCAGTAATACCGAATTTTGTGTCAAATAGATTTCCTCTGCTTCACAAACACACACTCCAAATCCACCGAAGAAAAGCGTCACTGTTCTCAGCTGTACATCAGTGGTACAGATTGAAAGGTGCTCAAGTGACTCACAGGCTATTTGAAGTATATCAGCCAGGTCAAAATGCCATTGCTTAAGTATGTCATTTGTATTATGTGCTCTGCAGTCTGTAGCTCTTTGATTCTATAGTGAAAGTGGGGACCACAATCAGTCAGAAGTACAAGAAGATGTGTGTGATTTCAGATGCTGAATATGGTGATTTATCTTCAGTGACCTCTGCTTACAAGAATGGAGTGCGATAAAAATGTTGGATGTGCAACGCATGTATTTCTTGGAGCAAGTATGGACTGACACATTTGAGAAAGAGGAACAATACTGGATGAAGATGCCAAAGAATTGCTTCAACAGAACAATGTACAACAGAAGCCCCAGAACATTTCTTACACTTTAAAGGTTATTAGGTTTTCTCGGTTGCTGAATGAGTTTTTTTTTTTTTTTTTGCTTTCAACAGTCAGTGGCAATTGTTTTTTGACAGTATCAACTAGTATTGTCTTCACAATACAGGAGGGTATAATACACACTCTGGATATGTATGTCTCCAGGACAGATTGGATGACAAAACAGAAAGATGACAAAACAGACTGAGATCTTAGTATGCTAACCTCAGTAGAAGAAAACATGTTTACATTTGCTTTGCTTTCCACTCTCTTCAACATTAATGCTGAACTTGCAACTGTTCTGCACAAAAACAGAGGACATTTGGTCAAAACATAAATCCATACGCTTGAAAACTTTCAGCTTTTTTTTCTTTTCTTTATTTGTGCAAAGATTTTGGCAATTACCAAACCCCATATTATCTACATATATCACCTCTGGGATCTGGATAATGTCCTAAATGCCAATGAGAAAGCGTTGTCACCTTAATCGTAAATGCACTTTTTCAGGTCAAGGCTCAAAATAAAATAGGACAACATTACATCAATCAGTGCAAGCAACTTGGTCTTGAATCTGTTTGTACAAACATTTGATGGATGAACATTGTTGTCAGTAGTAGCATGGCACCATCATTGTGAAATTACATCCTGCTGCCTGGGAGGAGTACACCTCCGAGTGAGGTGAAGCAAAGAGTTGGTAAGGAGAAAGGTGTTGGCTTGGGAAGTGCGGCTCCGACAAGGCAATTAAACGCACCTTGGGCTTGATGGATTTCTAATTGGAGGCTGGTCACATCAGAGGTGTGCTGGATTATAGTGTCGGTAATGAATGGGAGAGACAGAGCGTGACAGATTAGTGCTGTTACGCCTCTCCCTGAAATGTGGGCAGAGTGTGTATGAATGGCAGTGTGTGTGTATGTGTGTGTGTGTTTGTGTGCGTGCATATGAGGAAGAAATATTCATGTGTGTAATCATCTGCGTTGATTACACACCTACCTCAGGTGCCTGCATGCATATTTTGTGAACATCAATGTGCAAGGTTACTGATGTGTGCATTTTTGTGTGTGTAGACCTGTGTCGCTCTGACATGTGGAAAACAGCAGGAGGGAAATGAAGACAAGGGGGAGGGAATGCAGAAGAACAAGCGGAGAGAAGGTGGGTGGAAGCAGAGAGAGAGAGGACAAGCGAGAGAATGTGAATGTGACCAAAAGGAAGAAAAAGTGAGACAGAGTTCGACAGCAGAGAAGGGGCATGGATGGAAAAAAAAAAGTTGAAGGTTGGAAAAAAAAAAAAAAGATATTCTTCTGTGACCCTGAGTAACTTTTGCAGATCTTGGGAAAAAAAAAAAAAAAAAAAAACTTTTGCAAAATCTAGTGTAACTTAGTTTAGTTAGTAACTTGGAGCACTTGGCGTTGAAGGAGTGTCTGAGATGATTGAGCTTCTGGCCAAATTTGATCTGCCAACTAGACTCATGTTAAACAAGCCATGCTGCATTAGCATCAATGGGAGTATTGATGGCTTTTCAAGGAAGATAATCTGGTTTAATGATTACACAACGAGAAGTGACACAAAGTTGATCTGAGGGTTGTACATGGAAGCAGTGCAGCGTTTAGGGGGATGCAACAGACGTGAGGTGATCTTGGAAATGGAAATGGTTGTGTCAGAGGCTCTGAGCATTTAATCCTACCCATTTAGTTACTCAGGAGGAGTCAGCACTGTCAATCAAAGAGCTGAATATTGGTGGTGGCTTCCGTCTCAGCCAGTATGAGAAGTCCAGGGGCTGTTTTTATCAAGCTTCTTAGAATTATTCCTAAGAACACTACTAAGATTTGACTTATGAGTAATAAAAAATTGTTCGCTGAAAGCTGCACTTAGTGATCAAGCATCTCACTCACACTTTTAGCAAAGTGTAGGACCACAGGTAGCTAGTTATGACAGTACTATGTGGCATGAACAAAATTTTAGATGATGTCACTTACAAGTCCAACTGCTTGACCAACTGCTGAGTGGAATCCTTTATCTAAGAATGTAGATCTCAGTGAACAGTAAATGGCCAATGATACAAAATATATACATTGGGAATGAATCAAAAAAAATGCTTCCTAATCTTTCAAATTCATTAATTCAGCTTTAGATTGTTGCAATTTTCCAGTGGCGAGAAATCAAAGCATTGCGATCTGCTGTGTGAGGTTATTGGTGAGATGACGTCCCTTATTAAATCCATGACACCCGTTATGTCCACTGGATCAACTGCTCGTCATCAAACAAAGCCAGACACGTCCCTCCAGTCTCGGAAGGTTCGCGCATGTCTTTCTTGCCTCAGGGCCCTCCCCTACTGGAAACTCCTAACCACTTAGGACTCCTCTTGAGATCCCTTAAATATCTGAGGGGGTTGGAGTGATTCTTAGACTTGAGAAAGTTGAAAAATAGGGGACTATATACCCTGATGAATCACGTCTTCCACTGTGTCTAAAGGCTCTCCTGAAATGTATGAGCACATGAATGTTCCTAGTTGGGGACAGTTCATTTCTTTAACTGAACATATTGCTAACTATAGTGCAATAGACTTTTCCCCAGTTGAGGAAATGTTCTTGTTAACTTATCTGAAACATGTTCACAATGTGTCTTTTGTTTGACCGCAGCGCGCAACCCAGATGTATGTGAATGATGTAATATTCATATGCACGAGTTATGAATGTTTTATAATGTTTCTGTATACACCAGTCCTATAAAGATGACTCAGGAGACTACAAAACTTTGTAAAAAGGTTTAAAAGAAAAAGTCCTACTCTTTACCTTCCTCCATTATGCCCACAAGAACTTCCTCAACAGCTGAAGAGGGTAGCTGAGAAATTATGTCATCAGTATGACAACATCTACCGAGTCAGGCGCATGGATGCAGGTGGAAATGAAAGCCTTTGATAGCCTCACCGGCATGATGTCATGGTCTGGTAATCCTTTCACTCAGATCCTTCTCTCTGCTTGCCGCTCACCCTCAAAACAAATCTGGCCTCAGTCTTGGAACTTTGTTTCTCCTTCACGCTGTTCAACAACCTGTCCCCACAATGCAGTGTAAACCTCTGGCATCATCAAAGGCTTTTTCACTCACTAAGTCCCTCTTTAAAGTCATATCCGTTATGGTGCTGTCTGAAAATTACAGCCAAAGGATTCATGAGAGAGAGCTGCCAGCTGAGGTTGATGGGGAAAAATATGTTTTGTATGATTAAACCAGGTAATATTGGATCCCATGTTTCCTGAAATGTAACTCTAAAGAATCTCCACACTTCGACTCTTTAATCAAATTTTGTCCGCAATCCCAAACGAGGTTATTATTACACAAACATATTTACAAACTGAGCAGTGCTGTATCAGGAAAGTGACTGTTATGTGTATCATGAATAAATGATGAATACAATCACACCACACAATCAAGGTTTAAAGTAACAAATCCATTAAATTAGTCATAAGCAATACAGAAATCTTATTTGGGGGATGCAGATGATGCATGGTGCATGAATGTGTGAAAATGTAATGTCTGTAAGGATTAAAGTGACAATATGAAGCTAAAGCAAACCAATAATCCTGCTCGCTGGAAAAAAATGGAGGGCATGTGACCTCTCCAATCCTCTTATATGGCCATCAGGAGAAGTGGATTCAGGTGGAGCTGCGACTCTCCTGACAAAATAGTAATCCAATAAAAGAAGTCAGAGGAGAATTCCTTAGGTTGACTACTTTGAATTGACCGGTGGTGTTGAGTTCAGATTACCATTTATGTCATATTGTTTTATATAGGTGAAAATTGTCTACCTCCACTCTGAGTGATTGACGCTGTCAGTCTTACTGGTCCATGTCCAATAGCATGACAGTATTGTGAGAATCAGATGAGACTTGGCAGCCTCCAATAGCATATCCTCCATAATCACCCAGGAAAGACATTTCCCTAAAACCAGCTCTTTAATCTGAAGCGTCACATCGCGTCATGTCAAGTATGTCACTTCAAATAGTCTTTCATACCAAGCCAAATATCAACATCCGTAGGCAGTCATGTTAAATAAGAAGTAGCTATGTTTAATTGGTGCATATGCACTACAACTGTCGGGGCCCATAATGCTCAGCCTTACAGGGTGGGTTCATATTTCTTGTTATCAGTGTTACACATATTGATGCTGAATCAGTTTTCCATTGTTCTGTCAAAGCTGTTGAGAAAATTTCAATGTCTGCTCAGCTTCATCACTCACCATCAGATAAATGAAGAGGAGTTTTCCAAAGTAACGTTTCTGTTAAAGAATAAAATTAATGCACAGACAGTTTCCATGGGCAGAGATAACTCACTGAGCTGCAGTGGAGGAACTGTGACACAAAGAGGGAATTGTGAATTAAAATGAATTTGGAAGATAATAGTTTGATTTGATTAACTTGGACTGCTGACTCTTCATATTAGCTTAAGCTCAACTTCACTATACATTTTTTACAAAAAATGATAACTGTGGGCTTTGTCTGCCATCTGGTACATTTGACTGCATGCTGCAGCTAAATACATAATTACACTGACCACAAACTTATTTTAAATATGGGCTCTGTGAACCTACTGTTTAACCCGACCACCTGCGTTTTAGAAACAAGGGTCTCCTGTCAACTGCAAATAGCTTTTTTTTATTACTGTCCAGATTCACTGGCTGCAACACCTTCAGAAACTGATGCTGAACAGCTTCATGTTCTGTTAAGGGAAAAAAAAAAAACAATTGAATAGAGCCCAACACAAAATAAATAAACTCAAGGAAACGTAGCAATTGGTGAAAAGAACTCAAAATCCATAGGTAAAGAGAAGTGAAGCTATAATATGTCAGGATATCAACAGATGGACTGAAGAAGAGAAGTGGGAGCTTGTTTCATCAGAGCTTAGAAGTCAGATTTTCCAAGTTCCCAGTTGCTAACGTCACCAGAAACACCCCTTGATGTCAGAAAATTCAACTTGGGAACAAGGTGCAATCAAAGATGAAGTCCTAAACCAACAATACGTTATGAAGTCAGCCTGAATTTACCAACAGACTACGTTAAAAAAAAAAAAACTGAACACAAGCTCAGTGTGCTTGTGATCCAACTTGTTCCCAACTTGTAATCGAAACACAATGTAAATAAACTCAGCGTAGCAATTGGTGAAAAGAACTCAAAATCCATAGGTAAAGAGAAGTGAAGCTGTCAGGATATTGGACTGAAGCTCATCAGAGCTTAGAAGTCAGATCCAAGAGTTGCTAACGTCACCAGGATGTCAGTGAACAAGGTGCAATCTGGCTAGATGAAGTCCTAAATACGTTACTACACTTGTAATTGGTCAGCCTGATGTGGTGTGATTTACAGGACTAAGTGAAACACTCTTTAAATAGACTACACATAACTGAACACATTAGCTCAGGGCAGACAACAAGAAGACCCAATGTAAGACACATGAGGGATGTGATATCAAAATCAAACAGGAAATAAGTCAATCACAAGAGAGTATCCATAAAAGTCCCAAGTCCAGAAGAACATCATTTAACCACAACACTCCACTATATGAGCTCAAGCTTAAAAGACTTGGACAGAGTAGCATTGCTTTCTATCATATGGACTGCACTTGGTATCTGAAGATGGTAGCAGAGGTACGTTCAGCTCAGCACACTGAGGGATCACTATACAGTGTTGACTGACATTAGATACTCTGACCTTTCAATTGTAAGTTGTGTTGCTGCAGTAACTTGACGTCATTCCAAACAAGTTTCCTGCATCAACTTATTGTCTTTTTTCAAACTCTTGAGATAATTTGTCAATAACACACCTTGATTTTAAGAAATGGAAAAAAGAAGAAAAAGAAACAAAAAAACTTCAGAAATGTCGCAGACAGATAAAGTAAAGCAAAGCTGTAAGTCACTGTTTGTAAAAATAGTCTGACACTCAGAAGAATCAGGACAAATTAATTCCAATGGCTCCAACTCTGCAGATTCATTAGTTAAACTTTTGCTTTTGCACTTACAAGTTATGACTTTGTTGTTCTACAATAGAAATTGATTTTAATCAAAAAAAAAAAAAAAAAATCTAAGAATTTGAGATAGTAAGGGAGAATGTTTGAAGTTGTGGAAGCCAAAATGATCAATCATATTAAATGAAATGTTAATCAGTTACTGCTGCGGCAAAATTAAGCTATAAATAATCAAAGGCTGAGCTAATATCACACATTAAGTGCTTCATAGGAAAAAGGGGAGCACAGAATTCATAGAATCAAATCTGCAGGCTGTTAAAATCAAAACTATGCACTTTTTATTGAATTTTACCATGTATTGCTTTTGTTATTAATATTGGTTTTGGTACCATTATTAATATCCCTGCCTTCTTTCCCTGCTCTTTAAAAAAAAAAAAAAAAAAAAAAAAAAACAGTTCCCCATAATCTGAAGTTGTTACAACTGTCTTGTCACCATCTGCTCTGCTGAGGTTGGACGTCTGACATCTGGGACACCTACAAGAGTTTCCTGGCAGATGTGCAGATGAGGTTCTGTTTGTGGGCCAGTGATTAGAAACTGTACAGGTCAGATCAGTGATTTCAAGAAGGAGACAGGGAAATCACTGGGAAGCTGGAGAGACTAGGAGTGAACTGTCAACTGTCTGTCCCCTGAAGAAATGCAACACTACATTCTTTGAGGAGCATCATGACCATAATTTGAATGAATATTAGTATGATGATCAGATTTGGCGGTTTATGTGTGCTAATGTTCTTATGTAATAATAATAAAAAAGGATCTTCTCTCATTTTGTGGCTGTTGGTACTTGTGTGTGTATATATACATATTTAAACTCAAGAGATTATTTATAATCTTCATATCGTTTCTCTAAATATTAGAAAGAACATTTTATCCACTTTGGGAGGTTTAGCACGCAGCCTACGCCTCTGTGTACTGCTATGAAGCCCAAGTAATTTTATGTCTGCCTTAAAATTCATGGACAACTTTGCTTAGTATCAGAAAATACAGTTTTATCATTCATATTTTAGTACATTCATTCCTGCTTCAAAATTATTGTATGGTTTACTTGATGGCCTGCTGATAAATAGAGATGGAGATAAATTTTGCATTTAAATCTGGTTGTATCTTGAAAAGCTGAAGCATCTTCTTCTGTTAAGTCACTGGCACAGGGATGTTTGCGCAATAAGTTATTCAAGCAGAGTTACGTAAAAACAAAAAGCACCTACGGGAGATGTTGGACCAACATGTGAGGCAGCGCTCTCCACCATTGTCATCAAAACACTAAATGATAGAATTTCTCATGGTAGAATAGATTCTCAAAGAGAATCCATGATGAGGAGGAGATTAGGAGAAGCTGCTGCTCTGGAGTCTGTTTTTCCCCTTTAATTTCTATGGCAACATGACTGCGATGCTGTGCTCTGATAATGACTGTGCTGCAGCAGACTGAAGTGAATCTAAAGCATAGTCTGCTTGTAAAGTATTAAAGTGAAGTGTTGCTGTTGTTTCCATTCACTTCAGTCTCATCACAGGAAGGGAGGAGGACAAGTGAGGCAGAGATTAAAAAGGGGCAAGAGAGGTAGAGAGGAGAGGAAGAGGGAGAAGTCAGTTTTCAACAAGCAGGACAGGCGGAGAGGAAGAGAGAGCGAAGGGCTGAGCGAAGTGAGAAAACATATAGGGGGGAGACAAAAGAAAGAAAGTGCGTGTGCGTATGTCTGTAAAGTGAATGGGGTGGGGGGAGCGGAGGGTGGGTTGGCAGGAGGAAAGAACAGGCAAGGAACTTTTAATGGCCCTGCTGTTGTCTTTGTCAGCACACTGTGACAGCCAGAATCAATTATTAACCAAGACCACAAGCCTTTGGAGGAGGAGGAGGAGAAGAAAGTGCAGCGGAGAGCAATGAGAGCGAGGAAGAGGAGTGTCTGAGTATTGATGTGATGAAGGAGGCATGAAGGGACATGTATGGAAAAAAGAAAGAGTATGTACAGAAATCATGCTCTGAAATCTGAAATCAGAGAGAGAGAGATAAAAACATATTTCAATGTATAATTCATATTTCAGATGCTGGCAGACCACAGGAGACTGATGCTGGATTCCAGACCAAGCTGGTGCTGGTATAATGGTAGTTTGGGATAAAGCTCTTGAGTGTTAGTCATATCACCACCGTATGAATGGATTTTGACATCTCAGGGAAAAGGTTTGCCTTGTTTGGATGACAGTTTCACATTTGTCTCAGTGGTGTAACATGGACGGGCAGATGTGTGACTGAGGAGAGAGAGGACAGATGGCTACCTGGGAAGGTCGCTTTCTGATAGCTGTAGCGATGTTTTTCCAGAAGGAAGGATCTGTGGTCGGAGACGGAGCATTGATCACTAAAGTCGTTTTTTTGTTGTTGTTGTTTTTTTTCCTGATACCTATCAATTAACTCTTCTTCTTGTGACCATCAGGAAGTGCTGCTTTGGTTTAATGTGTGAATATTCAGAACGAATCGCCACACTCATTAAACTAATTTCTTTCTCTGCGATGAAGCACCAAAACTTTTCTCCAAAACTTAATAAGACCAAACTATGCCTCCTATAGATGCACCCTCTCTGCTAGTGATGTTGGTTTTCACATCTCACAAAGCCAAAGTATGTCTTTGTCTTTGACAGGAAAACTCCCATTGCGCACACAGCTCGTCTTGTTGGACACAATGAAAGCAGACAAAAATCATTATCTGCTCCAAAAAGTGACAGAAATATTGTATTGTGCAATGATGATTCCTCTATTACAAAAGAAAAGGCTGCACAAAACTTAATCATGCCTGGGAACCTCTTCCAATAACAGTTCCAGTGCATGATTGCTACAATGAACATATATATAGTGCAGTGGGACATTGTTCTCTCAATTTTGTCTGGATATCTGTAAAACTGCCAGACATGCTGCTTGTGCCATCAAAACAAAATCCTTGAAGATGTTCCATGTACAAGTTCAGATGCATAAAGATGCGTCAAATGCAGGAAAAAAAAGTTTCTCCCCTCCGGGGACTGTCAAAGCCGGGAAAGCGTTTGCAACCGACAAGCTTTTGTCCACACACTGTAAAGTACTGGAGAACTGCTCAGACACTCCTACATAAGTGATTCCATCTACACAAACCTGAAAAGACTGCTGTTTCCTTCAGCATGCTGGAAACCCTTCTCTCAGGCCTTACAGCAAACAAAACAAGTTTTTATCTGGCACAAAGTGAACCCACCATTCTCGCTGAAATGATTGTTTGAATGTTTTTTTGTTTTTTTCCCCCCGCCCCAAACCCTTGTCCTGGAAAGCTTGGGTTCAGCTAACATGGCCTCTCAAATCCAGCAGTACGTGATACACAGGTGCAGCCTGAGGGTGGCTGGGCAGTAGAGACACTTGCAGATACATTTGTGTGACCACTGGATTCCACATCTTCCATCTCCTCTTTTAGTTGCTTTCAAGCTAAAAAAAAAAAAAAAAAAAAAAATCTGATATTCTCTTCGGAGCCATTGATTAGCTCCCGCTGGTACCATATCTCCCTGTACAACCCTTACTTAGACCTTACTCTGGCCAGGCATGCATTTCATTAGATGTGAATAGGCAATTAATCATTGTAAAATAGCCAACTATTAACACAATGTGTTCCACACTCCAATTTGTATCCTAATTTCTGCATCAGCCAGTGATAGTAATTGGTGCACAGGCCCATGGGCCCTGAGCCAGAGCCTCTGTATGTGACTGTTCATATTTCTTGTTTGAAAATCAATTTGCTCAATGAAAAGATGACAACCACATAGAGAGACACAGTAGGATCACATGGTGACACAAGGCATCCTCACATCATCCATCACAGTTTGATACAGTAGTCTGGACAGTCATTCACGCAGTAAACTCCAACACATCATAAAAAAAAGCATCAAAAATTGCTGGCACCCCCTCCCATCACTTGACTCACTTTACCATAAACGCACAAAAGATAATTTTGGACCCATCACCAGCTAACCACCTGTTCCAACTGTTGCCCTCTGGCAGGCGCTATAGGTCCACAGCAACAAAAACAACCCGGTTCAAAAACAGCTTTTTCCCCACTGTCATCAGGTCACTCACCTCTACAACAACCTTTGTCCATGTTGAATGTACTGTTTGTGTGTAAGGTTTAATGTTTGATGTACTGTCTGTTACTGTGCAACACAGAACTATGTGCTGTAATATTGTGCTGTACCCAAAGCAAATTCTGCTGACTTTGTTGTGCAGTCCTTATCAAATCAATCTGAATCTGAATCTGAAGGCGACAATGAAGAGTTGCACAATGACAACATAAAAACACAATTGGACCACATAAAGATGCAAAAAGACAAACAAAAAGATGACTTGATTCAGATAAAAAAAAAAAAAAAAAAAAACAACCAACCACAGAATTTCCTCAGAGACACCAACAATGACAAAGGGATATTTATGTTGTATCATGCTCTTTCATACTAGAGTAGTTGTGGCAGTTTATTGTACCTGGATACAACAGGCTAGTCATAAGCTTCCTGAGTGTGTGTGGGTATCCATTTATAAATTGACAACACGTATTGTACAAATTATGGATTATGTCTCAATTTCAGGAAAAAAAAAAAATCATAAACTTTTTTCTTTCATGTCTTTCTTGATATGCCGCTGCCAGCTGTGAAAAAACAAAACTGAAAAGCTGCTTTATTTTGAAAGTCTGATCCAAACATCAAAGCAGTGTTGCTCATTACCCATCATTCAGTCATTCATCCATGATTCCTTTCTTGTTGAAGCCAAGACATTACTGATCATTCACCAGACAGATTAACAAACAAAAAACCACAGCTCAAACTGCTAATAACTAATTCCTTTGATTGTTTGTTTACTTGAACTATTAATTAAAGCTTCAATTAATTAACAAGATCAGCCAATTAATGAGGAACAAATTCATATACAGTGACAGCACAGCAAGAGACAAAAAGGCCTCTGGAGATAGCGAATGAGAAGAAGGTTGAAATAAAACAAAGAACAGAGTTATAACAGCAGAATTTAAAGGTCACCCCCAGAGGATTATTAGACGTGAGAGCAGGAATGGCATGTCAGAGCGAAGCAGAAATCAAACAAACTCAAAGAACAGCACACAGAGGCCAGCGTTTGTGCTTGACCCTGCTTCACGAAGTGTGGGAAAACAAATGCGGAGTTATCTTTGAGAGAAGAAGACAGGAAAAGCATTTTGTCTCCTTTTTTATCAGTTTTGAGCAAAGGTACAGATGAACCCTCTTCGATCAGTCAGGATAAAAAAAAAAGAAAGACACATTTTTGTTGAAGACACACTGGAAATTTGCAGAACAGCTTTACTCAGCCAAAGATAGTGTTTTTGCTGCTTCTATCAAAATTCAGTGAAAAACAGATTTGTGCACATGCCTGAGAAAAAACAAACAAAAACACCTCTAATAAAGCTTGTTTCTGCCTATTGTCAGTTAGATATTGGAACCTGAAATATCACAGGAGAGACAGACTGTTTTCTGACAGTCATGGAAACTACAACACCTGGGCTGTGGACAGACTTGTGATTCAGCAAAGCACAGCCACAGTATTGTGGCTGTTTAAAAGACTTGGGTCACAGTTTGAAAGCGAAAATCAAATCAGTTGGGTGAAAATGGACTTGATAAACTTTCAGACTTCAGTAATTAATGTGCACACAACTTAATTGAAACTGGTAAATAGAAAAGAAGACAGCGGCTCAGGATGTAGAGTGGGTCGTCCAATAATCCCAGTCGCTGTCATTGTGTCTTTGGGCAAGACATCTTACCCTCCTGACCTCATGTGAATGTGTATAAATGTAAAGTATATTGGTGCCATGAAGAATGTTATATCAATCCAAGCTGGCAATAACTAGAATTTACTAAGAGTTGTCTCCAGAGGTGAAAAGCAAGTGGGAAACTCTTCTGTGTTACATTTTTTCTTCTGGTGAAGTTAGCATGCTGTTCATGCTGTAATGACATGTGATGTGTCAGTGACGTAAACCTTGATTAACTGTTATGTCTATACACTGATCCAGTAATTTGGAAAAGGAACTAAGTTTTGCTTCATCGTGAATTCAGGTATTTATATGTCCTAATACAGAGTTACCTACAAGGGAACTGATTACTCAGATTTGAGTACTTACTCTTGCCTGATGAAGAGATTGACTCTGATGTTTATTAATTCTCTACCTGTTCTCATTTAATTAAGTCACTTCTTAGACAGAAATAATATTTTTAATGGATTCTAGTGATGAAAATCATGTAAATGGGATTCACTTTCAGTTTTCTCTGAATCTGTGGCATCATCTGCTCAGAATAATTACCCATATTATTAAGTAATAATTTTCCATCTGGCAGTTGAATACTTTCCAAGGTGTTTTTTTCTCTCTCTCCTGTTTTTCATTCATTCATTTCAATTCAACGTTTTCATTTTTTTCATTTCTCTCTCTCTCTCTCATCTTCTATCTATCTATCTATCTATCTATCTATATATATATATATATATATATATATATATATATATATATATATATATAGCTTTGTTCCCATCCATATTGATTTGGCATATGTTCTCAATTCAGAGTATTCATCAGGTATTGATGAAGATGCTTGATGCATGGCTGATGATGTGGCTAACACTCCCAGTCACGAGTCACTCTGCTTACTATGAAACACACACAGAGGAACAGGGAATCGCACACACAAACACACACTGAATGAAACCAGTTATTCTTCATTTGTTGGGTCGATAGGAGCAGGCAGGAGAGCACAATGATCGCTAATGATCTCAGTGGAGCATGTTATTGTAGGAGTGTTACACAAAACTGCATATTTTTCTCTTAAATGTTAATTAAAGTAAGAGGGGTGATCTAAAGTAGCAGTAAATGTTGATTGCTTGTTCAGTGCTGTGGAAGCTGTGGAAATGCACGGCCTGTGGAGAGTTTAGCTTTCAAGCAGCAGGCAGGACTTCTGCAGGGTTACATCTCATGGATATCCCGACTGGGAATGAAAAACTCCTCCGGCTCACGCTGTTATTAAACCTGGAGGGGAACAGCCCCTGCATTTTAGATGTCAGACTGACCAGCAGAGCAGCTGCTCTTCGCCTGCTGGGTCAATATGTGCAGTCAAGAGAGCAGAATGGTCACATCATCAGCACAGCTTGGGCTGTTTTGTTTGGTGGAATCACTTTGCAACGAAGCACACAGATCTAAATGTTAACTGTTCTGAGGCTGCAAAAGTGCAAAGCCCCTTTGAACTGCATGTTGACTGGGTTGAAGCTCTACTCTCAATAGAAACAGAGCTACTAGTTGCAGTCTTTAGAGATTTAAAAAAATAAAGAAATAAAATGACACTCAGTGGAGCGGATACTTCCACCAAGGCCAACAACCCCACGTACTTCTCTAACTCTTGTAAGAGAAAAATGAAATGAAAAAGGAAGTTCCTGAACCTGCCTCTTCAGGTCTGCAACAAAGTATAATGGGTTCTTATTTTGCAGCTTCTCCACCAAGTTTTGTTCCAAATGAGTCCAATACTTTTTACATAATCCTGCTGAAAATCAAACAAACCAACTGGAACAGCACTCCACCAAGGCCAAACATGTCCTTTGTTCTCAAGTAGATCTTTATTTATTGCCTTTGCTCAGCTCAATGGTTTTATTACCTGTTGTACGAAATGATGATGCCAATGTTATAAGTAGCACTCGCCTCAGAATAAGTATCAATAAGGGCAGGGTTTTTGGGTTCTTTAACTATATTTAGCAAACTTGTTTTAACCCTGATGAACTCAGTTTTAAATGGTATCTTGGACCTCTTTTTAACATGAAGTTTCTCTAAACCTACATATGAAATTACCTGTCTTAATTTATATTTTTAATAAAGATTTATAATCAAATATGTGTGTTTATGTCTCTCTCAGAATGAAATGATTCCTTCTTTCCAGGTAAGTGACAAAGTCACACAACACAGGGTTTTAGAAAAATACTTCTCAATTATTTACTTAATGAAGAAATGATTTTTTCTAATGAAATAAGAAAATGAAATGAAAATATGAACATCCTTTTAAACCTTCAAAATAAAATGTCCCCCTTTTTAGGAAACACTCTTGAGGCTGTACCATATATAAGTGCATAAACAATATAAACGCGTTTTACCCTCAACTGGATTAATTAAGAAAACCTCAATTTACCAACTTTAAGGTCACTCAAACATAAATTGTACACATCTTAATGCACTCTATCAATCTAAAGCTTAATTAATCTTATTGCTGCTGGTGTCAAATACAGTTTAGTAATAAAAACGACTCTGTCTGCAGTGTGGATTCAGCGTATCACCAGAGATCTGGGATGCAATGTACTTGCTGTTCTCATACTATCAAACTGAATTGTGTCTATATTTGCTTTTATGTATGGGTTTTGTAGAGAAAACATGTTTCCTTATTGAGGGGATCATTATGGTTTGTGGGATTGTGAGACCTAAATGTTTCAAGGGGCTCAGACAGCTCACAGACAGTTATTGTTGCTGGTTAAGAGCTTTGGTCATCGAAAGAATTTATAATAGATCCCCTGAGCAGCACTGCATCTTTTGGGCAGAATGGAGGCTACAGTAAGTTGTTATAAGAAAGTGATGAGACAACCTGGAGCCAGCTGGTTAGCATGTTAACTTAAGTAGAAGCAAAAAGAGTTAACACTGTTAAGACAGCTCTTGATGAGTAAATGAATGAAGTCTGGTGGTGAACTTAAAACATGTGGACCACTAAATAAACAGCTGCTGCTCCAGCTATGTAGCAATAACAAAACTGAAACTCTTCTGAAAATGGGACAGACTAGAATCACTGGCTTTGAGTTAGGGTTGTGTACCTCCACCATCAGCCAAGTTATAGGATCAGTGGTTATGATCTCACCTTTCTTTGTTACATCACCGAATAATAACCAAAGGTGATTTCACAGAATGTTATGATGTCACAGTGAAGTTGACTTTTGACCATTTGGATAAAAAAAGACCATCACTTCATTTCATCTTCATAGACATGCCAGCATAATTAATGAATTAATGACATATGTCCAAAAAGGTCACAGTGGCGATGACCTTTGAACCAAATTCTATCCAGTTTATTGTTGAGTCCTAATAAATGTATTTATAAGTTGCAAGACTTCCTCCATGGTTACTGAGATTCAATCACAAGAATGGGATGGATGGACAGATAACGTGAAAACATAAAGTGTATTACCCCCTCATTGTCACAAGCGCCAAGTTATAACAAAGGTGAGAATATCACTGTTATGCTCAGAAGTCCCCTGTCATGCAACTCCTTTCATCCTTCCATTAAAAGCCATATTCATTGACCTTCACTGCTTTACCTTTGTCTGATTGTGATTTGTCTGTTTTTGATTTGTTTGTGTATTATCTGCTGCACACAGAATAAAAGTTTGTTTACATGTTGTAGGATCTGTCTGACTATAGGTGAACTGGATGGTAAATTAAAAGACAATGTTTACTAAAAGACTGAAATAAAGGAATATCACATGAAAAAGGTCTCTATCTTCTGTTTCCTGAAATGGTTGCGCTGGAAATTGTCAGGCTTTTCAGAAAAATGTTCAGTTTGCTGAGTCACGTTAAGCTGACATGATTTCTCATTGATTTTCACGCTTTCCTGGTTTGATTAAACTCTTTCTGATGTTGGCTCTTACCCCCTGCAGATGTGGAGCCTCTCGACGCAAAACAGATACAAGTCATGCACCATTCACTGCTGGGTACTGGCTTCAACATCACTGTTTTCATGTTTGACGAAAAACATTTTTTCCTCTACACAATTTGTGTTTCACTGTTCACATGTGGGAATTGTCTAAAAACACCTCCCCTTGTTTTAAATGACTTCATATTCAGTTTATCCCCATGGTGCCACAGGTATTTGTACATCTCTTATGTTGCTGGTTGTTAAAAAAAAAAAAAAATGAAGCTTTAATGAAACTTAAAAGCCAACACAGTGAAGTAGAGAAAATAAAAACCTTGTCTAATGCAAACCACCTGTTGGTCTGTATCGCAACCAGGCAGAGCTTTGGATGTGTTTGCATGTCTGCAGGCACATGCATGCAAGTGTGTGTGTGTGTGTGTGCGCATTTCTTTAATCTTTACCTCAAATACCTTCAAAACATCAGTGCAAATAATTCAGTTTACCATTGTTGCCCTGGCTCGGCCCCAGCTTCACAACAGGAAGTGAAGCGTACAATAAACAGCAGCAAATAAAGAGGGTGTTTCAGGGACATGAACACCAAACACAGTCACCACATGAAGCCCGAGGAAATGCCAAATGCCAAACTGTGCCACATCTCAGTGTCCACAAGAACACACTGCAGCCTTTCTAACGCTTGTTGACTCTTACATAAACTCCATGCTTTTGACTATAAGAACATTGAAGTTGTTGAATTGAATATGAAGCATGTGATCAGGGGCAGCACTGTGTGTCCTGGAACTTAGCACACTGGCAAACACACACACACACACACACAATGCATGCACACAAATTTAGATACACATGACATAAAACCTTGACAAAAATTAAATAAAGACGTTCAGGTTGAGACACACACACACACACACACACACACACACACACACGTGCATGCAGCTCAAGCAGAACATCTTTTAGTGGCACAAGTAACCAGACCCACATCGCAAGTCATGTGGATTCACATGGAACAAAAAGTGCAGGAAAACTTATTTATGTATAAACACATTTTGTATTTTATTTATGTTATGCTATTGTGCTGTTCCACTCTTTTAGATGTTCATGAAGCTGTAATCATCCATGAGCTCAGTGGGTTCCCTTCATTCATATATGTGTAATGAAATAGTTTCTTATTTATGCTGTGTTCCTCAAGTCAACCACAAAGCCAAGGGAAGGACACTGTGACTAAAGAGTTGTTGCTAATGTGTCCCAACAAGAGCTGAAAGCCCAGGAAAGTTTACTTTACAAGGACAAAAAGGTCTCTCAGTGTGTTTTCAGTTCATTTTCATTTCAAATTTATTCTCATAGGAACATGAGGCTTTGTGAAAGAAGAAGCTGTTTTTGTATTGTTTGACTCCTGGCATGGGGGACTGGGACATACATGCAAGCTCGAACACAGTCGCAGAGCAAAAATGGATAAAGACAGAACGTGGACAACACATCAACAGTTTCTTATTGCTGGGTTCAAAGTGTGTGTTTTATGATTTTCAGGACTTGTGTAGGACACACACACACACACACACACATGCATACAAACAAAAAAAACAACAACTCTGTTTGATGTTGTGAATTCTTGCATTATCAGAGAAAAAAAAACAAAAAAACATAAGCAGGTCTGAGTGGGGAAAAAACAAAAGAGTACAATTCTTTCAGGGTTCACTTAATCCTCCACACAAGACCAAAGCGTAGTCATGGCAACCTAGGTTCAAACTCACACGTCTTAGCTTCACAGTTGCCATTATTTGTATGACAATAGCTGTGATGTTATCCTGTGTAGCCTGGAGATAAAAACCTTGATCATGTCACCAGGGGTTATCTCAACTTGACCTTTGGAGTTTCAGCTCGATTCAATGTTATGTTGCAGGGCCAAAGCATAACACAGTACATCACAAAGCACTTTACAAGGTCAAGACCTTACAATATCATAGAGAAACGCAACAGTTCCCTCAGTGCACAGTGGCACATTGTGACAGTGGGACAGTAGGATGTTGTGTATTTGGAGCTTAGACAAGTAAATATCATACTACCTTATTTACTTCATGACAATTTTTGCCAAATAAAAAACTACAATAAAAGTGTTGTGGGTGGCCTGCTTTAGTTTGTATTAGTTCTGCAGGTGAAAGAGCAGAGAGTAGCAAAATGGTTAGAAGATCAGACACATGACTGGCTCACATCCAGACTCTTGAGGTTTCTTGTGCAATCAAATGTGCAACTAGCAGATATATCATAATGGTTAGCAAAGAAATTCTCTATGCTCTTTGAACAAGCAAGATTTTGGATTTATTTTGCCCTGTCCCCCGCTCCGACACTTTGATGGTTTCAGTTCTGTGAATCAATTTTTATGAGCTGGATTTTTTTGTTTTTTTTCTTTGTTTTGTTTTTTTTGTTTTTTTTTTATACCTGTCATGATGTGTTTTGTGCTTAAAGTCAATTTAGTTTTCTTTTTCTCTCTTTTATGTAACCAAAACCACAATCATGTATTCATATTTGAATAAATATGCTTATTCACTTTCTTGTTGAGATTGATACCACGATCTCCATGACTAATTAACACACTCTATCTTCCTATACTGATGGCTTACAGTGATTCTCTGTGGGACTGTAGCAGTGACACACCTAACAATTTAATGCTGACTCAAATTATTATGCATATCAGCATATAGATTCAACACTGCATGGTACAGAGTATGCTTAAAAAAAAGACTGTGTCCCCAAAGGACTCCCTTACTTACTGATGCAAAAGAAATAGTTTATCAGCTGTGAGCTGTGTTACTGGTCTGTGGAGCAGACACACATACCCACAGCACAATGTGTTGTTCACTGCGCGGAAATGTCACATGAAGTCTTGCATGATAATGTTTTAATGAAGATAAAGTGTAATACTTTTGTGTGACCTTTATTTATTGTGTGAGCGGCCATCAAAACTGATTCCAGTGTCTCAACACAGTGAGAACAGAGATGTTCCTTCTTTATTTATTGATTGATTTATTTTTTTTTGGGGGGGGCTTTCACTTTAATTCCTATTTCATTTGCTATATTTCTTAACCCATTAAGACCCAAGGCATCCTCTAAAAAACACATCTTATACCTGAGCACTGTTTCAAAACAACCTCCCAAAAGCTTAAGGGTATTCAGAAGAAAAACAAAAACAACACTGACTAATTTATTTCTCAGAATCTGAAGTAAATAGATGCACAAAATAAAGTTGTAACCTCAGACTGTTATATCCTGTACTGCCTTTGCCTTTGCATATTTATCAACAGTCCAGTTCAGACAGCATTGTATTAGGTGACTCTTTACATCATACTGGTGGTGACACTGATTCATCAGTCCTGCTCCTCCCCCTGACGTGTCCCACCCCCAGTCTCAACCAGCTGATAAGCACCTCACCATTTGTTTATATTAAGTGATATCACTCCTCTCCTGTCCAAACCGGACACTCACTGTCAGCTTATGCTGCAGAAAAAAAATTCATATCCCATAATTTATTGAATTTTGCCTTCCTGGTATGAACTACAGGCTCATGGAAAAAGAGAGAAATCATATACAACATGAATGTCTCATCTGGTCTGAAAGTGAGAAACTTGTACACACTGACACTTTTTAATGATTTAATACATTTTTTATCTTTCAGCAAAAACCTTCCTGACCTCTGCCATCTGTGTTTGAATAGATACACCATCTGGACATAAAAGCCTGGTTGCTCCCTATGATGCAGTTTTCAAGATAACCCTCTGTTTTGACCACTTAGACCATGTGATGTTTTGTGTGTTGACATATTTGCTGTTGACAGTCAACACAACCAGGAAACAGTGATTTGACTGGGCATCATGGACACAGACTGTGAGTAAAGTATCTAGAGCCGGCATGTTGAACCACATTCCTCTGTTTCCAATCACAGACATAGAACTATGAGTGAATCATGTGATGTCAAAGGCTATGTATACTACTACTGCTTTTTAAAAAACATAATGTATTTGTTTTTTTTTTCTTTTTGCATATTTCTGAAGATGTTTTCTTCACTTGCTTGAGGTTTTTTTTTTTTTTTCTTTGTACATATGTTTTCCTGAGTTGTTCTACATTGAGCTTGCAGGACCACCCGACTCATGCTACTGGCTGAAGTGATTTCCCCAGATTCACAGAAATGCATAATACTGAATGAATGTACCTGAATGCAAGAGTGGCAAAGCAACAGAGAGTGTCTGTGGAGGTAGAGAGCAAGGAAGGAAGAGAAGAAGAGGAAAAAAAGAAGTGATTATTATGTTTACTAGAGCAGCTCCAGTGTCGCCCAAGGGCATTTTCTGAATGCCGTTCCTACATGAAATAATAATTCTTTGTTTGTTTATGATCTTTATTTGTCCAGAATAAAGACTTGTTTTCTTTCTCTTTCATTAATCTTCAGTTGTGCGTGCCTTCCACCCATGCACACACACACACACACGCATCTCTCTCTGTGACACACACGTGAGGCATCGGAGCATACACAAGCAAACCTACCTAACGCACACTGTCCCTCTCGCTCTGTTACACATACTTAGACAAATGGGCCTAATATGTGTGAGAAATCATAACAGAGTGCGGTGTGTGTGTTTTTGTGAGATGATCCCAGACTCATGTGCACAGTGGGGCCTGCTTTGAGAATTCTGTCATGATTAACTTTGATAATTTTCTTGATTCTCCCAATGAGGATGAGAATTCATTACATATTTGAACACACTTTGTTTGAAGTTCAAGGATTTTTAATTAAGAACTGAATCTTAATCAATCAAATATGTTAGTCGCGGTTCTAGATGATCAGTTATTTCTGCATCAATGACTTGATGCTGCAACACATGTAGAACTCACACCCCAACAATCATGCATCTACATAAACATCACATAGAAGATAACACACACTGGTATCAGCAGTGTTTACTTTCATGTGCTTACATTTACTTCTTGTGAAAATTATGTTGATCAGTTGTCATTATTAACATTGTGTAAACTTGCTTTTCTTTTATTTCTTTTTATAAATTATTCAGGTTGTTTTATTACCAGCCCTAATGGATGAGTGAATGAAACAGGACCTGAATGTACATAAAGATGGAAAATTTGCAGATGGATAATAACTTTCTATGCTAATCAAATTTGGGGATTACATATGGGATTACAAAATGTGATTCCATGCAGCGTCATATTTTTTTCTAAGTGTCTGTTTACTGGGCTAACTTAGTTACAGCTGCTGTTGTTTTTCTGGCTCTGCACATGTGCAGTTTATGATGATGGTGACTCACCGCACAAAATTCTTATTAACTTTTAAAACAGTCGGTCTGTGTCGGGCTGTCAGGGGCACAGAAATGCATTTCAATTCCACCTGCTGAAATGACTTGCTAATTAAGCGAACGCTACAGCAGGGTGCCCCAGGTAGTCTTGTCATTCAAGTAAATGCAGTGTGGCTGCAGCCTCCTGCCCAGGGCCTTTGTTACATGTAACATCAACCCCCTTTCTCCTTCCATGTTTCCTGTCTCTCTGCACTGCTGACTCACATAAAGCCAAGAAAGAAATGCTCCATAAACTGAACTAGAGCAGGTCAATTCTAGAAAAGCTATTATTTCCTTCTGACATAGTTGAAGTTTTGGCTCATAAACTTTCACTTGGTCTTACTTTGAAACTGTGCTTTTTCACTTTTAATGCCATAGGGAGCTAAGGTGACAATGAGGACTAAGCTGTTGGTTTTAAGTATTGTTGCGTCTTGTTACATCTCAGGTCAAGTTTACTGGGTTGACTGAACAGCATGTCCAATGAAGAATAGGACAGAGCTACTACTGTTAGCCTAACTCCGATAGCCACCACTGGCTATAGCATGGGGGAAGACCAGTGACACTCAAAATACCCACACAAAGATGGGACATATAGGAAACAATGAGGACATGAGTCACTAAACTAAGACAACAAGAAGTGAATACAAAACCCAGGCTGACAGCCCAGCAGTCCCCATGTTAATCACCTCTTGTCTTCTGATGCTGCCACCAGAGCTTTTAACCCTTTACTCCCAGGCCAGGTGGATCTTATGGAGCAATCAAGGCCTGGGTACAGCTGCAGGGAAACGAGGACAAGGCAGAATGTTTTCTGCTGCAACAATTTCTTTGAAACAAACATTGAAATATCACAAACTAATCTAGTTTGTTTGGTGTTTCTGTAGCACTCAGTTTGGGTTATAATGTAAATAGAGAAGACAAACTCAATTTTGAGCCTATTCCTTTCACCTTTGCTCTTATGATTTAAATTTTTAAAGGAAAATGAAAACAACTTCCCCCAAAAGCCTCATACAGTGCACACCAAAGCTTGAATAATATGCTGTAGAGTAAAGTCTGTACGTGGCTGAGTCACCACTGCACACATGCAAACAAGCATGACTAGCCTCATGAAGAACCACAGCATATATGTACCTTAGCTATTTCACAGGCATTTTTTCTAGTTGTGTTATAGATAAAACAGTGTGCAGATATTTGAAATCGGTTTCTGTTCTTCCATTAAATATAAATCCAAAGCCTTTGTGGGAGTTTGGGTTATGTTCTGCATGGTGGCTCTGTAAACACAATCCCACTCACACACATCACCTCTACCTTGCGATATTGCTATGAATTTTAATGTTTGTTCTTCCTCATAGCATCTGGTAAACAACAACACTGAGAATCACTTATCTTAGTGCTGCTGCCGGCAGTATTGTTTTAACACTGGAGGTGCACTGTAGAAATCCCCCTGCGCTCCCCAAGCCACAGCCAAACAGCCTCAATACTATTTTGGGCGCTGGTGCACAACCACAGAGCAGAATGTCCTCAGCGTGTTTTTCTCTCTTCCGTCTTCTCCCTCCTCTTCCCTGTCCTCCTCTTCTTCCTCCCTCCTCGCCATTATCATCTACTTACATGTCGAACTATGGAAGATATATACCGCCTGATCTTCGGGCTCTTTGACTCTAGATTTCATCAATTTCCGCTGCCGTTTGGGAGGACAGCGTGTCCCCAGGGAGCGCTGTGATATTTTCTCTTCATTTCCTTTTGTCTTGGTATGGAAGCAACCAGGTTTATCTGTCATATAAAACTATTGCCTATAGCAGAGAAAGGTAGGTAGCATGGGAAGAACAGAGACTATTTATAGATGAGTTCCAGGGTGTGACATTTATCAGTGCTGCATAAAAGCAATATCAATTAGACGATTGAAATCATTAGGAGTTGAGGACTCAGATATGTGAAGTATGGTGGAGGCAGTAATGGATGGATGGATGAATAAGATTTGTTGGCATTACTGCTGTCAGAGAAGAGAGAAAGTGTGATTACTTAGCCAAGTGGTCAAGGAGGGTTGACACTAATGGCAGAGGGCTTCCAGGTACAACAATAACAATTTACTGGCGGCCTCTGTGACATTGCAGCAGAATTAAAGCACCTTGTTCATGTTCTTGGGATAAAAAGCACTGCTTATTTGTTTTTTACTGAAGAAAATATTCAGGGATCCAACACTTATTTTTAAAAAATTTGACAACATAATGGAGACTTGAATGTACGTTGTCTTTCGAAGAAATCAAAACACACTTTTATCACAGCACTTTTATTGCAACAGTTTCCAAACAACAGGGTGATGAGGTTTTTGTCATTTTTTATTGTTGTAGTAAATATAGATGCTAATGTTTGCTAACATTTTGTGTCAGTTTAGCCCACATGAAGCAAAGTTATGCAAATGGCCAACCTGGTACATTTGCATAAAATGTCTGTATAATTGTAGAGAAACATACTTGGAGAAAACTAGAGATTGATGGATGTTATTCAAGTGGTGTAAAAACACATAACAAAGCACCCATCTTTGTTTCACCAGGTTTTTTGTTTTGTTTTGTTTTGTTTTTTAATAACACTTTATGATTTGTTGTTAAAGGAGACATATTCTGCTGTTCCATGTTTTAAAACATCCTTATAATGTTATAATGTCATATGTCCATGCTGAACCTCTACAAAGTTGCACAACATGAGCTATAGGAGTCCTGCTGTAATTCACCAACAAGATTTCACATGGTTTCCAGTCTCTCTGAACGCTCTGCAACAAGATCTCCACGTGCATAACGGTTGAAATCGGGATTTTTCTTCAAATAACTCAGATCGGTGGAGTGCTGCAGTGATGGTTGCCCCTCTGGAATTATCTCATCTCCACACAGGATGTCCGGAGCTCAGCCAGAGTCACCATCAGATCAGATGAGATCAGATCAGGTCAGACCAGACCATCAGTTTGGCTGGGCATCCAGATGAAGAAGGAATCCTGGTTGTTCCAAACTTCATGGATTATGGAGGCCAGTATGCTCATCATACCTTCAATGCAGCAGATTACCTTATTTCTTTCTTTATTTTTTGTGCTCTTCAGCAGATCTGTGCCTCAACACAATCCTGCCTCTGAGCTCTGCTGACTGCCCACAACTTGGTGTTTGCTCTGATATACACTCTAAGCTGTGAGACCATGTATAGACAGGTGGATGTCTTTCCAAATACTTTACCACAGTCAGGACTCCAATCAAGATGTTGGAACACCTCTTAAAGAATCAAGGAACCTGAGCTGAAATTCAAGCATGTTCTCAAGTTTTAATAGATGTGCAAAAACTTTGTCATTATGGGATATTGATATTGTAAGTTTGAGAAGTTTTTTCCATAAAATGTGAAAAGAATTGATGGTCTGAACACTTTCCAAATGCACTGTATCCTCTAAAGCAATTATTTCTGCCACAGAAGGGGGCTGAGGTAACAATACTGTCAGTCGATCAGTCTGGGTTGTTCAGGTATAATGCTATCATTAACTCCAGGACCCCTAGAGAGGTTATTATTTTTGTGACATTCACATTTGAAAAGAATCAAATTACATTTAGTTAAATGAGTGTCTTGTGAACTGTAATTGCACTAATTTGCCACTGGAGCAGATAAAAACACAGGGATTCATCCAGTGTCAACATACACCCTAAATAACATACCATAAATAAATCAATAATTCTAAATGACCACGTCTTTGTGATATTTTGAAACACGTCATAATTTCCATGTTTGGTAAAAGGATGTGTGCAGGTGGTGGAGGTGGAGGTGGAGGTGGGTTTGAGTGTTTTCATCCAGGTAATAATTAACATGACATGAGGTGGTCAGCTCGCAGCGTGGTGTGTTCAAGTCAGCACTGAGTAAATGGACATTGGTGAAAGGAAAATATTATTTATTTCACAGCTGGCTGTCATTCTCTTTCAGTCTTTGGCACATTACCTGTGTGCTCATTTTGGACAACTGCTTTCCTATTAGTCACATGTTCTGTCACTGGCAGCGCTAAGATCCACTTAGCAAGCAAGCTGTTGCACTCATACCTGAATGACCTGTTACATGTTCATTTACTTATAATAGGCCTGTAGAGAAGAGCACGTTCAAGACACCACTCACGTGCAAAGTTTGGAGGTGGAGTTTTCTTCTTGTAAACAAACACAATCAGGAGTTACATTGAAAACATCATGCCTGACATTTGGATGCATTCATTTTTCATAAAATGAGTATATGTGTATGTATGTAAAAATGTTTTTACTTCTCCTGTTGTCATGATCCATCTCTGCATCTCACATCACCTGTTCCTCTGCTCCTCCCTCGGGTTTTATAGCTTGTGTGTGATACACATTTGTAATATTTCCCACAGCAGTTGGCAGGGATCTACGTAAGCCCATCCTTTAAACCAACCAGGTTGAAATATTGGCTAGTGGTGTAGTTTATTGCAGATACTGCTATTGACATTAATGCAGAAATGCTATGGTTATATTTGGGGTCATTTGGACTCTGTATAGTTTCTCTCTTTCTCTCTCTCTCTCTTTTTTTTTTTTTTTTTTTTTTGTCCAGCTCAGTCGGTAAAGTACCTTCAACTATCAAAAAAAAAAAAAAAAAAAAAAAAAACCTCTATGCTATAACACTGTTCTGATATTCGATAAAATATAAGTGCAAAGTGATCTCAAGCAGCAGCAGCAACAGGACATGTTTGAAACTCAAATGTGGATTGGCTGATTGCTGAGGAAAGCTATAGTTGGAGCACTGCCACAGACCAGCTCTGCAGAAGCTGCATGGGAATTAAGTGTCTTGCTCAGGTACATTTTATGGTAGGCAATGATAGAGGGGCACTTGCTATGTAATCACTTCCAAGAAGAGATTTATCCTTCCAGTCCTGGACTGAAATGACTACCCTGTAGTCACAGAACCACTGGCTGGTTACTGATAATGTTAGAGCTCAAAGCCATGAGTTCTGTTGTAGACATGGCCTCAAGATCAAGTCAGATATCTTGAAAATTCTTCATGAAAATAAAATTAAGAAGCAAAAGGCAATTCAATGAGAGATAATGATCCAGATGACAAAAATCTTTAACCAACCTGTATCACTGCAGCCTCACAAAAACCTGATCCAACAACAACACAAATCAGTCTTGAAGTGAGAGCTGAGGGTGCACCCAGCATGTTTTGTTGTTGTGTTTTTTTTTCCTTCCCCCAGCATGCTCCACCTTTTATTGGTGTCTATCAAGAGGCAGCAAAGAGTGGAAGAGAAAACATGCTGAAGGGTAGGAAGGAGACAAACAATGCTCGCTCATTATCAACAGCACTGCTGGAAATGTCATGCATTAATAGCACCCACTTTTATTTCTACCCTGTGTTTTTGATGGCTGTAAACAGGTGCTCACGCAGCAGCAAAAGAGCTCTTTCATTTGAAATAAAAGCACTTGGAAATGAGGTTTCAGCGGAGGAAAGTAAGGTTTGCAAGAATTTAAGACAAGGGATGTGATGATTTCAGGTTTGCGTTCGCTCACATGCACATGAAGTAGCAACATACTTTATGCCTTTAGATGTAGGTGCAATGCTCTTTCTCTGTCTCTCAGCACAGCGAAAAGAAATCATCATCTGTCGGCTTTCAACGTCTCCTGCCTCTCTCACACACTGACACTGCACACACGCACACACACTAAGGTTATAATAATAGACAGACATGACCATAAGAATTTGTGATGGAATTTCCAACTGAAATTACATCAGCTTCTTTCTGACTGTTCCCTAACCACTTCCTTACACACACACACACACACACACACACAAACACAGTACAGTCCATTTTCAGACTCAGACTGGAAATGGTGACTAGATATCAAGTAACTGGGAATAGAGGCTCCATACAACAGACTGTCACTGTCACTGAATCCACTTTTGGCACAAAGATGCATTAAACAGTAACATTACAGATTCACTGTTTCCCCACATGCAGTCGAGATCATTAAAATAAAATTGCATTATGATGAAAATGAATTTTAATGAAAATCATTCAGAATTGTGTTGATATTGTAAACACCTGTAATCCTCTTTTCCTCATGTTCAAATGTGTTCTCCTGATGTCACATGACACGTGACTGCAGTTTTATCTGTGGAGAAAATATGCATACATATGGTCAGTGAGCAATTGTGAAGACGTGAAAATGATGTGTGTTGATTAAAAAAGTGCAAACTGGTGAGCTGCCTGTGAAAGAGTTAAACGGCAACATTGTGTCAATGACACAACACCCTTCTCAGTGGGTAGGTGCTTCTTCACTACAACTCACCAAGTATGGGATTACAGAGACTAAAAGAAAGTCGCATTTCTACTTTTACTATGCATCTTCCTCAAATCACAAAAGCTATTCAAACTCTCAACAGTCTGTAATCCAAGAAAATGTACTTCCATTTCTCTTAGGGACAAAAGGTTCCTGAAAATGTCTTAATCCATTTCATTCAAGAGACTCCCTCCATTGATCTGTGCAGATCAGGATTCTGTAAGAGAGTTTGTGCGGAAATTGCAAGAAACACCAAAGACTGGAGCCTTGAATGATATCGTCATGTTGCATAGAAATGTATGTGCTACCGGCACCCCTGCTTTATATGCTACCACCGTTGGTGCTGTATTGTCCTGTATAATCATTATTTTTGACCCACATTTCCCACTGGTCTTTGTAATCTTTGAGCACTTTCATACAATAAAAGAAGAATCAAGGCGACACCTCCAGACTCCCTGTTGAACTGAGTGGTGCTCCGACCAGTCTGTGGTAACAAATGACATTTACACAGCGTCTAACACTGTTTGATATTCACCATCACTGCATGTGTAACTGTTTGTACATGGATTTGCGTTAAAACAACATTTAATCAAACCAGCAAACGGCAGCAGATGACATTTCTATTACAACATCAATACATGTGGTCCAATGCTATTCAATTACCAGCAACATGTTTTGCATCTTGTACGGTCTTTCTGTGTCTCTCTTTGGCTCGATTCCATCCTCTCCCTACTTCACTCCTGTTCCTGCTAGGCCTTCCCTTCTCACTCTCACACACACGCACATACACAGGTACGGACCTTGTAGCCATTTCTCATTGTTAGGACATGCCAGATTGTGCTGTCTGTGCATGTGTCTTTGTGTTATAGCGTGTACCTGTAGGTGTCTGTGAGTGTATGTGTGTGCATGCGCGGCCATGTACAAGTGTTAGTGCGTGCTGAGATCCAGAGCACTAAAAATAGCCGGTGATCATTTGTATTCTAACTCAGATGTAAAGCCTTCTCCTTGTCTTTAAAATTCAGAACACACTGAAGGAGGCTTATGTTTCGAAACATAAGTCTTTATTAGTGGGAAGTGTGAACAATTTACTGTAGCATAAGATGACATTTCAGCCGCTTGCTTGATAACACGCTGACCTTCAAGAATAATTCAAACATCTTGTTTAAATGGTGAAGGCCCTGGACATCTAATGTTACTTTCTCTTTTAGTGTTTAAAAATAGCTCTCGTGTAACTAATGTTGGAGTGCAGCTACTGATTATTTACATTTTAAATGAATGTAGAGACTGTCAGAAGAAAAGTACCCAGAACAGGTTCTCTGCTGCTTTAAGCTCAATAACATCAAGTAGAGGATTGAACCAGCAACAGAGCAGACACTCAATTTATAATTACCGCAGCAACAGAAATGAGATGAGCAGTAAAGCTTCACTTTAGAGAAACTTAAACCTGTGAATGAAACAGTTTGACTGTTTTCAGTTATTCAAAATTTCAATTCCCTGCTCATCTAACTACTTTATGTAGCTGTTTGACTACATAACTCGGCCCAGTGAAATGTGTTGGTGAAGAGCTGATGAAGCTCAGTAACAGCTGACAAGTTAACAAGCTGGCATCCATTCAGTGCAACTGTAACACTAATTATTTTGAGATTAATTAGATGAGGCATCATGAGCAAGAGTAAAGGTCTTGTTTAATGTGATTTGCATTTGTCTCTTTTTCCAACTCATCTGTTGGTTTGATGGAAGGATAAGAGAGAACGGTGGTTAGCACTCATGGTCCTGGGTTCGATTTCTGGGTCTTTCTGGTTGGAGTTTGTATGTTCCCCTTCATGGACCAAGACTCTCTTGGTGATTCTAAATTGCCTATAGTGTGTGTGTGTATGTGTGTGCGCATTGTTCATCTCTGTAGGTGGCCCTGTGATAAATAGATGACCTATCCAGGGTATACCCTAATAACAAGAATAATCTTTGCAATACACAGTATGTAAACCAATCTGTTATATGAAACTGGAAACTGGTGGCCATGTTAATGGGTTACAGCGCACACACTGTCTGTATAATACACATCTCACTCCTCAGGGCTGTGCTGTGTGATTTATCGATTCAGCATCCTGCCTATTGCCCGTTGTGACATGCTGGATGCCAAGCAAACTAGACAGAGACGGCACGTAACGGCACATAAAAAAACTGAAAGATTTCCTAAGAAACCCCTGCAGAAATCGTGCAAAACCTCACGATCTGCCTGTCTGCACATGACTATACCCGTACACTGAGATGTCACACATACAGCTGCACCCTTTGAATGTTTCATGGCCACGGACAGTTTCAGCATATTGCCATAGGAGTTGAGTGAATCTGAAAAAGTGTATCTGAAGGACCATGAATATTTCAGAGCAGCGATGACTCAGCAAAAAACTGCTGCTAAATAGCCACATTTTATGGAAAAAGATGCTAAGTAGCTGCAGTAGCTGGGACGTAAATGATTTCAGGCTCAATTCTAAAAAGGAGCAGAAACCTCTGCAGAATGGATACATACCAAGTGGTGGCATTTGCCAATCTTGTCCGATAATGCTGCCAACTAATGGCTTTTTAAGAATGGATACTGACATGTGAAGATGTCCTGCAGTTAGACAGGTGATGATAGCACTCTACCTGGTCCACTGTTATGAATACAAGATAACACTTTGTACCTTCTTATCTGTGATGGAGAAAGGGGGGTAGCTTGTGAGCGGCATTTTCTCTGGTATTTTCTTGGAGCCTTCAACAACCTTCAGGGCAAGGAAGCACACAGAGAGTCAGTGGTCAGCCTAACACTGAAAGTTTTAACTGCTCTGGTGAACTACAGGCTCTCTGTTTCACTGATGCATAGCCTGCAGCGAAAGAACTCACTGAAAATATAAATGACCCCATGAATGCATGAGGCCACACTTAAAACAAGAGGCTGAATGGCACAAGGGACGCTGATCGATGTTGGAGGAATCCTGGAGACAGCTGCCTTTACTGCGGCGGTGGGAGTGTGCTGGTCTGTGTTTAGGGGGCTGTTTTAACAGATAAGAAAGAGGTGAATTAGTTGTCTTTGTAAATGTCAGTGAAATGTCAGTCCTTGAACAGGATGTTCAGTGTGCGTTCATTAACAGCACACTTATAAGAAGGCTGACTCTGACTATGAATTCCAGGACTTCCCTGACACACTGCATATTTACATAATAAATAGCAAAGCTGATCTTTAGTCTTTGTGTTAATTCTATTTACCTCTTGTTAGAAATAAAGTATTTCATATCAAAATGTCTCTTCCCCGCTCTTGAACAACACAATATAATACTGCACTCTGAGGTGGTTACATAAACACATCCAATCAAATCATGTTTTGACATTATGTTTGTCTATACTGTGCTTTTCATTTTGTTTGTGACTTATGGAGCAACATTTCTAATGTCTATGAATTCACATATTCACATTATAGTGTTGTCTTGAAGCCGATGAGTATTTATATGTGTTTAAGTAAAACGTCCTTGAAAATGTATGAGCACACTCTCATGCTGAAATGCAGTGAACCCTCTCAGGCTCGGCAAAGGAATAGTGCCCTAAGGAGACAGGGAATTAATCCTGCAAACAAACTGTGTGTGTCACCTTCACCCCCCAACACACACACACACACACACACACACATCAAACATCAGCATGCATGTGTGTGTGCTTCAGTGTTTCAGGCTTGGATAATTTCACAGAGCCCCAAGCTAAGGAAGCGATGCTGACCAGGACCAAGGTTGTCACCACTCTGTGTGTTTGTGTGTGTGTGTGTGTGTGAGAGAGAGAGAACTGTTAGTGTCACAGTTTTGTGACAGTGGCTCTGCCTTTGATTTGTGTGTGTGACTCACTTTGTAATTTGTTTGTGTGACTATGATGAGGGGTCTCTGCATTTGTGTGTATGTGGTGTGTTTGTAATTTGTATGTGTGTGTCCTGCATCCTTGTATGCATGCCCTGTGTGTGTGTGTGTGTGTGTGTGTGTGTGTGTGTGTGTGTGTGTGTGTGTGGGTGGGTGTGTGTGTGTGTGTGTGTGTGTGTAGTAGCAGGTTTTAACTGGGACAGTAGCTTTAATCCCCTTGAAGACTGATGACCCAAGCTTTGCACAGTTTGTGTTACCAGAGAAACATGCACATGCACAAACACACACATCAGTGTGTGTGTATTGTGAGAGAGAGAGACAGACAGAGTGTGTGTGTGTATGAAGTTCCAATTTATGGCCTTTGTCAGGGAGAAATATTGTTTTAGGAATAATTGGGGCTTTGGGACAGTGTGCGTTGTTAGTTAATTGTCATCCTCAGAATGGACTATCCCAGTGTGTAGGCTAACACAGTGTGTGTGCACGCACTAGATTTTTCTTAATTTGTGTGGTCCTGATGAATAAAAAAACAAAAATAAACCTAAAATCTGTCCTTTTAAAGCAAAAGGCTCCTTGTGAATTAAATTGGGGCAGTTAAATATTTTCAAACACAGGCTCCAAAAGTGGCTCAGAGGTTGATAGCTTGCTTATGTGATGGGCAGTGGCTGTTAACATAGATTCCATGGTAGTGCAGTGTTTCAAGGCTCTACATAGGAAGAGATTGACACATGTAAACTGCAACTAAGCTGATACTACTCAGAATGTTTGTCTATAAGAAACAGATTTCTTTGTTATTTAGCTAAGATTGAACCATTCTTACAAGTGAATCATGGTGCATGAGTGGTGTAAAAAAAATCAAACAGACACTTTGATGCTTGTTATTATTGCTTTGTTGCTCTGCTGGAATCCATTGGACAGTGGTGAATCCATATTAACTCACTGACTCTGATGCCTGTTGGGTTATTTCCACCCTCAGTCCCAGCTGTTAGTCTCTCAGCAGCTCCTGACCAGGTCAAGACAGTGATTGTCTCAGTGGGCAAAAACATCTTTCATATAGCATGTAGGCTCAACAGGAAGTGTTTTTTTTTATTGATTCACAGATTTTGCACTCACTGGTCCAACCATGCTGAAACCTGCCGGATAGCTACATTGGGAGCCTTGATCAGTCATTACAGATACTGTTAATGGGATTAGAAGATATAGACAGTGGGAGATCTCTGCTTTGAGCGAAGAGCTTGACTGAACAAACAAAAGAAGAAACAAATGAAATGTCAGCATGGATTAACAGACTGATGATAGAAAATGAATCACATCTGCCATGTGAGTTGTGGTGGGTTATTCCTTTAACCAGATGATGCTGTTAAATCACAAACACCAGGGCAGTGGTCAAGGATGAAAGAGTGAGCACAGCCCTGAAATAAGTTTCAACAACAGACATTCACTGGCCATAGTGTCTGATGCAGAGGCTCCAGCAGGCTCAGGTCTGTGGTAATGAACAATTTATTTACTGACTCACCACTGACAATACAATTTGCATGTATTTACATATAAATATGTAAATATTAACAAATATTTGATGAAAACCTATTCCAGTATCATCTTCAGTGATGCCCTATACCATGTTGATATTGTAAGTGTGAGGCAGTAACACTTTGCATCTCTCTCTTTCATATTGACGGACCCGTCAGAGCTGATCCTCCTCTCCCTGTACTCTCTGAATCAAAACATGTTGATGTGGGAGGAAGGATTGTTGTTGGCTGTTCCCCTTAGAGAAGACAGCTGGCATAGCTACTAGTCAATATCGACTGCTCATGTTCGTGGGTAATGCTAATGTTAACTCTGTAACTCTGACACTGAACGTTTACTCCAGCAATCCAGATGAAAATTGAAAGTATCTCCCGAGGACTCAAAGCACTTGTCCTGAGTTGGAGCAAACACATTGTGGATCAGAGGTATTAAGCAAAACAGAGTACCAAGAAAACGTGCAAGGAAGCTGAACAGCCTGACCAGTGTGATTCCAATTAATTTCCTTTGCGCATTTTCAGGCTTGGACCAGAGCTGCAGCAGCAGCAGGAGAGGGTCAAGAAGGAAGAGCAGCCACTGCAGAGAGATGTAATAGAGGAGAAGAGCCACGAGGCGAGAATGACAACAAACAGAGCTGATGTGGAGCTGTACACCATAGTCACAGAGTGAAAATATCTACATGGAGCATCTTATATACAATATTATGTTAATGGATATAAAGCAACAGATATAGCAACACATTGCTCCCAGCACCCCCTGAAGCTCCGCCCCTGATTTATACAGAAATACATGTTGAACAAAATACAGAAATGCACTGAATACAAATGCAAGCACAAATATAAACCAATCACTCATAACATCAAAACAGTTTTTATTGTTGTGGCTGATCTGTGGCCTCTCTCTAATTTAACTTGGATATAACCTGCAGTTTCATGTATTTCCCATTGGATTCATGGCTTTACTTGTTGAACAAATATACACAGATCAGTCACAACATTAAAACCAGTAGCCTGTTTATGAGTACATGCATCTAGAAATCACTTTATATGACTTCTACCAACATGTTTATCTTTAGTGGTCCTGGACCTTTGACAGACGAGTGTTTACTGATTCTGGTCTTGCCAGTCTGTGTCTTGTACAGTAACCAGAACCGCCTCAGGTGTACAAATCTTATTTTAAGGAACAGTGCAGATTTAAAAACAAACAAAAACAAGAGAACAACAAAAAACACACAACTGTTTTGTTTTTTTTTTTTTCCATCCAGATCTGTGGATTAATGCTATCATCTGTTTACACTAATCTCACACATCACATGATATAGTGAGTAGTTAGGTGCTTTAGATCAAATCGCATGCAAAGTCTATTTGATATCACGGTGATGGTTATCACTCTGAGGTGTCGAGTGCTTTACAGTAAGCACTTGATGATAAATTTAATCTTTCAAGAAAAATCATAAATACATAGACTATGGCATATCTCAGCAACCTTAGCCCATTGGTTGGGGTAGTGGATTAACATTTCACTATTTGCAAACACAAATCTGATTCTTCGGAGAACCCATATTTACTGTGTTTACTCATCCAACATTGGATTATATATCATAAAACTGGATGAATATGTCCTCATAGGAAAGGTCATGTTTGAAAGGTTAAATGCAGACTGATTTGAAGTACGTTCAGCCAAATAAATGCACAGTGTCAGGGCTTGGACAAAGGATGTTGCTTTAAGAGTTTTGCCTCTATGGTCTAAGGTATCTCCTTTGTTTCTCTTTATGTTGTGCATTGTCACAATTAGACACATTTTCAAGGGAGTGCGAATGGTTGTAGAAATAAATGAAAGAATGCATCTATTGCCAAAGCTTTCTTTGGAGCTGTGTATATGAGAACCAATGCAAGAGAGATGCTGGACAATCTAAGATACTAATTCATTGGCTCAGATGGCATCATCTGAGACAAGATAATTGAAAAAGTATATTTAGTGTATGCCATGTGGAGGACATCGTTCCCCAGTGCCCCCCCAGTGTTGGTGACATATATTCAATACTCAACCAGAATACCAACTTGAAACATTGTTCAGCCTGGTGACACAAATGCGTTTAAGGTAACAAACCCTCTACCCCTGACAGTGCTTCTGTCTTTACATGCGACACACCATGTGTATTTATCCTCCTACTCTGACATGAAATATCACAGAAAATAGTTTAAAGCCATCAACATGCCAATCAAGCAGTAAAAAGCCTTGAAAGATGGCAGACAACTGTCACCTCTAATCTGTTTTACCACAGCAGCCAATAATGTGGCCTAAATTAATGAGCTTACAGTTTATAGTGGCTGTGGTGTGGTGTGGTGGAGGTGGTGGTGGTGGTGGTAAGGCAGCAGCACGATTATCTGTGTACAATGAGATAGAACAGTGACTTTCAATGGACATTTTTTTTTCCCTTTTTCTTTTTTTTTTTTTTAAAGTCATACTTGTACTTAGAATTAGTCAAAGTAATTTTAACTTTGCAATAATTAAAGCTTTGCATATCACTAAATTACATTCAAGACAATCTTTTCATGAATCCCTGTTTTAGATATCATTTATGGCTGTTATATCGCATATATCTCATTTCATTCTGTCATTACCTTTATATGCAATCATTTTCAACATTTGTGACAAAGCAAAAGCTGTGGATTCAAATTGCCTACTTAGTCATACATGCAGTGTTTTGTGGGGGTCCTCTATAAACAGATACACCATTCTCTTCCTGGTAAAATGAGTATTTGCAGCAACTATATACAAAAAAACAAAACAAAAATACAATCCTAGTTATGATCTTCTGATAGTCTGCTTCCATACTAATCTACATGAATATCACTAACTCTAACACTAATCACTAATCACTAATGGACACCTCGATATATTATTTATATATCAATAAAAAGGTCATAGTGATTTGTTCATTTCCAAAGGAGGTTTAGGTATATTACATGTTTTGTCTCTCCTGCTGTGTCGTTATGTCTTGGCTTTGGCCGTTCATTGCCAGAGGACCATACATTTAACTGACAACCGTAAGCATATATGTTTTTAACTCTCAAAATATGCAGATGAATTATGAATTCATACAACCACTAAATCTTCTGTTGAAGGGAAAATGAGGAGGAACTGTGGTAACTATGATGTTTTTTTCTCCAAAATTCTAAAAACCAGGTAAATTGGGAGTGGCAAGCTGTTTTTACTTTTCTATAAAATGTACTTGTATAATGCCATTAAATCCAGTAATGCTACCTCTACATGTACATGTACGTTTTTATTACCTGGTGCCTGTGGTTTATTTTTTTCTCTTACATGACTCATGACTAAATATCCAAGAAAATGTGCAAAGTGGTGCATAAAATGGAGGAAATGAGCTGTGTAAAATATTTCTGGGACCCCAAAGCCACCCACTCCATAAATGTTTAAATGCCACCTACACCCATGTTGACAACAAATTGTATATTGATTGCTCCAGGTTTGACCCTCCGATTGTTCAATAATTTAATTACGTTCATTAATTTGATGCTCTTCAGTGAAGTTTCTAGTGTAACAAATTACAGCTCAGTTTCTCGCTCCATTGTGATTTATTGCATGGTGTTTTGATGTTATTGTTTTAATTCTAATTATTCTGATGAGAATGATTTTCTGAGGATACAATAGAGCTCCAATTTAACCTGCAAACACGAATCACCAACAAGCAATTTGACAAATGGCACCAAATCTACTTCATGCAATGTAATCACATGGTTTAAATTCCCTCTTTCCTACATTAGCTAAATGTCACAGAACACCAAGCCCATTCTCAAACAACATCAAAACATGCTCACACACAATGAAAAGTATCTAGAGCCTGTTTCATCTTGATGAGATGCATGCGAGATGCAGAAAGGTTTTGCATGGCTGACCAGGTAAGGGTTGTGTGTGGGTTTGTGTGTGTAGGTGTGTGTGTGTGTGTGTGTGCATGTGTGTGTGTGCGTGTGTTCCCACAAGGTAGAAAACCAGTTTCTTTGTTGTCACTTGTGTTTAGTGCAGCCAGTGGTGATCTTGTTAGCCACCAGCTTACTGGCTGCGGTGCTGGCCAGTAAAATCAATCTGAGGTCAGAGGGCTATTGGCGTTTTCAATGGGGGGACAAAAGCATCTGAGGGAGGGGAGGTAGAGAGAGGTAAAAGTGAGTGTGAAGAGGAAAGAGAGAGAGCAAAATAGATCAGAAAAAAATAGAAAAGTGGTAAGGGAGCCAAGAGATGGGGAGGGAATGTAAGACTAAAAGGTCAGACAGGGGAGCAGAACCCATTTGCATGATGTTATAAATTTCATGGTGAATGTTGGTCTAAAGAAAAAAGAATGAATTCTTGCAGCAAAATTTTAACATTTCCATTCAGAAAAAAATCTCTGATATCTTTAGAAATGTGAAACGGCCAGAAAATCATCGGAACTGATGCATCTTATTAAAATGATGTCTAAAATGAATCCCACAAAAAAGTGAATGATAATGAATGATAATAGGAGGTTATTAGGTTTTGTGCAAGAAATATCCACACAAACATTTGACATCCCAGGGTCTTTTCCTATTTTTTAGCCTTTACACCAATAAGGACAACATTTACTGACAGAGCAGCAGACACTCCATTTAGTGGGTGTGTATTAACTCCAATTAAGAAGTTACGATGAGGTAACTTAGCTCAGGTTATCACCGCGAAGATTCGTTTTCAGATGTGTATGAAGATTAGGGAAAAAGTACTGAACTGATCTGAGAGGGATGGATGGGGACCAGACCATACATAACATCTTGAAGCAGGTCATGTGGGTTATTTACCATGAATCTATTGTTTGTTTGTTTGTTTTTTGTTGTTGTTTTTTCACACAAGTTTGATTTATGTTTGACATTGTTGACACAGAAGAACCTATAAACTTTAGTGCAGTTGCAGCTCAAAGTGGAGCCAGAATGTGTTTATATCTTTCAGAGATATTGGATATTCATGTAATAAACAGACATATTGATTGCCCTTTATCATATTATTAATTATTACTCAGTTATTTTAATTTATTTCATTATTATTAATTATATGCATGTACATTCTACTCATCTTGTACCTCCGCTGTGCTTTGTTGCACTCCTGAGCTAAATCACTCAAGAAATGAGCATCAGTTGAGTACCTGAAAATCCAAACAGAGGAGACACTGAGAAGATTTAGATAGAGCACAGAAGATGAGATTTTACATCCAGACATAAACCTGTAAGTTGAGACAACGGAAGAGTGACAGAGGTTGAAGCGATTGCTTCAGAATTCCTGTAGAGTTTATGAGCTCAGAGCAGGGACACTGCGATGTGATCATAAATATCTGCTGTTGCTCAGAGTGATGGATGGATCAGAGGAGTAAATGGACCAGTGGGCTGCACAGGGTTTTTTTCTTGGAGGGATAACTTTTGGCAGGAAACTGAGGCTATAAATAATGTATGAGCATGAATGCATGGAATCTTGTTATCTTATGTTAGATGCATGTCAGTGTTTTCTCCTCTGTTTTTGTCCCATGGGCCAACGTGTCTGCATGATGGACATGGAACATTTTTTGCAGCGCAATGCCCATGTATACAGACAGACTGATTCAAGACAGGTGTCTCCATTCAAGTAGGATACCATTCTTTTCATGCTCTATACTAGTCCATCATTACATGGTGACTTTTTGCGCAAAAGATGATTCTCATGTGGGTTGTATGTGTTGATAATCTGATGGCTAAATCCTATTTGAATGCCATGTTAACAAGAAGAGCATCAGATAAAGGCTTCAGATGTGAATGTAATGAATTCCAGTGTGTGATCACATCTCTGCCGTCTCCTCTGTTGTACATCTCATGGCGAGATATGAGAGATCTAATTATGTTGTCATGAGATGAGTGGTGTTTACCTCAGAGGTTAGGTGTATTGCGACACTTCTCAGACTGTTTAGTGTTAAAGTGGGTGGAATAATCAAGGCTAAATTAAGGAGGAGAAAATAAAAATAATGTTTTGTCTTATTGATGTAAGACACTCAGTGGCTCAGGTCAGTTTGCACTAGAAGCTATCTATTTATATCTCAGTGTGTTGTTTAGTAATGCTAGCTGCTCAGTGCTTGGTTTGAAAAAGTCTGATTGCCAGTCCAACAGGCTGACATATCCGAGCAGATATCAACTAAATCCGCATGAAATTGTGTATGGATGAATATATGTATTCGTGTGCCCTGAGGATTTAAGTGCTCAACCATTTCCAGAACATGCACTTCAACTGGGAGCAACAAAGTCTGGTAGTCTGGAGTTTTTACTCAACCTTTGCTTTATTTTGTTGTGTTTTTGTATGTTTTTATCGTATTTTGTCAACTACTGATGGACACTTCTGTGGGGAGAGGAGATTCTTCAGGAGGATGCCACCCTGTTCCAGCTGGATGAGGAGGTGCTTTCATGATTGCTGTGCTGGTGGTGCAGAGGTTAAAGCCTTGGAAGTGGAGATGTACTGTGGGTCCTTTCTGCCGCCAACTCTCTGCTCAACAAGAATGATGAGAAGCTGGAGATATAGATGAAGACCCAGGAAGTAGACATTTTTTCAAATCAAAACAATACTTGTGCACACCCCACCAATGGCTACTGCTGAAGTTCCATGTGAAGTTGTCCATGAAGTCGTTGCTAGGATACAGACTAAACATCCTGAGGCACTTGACTTCAGTCTTGTCTCCTGGCTGGACTCACTGAGGATGTGGTGGAGAGATACATGCTGGTGGAGGCCATTCTGAACAACTCAGATCATCTTCTTCATAACACCTTGACGGACCAAGAAAAGAGTGATGGTGGACGGCTCCTCTCTCGTCACTGCAGGATGGAGAAATATAGAAGATCCTTTGTACCTTCAGCCATCAGGCTTCTTCATTCTTCTGCAAATGGTTGATGAGCTGACAGACAAATGAATTTCCCTTTGGGGATCAATAAAGTAATTCATATTCGTATTCGTATTTTCTTTAGATCCTCAAAAACAGAGATTTTTTAGTTAAATGTCTGCCGTGGGGCAAACTATAATCAGGGCATACACCTAAATAAATGTTCCAGTCTGTCATGGTAAAGGAGGAGCTGAGCTGGAAGGCGAAGCTCTCGATTTACCGTCAATCTACACTCTCACCTATGGTCGAGAAATTTGGGTCATGACCAAAAGAACTAGATCTCAGATACAAGCGGCCGAAATGAGTTTCCTCCGCAGGGTTGTGGGGCACTCCCTTCGAGCTCCTCATGGGTGAGAGAGCTCCTCACCCTATCTCTGAGTACAACTGCTGCTCCTTCACATCGAAAGGAGCCAGCTGAGGTGGCTCGGGCATCTGTATCAGATGCCTCCTGGATGCTTCCCTGGTGAGGTGTTCCGGGCATGTCCCATTGGGAAGAGGCCCTGGGGAAGACCTACGACATGCTGGAGTGACTATGTTACTCAGCTGGCCAGGGAACACCTTGGGATTCTCTGGGGAGAGGGAAGCCTGGGCTTTTGTTTTCACTCTGGATGGATGGATGGATGGAATCTGAAACATCTCGAACGGGCCAGAAAAAGGTGTGGTGTGCTGTGGTCAACAATATTATACAGTAAGTAACTGCCTTCTATCGCTAAAAATACACAACTGCTCTTCATGTCACACACTAATGATGCAGCTTTCACAAGAACTAATCAAATCACAATGTGAAAACAAGTTTGAACACAGTTTGAATGCTCAGCTCCCTGAAGCTTTATCATGAGTTTTAGCTCACTGCTTAAACGTCCAGGTCGTAAACTTACTCTTCTCTCCCAGTTTTATCGTTTGCAGCCACACAGCTGGTTTCAGCAGAACATCTACTGCACACTCTTTGCTCAGCATCCAAACAGCCAGCAGTCAGAGATGTGGCTGGTGAACACAGCGGAGCGTTTAGCTGCATTCAGAGTTGGTAGGGCTAAGGAAAGTAAAACTTGGACTCTTGGATCTTGCTAATAACCACTCGGCGACTACACACAACAGTTGGCTAACAAGTTTGCAATTTAAAATAGTGATGATGTCCATGTTGATTTCATGAATTGTATCCACTGCCTTCAGGTGGCCACAAAGGAAAAAATAGATAGTTACTGCTGTTTAGATCTGGAAGAGGTCAGGACCCACTGGGTCAATTATTTTTGAATTCATTAATTTAGTTTCACATGATTTGATTTACTATTTGTACATTCTGCTTGAAGAGTCTGGATTGTAAATTTGTCTTTGTCAAACATCCTCATAATAGTCATCCTAAAATCCCACATGGCCCTGATATAAAAAAAGTATAAACTGGCTTTAAATTCCCTGTGATAATGAAGAAGTGTGTCAAAATCAGGCATCACTGTTTGAAAAATATGGATGTTGATATATTTCCCCTCAGGCTTCCTCTGTGACCTACAGCTTCATACACACACACACGCAAAAATCAGATGCAATGAATATGGGAATAGTAACCTCATATTGTCTGTGTGTGTGCGCGAGTGGGTGAGTAGAGTAAAAAGTGAGTAAAAAAAGTGGGGGGGGGGGCATGCGTGCAAGAGTGTGAGGAAAACACAATGTGCGTCTGCATTTTCTTTTATGTGTGTGGGTGTGTGTCGGCATGACCGCACCTCCATCTCACTTGCTGCTTGTTCAGCATTAGTGGCTGTCAGGTGCCCGAAGGGAGGTCCCACTGCTCGAATCAAGCCCACACCAGCTGCTGCTGCTGCCGCCGCCACCACTGCCACTGCTCTCAGCTGTTCATCGCTCAAAAAAAAAAAAAAAAAAAAAAAAAAAAGGGTGAGTGTGAGCCTGAGTGTGTGTGCATGTGTTTGGAGGAGTGATTTCAGTCACAAATGCTGCCACCGTGCTGCTACCTGGAAACTGTCTCCTTTGCAAGACATGCAGTGTAGGTGTGACATTCAAAGCGCTCAACAGGGATGATGTTCCCTCACACTCTGACCCCTTGTAAAAGGAGCAAAGAGCTGTGGTTAACCCACATTTCTGAATATGTCTGACCTGCGTGGGAATAATAAGCTTAAAAAACAGTAAACGACAATCACAGATGTTCCCATCTACAGACAAAGCGAAAAGAGGACATATTGTACATTTGTTAGTTTTTCTGCTCTTAAAGTCTGCTATACCTTTTGTTCATGTAACAATAAAAGAACAAGTGAGTCAGTTGTCAGGGAAAAGACCACTTTCTGCATACTCTCGCAAAACACCTAGGGTTCTGATCTTATTAAATATTGATGTCAATATGTTCCTTAGCACTACCTATCTGTAACCTGGACAATAATCTTGCAAGCTTGTCACACACCCCCAACACAGAAAAAAGCAAAAACCACGGGCAACACATTAACCCATCTGTCCGATTGGCTAATACCTACAACACATACCTGTTTTTTTGCATTAAGTGGAGTGTATTGTTATGGAAGCGAGATACAGTGACAATCATTTGTTTACAACTGTACTTGAGAAGGAGACAAGGTGTGGGCAGAAGGTCTTGTAGAGGCAAACACACAACACTCTGATTGGTCAGTCTCAGAGCAGGAAGGCGGGTCTTAAACAAACCTGAGCTTTATATGTCTTATAGATGTAAGGTAATTTCAGACAGAGTACAATGCAAGTCATGCAGTACAAGTAAGAAAAATAATGACTCTTTGGAGCATGGAAACTATTTTAGCAGACACAAAGAACAAAAAGATGAACAGTGAAAATGACAATAGGTCCTCTTTAAAAAGGCACTTCATAGTTGCTTCATATGAAGTGCCTGAAACCAGCTCTTCACATTTTCCATCATTAGAATCAGGTTGCTGATAATTGTCTAACTTTCCACAAGCAACAATATGGCAAATATTCCTGCTTCTGGCCAGGTGTATGGATGTGGAGTGTGAACTGATTTGCCAAAGCTATTTGTTTTTATTGTTCACTAAGAAATATCTACCACCCTTACTGTGCACAGATGTGAACCACCATGAGTGTTGAGCAGATGCCATCAAAAAGTGTGCACCATAATTTATCGGATTCATTACATCTTGCCTTCTGTACTGTGGAATAACCAATGAACCAAAATGCAACTTGTGGATTTTTTGCAGAAGGTAAAAAAAAAAAAAAATCAAAAGCCACTGACCTTTGTAACAGTGCTAACAATTTAAAAACCCAGAACGCAGGATTTTTAAACTAGTATTTCTATTGGTACAATCTCAGTGTGTTGTGCATTTAATATGTCTGTACTCAGTAAACACCTTTTTCCAATAAGTCCTGCACCTTTGCTGTCCATAAGAGGCGTGAGTATAACAGGTCATGGCCAGTTCAGACGTGTCTGTAATAACTGCAGCAAAGACAGGACTGAATGTTGCTGGAGAGAGCATTGGTGAGTTTAATGGATGTGATCAAACCCCAGTCAGCATAGGGAAAATGCTGTAAACTCCAATGAACTTATTTCATTTTGAAGATGTCAAGTCAATGAAAGAAACTGTGAATGAGAGATAAGAAGCTAAAGAAGGTAGCCAAGACCTGACACCTTAAGGACAGCTGTAAAACCTGTGGCTGGGTGAACTAGTTTATTTAATTCAAGTCAAGCCAAGCCAACTCAGTTTTACTTGTATAGCGCCAAATCACAGCAGAAGTTATTTAAAGGCACTTTACAAAAAGGAGGTGTATGCCTTCTCTTCATAATCGTAATAATATTCAATTATCAAATTATCAATGGAATTCAGATTTAGCCTTCTGTCACAAGTTGCAGAGAGGCCATCTTCACTATCAACCTGATACAGGACAAACCTTTTAGATTCAACTGAACTAGAGCTTAGTGTTATATGAATATGGCATTCAGTTGCAGGGACAAAAAAAAAAAAGTTTACTTTTAGTTGCATTTTACCAACTTTGATACACATCATCTCTCTTCTGCTTTAAATCATCCTTATCCTTGCCCAGATCAAAAGGTACCAAAGGAAAACTGGAAAACCCTCTGAAAGAAATCCAAGAAACTTTCTGCTATGAAGTACGAGTGTAAACTGTCTTACCTACTGTGCTTCCCTGATATACATTTCAGTTAGCATCATTTAAATTAAGTATTTCCATTAAACCTCATCACTACAGTCGGCCGCTGCTGAAATCAAAGTCAGAACTACTTCAGTTGCAACTGTGGCTTTGAAAATGACTTAAGTGTATGACAACACCCTATGGTGTGTCAAACTATATATGCACAAACACTTGAACACTGCAGCTCATGCATCCATCAAATATACCATGCTGTTGCTATGGCATCAGCCTTCTCTCCACCTCTCTGGATGTGGCTCCCTCACGCTCACTTTGCTCTGTGTCACTGCCCAGGTTTCCACTGACCTAACAATGTGTGCTCTCAGTGAATATACACTGCCACATGAAGTGTAGTTTTTAACTAATAAAACACAAATATGATCTAGACGTGATGTGTATGGCTCATAGGTGTATGGTGCAATCTAGTCAATCTATGGATTGTTATTATTGTTACTGATTGTTTTTTAGTGTACCTTGAATATAAGCCAGCAAAGGTAAAATGAGTCCTTCAACAAATGTGTCCCATTATCAAACACTGTGATGCAGAGGATCCATATGGCGCCAAACAGTTCTGATCTGTGGTAATTGTTGGTCTTATTGAAGTTTTGAAACATTTGTCATTTTCAGTTCAATAGCTCTATGCTTGGACGATTTGATGGGTACAAGTTTTTGGGAAAACTATGTGTTTAAGGTGCATCTTTGGAAACATGGTTGGTTTCACAAACAACAGCTTCTGTGGTCAAGTAAAGCCACACAATTTGAAAAATTGTAACATCCCTCAGTGATTCAAACAAAACTTCTAACTCAGTCACATCAAACTTCACCTCCCATATACTCAATAGGCTTTGTTTTTGTCACTTGTTTGGATGACTGGAGCCAAATGCAGACAACACATGAATGAACATGAACACTGGAGATCCAGCTCAGGCAAAACAAAACAACACAATGGCCCAAACTGACAAAGAGAGAGAAGGGGGGAAGCCAGAGATTTAAAACACAGCAGGAAGGCAGGAGTAATTGGACACAGGTGTAACCAGTTCAGGGTGGGGCAGGCAATCACACTGGAGGGAAAACAAGACAAAGACACACACGTCATTTCTGTAAATCAGGAAATAAAATTGGATTTATCTGTAACAATCTGAGGACAAAAGCTTTCCATTGTTTTCCTTCTCTGGAGGCAGCTATTGGTGAATAAATTAATGGAGTCTGAAGCTGAACTCAGTCTTTCTTTTAGACTGCTGTAAACAGCTGTTAATTCTGCGAGCTGTAAATAGCAAAAGTTAAAAATAGCTCCTCTAATTAGGAACTGTGGTGCATTTATGTCAATGTCAAATCATTAGGAGGACAAGCACACAGCAACAAGTTCAGTCAACCAATCAGTACTCACAGAGTCATGTGAAAGAGTTACGATCACTAACTGAGCCCTGTGATTTGGTTTTAGAGCTCTTTCTCTCTTATCTATCTGTCTGTCTATTTATCTATCTATCTATCTATCTATCTATCTATCAAAACACATGATCATTCTTATGTTTGGATCCTTACACAGTAACATTCATAGATAGAACTTGAGATTTACCTGCATATTGAGGAGATAACAGCTCTCGGGGTAAGTTAAGTTAAGCTTAACTAATCCACAATGTTATTTTCCCGTTTTGCAATTTTGATGTCAATATTCAAACTTTGATCGGACCAGGCTTCTTTCTCTTTGTCTTTCAGTCTGTAATTCACCTATCCAGAAAGTGTTTACATGTGCTCATGATTTTTTTTTCTTCTTTTGCCATGTTTCCTCAGCACATTAGGATCAAAGAATACAGGATAAATCTTCACTGCTATTGAATTTGCTTCAAAGAAAGAGTCAAATTAAAACAACAACAACAACTTCACCTTTGGGAACAAAAATTAGTATGGCAGACATGACAGAAGTAAGATAACTATAATGTGTGAGTATATGCAGATGATGCTGAACACATTATAAGCCATTTTTATAGAATCATGTGATGTGATTCTGAAATGTCACCATCTCACCATCTCGTCCCACAATGCAAATCCTCATACAATTAGTAACATAAACACAATGGAGGTCCCATCAAATCAGCCTCAAGATTAAAATCAGGCAGTTGAATCCAAATAAAAGGAGAGAATTTTTTTTTTTAGGATGTTATGACTGAGGAGGACTAACCACTATTCTGTCCTACCACAATGTTTTTTTTTTCTTTCTTTTTTTTTTTTTTAATTAATCTTTTTTTTTTTTTAATTTTTAATATTCTGTGAAAGGGACAAAATGTCATCATGACAGTTTCGACACTAATTTATCCATGAGGGAGTTTTTCTGATTTAGCTTGAATGTTTCATGAGATTTTATTGGGGAATATGATCAAGCGACATTAAAAGCTCCGCACTGTCAGTGGGTTAGGGTCAGGGCAGAAGACATATGAGATAAGATAATTGTGATATGAGGCCAGGTTTGCTGATGCGCACCAGCTGTCACTATTTGTCTCTCCTGTGTTCCTGTCTTTTGTTCTCTATCCTGCACTTCCTCCTCCTCCTCCTCCTCCTCCTCCCCCTTGTCTCCTTTCTCACAGGTGTGTCGAAGCTGGAGAGAATTGACAATCAGCAGGGAATAAAAGGCAGGAGGAGCAGCGCTGGGGGCTTCCATCAGATGTTTTGGAGAGCAGCCACATCCCCAACATATTGTCTTGTTGGTGCCCCCCCCCCCCACACCTTTTTTTCAGTTTGTTGTTTTAATTTGGAGTGGGAGATTTAGGCTCATTTTCTTCTATGATCTATTTATTATATTCTTTTGTTTGCTTGCTTAGGCTTAGGGACCACAGCCCATTGCCTCGCTGGGCCAATATCTACACTGTCTTTGTGACCATTGCTCTCCATTGCCCTCCTTTCTTTGTTTTGTTAACTTTGGGTGTCTAAACTGTTTTCATCAAAGCCATGTTTCAAAATAAGTCTGTTTCCTGTAGACAGTGACACATGATGGAGGTGTGCAGTACTGCAGTGGTTTCTTGGCTACCAACAGCTGGTGCCCTTACCAACCAATGAAGCGAAATTGCAGCCTTTTTCCTGAGGCCATGAGGCTTATAAATTCAAAGCCTTAAAGTCCAGTGCACTTTACACTGCTGTGACTGCATGGTTCTGTGTTGTCTTTGTTTGAGGCTTTTAGCTTATTCATTTATTTATTGTTTGTACTGTGCACAGTTGGACTTGAAAAATGTTGTTCCTTCATGTTTTTAACATGTGGAGTGACAAACTGAAACTGGAAAGTAGCTAAGCAAGATTGACACATCCAACCATTCATGTGACTTCCTTTTGTATACACTGTGGACTAATGTGAGCCTTGGTTTTTGAACTTCTGAAGCCTTAACACTGATCAACATAACAACAAGCACAAAAGACAAATTGAGGGGTGGAAAATTTTCAGTGTCCACAAGCAATCCTCCATGTTGGCTTAGCATGTCTGACTGGATTAAACACATAAAGGTCTAGTCTGGCTTGTCAGAATTTGGATTGTGTTGCATTAGACTGAAAAATGATGTGTTTGTAGGTAAGACACCTCCTGCCAGTTGAGAGAAGTGGAACTCAGACTTTGAACATGGGCTGAACAATATATATTGTTTTAATATCTTTATCTAGATATGAACATGTGCAATATCAAGAGCACAAACAATACTTCATTTTGGTTGACTAGAGCTAAATGATTGATTAAAATGATTCTCTATGGGGATAAATAACCTATAAAATATATTTATAAAAACATGCAGGGATACATATAAAAGTTTCCGGTAACTTTCTTAATTGATATACACTAAACTACCAATTTCTAAGCTTGTGTGCCCATGTGACAACATCTTCTTTATACATTTATGGAGGAAATTTCAAAGTCAAATATATTGATCGTGCTTCTGTGGCTGTGATACAGATTCTAAGTAAAGTGGAATATCTAGAAGTTGTAAGTGTGGCAGCACTTTGTTTGTGCTCTCCTGCTTTAGCCTCTTGTTGTCTGTTAGACTGCCAGCAGACACCTGACAGCCTGTTAATTGGCAGATGGTTGATCGGCTATCTTTAATTGGCTGCCACTAACTGACTGCTGTGGCCCATCTACGTTCTACCATTATTTGCAATGCCAGCTTTGTGATGGCACATCTCTTCACCATCACTTGTTGTGCCAACATTACATTATCTATTATTATAATTTGTTTAAAACATGGGAACAATTGTGTCCTGTGAAAAATGGGACGCACATTAGTATATCTGGTTTACACCTACCTGTCTGCTCATCCTTCCTCTACTTCCATGCCCACAGTGTGCAGTATATCAAAATGTCTTTGTTCCTGTGTGTTTCTACCTATGCAACCAACCAACTTTGCACTTCTACCTCTGCTGAGGTAGGAACATCTGATGACATTAATGAAGTCATTACCTTAAGATATGGCTATTTTGATTATCAGGTGTGAAGGTAGACACATTGTCTGTACTGACAGTGATAGCTGTCACCTCTCTCCCACTAAGACAAGAAAATCATCTGCTCTTGTGATTTTCATCTGTCATTCCTTCATTTATTAGTCCATGCATCTTAACATTTGTTTTTCATCTTGATCTAACTGCATCAGCAGTTCTGTAATTTCAGGCTTGGCACTTTTGCCAATCTTTTTTTGACACAGTAGCTGTACATAATTTTGGCAGATGCTGCTGAGGGCTGCGATGCCTGAAACCTGCCAGGTGTACAGGACCTTTTTGGTTCTGGTTTTCACTTTAAACCTTTATTGATGACTTATTCCATCACAGTAAGAGGCTGACAGGAGATGGCTCTCTCATTTGGGCTCTATCAAATAAGTCAATACTTAAGAGTTGTGTTTTTCAATTACTTTTAAAGCAGGTGCACCATAGAATAAGACCATCCATGAGCCAGGAATATTTCACTGACACAAACGGTGGAAGTATAGTTTGCATACATGAAGACAGACAAGGAACAGTTGTGTGTCTGTTCCTTTTTTATGTTTTTCACATTCATGACGATTCATGGTTCATGTGATAATGAAGTATCTGGAGCGATAAAAGCAGAGAATTAGCAGCTATATGGAGCAGCTTTTAACATTATTCTGCTCTTCTTGTTTTGTACTCCTTTGGTTCACTCTAATCCTTCACATCGACATTGTTTTCAGCAGAAGGCAGCTGACAAATATTTGGTAAACCCACAGTATTGACAATAATATTGGTTGATATATTGAAATGTCTGCTCTATTGGCATGATTCATTGGTCTAGCCAAGGAAGAGACCAAACCAGAGCTAAAGAAAGTGTGAATAATGAAGTTGTATTGTAGGTGCAGGATTTAGACTGAATACTTTTTTTGTATTTGTGTAAATTGGGAACTCTGTCCCAATGCTCCACACTACTTTGTGAACTTTTGAGGTGACAAAATATCAGTATTGCCTTTTTTTTTTTTTTTTTTTTTTTTTTTTTAATTATTATGATTTGTTCTGCTCACCCAAGCGATCTGGTAATACAGCTTTAACGATAACATTTCCAGCAGTAATGAGAGTCTAGTTGAAGTCCAAACACATCAAATTTAAGTCTCTGTAACTTTATCTTCATCTCAAAGGACCTGTCTCTGCTTGAAATGACTGTCTTTGAAAGAGGAGAGAGATGTGTATTTAAGGGCAGTAATTTTGAACCACTTCAGTTCAAATGGCCTCATTGTCACCTTCCCAAATGTCCCACAATGAAGGACTCAACACTTGGCAATCAAAGCACTCTAAACATCGCTGACATGAGCTATCATTATGCAAGGTTATGTCTGGCCTTAACAGAGAGGCCGCAGGTACATGGTGCACATTATAAACATTAAGACATGTGAGCCATCTAGAGGAAACCCAGTGGAGTATATGCTGAAGGCTAAATATCACCTGCTAATATTGTTCTGGGGTAAATGATTTTCCATACCGATGGTCTCAGTTACCCTTGGCACTTAATAGCACCTTCCACACTGAATCAAATGAGCCTGTTGGATGTCTAATTATGTATTGATGCCCCTCTGTGTCTAGGTTGCCACAAGGGCCCACAAAGGAAGTCAAGAGTGTTTGGTTTTATAGTTATTAACCAGTGGCAGATGAAACCCACAAGAACATTACTGAATGTAAAATAGAAGAACAGGACCAAAGGTTTCGGTCCAAATTCGAGACAGGGATGAGGAAAATATCTCAGCTTCCATCATCCACAATATTAAAGATGAAACACCAGGTAGCTTGTTCACTGACAGGCAGCCCACGGTTGGTGCTTTGCCTTCAATGTGATAGTAATCGCAGTATCGTTTCCAGGGTGACTTGTTTCTGAAGTCATTAAGATTTCCAGTCCTTTCATCTCATTCCCAGCTCCCTGTTTGATTTCATCTCTTCTCCACTCTTATTCAGTGAGCAATTTGTATGTGTTTTTTTTTTTTTTTTTTTTTTTTTTTTTTTTATATATTTTATTTTACAAAGTGTAAAAATGCAACAAAATACTTAATGGGGGGATGAATACACTGGCTGAGTGCTACTGATTTCCGCTCTCCAGTTCCCGAGTTCTTAATAGTGCAGGCTAGAAAACAGGATGTGGCAATATGGTAACGACATGTATAAAAAGACAGCAGTTCATCATACCTAGCCGTGGGGAAGAGTCAAGGCCAGGCCCTCCGGGCATTCAGAGTGAAGGCCAAACATAACAACATTTGAATTATTTTCTTCCACCTAGTTATTTCAAGTTTTCCTCCCACAGATGACAAGGTTACTCTCCTAAAGCCATGGAAATATTCAATCTGATATTTTTGTTTTTACTTATTTTTTTTCTTGTTGTCTCTAGAGAAAAGGTTTGGTTAAGAGTTAATAATCAAGACCAAAATCCTGAAGCCTCTAGAGCTGTATGTGTGAAGGGAATTCACCTACCACTTTCTTAACAATCACATTTTTATTTGGTGGGTGGGACTAAAAAGCACCGCCCCAGGCCTTGATGAAGGATCAAGGCCAGAGCTATTCGATGAGAGACATTACCATCAGCTTTTCCAGTAGGTGTGCTTGTTGTCTTGTCTTCACTTCACTTCACCCTCCCGGGCTGAAATTCCACAGAATGTTGAGGGAACACTTTCGATAGGAATGCAGCAAATTAACAACACAAGCACACCAAAGCACCCCAGCCAGTTGCTTAATTATCTTCAGTGGCCACAAGATATAGAATATCATATCTTTTGATTGGTCGACCCTTACGGACTACAGAAACATAAATATTCAAGGAGTAGATGGGCATCAGACTTCATGACCTCTTCAAAGGAAGAGAGGCACTGCCGTTTTGACGTCTTGCTGGTTGATGATTTTCGTACTGAATTGTGTAATCACTGAGTCACCTCTAGCAAGTCAGCCTTATTGGCCAACATATATGTGACTAAATACTGGGTATAGTTGATGTGGGGATGAATAATATGATTGTTGAACTGATTATGAACATGATTTGTTCGTGACTGAGCTGCACCAGTTCTGTTCAAGTCTGTTGGCAGACATGGTTGCAGCTAACCCACCTGTATATACAAGAAGAAGAATGGTGAACAAAAGTGTGCAGTGTGAGCACACTAAAAGGGATAAAATGGCTAAACTAAAAAGGAGTACAAAGTGATTAATCCAAGCAAGAGAACAAATTGCCTCTACAAAATTAAATCGAAAGTCTGTTTCACCTATTAAAAATTTAAAGCTCTATTGAACCAGTGGTTTACTTTGTTTTACAAAGTTTCCTCATCTGATTCCCCTGTGCCTCTGCTGCTCCATCTAGGATTTTGAGAACACAAAAAAGACATGACAGCTTTTTACTTTGCTGACCAGTTTCTCATTAGTAAGGCTGATTGGCATAGTGAATGATCTACGCCAATTAATGAGAACAAGCTTTATGTGTGGTTTGTCCAGTTTCAGCTACAGGCTGCATGTTTATCCTCTTAATCTTTGGGGAAAGTTCTCTTTCATAATAAAAGAGACTGTTCATTTTTTTTTTTTTTTTTTTTGGACGAATCATTGCCGAATGTGTTAAAACAACCAGTAATGACAGCAGTATTTTGCACCATAAGCCACTGTCATTTTTTTCTTATTGTTAGGAAATGGTAAATGTATTCTTGAAACTGACGCACTCATAATGTGTGATAGAAAACAACTTTACTGACTCTGTCATGCTACAAACTCTGCCTTGAATTTGTCCTTCAAAGATGGGAAACCTCTTGGACTCAGATCTGACTGGATTTTCAATGACTTTTCGTCTGCTTTGTCCTTTTTTTCATGTTTGTACTGAAATAAATTAAACTCCCAACCTGTTCTCATCTGAAAATAAGCATGTTTGCAAAATGTGGATGAATCTTTGGAAGCTGCCACTACAGTTACATGGACTTTACTGAGTTCAGATGCAACTCTAATAACATAATTACATAATGTGTGTATGTGTGTATATATAATTGTCCTGACTTGTGTGGGCTGTGTATGCATTCAGTTTTGTGCATTCATATCTGTGCATGTGGGTGCACTTGTCTGTGTGTATAAATATCTTGCATCACCTCAGGTGTGTTTGAAGCAGATTTTCTGGGGAGTTAGAGATAAATCATCCGAATCCTTGCTGACATCAAAACCCCCGAAGCACTAATCAGCAGTGGTCTCAAACAAATGCAAACAGGCAGCGAGACGACCACTATGTGGGCTTCAATCATCAGTGCTGATGTCTTACTTTGAGTGTGTGTGTTAACAGGTATCTGGGCTGTCGAGGGATGCGATAAGGAGATGGAGGAGGACAGTGGTACATAGAGGGAGGCTATGCAAAAACACAGAATATGCTACAGTCAGGAAAAGTTCAGTCTCTTTTTTTTTTTTCTTTACTACACTGCAGAAAGAATCACATACAGGGATGCTGAACAGTGACTGATATTAAGTAAGATACTAAAAATCCCTAATGGCTTATATACAGTGAATGTGGTTTTCAATTGTGTGAAGTGACTTTGTAAAATATCCAACACAAAACCAATGTTAACAACACAAAAGCAATGCTGCATGTATAATGGTGCATGACAAGGGACAAATTTAACACAGTGGGGAAACTGGTGGAGAGACTTTGGGATGTTGGGGCTTTCATGGTAAAAGCTCTGTTTTAGTTGGTCTAAATCAACTTTACTGGTTCTCTTGCATAAATAAATGTGCTTTAAAAGCTTTTTACTGTGAAAATCTTAAACTATATTCCGACATCTGTTTTTCAACTAGCTCAGGTAGGCTAAACGCCTGGAATACCATGAATAGCCTGGCTTGCAGGGGGGAAACTACAGAATATATAGTATGTTTACTGTATGTGAGGGAAGAGGAATAAGTGATGAGTGTTGGCTGCTCTGTGGGTACATTTGTAGTGATTTGCATTTTGCACTTCTCTCACTGGTTAAAGTTGTGGGTATTCATAATAGCATCATCATCAACTATGACAGGAATGGGAAAAAAAGAAAATGTTTAATTTAATAAATCAAAATATCATTTGGTTTGGAAAACAGAAGTTGATATGACACAAGTTTGAAATATCATTACCTTTACAAATCAGGGGTACCTGGTAGTTATAATGAGACAGTCTGCCATGTACTGCAAGGTAATATTTCAGCTAAACATCATTAACAAGACAAGCTGTGCTAGGATCAATATTGGCAACCTAAAAAAAATTAATAAAATGTTATCGACTATACCATCTTATGAAATCTTGGCTATAGTTTTGGGTAACATATGAATACACCCCTCTTCAAACTTTACCTCAACATTACAGGTGCACAAATGTATATAAATGCATATTGCATCAGTTTAACTGCCACAGTATTAGGGAAATGTCAAGCCAAGCATCATGCCTACATAGCAATATTATGCCATATTAAAGACTTGTCAGTGCAAAGAGGCAAGGCTAATTACCACATGATTTGTCTTGTTCCTTTTTATTCACTGCACTGCTGGAATTGCTTCTTATATTTCAATGGTATATACAGACAAATGATCTGACACTTTTTCTTTCAGATACATGCTCATGAAAAAATGTTATGACACCTTTTTAGAATGGCTCTGAACTCAATGTGCAAAGAAAGGTCTGTCATTTCATTAGATGTAGTTTCAGTGAATGTAATGGCAGGAGCTCTGTAATTCTAATACTTAAATAATACTTAAAATTGGATACTGAGGGATACAGTCCCCCTGACCTCTCTAACATTTTTCACCTGTAAACATCCTGGTCTAAAACTGTCTGGGTAATGGATCAAAGCAGAGCTCTCTTAAACTGGAACAGTTCTGCTTCATAAATGCTTCATAAAACCTAAGCCTCTGGTTGAGCTCCATGTCAGGGCACAAGGTGATGTGGTGATTTAAGGGTTCCATACTGAACACAACTGACATTAACAGGACACTTTATATGCTTAATACTGACAAGGTTGATTTGCCTGGCTCAAAATTTGGAGCAGCCTACCAGACCAGATGGGGTTCATAGTGGTGTTATTTGGGAGGGATTCCTGTATTTCACAAAAATCCATAGCAGTGATCTACAGCGCAAAACTGTCTATGGCTGTCTGTAACCCATAATGTGCGTCTAAGCTCTTGTATTATTAAATGGAAGGATTCAGTTTCCATGTCTTAGTCTTGGTTGGATGGGCTACAATTCTAATCCAATTGACTGTGGTTTAAAAAAAAAAAAAAAAAAAAAAAGTTCATATCAGGAAGGAGCAGTGTCTGTATAACGTTTAATTTCTACAATGAACATCTATTTGTTTAGTAACACTTGAATAGAAAGCTGGAATTTGCACCCACCCAAATGCAGGACTCTGTACAGTATATTCTAACTCTATTGCTTTTGATTGCAGTCAACGCATTTGTCCATTATAATAAACAATCCATTGATTGAGAGAGTGCATCCCACCATCCACCTACAGAGGCATATAATACCCACCCACTCACCCATCTAGACATCCATCCATCCATCCATTGCTATCATTCATCCAGTCATCTCATCTATCTATCCACCTACTGATTTTATTAACCCGGTCATATGTTATCCACCCATCTTGAAAACATCCATTCATATGTATATCATCCATTCATCCATCATTTCATCTCCTACCCACAGTAATTGCATTTAATATAACACATCTGAGGACTCTGCGATCCCTAATCACCTCCTTCTAAGCACGTTCCATGTGACTGCTCCTGTACAGTGATGCTAAACTGTTGTCTATGATTTGGGTTGCAATGCATTTAGAGACAGAGTGCAAACTAGGGGGAGGGGAGAGAGACAAATAGAGGGTCACAGAGGCACATAGGCAGAGTAGGAAGATGATGAATTTGTGTGTATGGATGAAAGCAACATCAATGAAGGCATCCATTCTTCAGAGTATACCAAGATTAGATAATCTCTCTCTGTCTCTCGCTCGCTCCCTCCCTCTTTGCATCTCCGTCCTCAACACATCAATTTCATTGTATTCGATCTGCTTCATGGCCGAGGCAGTTGGAAACAAACTCTGCCAAACGCATCAAAACAAAACCAATCAACATTTTTGGGCCATAAATTGCATCCCATCTCCTGTGTAGCACTCTCTATCCCTTCACCCACCCAACACTAAAACGCCCATCAGACAATCCATCTATTACTGTGATAGATGGATTGTTTTGTTGTAGCATGGAGGGGTTGTTTTTAATGTGATAGGGGAGGAACATGCCAGGAGATTAAAGGACCATTTTACTGAAAATCTGTTACATTAAAGCATTGGTTCATCTCCATTGGGCAGGTGAGGAATGGATTCCATCCATCTTTCAGGGTGAAACAAAGTCCTTCCAGCATATTACCCAAAATATTTCATTTTTCCTATTCTCTATTCTGTCTATGCAACACCCTCCCTTTGACTTGTTTCTTTATTCAAACTGTTGCACTACTACTATATATGTCATTTTCAAAGAAAATCAGTTTCTAGTGTTTCTCAGAAATTGTCAGCAACGCATGTGTACTTCTTGTACAAGGCTAAGTGATTACCCCGTGCCCTGAATGAACTGGCATTCAATGGGCCTTGGTATAAAGCATGGAGACTAATTGCAAGACTAGTTGCCAGTCTTTGCAAGTGGGTTAACCACAATCCCTCTTGAAAGAGACTAGTGCTCTGTCTCTATAGCTAACTAGGTTACTATGTGACAGCTAGCAATATAGTAAGTGATACAGAAATCCATAGAAATAATACATTCACACAGATGATTCCAAATGTCATAGGTATACCATTGACTTCTGTGTCATGGTTTTTGTGCAGCAGTTTAGGAGGTTGAATTCAAGTGGATGGTGTAACATAGCTCACAACTTACAATATATATGTACCTTAAAACAATATACGCATGGCAAATGTCAAAACTAAAATAGTTTTTGCTCATTGTGAAGTTTGTGTTCTTCCTGGTGCAGGAAGTAGAGGACAAAATCCACAGTTAAAGGAAACAAACCTCTTCTGCTCCTAATGTGGAACTCACATAAGTCTATATAAACTAAATGGAAAAATCAATTTGAATCTTTTTGTGGAAATCATTATATGTTTACAATAATTTTGCTGTTATTTTATTTATTTATTTATTTATTTATTTTTGAAGTAGTGTACTGAATGCCTGTGTGAGCCAAAATGAGTCCCTGCCCACTGTTTGTACAGCAGAGATGTGTGTACTAAAAAAAAAAACACAAGCAGGCTCTCTCTCCAAACTCGTGGCTTGAATTCACTCTGACTCTCTCCATTTGGTTGTTTCTCAGAGTGTGTGTGTGTTGCTGTACTCATCTCAGCATGAGGAATCACATCTAATATTCTGTATAAACAACTGTCTTCCTGAGTCTCTTTCTCGGTCGCTCTTATTTCTATTTTCTGGTTCTCTCTGTCTGTCTCTCTTTGTCTTTGTTTTCTTTATTCCTTTGTTACTTCCATACTTAATTATAGTTCTGATAAATGCTAGCTAATTATGTTCATACTAACAAGAACAGATGAAAACCTATGACTGGACCGTGTATGGTCGAGGAAATTGAGGACATAGTTCAAAACTGCTGAGGAACCACTGTAAACAACTGACACCAGTCAGCTGTTCGTCTGTTTCATATGTTTCGCTTCTACCCTCTGTGCTCACATACAGTACACAGTGCTCCAATATGAAATCCAAATAAAGCTTGTTTTCATTCGGCTGACCAGTGCTGAAATTCTATGCAGCTGGCCTTGTAGTTTAAGTACAGCCAAAAATACATTCAATAGATCCATTCATCTAACCCACCATTTTCTACACCTACGGATCCTGGTAGACTGATCTGTAAGTAAGTGAAATTAAAAGAATGTTGCAAAAGATACTGAAATGATTTGTGTGAAGAAATTAGTCATCACCAACCATTTTTAATTCATGAAAAGGTTTTCTTGTAGCTATTTCAAGTTCTCGGCTATTACTTCTTACTTGCTCAAATAAGTCAAATGTGTGAGTTATGGACTAAAAAAGAATTTGTTGTTGATTTTAAAAAAAAAAAAAAAAAAAAAAAAAAATACTATCCAGCTTACTTTTTGAATAAAGAGTGGGTAATGTTTTGTGAAAGAAATCTAAGAAGAAATATCTGATGTAAGTTTAAAAAAAAAAAAATCTTTATTCGTACATGAATAAGTCAGAGAAAGACCAAAGTGTTTTGACTGCATCAAAGCATCAAAGTACCAGTCTTTCTCTAACTTATCCATTAAAACATTATAATCAAAGATGTCATATTTCCTTTAGGCTGCCAACCAATGCCTGCTACCATCACCATTAACTTTTCCTGTGTTCTTACAGGAATTTAAGTGGAATACATAAAGTAATACCACTCCCCATGGGGTATCTGGTACAACAAACACTCTCAGTCATAAGACACAGATAGTCATGCTAGATTTATAAATTGGCAAAATTCCTCTCAGCATGCACTTTGAAAAAAATGCCTGAGCCAACATACAGAAAATACATAAAATACAGATACACATGAGTAAATTGTCACATGCCAGTTCTAGTTTGTTTGTGTGTGTGCGTTTCTAGAATCACCACTGAAAATACATGTACATGAGTGTATCTAGTGGATTGCATAACCTTAAAACTTGGTGCGTGCTCTTTAAATCCCACCTTTCATACATGTCCCCTCCTCTAAACTCTGCTGACAATCCAGTGTGCTCTACAAAGCAATGTGAACAAAATGAAGTGTTATCAGTCATCTGGTGTGAACATCTTAAATCTTTCCTCAGTCTGTTTGGTGGTGTAGTGTGTCCTCAGCCTAACCAGATTATCTGTCCACCGTGTGTGTGTGTGTGTGTGTGTGTGTATGTTGCTCTGCTCTGTTGCAGCCAATTCATTTTAACTGTGCTGCGATGTCAAATTACTGTACAACACACTACCTCCAGGGAGTCACTCACACAAATACAAACAAACTTTACAAACACAGAGGATGGAGGGATAAAGCCAATACACAGGCAGCCACAGTGATTGCTATCAGAGGAGACAGGGAAGAGAGAATCAAAGTCCTAATCATAAACTACATCTTCTTCCATTTCTTCTTTCTGTCTCCCTGTCCTCCTGTCACATATATCAAGATGATGTCCTGTACGCTGCAATTAGTTGTGTCATTTGCATAATAGCTTACTTATGGAGCATAAAAAAGAACAAAAAAAAAAAAAAAAAAAAAACTTGGATAGGAATGTAATGTTTTGCAAACTTTTTTCTTCTTCTTTCCATCCCTGAAGTATAATCTGTTCATGACACAGCTTGACCTCCATGCATGTAGGTTTATCCAAAAGGGTTGATTAAGATTTTCATAAGCCCATAAGGGTTTCTCTCAACTTATAAAGAGACCATGCAGCCCCTAAGCAGGCTTATAAAGTGGAGCTGCTCTACATTTGTCTCAGTGTGTAGCTGACACACAGAATACCAACTCAATTTAGCAGAGATGGCTCAAGGGAGATAAAAAAAGAAAAAAGAAAAAAAGTGATAACGTCTTAGAGAATCTCAGGTCATACTTACAGCAGACTTCATCCAAAACAAGAGAGATAAGACCTCCCCACTGAGTTTTGGGATGGATGGACAGATAGAAAGTGTAAAAGTGAAGGAAGTGAAAGGTGTGGGAAGGTTGCTGCAGAGAGATCAGTTTTATTCTGTACTGTGGTGAAACTTATGGATGGTAACAACAGCAACATCATTACCATGGTTACTCCAGCTTTCTGCCACAGTCCAAAGATTTACACAGTAGGTTGATAAGCAGCTCTTAATCACACATAGGTGTGAATATGAGCATTTTATTTTGATATGTCAGCCCTGATACTGTCACATTGTCTTTATGGGACCACCTTTTACCCTGTCAACCAAATTTAGTATGGCCAGTTTGTATCTTTAAGACCAAAGTATCTTTATTGTATCTGAATAATGTTTTAATGCTCCCTTCAACTGTAGAAGATAGAGCAGGTCCTCCTCCAATCAGAAGTCAGTGGTTCAACCCAACTCCTACAGTCGGCATGTTGAAGTATCTTTGAAGTTCCTGAATCCCTAGTGTGAATGTGCAAAAAAAGCACTGAATGAATGTGTAGGTGAATGGGTGAAAGTGGCTTGTGGTGTAAAGCACTCTGAATGGTCAACAGGATGAGAAAGCCTCTATATAAGTGCAGTCCATTTACCACAAACACTAAACCTGAAAATCTGATACTGACACATCCCCAGTAACATTAAGCATTCTTGGAACTTGACCCACACTAGGGATGAATGTCAAGATACTGTACACGGTATTGGTTTTGACCTTCTTCTTCTTCTTCATCATATTCTTCTTTTTTTAAGTGTCTCTTGTGTAACAGCTCGAATACTATTTCAGTGAGTACTGAGTGAACAGATCACATGTGTGTCACTGAGGATAAAAAATGTATGTGAATCAGAGTGAGACACAACATCCACTCTATTTTCAACCCAGAGTGAAAATTCTCCCACCTTTGTGCGATGAGGAAATAAGACAAATGTAGACTCGTTTTCTTTTGTATCTCTGCTTCAAAAAGTGGTGCAACATAGCAAGAAGTTCACCTATGTCTAACATGGCAAAGCTACGGCTGGCGCTTGAAGCAGCCTGTGAAATAAACACTCTGCCGGCTTCATGTACACAGTATGGAAGTGATGTGCGTGCCTATTTGCATATCAAATGGGGGAAACGAAGAGGGATTTTGAGATGCATGTCGATGCCAAGTGAATGCAATCTGTCTCAGACACAATATAAATACACCCACATCAGCCACAACATTAAAACCAGTTAGCGGTTTTAGTGTTGCAGCCAGGTGCAGAGGGGTCTCACCACAGCCGGAGTGAGAGGGCAGAAACATGGAAGGACAGATAGGCAAGAGGAGAAGAGGTGGAGAAGAAACTAGAGTGTTCTTCTGAAGCTCTCCAGGCGTTCTACTGTGTCCCCAGATGTGACATCAGCCTCGTTATAATCTACCTTTTTACCATGTTTAACACACGCACGCACACACGGTCATCATATCAAATCTCTCCAGGCATGTCTTATGCAACCCCAGAGTGTTGTCTGCCAATTGAATTATGCAGAGTGGAGAGGAATCATCTTTAGAGCTCCTCTCAAAGTTATACATACTGGAGGACAAACACACACACGCACGCACAGACTCTCTCATTCTCTCACCAACTAAAATCACATGTGGTTATGCATATCTAATACACCCCTCCATTTCTCCTCTGTTGTTCTTAGTCCCCAGTGTGTGAGTGTTTGAAGTAGAGTTGCTGGAAGCCATTTTAAATCTGCTCTCTCTGTACCCGATATCAAAGACACAATCCTGAATTTATTTGACCATGAAAAGTCTACATATTCAGGATGATTCTCCGACAGCGCTCTCCCTGCAATACTCAATAGAGCGACCCAGGACTGTAAATAACAGTCTGTTCTGAATGTACTGGGCGGATATTTTGTAGCATTTACAGATAAAATACATTAATGCATCAAAGCTGGATTTTTTTTCAACACTTATACAGTAGAACGGCACAGAAGGAGGATATTTGTACTTGACAGAAAGTGTTTTGGATTAGGATTGTTTTACCTTGTGGAAGAGGTAGAGTGGATTCATTACTATGCTGCCTGCGTAGGCCACAGTATCAGAGCAGATCAAGCAGATCCCAGATGGCAAACATTTGTAACAAGATACATTTTAAAGATCATATCACAAACTGAAAAATAAAATGAAGGTAAGTCTGCTGATTGAGATTAATGCCTGCAAACTCAAGAGGGATGAAAAAGGAGGAGTAACAAAACTAACCCGAAATTGACTTGACCGTTTGTATCAAAGAAAAATACAGAGGAAGCTGGCAGGTCAGATTGATGATTCATGTTTTAGTGTCTCACAAAGATTAAAGCCAAATGCACCAACTACATAAACTGGGTTAGTCAGTCAGTGAGTTTATATAGTGAGTGAGTTGGTGATGAATAAAAGTAAAAGTACATGTAAATTAGGGGAGATAAATAGGGCCAGCACACCGTCTAACTGGTGTTTGCATATTTATTGCATGAATGTGATGTAATGTTGGTTGTTGTCTGTTTATTGATTTAAAGTTAAACTACACTGTGCAGTGGCTCTGTGCTGCTCAAAGCCTTGTACAACTGGTCAGGGTGAAAACATTACACTCCACTCCCACAACACACCTGCTGCTCTGAGAGAGAGCAGGGACAACTAAGAGTCCCAGAACAAGAGCAAAAGTCCAAAAGAACTCTCTGAACTGCATGATGAAGATATCACACGATATATGAACACACAGTGATCTTAAGGTTTAAAAAACAGATAGATACTAATGAAAATAATAAAATAAAATAAATACATACATACATGACAGCATGACATTTATACTTTCACAGTTTCACCACTTTCTTTGTGGTGTTTTGTTTTTTTGTTTTTTTTTTTTCCCCCTCATGTTTTCAGATGCTTGTAATTTCATGTTGCACGTTTTGTATGACAATAAAGGAATCTGAAATCTTGAAAGTGAACACTGTTGGAGGGTTGTGTGTATCACATTTGTATGATCGTGTCCTACAGAGGTTTTTGATCCATGTAAGTAGTTCACTGACAACTATGAGCAGTCTCTGTAGCAGTGACATTACAGTAGCTGATATTCTGATTAAAGGGGTGGATGTGAAAAAATTGCAGCTTCCCTTGATGATTACTGTGTGAATACCTGCAGTATGACATTTTGTATTTTGTAAGTCATCTAAATTCTTTCTCTGTCACTGTAGTGACTGACACATGCATTAAATGTCATTGGTTTTAATACCAAAACACTAATTTGCATAAACGTTTAAAATGGTGAAGCCCCTCATCATCAAGACACGGATACAAATTCATAAACTTATTTATAATACACATAATTGAGCACCTACTAATGAAATGTGGGACCTCAAGTGCCCCGGCCCAATTTCACCAATGATGATGATAATTATTAACATTATTGAGGATAATGGGAAGGTCCAGTTGAAGCTTCCCTTTTTGTAATTAAAGTGGAAGCCTAGTATTACCAAAACAGCTTCTGAGTACTTAAATAACACTGCAATGATTCAAGTATGTACTGTTTTACAGGCTTTCCTGTGATTCAGTAGTTATTTTTCTTCTCTGAACAACTGTCCCTGACATTGCTGTTCATGTTGTAATAGTTTCTGCTTTGATAAGTAATACATGAAGAGAGGTTACTGTTATCTCTGTATGACATGAGGATTAATTCTTACCTCTCATCTGTTTTCTTTTGGCCCTTTGCTGTGCTGTATAGTGTTTGTTTTTTAAGTTGCTTATTTAAATGCAGGGATGACATTGAGGTAAAAATCTTCTTCTCTGTCTCTCGCTGTGGTGGAGTGGGCTTTTTGTTCTAGTCATGCTGATTCAAATTCATGTCTGACGGGAGGATTTTAACTGTTTTTATTTTCTGTTTTTCTTTCCCTCAACTCTCCTCTCATCACGGGGGAGTCATGCTCGAAAGGAGCTTATTTAAATTTGGGACTCGCTGATTTACTTTGCTTTCTAAGTCGTCATTCAGTCTCTGTCTCTACCTTCATCCGCCTCCGTTTTGTTCTGTCTTCTCCGATTTCAGAGTTTAGCTTTTGCTGAAATTTTTTGTAGGGTGGCAATTTTGGCTTACTACTGTAAAATACTGTATCACCGCGTTTGTGTGTGAGTGTGTGTGTGTGTCTCAGAAAAGAAAGCACAAAATTAATTTGACCACTGTTTTTGATCACATTGTTGTGCCTGGCTGGAGAACTGGCCCCAATGTGCCACTTCGTTGATGAGGTTCCTGAGCCATCCTCCCTCTCCTCTGGTTCCATTTGGCAACTGCAGTGCAGATGTACAGTGTCAGGAAAAATGGTTTCCATGTTGTGCAGCGCATTGCACCTGCAGTGCTGTTGGTCTCTCTGGCCCTGGTCTGCACAGAGCGCCACATTGCAAACATGAAAATAGCTTTTTTGGGGTCTGATGAAGATTTAAAAATACTCAACCTTGGTTGAATGGATCAACAATTCATTAAACCCTTTCAGACCACAGAGTGGGAAAGTGACATTCATCCACGCTTCACTGCGAAATCAGCAGAGTTATAAGGGACTTACAATGGGATGCAGATTTCTATCTCACAGCTTCTGTGGAGCAGTTGAGATTAAATTAAAGTGGAGAGGACATTGCACTATTGAAACAGTTTGCTATTGAAAAGCACAAATCTGTGCATCAAGGTTTAACTATTTTGCCCTCATGAACAAATCCACTGAATTGAATGAATGTTAAATGCTGGTGTAACAGGGCTACAATAACTGCTCATGTCTGCAGCCAGGGGCTATGATAACTTTGGGCCCCATGAAAAAGCATTACATACACTTAAATTAACTGCATGGGTTGCTGGGTTACTGTCAGACACAGACCCTTAGAATTGTTATAACTTTTCTCCCCCTATGGCACCCCTGTCTGCAGCTGGAGGTGTGGTGTCAGCAATCACACACTTTTATTGTATTATGGTGCTCTGTGAGGAAATGGCTTTTGGGCCCCAAGGCCAACATATCATGCTGTATCCAAGTTCCCCTCCAGACATTTTCAATTTTCAAAATGTAAAAAGAAAACATTCTGTTATGAATAATTTGTGGTTAAACATTGTTTTCCCATGTAAAAAGTGAGGGAAAACAAAAACAGAAACTGGGATCATGTCCACTCTGGCTTCCTAACTGAGAAATCTGAATTAGGCCTTATGGTCCTCCCACAACCACCACTGGCTCTAGGTCAACAGGTAAAGGAGCAGAGAGTGTCAAGATGGTTGGAGGAGTCAGTGTGTTGTGACCAAAATCATAGCTGGCATCCTTTGTTTATGTTGTTGCTTAGGGGGTAACTGGAAGTGGCTGACGCAACATACTTCCTCAGGTATATAACATGAATCTCTGGTTGCGTGAATCTCCAGGACTGTCATTGATTCACATTGATATGGTTCATATTACACAACTATTTCAAGTTTTTTTTAGCATTTATGTATAGTCAAATGTTTCAAATGTGAAATTACACTGTTAATTAAAACTACTTTCTGCTTTTATTGTCTCAAAGGTGTGGCAAAGAACCACAGAGAGACAAAAAAAAAGAGAGTGTCTGCAGGGAAATTGTTCTTTTTGAGCCTTCCCTCTCCCTGTAGCTCAGACCCAGACCTCTTGTCAGTCTAATTCTCCCTCTTTCTCCCTCCTTTATTCTGCTCCAAGGGAGAGGGATTTTAGCAAGAGAGACTCAGATGGCTAAGTGAGGATAATACTGTCATTAAAGAGAGAGAGCAGCAAGACAGAGCAGATGTGGACAGAAAGTGGGAAGGGTGGGAGGGATAAAGCAGAGAGAGATAGAGCGAGGGAGAGCAGAAACAAAAGAAGCCATTCATGAAGGACTTAGTGGGAGAGAAAAAATATATATATTTGGGTTTTAGTGAAATCCATTGATGTCTGCATCACTTGCAACTGATGGGTTTTTTGCCCCTGCAAGAATATTTGGGTTTGCCAGTAAGCACCTTTGTGCCTCACAACAAAGAAAGACACTTGAAAAAAGAAAAAAAAGACAGAGAAAAGGGAGGAGAGCAGAGGATGAAAAAGAGAGGAGGATGAAATGAGAGGAGTGGGACAGAGAAAACAGATTCAGACAAAGCGCTGACTGGTGAGATTAGCCTGTCTGCAACCCAAGGATACACAACGCTACATTCCCTCTGTGGTCGCTGTGTCTGTCCTTACTTTGAGAGATGACTAATGAGCCAGAATAACTCAGGTGCTTGGCTCCAAAATATCTGGACTAAAACTTTTTAACACTTTTAAGATGTTCCTCCATTGATCAAATCCCTCCTCTCTGTTCTCTTGATAATCCTGTCATCCTCCAATATCTCCACCAGTTTCTCTGTGAAACTGTGAAATCGTGTGAACACAGACATGAGCACATGAAAATGAACTACAATCATTTGTGTTTAAAGACAGAACTAAAGTGTGACAACAGGTTCCAGTTTCATTTTACAACTGCAAGACCAAAAAGGTAATGGGCAAATCCATCCATCCATCCATCCATCCATCCATCATTTTCTGCTGCTTTGGGATTGTATCATGGGAACAACAGGTCAAGTACAATAACCCAGAAGATATGAAGTCTTCATTTCTGAGCTTTGAATGCACCCATGTGTTGTTTTCTTTTTCCATGGGGCACAATCAGGCTATTGGTTCCTTGCTTCCAGGCCTTATGCTAAGCTAAGCTAACCCTCTGCTACATGGAACAAAGACATTAAAGCACTGTCAATCTTCATTTGTGAGTCTCTGCACTAAAAAGAATGTGTAGTTTCTGAGCTGTCCAACTCCTTCTTTGATGATGACTTTCTCAGCTGACATTAAGATCATTAGTCTCTGTTCAGTTCTCTGTCTTCAGTGAAATATTAATATTGAAATATTATTTTATTCATTTTCCATCAGAGGCAGAAATAATTCTCTGTTCATTTCTAAAGACATTTCTAAGAAGATGCTAATTTGAGCACATTACACTCTAATCATTATCATAATAATGATAATTGCGTGCTATAACTATCAAAACAAGCATACAAAGAGTAACAATAAAATCTTTAATGATTTATAATATTGAATATATGATGCTAATATCTCTGCCCAACTTCCCAGCTGGGCCATAACCATTGGTTTCTATGCTTTATTGGGATGAATATTGAATGCTGTGTGTCTATAAGCTCTATTTCTGGTGTACAAGGACTGTAATTCCCTATTGACAGAGTCTGCAAAGGTAGAAGCCATTAGCAGTCTTGCTGTGTGCCGTGTGTGTGTATGTCTGTGCACTCCCTGAGTTGAAGGTCAGGGAAAGGAGAGGCAAACGCCATCCCACTTGTCAATCAGGACATGACAAAAAGAGAGAGAGAGGGACGTGGCTTGAGAGACTGAGAGGATGTGATGTACTGGTGATAACATTAGAAAAATGGAGAGAGGGTGAAGGTAGAGAAAACAGAGGAAGAGCAAGACAGGAATCAGTACAGACAATGAATAATTGAACCAGCGCAGAGCTTGCGTTGCCGCTACGAAGAACTGCTTTAAAAGGAACACCACCACAGACACACCCAAACACTCCGCACACTATAACCCAGATTCGTTCCTCTGATCTGGGTGTGTGAGTGTGTGTTTTACTGCTTTTACCTCCTCCCTTGTTGCTAATTCATCAAAAATGACTTTTTAAAGGCGGCCAAGAAGCTTTTTGAGAACAAGCTAACACTTTGAAGGAACTAACACAGAGCCACAGTCATACAGTCTCCCATAATGCTTTAAAGGAAAAAATATAGTTGTGGAATACAGGGTTAACGTGCCACATAACATGGTGCAGGATTATACATTTGTATTCATTAATTTATTATTTCTTGACATGTATTATCATGGAAATGTGACTTATTACAAATCTTAACATCTGTGCTGCACTATATTTCTCTCAGTTTATGCAGGAATTCACAGAATTTAATGGTACAAAGAAAAGAAAAAACAATTTGTTTATCTATGTGCCACTGGCACAAAATGCACCGTAAAATGTATCTATTTCCCAGAAAACTGCAAAGCTGATGTCAAGTAAGAGAGTCACATACACACAATTCTGCAGCTAACCAACACAGACGCCACAGGCCTGAGGGCAGCCATAACTCCTCCTATGTGGACATACACAGACCTGTTTAGCAGTGAAAAACAGAGCAATAAATCCACCCTAATCACTTTCTTTCCTTGTCCCCGTGTCACGTTATGTGACATGTGGGGCATTATGTCGCCCCTTCTGTCTGTGTGTAGGCACGTTTCCTGTAAACAGGAGCGCTTCTGAACAACATGTGAAATTCATATAACTCTGGCTTGTGTGAAACTGCGAGGGTAAGTATGATGACAGATGATTTTCAAAAGAGGCATTCAGGCAGCTGCAACCTTGTCAATCACAACACGCAGCATCATCATTCATCTTTAAATTGTCAAATCAATATGCTGCTTCTGTATGGTCCTTGAAATGGCTTATCATCATTGTATTGTAACTGTAATTGTAACATCTTACACTTCCAGTCTACTGCAATATAAAACATAACAATAAAAATAAATGAATAAATAAAACAGTGTGTTTAAATGATCATTATCTTCAGCTCTGTTCCAAATTAATTTTAAAAAAGTCACTCATTTCACTTTATTTGAAGAATTTACAAAATTTGACAGGCTACTGTCACAAATCCTGCTTCCTGCAAATCCAAGGTGATGAATGAACTTCCGTTCTCAGGCTGAATCACATTAAGTCTGACTAATTACATCAAGTGACGTCCCTTGAGTTAGTGTTGAGACTTGAGTCAATACTAGGGCTTAACACACCCAAATCGCCCACAAGTTGCATTGTGGGTGAAGTTGGCGCCAGGTTTCGACTTTGGAGAAGAATATGTGGAACAGTAATTATGACCTCTGCTTCTGTTGCATCAGTTGCAATGTGCAATGTTCTTTTTCCAATTATCTACCCTGTGGACCGTTAGTCTACAGAGGTGATGCTTGTGATGTGTTTACCCAATATTTTTTGTACTGTGTTGCATCATGATGCTCATGCACTTCAGGAACATCATTGTGAAGGGCAGTCATGTCATATGTTTCACATGCCTGTATAGTGCAGTACTATGTCCACAACATTGCGTCATAAAAGGTAGCAAAGAAAAATAAGAGAAAAGCATTTAATTCGTTTGTAACCCTAAAGGACACCTAGTGTGTATCAGTGGAACATGAATGGAAATGTTTACAGTGGTTTCCTATGTTTGAAAGTTCAAGTGGATTATTATTATTATTATTTTCTTCATGTCATTAACCACACACCACAGCTCTGGACTGCATCACTACCTGCACTGACATAATAATCGCTCAGTTCAAAGCAGTTCTTTCAGGTGTCATGTGTGAATAGGATGAAAGGGATAAGTGTTTGGCCAAAATACTTTATACACGAGTTGGGAACCATTTTGAAGGAAGTTAAAACTACAGTTGTAGAAAGACACAGGATGAGTGATGCTGGTCAGACAGCACCACAATCACACAGAGCAACAGGAGTAGAGTAAAACTAGAGAGCCAGCAAAGCAAAGCAAATCAACAAAAACACACACTGAGCTGACTGCAGATAAGTGTAAAATAAAGGGATGACTCTAGCTAAGATGCTACCTTGGAATTCACTCAGTGGCTCTTTGCTAAATGTAGGGCTGTTCCTCCTTGATTCCTGCAGATGTTCCAGAGCACAGCACACCCAGGGGCTGCATTTTCACAATGTGACTGGACACTAGTGGAGACTTCTCTAGTGCCATTAACCTGATGGCAGGATGTAGCTGTGTAACGATTCAGAACTAAACAGGCATCTGAAGGACATTTACTGTATTTTTAATGTGGTGTAAAGGTCCTTTTCCTAAGCTGCCACTAAAATGTAAAGTCACAGTAAAGCTGAATTGCATTATACCAAGCACCAGCGACACAGCAGCACGACACCCAGTGATCTCTTGACTTGAGAAGAGTAGCACAGCACCCTTGGGACAATGTGTGTGAGGAGATAGCTGCCAGCAGGGACAGCATGTGTCTTAGCACTGCTCAGAAGCTCTTATTGGTCAGCAGTGAGCACTCTAGGACAGTGTTAATGCTTTTTTTATTCTCTCTATAAAATCCAATATGTGCAGATAAAAAGTGTCTTTTCTGCCAATACAGTTGACCAGACAGCAGCAAAGAAGCAACAGTTATACCATAGAAATCAAGTTATTATCTCTTTCAGCTGTCTGATTTAATGTCATATATCATACTTTTTTATTTTTTCAAGTATGAGGTCATTACCTCTTCTACAGACCTTCTGCCCCTGTAGCAGAATAGCATTTTTGTTGGAATGCCTGAGCACATTTTCATATTCTTCTGATAGAGCACAGTACGTCTTGAATCATTTTAATTACAAATATGAAATTAAAGCTGCTTTGCAGCAGTGGTCGGGGCCAGGCAATTCTGGACAAATGTAGGCAATTTTGAGTAACAAGAGACAAAATAGGGAGACATAGAGAAAGAATATCAGCATTACAATGTCCATTGTGCCTTTGCTGAGGTTTTAGCTCACAACCTCTGACACCAAGAACCAGCCTCTAACTCATTGAGCTAGGCAGATTTCAAAAATTGTCAAAATGTCAGAAATTCTGTTATCAAGACAAAAGTCTGATAAAACATAAATTGTATTTTGACAGCATGAAAATGTTGATTTATTTTTAACAATAAGTGTTTTGCTTCGTAAGAGAAAGTCTGATGTTTAAAAATGCCATTCTTACATTGACTGCAGTTGTTCCCACAAGAGCAGAATTCAAAATGTTTTCAATAATTCAGTCTTTGAGATAAAATTCTGATATTTGCCAAACTTCATCAACCACAACTCTAAAATATTTTACATTCTTTTCAGAAAGATTGAAAATGCATAGGCAAGAATTGGCTGGTATATGTTTACATTACTGTTTACAGTCAAATGTTTTCATGCACTGTAGGCTCAGGTTTCAGATATCCAAAATCCGGGTTTTAACTTTGTGGAGGACAGTCTGAAGATGCAGTGTAGCAAATTTGGTGTCAATTGAGCAAAAATTGTGGGACAAGAAAGGTTTAATAAGTTTTACAGTTTTTGAAAAAAACAGAGTGATGGACTTCATTATTTGCACTGAGTTTGAATGTACAAAGGTTTCTGCAGTATTGGGGCTACATTTTGGTGAAAGTTGCAAAACTGTAGCATGTACGGTTAGTTTCTTAGGAATTTTCAAAGTTAGAAGTTAAAATTTAGATGCTTATTGTACCCGCCGCCCCCCATGAGGAATATTGACATGGGCTTGGAATTGAGCAAATCTGGCATGGGACTGGACCTTTGTGCAAAATTTGGTGATTTTTCATGTAGGCTATGGGAAGTAGGATTTCTGAGGAGGAGGAGGAGGAGAAGAGAAGAAGTTCCCAGCAGCTTATGCTGCCTGGCCCCTAAAAAAAAAAAAAAAAAAAAAAAAGAAAATGCAATGCATATATACATTGTCAAGTTTAACAATGCATATATGTAGGTACATTACATTTTACATACATAATACCATTTGCATTTCAGAGGATTTTTGTTTTTTTCAAGAAGAAGAAGAAGAAGAAGAAGAAGAAATGCCTGTGCCCCAGTTCACTCTTTCAATTCTATGGAAATGCTATTTATGAAAGATTACTTTAATCACATTTCTGCAAAATTAGACACCTCACAGTGAAAACAGACAGAACAGATGTCAGGGTGTCGTGCAACACAGGTTTTAGTTTGAATTCAAACCCATAGTATGACAGTAGCTAAGCCCCAAAGTCACCCTGGAAGAGATTTGTACCCTTTCATTTTCAGCCTGTCACATGCCACTGGGTTTGACTGAAAAACCTGCATACTCCTGGGCTTTGACAGCACATAGTTTTGACACTACTGCAGCATACAGAATGCAATGTTTCCAACAGAAGAATTGGTGGAAATAATGCCGAGCAAAAGTCCCTTCCACCGGCAGAGGCAAGCTAGCAACAAAAGATTCATTCTTAATCTTTGGATATTTCCTTGATTTCCACATGGCTTTGGTAATTTATACAGTGGACACTGAAAATACTATTTGTACATTGCAGTTGGGGTGTTCCAGGTACCACCACCACCACCTCATTTTAATCCAGGAAAAACCCTGTGGATGTCATAGGGAAACATTATGTGGATGTAGGGATACATTATGTGTCAATCAATTCAAGATGATATTTCAGTCGCTAACATGAATTTTATTTTGATTTCAACAAGGTCTAAGATGAGTTAGTTGTGTTGGCAGTCAACACCATGAATCTGATATGTCAGATCTGGAAAATCACCAATTCAGTGCATGTGTTTTTGAACTAATACCTTGTAACAGCCTATCAATAACTGCAGCAAAAGCAATTGTCCGTTACAGAATCAACAACAAATACATGATTCTTCTTTCTCTGTGTTTTTTTTTTTTTTTTTTTTTTTTTTTTTGGGTGCAACGGGATATAGATGCAGTTTTTCTCTTAGTTTTCCCTGTTGGAGGGTTGAAGGCCAACAACAATAGAGTAAAGCTGTGAGTGCCATGGAGACCAGCAACAAACCACAGATAAAGACAACATTGATTGAGTGAACACAGCCAAGATTGTATCAGCCAGAAGCTATCGTAATCATCTCACACTTCGTTCGTGTACCACAGAGATTAGTGTGGAGCCCATAAACCAAGACATTTGTTCTCTGTATCTACTGCACAGTTGTTATACTGCAGCCAATTCCAAAACAACAGCAGTTAAACAGAGACAATCCAAAGAATGTCATTAAGGATTTAATATCATATATGGCCTGTTGTAATCCCCAGTTCATCAGTTAAATGCCAGATCAATACATGATGCTGTTTTTTTGTTCTCCTTTGTTTCTTTCTATTGTTCTGGGAAAGAATTTTCTAATTCTTTCCATCTTGTTGGCTGTGTTTATAGGTCACCTCCGTGACTGCAATTGCAAACAGCTGACAGTTTGTGTCTTTGACGTTGCTTTTCTGACAAAGAGTGACAAATTAGGTCTGATGCTCAAAAAGTGGTTCAGCCTCAAACAGGCCTTGAGCGATGAAAGTCTTGGCTTGCTGCATTGCATCACAAATTTGTCACTTCCTCCCTGCTTCACTCTGAACTCCGACCATGTCTCCTTCACACCAAAGAGCACCTCACCTTGTTGTGATGTACAAAGCTTCTAAATGACTGCCTGACTAACTGACTGGCAGACTGGTTTCTACAGTATATGTGTGTATGAAACCCTATACAAGGGATGGAAGACATTTGGGAAACTGAGGCACAGTACTACACCTCAGGTGAGAATCATTATCATCATCATTATCTTAAAACTAATACAACTGGATGTGCAGCTCAACACATGTGGTCATACCTGTTAAACTTCAATTCCATTGACTCTGCAATTAAACAGTATACCAGTGCTCATAATAATAAATCTGACAGTCAATAGTTTATTTCAAATTTAAAGAAACACTTAGATGATAAATCTCAATTTTGCAATTTCTGCATAACTAGCATTAGCATTAGCCTATCCAATGTGTAGCAGCTATTATTTTTGCTATATCAGTGCCAGCCAGGTAGTCCTGGCCTGGCCTGGTAGTGCTACTGAGAGACCATGCTATGGCCTCCCTCTTGTAAATGTGGAGATAGCTCCAGCTTTTGACAACAGTGAGTAAACAGCCTTTAATGCTAACACAGGCCATGTAGCACTAACAAAACTTACAAATAGCTCCTTTAAAGCTAAGTCAAAACTCTGCTGGGAGACTTAACTGGGTAAAAAAAATAGACCATATTTCAGCATCCCTCAACATCCTTGCACTGCCTAACCTTTTCAGAATTGATTACCGAGTCTGACTGATTGCTAAGACCCAAGGGCCTCCCTCAAGTTATGTCAGCCTGTGTCTGTCTTTAAGCACTGTATGTTTCTTCTCACCCTCTCAGTTGGTTCATCTCTCATTGATTTAAGAACTGGACTAATGCAAACATGGTAACAGACCCTTTGGAGCTTGGCTATCTATTAGTAAAGTCTAGGTATACTCATTCAGTTGTCCATCACAACCCTTATAGCCTGACAACCTTCAATATTAGTTTGTTAATCTTTTAATGCCAACTTTGTTTGCTGCTACAGCTCCCTCTCCACCAGCACTCTGCTCCTCTTTTAGAGCCGAGCTGATGAATTGATTAATGTGTTAATCAAGCGAAAAAATCAGTCTCTTTTGATGTTTGATTAATTGTTTAGGACATTTTTAAATACTACTTTTGACAGAGTAAAATTGATGAACAAAATAATTGTTAGTTGCAGGTTTTGCTCGTTATTCCCTCATCATCACTGTTAATGTTCATGTTTGTGTCTCGCTGCTTGGATTCCACAAAAATGTCTATCTATCTAATTGTATAACTTTCTAAAAAAATGTCTGTTCTCATATGTCTCTGAATGAACTAACATCTAGGTCAATACCAACTTGCTTTATGATTTTCTCCACTTGTGAAGTGATATATGGAGCCAAAATGGAGAAGTTAAAAATCCAGCTATTACTTCTGGCTCCAAGGCCTGGACAGTGTGAAGGAACAAGTGTGTAACGCCACGAGTCAAATAAAGTATTCATAGGACTAGCTGTTCAGATGGAGTTGTCTTAACTGCTCACAAAGAGCCACAGAATAGGACTTCACACTCAATGCAAATGCAGAATTCAGCCAACATAACGTGACGGCTGCTATGACTGCACTCGGCAGAATGATGGATACAGCTGTCTGACTAAATCACTCCTATGTGCGCACACGCGTCACTTTGTATGTACCGTGTTTTTGTTTTGGTTTGGTTTTTTTACGTAGAATGTGCGACTGTAGCAGATTGACGATGAAGGATACAATTCCATTTTAGTGACTTGTGTGTTAATATATGTGTATGTGTGCTTGTTTTTGTTAGTTTGGGTGTGTTTGGTTTGTGTGACCCTGCAGTTGTGCAAGAGATGATAGATGTGTGTGACAGGTGTCTTGAGGTGATGGATTGCTGGTATTTCAGCAGTGCAGACGCTGCAGGCAACCAGAGCAGTGCAGCAACTTGCCGGGGAAAAAATAACATTACTGAGGTGTGTCAATATTCAAGTCAGCTGTTGATTTGAATAAAGATACAGTAAAAGTTTTAATGATGCTTGGAGGGAGAGTGGATCACTGTTACCGTAAATAGTGACAGGATACAGCAAAGGAAACTTTAAACAGAAGCACACGTTCTATTTGTACTATACTAGAAATAGAGGAATAAAATCCTCATGGTGCAGATCAAATTTAAGACCATCGCAGTGAGAGCTGGTCAGTTCTGCATGCTGTTCTCAGTGTGTTCCCACAAAAGACGTGGATGAGTGACTTATACTACACAGCAGAGCTCTCTGCTGAAAGGGAATAACAACTAGATATACATTGGTGTGAAGTATTTTGGTTTCAAAATACATTTTTCTTTTTCCACTGACCAGTGGTTGTTTAACTTTTCACCTTGTTGTGGTGTTGACCTGTGCTGCACGAGGTGTCAGTATGCTGTCACGTCACTGATGGTTGCTGTTACTGGAGCAAAAAAACACACTTCCACTACCCACATCTATTTATGCTGGATGTGCTCAGGAGAACAGACATGAAACACTTCAGTCTGCTATTAAAGGTAAACTCTGAAGTTTTTTATCCACCACTGTCAGTAAGGACACTGCACAGATAAACAGAATATACAGTGGATGGATAGATGGATGGACATGGCAATGGTTTTATATGAAAATTAATCCCATACATGTTTGGCCCATGTACTTGAAACACTAGAACATGCCTGTACATGGCCATCAAACTGACTAAGGGTTAGGCACCTTGTAGTTCCTATAGAGTACCTTCTCTTTTTACATTCCTTACAATGAACGGAAACAAAGTGACGTTGGTTCAGAACGTTCTGTTCCATTGGTGTGATGCAGGAAGCCCTCCACAGTGAATTATGAGTCCCCTTCTCCTTACACTCCAGCTTTGAAACGGTCTCAGTATCCAGTACCCCTTCACAAACCATTCACAAATGTTGTTCCTGTCCAGAGAAGTAATGGCATTATACTGCTTAAAGCCAATGCACCAATTTCAATCTAATTGTGGCACACTTTCTGCCACAGTGAGTTGCACCCAGCAAAGAGCAGGGAGGGAGTGTGCAGACAATCTTCAATCTGCAAAACCTTCTGTCCAGGCAGAGCGTCCTGCAGGTGCCCAGCGCCTGGGTGTACAGGGCTCCACCAAATTAACAAAACCAAACTCAAAAGTCTTTTAGAGTGTTTTAGAGAGTGAGAGAGAGAGAGAGACAGAGAGAGCTCACCTGGTGCTGCCCATGCCTTCCCCACGCTGATCTTGTGTGGTCACCCTGATGTTGGGCAGGCTCTTGATTAAGCCCGCTGGGAGTGGTTCTTCCTCTGTTGGCTACACCCCTGATGTTGAATAATTGAGTAAAGCTCTGGTCACTCACACCAGAAAGTGGCACCACAAAATCAATTGCTAAATATTTGCGTGTACCAGCTTTAATAGCTCGGTGTTGTGGTGTAGCGACAATAACTCACCAGGCAAATTGGAGAATTGCTGCATCTCCCTGAGCCTCTGTTGTTTACCTCTCTTTGCTGCTGCACTCTTTTTCAGTCAGTGTTTTTTTTTTTTTTAAGTTTTTTTTTTTTTTTTTTGAGTTTTTGAAGAGAGAGAATGAAGCTCTTCAAGCTAACAGGCCTTCTAATTGACCATTAGCAAGCTGCTAATGACACAATTAATTTACACAGTTTATTTAAAATGAGTGCCTTTATTTGCTTTCCTGTCTCATATCTTTATTTTATTTCTCTTTTGTGGGGCAAAAAAACAGAAAAGATCAAATAAAGTGGATGGTGTCAATGCAGATTATAAGCTATGATACTTTCTTGCATTTCACATATCATCATAGTTCAACCAGAGTGAACTGCACTGTTTTAAATGCTGGTGCAGCAGGAGTCATCTACACACTTTGTTTACAATGAGCTCCTCAGGGTTCCATTACTTTATTCTTAAAAGTGCTACATTGGCATTATGGTTAGTAGTGTATTTGATTATAGTTAATTTCACATTATGAAATTTGGTAAGTGAGTTATAAGGTTGTAATACGCAGTAGGACGTAGAGTTTTTTTTTTTGTGGTAAACAGGTGAACTCAAAACAATACAAATAACAGAGTAGGACAGGGAAAGCAGCAGAGAAACTGTGAGAATGGCATGTGACGAAAAGGAAGAAGAGAGTGCACAGTGAGTGAGAAGAGGAAGTGACGGGTAGAGGTTAAGGGAGAATAAGAAAAGGGCATAGGGAGAGAAACAAAAATGAATGGAAAGACAGAGACAAAGAGCAAGTCAGCCAGTCAGAGAGGAAAAGAAAAAGGGTGAGCAGAGTCTGAGAAAGAAGTAAGCGGGTAGAGAATCAATCTGCCATCGCAGGCTCCCACGGCTAGACTGATTACAGCTGCCTGCAAAACAGCCTGTGGTGTGTGTGTGTGTGTGTGTGTGTGTGTGTGTGTGTGTGAGTGTGTGTGTGTATTGATTAGTCTCAAACCTTTGACTGTTACAGCGTGAGGTGTCCATGACTTACCCAATCACTGATGAGAAAGAGCCTGCTCACTTCGTAGTCTGTCTCCCACATGGAGGCTCACTCGCTCGCGCGCGCACACACACACAGACACACACACACACACACACACACACACACACACCTGCACTCTCTTATCAGCCTTCTTCCTATCTTACTGAAGCATCAAATTATATCAGTCTGCAGGTACACATGTGGCCACAAAACACACATGAACATGTACGATATGAGCTCACGTACACACAGGTCAATATAGTAACACAGTGGGTTTTCACTCTGGTGGATTGGTACCAATTGGTTGATTCAATTTCCATTTACAGAATCAAGGAGAGAGGCCAAGAGACTGTACTCCACAGTGAAATGTCACTGTCAAAGCAAGGGAACATGCATAGTCTGTGTATTTTAATAATGGTTCAATCAAATGAGGTAAAAACATGAAACAGGGTCTGTGCATTTCCAGGTTAGCACAGTTGCAGTGTCTGTGTGAGTGAGTTGGGTGAGTGACACGCTGGGTCTAAATTGTGTTTGGTTTTTAAAATCTTCTTAAATCTTCACATGGGTCCTTTAATTGTAATGGTGGAGTGGTTACTTGTCCCTACCTCTCCAAAAAGTTAATCCATTTCCTGTCAGATGGTAACAGTTTATAATGAAAAAAATAACATTCATATTTCCACACTGTTTAACTGAGAATTTCTCAGTGAGATCTGATTCCTCCAATGATTTAAGATTACCCTTGTGATTAGGCTTTTGTAATCTGTGCCGTTCCAGCCTGTCACCATCTTGTGAAGATAAGAGGACAACCGCAAACATGAAAAGACATAAGCTTCTTTCCAAGAGGCACAGAGGAATATTAAGAGAGGGAGAGCTGCGACATATTGGTGAAAACCTGATTTACATATAAGAACACACACTCACAGACACACATGAAAGGTAGACATAACACACCTGGATGGGAGAGACACATTAAAAAACAACAAATAAAAAAAAAAAAAGATTTATGGAAAAAAATGCAATTAAGGAAAAACAGGAAATACAGATGTCTAAGTTAATAAATGAAAAAGCCCAAACCCCCACCCCCACCACCCCCCCCCCCACACACACACACACACTCCACCTGAAACACCTGCTTTGTGTGTACACTATTGTGTGTTTCTTTTTATAGCAGTTTTTGTACCTAACAGCCCAAAGCTGCATGTGTTTGTCTTGAGGAAAGTGGGCAAAACAAGAATTAAGTTCAAGTCGGTGAAGGACATTTCATTAGTGGAAACTACTGCTGGCTGAAATACAAAGTGCTCTGCTCTATTCTCACTGCTCTGTTTAGTCTGTTAATTGATTCACTGTACAGCAATGAAAATAACTTTTACTACATTTTGTAAATTTGCCCATTCTGCCTTATTGGGCTCTGTCTGTGTGAGTGGATTTTACTTTACTCTTCCCAATTTGCCTCCTGCTTTATTTACCGAGGGTTTATTTATTTCTCAATTTTCCCCCACTGCTCATATTCTGCATTCGTTTCTGTATCCCACCTATTCCTTTTTTTAGGGTTTGAAAAAAAGGGGGGGGGGGGTGGCATGGTTGGGCTATGTGATGATTTTAGCCATGGTGAATGTAAATAAGTTGTATTATTAACACTTATAGTATCATGAATACTACTGACATGGTTAACTCTTGTGTGATATTCTCACCATGATGGACTTCTCTATAAGTCAGGGTGATGTTTGACTGTGTGCATCCCTCTTGTTGTCTCTATATTATTACTCATTCTGTCTCTCTTTGTCAGTGTTACTGGCACTTTAAGATTTTTTTTTTTTTGTATTTTTTCTGACACAATGTTACTGGGCATAGAGAGGCTCTGGTCCAGTCACTGCCTTAGCATTTCTAACTTCTGAGATTGTGCCTATTAGCCTGTTCATTGATCCATCCATTAAAGCATCATACAGTTGTGTAGAGCACCTTTTAAGTTGCCTTTACTGATTGTATGTGTTGCAAGAGCTGATATTGGGATTTATACAGATGTAGCTGGAGTTTTTTATTGAGTTATACAAACTTGTGTGAGATGATTCAGTTATGCTAAAAACATTCAATCATAAAAGTTGGGTAAACTGCCTTTTCTTAAATTTTGTTAGCCATAATGCTGGAATTTGTCACTCACTGTGATATATTACCATTATGAAGGTGCTATTGCAGGATGCATTGGAGGGACTGTATACCCTGTACAAGACACTACTTCTTTACTACATCTATGAAAGACTGTGTCCATTCTTTATTATAATAATCTGCTGAGCTGGGGTCAGTGTGGTTTGACACCACAGACAAAGGCAGCTGCAAGCTGCAGAACGGCCACTGTCAATATCAGTAGCTGTATTTGAAATGGATGCATCTCTCGGCTGGAGTTTGTCTCTGCTCCGCAGCTGCACTTAGACTTGGGATTCTTGTGTGATATTGCTTCTGGTTTTTATTTGTCAGTCATGTAGAAATTACTGTTGTCGGATGCTCCCCCGATAACACAACATGATATTATCACCAATCAGTGACAACTAATGGGCCATGAGAGAAATAATAATTTGAGGGACAGAGCAACACAAAAGTGTTCCCTGCGAGTCATAAATCAATGTCTGAGATGGAGTGACTTCTACAGAGTTTACTTAATATGAAAATAATGCAGCTCTGAGGGAAAAATGAGAGTATGGACAGCCTATCAAATAAACTAGCTGCAGAGTTTTTCAAATGATTTTTATCTCAATGTTGCGAGGAGCCACTAGAGCAAACACTGCAAGAAAGAGCACAAAGACCAAAGTTCTGCACTACAGATGAGTAAAGTCAGCAGACAGGTGAATATGAGTTCTGGACAACAACAGGGTACAGGTTATTAGAGAACAAGTTGAAATCTATTTGTTGTTGCACATTCATTTGAATTCCACTGTAGATTTGGGCCCTTTTAATTAAATATTCAGTTTGAAATGTCATGTGGTATAAACAATACCTGATAGTTTTTCCATGCATGGCTACCACACAATTACCCTGCTAGAATGTTGAAAAGTTTGGAGGCTGTTTTGTGAAGTTTGTGTTACAGTGCACTGTTTCAGTCCATAGGATTTTCCCAACAAACTGCGACTGTGTCTGCAGAGCTCCCCCGTTCTGTCCTTTTTTTTTTTTTTTTTTCTCTTTTTCTTTTTGATGTTTTGGTGTAGTCGGGACATTTCAGGTGGAAAGTTGGTGTGTTTTCCCCAGCCAATGACAGAGCACAGGTGAAGTCGGGTGTGTGGTGTTGTGGGCTTGCATAAAAAACTACCAATAAGATAGACCCCATCAAGCCTGGAGAAATGGCAGATGCACACATACCAGTGGCCTTGTACTCAGCATAGCCCTCAAGGCTCCCATTGCTGGCGACAGCCATGTGTGGGCCTGATATTTCCTCTTCTTCACTCGTAAGTGTATATTCGCCATTTCCCCTGGGCTGGCACCATCCATTCATTATCTTGGTGCAGTAGCAAATATTCAAACAAGAACCTTGAAGGCTGAAGTGGAGAAGGGTTCAATATGAACAGCAGCTGAACATGGGTCAGTCCTGGCAACTGCTGTCAGGGGCAGGGGTTGTGCACAGTCGAGCCTGAGAGGAGAGGCCCAATTTGACTGCTGTGTTTACAAACTACAACGGACAAACCCATAGACTGTACCTTTAAAGCAATGCCATCTGTATAAAAGGAAACTCAAGAAGTAGAGATGTAATTCTTGATTTTGTAAAATAATAACAAGTCACAGGCAAGGCTGGAGGAGGAGGAGGATCTGTCACTGTAGCAGAAGGTGAGTCAGGATGTTAGTGATGCTGACTCACCTACAGGCTCAGGCTGATGAGGAAAAGTGCTCTGGTCTTACCAGTTGTTCTCAAGTTACACCTTCCATGAAATTGTGTGACGGTACAGTTTCAGAACCACACGAAACTTTCCCGTAGAGATTGAATGGGAGGAGATGAAAACACTGACAAATTATTGGACTTTTTCCGCTGCTCTGCCATACTTTCACTGAGAGACTCCAGATTTTTTTCTTTTTTCACACTACTCCCAGCCACAAATCACACTCCACAATGTTTTTCCCATAGTTGTAGACAAACTTGTCCTCTCTCACACAGTGTACTCAAAAAAGCAGAGAAACTTCCAGAATTTGAACTATGAGCCTCTGAGTGTTGCCAGATCCCTCCTGGCTGCCCATTGACTTCAATACAAAGATTTCTTGAGAAAAGCAGAAGTGGTCCCTGTTTCCAGAATATTTACTCTAGAAACACCAAGAACATGTCAACGAGTTCAGGAAGGCCTCTGGCCAGTCACGGTCTGCTTCTTGTTCTTATAGGAGCTACCATTTGTCACAATAAGCCCAAATGTGAGACCAGCACCAAGGCAGAACATCATCCACTTCTGCATTTTCTCTACTTGGGGCCCGTCTATTATAATGGCAACCCCTCAAATTACCGTGGCAACCTCTGAGCCTCAGGCCAGAGCCACAGCTGAGACCACTTCATTAATTAGAGTGACCTCTTTTCCCCATTCATTCAAATGAAGTCTCTGTGAAACACAATCACACACACACACACACACACACACACACACAGGTAACTTTGAGAGTTAGGATATTAAAGTTGTAGCCTAAGCCTGAAAATGCACATGGCAGAGCTCAAGACCGCCTGCCTCTGGCTCTCTGAGGGAGACAGGCACTGCACGTGACCGCAATCTGTCTTTTCTTCTTCTTTGCAGTCTTAACATCAGACTACCTATGAGTGGGATTTTAAACCCGCTCCAAAGTCAAAGGCATTACTCACTATTCTATCCAGCTGCAAGTGTTGAGTCCATGAACACTTTGTTATCATGTTACTGTACTGAATGTCTTCTAATAATGTCTTGTCTGCATTTGCAGCATATTAACCATGAGTGGTCCAGCTGGAGGTTTTGAGGTCTCTGATGCTGTCTCCTTCAGAGACGGGAGATGGTGGCAGGCTCCTCATCTCCCAGCTTGGCTGCTGTATCTTCAAGGCAAGTCCTTACCATGCGCAGCCATGTCGCAGCCATCGGCCTAAACTGGAGGATTAATATCAATAAAAGACTGATTTTTAATACAAATATATCAAATATTCATGTCAACAAACTCAAAAATACAAAAATTGAGACACCAAAACAACAGATAGTTCATGCAATCCCATGGGAACAAAGACAGGGACTTTACAAGTACTTCCACAACCATGTACAAGATGTACTGCCATGTACAGGTGCTTAGCAAAGCTTATATTAGTGCCATTATGATTTAAGTGTCTGAGTTGCAGTGATTGCAGAGCTCTTGTAAAGAATAGATCCATCCACCACTAAACCTTTAACTGCTGCTTGAGACACTGAAAATTATCACAAGAAACACAAACTCCAAGATACACTGACTGAATGTGAAAGGCCCCATGCTTTTGGGGTTTATTTTAACTGTTTGTTTTTTAATGCTTAGCTGTTTGTACTCAAAGACAGTGGGACTAAATATAATAGTGCCACACAGCTAAGATGGCATCCTCCATTTAAAGCTGGTTGTCAAAAGGTCATCTCTGTCATGATGGTTATGTGCAAAGACTTGATTTCTTTTGCCCTATGAGGAAACCCACTAATTGTTATGACAGCAATAAAATTCAATTGGTTTTGTTACAGAATATTTCCCTTTTAAAACTGCATCAAATCTTATGTCACCTGTCAGGTGTATCTCTAGAAGTCTCCTCTGTTTTTCTAACTCTGGACGAGGTGTGTTTTTATCTGTTTGCTGAGTGATTGAAAGAACAAAAGTGTGGAGCAATTTTAGATGGTTCATGCATTTGGTTCAGATTCCTCCTGGGTGTTTTTTCACTGGAGATCCTCCTGGCACGCCCAACTGGTAAGAAACCTCAGGGTAGACCTGGAACACCCTGGTGAGATTATTTATCTCATCTGGTCAGGGAACACCTCAGGGTCCCTCAGGGGGAACAGGAAAATGTTGCTGGGAAAAAGGATGTTTGGACTGGATGGATGGATGGATTCAACATTAGGAGATGCTTTGGGCATTTTATGCCTTTATTATGATAGGACAATGTGAGAGACAGGAAATCAGGGGAGAAAGAGATTGGGATGACATGCAGTAAAGGGCCACGAGTCAGATTCAAACCTGGGCCACTGCAATTAAGACATTGTGTATGGCCTGTGTCCTGCAGGGTTAGCCACTGGAGCAACCCATAATTTTCAAATCAACAAGAATTATGCAAAAGTCACCAAGTCTTCTTCTGGAGGTTCACACCAAATTGTCACCATTGTCTGAAGGTACTGTGCCTCTAACTAAAAAACAATGGTGTGCAATATCTGTATACACTGTACCTCTACCTCAAACACTATTACAAAAATCTAAATGTGAGGAGGTCAGTTGTCCTGTCTTCTGTCATTTATTCTCATAATCTCACTTGGAAAATCATTTAGCCTTAAAAAAAAAAAAAAAAAAAAAAAGTCTCCATAAATCACAGAGCCAGTCAAATGAAATCCACATCATACTGTATGCTGTGGGGAAGTCAGGGTCAGGTTGGCTTGTAAGTCAATAATGTGTTTGCAGTGCTTGTTTGTTGCTTGTTTAAAATGTCAAATGAGTGGCGAGATCACAAAAAGCTTGCTTTGATTTTCCAGTTCATTAGTCAGTGATGTATTGCTAATGCCTTGATCGATGGAAAGAGACACATTGGGGAGCGTGCCAAGTTTCACACACTGCACCTGCACAAATTATGTTATTAATATTGTGTATTGTCTTAATTAACCAAAAACTACACTTTCAAATTTTTATATCCTAATATCAGACACTGTATTTGTTCTTATTAAAGAGATTATTATCTTTTTCTTATATGCCCTTGAGCAAAGCACTTAGCCTTCTTTTTTTCATGCTAGACTGCTAACATGGCAAACGCTATGTTTTTAGGCTGAAATAAATAAATATGTTTTGACTCTCAGTGTACAAGTGCAATAAAACACCTTAAATAATTCTTTTTAAGGGTTTTAGTTGGAGGCTAATATCCAGCTGCACAGTACGTGACTCTCGGTGAATGGCCTCATATTCCTTTATCTGCAAATGCATACAAACCTGTATTCCTTCATTTGAGGGCTAAATAATGGACAAGCTGTAAACACACACCTACCTTTTTTGGTAACAGGCCAAAACACTGGATCTTCTGTATTCACACTGAGGAATGACAAAATAATTATGTGCTTGGTTAAAGGCCAAACAATGTTCTCTCATCTTTAAACACACACACACACACACGTGCTGGCACACATAACAAGAAAATACTGAAAGCTAATAGCCTTTTGGTCCAACTCCCAGTAGCCTGCTTAACTTACAGACAAGACAATTCATCATACAGCTGCAGAAAGAATAATATAGACACATTATGCTTATCCTCTTGGTCATAAACACACTAAGAGGTTAATACATTCAATATGTTTTTTTTCTACATATATTTCATGTAAATATGCACTTTCATGTGTTATGCATGCTGTGCACTGGTTGCCACGTCTCAAACTCTGGACCAAAGCTATGAGGCAACCCTGTGAATCAATCCTGACTGGACCACATATCACACTCTAGATGATGTAGGCAGATATTGTCCTATGCTGCCACTGAGTCTGAAAATGCATGCTTATTAGTGCACACATATGTACAGTAATGGGCACAATTTGCAGACTGTCAGACCACAGAGCCACCCAGTAGGGAGTCAAGAGTGTGTTAGGGGCCCTGGGCAAAACTAGGCAAGGGGCCCCCTCCAATCAGTATTCAGTATTCACAATGATCCCTTTAATCTGACACCAATGAAAAATGTAGAAAATGAATGTGCATTATTAAATTTCAAATGTTCATGTTTGGCAAAAATATAAATACAATGAAGAATTAAATACTAAATAACTAAGTAAAAAGACACCAGTAACCTACAAAATCACAAGGCCACATGGTTGCAGTGAGTTCCGTTTTAATTAAATGATCTTTTATTCTTTAAATCTCAAATGCATGCGCAGGCTTTACTGAAAATAACTGACAACAACACTTCTTGGGATGTCACTGCAAATCGGCCCCTTCAGGGATGTTTCCAACTGAGTTCTCATTGCAAATTGTCTGTTGGTTCTTTTAATGGAAGGGAGTCACATTTTGAAACTCTGCTGTTGAGTGAAGTTTGTCATCCTTTGGGGGGCTCCCCCCCCCCCCCCCCCCCCCCACAGCCTAGTGCCCCAAGCAGTTGCCTGCCTTCCTGTGTATAGTTTGCTGCTCGTTGGAGAATCTGCTCTTGCTGTTGTTCTGAGAGACCACATTTCTATGAGTGACGTCATAAGTTGTGATTCATCTGTGTCACTGTATTATATGTAAAATACATCACTTCATTTCTAAACCTCTGTCCTCCATTTGAGATTAATACAGTGAATGAATGACATTGGAAATGATAATGACAGTACAGTGGTATGTGCCAGCACTACTATGCCCGTGAGTGTTTGTGTATATGTGTGTGTGCCGTGTATCTACAGTGAGAAGCAGAAGCATTGTCTTTCAGTAGTATAAATTATTAACATTCACTAGAGCCACTGTCCTGAGAGACAGAGGACACTGCATGAGAAAGCAGCAGAAAGAGACATGATGTAGAGAAATTTGAAAGAAGAGACACTGAGAGGGAACAGACGCCCGCTAAGCTGTTTGGTCCCACCAGAGAACACATATGAAGTCATGGCTAGCAGAAAATTCAGCAAATAAAACCTGACACAAGCCAGAGTTTGGAGCATGATAATGCAATATGAAAACAAAAGACTGTTATGAATTTATTAGGCTTTCTCAATCACAGAAACCATTCACTGTGAGGAAGAGAAAGGAGAAACAACACAAAGATGAGGACTCATTGATTTTATGTCTTTTCACTCAGCCATTTTGTCCCCTGGTGGGCAACAAAAGTATTGCATACTAACCAACTGCTGGGCAATAATTCCAGATTATTATAACTTTGATTTTAACCATGTTGTAATTATCTATCTTATATTTATTCAGTTTTTGTAGAACCATTCCATTTCCTCAACTGGATTATCATAGTAGCACCAGCAGCTACGTGATGCAGAGTTTGTGAAATGTAATGTTCATGCACAGCATTAAATATGTACTGTACATGAAGTGTTTACACATGGACATGTTTATTATTATTGTTATTATTATTTTGTTCTGGCCATTTTTTCCCACAGTGAGCCACGGCTTTGCCAGCATCTGTGGACAATTACCTCAGGAACCAATTTATCTTGAATGAATTTAGCACCCATTCTAAGTTTGCAGCAGGGCACCTTTGGGTCCCATGCTAGTCTGTGAAAAGCTCTATATGTCAAGAAGAAACAGCAGCTATCCTCTGTAAGCCAGCACCATGCGGCAATTTGCCGGGGCAATGTGACACAAAATCCATTTCCCACTCTACAGTGGTTAACAGGATGGAGGGTTCTCTCTCTCCCTGTCTCCATATGTCCTTCCTGCTCTCTCACTTCCTCTGTCTACCTTGCTTTTACCCCCCCCCCCCCCCCCCCCCCCACTTCCCCACTTCCCTCTCTGGTTCTGTAACCTTTGCTGTGAATTGCTTTCAAGCCTGTCTTTCCTCACTCTTATCCTCTCCCTTCAGTCCATTCTCTCACTCTCTTTTCTTCGTCTTTCTCCTCCTACCTCCCGTTGCCTTGTCTTTCTACCTCTCTCAGCCTTGCCTCCAAATACATTCTTATTCTTGAGCTAATCCTCTTTCTTCCAGTTCAGCCCTCACCATTCTCTCTCTGGTCTTTCTGTTCTTGTGCCTGTGCCTTTCCTCCCTATCCCTTGCTAACCTGTTCCTCATATGCTTTAAGGCTGAAAATTCTGTAAACAAAAAACTCCTGTCGACACATACAGTTTGCACATGTGGAAGGATATATCAAAACATTCCTTCTAGTCATCAAACAGGAAAACCGGTCTCACAATGAATATGTGTGACTCTGGGTTGTTGACTTCCAGAGGCCATAGAATAATTGGTGTCCTTAACACAAAGGCAGTTAACACTGCAGGCCTGGGTGTTCACCAACCTATGGATATGATTATAAGTTTGATATAGAGTAAAATGACCTGTGTTCCCAGTCCAAGCTATGCACATTCACTTGTCAAGCATGTTTTCATGGATTCCAACTTTTCTTAACTTCTGACAGAGAAGTGGCTAACGTGGCCTCGAGCTGCCGGCCTCAAGCAGAGATTTGGAGCAGGTCACAGAGATCTCGTAAACATACTTCTTTCTAACTCCACAACCCAAGTTTTTTTCCCCCCCTTCATTTTCAAACTTGTACTCTTCAGATCCAGCCGACACTAACTCATGAGGCAATTTATCAGACTTCACACAACTCCCTCTGGAGCCCCAAAAGGCTTCATACAATTTTCTTCACATATGCAGTAGTAATCCTTAAGACTTTGATGTGTAAGTCACAAACAGTATTTTTCAACATTTTTAATGCAAAGTAGGCAATATACACAGCTAATTTAGGCCCCCAGCTAAGCAGATACAACAATAACTTATTTGGGGAATATTTTGTCAGCCTCTCATGGTCTTATATTATATTTGCTTGGTCTGTTCATCTTAACCAATATGTTAGATCAATTGTGCCCATTTATACTCACTGTATCCCTGTGTTAATGTAAAACAAAGCAGAATCCTCTATATCTATATCTATATCTATCAAAGAATAAATATTTAGCATAGCCTTCCACTTCTAGTCATCCAGAGCTGTGATATGTACTCCAACAGGTCTGGATCAGAATTAGCTAGTAAAATGAACCATATATAAACACTAGATTTGTTTGCACTTGTTTGTTGAGTTTGTCAAATAAAACCAAGCTCTTGGCTTTGAGTGTCGCTGTGTTCAATGGTTTGAGCACAGACAACAACTGTAATAACCCCATTTGTTTCTGGGAATACTGTGAAACCTCTGACTGTTACGGCTGCTGTCTGAACTCCCAACCCCTAACCCATGTATGGTAACTCAGTTATTTAGTATGCAAAGCAGGATGTGTCGTCACGCTGTTGCGATCGAAGCAACAAGAGTCGGATCCCGGGCTCCACGGCGGCCAGCCTCCATCGGTTCGGCGGGGTTTCTGACTGGGCTGGCCTCCCCTACCACTTCCTTTCCGGGGATTCTAGGACTGTGCTCAAGGCGGCTGTTTGGTGACAGTTCACCTCACTCCTTTGTTGACTGTGTGTGTAATTGTGCAGGCTAGCCTGCTATTGAGCTATTTCTGTTCTCTGAGTCCCAGAAATGCAAATGTTGCTTTTGGGGTGAATGATTAAGATATTAAAGTAAATGTCAAATCATCTCTGGGTATTGTCCAGGGTTCATCTAAAACTGCCTCACCAATAAAAAGAGTATGTGTATTCACAGAATAGAGTTCAGTCAGCAATTATGGATTGAGTTCAATATTTTCTATTGAGCATAAACATTTTGCATAACTGAAGCAGAGCATAATAATATTTGCATGACTGAAGCAAGTTTGGCATCAGGCTCTGTCTCAATTAATTCATTCCCAGAAAAATGATCTGCTTGACAGACGTTACAGGGAATGAATAGCAGACCCCCGCAGGGAAACAGAGCCCACAGGTGGATGCTGGGGAGGTGGTGGGATTGAGAAACATCATGGGTAGCTGGAGCAGCAGCAATGAGTAGTAGTAGCAGTGGCAGCAGCAGTGCGGCAGTGACAGCAGCAAACAGCAGCAGAGTATCCAGGAATGATCAGGTAAACAGGGGGTTTAAATATCCCACCCTAATCAGATGAGGAGTGTCATGTCTCGTCGTAAATGTTAAGTCTTGTCTTGTGTTAGTTAGGGTCAAGTCCAGGGTTCCACGTGTATGTGTAGTCAGGGTCATGTTCCCCAGTCTCGTCTTGTCCGATGTCATGCGCTTCATGTTAAGTCATCACTCGTGTTGTCTTGTTATGCACTTCCTGTTTTATTTTGAAATAACTCTTCCTCTTGTTTCAGGCACCTTTGCTTCCTGCCCTTGTGTGTTTCCCGCCAATGTGATTGTCTTCCCACGCCCTGATTGTTTTCACCTGTGCCCTGTTACCTTGTGTGTGTATATATTGTCTGTGTCTCCCTTTGTCCTGTGCCAGTTCGTCACGTCCCACGATAGGTGAACCAGTGTCCAGCTCCATGCTCATGCAATATCAGGTTTTGTGTTTCGTGTAAGAGTGATTTTTTGTTTCCTCGAAAGAGTGATTTTTCGTTTCCTCGTAAGAGTGAATTTTTGTTAGTTTTACTATAGTTTAGTTCAGTAGTGTTTTTCCTCCTTGAGAGTGATTTTCATTTTTGTACTTTGTTCAATAAAGACTTTCCCTTTTGAAAGGACCGTGAATGAGTTGTGCATTTGGGTTCAGCCTCCAGCCCCCCCTTGTCAAGGAGAGCATGTGACTGGTCATCTGGGCGGGATTGGTGCAGTTTATGTTGTCTGCCTTAACTAGCTCCGCAGGCTTCGCATCATTTGTTGTTGGTCACAGGGTTTGTCTGACTCCATTCAAGACACACAGATTCACAATAAGACACAGAGGGAAAACATAGCTGCAGGTGCTGCTTGTTAGAAACAGCAGAACAAACCCCAGTTCACTGCAGAGTCACAGACACATGCAGTGCACACAAACTAATTTCATCCTCATAGAGACTGACTTACGCACAGAAAGAACAGACTCATGACCATATTGTCATGATTCCCAGAAAAGTGGACCCAAGAGTACAACTCAGGACACAGATGTAAAATTAAAGAGCTTCGACATTGGAAATAAGAAGACAGACACAAAAAGTTTAAGCAGAACTAAGTACAAAGTGTTGGGCTGAGGCAAAATTCAAAAATCACAGGCAAGGTCAAACACTCCATCAGGATCAAAACAGGCAGACAAATAACAGAGTGTTGGAAAGGTAAAGCACACAGTACAAAGACAGTCTGTCAAAGAGCAAGTGAAAAATGGATTGGTATACATAGTGGGTAGCAGGGTTGGTGTTTTAACCTCTCTCCAGCAGCTCCCTAACTTTTCTCTTCATTCACTTCTTTCCCTTTTAACGTTTTTTCTGTTTTTATCAATGCTGTGGGTCCAAAGTTAACTCTGGCTCAATGATTGATCTGCAAAAATGACAAAGATAAAAACAAACAAATGAAAAATGTACATGAAGAGCACTTCCTAAATAAGCACACTGGTTTCAGAACTTTTTCAGAAAGCCAAGCAGTGCAGAGGAAGTTTTAAGTAAACAATTCAAACTTCACTTCTGCTGCTCAGAAAGTAGAAAGGAATGTGAAAAAGTTTCTGCAAATTGAGGGTGGATCATTTAAATATCAGAACAGCTTAGACTTCATTGATCTTCTTTACTTATCAGAAAATGCAAGATGTGTCCTTCTTTGGAAAAATCATCAAAGAGAGGGCCATAAATGTTACCAAATATCACCCATCAGCAAACGAGGGATATAAACACTGTTCCAAATGACTTAATTAGACCTATTAATAACGATGACTGGCTAATTTAGACTAGCAGGCTCTGGTGTCTCAAAGGTCTCAAATACAAGTTGCAGCTACAGACAATTTCATGTCAAGTCCTAAATAGTAAAAGGACACTATCAATATGTATGTAAACCTCATATCTCTCAATGTGATAATATATTATAACAAAATACTATAATTATACTATTGTCACTATAGATGTATGCAAAAACATAAACAAAAAGAAGAAGTCTGGTTTGAAAAAAATAGATTGTATTGGACATATTATTATATGATTTGTAATACAGTAGTACAATACAATACATAAAAGGTGCTTGTATCACTAAGAAAGAAGGGTGTGTGAGGACAAAGTTCAGGGGGGAAAGGATTAGTGCAATTAAGCATTTCATGTATTGAACTATCTTTGATGAAAAATCTGTAAATCACTGGCAGCCTGCCCTCTTCATCCTGACATTTCCAACAAAGCACACTTCAGAGCTGAACATCTTTCCAATACAGTCTGTAAAGCAAGTTGAACTGAACGACTGTGGCTTCTAAGTTTGGCCTTTTGTCTGACATTTGGGGATCTTGTACCTTTCTTTCTCTGTAAATCTGTCCAAAGATCTCTCCCTTAACACCAGCACCAAAGGCAAATGTTTTGCTAACTGATTCTGCACTTATCATGATTGTTTCACAATGTTCCCCACGTAAGGTACAATTTAGCACTGTTGCCTTCAACGCAGGCTATTGGTAGACATAACAACTCTTCTAACCTGAAGAACTATATATTGCTTTTGTTTCCTTCTGACACAACCCATTGGAAATCTCTCCTAACAGCCCTACAGCTGCGGCCATAACATAGGTTGGCTCTTAGTTATTACAATAACAGTTGTGGCATAGTTAGGTTTATACACAGAAGTACTTGTGGTGTGTGAAAGGATCATAGACATTAAACACTTATGATTGATAACAATGCAACTGCTACTTTCACATTAGTGCTGGACACCAGTATTCCTGCATTTAGTTTACCAGTCCAACTTCTTCCTAATGTTGACTTTATCACTTCTATAGGCCACCTGACCTTTCACTTTGCTTTTGTCATTATTTTATCATTGGGCACCCTGAGTATTTGCCTGGTTTGCGTCTAGTGACTGTGCATCTCTGTTTATTTTGTCCAATTCTGTTCTGTTTTATTCAAATCTGTTTAGACACAGAAAAATGATCAAACTGTGTATTTGGAGAACTAAATGAACACAGATCAAAGTAAAGATGCAGAATGCCACTGAAATGCTACTTATGTGGTCTGCTTTTTACGAGGAGCATTTTTCATCTGTGTCTCATTACATTTGAGTTTGACTCTGTTTTAATGAGCGTCGGTGTCAATATCAAAGAATTTTAAAGACTGAACCTGACAGGCCAAGCAGTGTAAAGCGCTTCAGAGTGGATTTTTATGACTCACTCGATTTGTCTTTATTACAAAATATAGTCTGGGTTTGGATCGCCCCAAGGTCTAATATTTCACTTTGCTTCCTCTTATAGCAAAGTGCCTGAGAAGCAGTTGCATAAATCATTAAGATTCAGAGACAATTTAGATTAAAGATTTCACCTTATATATGCATTTACCTTTATGTCTATCCACCCATCCATCCATCCATCCATCCATCTGTCCGTCCATACGTCATCCGTCCATCCGTCCATGGACGGACAAAGCAATATTTTATGTTGCTTTGTGTTTGTGTGTATCTAAGTTGTTGTCTAGGAGGCAAGAGAACACCATTTTTAGATGCCATCAATTCTCCTAACCGAGCCACACACACACACACACAGACCTAGCAAGGCAGCTATCTGTACAAGCTGTCTAAAAAGGCTTTGATTCCATATGGGCCTGTCTTCAGTGCATCAGGCCTCCCTCTCCTTTGCTTTCCCTCGTTCTCTCCCGCACGCAAACACATAAACAAAGAAAAGCTATGACTGCTCGAGCATCATTCAGCATTTTTACTCCAGGGGGTTTCTCGGAGGAAGAGTGGAAAAGACAGAAAGACAGGCAGATAGTGCATCCATCCGGAGCTGGTGAAATGTAAAAACAAATCTTTTGCCATGGGGCTTCCATCCACACTAAGCCAGCATATCTCACCTCTGAAAACAGGTTTTTTTTTTGGTAAGACCCTTTTTTCAAGTGAGTGATGGCTATAAATATCAGTATGTATAGGAAACACAGGTGATGATACAGGCCAGTGGCGATGTAGCAACACAGGAAACTTACTCACCATCAGCTCTTCCCAAGAGTTGCAAATTGTTTTTTTTTTTGTTTTTTTTTATTGATACCTAAATATTATTGCCTTTTTTCCACCTTTGTCTTTTTAGTGCCAAACAAGGAAAAGTGCTCCATCTGAGTGCCCGATTGACAGTGATGAATTTAATTAATGTTGACAGGGGTGGTTGTTGACTGTTACAGGTGAAGGATCAGTGTGCAGTGTGGATGCTCTACTTTCCTATGAGAGCCCATTTGAGAGAGGGTCACTTGCTCTCACACATAAAATAATCTCTCACAAACATGCCTATACTGTAAAATTCAGTAATGTTTTCTTTCATTTGCTCTCATACTGTCGCACACATCGTTATATCATTTCAGCACTGTTCTCTCTTGCGCAGATAATTTTACTCACATTAACTGTTTATGTTTGTTTGAGTATTCATTATAGTAAAAATGTGACAGAATGATATGGAGTAAGAAAATTTGTGGGGGAGTTTGACTGTAATGGATGGGACATTGAACAGGCCATGTGGATCCTGCCCTGATGTGGAACAGTGGACCAGCTCTTTCAGAAGCACTGATGATGACATACGAGTTCAACCAGCTTATGACTGTGTCCCCAAGGGAACTCTGTGGAGGGTACTGCTGGTCTATGTGGTATCAGGCTTGTTGCTTCGAGCAAAGAATAAAATTGTGGATGCAAGTGGCTGAAGCAGGCTTCCTCTGCTGCTCTTTTACATTGAAGGAGCCAGGTGAGGTTATTTGGCCACCTGATAAGGAGGCTTGTCATACCCAGAGAGAGACCCTGGGGCAGACCCAGAACTTACTAGAGGGATTATATATCCCATCCAGTTGGAGAATGTGTCGGGATCCCTGAGGAGTAGAGCTTAAAAATGGTGCTGAGGAGAGAGATGTCTGGAACCCTCTGCTTAACCTGCGGCCAACTGGACTCAATCACAGCTAATGGATGTACCCCAATGGAACTTCTTCAAATTTGACATAAACATACACTAGGATTTAAGGATGACATGCTTACATTTTGGCATTCAAAGGTCAATGTCATGGTCACTCCAAAAACCTTTAGCCAACATGAGAAAAGCAGAACTACAGGGCTTGTTATTCTAGTTTTCCAATGTTTCAAGAAATATTTTAAATATATTTTGTGTTTCAAGGTCAGGCGCATGACTTTCACGCTTGGTCTCAGTTGGCTGTAGAGCTTGCCACAGTGTGACTGAAAACACCCAAGATGATGCCAGGATGCTTTGGCAGATTCTAGGAGGTGTAGCTGATCGCTCCTCTCCACTGAAAATGTGTGTGTTTGTTTGTCTCTATAATTATAGTTTTTTGTACAAATTCTCTTTATCTAACAGGACTGTACTGTCAGGGGCACAAAGCAGGTCCAGGCTGCACTCGTCTCTCCACCGCCAGCATTTATTAACTGTGAAAATGAGAGAAAGGCACAACAGTTTCTATCTTTTAATTTATTTGTCTAAGTGCTACTACTCGTGGTGTGAAACAAAGCTTTTTAAGGCAGTTACCTCCCATGTGACCACATATTGTCCTCTGTGTTGTACTGTTTGCTGCTGCGGCCATCACATGTCCCTGTTATCATTCCTGGTTGTAATGCTGGCCAAATTTATCAAAGAGAAACACAGAACAGTGGTATTAAATTCTCACAATTTATTATAATTCTACATCAAACTACATTCTAGTTTGAGGAGCATGCAGGCAGACCAGGAACTGCAAAGAGATGGAGTGCAGACCTAGCTGTGTATGAGACACACTTCACACTTCAAACAAGAACCATGTTTGGAAAGTTTGGAAATATCAACACAATCAATTTCAATTCCACTCTCGCACACCTGCAATAATCTAGTGCATGTTTTTTCATCATGTAACACACTTTGATGCAGTTAGTGAACCTTGTGCAGTCTATTTGTGCACACAGTCTTTGTGCTGGCACAAACACATCTCTATGTGTGTGTGTGTGTGTGTGTGTGTGTGTGTGCTATTATGTCTGTGTGTGCATATGTGTGTTTATGTTCATAAGTATGGTAATTTGGCTTCATGCTCCATCTCTTCCACCTGTAAGATTGATAATAGATTCTAATGGAAATAACAATGCTGCCTGCACACACACACACACACACAACACACACTCACACACACATACAAGGTTAAAGAGAGTAATACACTTACTGTAATACTGTTCATTGATATGAGAAGTGACAAGATGCAGACAAGTGTTTTAGTTGGAGAAAGGTGGAGGTAAAATGTAAATGAAGTAATAGAAGGGAAAGGATGAAATACATGGAGAAAAATGGACAAAAAAGGGAAAGTAAAAAAAATATTTAGATGGCAGTGATGAAGCAAGAGTTCAAGTGAGTTAGATACAACAGAGAAGAGACAGAGATGAGGAGAAAAAGAGGGAGAGAGAGACAGAGTGGGAGGATCATGGGAGAGCTGGATACAGAGAGCGTGGGTTTAAAATGCCAGGAGACTGTGTGCGGTAATTAAAAAGCTCTTTATGGCCGGCTGAGCGATTTAGTGGATTTATCCACTTACAAAGGTCAGTGCTGTTTCGGCGCACAACCAAAACAACAACAACAACACAACAAAAAGAAGAAAAAGAAAAAGAAAAAAAAAACTTAACAACTCCAGCTGTAAATAGCATGACTAGTAAACAAATATGACAACAATGGCAGACCAGTCCATGAGGAACAGAATAATGAGCTGTGGGCAAATGGACATGGACAGTTTGAAAAATAGAAAGCTTAACAAGTAAAAAAAAAAATCCCCAAACATAAGCTTCAGCTGCTGACAAAATTGGAGAGTGATGCAGCTGGACACAACAGGAGATACACAGGCTTATGATGGCTTCTGGATGTTTTACTAGAAGATTTGCATAATATGTGGCGTTCTGTGGTGTAACCAGGAATGGAAATGAGCCAGATTTCATTTGAATGCCATCCTGGGAGTAAACATTTGGAACAGCATCCCTACTGAGATTTTGAGAGTTTGGTTTTCTAGCAAATTGTCTCTTTACGACATTGACATTGTTTCCAGCAAGTCTTTTGTTTGTTTTTCTGTTTGTTGATGAAATCTGTACTGAAACTCCAATCATTCAGGGCCATCTTTACTATACTATTCTTAAGATTTGGTTAGGTTTAGTCAACTGGCGCTTGTCCAGTTAATGTTTAAAATGACCATCGATTACATTGACATTCAAGTGGAGAGGATATCGTCATGTTATAATTTACAGCCCTTCTGCAGTGGCAGTAGGGTATTTCCTCTGTTAGCTAGCTTAACCTTCAGTTCTTGTATCTCTAATATCTGTCATTTAGGTGGGTGTGGCCTCTTTTTGGAGGAACAATATATCAGCGGTCAAAGGTCAAGGACAATGGGCTCAAAGAAACTCAAAAATCCATAACACTATTTTACCTTACAGAGTTGATGAACTGATGAAGTTAACCTTTGGCCATCAATTTCATAACTCAGGAGCAGATGGGGAGTTTTTGGCTACATCTCCTGCAGCTAGCTCCAGATAAACTAACAAATAATACAAGAAGTATGTATTTTAGTCTATAGGTTAAAATGAAAAATTAAACTGTTATTATCAGCCTCTCAAGTTTTTATTTATTCAAATGATCACTAAGTCTGGTGTAATTCAGATTCAGACATTGTTGAAGTTGCTTCAACTTTTTCATAGCCAATTACTAGCCTCACAATTCAACAATGCGTACTAATGATTTTCCCCCATTCAAACGGCTGGGTAACAGTATCATTAGGAACAATTAAGCAGAGGGATGCCCTATCATGGGCTAAAGACAACCTCTTGTAGACCTGGAAGGACAAACAGAGAAAGAGAGGAGGGAGGGCACATGGATGAAAAGAGAGGGAAGAATGATCAGAACAACAGTTGTAGAGAGTAGGAAAAAGGTGAATGAGGATCAGTGAACTCATTCTAATCAGAACAAATGAGGGAGAATGAGTGGGCAATAAGAGAGGAGATGGAGAAGGATTAGAGCAGAGGGAGACGGTGAGGGAGAGAGAGACAGAGGCAGGTCTCTGGTGGAATAAAGTGAGGCATTATCATTTTAATGATTGACTTAATATTCCTGCTTGTGGGAGGCCGACATACATACACATAACCTACATATCGGCTTATCCTCCCCTTCTTAGTCACTCATTTCCATTATTTCATGTTTCTTCTCCTCCTCCTTTCAGCGCCTGTGCATTTCTTTTTATTGCATTACATGTGGCTTTGTTTATTCAGGGCACTCCCTCTGAAATCATCTGCTGTATGAGTTCTTCCTGAGGAGACCTGGCCAGCAGCCATTAAGCAGAAAACAAACAAGACAATAAACTGATTTCATAAGCGGTGAGGAAAAAAAAAAGAGGAAAGTGATGAATGAGGACAAACACTGGCCTGATTCTTCGGCTCTTAACATTCAACAGTTTGCAATTCATTACTGGTGACTTGTTGATTGTCAAGCCTTCCTGCAGGCTAATATATCCACAGCTTAGATGAAAAACAAACCCTACCATTAGAATGTCAAATGATGTTCACCATGGTTCCGAATAAAAGTAAAAAAAAAAAAAAAGGACTTGGATTTTCTTTTCCATTTGTTTTCCATCATTCTTTTATATAGCTAATGGTTCGCCAGGAGCTGGTGGAGACCAAAATAAAGGTTAAAGAAAAGTGAATATTCTACTTTGGTCAAAAGTATGACTCTACACTAACCAAATGTTTGCACAAATTTGTCTTACGTAAAAGTCTGTGTAAAGTGAATATGAGAATTGATTGTAAACATATTAAATAAGTTAGAATATGGCTGCTGAAACAAATGAAAAGACTGATAATTATATAGAACTGAGCTGTGGAGTTTGAGGGTAAAACTGTTTTTGAGGACAAGGATTTCTCTGTTTTTTTTGGGACTAAGAAGAAGTCGAGTGACGTAGATGAGCTTCCAGCTAGCGATGACCCCACCTCTAACAGCACGACTCCAGCACCACTATAGTGATTGTGCAATACCCACTTAACAAAGGAGAGGACATACAGCATACGACACTTTGCAATTGTTTGTCTCCACCAAGTTGCAGTGGATATAAAATGTCATCTTCATGATTTATGTTAATAGACATTTTTTGTGAAAGTGTGTCATGATTAACATTAGACCCCAGTGACCCCGACCTTTGACCTCCGATGACCAAATTACCAGACATAATGAAGTTTCCACTGGGTGTTCCAGTCAACTTATCTTTGAGTCTGAATGGAGATTTGTGTCTGTCAAATTTAAAGAGGGATTGGGATTCAGTTTCCATGGTATTGTATTTAAAAATTCAATACTGTGTTTTGTGAGGGCACTGTTACCTTGACCTTTGACCTTTGTGCAGAAACTATCATCAGTTCATATTATGATAATATCTTTATCTTGAGGTGTTTTGACCACAATGATCGTGTGGTGAGTGATCACCACAGCCCACTGGGAAGCAGATGTCCCTTGCGTGAGTGTTAAAATCAAAACAAAAAAAAAAAAAAATCCATATCATAGCAGAACGTGACTCCAGGGATAAAACCAGTATATACTGCCTACTCCTGAGTCCCACCGAAGCCAAGCAATGGAATGGATCAAATATAAACTTTTATTATTTTACATATTTTTTCAAACATTCCTCATTAGCTATTCTTGATTTATGTTATATACTTATGTACTCTATAAATGCTTTTTGAAGCAGAAGTTCCTTTGAGTTGTGGGAAATGCTGTGACCTCAGAGCCACCTCTGACATTTAAACGAAACATGCAATTTGTGTGGCTGTGGTGATTTTCAGAGCGACTACTCCAGTGGCTTCTTATTGGTCTTGAGGGTAGAGATGTTTTAATTTTATAAATAATTTAAATAAAATGTGACAATGCATTAACCTCAGTGAACTCTATGACATTTAAAATGAGTTAGTCACTGTTACTTCTTTCAGCTCTCTCTCTCTCCCTCTCTCTCTCTCTCTCTCTCTCTCTCTCTCTCTCTCTCACACCCGTACACACTCTCTCTCTCACACACACACTCACACCAAAAACTACACACATGCTGAAGGGCAAATTGCGCATACATTGTTAACATTAAATATGGGTGCATTTAACCAAAAATATGAGCTACAAATTTGGGTAGATGTAAACATTTGTTGCAAGAATTCAATTGTCCCTGGAGCCACTTAATGACATGAAGAGTAAGACAGAATATTTGCAGTGGACTGATGTTGGTTTTTGCTGCAACAGCTGAATCAAACCATGTGGTCACATCAAAACATTTCAGGTGCCCTGTCCACAAAGATAAATCTCTTTTTTGATGTACTGTCCAACACTTTCTAACAAAACTAGAATGGGCTTACAGACCTCTGTATGAAATACTCTGTCTCTGTAGAATTGAAGAGTGACTGTGTTGAGTCTGAATCACAGCACTTACTCTACCTGAATACAATAGGGGCAAGTTCGACAGCAGGAGGACAGTAACAAAACAGTCATTGCTTCACAAATAACTCCCGTGGCATAATCCACCACTCAGCTTTTGATAAGTCAGCTCTCAAATGTAGTTGAAGGTTGTGCTGAAGAAGTCTCCCCAGATGATTTCAGGATATTACTTTGTAGAGGATGGCTGTGTGTCATTAGGAGGGTTTGGGAGTAGTGTGGTCAGTTGAGTCTGTAAAAGAGATCCCTGCTCTGAGTTAAGTGGATCAGAGAGATGGACGAATAACCTCTCCTGACAAACCTTCATCAACCCCCTTTAATCTACAGCATGGAGGTCAATATGAAGATGGTGCTAACTGAGTCCATCAAGTTTCATCTTTCAAACAGGTTTGTGGCAGTGAGTGAAATTAGTGTGTACGAATCTGGGAGGCATGGTGGTAGGTGCTAACTGTTATCTAACTAGAGAGCTGAATAGGGAGCAGTGGGCCAACTGAAGATAGGTTGCACTGTACTGCAAGGTTTGTGTACATCTAATACTTCTAACATGTGATAGTAACCCCTGGGATGTGCCAGATGTGCAACGAGTAGTGCTCGTCTGCAGCAGAGAGTCTCAATCTTCCACTACAGTGAAGCCTGTGTCCCATGTGTAAATATGCACTCTGCGACTGGGTCAACAGCAGTGGAACCAGGGGAGAGCACCAGACTGAAGTGGGTCAAAGCAATGTTTTTCAAGGGTGAGTCAAGAGGGTGGAGGTTGGGGACTAGATATTAAATTTGGGGGTTTAGGGGCAGGGGGTTATGGCTCAAAAAGCTTGAGGACCACTACTTGCAAAACATAGCAATTAAGGACATCATCCTTTCTGATAAACATTCATAAATCTGCTTAAAAATCAGAAAAGTCACATCCCTTGTAACACCACAACCGGCCTAAGAATCATCAGAACCACTGATCCACTCTTAGGAGTAAAACATTACGTATAGATTAATCAGCACCTTCTAATCAAATTTAGCATTTCCCCATATTTGATTCTATCGTCCATCTTCCCTTTTCCTCTGTATCCAGGCATGAAGTTGCTGCGCTGCCTCAAAAGGCAGACAGTCCATAATCGTAATGTGTTCCTTTGAAGCACTGCTGGCTGAGTAATCACATGTGTAAAGCATATGGCATATGTGTCTCTGCTGTTGGTGTGGAGTGGGGGGCTCAGGAACACGAATTTATCAGTGATTATCTACATGTACCTGTAAGCAAGAAGAAACATAGACACACTTTACTGTGTAAAATAAGTCTATTACGTTGACAGTGATAGCTTGCTCTTGGCTTCTGTTTGGGGCCAAAGAGCCGTTATTACTGTGAGGGAGATAACAGTAACACACACACATACACAAACATGCAGTAAGGGCAATAGAGAATAAAAGGCTGAGGTCAGCAGGATTCAGGCTGTTTTAACACTGTAACAAATTGTTTTAATTGCTAAACTAACTCTTTTTTTAGTAAGTAACATTTTATTCTGTCATTATTCATGTTGTCATTGTTAGCATCATTACACAAACCAAGGCATTACACCCATTTGCACTCAAGCTGGTGGAGGGATGGGGTGCATTTTACATTAATGCATTAGGCTGGTTATAAAACCATTTTGCACGTTTTTGAAAAGAAGCATGATATATAAGAGAATGTCATGACCATAGATATGAAAATATAAATATAATTCCTCCAAGATCCAAAATGCTGTGAATGTAAACAACTCAAAAGACCCAAATTAAAAGAGAACACTGATTACAGTCTGCCACAAGTATCAAAAACAGCCCATTTTTGAAACTTTAATCCTGTGATGGCTGTAATGCACCGTCTCAAAGGTTCTCCTCCTTTTGTACATGTGACCCCTTGAAGGACAGGTTTATTTTGTGTCTTGAAACAACACAGGTCTCTATTGTACTGAAACAAGAGTACAGAGGCAAAAGCAACCGAAAATTCTCCAGGCACAAACACAAACTGAAGTGACCAGCTCATTTTACAATTTCAGTGACCACAGGTGCTGCCACAAAGCTGGTGCAACCTGGGGGAGAAGATGAAAACAATCATAGACAAAGAGACAGAATCTACAAGCTTAATTACGGGTAAAGTGTCTGAGAGAGAGAAAAAGCTCAGTGAAGCACTTTAAGTTACAAAATAAAATAAGGCAAAACACACTAGATATTAATATCCATTGCTTCAGGTGTGGTGAGAATGCTTGACTGGACAGACAGCTGAAGAATGTTGGTGCATCAGATAAGGAATGTCAGTGCTGCTGATTACACTGTGAACATGTGATAAAGTCTAATCAATACACTTGAACTCAGTAGTTTGTTTTTCTTCTGCATATTTGAAAATACTCATTTACTGTGTTTCCAATAAACAAAAGGTCAACAGGTAAATTATCATGTATTCCCACCATTCTCACTTTAAATAATTCATGACGACATCCATGTTGTTATTTTGTCAGTGTGCATGCCTTCTTGCAGCTACATGACCTCTCAATTCACTAGTCATTGAAAATGATGATATAGCAGCAGGCTAGCCTGGCCTGGGTATTTACTGCTGTTACTGTGCATGAGAGCATTAGACCAAGATGAAATCAAGAGGGAAGGAGAATGACAGGATGCTGAAATTGAAATGGGCTCAGGTTGGGTTCTGTCAAAAAAAAGGAAAAATGATAGATAGCAAGAACAGATCAGAAGGCTGAAATTTCAAGCAGTACATGGCATTAGCCTGTGAGGCATGCAGCATCTGGTCCACACTGGGTACTACCTGTGAAAAACCTGACCCATAACTCTGAGCATTTCAGCACAGTTTGAGTCAGGAGGTGACTCCCTGACTTAAATTTTCTTATATGCCAGTGTGATTTTCTATTAAATAGTCAAGTTTTTAAATAGGTGTTTCAGCATTGCCTGGCTCAGTGGCGCTGTCTGTGGTGCTGAAAGAGTGAGATTCAATTCTAGAATGTGACATTAGCATTTAACCTTTAGTTGTGTATGAATGCAACACATCTGCTGTGTGTATGTGAGAGTGGGGTTAGGAATGGGGGGGGGGGGGGGGGGTAGTGTGTCTTGCCTGCCACTCCCTCCTGACCTTTTCTTCATAACTTGCACCACACTTATTAAAAATGTATATTTACGATGGCATTAAGTTTTGCTGTGTAATTTAAGGCAATTAAGCAATTTTAATTTCAAGTTAAGGTGAAGCACTGACCTTAGTATCATGGGGAACTTTCATGTATAGGACATAAAAGCTTGTTGGATATGTATATCTCTTTAACCTCCTTTTTACAAGGCTTCATCAGACTCACTTTCAAAAATTTGAATGAAATACGTGTGAGAGTTCATAAAGGATCAAAACTGTTTCAGTAGTTTACAACAACAATATTAACAATACCACTATGTTGTTTATCCTCTTGAGGTCTGGCTCTAGCCATCCCAAATGACACAGGTTAAAAGGGAGGCTACACTATGGACACAGCACCGGTCTGTCACAAAGATGACATTTAGAGACAAACAACTGTTCACGCTCACATGCACACAAACAGGCGATTAAACTAACCTGTATGACTTTGGACATTGGGATGAAACTGGAGTACCCAGAGGAAAACCATGCAGACATGAAGAGAACATGCAGACAGTCCACAGAGAGGGGTGTCTGTGACAGCAAGGGAAATAAAGTGAGAGACCCGAGGAGATGCATGAGAATAAAAGGCAGAAGCAATATAGAAAGAGCAGTGGTCCTCTGGCACTGTTCTCCTGACCCGGAATCATTTTTCATGAACTGTGAACCTCTACACTCCCCCTGTAAGTCTCAGACTCCTAGTTATTGCTCTCAGAGTTAATCTTCCCAAATACACACAGTTCATCAAACGTCCAACCAGGGAAAAGAATATTTTGGGTCAACACTGTCTATCACACCATCCACCACATCTCTGACGATGTCACTATCCAACTGATCCTTGCAAACAGGCAGTAATGGATGCTGTATAAAACCTGTTCTGAGGACATCAAAGCAGTGTAACAGTTAAGCTCTAGAGGATTCAAAAGTGCTTGGACTGTTCTGACCACCAAGGTTTCAGAACTGGGGACAGTACTGAACAGTCTGGATGAGGTCACAGAGGCTGTGACATCCTAGAGTATGTGTGAGGACCCTGGTCCAACCTCACTCATCCTGCAAAAGGAAGAAGTACCCAAGAGTACAGGTTCAGTCAAAGGATGGGTTTAACAAGAGAAAGATAGACACCATTTTCAGCCAACCACTCTGCCTCTGTCTGGAAGGGGCTCACAGATCACAAACCAAAAACCTTGGGCCCTCACCCCAATTAACAGCTTCTCCCTGACCAACAAACAGAATGAACTCTCCAGCCTCCACCCTATGTCACGCAACTTCCAGATTGCAAAAATCGAATCCTTAGCAGAGCTTGATGGATACACTTCATTTGTATCTAAGAGGCAACACCTAACATCTATTCAAATGGATTCAAATGAAAGACTTTTAGGATGAATAAGCACAACCACACCTTCACCAACCTCTCAAAACACAGGGTGAAAAATTTACTTCCTTCAGCTGAATACACCATAAGAATGTCCCAGCCCTCCACTGCACAAATGTCTTGAGACACCAATAAATCTGGTACACCTCCTTTGGCCCCATTATGGATATAATTAAACAGCTGGTGGGGTACTGTTTCCTGTTAACACTCACCAAACTGCAGATTCTTCTACTTTTTATTGAACCCAACAGATTAGCCAGCTCACCAGGAGAAAAATTTGCCTCCTCAACAACAACTCTGTCTTACACAGAGTACAACCTGTCATTTATATACACACTCATTGAATCAAAAGGATGATTGTAGGTTACAGTTGGTATGTTGGTTCTTGCACATTGTGCATTGCCTCCCACAGATGGACATATGTGTGGCGAGAGCACATATATGTTGAGGTAAAGAAACTGCACAATAAATAAGGTTTAACAATGCAGCCTTCACTCAGTGAACACAAAAGCTTTGCAATACTGATTAAATTAGTAATGCTTTCTTTGAATAATTTCACACAAGACTTTGCGATGCCTTTTGAATAAGTAATGTGCTCTCCCTATGAGTTGTTATGCGACGTAAATTAAAGCATTTTTCATTTTATCACTCAGAAATTCTCTTTGGTTTCAGTGATGTATTGGCTGTCTCTGTTCTTTTCTTGTTTTGTTGTTTGGCATCATGTCTTTCTTCTTTTGACCCTCTATGCCTCAGGTAGTTTTGCATTATGAGGCCTTTGCACCTTTCACAACAATGAATACTTGAACTTAAATAAAAGGATTAAAAAGAAATTGCACTGCTGAATTGAACCCCCCGGTCAAGCATAGTGTATTACCATGTTTTCCTATTGAAAAAAAAAAAAAAAAAAAAAAAATCAAAGGTTGGTAGATAAATTAGTCATTCATGATAGTTGCAGATGATGACAAGATCAGATTAAAAAAAAAAATGTTCATGAAAGAATTATTATTCACTGTAATCTTCATATGGACTACAACAATCTATGATGCATAGATCCGTAACGTACCATAGTTCAATCAATCTAACCTATCTATCCAAGCTGTGTGATGTATAATGTATGGTACATTATTTCAATATTTAAGGATAGGTTCCACTTTACATGCATGTTTTACAGTATGGCGCATTATTACATTTTTTTGTTTGTTTGTTTTTTGGTTTCAAGACATGGTAGCAATTAAAAGATATTCCTCCACAAAGGTGAAACAGCTTTTAACATAATGAGTAACAACAACAGTGAGTTAGTCAGACATTAGACAGTAAGCCGATCTGTGCTGTATGTTAGCATATTGTGAAGGCAGCACCTGTGTCTGCTGAGAGCAAACAGCATCATAATGGGATCATGTGAAGACTCAACATCAACAAACAAATTCCTCATAAATAACAAAAAGGAGTAAATCAAACTCACACACTGTTCACAACAGGACATTAGACCTCCGGAGAGGGTAGAAAAAAGAGAAAATGCGAGTTACTGAAACTGAATAAAAGAAATGTGACATTTGCTTCAAAATGGACCTACATTTTCTTTTCCTGCAACCACAGAGCAGAAAGAAACAACATCACACTCACAGCTTGTATTACCTGACTGCTGAGAATGCAAATGATTTCCTATATCTTGTTTCAATTTAACAGGGCAGGATCCTGTTTCACACACGAGTGCTCCGTGCGAATTTTGTTGTAGAGACTGTGATTATTCAGCTGAGATCATAGTACAGCAGTCACGGGGGTGAACAACATGACACAGCACGAACAGTTTTCAGGATAAATTAGGTCAGCTTAAATGTATATTAGAAATATTTGGATGACTTCATACCTGACTAAGGTAGCACAGGGTAAGGTAAGAGGCTAAATCATATCCTGTAGGATATAAGTGCTGCTATACTCCAGTTGACCAAGCCACAGTGCTTTATGTCAGGTATCAGTGAGGGTGGGGAAAACCGATCACAGTTTTTCAACTGTGATCGTCAACAACTGTCAGTTGTCAACAAACTGTAAGTTATCATTACAGCAATTTTGCTTTTTAGTAACATTCAATAAATTGGTAAATTCTTAGGTGATTGTCGAACTTCAGCGGCGGCGGACATGAAGTCACATGACTTGACTCAAGTTGCAAATTGTTTTACACAATTCATGTTCTATGGAGATATGTATTGTAATAGTAATAAATAGAATACATTTTCATGACCACAGTTTTAAAACTGCTTTAAATGTGAAAATGCTGGTCAGACAAGAAAAGTCAAGTCAGAAGTTAGAGACTCCATCTGCTTGACTCTCACCACAGTAACATGGGACTTGCTAGAGACTTGAAGATTAAAACATAGGATTTGCTTGTGACATGAAGTCCCCACTCCCACTCCTGCATCTTACATCAACCAGTCACACATTGCTTCAAATGAACTGTAGGTGCTGTGAAGAGGAGTGGGCATCTGTGATGATGTGGTGAGGGGGGAAGATTGATTGAAATGTGGCCCATGTAAGTTATTATAATACTGCCAGAGGCTTGTGCAGCCTAATGTAAACCAGGTCTCAGTATCTAAACATCTCAAGGAAAAAAACAGGTATGTTCTCAGTCAATACAGGAATCATTCAGATCAAGTAATACAGCAGCACGGATAAAGGGAAACAATGTAGTAGGCTCAGTCAATAAAATGCAATCATGTTAAAAGGCAGCTTTAAGAAAAACACGAGACACGCTGCACAGCACATACCTATATGATACTTAATGGGTGAAACATCCAAACAATGGATGGTAGCAAACAATGCTATTACAGTGAGAGAGTACAACCTCAGAGAGCTTCTTTCAAAGATGGTTAACACTGCAGTGAGCAGTGAGTGAAAAGAACAGGATGACCATGAAAATCTACAGAGTACCATTTAATAGAAGCTGACAGAGTGGAGCAGCTGCTGTATCGGTATGTAAAGGTAAAGCAGTGGTGTGCACTATGACTAGTATATTGCACATGTGTTATGGGAGGCCTGTATATATCTACGGTATATAAGACTGTTTACAGAGAAGAACACCACATATTATACTTTATTGCCACTGCAACTGATTTGATATTTTGTTTATTGCATCACAGAGAATAATGGTGCAGGAGGGAGGTGAAATCCCTCTTCCCCTTGTGTTTGTGGATGAAGCTGGTTTCAATCTGGCCACAGGCAGGAGACGTGGTCTAAATATTATAGGCCACTGAGCCAATATCACCACAGGGCAATGTCACTATGTTTTCTACAATAGCTGAGAATGGTGAGAGTACACATATTCATAATACTGGCCCATACAACACCCAGAGCTCCTGATGTTCTTGCACAGCCTCCACATAGAGCTCATCCCTGAAAGCTGTTTGGTAATGTCATCAGAGGGATGGTTTTCTGATGGTTTTCCTTCCACCACGTTCTCTTGAATCCAAATGAGGACATCTCTTCCTGCCTGGAGGTGGAAGGTGTACGATCATCCATCTCAAGGCCAAATGTCTCTGCGGTGGCTGCAGTATTCGATGACATCCCAGCAGAGCGTTGCAGGGGATGGTTGTGGCATGTGGGATGATTCCCCATGCCCACTGCATTGCAAGGGAGAGAAGCAGATGTTTTGAAAGAGATGCATGCTCCTGCAGGTGAACTATGGTGATGTGCTGTATAAATATAAGCTGTTTGATATACATGTATGTAGAGCTTTGAGAATATTAACACTGGGGGTGATGTTTCATCTATATATATCTATAATATCCTCTGTTGTTCAAACAGCAGCAACCAGTGTGGCAGATGGCCTTTCAACTATTCTTACAGTCTTGGCTTTAGATGTATTTACACTCTCACTTTACAGTAATTTTCATAGTTCGTGGTGGACTCAAGTGTAATAACAGTAATAATTTCATCTAATTGAAATAAGGTTCACTGACATCTCATTAAAAGTGTTTACCTGACAACTTTTCTTGTGAAGCAGCTGCAGTGTATTTTCTACTTGTAATGGCAGAATTTATTTGTAGTGGGGTTTTGTGTCACCCACTTTTCTAAATGTAGCCACATGAAACCCATGCAGCTTATATCCAGGCTTAGTTTTAGTTGAATGTGTTCATTTGTATTCAGTCACATCTAATCACCTGGCACTGACACTCCATAGCCACATACTGTGAATATCATGAGCCATACATTTTTGTAAATGTGCAAAATAGCTTCTAAGTGGTGGCGATGTATAATTATTCTGTCTTGCACACCGAGACCTGAAACATTATGTTTTAATCATTAAATTCAATGAAAGTAGTAAATCATATGCAGCTTAAACAAAAATGTTATTATTCAGCCATATCATTAATTCTCACATCCACCCCAGTCAGTGATGTTCTGCAGGAGCTGTGAGGAGAAACACAAGGCAGCAAAACATCACAGCAGCATCACAGCCATAGGTATATACTGTACGATCTATGTCCCCATAAATCCCTTTTAAATGAATTGTTTGAATAGTTTTCATACTTTGTTCCCAGTGTTCTTTCAAGATAAAGAGAAGCCTCAATTTCACACTTGAAGAGCAATTTGATTAAACTTACTCAGAATAACATTAGTGTGAGACAGTTATGAAAATGCTTCATTAAGAATTACTGGAACAAAGCTGTGAGAAAACTGATCCCAATGTTTTATTAGCCACCAATGTGTCTTTGCAGATGTATACTTTGCCATACTCGTTTTCTTCCAATCGATTTCCATTACTATTCTGGTGAAATGTGTTTTTAGCAAGATAAAGTGACATCTCTGCCTCTGTCTTCTCTCCCTGTACCGATCTCTGCTGTATGATTATCCACTGTGGGACCTCATCAGAGCCAGGCTATTGACTGCAGATCAGCTTAATGAAGGTGACATTTTAACCCACCAGACTGGACCATGTCATCTGCTCCTTGGGGGGGAGGTGAAGTGGCGACACAGGAAGTAATGGATGGATCTGATTAGCTGACCAATTTGTCCTGTATCCTTATACACCATAGGAAGATTTGGCTAACATTTTGTGGCTTGATTAAAATTTTTAGTGCAAGTCATTTAGAAACCATGTCTTACATGTGTTGCCTGTTATTATTTTGCTATTGCATTTCAGCCTCATATTTCACACTGTGAGATTCGGCATGAAGACACCTCATTGATTCCAGTACTGTCACAATCAGATCAGCAGGGTGTCTGTCTGGTTTCCTCCAGAGATGACGCTCGCAGCCCAAACAGTTCAATCTTGGTTTCATGAGACCACGCAGTCACTTGTTTCTCACAGTATGAGAGTCCTTTAGGTGCAAATCCTCCAGGAGGAGAGTCGTCTGTCTGGCAGCCATAAAGGCCAGATGGATGGACTGCAGCAGCGATGGTCGTCCTGGAGGTATCTCCCATTTCCACACAGGAAAATACAAGCAAGAAGACAAGCAAAGACATGCAGTTACCAATGGAAGTACCCCTGTGAGACAATAAAATAAATAGCACACAAGTGATGAAGGCAGATGTGTAATCTGCTATATGATCACACCAATGCATATTTTAATGTCAACAAAATGCTCTGTAGTAAATCAGTACTGATGGAAATTTTAAAAGTGTGTTGAGCCAAAACCAACTGAAGGGTGTTTTTTTCCATTCTTACTTATTTAATACTTACTTACTTATTCTAACTTTTATTCTTACTTTTTATTCCAATAGGCCGCGACCTTAATTCACTCTGTTCAATAGATCTTCAGTTTCATAAAAGGTGAACAGCTGAACTTCCAGCCTCACAGGTTTATCACCTCTGACTGACTGACTCACGCCTGTGTGTGTGTTTGTGTGTGTTGAGGAAGTTGGTGGAAACCTGACTTTTTGTGACAATATTTAGGGTTTTTATTAATTTCGGCAACTGTGTGCATGTGTGTGTGCTCTAATCTGCTGAACCATCAAGAAACACTGGACTGCTTTTTTTTCCCTCTGTGTTGTGTTTATGGTAATTCTGTTTTAATTTTCCCCTGCAGCATGAATTGCTATAAACCATAATGGGGCCCAGGTTGCTGGAGGTGCAACAGACTTAACAACCTGAATAATAATCTTTCATATTTAACCCTCTGCTTTGCCAAACTGATTATCTGAATGCCTTGAGTTTAACACTGTCAAATAAATGTGCTGGATGTTTGCTTGTGCCATAAGCTGTTAGAGTAACTGCCGTGCTTTTGTTGAACTGTTTCATTTAACCCCAGAGCTAAAAGTGCCTTGGTTCGCCTGGACAACCTGATGGACACTTGATATGACAAACTGGACATCCCTTTATTAGCTGAGTGTGGCACCAGCTCACAGATGATGTCTCAGTATGCCCCGAAAGCAGTCATATAAAATGGTGCATTATCAGTATAAACACAGTGTATGGAAATGGAAATTGTCACATGTGTCACATGTGTGATGGCTTGTGATAAAGACTCACATGAAATGTAGAGATGTTTAACAGCAGTGTACTCTTACAGTCTTCAGTGGGCAGCATATAAAGATAGTCTAGACATTAAACTGCAGTAAACAAAGTTATCTGTGTTCATTTGAATAAATGCAAATTCTGTTGCTTCAAATCCCCTGAGCATTTGATATGACACACCATAATGACATAAAACATTAGGTTTTTATTTATGATTTGTTTGTGATATTTGTTATGAAAAACAACAGAACTGTAATCCAGTGTATTGCAATTCATGATTTTTAATGGTGCTATTTTTTAAGTTAAGGCACTTTTAATAAAGGCAACGACTCACATGGAAATAGCTTCATCATCCACTAACAATATCAATAACATGACATCCTTATATTTACATATTTCTTTCCTTTATTAATTGAACATCGGTTGCATAGTGGTACCAGGATCGACAGGGTACAAGATCTTTTAGGGCTGTATATGAAAGTGCAGTAACAGAGCTAACTTTACTAACCTATACATCTATCACAATTAAACATTGCATTATTTCAAGTAAAATTTAAAGAGGAACTATGGAAGATTTTTACCTTAATTAAACAGCTTCAGAGTAATTGTGATCCCCTTTAAGTGCACCATGGCCATGTTTTAATCATCACACTTCTGGACAAAGACACATGAACATGTGGTAAGAGCAAAAACTGATGTAAGATTTGCACTAAGCTTCACTAAGCTAAGTTCATGATCATGAATATAATACTGCCATATTACTGAGGAAGTGGTCTGCAGTGCGTCATGTGAGCCTCCACTTCATTTCCTGGACTATTGAAGTCAAAGTCCTGTCTGTTGGTACTGACAACGAGTTTTGTTTGCATATCATGCAACAAAATCTCACCTTGTTGTCTGCAAGATTTTTGGTGGAGTGAGAAAGACATTTTTCTTCGCTCTTTTCAAATATCTGTTGGTGCCATTCTGTCAAATTAAATTCAGCTTATTATCCTTTCATCTCCACGGCTAAATGACATGCAAAACAACCACAGAATCATGCAGTGCATTCAGATTCAGGTAGCAGAAGAGTACTCAGAGTAGATTTGCATAGTGGCACTAAATTGGGCCTAAATTATGGTTTTGGTGTATGACAAAATACAGACACAGTAATCATGGTCTTTTTACAAATGTGTTTATGAATTAAAATGCGCAAATACAGCTGGTGGGTATATAGGAGAAATCTGCCCCCACCTTTATGAATACTTAACTGCAATGCTTGTTGCATTGTCTGTGTGAGGACACATCTGCTGCTGTATGTGCTGGAGTATACTGTCTACTGTACTTGAAGAGATCAGTCAGGACTAACGTGTTTCCTGTTAGCATCCAGTCTATGTCAAAAACACACACATATTGAGATCAGTCATTGAGGGAGACACAAATGCCCAAAAACTGGTGCAGGGTATTTTCGACATGACACTTTTTGAAAGCAATCCCCTGACCTGGCTTCACCTTTCTCCTTCCTCTCTGAAGAAGTAGCGCAGTTATGCCTCTGGACTAACTTAATTAAAGTAAAATGAAATGTGCAGTATAAATATCACTTTTGTCATAATCTTCAAAATTAGTTATTTGCTTACACTGGGACAACATGAACTCAAGCTCATTGTCCATAGACAGCACAGAAAACACATGGGAGATCTAGGAACTTGGCTCCTACACTCAATATTTTGAGATATTTTATATGTCAGATTACTTCAGTTTCAGTCAATGTGACTTCAGTCGTCTGTTGTTTTAATATTCAATACTGTGGGAGTAATAATAATAAGAATAAGAAGAATAAGAATAATAATAATACATTTTATTTATAAAGCGCTTTTCAAGGCACTCAAAGTCGCTTTACAGAAATAAACAACAATGGAAACAAATAATATCGGATATCAAAACTAATTAGAACAAAGAAAACACAATTGGATACAGATTTGGATGAAGTGGATAGGCCAGACGGATCATAACAGTGCAAGTAGAGATAAGAATGCTAAATGTTAAAAGCAGAGTGGAACAGGTGCATTTTGAGAAGTGACTTGAAAGTTTTGAGGTCTGTGGTTTCTCGGATGTGTTTGGGAAGGGACTTCCAGAGGGTGAGAAGGCTCTATCCCCCCAGGTCCTGTGCTTGGTCTTAGGGACAGTGAGGAGAATGGCATCAGAAGAACGGAGGGTGCGGGAAGGGATGTAAGGGTGGAGAAGGTCTGCGAGGTAGGAGGGGGCCTGGTTGTGGAGTGTTTTATGGGTGAGGAGGAGGATTTTAAATTCAATTCGTTGTGTAATAGGGAGCCAGTGGAGGTTCTGGAGGACAGGAGTGATGTGGTCACGGGAGCGGGTGTGAGTGAAGGGAAGGCTTCATAGCTGTTGTCAAAGGACATTTGTGTGCTATAGCACATGTTTCTCTCTCTCTTTCTCTCACCTGATGTCCAACAGCTGCTTCAGGCTCAGCAGGATTGTAGATTGAAGATTAGGCTTACAGTGAACATTACCATGGTAACTAACTTAGATTTCAAGCCTAACATTAACGATTTTCTGACTCCTCATACATCATAGACACTTGAAATCAATTTAAACAATATACGTAGATATTTTTCATCCAGAAATGCAGCACTTCTTGTAGTTGTTCACAGGCCAGTGTTGACATGTCCAGTATTGACAAGTGGGCACTGAAACATGCTGCACTCGCAAAGCAGGAACGATCACTTGCGAGCATGGTTTTCCACTCGTGGGTGTGCTCTGTGCGTTGGCATCACAAATATGTGGACAGCTTTTATGTACACGACCTTTGAGATTAATTAAACGCCACAGTAGAAGCTGAATCAAACACAGCTTGACAAAAAAACTTGTCCTGACTTCATATCATATATCACTGATGATGCCCTTGAAGAATAGATACTGAAAGTTCACAGACCATCAGCTCAGTAAAACCAACCCTGAAGTATTTTAAACGTACTGCCAGCTCCCTGACGTAGAACCAAAGAATGCTGAATTGATTTTTTTAATGGTATAAAATGGATAGGTGACACTCTTTCTCCAGTGAAAGTGATGTCTAAACTATTACATTATGGCCAAAGAGCTTAAAGGTCATATATAATAACAGGTCAGAGGTAGCAGTAGAGACGTGAAGTGATTTACTGGTGTTATGCCATTGAATAAAGGAAAGAGCCAAGAGAATGATTAGATCTTTTACTTAGAGTTTCATTTTTCGATATTTTCACATGAGGAGGGAAATGAATTGTACTTTTTTGTCCCACTTGTCACATAACCCAGCATTCACAGGATGTCAACAACATGTCCCTGCCCTCAGTTTGAGCCCATGGCCTCAGTGAGACAGCACTGCCAGCATCATGAATATTTTAACAGAAACCAACCTGACTCATATTTGACATCTCCAAAAATGTGATCCAACCAAAATAGACACTGCAGTCTATTAAGGCTTGAGATCTATCACAGGAGGAGAAGTAATAGTAGTTAATGGTAGATGAGTATCAGATGAGAAGATCCAGAGTTTACCCATGCAGTGCCTTATGATTATTTACCTGGTTAACAATATGCAGAAAAAAGCTCATAAGGTTGTTAAATTTCTACTCTTAAGATGACTGAGGCACACACTGTGATAGATGGCAGGAGGGATGAGGACCGTGCTGAACCAGTTCTCTCAGCCTCAGTGTCTGGCTGACAGTGCTGTCAGTCACTCGGCAGGAGAGGTACTCTGTGGTGGGATTTCATATGTGAGCTACAACCAGGACAACAAGTTTACCTTTCTCTGACTGTGTGGAAATCCTGATGTTTTTAGATCGCTGATGATAAAACATGACGCTCATATACAGGTGTATCATGAGGGGGCAGCAGCTGCACTGTCACTAGAGCTGAAGATGAGTCATTTATATATCAGTGCAATTTCTAGATAATGAAGAGAATAAATTAATATAGTTGAGTGTTTATGGAAAGTTACCAATTAATCTACCAAACCTGACCAGCCCTTGTTTGTTGTTTGTTTGTCTTCTGCAGCTGGTATGTGTACTCGACCAGAGATTATTTGTGAGGCACTTCACTCTAATACTATGCTGTACTGCACCATCTCAAATAGACTGTCACATTCTCCAGGCATTCATTCAGTTTAATTCATAAAGGTCAAAAACTGCTGTATACCGGATTGTAATGAATATATTTAAAACATTGTATTGAAGCAGGGCTTCATGTTCTGGATCAGATAGCTCATGAAAAACAATGTGTCAAATTCAGTATCCCACAGCTGTCATTTCAGTACTGCAATACATATTCAATCAACACTTCAGTAAATATCTGTTATTACTAATCAGTAATAAGTACATGTATCTGAATCAGCAGATTCCCAGTATCATAGATGCTTGAGCAGGACATCCATATGAATATGATAAGCTGATAAGATGGAAAGCATGAATATGACTGAGCAGAACGCATTCTATGAAACTAGATGGTGGAGTATTGAACAAAATACTATAACTATACAGTGCTGTAAAAAGAAAATCCCCTGACAGCCCAAAAAGCATTTACATAATAGGCCACCATTATAAAAGAGATGTCTGCAAACCTGTTGACAGGACACCTTGAGCTGCAGACAAGGTTGGCTTTTAATTTTTTCCTTTTTGATTCTGTGCAACCCATGGAGGTTTCATATTTGTAAAACTTTCCCAGAATCCCAAAAAGTGGGTTTTGTTTTTCATTCTGCCCTCAGACTCTTACAGTGGTGACTGAAGCCAAGTGCATTCAATTTAATACACAAGGAACAGGGAGTGGAAAAATAAAATGAAGTCAACAATGAAGTGGGGACGAAATGAATGAAAGAAAGCAGGACAAAATATGTAGACCTAGGCTTTAAAATGGCAACAACACAATACAGTGGAATAACAAATGAATTAGATGAATTATGAAAATGCCACTTTTCTGGAGAGTCTGCATTTACATAATATCTTCACGCTTCAGCACTGTCTGCAGAGAAACTCTAATCATGGTTTGATTCTCTTGTTCTGAGTCCTCAAAGGCAGCCTTCAGCCTGATTTATTACACACATCAGAGATTCTCCAGTTTGCTGAGCTCAGGACCCTGTGTGAGAAACACAGGGGCTCCAGTGCTGGGCATGAGGCCCACTCAGTGTTGTAACGAGGCTAAAATGTCTAGAACCCAAAATCAGAACGCAAAAACTAGTGTAAGTATTAGGTTTCATTTTAAGAGATGCTTGGTTTGGAGTGGATGAAGGTGGTGGAGTTTCAGGAGTGGAAGCTTCTGGGCTGAAGAGGTGGCAGTGAGGCAGGCAGGTGCTCGACAGGGAGGATAAAGGTGGAATCGGACTTGAGGCAGGCTGACACAAGATGAATGATCTCGAGGCACAGGAAGAGTGAGGTTAGACAAAACTCGCCTCCTGTAAAATAAAATAAAACAAAACAACAACAAATAAAAGAACAAAACAAAACAAGCCATACTTACATTGTGTTTGTCGACATCCACATCAAGACCAGGGTGAGCTGGATGGATGGGTCATCAATTAAACACAGGAATGTGGAGTTTACCTCCCTTCTGAAACAAAAAGTGATATTTTAGTTTGTTTAAGGCTTCTGAATAAAATTAACTCACTCACCTTATTATTATATTAATCAATCAAGATTAACAAATATTGAGAAAGGACCACTGGAAGTGCCTAAAACCTAATCACGTCAGCTGACGTGAGAAGGTCACTAAATACCATAAAACGACTTGCAGCAGTTTGAGGCTGCAGATTGAACACATGTATCACTCCCGCTGCTGCTGGTATTTAATCAGCTGAAAGGACAGGGGGCACCACTCTGTGAGCAGTTGCTGATGACATACCTGTCAAACACAGGCAGTGGATGTGTAGAGTAAAACACTGATTACATCCTGTGGCATTTGAAGGATACTACTGCTACAGATCTAAATCATTATATCCCTGCCTAATATTGTATTAATGTCATATTAAAAGCCTCAAGCTCTACACATGTGAATTAAATAATTTACATTTTATTATCTTCTTTTGATAGAGGTTTTTGTACTGCACTTTCTTTAGCTCAATTTATTTATTATTACTATGGGCAGAAACAAAAAATAATTGAGTCTCTCTCCTTCATCATGCATAGCAGATGTTTATTTACATACAGTGTATAGGCTTTGCACCAGTGAGTGACTTGAGTTTGGGCTGACAGGCTGACTTCCTTCCCGTGGAGAGGTCACTTATTAAGGTGTCTTCTATCACCTGAACCGGATTCTGCCTCAGCCTCAGGGACTTAGGAAACAGGTGAGCCAGGCTCAGTGTGATGTGAGCAAGGTTAAGGAGAGAGATCCTCCACTGTGGAGCCTGGAGATTGAGCACTGTTTGACCTGAACAACTGCTCAGAGTTTTCTTCATGAGGCAGTGCCTATATATAAAAAAAGAAATGAAATAAAAAGAAAATAAAAGCTCTGTTTTGGCAGATACGATGGATTGTCTGTGGAATGGTTTGGCTTTACAGCAACGACTGTAACTGGATACCGTGCTCCAGTTGATCCCTGATACACCTCTTGTTCCTTCTTAGTAAAGATAAGATATTCCTTTATTAGTGCCATGATGGGGAAATCCTCTGGAGAATGTGGGCATCGATCCCACTACCTCTCAGATGCAAAGCGAGTGCTCTACTATTCCAGTGCAAAGTGTAATCAGTAGATTTTTTTAATTGATTGAAACCTGTTACTTGCACTTAACTGGGCTGCAAACTGGACTCATCCAAGCCAGCATAAACTAAAATATGTAATCATAGCACTTTATAGTCAGTCAGTGTTGATTTACTGTATTTCTGATTAATACTGTATCGGGTGAAGTGCAGTTTTATTTAGGAAAAGAAACTTCAGATTTGTGTTGCTGTAAATATTCAAACTGCTTTTTGCAAAAGATGTAAGCACTGAAAATCTCAGCTATGTTTCATGGCTTGTTAAGCAACATAATGACCACAAGCAATGCCTGCACATGTAGGTAAAATGAACAAAAACGAGTTCCCCAGTACACAGCACTGCCATGGTGTTTTATGGTCTGAGAGAAAAGCTTAATATTGTCTTGTTAGGAGCACTGTGCCTATATGGGCTTTACTGACACCCATTACATGGAGAGAGAGAGCTGAGGATGGAAAGGTTAACGCTGCCTTGTTGGGTTCACTATCACCATGGCTCTCTAATGACACTCATTCATGTTGTTCAAGTGATTACACCTCATTTGTGAGAGGAGAGAGAGAGAGAGAGAGAGTCTGGCAGAAAGAGAGCAGTTACAGGGGGAATGTGCTGGAAGTGCCAGACTGAATACATCATTTATCTGAATTATAGGGAGGACTTAAGTTGCACACACTCTGTTTCAGTCTCACACACACACACACACACACACTGGGTTCCTTGTGGGGAGCCATTTAGCTGCTCTACCAGCTTAACTGGAAAATGCTAAAGGCGCAGTGTGTTTGTGCACTGTGTATGCATGTGCGAGGTTGTGCGCACACTCAGGGGAAGTCAAAACTTTCCACCTAGTAAGAATCTGTTAGCAGAAAATTAAAGGCGGCACTTCACTTTCACAATCAGTGTTTTGACTTGTGCATGTGTAGTTCTTTTTAGCATGCACATGGCTTGTGTGTGTGTGTGTTTGTGTCACTTGTCTTTGCAGCACAGTGCCACTGACACTCCACAGTTGAGACTGTAAATGCTATTCATTTACTTCCCAGCAGGCACTTGGCTAGTGGCTTTTTAGTGCTGTTTCTAAAGTTGTAGTGAACAGGGGAAGAAAAAGAGGAGAGCTCCGGGGATGGACATGACTTTGATAATACTCTGACTGACTCAACCTCCACAACCGCTGTGCGAAACCTCTCACCTACGACTGGAGGGATCGCTGTCACGTTTTGTGCAGGTCCATCTTCGCGTAACGCCAGACGAAACAAAACGTTTCCTGTTTGTATCTCCTCCAAAATCACACCTGTGAATTTGGCTGGACAGCAAGTCTCATCGGCAAACAACATGTCATGCAACTGACACAGAAGCTCAAGAGAGAGAAAAAAAAGTTTCTTATGTGAGAATGAAACATGTTTCTGGGGTGTTTGTGCCCAGCTACAGAGACATCACTCATTCTCATGCTGCTCACTCTGCCTTGAAACTTTGCACTTCATTACAGGAGATAAATGTCTTACTCATCATCGCTGTGCAGCACATGACAAAGTGGTCTGTCCCTCACTAGCAACAAGAAGTTGAAGATGTTGAGGTCTCTTGCAAAAGCTGCCTCAGTGTAGCTCTTCTCAGTTTTAAACCTCAACAAAACAGGAGCCTTTCGTTATACAGTAACCATTGTGTATGTGCATAACACAACAACACAAATCTTGGGATAAATAATGCATTTAAAAAGTATTAAATATATATATATATATATATATATATATATATATAAAAAGTATAGTCACTGTGCTGTCACCTAGGGGCTTGGGTGTTTGACCTGGAAGATGCTCGTCAGGCTGGAGGTTTGTTTTGTTTGTTTACTGATGGAAAATGGACAATATGCACTCACTACCAACAATAAATCAGTGTTGCATCTGAAGAACAGTGTGGACTTGTGTGGAACACAAATGGTACTTACTGTATGACACCACTGAACAAAGTGTGGCATGTCAACCAGTTATTCCTGGGTCAGATATCTCAGTAGCTCAAAGTTTCAGACTTAGCTCCTTTAAAAGTGGGTCTTTCCCTGTTTCAGCCTGCAATACAAATATAATAAGGTCTAGCTGAGACCAAGTAACCCCGCAAGTGGCTGAAAAATAAGGCCAACATGAGACTGAGAATCTCCATAGATGCCCATGTCAAAATGCTTTGCAGAAGAAATTAACATGTTCACAGCCTGGTTACAAAAAGGTTACTGTCTCTATAGCTAATCCTCCACATACTGACAACTGCACAGTGGGTGAATTTTTATATACCTCACCTGTTTGTATCTTATCAAGACTTGAATTGCATGCATGGTTGAGGGTGTGGCTATTTGGAGTGACAGGTGGTTGCTGTCACAGTCGGCTAGCTGCTCTCTGCCTGTCTGTGAGCTGTTTGTTTGCTGTCACCTCAGTTAATCCGAGTCACTGGACCTGACCTGACGTGTTTGTGGTGTTGGTGCCTTTTGAAGGATATCACAAATAATATGGTCTGAGCCTACTTCACACCTAATTCTTTGTGCTTTAAGCTTTAAAAATAGGGAGGGTTTAGTTTGTATTAGTTCAAATATTAGGAACATGATTTGGCATGTGAAAACCGGACCTGCTGAAAATCCAGGTATCTCAAATGGATCCTGACATTATGATAATAGATATCAGAGTTTTTGGCTCTGAAAATGAATCTTTCACATCTGTGTACAGACTTTCTCCTTCCTCATACAAAAGCTCAGTTTATCATTTTAATTGATTTTAACTCAGCACTGTCTCTGGTTGTCTCAAAAAAAAAAAATGTCACATGATTCTCATCACAACAGACCAAACCTGAAAAAAAACCTCAAAGTTGACTTTGATTGACTTAATTTTAACAAACAGCTTTGGCAAATTTGCTGAATGAGGAGTATTTGAGCTTGGTTTTAGCGATCATTGTCTGAGAGCTTGCATTGGAAACACAAAGATGAAAAGACAATATCCTTCCCTTGGTGACATGAGCAGAAATTTTGTTCTTCCCTGACCCCTGATGTTGATAGGTCAAGTCCCTTCTTCTCAGCTGTTCTCAGCTGAAATCTGGTCCTGTCTGAAAGAGAGAGAAATAAAGCCTTGGCTGTTGCCAGGTGCACTGGTGAATAAAGTATTATAGGGTATTTAAATTGATGTTCTTCTTTTGTCTTGTATTTTAACTTTTTATATGCTTAACTACAACAAAGAGCACTAATGCTTCTCAATAAAAACCTCTGACTAACTGTTGTCATATAGACTTTATGTATAATGCCACTGTAGTGAACACAACTGTGCTGTCAGGCGCATTGCAGATACTGCAGTGGCTGCCCACTGCCACCTCAACCAACACCACCTATGAATGATTAAATATGACTATATATTGGATTTGAGGGTTGAATACAAAGTCTGTTTTTAGATATTTCATGTTATTAGATATTTCATCAGCTTTGGTCGTGTCTACAGTGTTACCAAGAGGTGGGCGTCTGTGTCTCTCTGCCACCAGGGTTGTAACAAGAACCAGGTAATATCAGCACATAACTGCACTTCTCAGACATCACTGGTTATCAGACCCTGAAACTTTAAAATCCTACCACTGGTCCATAAGTCACTGAGAGGTTTAGGTCCAATACACTTATCCTGTCTGCTGAACCAGTGTAGACTGCTCAGATTGGCTGGTTCAGGATTACAGGTTGGTCCCAAGGTCAACACTCAACATAGCAATGCTGTCTTTGTTCACTAAGCTGTCCAACGTTGGAACAAAATGCTAGACCATCAGAGACTAGAAACAACAGTGAGCACCTTTCTGTTGAAGCTCAGTTCCTACTGTATCATTTTACAGTTACACTCTACTTTTTTTTCTTTCTTTGTTATTTTTGGTTCTTGTTTGATTTCCTGCCTTCATCATATTAGCTTTGTTAGCCTTGATTCAGCTTCCTTATGTTTGCTTGTACTTTGTTGCCAACGGTATTAAACGTGTTTTCATATAAATTGGACCCTCTAGGACTCCAGCGTGTGTGTCTGATGAGGAATAACTTAAATTGTCAACGGCTGAATGGTGACTTCACTGTGAATGTGTGTATTTATTTGAGTGTGTTATGGCAGGGTCCTGTTCATTTCATCCCAGCCCCATTTATCTGCACACAGACTAAACAACACAAGTTGTGGTGGTTACATTTCAGTCTGAATACTAATACCATGTAAGAATTTCAGCATCAGTCCTCATAATACACACATCTGGTACTCCAACACTTCACCAAGATGACCCTTGACCCTAAGATGTGTCACTACACTAATGGTTACCATAGAGTCTAGAGTGTGTTGAGTTAACTGCTAACATGTTGACAGGTTCACCATGACAATTCTAACAAAGTTCAGCTGAGACTAATGGTAATGCCATTCATTCATTTTTATTTGAATAGTGACCTGATGATGACACTCGACACATCCAAGTCAACGTCATTCTGGTGAGACCTCAAGTGTTTCAGAATTTCACTGCAATCAATCCAGTGGTTCACAAAACATCTCGCTCAAAATCACACATTTCAAGCTTCTGGTTTCACCTTTGGGATCAACAGTAACAACTGTCTGGGTAAAACTTGAAGACAATCCATCGAGTAGCTTTTCAGATATTTCAGTGTGAAACCAAAGTGGTTGATCAGCGATCGACACAGCCATCCTCAGGGCCATGCAGCTAAAGTGGCAAAGAGTTGTAATCCATAACATAATTGGAGTCACCTGGTGTGCACTCAATACATTTCTCTTGATGAACAGGGGGATGAAACATGATTCCTGCTGGCACTTCTATTTGATGTCTTTACCTTTAAAATCAATAAAACTTTAAATAGAGGCTACTCATCTTTCTGTCACCCATGTTATCAAAATAATAAATACTGTTATAACAGTCCCACCATGGGACCAAGGCTCATTAAAAGGCATTACCGCTCTGAGCATTTGGGGAACCAGCTCAGTTAGGTTCATGGCCCATTTGACCTAACTAGTGTAATGAGCTCAGCGCATTAGAATACATGGAGAGCAGTTATTTGAAGTGTTGCCGTGTTCATTGCTTAAACATATTATGCAGCACAGCCGCGGTGGCTTGGTGCTTGTTAGAGGCCAGAGCCACTTCACATTTACATTTCAGGCAATCAGTTGACACTTTTATCCTGAACAGCTAAGGGCAACAGAGAATAAGCTTCAAATCCTAGATCCCACTTGGATCCCAATTGGGACACTTACTGTAGCACATGTTTTGAGCCAATGCGTGACAGAGTTAGACCGTAGAAGTTGCTGCTATGGTGAGTTTTAAACTACCTGCAGGAGATGTCTCGTCGACACTGTAGTAATTTACAAAACACAGAAACTCTGCATGGGTAAGAGATTTTATCAACACTACCATCTGCAGTTTTATCTCAAATGTGCTATGTGTACATTTGGTTGCCCTACTTTTTTCAGCATGTGCTTATCTTGATTACTAAGACTCAGATATTATCTGGAAGGTTTTCCTCAAAGAAGAAAAGCAGATTTTGTGTTCAGTATCAAATATAGTCTCATATTTATTTATTTTAAATACTATATGAAAGACAAAGTCATGCTTTACAAGTTTGTTGTTGAACACTGTGAAAAGAACTTATACCTTTGTTCAATCATTATCATGTTTTTTATTATTATTTTTATTTTATTTTATTTTTTTTTTTTACTCTTCTGACAAATTAAAAATACAAACAAGTAAATGTGTAGGAAGGAAAATAATAAGTTCTTCCTCTTCTAAATATGCTTCAGCCGTCCATTCCCGGCCCGGTCACACCTCCAGCCCCAGCCAATGGCATCCCCTCAACGATACACGTCTCTGTTTTCAAAAGAGACATGTGCCGTAAGACGCAATATGGCGGCTCCCCATACATTGTAGCGTGACTGACTGTCAGGCCACACGCCCATCTCCTCAGTGCGCCTCCCTGTCCCTGGGTTTTGATCATAGTCCTTGGTGTGTCAGATCCATCATTACGCTCTCTTCCTCCGGATTACAAAGCCTGGTCCCACGGCGGAACGTAGGAGCTTCACCTGGATCATACATCTCCCGAGCAAGCAGCAAAACTGGCCGGCCAGCTTCAAGGTAAGTCCGACAGCTGTTAGTACTTGGCTGCTGGAGCGTTTTGTGAAAGGAAAGATCGTTTATACGTTTATTTTGTTAAGATGAGTTACTCTGGTGAGGAAAGAGAAACTTTTATGACCCGAAGATTTTTTGTTGTGGAAGAGGCGTCGCTTTGAGAGGTTTTATGGGCCTGAGATAAACTGAACTTTCTGTTGGTTGGACTGAGCTGTTTTTTGTTTGGTTGTTTTTTCCCTCCCCATTTATTGTAGGCCTGGGACATTTTTGACATTTTGCGCTTTGCCTGAAAATGACATTTGCCTTTGTGTTTTGCGCTTTTGTGTTGCATTGTCAACTACCTTTTTGCTTGTCTCTTTCCTGCCTTGTCTTGTCTTTGAGTGAAGTGACAGAAGCCCACATGATGCAGGGTCTGAAAGTTTTGAGTTGTGTGTCCTTGTGGGGGATTGTTGAGGAAAATTGTTGTTGGTGGTGGAGATTTCATGTGAACGTTCCAAACGGACATCAGAAGCCAAATCCTGCAAGGCTGCATGGAGGCTGCAGCTGAGTCGGGTCAGGGGCATGGCCAAGGTTGGTGGCTACTTTGTCGTGACATTGTGCAAAGTTAAGGAAGTCTGGACAGCTTGTTTTAAGGTGATATACAGAGCCAGGCCCCTTGTGTTTCACTGTGGACAGAGAGTATAGGCTTTCACAATACTGGTATAAAACACAGAGCTTTTTTATGATGATATGGACAATAACTAATGTGACCAAATGATATGTCATGAATTAACCTAACCCTTATCATTACTCCTAATCATGTCAATATAATATATTTCAATCTGCCTCCTTTTCAAGTACTTCTTTCAAAGACATTTTCATTCTTCCTGTAACCCACCTTTGGCCCCTGACAAAATGTTTGACAACCGCAGCATAGTACAGTTGAGTTTGTGTTCAGCGATCAGAAGAATGACTGTGTGCCTAGTAGGGTGTGTGATGTTGTCATCTTCTAAGGGTCTAGTCTGTGTTCACACAGCGAGGCTCAGTGAGACAGAAATTGCGTGGGAATGTGTCTGTCAGTGCGCTTTGTGCTAGTTTTGCTCTGCTGAGCACCACTCCAGTTTCACACAAGTCTGATGTCTTTTCAGTCTCAGGCGTTTCTCTGTGACTTTCTTCGTTTATTCTCCCTCGGCTTTCCTCTGATGCTGTTGTTTTTCTCTGACACTGTTCCCTTCTCAAATGCTTACCTCCCTCTACATGCTGCAGGTCCAGACACAATGCACTCAAAAACCAGTGTCAACTGAAAAGAAGGTGCACTGGCTGCACTTTTAGACTGTGTGTTTTTCAGGACCCTAATCTCCAAATACCTGCCTATGGAAGTAATTCATCCCCTAATACATTTCCAAAGAAACTTTTTTTCTCTTTTCCGCAGGCCACCGAGTTCATCTGCATATGTGGCGTATTTAAAAACAATCACAATTTCTTAGCCGTGATGAAAAGAATGAGACTGTTCATTTCATAGATGGAGTGCACTGGAATTCTGTGAACTGTACATTGTGGTGAACAATAATTGATGAGTAGGAAAATATTATTATGTGTAGTAAATTCAACAAACACCACTTGAATCTGTCTCTAAGACAGGAATATGCACCTTGGGGGGAAAAGACACAGTGGTGGTCTACCCTTAAAGAACTGTCTTGTTGGAGCTTATGCTCGGCTTTGCATTTAATTCATGTTTTATTTTGAAGTTACTTCCTTGGTGTGTCTCATGCTGGTTTTATTTGTCTTTGCCCTTTTACTTTCCGCCATAATGATCGTCTCCGCTATCCAATTGTGATACAACAGTATCTTGTTACCTGCTCCCCTTGTGTCTCTTTAGTCTCTGTGCTCCCAGTTGACTCTGTCAGTCCAGCTGTATTGTTTTGTCCCTGCTGTATTTCCCCAGGGGTCTCCTATTGGTTCTGACCTGTTCCCCTGGAATTCACTTTTCTAAGTTTATGTTGTACATGAGTCTTCTGGGTTTTTGTTTCTTCCCTGCCTTCCCTGCCTCTGCATTAGTTTACCTGATTTGCAAGACTAAGCTTTGTTTTTCACTTCTGATGCATCCTCATAATCCAGTGTTTTGTTGTTTGAATGAATCTCTGAAAAAAAAACTTTATGTCAGACCCTGCTATGTATTCAGAAAAAGGAACGAAAAAAATCAGTCCTCTGTGGCAGCTGCAGGACTGACAAAACTCTGAGCAGTCCATGCTTTATGCTCTGAAAAGCAAAAACCAATCAGATGCCTTCATGTTTAGCTCTGCCTACGCCCAGTCAAGCTGCCGTCTCTCTCCCTCTCTCCGTCCTTTGGCGTGCGATCAGTGTCTTCACCTATGTCCGCAGAAAAACCACACTCCAGTCTGGTGGGTGGCAATGTAGCTCTGGAAATGTGCGTTAAGTGTCTTCACCTACATCCACGGGAAGGTGGAGTGTGGCTTCAGAGAGAAGTCTGAGGAAAGGGGCTGCAAATTTTGACTTGTGTATTTTCAAAATGTGGCCTGCTGGAACAGTTTTTCCAGGATCTCTAACCCTACCTTTAAGTATGAGAAACAACAAGAAGTTGTACAGGTGAAGGTTTTTATTCATTTATATGATATGGTTTCTGACATGACTTCTACTTTCACTGGCTGAAAAATCTCAACATTTGCTTGATGTTTCTTCACCTCATATAATTATTTTAAGAATTTAAGCATCTTCTGTTTTATTCCAGCAAATATTGATTGTTTGAATTGTTTTGTGTAGTTCTGAAATGACTTTGACTTTATTGTCCCCAAGGGGAAATACTCTTCCACCTCGCTGCGGATGCAACAACACACCAACAATGGACTTAAAAATACTTTAACACGAAAACAACACTTCCCATGCACCTTTACATTCACGTAAAAAAGCAGTTCTAATCACACTCAGTGGGGTCTGTTGTTGAACAATCTAATGGCTGAGGGGATAAGGCTTCTTCCAATGCGTGCCCTGGTGCACCTCAGAGCCCTGTACCTACGCCCTGAGGGCAGTGGGGCTAGATGTTCATTGAGTGGGTGTGTGGAGTCTTGCTCTATTGAAATAGCGATGCGTGTAATGGTCCTGTTATTGAGTTCAATGAGGTTGGGTATGGGAAGACCTATTTGTGCAGCAGTGTTGGTCACATTTGTGAGAATGATGCTTTGATAGTGTAGCAGTAATAGATGAGGAGCAACGTGAAGTCCTTTGAGTGTACGGATGACTGACACTCTTTTGGTGGCTTCTTTTCTGAATGTCCATGATGTGCTGATCAAAGGTAGGTGTGCTCTAATCGTACTCCCAGGTATTTGAAACCGTCCATTATTTCAACTGTTTGGTTATGAATGACAGTGGGGTGCTGGTGTGAAGGGGACTGACTGCTCTTCTGTCTGGCTGACATTGAGCTTCAGGTGGTTATCCTCACACCACTGGGTGAAGTGTGTGACTGTGGTGTAGTGTTCCGTGATGGAGTTTTTGTCTTTGAGTGGGGCGAGAATGGCTGTGTCGTTGGAATACTTGAGGTACTTTTCTGCTGGGTGATGGGCTGATGCTGTTGTTTTTGTAGAGTGTGTACAGGAAATGACTTAGCGCACAGCTCTGCAGTGTTCCAGTGTTGATGGTGAGAGCAGAAGATGTGGGGTGAACCCAGATGTAATACTTGCTGCCTGTTGCTGGGGTAATAGTGTATGAGATGAACCAGCCGAGTGAGGATGTTGAGGCGATGCAGCTTCTGGGTCTTATCGGATCTTCTCTTATCTGGATCAATATGATAAAAGTAGGTAACAAGTGCATACAAAAATCCTTGTGCAACAGATGGATGCTGATTATAAATGTAATTGAGTCATGAGTCGGCACCCACACATACACATGCAGCATTTATATAACTTCTGTTTCACACCATGCATGGAATTTAGAGAATAACAAAGCCCTAGAGACCAGTCACAGCCAGATTAGAAAGATATAAGAGTGAAAGGGAGTCGAGATAAAAAAAAAAAAGTGTGATGCACAGTCGCCCTCATGGATCAGCTCTGCACACTGGCAGAAAGTGATGAGCCCAACCTTCATGAACTTTCCTCCACAAATAAAAGCGCTCTCAGTGATAGCATGTTTCTCTGTGCCTTTTCATATCACGGCAGAAACACGTAGAAGATTAAACAACTATTACTCATGCGAAATAAATTAATGGCAACAAATTTAACAACCAGTTATTTTCACGGGTCATCTATTAAGTAAACAAGCCAAACATTTCCTGCTGCCAGCTTCTCTACTTTGCAGCTTCTGATGGGTATTTGTCACATGAGCTAAAATGATGAATTGATTGCCAAGAAAAGAATTCATGGGTATTTGAATCTTAGAAAATTATAATAAGTGAAAAGTTGGAGAAAATTATATTTGGCCTGAGGAAAATGGAGTGTACCTCTTAATGGAGTGAGCAGAACGTCCCAAAAATTAAAGACGCGCCCTGTCACTCAAAGTGGCTACAATCTCATTTATGCTGAAATTTAAGCCCACACAGTTGTTATGAAAGTGGAAATGAGCTTAAACAGTTTTTGTACCAGGCTGTAAAGTTGGACATTTTAATACTGGAGTCGATGGAGATTGACTCCCTTTTGGAGCCAGCCTCAAGTGGTCATTTGAGGACCTGCAGTTTTATTTCAGCTTTGGTGCAGTGGTTAGCATTGTTTCCTCAGAGCATGAGAGATGTAAGATTGATCCCCAGGTCTGGGGCCTGTGTCGGTTCTCTCTGTGGCTTCTCCAACTCCCTCCTCAAAGTTATCCATATTGGTATGCACAACACAACCATCTGCATTCATGAACAAATACGTAAAGTGGCGGCAATTTGTAATTCTTTAGGATGCTCTACACCACTGAGTGACAAACAATCGCAACAAGGAAAGAAGGCCTGTAGTGAATGTAGATGAGTGATGTAAAATCAGACAGAAATACTCATCTTAGGTGCTGCATTTTTTTCTTAACTGCTTCTGATAATGTAATCAAACAAGCATGTAGGTGTATAATGTAATCATTCGAGCATGTAGGTGCCAGTTTGCTACAGTCACTTAATTTAGTCTAAAACTGCCTCCCTTTGAGCCTTCAGGAATAAAACTGTAAATCACACATATTTTTAATTTTCTGTTTGACGCTTCCTAAGGAGGCAAAGCAGCTAAAGACTGGTGTGGAAAATCTAGTCCAGTCATTCGATGATTTAATAATCTTCTAAACCAGTCTGTGTCCAGTTAGTGTTGACAAGGGCCAAACTGGTACCGTGGAGTGCTAATGACACATCGCACTAATGAACTCAAACATATTCTCCTCTGTATCATAAACAGTTGACACCTTTTAAAATGAGTGGCAACATCACTCCTCTACTTCCATCTCTACACTGGCACCCCTGTCCCCGGAGTCCTCCATCCAGAAGCTGCTGTTTAAGGAACCAGTTAATTAGATTTGCATGTACAATCCAACCAAGTCAAATTCACAAGCCCCACAATAAATTCAGCCTTTGATGAAGCACTAAATATTTGCCTGTCAGGTTGAAGTTTATTACCTGAGATTGTTAACACATATCCAATGCATTTTTATTCTTTCCTTTTTACCTGTTTGTGATAAATAAATACTTATCATTAAGTTATTTGTGGGAATTGATGCAGAGTAGAGAGAAGTGAAATGTTTTGCATTGACTTTTATAATTTCTGTGGAAAACCTGATAATCATTAATATTAAGTTAACTACACTCAAATATTTGCACCTTTTTACCAAAACATGGTTCTCGCCAGGAGTGTGTGGTGGTGTTTAAACAGAGCTTCAGCCATTGTTGCTTCTACATGACGAAAGGTTATAAATTTGTCCTCAGAGCGGCACCACTACAGAGATTGGAAGCTACAGTGAGTCCCTTTTGGTGACTAGATGGACCTGGGTTAGCTGGTGACCAGGCTAACCCCAGTAGAAGACAAGACATTATGGAGACAAGAATTACTGGTGTTGCTCTTGAGATTTGAGTGTTGATGTTGAGCAGCATTACCTGTAATAAGACATGAATCACACTTTTGCTATTGATCCATGGAAATGCATTTGAGGCTGAAAGGATTTGTGATGGAAAAAAATGATGAATGTTGATTTGATAATAATAATAAAAAAAAAAAAAGCAACAAAAACAGGGTCCGACATTAATGGTTGCCTGATTGCCCTGGGCAAGTAAAAATAGCTGGTGGGCCAGTAGAACCTGCGCAGACTACTACTGCTACTATTATCATTGTATTTCCTTTACGCCGCGTTAGGAAACTTTGCTCTCATTCAGTGAGGAGGACTTAACTGAACACACACACACACACACACACACACACACACACACACCGTCGGACCCTGATAAACAATTTGAGGCACAGTGAAATTCCCTACTTTATATGATGTTCACATATAGAGATATGGTGTTGTATTCTTCCTTTACCAACTGATTTGGAAGAAATGTTACCATGTGTGGATATAAAAGAGCCAGTCACTGTCCCTCTCCTCTTCAACATCACAGACATCACTGTCTCTGAGGGTTTTCCGCTGCCATGGCTTTTTCTCCGACCTGTAAATGTGACTTAAACAGGTAAAAGGCGATGCTGACAGCAGAGTCGACAACCCTTATGTGTGAAAGAGCCTTTGTGGACTGTAATGTTGTTGGTTTGACCTTTTCAGAAGCTTCACCCATATGCTTTCATGTAATTGTTGACATTTGGATCCCATGGGTGTACAAACTGCTGCTCCTCAGCAGACTGATGGCTCTTTGATTGGAGCGCTTGGTCCTGCTGGGAGGTTAAAAAGTCTTGCTTAGAAGTCACAGTGGTGTATTGCTGGGGGCTACAGCTCTCTCTGTGGATGGACACGCCAACTTTCATTATGTTGGTGATGTGAGGGGGTTGCCTATAACAGGCTACCCCTGAGCTCTGGTCCTCACAGTATGGAGACGTCCAGGGTGGTGTCTGACTCTAAACAAGGAGTGTATTTTAGGGCTGAAACTTAGAATTGAGTTACCAAGAGGTTGCCTCAAGTTGCATTTTCCTTTTATCTTTTCTGTCTCTGTGGCTTTTAGGGTTGCAATTTTTGAAATTTCTGAAAATTTCGGGAAACTTTGGAAATTTTCTGCCACTTTGCAACCCCCTTTACTGTTGATTGCCTTCAGAATGCCCCTGACAACTGACAGTGATATTTACACAGTATAACTTCTGATCAAGAGAAATGTCAAAGAATTCTTGTGGTTAAAGTAGTAAATTAGTCCTTTGTCCAGACCAAAGACATTGAACAACAACAACAACAAAACTTCAGGGTCATTGGATCTGATTTACATATTTACTAGCAAGAACAACACAAGAAATATTTCAACGTTCAAGTAACAGTTTAAGTTCATTTTATCTATCTTTTAAAAATCCAGCCTAGCTATGACTGATGATTATTGTTACCATGGGATGAAGCTCTGGTACAATGCTGCTGTTTACTGTTGTAATCATGACAATCAACATCTGGGATCAGGATGCATTACTATGGGTTACATCAGAGAAACAATAAATGGTTGCTCAGGCTGAAGGACTTGTTGCTGGAGCTGCCTTCAGAAACTGTACTTCACTGAGCTGAGAAAAAAAAAAAAAGACAAATGATAAAAGTTTTGAAATCTTGTAATTGTTTAAAGGAAAAAAAGGTCAGATTGGAAGATCTTGAACATTAGCTTAAAATGTATAAGCTCTTATTATCTTCAGCCCTTGAATATCGTTTCCAATTCATTCTTCTGGCGGCCTTATCAGTTAAGTCCTGCCCTCTTACTCAGGAGCTCAGGAGTTCACATCGGGTATCACCTACAACTTATGTCTGTTTCCTCTCAGCTCACTGACTGCATTCATTTGCATGCTTTCAGATGGATTTTGAAATCTTCACTGCTAGCTGAGCTCTCTCCCTCATTGCTTTAAATCCACATTCATCACAAGCTAAATTAACTGCAGCGGATTCACCCTCTCCATTCAGATTGTTTAGTCGTAATGACAGTGTATTAACAGATGCTCTGGCAGAGGAGAGGAAGAGAGGGGAGAAGATATTTTCCAAAAGGCCCTGTTTTATTAATGTTAACATGGTCACTGGGCAGAATGATCAGTCTCATTCAAGCATACATGATTACTATAGTACCATGAAGAAAGAGGGAGATAAAGAGCAGAAGGGGAGAGGGAGAAAGGTCCAGACAGGTTCAGTGAGGTGAACAGCACTGGGGAAAGGAGGCTCCATTAAGTTTGTCATCAGCAATAGCAGAGGTCACTATATATGATGACACTGCCTTTTTCCCCACTTCCTCTCAGTCTCTCTCTAGCATAATTATTTGCATCTTTCCATCTTATTTCCTAAACCTGCCTCTCTCCCTCCCATAATTTGTGCATTTAAAATCCTTTCTATGCATGAGGGTGATTAAAGTGGAATTGAGTGGCAAACTAACTCTTCTCTTCAATCCAACCCCCCCCCCCCGAAATTCTGAATTTAATATGCATGGCTCCAAACATGAAGGTGAATGAAACACTGTGTTCCAGTGTGCCTCAATCCATCTCTCTGCCCATTTTGCCAGCACAATAAGAAACAATTCAAATCAAGGCCTTGCTTTGGGAGAGGGGAAAGCAAATTCACTCCATCTGATAATGTCAAGGAAGTGAATTTGTATGTGTAAAGCTGTGTAGATAATGATGAGAGTGACATATTGGACCGTCGACTTAAATGAAATGGTGTTACTCTGATATGGTGACAAGGTTTATGATTATTCAAATTAATGTTCAGCAGCTGACAAAATTCATATCATGTGAAAAAGACAAATTATACCTGTGTTCATATATGCAGTGTGGCATAAAGAGAGAAGAAATGCAATAAAATAAAGACATTAAAATAAAAAGACAAATATACAACAGAAATAGACAGGTACAGAAGCCAAACTAATATAATTCATCAAAAAGATGAAAGAATGAACCATTATGTGACAAATTCCCTGTAGTTTAGTGATAAGAATCAAATATTATATCATATATGAAATTCATTTGAAAAATACTTCTGAAATGGTATTTAAAATTTCAGCCCTCACATTCATGTGTGTCCAACTCCAATACATATGAAGGCAATCGCATCCAATCACTGTGGCTTTTCTTTTTTATTTTGGCTGCTCCATTTAGCTCCTGGTTCCATTAATTCCACTGTAAATTCTTGCCTTGATGAGGTTAAACTGAATATTTGTGTGCATTTTAAATATAGGCAGTGGCTCATTTTTGTCCTTGTTGAAGCATTATTCCAATAAGCTCATGGCCGCAGGCCACCACTCAACAAATGTCCTGCACTTTTCCATTACGATAACTCAATTTAGGCCTGAAAAGAGACAGATCGTGTGAGAAAGGAAGGGAAATGGAGAACAGAGTGCTTTGGCAAAGAGGTCACCAGGAAAAAAAGAGGAATGAGTTAGAAATAGATGTAAATGGTCAATGGAGAGGATGAACATGAGGAAAAAGAGGAGAGAAACGGCGAGGGAGGCATTTAGATGAATAGACGGACATGTTGGTCCACAGAGAACGACAGAGAGAGAGCAAGAGATAATAAATGATTGTAAATGATCCTTTATTACTGTGCAGTGTGCAGCACTCAGCATTCTGTAAACTGATGAGCCATGAAAGATGTGTGTGTGTGTGCGTGTGTGTGCGCGTGTGTGTGTCCCCTCTGTGCTCTGTGAGAGAAGGCAGTGCTCACATTTATTTTGCAGCCCTGTGGACTCCTGTCCTGCCTACTACAATTACTTTGGCTTTTAGTTTCATGTAGAGATGTGTGTGTGTGTGTATGTGCCAATGAGAATTTTTTTTTTGTATTCTGTTTAACATGCTCAAGTGATTGATGTTTCTCAAACAATATTAGATATTTGATGTGACATAGGTGAAATTATTATTTTCTGAGTGCAGAGTTCCTTTAAAACCTTTTTTAAAAACACACTAGAAAACAAAATGCCACTGCACAAATTATTATAACAAATAACTTTGGACACTGGGACTTAAACACTCATCAACAATCAACACATTTAGTTACTTGATGACAACACTGTATCCAGTGTTCATGAGTTGTTGTGGTAATAACAAAATATACCACTCTCAGTAGACACACAGTAAAGGGGAACTATGCAAGTCCAGTCGCTTTTCCTCTGTTTTGTTAACCCTGCTCCGGGCCTTATGCATTTGTTATCAGTGAAGCCGGTGAGAAAGCAATCCATGATGACGTTATTTATCATATATGATTTAACGATGTGTATATGTGTGTAGTCTTAACCGTCATAAACAAAATATTGCAGGTCACGGGGCTGCAGAGACGAGAGCTAGGACAGCGGGGCGGAGGCGCTGATCTTGCAAGGTTGGTGGAAGGCAGAGAGCCTCCATTCTCCCTGAAACTAGTTACAAGTCATTTATCTAACCATCACAATTATTCCAAAGCTGTTTAATTAAGGTAAAAATGTAGCATAGTTAAGCTAAAAATCTTGCATAGTTCCTCTTTAAATGAGGAGGTGCACATGAAGATGTACAAGTTTGTGCACATTTGTAACCCCTGCAGATTATTGTGTGTTGTTGAAGATTAGTGTCAGATCTCAAAGTGAATGTGTGACTGTTCATTAATGGATGGGGGTCTACTGTGGAGGTAAATGAGTCCTAGAAGGTGCTGGAGGCCCCTCTTTGAGTTCAGTGAGGAGGAATCTGATATATCACTTGTAGGGCTGCACACATACACACACAATCAGAGAGAGAGAGAGAGGCAAAGAATAAGTGGGCAGACATTAGCTGTGCATGTCCTCTGGCTAACAAGCATAATAGATAGCTGTGAACACAGACTGTGTGTATTTGTGTGTGTGTGTGTGTGTGTGTGTGTGCGTGTGTCAGCTTAGCCCCCCATAGTGTCAGAGATAGCGAGTGGCTGACAGTGAATGGAGACTGGCTTTGTGGACACTGTGACAGGACCCAGGATGATTTCCGGGGGATTATCACACTTCTGTGACAGTTGGACACTTCCCAAAGTTTTGACTAAATTTATGAACAGGAACAAGCCTCCCTTGGAGATCAGAAAAAGACAGGAAATCCAAGAGTTTAGTCAATGATTCAAGAATTTGATTAAGGGACAACAACTGTCAAAGAGAGAAGAGCTCACTGGTAAACCAGGAGGAATAGATTAATACAGTGAAAGAATAAACAGTGGTGTCCTGAAGTCTGACACCACTTTCACCTTCCACTTTCAGTGTTGACATCTGTGCAAATGGAAGGTACTGTTAAACACCCACAATTACAATATCATCAGCATAGAGAGACATTGTTACATGGAAAACAATGTTTTATAGCACACATATAATGTAAATTTATGAACAATCCATCATCCACATCCCTCTGCAGAACATCAAGGCCTGTCACATGGAAGTTGATTGACAGCTGTGATTGCGACTCTGTTTATAGTATATTATAAATAGTACACTGTCTCCCAGGAGATAGTCTGACTGTTGGTGTATTTCTGGCTACATTAACAAAAATGTTGTCACACATCATTTTAATGAGTTTAATATAATTTAACTATGATACCCATCCTGTTTGCACAATCTACTTAATTGGGCTCACATTATATTTCACTTCTTATATACACTTGCGGCTGTTTTTGTACGTAAGGCAAATTACTGTTATCAAAGCTGAATGTATTTTGATGTGCTTCTGTGATTCTGCAAGCTAATGTGGGATCCTGTATTGTTACAGTAGGTTAGACCATAAGTCAAAAAGTGATATGATACACGCAGGTGGTGAAACTGTACTAGTTCAATACACCTTCTCTTTCATACACCTTATATTGTTGATATATTTACTGACATTGTGATTTTCCTGAGTATGATCACATGAGAGGCAGCTTAACTGTTTGCTCAAAGTTGCGACAGTCAGTTGGGACTCAGTCCTTTTGTGACTGCAGTCCTGTAATAGGTAATTTTACCTCTGTTCAGTTCTCTGCAGCATCTCCCAACCATTACTCTGTTTCAGTGCACACAAGGTCTCATACACAAGGAAATGTGAATAAAATAATGTTTGTATAACTAGTGTGTCCTGACATTTTGCATTATTAATTTCTATGAACCAATTCCTTGACCCTCTGATTCCAGCCCAGCCTGACCTGTTAGACAGCTCAGATTAGACCAAAAAGTTTTCTAACTTGTTTTTGCTGTGTGTTTATTCAGAAAATCGTGAAGCGTCAAGATGATATGTTTATTATTATGCTATGTAGTAAACAGGAGTACTTTTACTGGGACTGGCTGATCTGACCTTGCTTTCACCCATAGGTGCTACAGTTTGCTCCCACATCAGCCTACGGAGTTGTTTACCACTTTGAAATGCCACTCAACCTGAGAACAGCCAGTATAACCCCGCCAACCTGTACCTGCTGGGAAACTACTAAATTCATCCTTGAACACACACACGCAGGGTGGAGTATCTTAAAATCCTGAGACAGGGTGGTTTGGACAGACTTGACCCTTTAAGGAGCTGCAGAATCACACACACGTACACACACAAACATGGCGAGACCAGTTGTCAGACATGAGACACCATGTGTTCTCACTGCGCCTGTTAATGCTGTTAATTCCTCCAGGATGAACCTTCCTCAGTTGATTTGACCCCACTAATGGGTCAAAGCTAAACAGCGACACATTCCACCCAGTCAACACAATATGTGTTTGTGTGAGTGCACGTGTGTATGTCTTTACCGTATAGTAGCCTGAGGAGCAGAAGTATAGTCACTTTACTTTTTGAACAGTTTTAATGAAATGAGATCACAACATGTTGATTATGAGCTTTACAGAACTTTTTTTCCACTCTAGAAGAATATTAGACTGACATCACCATGGTAACTAGCATCTGTGAAGCTCTTTGTGAGACTAGTTGGGGCCATTAATGCTAAAGCTATGTAGCAATAGCAAAACATACAAATGACCCCTGTCAATATGTGAGCACAACAAATTTAAGGAAGAATCAGTATTTAATGAGAACTGTGTCAAATTGACATCCTGCCTCTTTTGGTCAAAAAATATTGATAGTTTGACACTAAAATTTGATATTAATAGATCAACAAAAAAAAAAATCAGTAAGTCCTGGGTCATTCTGTTGTCGTAAAATATTTTTTAGAATCTCTTGGTTGATCAGTGTGTTCAGATACACAGTAGAAGTGAGCAAGAGAGAGACTGATTGAAAGAGGCCTTAAGTTAATTAAAGTTAATGGAGTTAATTTATTTTGTAACCCAAGTGACCCGACAATCCGGCTGTACAGAATTAACCTCATGTATCCTCACTCTGTCGCACCATCAAATGTGTACACACACACACACACACACACACACACACACAGGACAGATGCACAGGTTTGCTTTTAAAAAAACAGAGTAACAGGCTGTGAAGTTGTGTTGGATTAAAAAGTCTTGTCTTGTTTAATGCTTGAACAGGCGAGAAAGAGAGAGAGAGACACACACACACACACAGACAACAGTGGCATTCAGAAACAGACACATATACTGCGCATGCATACAAAGCAGCAGTGCTGAGCTTGAACCCTTGGTCCTATTAAACCCTCATGGTAATCTGTAGTCATGTGATCCTGCTGATATTTCATCTGACCTTTGATCTGGCCTCTGTGGCGGATCAGTAGTGTGACACTCCCCTCTGTGGCATTGTGGGGAACTGCAAACCAGACAGGAGGTAATGTACGCCCACACACATACACACAAAGACACACACACACACACACACACTCTGACACAGTGCAGCTTCCTGTCACACAGCACAGCAGGACTCTATTGAAGTGTGAGCACAAAACAATGGAGCCAATGATATAACATGTTCTCATTACTGAGCAGCAACATCTTAAAAGTCAAAAACATTATTTGCTCTTGTTCTGTGCCATCAATTAGATATATACAGATTGTGTTTTAATGGTTGAATCAAGGCATCTCATGTTTGCATAGACAGACAAACAGCACTGATGCATGTCTTTCTTTAGCACCTGGTGTCACCAGATGCAACTGAGGCACATAGAGTGGTGTCAACCTTAAAGGGGAACTATGCAAGTCACTTTTCCGCTGTTTTGCCAACCCTCCTCCGGGCCATTTGCATTTGTTTTTAACAAAGCCGGCAAAAATCAATCCATAGAGCGCTGGATAATGTTACAGTGATATGATATCTATATTTGTGTAGTCTAAACCATCATAAACGAAAGATTATGTGTTTGTGTCGCGGTGCACAGAGATGAGAGCTTCAGCAATGGCCAGTTAAAAGTTGACTCTTTTTATCCACCTAACTAGTCACAGTTGTTTCACTTTGTACAAGCCTTTTCTGTCCCTCTTTTTCATGCAGCTCTCACTGTGTGTGATGGTTTACAAATTATTTTTAGAAAGTCTCTCATGGCCACTCATCTGTTAAAACAGGGTGGGATTTAGCTCATTGGTTAAACTGCTTGAAATATGAAGGCAGTGCGTGTGTATGTGCGCAGAGTGACATGATGTGAAGACTTTTGTTCCCAAATTACCTAAATCTCTGATTCATTGTGTCCAATAGCTGGGACTAAATTGATTTCCGGAGAATGTCAGTCATTTCTGGGTTTAACACAAGAAAAAATGTTTGCACTTACTATGTGACAAATCCAGCTCAAGTATTCCCTTGTGATGCACAGGTTTGCTTTTAAAAAAAAAAGAGTCACAGGCTGTGAAGTTGTGTTGGATTAAAAAGTCTTGTCTTGTTTAATGCTTGAACAGGCGATTGGGACGTCCTCTACTTTGATGAAGGAATCAGTGTCTGGTGAGTGTTGCATTCAGTGGTTTTCAGCTGCGGTGGCATTCGGGGAAATCAGAGTGACTGCCTGATGAGGATTCGCTGTCACAAAACTGAAATTAAATGGTGCCAGCTCAAATCCGGTGGGAAAGAAGAAAAATGTTTGCACTTGAACTGCAAGTGTGCTCGAGTGTGATCCGTAACAGAACTGTGCGGTGGCAACATGAAAGCAACTCCTGACAGCACTGATGCAACAGACAGAAGGGCTTAGGTATCTGTTCATTATGTACAGATAGTCTGTGTTTGATAATACTGTCCCTGAGGACCCACTGTACAGTGGTGAAAGTACAACAAGCCCCAAGGGACAAATAACGGATCACTAACGGGCGACTGAAAGCGTTAACTCTAATTTAATAATGTCTGTTATATTGCCATCATCTACCTTGAGGAGCAGAGAGAGAGAGATCACAATGACACTGTTAAAGGGCGAGACATTGGTCATTCAGAAATTGATGCAAGCAGTAGCTTTTATTTAATAGCAGTGGTGAATTTCATGATTTGTTCATAAATTTATTGTGCATGTTTATATGGGTGCCAACAGCAATTATAGCGTTTACTACTTTCAAGGGAACAATGTATATTTTACTTCACTACATTCATCTAATGGCAATAAAGTTTAGAAAATACAACACATTGTTAAAGGTGAATCCCTTTAACTTCACCAAACTGGGACTTCCTCTCTCAACCCACACAGGCCATGATAAATGAACATTTCTGGCCTCAGTGATTGAAAGTAATGGTGCATGGTGCAGTAGTGCATGTTGCAGTATGTTGGTGGTGGTTCAAATACAATCATGTGTGCACAGCGTTTCACATAGTTCAATCAGTTTTTGACATTTTTGTGTAGTTAACAACTGAAATCATAAAAGATTTTTGGCTATGAACAACAACAATTTTAATTTATTTCTACCTTTGCATTGTAATTGAACCCCCTTTTGACCAGCCAATGACCACTCTGAAGGCATGTCCAGGCATTGCATTCGCCAGACCATCACTACCATCACAATTGTCCTGTGTAGGGCACGTTCAAGTCAACAAAAGGTGTTGCACAGTGCTCACACAGCAACAGTGTCATCACAGATAAACCTCCTAAAGGGAGACTCACCATGGCTGTCCTCAAAAGGTTGTTGCAGTGTGATTCAGTTTTAGTTTGTCTATGAAAAAGAGACACTTTATTCCCAACATATTTCTTACCATAGCTATATTGTCAGTGTCATCTTTTTTTTAAGAGGTAGTTTTGAACTAGTTTCCTAAGTAGCTTCCACAACACTGTCTGGCTTTATACAGGAGTATACTCTCCTGTATAAAAAAAAAAAACTCTATTGAGAGTTACAAGGATTTCATATTGCTCTATGAGTGAGTTTGTTTAAGTGTGATTGTGTAGGACATTATAAGAGTGGGCAGCATGTCCTATAATAACACAGAGCTGTGTGTCACAGACAGACTGGATTTTATGTAGCTCAGAAACTGAACACGTCTTGCCTGAGCGAGAGACAACTGAGCCAATACTCCACTGTTCTAATCTTGTCAAAAGACACTGTCTGCAGCTATTCCTTTCACTTCATATGGGGAACTGACTTTGTGGATTCACATTGTTTGCCTCAGCCTTTACACCCAAGTGACTGTTAGTAGTACTAACAGCTCTGAAGCAGAAAATAGACCTCTGACTGGCAGTTCACCCTTACCACTGTCATTTGTTCACAAAGTCAGCCAATTTATATCCTCTCTGCGTCCCAGTCATGTCAGCACTACAGAGCACCCCTTGATGACATCACAGGCTTTAAAGCCAGGGTTTCTCAGCAATTTGGACTTTGTAGTGGTGATGCTGCGTTTTCAGATCACAACAGTTGTAATCACCAACACCTTGGTGATTACAGTGTTATTAAAACCTAAAGAAATTACCAAAGCTATCTGACAATATATCTGGAGCCCTGAAACTGGACTGTAAAGGAATGTATAAAAACAACATTTTCTGGCTCCATGTCGTTTCAGATTTTTCATTATGTTTAAATTGAAGTTCTTTTTGTAGATGGGATGGTCTAGTCTGTGGAGAATTCCCAGTGAGCAACCGTAACACCTGTAGCTGAATGAGCTTTACTTTTACAAAGTATCACACAGTAATCCTAAAATGTATGTAGTATATGTTTAACTGTCCCCACTGGCTGGTTGTTTAGCCACAAGCTTTTTCATTAACATTGCAGAATGCAGGGCAGCATTGGGTATGGGGATTAGCACTGTTGCCTCTCACCAAGATGTTTCTGGGTTGGATTCCCAGGCCTGTATCCTCTCTGGATTGAGTCTACATGTTCTCTCAGGGTACTGTGCTTCCACACCAGTCCAAAGAGATACACAGAAGGCTGACTGGTGACTCAAAATTGCCTGTAGGTGTGAATGTGTGAATTGTCTGTCTCAACATCATCAATATGGTAATGGTTAGCCATCATGCTGAAGGCCCAGCTTTTTCTAACACACCCCAGGAGGCTTATTTCTTCCTTTGTGTCCTGCAACACACATGCAACATCAACAGCATCTGTGCTTTTAAAAGGTGCATAAAGAACTATTGCCACCCACTGAAATGTGTCCTGATGAAAACATTGTGTGTGCATTAGCACATACGCGTGGGTGCATCAACAGAACTGGTTGGGGTTCAATATTAGCATTAATTACAAGTTGCCTTTCAATATTTGCCCTCCTTTACCTCTCCTTTTGGTCTACAGCACCTCCTGAGGAACATATCTAGCTCTTTAGCTGATCCACTGTGTTCATTGGCTAGTTGCTAACAATGTCTGTCTGTCTTTTATCCCACCCAACAATTACACAAATTATTAAGAACCAGACTTGCCCACTCTTGGTTGGATTTATAATAAAGTCCTCAAGAATACTCAATATTTTTTAAATGTATATGTTACCATACCTTATTAAGAAAAGAGTACATATTGGAAATTTGCAGATGTAATCTCACAACTCCATTTTCTGTTCCCTGCAGCCTGATAATTAATTTAAAATACGTCTGAAGAGCAGACTTTATCTGTCTTTCTCTCCTGTCTCCCACTGACTACCTCCGATGAAAATAATACGTATTTAATAAATTAAATCTTTTTTTAATGCAGTGGATGAATTTCAAAGTGAATAAATAAGACTGTTTAGACAGCTATTATTCTTAGCTCAAATTATACATGAGTGGCTGGAAGTGAAAAGTTTAAAGGCAGGCAGCCTGTCCTCAAAACAAAGGATGTGAAAAAAGTAATATTGTGCTATAGAGGGTTGCCAGTTACAAGTTTTTACCTCTGTGATAACTGTGTAGTGGACACAAGAGCAGAAAGGTACCATATGAAGTAATGGCTCAATGTTTTCATGTAAACAAAGTTATGTTTATAGTTAGATAAACATTACAGGGAATCGGTCAAAAACTCCTCATGGTAAGTTCAACGTGAGCAACTAGGCCAAGGCTAGACTGAGAAAACCATGTGCAGAACAGAGAGGCAGAAGGAGGCTCATTCGTTAACAGCCACAGGGGAAGTGGGGCTAAGGATCAACGGCTGTGGCAGACGCAGGCTGGAAAAGAGGGACAGAGGTATTAGCAAAAGGCCACTGCCGGAGATTTGCTGAATAACAAGAACAGCTGGATTCTGACTGACTGTGTAACTGAGTCTATGATCTGGGGGAGAGTCGAGCTTGGAGGTATTTATGTGAGAGTAGGATAATGCTGATGATGATTGTGGTGGTGACGATAAGCAGCTGCTGGCCTGACCTGTAGGCACCTGTGTCCACTCCTGCAATCAAGCACACACACAAGGGGTGAAGAGGTGGATGAATGGCTGGACGGACATGAGGAGAGGCTGATAAAATTTGGTGTAGAGCAAACTGATTGATAATAAACTTACATTTTTGAAGGGATCCCCAGAAAAGGGGTCTAATTTTTGGACTCCCTGGAACTTGGCCATAATGCTTGTGCTAGAAACAGGGGTGTGATGGGAGTTGTGGCCAAATACCACTCAAGGCACAGACAGTGGGGCACAGTCTCCATCTCCTTATCGGCCTGCTCTGTTTGGCCATTTGTCTGGGGATGGTATCCACAAGAGAAGCTGACTGGGGTTTCCCCAGGGGGGCAAGAGGCCTTCTAGACTTGTGAAGAGTGTGACCTGATAGGAAACCATGTCTGAAGGTACAACGTGGTCCACAAAGGGGTCCAGAGTCTTAGGATCAAGGGTAACCAGAGTTGGGTCTAGTGAAGGACACATCCTGGGTGCATGCAGAAAGAGGCCAGTGTCCATAGTGGGCCACCAGAATTGTTAATGGCCGAAGGTGAACTTCTGCTTTACATCAAGTTGGCAGGTGAAATGGGATGACTGAGACTTGACAACTGGAGTAGACAGACTCAGACAGACAGATAAGGGGGCTGTGACTCCATCTCCCCTGTGATATTGACAAAGCAGGCAGGCCACTGAATGGGCTTAGGATCTGTTCGGGCTTGATAGAACTGGGACAAGAGCGAAATTAAACCTGTCAAAAAACAAAGCCCACTTTGCTTGTCTCAGCCATTGCAGAGAGAGGAGATGGAGGTGGAGGTGAGAGCGGTGTGCAGGGAAGGGCGATGGCTGTAATTCTTGATGAACCTCCATAGAAGCTTGCTGAACCTTTGGAGGGTCAATCTGCGCCTACCCCATTCGAATGATGGGTGATGGAACCAAGGAATAATACTATGAAGATATGGAATTCACATTTTTCAGCTAATTTGTTTTCTAAGAGGTGATGTTGTGTCTGAACTATGTACCACACATGATCCAAGGGGTCAGGCAGTAAATCTTGTTATCCAGGTAGACAAGGATGAAACAATTGATCATGCCATGGAGGATGCTAATGACAAGAGCCACTTCAGCATTAGCAGATATTCAAAAATGATCTAGCGAAGTGTCAAAAAACTGTTTTCAATAACTTTCAGACACAGTATAGAACATGGTGGTTCAACGAATATGGATACGGATTACTTTATTAATCCCCAAAGGGAAATTCATTTATTCATTGGGAAATTCATTCATTTCTGTTGGTCCAGTTAACAAAAGATGGTGGCGCCTTGTCTTGGTGGCAGTTACGTCTTTACTGCTGACATTTTCAAAAACCTTTTGTTACCTCCTTGGTGGTGAAGTCTTGCAAGACACAATTATCAGAATGCCAATCAAGTAAGACATTTGAGCACAGTCTTGGCTTACATGTGGTTGGTCTGGTGCTCAAATAGTAGAAAGTATAGGGGTCAAAAAGGCTCTGCAGGAACCAAGGTCTCAGTAGAAACATTCCAGGACAGAGACAGAAAGCGTGGGTGCATCTAGTGGCATGGATTATGGTTACTAGTGGTGTTTGGGGGGTTGACTAATATCTGATTCATTTAGGACTATATCCTACAATCCTAAACGGGTGCCTTGGTTACAAGGATTTGACAAATTGCCTCTGTGTCTGCAGGGTTCATTTTAATGGCCAGAACCTACTGTTAAGGCTTGCTTGGGAATCCAGTTTGGACCAGGGATTATTTATTCAGCAGTTGTTAGCAGAGGAAGGAAATCAGCTCTGCTCTAAATGATGGGGGAACTAAGTCTGAAAGATGAGGAGCCGGGGCAGGTAGCAGGAGGTCAGCAGGAAGGCACAAGCTGGGGATCAGTGCTGAGCAGGATAGGGATTTTGCCGCGGTGGCGCCAGGAAGCAGTATTCCAAGTATTAGCAAAAGGCAAATGTTAGAGGACAGCTGAACAACTGCTGGAACATGACTGACTGTGCGACTGAGGCTACAATCGTTGAGGTTGGAACCAAGTATTTATGGAAGAGCAGGATAATGATGATGAGCAGCTGGTGGCCTGACCTCCCATGCACCTGTCTCCACTACTGCAATCAAGCACACACAAGACAGGAACACACAAAGGGAGTGTGCTGCCAGTGAGGAGGAAGTGGTGGCAGAAGTGGAGGGCCTGACATACCACTGCTTACATTTTGTTGCTTCACCGATAATAATCCACTTATGTAAAATAAAAAGGGCCATAGTGTCTGCTCTGCATCGAGTACGTTTACGTTCAACAGTTTAATTTGAAAATAAATATGGTGGGCGAACATGCTGGTGTGGCACAATAATCAAACTTTCAATCAGACATATAGGTGACTTTTCCTTTTACTTTCCTGACTGCTTCACTCTGATATAACAGCACTTTTCTGTAAAGAGCCAAAATGCCCGCTGGTGCCCATGCCCATGAGAAAGAGAGAGAGGAGTTTTGATTAACAACATGTCGTGAGCACTGGCTTGTCACAGTCAATCCATTTGCATTGGTTTCATCATTTGACATTACCAAAGAGAGTCAGTGCCTGTTTTATGACATCCAGCAGCGCACAACCATCACTGGGTGGTTTGGTTTAATTTATTCGTCCATGCAGTCGGAGTGCATTAACAGAAAAAATATGTGAGACCGTTGGATAGATTGTTTTCGTTAATGTCTTCTGGACCGGTCACAGTTGTCGTACATTTTTTGGGATGACTCTTCACGCATGAGATCAATGTAAAGCTCGCTTTTTGACAGCAGCTTCTTTAACTGGCTTTTTATATTGTGCATAAAAAGTAAAGAAGTTAACTCTATAGCCTCCGAGGCTCTTGAGTCGAACCCTGGGACTGGAGCCTCTCTGTGTGGACTTGGCATGTGCCTGTGTGGGTTTTCTGACTCTGGCTTCCTCCCACAGTCCAAATACATGTACATTATTTTAATTGGCAACTCTAAAAGTGCCCATAGGAGCAAATGTGGGCAGTTGTTTATTTCTATGCATGCCTAACTCCCTGTACCCCGCTCTCACCCACTGTCTGCTGGGATTGGATCCAGCTTCTCTGCAGCCCTACATGGGTAATCAGTATAGCTAATGGATGGATGGATGGATGGATGGATAAAATATGAAGATGAAAATAATACCACCAAAAATAATAGCTGCACATTTTTCCCTCTGCACTGTGTTGCTGCAGACTTGTGTTAATAGGTGTAACACGGGCTGCATATTTGAAAGGGGCATCACATACAGTAAATAAATAAAATACAGAAAATTGGATTTAATAAAACCATCATATATTACCCACTCGAGCCAAAAGACTTAATATGGTTGCTTATCGGGAAATGTAAACACGGCTTGTTTTTCTGATGAGGACAGGCTATGAGAGGGTTTTAAGAGTATTTCTCCAACCCGTGTGCCTAGTGCTTGGATTGTGTGGCTGTTTTCTTTGCATCTACTAAAGGTGGGTGCGGCGAGGGCTCATCAGGAACATGACTTAGTAGTCCTGGAACATCTGGGCCCTACCAGTGCTCCTGTATGAAACTGTGTTGGAGCTCAGGTCTGGCTCTGAGGCACCCATTTGTTTTTGGTTGACCTTTGGTTTGTGTTGCTGTACCATACACTACAACACTACACCCGTACACTTCTTCGAGTGTACCCACTTACACTGCTTACCTTATCAATAACATACACAGTTATTAGTTAAAGTTCTTCTTTTTAGATAAAACAAATATGATATGTGACATTCCTTCTGAATGAAAGTCTATTGTGTTGGTATATCTTACATTTTTTTTATTAATCTTTAGAGACTTACCTATAGATAGCAGATGTTTTTTTCTCTCTGTGGTCTGCCTGCCTCTACTCATACTGGCTAGGCTTTGATTTTATTCCTCTTTGCTGCCCATGTGACCTTAAACATCTGTAAGTTTTTTTTTTTTTTTTTTTGTTCACTTGTATTACTTGCTTTTTTTTCTTGATTTGAAATTTTGTTCTCTCCTGCTCTTGGAGGTGGGCCTCTTTTAGCTCATCAGAAGATCGATTTGGAGTTGTCGTACAGTGTCCATAGCTGTCATGTTTTACAGTGGAGTGATCCAGAGGGCCAGTCAGATAATGGCCCTTCCCTCTGTGCTTTCTGACCGCAGAGTTGAGAAACATCAATAGCCTCCATTCAGCCATTTTAATGAGAAATATCTCTGTGTGTCCTGTGTCGAGGTGTGGAAATTGTGGGAGGGAAAAAAGAGGGAAACAATTTATTGGTGCATCAAAGACAGTAGTCATAGTAACTCTTTTATACTTGATATAACAAACATGTGTATCTCTCCACCTTTCCATAGTTCTGTAACTCCTCAATATTTCTCGAATTATCTTTTCTTCACCCACTGGTTTGACATTTATATCTCATAAGCTCAAGTTTCTAAGACAGTCACAGTGATTAAACTGCATATTTCATCATGTAAGGACAGCATTATGCAGTACTCTAAAGGGGGTCAATTGAGTCATGTTTCTCAAGTCAGTCAGTTCCTCAAATATGTTTTCATTAATGTTTAAGATGAGTTAACATAATAAATAAATAAATAAATAAATAAAGTAAACATAAATATTTATATATAGTAAAAATAACAATGGGCTAACTGGGGTTATAACCACATCTATGTAGGACCTCTCTCACTTCCTCATTGAGATTCTGGATCAGGCCTTGCACCCCCACAAGCCCTGCTAATTACACAAGGTTGACAGGTGGAAGAGCTCAGAGATATTAAGAAGGTTATTGGTGGGAATCATTGTGGAGACTTGGGCACAGACCCAGGACATGGTTGAGAAATGAGTTGTTTTACACCAGAGGCCGTTGCCAGAACGGTAAGTGTAGTTATTTGTTTATGTTTGTTAGTTTGTAAGCAGCAGTGGCTGACAAGATGTGAGTGGCGGTGCCAATGCAGACTGCTAATGTAAAGACTGGCCTTGAATGATACAGTTAGCATGCCACACATAGCGGTTGTGCTGATGCAAAATTTGCCTCTCTTCAATGACTTACTTTGATATGTCGTGTCCATGATATCTGTACATTTTGCTTTCTTTTTTTTTTCATACAAACACACCAACCCTATATAATCAACTGATGTGTATAAACTTTGTTTACTTATTTATGCCATATATTTAGTGATGCTTTTTTTAAATTACATTAATGAATATTAATTAAATGGGTTTAAAAATAATAATGTTTTTTTTATTTAATAATAAAATTACTAGTTGCTGTAGTATTTCAGTAGTTTTTGACTTATAATGATAATAACAACAACAATGAGATGATGTATATATTTTTGTTTTGCAGTACTTGTTTGCAGGGGGACAGATGGGATGTCAGTCTAAATGGTGTTGTGTTAACTCTTGTTGTGTCAGTTGTGATTATAGAGGACAGCTAAAAGAAAATCGGGGCCCATTTGAAATGGGCCACGATTTTCTTTGTAACCCACAGCCCGAACAGAATGACCAAGAAACCAGGGTTACGAAGTGGTTAATAAATTCAATCCAGTCACTTCACTTTTGTCATCGCTCTGAATTAGCTGAGCCACTCACAGTGGCACACGATGACAGCAACAGCTTAACAAATACAAAAGAGCTTTCTCCCAGAAATCATGTTGCTGTCTGGGTTGGTGCAGAACAGCATGACTTGAACTCATAGCGCCTGAAATAACTTGTGCCATAATGATAGGAATAAATAATAAAAACTGATTAGGTTGTTTATATGAGCCCACAAATCAGACTGTTTCAGTTTTATTGCTGCTACAGCTCAGATCATATATGGTGGTGTCATATCATAAAATGTGACACAACATTGTTCAAACAATAATGCATCTCACAAATAAAACATGAAATGCTTCCTTCACAAAGAAGAAAGTTTGGAAGGACACAGCAACACACCAGACTGCACATAAACAACTGAGCGATAATGGACTCATCTTATGTGAGTAATATTGTATGGCTTTTTCTTTGCAGCAGCCTGCCATCGACTGTACATTGTTTAATAAAGGTAAATGCAGCTGACAGCAATGTGTAATTTCACTACACGCTGGTACAGCACTTCTCGAATCAGATTTATCAACATATGTGTCCTGCTGGCTTCATGAGGCTGCAGGGATTTAATGAACTGAAGCTTTCCACAGACCATAAAGCAGCTGTAGTCAGCAGATACAGTGAGACTCACTCATGTAGAGATAAACACTGTGATTTACAGACAATTTACAGATGTTCCTGCAACAAGGTCAAAGTAAGCTGTTGGCATCAATGCGCAAAACCTCCATCATTACCCCTCGGCATATTGTAATAAGTGGTCAGAGAGCAAACCAACTGGCCAATCACAGGTCTGTTGATTGAGAGAAAGTGTTCTTATTGGCTGTTATGCAAAAGTCCATTAAGATATATAAATGTCAATATCAGTAAAATGTCTCAGAGATGGAGATATACTGCTCCTGGACAGGTAAATAGGTGGAGGGGAGCACTGTAGGAAGACAGCTCTATATATATATATATATATATATATATATATATATATATATATATATATATATATATATATATATATATATATATATATTTAAATAACTTTTTAAATATTTATTTTTATCAGCACATGATGCTGATAAAATCACCAAAAACACACACAAACAGAAGTGATATTATTCTCACTTCTCTGTCAAGTCTGAGGAACATCTTCGTCCTTAATATGCTGGCAACTCACTTTGCACAGCCTCATTTGACTGAACCCTCCCACCTGTTTGCACCTCTCCTCCACCCACCTGTGCACTCTGATTTTTAGAACAGCGAAACACCAATCTGTCTGAGTGCTGCCTGCACTGGCAACTGTGCTGCCACAAAAATAGAGCCATGATATACACACATACATACATATGTATATGTATATATATATATATATGGATGGATATGGATTAGAGTTCAGTGAGAGAAATCCCCATCTGTGGGGCTATTACACAGGCTCTGCAGCACGTCACCTTGACTATAGTACAATAGCTGATGGCCTGTATTTCACCACATTACATAGTGTTGCAACAGAATCCAGCCAAACTCTGAAAAGAATAAATGCTATGTTTTTGGCTTGACTTTGGTGGACTCACAGCATGACAGCTTGGATGTGTGTTTTGTATGTGTAGGTGTGTGTGTAACTGTGTTTCATGAGCTGGAAACTCTTTTTGCATGAGGGGTTCATTTCTCAACACTAACTATAAAAAAACTTTCTACCTGTGATTTAGGTGGTATGAAGATATGTATATTCCCTGTGTGCCTTTGTGTATCTGTGCATTTGCCTCCTGGTTGATATACAGTATAACTGCTCAGGTGTCATAATCATGGCTAATGTGGCACTATTAACATTTGCATGCTAACTTGTAATCATCTTGAGAGCACGCTTGGGTTATTGATCGAATCAGTGTGGTTCCATCTTGAAGTGCTGCCAACTGCACTGACTTGGTGTGTGGGTGAGTGATATTCTCTCTGTGCATTTACTGTATGTAAGTGAATGTGTGTCATCACCTGTTCTATGCAATGCAGCAGTACGTTCTTGAGAGACTGACCTGCACAGGTGTGAGCAAGCTCTGTCATACTGACTTAGACTTCTAAATGCTTGACTGAGTGACCTTTGTATGTGTCTGTCAGTTTGTATATACTACTTATGAGTGAGGCTTTCAACTGTGCATAGCAGCAGCAGCAGGTGAATCAAACCCAGTGGATGTCTAAAATACAACATATAGAGTTCAGAAAATGAACGTTTTGATACTTGAAATTGTTTTCTATGGGACGTTTGCCAGAACAAGAAGATTTGAATGAGGTTTTTACATAAAATCTGATTTATTATCCCTCACCAATCTGTGTAAATCAGCGTACCCTTCGTTCTTTCGTTTTTCCGTTTCAAAACAAAATCAGAAAAATCAAAAAATGGGTCTGTTTTTCCGTTTTGAAACTGACGTCACTGTGATCCCGGGTCACGTTCATTATCAAAATATCACAAAACAAACCTTTAAAAGATATTTATTTTTCATTTTCCCATTTTTATTTCCTAAACAGAAAAACACAGTTTTTTTGATTTTCAGTTTTTGTTTTTCTGTTTTTCCAAAAAACAGACCCATTTTTTTTTTTCTGATTTTGTTTTGAAACGGAAAAAACGAAAGAACGAAGGGTACATGGATTCTTACCCAATCTGGAAATAAACATGTTGACTTGTTGACTGCTGTTCCTTCTCTGTTCACTCTGCTTCAAAGATTAGGTGCTTTTTGGCTTGTGCATGCAACTTTGTCATTTTTTTTTTTCTTCTTCTTCTTCTTCTTTTTTTTTTGTATTTGAAGCTTCACTATGGTTGTTTCCCAGAGGATTCCTGCCGTAATTCCGCTGTTAGTCGCCTTCTGTGAGAGCAGTAAACAATTTGTATGATAGAGATGAAACGCTTAAGTGAAGCAGATGATGGTAAAGTAGCATTAAATCCTACAGAGATGATTTGGTTCAACTGATATGGGAAAAAAAGTATTGAAGCTTTGGTTTGTTTGGTAAATTATCTTTGCTACAGCTACACAGTGGCTTGAGGAGGAGGAGGAGGTGTGTATTTATTCCAACTTGATGCATTGAGGAGATAGGCAGTGGGCAATTCCAGATGTTATCAGGTGCTAAGCATTAGGTAAGTACTGGAAGAGGGTATATATAGAGTTATACCTTCTTTAACAAAGTCTGCCAGCTCTATATGGAGCCAAGGAGGGGTGTGTGAAGGTACACGGTTAACATCAGCTGAAAAAATGTAAGGTGACAGCAGCTCTGACAGGTTTGGCTTCCAACAAGTGTCAGTAATGGAAGGTGTGTGTTTGTTTGATAGCTTTCATGTGTGATCAGTTTTCCACTGCTATGAAATCTGTATCCCATGTGTAAATATGGATTTGCAAACAGCAGTGCCCACTGGGGAAGTGAAGTGAAGGTGAAGTAAAGTGGATCACAAATGTGATTTCAAGTATCAGCTGGGAGGGAAGGGGGTTGCAAACTCCGTGTAATATTTTTGTCATGGCTGAACAATTGTGAGATGCCATCCCCAATCTGAAATTGTGGGGCATCTTCCCAGACATGTGTCCAATGTCTGTTGGATATATAAACGTGAGCTTAACAGGAGGCTTTTGAGGCAGTTTGCTGATGATATCATATCTTATATAAGGTTGTTGTCTTTGTCCCAGGGACTCACCTCATGCTTTCCATTAGGCATGTGGATGTTGATGTACTACATCAGTGCTTTAAAACTCAAACAATCTCCAAGACAGTTGCTTTAGGTCTTTGTTAGAACTGATCTCCCTCCATACTAACATTACTGACACACGTTAAAGGTAGGGATGGAGATTTATTTCTGGAGCATTTTTTACTGAATTGCTTGAAATCCTCTTCACACCCCAACTGCAACCAATTAATTAAATGCTTTTCGCAAAAATGAAAAAAAACGGTCACCTGTGGAACAGACAATCCTGGAAACACACCATCCAATCATTTTGAAAGCCATGTTCAAGTTAATTGGATCGTGAGGTGTCAATCAAACTGCCAACCCTGTCCCTCCCTCCCACCTCTGCACGTACAATTCTTCATGCTATAATCGCATACGTGCTCAGGGTCTTCAATGAGTTACACCGCGGAAAAGACAACGCCAGTAATTCAGTGTACCAGCATTCAGCTTGACACTGAAGTCTGCCCCCTGCCAGACTTCAGTGTCAAGCCGGATGCTGGATGGTTTATTATGATGTTAGGTGTTTTCTTTCATGTGAATGAGCCATTAGAAAAAGCAAGCGGTAAGTTATCAATGCTGTGCGGTGAGGGCGATGCCTTCGCGGAGCGACCCGATGTAATCCCAATGTGAGTGACGCAGCTTTCCGCAATACTGTCACATGCAGTGGGGCTTCACCTTGATGTGAACCCAACGCTGAACAAGTGCTGTGTATTCCTGTGCTCTGGAAATGTGGCTTTGGAGAGAAGTCTGAGGAAAGGGGCTTGGGCTTGTGAATTGTGTATTTTCATAATGTGGCCCACTTGAGCTGTTGTTCCAGGATCTCCAACCATACCTTTTAAAATGCACATCACATTCATGTACACATGGCATGTACGTGCCTGTGCAAAGCAGATTGTCTACAGCAGTTCGATAGCTGCAAGCCAGGGACAGCAAACAGAGTTTAACCCCATCAAAATGCAGAATTTAACAGCACAGCTGCTTGCAAACACTTCATTATCATTCATTATCAGTTGTAACTGATACAACACAACAATTCAAACCAAAACAAATTCAGCAGTATTTCCAAATGTCTTCTCTTAAGGGAATTGAAGATTTAGTAGTAAAATTAATGTGGATATGACCTCAAATGTTTGTATTTTCCTACACCTGCTGTCAAATAAGGGCAATGCTGCAGCCTGGTTACTGCTGAAGGGAGCACGCCCACTTGAAATAAACAATGCTAACCTTTGACTGACCCTACGTGGAGACATTTAGTGAATGAAAGAATACAGACTGACTGAAACAAGACAGTCTAAAAGTAGGAAATTCATTCACAGGAAGCAGGTTACTGGCAGGGTCGCTGACCGGAAAAGACATGGACAAGGGTAGAAATGGCAGGGATTCATTAATGAAACATTAGCGACCTGGCAAAGAGGGAAGGTGAACAATCCTGTGTTTATGGTATCGAGCTAATGACTAAAATAAGTGAGCTATGTCTCAGTCGCAGGTCATGGCTCCTCTAACAGAAGTGTTCTTCAAGTGGCCTGCTGTGAGTCCCAATCTCAAGCCAAGTGATCATTGATGGAAAGAGCTGTAACTCACAGTTCATGCTCCAGAAGAGTAGGAAACTTCCAGCTGAGAATATAAAGGGTTCATTAAGAGCTACACAAAGCAGCTAATTGCAGCGACTGTCTCAAAAGGGATTTCTGCTAAATAACCCCGTCTCAGTCATTTTCAGTTGTTGTCTTATCTGAAATAATATGACACATGAACAGCCAAAGTTTGGTCTAATTAATATGGAACAGAGAAGAGTGGTTGTCCATTAGTTTAATCAGTCAACTTGCAACTTTTTTTTAAATTAGAGGGATATTTTTATTTATCTAACCACTGTAAAACTCAGCCAGACTTAGACCCATCAATCTCGTTCAGCTACTGTACAATACGCATGCTTTTGAAGGACTGCCAGAGTGCACCCTTTTTTATTTTCCTGTTGATTTATTCAGCTACTCTAGTAACAGTGTAACAAGTGTTTGTGGTTTAAGAAGTAGGACAGGCTGTTCCTTCCTTTCTGGTTTGTTCCTATTTTAGAACAAAGTGGGTGGTAAAACAGAGTTGACAGACAGACAGATTATGAAATGTGGGGATGTATTATAGCTATCTGCTACTCAGATACGCCTGGCTGTGCATTCAGTTGGGCAGTTGATACTGAATGTACGACTTGACAGAAAACACTGGCCCACACAAAACTGTGGGCCTACTCCAAAACCTGATAGATTCATTTATTGAGCCTAATTAAAGGTGATTTTACATGTATAGTCTTATTCAAGCTACTACCATTATTAATTATGTGATTATTAATTCACAAAGCTGAAATATATCCATATCATTTTAGCATATATTTTGTCAAAACCTGGTGCTTACGATATCCACAATGCACTTTGGTTGATTCACTAGAGGGTAAAGATTCACTTGTGATCTATAGCTCCAGCTGACACTGACTCAAGTGGCATCAGTACAGCTCATACAGCTCCCTTTAAACCCTGCGTACAACCTCTTCACATATGCAGCTATACAAGCTGTACTCTACGACACCTTTACACAGATTCTGATGTGTAAAATTTCTGACATTCTCCTTTAATTCCCTCTCTTCCATCTTTTGCTGCTTTAAAATGCAACCACACAATCAGTCTCCTGTTCATCTGAAACTGTCTATCCAGCTGGTAGCTTGAAGGGTCAATGTGGTATGAAATAAAATTCACAATTAGCAATTTATAGTCATCTGTGTCTGATAAAGTAAAACCATGACTGGTCTTTTGGATGTATTTTAACACATACTGCTTCTAATGTGTTTAAATCCCCCTCCTGCCATCTGCCATCGAAGGACTCAGTCTCTGAATGTGTGTCTCGATATGTTCGGGTCACTTGGCCTGCTCACACTGTTTGGAGTGTTTGCACAGTCTGCTCCGCCTGAAACACTGCAGCATGTCAGAGCTGTATGGATTACAGAGGGCACCTTGCCAGCTTCACCATCAGGACCGTCAGACTCGCTTTCTGGGTTAATTTCCTCCAACTGTTCCTGTACTTTCACATCCAGCAATCAACACTGGCACAGTATGTCTGACAGTACACCCCCACCCCTGACAATAACATGAAGGTGTTTCTTGTAATCTTTATCACATCTATCTCAATGACTGGCAGCAGAGCAGGTTTGGCACAATAAAATAGTGTTCCCTAGCACACAAAGTGTATTTCCTATAATTGTGCCTCAGATATGATACCACAGTGTTCTGCACTGGCAAAGCAGGTAACAACATCTAAGCAGCTTGATGCTGGTTCCAAAGGATGATGACAGGTTAGCATGCTGGCCCCAGTCTCTAGTTCCCTACAGAAGTGCTGACCTATCTCTTGAAATGCTTGGTAAGTAAGGAACATGTTGTGATCTCAATTGATTTGACTTTTCTTGTTGATGCTTGTGTCGTAAAACTTATGCAAGTTACTCAGGTGTGTTATATTATGAGGCCTGCCTGAGTTGATGGCAAAAAGTGGCAGATGACAATCTTTATGAAGACACATACTGCAATAGCACAGCGCAAGACACATTTCCACGTTTTATAGTCGATGATATACAGACTACATGGTGAAAGGGTTGTTTGGTAGCGTTTGTATCTTTCAGCTGTGGCAGCAAAACTGAGACATATTCCTCTGAGAGACTGCAGCTAGTAGCAATGACAATTTTCAACAAGGCAATGCACAAAGCTGTTGCACCACAGGACGGTGACCCTGTGTTTTTATAAACAACTCGCAGCATGGTCTAAAAGCATTAGCGCACTGGCTCGCTCATCCTGCTTATTATGTTTGTAGCATTAGCATGTAGAAACATCCAGCTTGTGCCTCTGCCAGACACCGGATGTATGTCACATGTGTTACCTTAATGCAAAAGAGCTTCACCAACTCTACATAGAGGATTTAGTCACACATGACTATGAAAAAGTCCCTGTACATCTGTTATAACTTTTTGTTATATACAAAACCCCCTTAAAAACCTAAATTGCACTTTTAACATCACATGGACACCTGCCCACAACGTGGACACAAAACAGTTAAAAAATACAGGCAGAGCTATATTCCTCTTCTATGTCTTTGTGCTAATTTAGTTAGTTGTTTGCTCAATGCTGCTTCATATTTACCTATACTCTTATTAAACTATGGGTAGAGAGCAATCTACTGTTTTTCAAAGTTATTCCTTTAAAAGTCTCCATTTCCCTTGTTCTATAGAGTCTCTATTGGCTGTATAATACATGCTTTTACAGTGGTGTGAGATCATATTATTAAGTGTAGTCGTTTATGATATACAATATACATGTTCTACAGCTTTACTGAAAGCCTTTAAGTTTGTTTTTCTTTTTTCTGTTGTATTACATTTGTAACCCATGTCCTTCATCCAATATCAGCTACACATTTTATTCTCGGTTCCTCTTCTACTACTTGTTAAAAGTGAATCCTCTTTATCTCCTCCAAAGCTAAAGTACAACTAAATTGTCTTGCCTGACCGCAGCTTTATAGGATTTCTGAGCAGACTTATTGAAATCCTTGGGACTCATACAGCTGCCTGTGCCACAGGGTGTTGGCATGCCACTGCAGTGAAGCTGTATGTGTGTTGAGTGTGTTCTGTCCAATGGGTACACACACTCTTTGGTAATGTAGTGTGTTCTCAGGTTTAATGTCTTTCTGTCTGTCTGCTGTAGGGCTAATGGCCTCAAATTGTCAGGAGCAATAATTACCGTAAGGGCTGAAGAGAGAGATAGGGAGATGGAAAAAGTGGTGAAATGGGATGTAAAAAGGTGCAATCACAACCTGGTTTGATCGATAGAGTGGTGGATGCAGGGAGGGAGGAGTAATTCCCAATAACAAAAGAGAGCTGATGTCATGGCGCTCATACGAATTGCATAGAGAATGGGTAGAACCAGAAGATCAAGATATAAATTGAGGGAGATGGAGCTGGAACAGTGACATTAAATTATGGCACTGAAAACAAAACCCACCTAAAAAAAAGGAAACAATACCATTTGAGATGGTAATTTTTTTAAAAACTATAAATTAGCGCATTAGACAGTAGCAACGAGCATGCAGAGAGTGATGCTGAGCACGTAGACAGTGGAAGCGAGCGCGCCGGGAGTGATGGCGAGTGCGTAGACAGTGGCAGCGAGTGCGCCAGGAGTGAAGGCAAGCATGTAGACTGTGGCAGAGAGCGTGCAGACAGTGGTCTTTATGCGCGCTGATCATGGTTATTAAGCGTGCAGATTTTGGCACTGAATTGACACCATAGAAATAAAGCAACTTCACAACACTGATGTATAGACTAGTAATTTAGACATTAACTCAAAATTAAAGGTCCAGTGTGTAAAATGGGGGGGGGGGGCGTGATGTCTAGCATTCAGATACTAGAATGCAGTACTCACTTGCTCGCTCACGCTCACCCCTCATGTTGGCAAAGTGACCGTGGCCTCGGTGGCCATTATTGATCTCTCTCCACCTTTTGAGCCCTCCCTCCCTCCCTCTCTCACCATCACAGCTCAATACCACCTGTTTAAATTTTAGTGAGGCTTCAAACTATGCATAACCGAGAAATGGCAGGTGGGTGCCGTCACAGTTGGCTAGCTGCTCGGTTTCTAGCTGCCATGGGTCACCTCTGCTAATTCGAGTCAATGCACCTGACCTGACTTGTCTGTGGTATTGGTGCCTTTTGGAGGACTTTCCATGCAAATATCAGACAGATGATGTGGATAGCTGTGCAGTTAATTGACCAAGAGAACATGGGAAACCTTACAGGCCTATAATGTATATCCTCATTACACATAACCTTTTGTCTAAATAAATAAAAGGGTGAATGGGTGGTAAATGGATGTATAAAAAGTAACCACATACTGAAAAGGGAAAGTAAGCTATAGAGACTGTAAACATGTTTATTTCTGCTGTGAAGTAAGGCAATTTAACATTAGAGTCTATGGGAATTGACTCACTTTTGGGGCTAGCCTCAAGTGGCTTTACAAGGAACCATAGTTTCTGGCATTTCCGTGTTGGTTCCCTTCACTCATCATTTTTCCATCTGACAGGAAATGAGACTGAACTAAAGCTCAGTGAGAAAGGTGAGGAGCTGAGGTAAATCACAGAGAGCAAAGGATAATAACAACGGTGAAGAAGAGACAGATGACTAACATCTTGAATCGAATCAAGCTAAACAGACACTTACTGAATAATAGTGGACAGGAACAGGGGAGGAGGACAGCAGTAGAGGTGAACTGAGAATAAGCAGAAAAGAAGGTAAAACACATTCTCTATATTCAGCTTTCAATTCAGTTCCTCCATTAGATATGTCTGAGGTAACTTGTGGCTGCTTGTTATGTTGGTAATGTAATGTTGCACTCAATGACAGCCAACAGTCGGCACTGAAGTAATCAGGTGTTTAAATCCTATAAGCGAGTTTAAATGTGCACCCATTACATCTGTATGGAGCTTAATGCTGTGAATAATTACCTGTGCAATGTGCTTGTATCTCTAACAGCTCTTGGGAGATGAATATAGTGCTTTAATCAGCAATCAACAGGAACATTTTGTATAATGCTACAGTTTAAGGGTAGATTAATTTTTCTAAAAAATAAGCCAAGGTGTGATCATTTAAAGGTACCCATCAGCCTGCAAAGGTATTCAGTAAGAAGAGCAAATGAGACAAAACAGATATAGATAGATAGATAGATGTGTAATGTCAGATGTTAGTTAGTATTTGCATTGTTTACTACCTTATTTCTGCTAGGTATTTTTTTTTCTTTTATCTCAGTTGTATCTGCAGTTTTTAAGTCTCCATAAAGCCCCCGCAACTTCCAGCAAGAAATGATTAAGGTGTCCAGGGAAATCAGTATTTTCTGTTGCCTCGAGCCATCCAAATCTGACATCTTAACCAGGAGGTGTTTTGGATCAATCCACATTCCACAGATGGCAGATTGGACAGTCTGTGGCCGAAGAGGTCAAGTACTTTACCAGCTTTGTGAGCTTCTGGACTGCAGACAAGTCAAATGAGTGTATCAGGGGTAGGAAATCCGAACTGCTCGGACTGTCTGACTAGATGTTGATATCACCTAGGATGAGCAGCAGACAGTCATGATCAGGATCATAGGACGACAATGTGTCTAGCTCACCACAAAATCCCCTAGTTGTCCTGGTGGGCATTACATGACAACCATAGAGACTCTCACCAGAGCGGTCACTGTAACAGCATGATACTTGAACGAGGAGTATTAGTTTGAATGCAACAGTTTAGTGAAAGTATATGTATTTGTTGGAGACCAGTGCCACCGGGGGCTGAGGCACATAGCTACAGTGTTAGCAAAGAGTTATGGGTGCTCAGGGTGTGTGAGACATTTCACCTTGCCTGTGGCCTTGCTCGGTGGACTCACGCAGGTAGATGCGCTGGTCTTCACACGAGGAGGGCTGCACACGTGGGCCGACGCTTTAGTGACAGCCTGCTACAGAAATAGCACAAGCTTAATAGAAAACAGCTGTTCATGCATAAGGTGTGATTACATGCTCCTGGGTGTGCCCTCTGATTTAGCAGCACAATAGGACTGGTTTCTGGGCACACTCACACCCTCACAGCAAACTCACAGAACCAGCCAAGCACATCCAGAAATAATGCAATAAACTGTATTTTTAAGCATTTAATAGCAAAGGCACATATGTGAATTGAAGTATAAGACATAGCGCTTATGTTACAAATGCAGCCCCCACACTTGTCTGGAGGATATGGGAGTGCAGAGTAAGTATCCCACACCTACGGTCATTTTACAGAGCAGTCCGAGCAATGCATAAGAGATGAAAATAGAAGAAATGCAACAGACGGACTTAGAAGAATATTGAGGTGGAGAATCTCAGATAGTTTGCTCATAACCTTCAGCCAGAAGTATCAACACAACAACAAAGGCTTCACTGTTGGGTTGAGCCAGATGGAATGGAAGTAGGTGAACAGGTGTTGTTCTCTTTCATAACTCTCTTGGGTGCTTTAAGTGTTTGCATGTCATTGTGCTTCACTCATTATGCACACGTTTTGTGTTTTCCTTTGCTATAAATCTTGTCATATTTGCTTTTATTGTGCTCCTTTATCACTTTGTTACCCTGGCTTTGAAAAGTGCAATACAACAATATATTTGCTTCACTTACTCTTTCAGCAGCTGGAGTTTTCTCAGTGATAACCCCTGCCTACATTCAAAGATGGACTGTAGCGTCCACTAACTCCTGGTTGCTGGCCTTAGAGCCCTTGTTGTTGTGTGTTTCAGTTGTTCATTCTTGCACATCCTTCTCTTAATCATGTATGAGCTTTGAGATCTTCACTAGGTTAAGGTGCATCATTTTTGGTAAGTGCTGAATCCTGATGTTCTGACAATACAGCCACTGGGGACACCTCTTGGATCTCCACTGATCCAGTGTCCAAGACTTGTACTCTGTGATGACCACCAAGCCATTTCTATGGCAAGAGAGCAATTACAGAAAAACACTTTGGAAAAATACAGTTGTACACTGAAAGTTACTATGTGGAATTTTTTACCTGAAGTAGAGGCTGTTGGTCCCCAATTGTCCCCATTGTCAATGTGCTTGTAAGACACCAGAAAACTTGCAGCACTTTCAGGGTCAGTATGTCGGTGAAAGCTTAACGCTCATTTTATGCCGCCTTATTTTCTGTTAGGCAGATGTTTTGTTTTACTGCTAGCATAAACCACATTACGAAGGTCATAAAATCAGAAAAATAAAATCTAATATATCAAACCTGGATGCTAATGAAAATGTGTGTACCAGCATTAAATATTACAGTAAATTATTTAGAACTCCTGTTAATTTTATTTGACATGAAGTCGAGGCAACTTATCATTGATATGTAATCAGTGAAACGAAGGTTGTGTAGATATAAGTGTAAAAAGTGGTTATATGATGCACTTTTCCCCTCCAAGTTTGTGATATACTATGTGTAAGTCACCTAGAACATTTTCAGTTGCATTTTCAAAGCCATCACATTCAAATCTATTTATTCATATTATGCTGCTTCAGTCCTCCCAGAGATGCACATGTCTTCCACTTTCAACAGCCTTTGAAGCCCAACCTGGCTGAGACACTGACTACACCTCACCACAACAGTGTCCAAGGTACTCAAGTGCTGCCTTCAGTGTTATGCTTGGGTGGTAGAATGTTAATGTGGTGTATCTGGTCCAGCGAAGCACTTCAGAGGCATCTGTACATGAGGCTTCTCGATGGGGTGCAGAATGCAGATGTTATAACCTGAGCTGTTATAAGATACTAAGTAGTGCTCAGTTTGCCTGGTTCTTCATATCTTCAAGCCTGTACAGCTCATGTCACGTGTTGCACTTCACATCCCACTGTGGTGGATTGAGACATCACGTGTGCGGCTGTGAGTGCAGATCGCTCTTGGATGGAGCCAGAGTGCATGACTGCGGTTCACTCTGTTGACCTCTGGTGGGTCAGGGAAGCTTTAGAGATGTGTGATCTGAATTCATTATGGCTGTGAAGATAGAGCCTTGAATATCCTGGACTCACTGAGTAAAACCAATATGCAATGGTATAATAGTCATGGTATGTGGCCACATTACAGGCAGCACAGATAGCCAAGAGACAGACAGGGGGATGCTGTGGAGAGTTAGGGTTAGGGTTATCTTTCATCCCTCCATGTCTGCTGTATGCTTTTAGGTCACTTTCCTCCGTGTTCCTGGCTGGCACACATCAACAGAAAAGTGTCTTGTTAACATAAAACTAGGTTGTATACCCATTAACTCAGGAGTGTTGCTCTCCCTGTAAGAGTTTATCATACACACTGTACTGTACTAAGATACAGCCCGTACTAACCTACCTATAAATGCTGGGTCAGAAGCCTGTGACACAAATGCCTTTTGAGTGTGTCCATGTTTTTATTGCTGTTATAAAGGTGGAAAAAATAATTTGGGAGGTTCCCACGTTCTACCATCAACATGTGTAAATACACACATCCACCCAACATACAAATGTAAGTGTTACCCCTTGAATACAAATAGCATTAGTGTAAAAAATAAAATCAAAATCAGATTACCATTACAGCACAGAAAAATGTGCTTAACCAAGTGTGTGCAATGGTACAAACACTCCAGATATATGAGTGTTTGCATTCTACCACCAGCATATACAGTACCATAGGTTTAGAATATGTATTCACCTAGATGGTTGCAAATAGGATGTAACATTCATATTTGCCACCTAATGAATAGAGCACTTGTACAGTTATCCTCAATATCAAAGGGAATATTGTTGTGCATTTAAACGTAGCCAAGGGTATGAAAAGGACTTTTTTCCTTCTTTCACTGCTCCCTCTTCTATTTGCCCTCTCCCTCCATCTCTCTCTTTTCTCTTAATGTGAAGCATCGATCACAATGAGGCCTCTGCCTTCTTTTACACACACATACACACGCGCTTAAAATAGCTCTCTGGTGGTACAGTACAGCCTGAACGGTATACATGTGTAACCCTTTCATTTCCTCTGTGTAATGTTTGTCTCCCATTTGTCAGCTGTGCATTGTGTGTTATGAACAATGAACTACAGAGCAAACTCATTTACAGTGGTGATTCACTCCTGGTGTCAGTCTCACACACACATGCAGACGGACAAACATGCTCAGTCTCAGCAGAGGCCATCAATAACAGAAGTGTGTTTGATTGGGTATATAGTGATAAATTAGATGACTTTGTCCACTGTTTGTTCTGTAGGCAACAATAACATATAACATGACTCACACAGAGAGATAGAGTGTGTGTGTGTGTGTGTGTGTGTGCTAACCTGGTCAAATCTACCATTTTAACAGCAATGTTTTCAAATGAGCAGTTTGACATCTTGGGGAAAAAAACACCTACACATCTGCCAAGAGTCAGATGAGGAAGACTGATGCCACACTCACTTCTGTCAGTCAATATCTAACTACAGCCACTAGTGAGTTAGCTAATCTTAGCATAAAGACTGAATAGGGCTGTAAACAATAGGCTACATGAGACTACATTGACGTATTCAAAAAGTAACTTATTCAACTTAGGTTTCTCAAAATTCTAACTACCAATGGGGTGGTGTGAGCATATGGGATATACTGATAATTTCAGAAGGGCATGGTTGAGTGAAGATATGGTGTCTGATGGTACAGTTAATTGAGCGCAGAAAGGGGGTGGAACACAAAACACAGGACACAATCCACGACATATGCAGCCATGATTTAGAAAATACTTATACTACGAAACCATCGTGCCTCTGAGTTGATATTCCTGTGTTTATGACACAAACGGGAGTTTCAGGCTACCTGTAAACACACTGAATGCGTCAATGTGAGTCTTGCATGAGACTGCACGAGACTTTGTCTGCTCCGTTTACAAACTTATCAGCTTCCTTGAAGTCGGTGTATGTTTGAGTAGCCATCTGACGCTGTCTGTGGAAAAAAAAATGCGGTTTTGAGGAATGTCAAAAGCCTCAACAGCAGAAACGCTATTGGTTCCCATTCATCAGTTCCATGGTGATGCGGGGACAGACACAACTACCACAAAACAGGAGCAATTACAAAAAAAATCTTCAGATTCATTCTTTTAGACCTAACATGTTAGGATACTATAGCCCTGGTTGAAATTGCCCAGAGTTGTCCTTTAAGGTGGGGCTCCTCAAACTAAATCCTAACTACAAAAAAAAAAAAAAACAGAATTTGTATTGAATACTCTGTCTTATGGGAAGACCAAGACAAGGAAGTGACACTTTTGGACATTAGATTGCAAAATACTATGCAATTCTATCTATCTTACAATAAAAAAACTAACATATCATGGAAAAGTCTAGTATCCCTGCAATTTATTGGGGAAAAACAGTAATTAGTGGAAAATAATGAACCCCTGGGTCACTGTGCAAAATAACTATTATTAGCAAAGACAAAGGTTTATCAAAGTAGCAAAACACACATCAGAGTGATGTGTATATACTGGACCAAACTCCTTCGCAAAGCTTATCTAAATGCATGTCGTGTGTAACTAATTGCTGTGTTGCAAGCCAGCTGCTGCATTTCACACACCACCCACCCAGGAGTACTTGGACCCCATGGTCTGCTAGTTGCAATAATGACAATTTGTGAAACTACAGCTTGTCATTTTTCATTTTGGACTTGTAATTTGCCTATTGTTCCACTACTCTTTTAGATTTTGTATATTTCTGGACCCCATTTTCACTCCTCATGCTAACCCTTGGTGGCTAGCTGCAGTCCTATGAATATAGGCTCAAAATTTCCCAAAATGTCATACTGTTCCTTTATGTGAAATGACCAGTGTTTGCATACTGTGTGTATCTAGAGCTCTTAGCCACGACAAAGCAAGGTAGCCAACAGTCACTTCATGATACTGCTTAAATTCACTGATGGAAATGTAGATTTCTAGTGTCAGTGCTGTGGTGAGTGTCTGAGAGTGTGATGTTTAAGGTAAAAATAAGCCCCAAACACAATAATCTTGCTCACTGGGAGGAGAGAGAGAGAGAGAGAGAAGTGACCTCTCTAGTCCTCTTATATGACAACCTCAGACAGCGACCTCCACACTCACCCTGCTGCTATTGAACTTTGCTGCTATGACACCTCATATAACAAATTTGTAACTACACAGTGCTGCATAGTTTTTTAATTGTGGGATCATGTTATATAGCTAGTTTTAATCAAAACATGTAAACTCAATTATAACATCATCTTCTATATTGTATTGAGTTGAATTGAGGAGAGGATTAAAAGCATACTTTGGGTTGCTTGACGTGTGTTTGTATGAGGTGGTCATGCATATTCTATGATGTGTCACCTGCACGGATTCAGATCAGTGCACTGCCAGTTATAAGAAGCAGCAGGAAGCACCAGCACTCTAGCAGAGTGATGTGTTGCTGTGCACAGTGTCAGCAGGAAAACCCCACAACTACGCACAAGTGTACCCACAGAGCTCACTGTAGCACGCAGCTTTCTGATCTCAGCAGCTGACCTGTGGCTGCGGCGTGATACAGTGTGCATTTCACTGGATATTGGATTGTTTCAGTGGGTGTTTTTTAAAAGTGTCTCAAACAGGCTTCCTCTGTTAGTCCTGTGCATAGCAACACATTGCTGTGCCAGCGAACCAAGTTTCCTGCGACCCTTCATCCCAATCTACTGCAGGTAATTTAAGGTGGAGCTCTGGTCCTCTTGACACAGGTAAACAGGAAAAATAAGAAACATAGCACACAAGAAACCTTAAGAAAAGCGAGAGGGGTCATGACATGTTTGTTTTCATTCAGACATGTGAGCAAGTTTGCACATGTCAGTTATTATAATCTGAAACCAATTCAGAAATGAGCCCCCAGGGAATAATCTGCTCTGAAGAACATGCATGCACATTAGATATGGTAATAAGAGAGAGGGAGAGATACACAATACAATAAGAAGCCAGTGGGAACTTATTTCTAAATCATACAAGACATGTTTTGCATGTTCAGGAGCTGTGATTCGTACTGAGCCACATGCTCAGCTGCTTTTTAGTTGCTTTTCACTCTTTATTTTGGAATAAACAACTCCACAGTAGCACCCACAGCACACACCTCATCACCGCTCAGCTTCACTGTGAGTGTTTGGGGTTACAAATGGTAATATCATGATGAGGATATTACATATCCTTTTCTGCAATGGAGGAGGAAAATAGTAATTATTGTAAATTATACATCATCAGCCTGGCAGGATAATCGTCACTGCGCTTGTGTCGGCAGTATCATATTAATATTTTAACCTCCAGGCAGACACCTTGACGTTAGAGCAGCTTGAAAGTCAGATTTTGATGGATCAAATCAAGGCTGGGGGAAATAAATAAGTGCTTAAGTGTACTTTCCTGCAAGGAAAATGCTTTGATTCTTCTTTGTGCTAATATTTACTGTCATTACTTTAAAAAAATGGTTTGTTGGATCTTTTTCAACAACAGTTCTTTCACTTTCAACACCCAAACTTCTACAAAGCAGTCCAGGGGTCTGAAGACTCAAACAGGTTAAAAATACATGAACAACGACTGGCAGCTGTGAGCTGTGAAGTTGTTGTGGAGGTTATTCCCATTCGTTGTGCTTTAGTTTTGTCAAGTGAAGAGGCGCTTTAAAGTTGCTCCCCTTGAAGAAAACTTGTTTTAAAGCGTTTCCAGCTTTAAAAAAGATAACAGGAACTGGGGATTATGTTGGAAAAGAGAGGATAATATCTGTGGTGAAACAGTGTGGTGGGTTTTCATTGGTGATTTTCTTGAGTCAAAATGTTGAGGGTTTGACAGCGGAGTGAGCATTCAAAAACAAAGAGGAAACAAGCGACGAGAAAATAGTTTTCTCTGGACCTTGACCACTGCATCTTGGAACCTTTACTCTTTTTAGAAAACACATTTATACCTATGTCTGTTTTCTCTTTCCGTTTCCCAGGGAAACCTTAATAGACTGACCCGATTCTATCAAAACAAAGCCTTTTTTAAAAATCCCTCCACCGTGGCTAACAACCCCCACTCATATGTATGTAATGACAAGTACATTGACATAAAAAAGATTTGCTTATCAATGCATTAATTACTCTGGCTAATGACCTTATTAGCATAACTGTTTATGTTGAATATATCACGGTAATTATGGCAGGACATTAAGCAGCTCAAGTGCTTGTTCATTCATGGCCTTACATTTCAGCACATTAATGTTCACCTTTTATTAAATCCACCTGCAGTAGCTGTGTGCTTTCCAAATTAAAGATGCAGTCATTTCCGTAAGGACATGATTGGATGACTCTTTTCCCATATGCAGAATGGTTTCCTTTTTTTTTTCTTTTTTTTTTTTTTCTTTACCAAAAATGAACATTTTGCAAAAATTTCTCATAGTTTCACAGTTTGAAGCTTTTTCTAGGCTATAGGGATAAAATATGAGTGGGCTTCGACAAAGAAACAATTACAGAGTCATGGATGCCTTCAAGGACAGGCTGTTTTGAAGTTCACACCATTCAAAACGTACATGACTTTACCCTTACGCTTGGTGCTACAATCATCTACAGCGCTTAACATAAGCAGTATACTGTATAATATGTGCATCAATGATCTTTTGTACCTGCAGTTAGGGTGGAGTCAGGCGGCGTCTATTCACCTTGCACACTTGTCCGCTCAGCAGATTTATCTTTCCAAATTTGTTCTTCATTTTTACTAACTCTGGATATATCTGGCTTTTTAGCTGCTAAATGCTCCCTGTCCCCTCTGCACTAACTGTGTGTGTCTGCTTTCTGGTGTTGGACAGGTAGTTCACAATGGATTCATTGAGTTGTTTTTTGCTGAAAACAGCAGACTGTCGCAGCTTAGAAAAATAAACACAATGAGAGCAGCAACAATGACCCATAAAGCTGTGGACTGTGAAACCGAAATGAGCTTTAAACACACTTTAATTCTTCATTGGACTGAGGGGAACTACAGAATCAGGTAATTACTGGTTAGTATGTCACTAAAAGCGACCTGGTTTATTATCACTGTGAAAATATTGGCTATTGGTGGTTTGAGAACAGCTTTTACAGTGTATTATAATGTTATGTTTTTAATAGTTTTATAAAACGAACATGTTCTTGAGAGCTTCCTCTTTGAGAGGGGACTTCAGTACAAGAGTGGAACCCCTGCATAGGTTAAAGTCTTGTTGAGTCACCATCAACCAGTTGATCGCACCCTTGACTTTATTTGGCCTGAGAGGCTGCAGCTGTAAGCATTAATTATGTGTGACATTGATTATAAGGGAAAAAGTTGAAAGTGTAAAGTTAAAAGTAAAGGTAGCACTGGGTTGAGAGATGATTTATTGGCCGCATTAAATCATTCACCTTGTAAGGAAGATGCCTGACCTTTTCATTTTTTCACTGTCAGTGTCAACATTAAAATTATAATCAATCAATAATCAACTGTATGCCTTAAACAGTAAGTCTCGGCAGAATAAGCAACACAATACATTCTCACAGTGAACAACAATATCTTATACTCAACTCTGTACAATAAACATCTTAGTGTTTTGTGTAACAGTCAGTCAATATGTGCAGAATAACCAGAACAAGCATTACTCAAATGGTGAAAGTGAGAACAATAACAATCTTGCACCATTTTCTTTATTTACTACACAGAACATTAGGATGTTTGCTGTACAGAGTTGATTAAGAGCCTTAGTCAGAAGATAGTGCTTATAGCTCTGTACTGTGAACATAGTGTTAAACAGCGGAGACAGTGGAAAGGAGTAAGAGATGGAGGAACAGAGAGTGGAAGAAAAAACATGCAACACTGGATGGAGAGTGAAAGACGTGAGCAGAGAGAGCGATAGACAGAAGTTGTCAGCCTGCCATGGTTTGTTCATGACTTTCTTCAGAATCAACTGGCTGATGGAAACATACAGCACTCTCACATGTGTACTTCCATTTCAGTAGTGGACCCCCATTGTATGACACACACACACCCATGCACACACTGCTGGCAGCAGCAGAGCCACACTAATTGATGTGACATTTGCCCCCCCCCCCCCCCACCACCATCACCACCACACACACACACACACACATATGTGCACACACTGTCAGTTAGTGCAGTTTAATTGGTAGTGAATGTGTGCTGAGTGACAGGTGATCTTTCCTTATGACAGAGCTGGTTAACTGAGGGATGAATCTACTCCCTGATTGTTTAAGCTGGAGAACTGTGCCATCAATCAATCGGTCAGACAGGTGACTTTATTCACATAGGGCCAGCTGTTTAAGGGGCATTCTTCTGTGATTACTTTTAATTTGTTACCTACTAGGTTTGAATTATGCCTGTGGACCTGCCTCTTTTGGCAGACCTGCAGTGGGCGAAGTATTGATGGATCTGTGGGCGATGGAGGCTGTTTGCCTCGGTTAGTTAAACGTTATTCCTCTGAATAGGAACCTTATAGTTAAAAGCCTAGCTTTGAATTTATTTTAAACTTAAAATTTAAGGTTTACATTTACTTCACTAACTCTACAGGGAAATGTCCACTGTGATTAAATGGACAGGGATCAATATCAGTCAGTGTGAGGGGTTCATTCATACCTTGTGCACAGCACAGAAATATGCAGTGCAGTTAGATTACAAATTGTGTCAGTTTAAAGCTTTACCATGAGATGCAGTTGGATCTTTAGGTCTGACACCATTTTCTGTTCACTTGAATTTGAAAAATGTTCAAGATAATCCCAGTATTTCTATATTTGGATCCCCACAAGCTGCCAGTAATGCAGCAGCTAACCATCCTGGGGTCCACATACAACGAAATATACAGAAAGCACTACGAATGTCATGTCAAACAAATGCAACATGCAAAATCTATAGAAAATTACAAGAGGATATATGCATATAAAAGAATATAACTATGTATGTACATGTTCTCATAAAAGTTCCAAGCAAGGTGTCATACAATGAGTCATAGTTATTCAGTTAGGTTCTAATGTTGGGGTTATTGTTACTTACTGGGTGTTTCAACTTGAATGGAGAGTTGGTAAGTTATTCCATATTGTAATGGCTTAATACATCACAGATCCCCACACCAAATCAGCCCTGGGTTGTTTATTTTCACAACTAGATAACCTCTAGCAGCCCGCTGGATACTGTGACCATGTTGGTCTCTCACATAATTTATTTGTGAGTATAGAAGTTGGTTGTTTACAGATATTCTTGAATTCATCAGGCTGCATGCCAACTTCTCATCTACTCTGAGCCATGAGAGACTGGCATCACACCCTCACTAACACTCACCTCACAGCCAATGGTAAAGCTATAGGGAGGGAGTTAGATGTCTGTAATTGATAATCAGTTGTGTGCACAAGCCGCAAAGTGCCTGTTTATAGAGACTAGATTCACTGTTGGTTTGGACTTGAGGCCTCAGTGCAGTTCACACCTGGTACAATGACAGTACATGAATGTAAAGTAATGAAAGAGACAGCTTCACTGTGTACTGATTTAAAGATAAAATAACAGACTGCGCTGTGTCTCTCTGCTGCTCCAAGACTGGTCTGAATGGTCAGAGTGAAAACATTACACTCCACTCACATAACACACCTGCTACTCTGAGAGAGAACAGGGACAATAATTACACACTGTAAAAGTCCCAGAACACAAACAAAGGGCCAAAATAACTCACAGGGCTGCACTGGTGAAGATATCACATGACAGGCGCACACACACACACACACACACACAGGCACTAAAATGGTGAATTTATATTGGGTTGGCAAACACAGACATGTCATTACCCACAGTGGCAGTAGAAACCTCCTAGAAGTTAGAACAGAACTGTCCATGGCAGCTTGAAATAAGTTAGAATTATATTTAAAATCTAAATCCATACGTTGATTGCTATAAATGATTGCTTTGCCCCATTCACCTAAAATATTTACTGCCCTTCGGAGAGAATAAGTCTCAGACATACAGTAGTGCTCTTCATAAACTGTAATTTTTTACTTTGCAAAGTTAATTTTGTGATTATATTCACCTCTCTGGAGATACATGTGGCAGTAATGGAGGATGAATATATATATATATATATATAGTATATAATTTATGCACAGTGGTTGTTCAGTCCTAACATAGCACTCAGTTTGGCACGGATGGACTCCTCAGTGTGACAGTGAACTGTATTTGTTTGGTGCATGTGATCACAACTTCTGTTTCGAAACCCTGTTTTGAAAAGTAACATCTACCTCTGCTTCATACAAATACATGAGTTTAGATTCATGCTGGAGATCACAGTCAGAGCCGGGGCTTGAAAACATGCAGCGGCGTATGTGGAGTGTGGACGTCCCTCTAAGCTTAACATATCTCAGTGGAGTCTTTCCAGCCTACACACCACACTGTCTGTCTGTCCTGTGGCTCATTAAATCCCACTCTTGTCTGAGCTGTTTTTGGCAACACTGCACTGCTTCACTACCTTTAAAAAAAATCTTCAAATTGTGGAAGAGGTGTCTCACGTGTCCTTGCCTACTGTGCCATCTGGATGGCCTGTACTTATCTGATAAAACAGGAGGTAACTGTAGCAAAATGACTGGTTTCTCTCATCTCCCACAGTCACCTTCAGGCAATCAGTGCTGCGTGTGTGTGTGTGTGTCCAGGGCAGGACACTAATAAGCGCTGCTTTGTCTCTGTATGTCCTTGTCCTAGTTTAGCAGACAAAGAGAGAGGGAGACAGAGTAAGATCCTGGAAGCATCATTATGACCTGCCACTGTACTCTGGGAACAAGATGTCTCTGAAGTAATGTGACACACACATGAAGAGAATATCACACAGATACTTCTATGAAAGCAGTTTCATACCAGGTAGCACCTGCAGCATAACCTTTACTTTCTCATCAGAATGTGAATGTTATCTGTGGTAATTAACAGTAATGGTACAATAGGTCACCTATAGCACGTCACACTCAGTCTTTGAGGCCATTAGTCAACTAAAGGATGAAGCCCTGTTACTCTTGCTAGTTGCCACCGAAGTTACTAGTTGCTTAAACTAATTATTGTTATTCATATTGATATACAATATACTGCAGCAGGACTGCACCTCACCTCTCCCCATGTTGTTAACCAAGTCGAGAAAGACACAGTGAGGTGAGGTTTGATGATTGATCACTGTATCAGAATAAACTGGCAAATAACCATCTGACAGGAGCAATCACACAGAGCAAGGACATTTAGTGCAGGGGGAAGAATAAAATGAACCACCTTATTTTTGTTACCTTCTAATAACCTAGAACAAGATCATAGAACATGCTAACTATTAAAGGCTCCTCTTGAGTGGTACCAGCATATAACAGAAAATTCAACAGAAAACCACTGTTCAAAAAATGGACCTGTGAATTTGCTGTAAATGAGTTTGTCTGTTGTCACTTAGAGTATTTTTAAATGAATTGCAGAGAGAGAGAGAGAGAGACAGAGAGAGAGACAGACAGAGACACAGAGAGAGAGAAAGAGAGGTTTTGTTGCTGCACGCAATGGCTTTTATGGAGCGTGTCACAGCTGAAGAAGCAGCCAGTTCTGACAAACAGATACATACTCAGCTCACACATATGTCCACCCACATATACTGTAACATCACACAAAAATAACTTAGTAGAATTAAACTCTCTCTCTTTCTCTCTCTCCATCTATAAGACAGGGCCCCTGTTCCCTGTGCCATGATGAATATATCATTGGTCCATTTTCGCTGAACAACATGGCATTTCCCACACGCTATGTGGTTCTGCCCTATCACTTTCACTTAGAGGAACATGAGGTTAGAGCAGGACTGGTAGAGAATTAAAATTCCATGCGTGAGATAGAGAAGAGGAGGAGGGGGGAGCGATCAGGGAGAGAGGAGAGGGTGGGTGGCAAAAAAAAAAAAGACTAGGAGAGAGAGAAGGGAAGCGCTATTTGTATCTGCCTGATCAGGTTCACTTAACTTTAACACAAGCTGTAGTGAGTTAGGATTGGAAAGAAATAAAGAAGAACATAGATACATACATACATACATACATACACAGATCACTCGATACATAGATTGATAGATAAATACACTGATAGATATTCTGCCTGCTCTATCAAGCAGGCATCTGAGTTGTGGGGTTTTGGGACAGTATCCCAGAATGCATTTCGCAGTGAACAGCAGCACTGGCAGAGAACAGTTTTCATCCTAGGGCTGTTTTTATATCACTTCATTAAGTTTTGATATTTTTCAGGCGGGAAAGTCTCTCAGTCAGATGAGCAGTCATAACAGAAGCTCGCAGGTCCACGTGCACCTTCATCACAACAGACAAAGTGTTACCTCCATGATTTAACTTACTGATCTGTAGTTTTTTGATCATTAATATGCATTTAAGCTCTGACTTAAAAAGTGATATTTGCTGGTGCAACTTAACTTAATAAATAAATGATGTGTTAGATAGTTAAAAAAAACACCACTGCCTCCACCTCCTGATTCCAATAAGTGCAAAAAAACAAAATGTATATAAACAAAAATAAAGTGACATTTCGTCCATAATATATAATAATCTGGCATACTTTGCCACACTCTCTATTGAGACACAGCTTCTGTTTGCCCCTCATTCTTTGTCAGATGTGTGTTTTGCTCCTGCTGGAATTACCTGCTCTGTTTCCTCTGTCCCCTCGTGTTTTGCAGCAATTACCTGCATTGCACCTGCATGTGTTGGATGTTCTTTGTTATTAAAGCACCGTCATTACACTTAGCTGTCTTTGTGTTCTGCATTTGGGTCCAGAGTCCTTGATCTGGAAAAGAAAAAAGGATTAAAAGGAAGACAGGAAGGTCTTGGAAGAAGAAAGACATCATCACTAAAAGAATGATTTGAAGAAAGAAAGAATCATAGTGTGCTGATTCTCCCTATTTTCAAATCTGAAAATGGCATGCGAAATAAAGCAGAGGGAAAAAAAATCAGCTACTCATCATGCCTGCATTATTTTCCATCTTGACATGGCTGACAGTCACCACTCACCGCCCACTCATGGCTGATGCTTATGGACAAGAAGAGGACGGCAGGTCACTCACCCAGTGTCAAAATGTAGAGATGAACTTAAGTAAACTTGACAATTAAAAGGAAACAACGCTCATTAGCTCTTCAAAACAAATTATAATTTCATCATAAACAGTTTCTACAGGCATGAAGGCGCAGTAATGTGTGTAAATGAAGATGCATGTGTCAATGTAGAGAAGCTGATTCTAACATTATACAAACAAGTATGGCACTGAGCACCTAGGGCCACCTGTATACCTGCTTATTCATGCTGTTATCCACTCAACCAATCAATCAGGTGGGCAGAGTGCAATGACACAGTCACATCAAACATGGAATGACTGATGGTACCAGGCAAACTGGTTTGAAGGGGTTTTTACCCAGAATAGTGTGGAAAAAATGGGAACTGAGACACAATAACAACTCTGCAAACCTGTTGGGGATAAGAAAAGCATTCCTGAGAAAGACCAAGACATCCAACATTGAGGTGCTCTGGCTACAAGACCACACTAGACTCATTTTTACCAAAATTGGACAGTTGAAGACAGGGGAAATGTAACCCGTGCTGCACTGAAGTTAGAGGGTCGACATGTTTTTAAAAGCAGGTCGAACCGCTAACAATTGGCATATGACTCCTTTACCACTGGCCATTTGATCTCCAGCTGGTGCGCTGCGTGGACGTTCACCTCCGCCGCAGTGCGTCTGGTGACAGTGCACACAAAACAACAATGTAAACAATGGAAAGCAGCATGGAAGCTAGTGAGGTGGTGGCTCAGTGTCTTTTCCTGTTTTGCCGTGTCAAAATAACTGAATTGCAGTGTACATGAGGCCGAAATGGGAAAGAGTTGCCATACGCTACACATCGACATCACGTAAATTAGCGGGTTGACACCAGTTTAACATGTGCAATCTGAAGGCGAGCTGATTAATACCTGCGTCGATTGCAGAACGTGGGTCGACATGGGTCCGGTGAACCGCTGTCAGAAGCAGAACAGTTGGCTAGTGGAAGGACAGTAGGACTCAACAAGCTTGAAAAACAGGAATCAAGGCAGGACCCACTGGAGCTTGACAGAGGAAACATGAAGTCTGCAGGAATAACACTGGCAACTAGGGAGTGAAACAGGAGTCCAGAAGCGCAACAATTGTCCATCGATGACAGACAGATGTGCTAAGGCAGCAAATTGGTTCAGAAAGAACCGTGAATAAATCATTGTTGGGTGCCAAAGCTTGCCAAGTTTACTGTTTTCTAATGGCCTTTTCCAGCAGAACAATGCACCATGGCAGGAATCAAAAGTCATCTCAAACTGGCTATTATCATTGGCCTCCCCGGTCACTATCGCTGACTCCAATAGAAAACCTTTGGGATGTGGTACCACGGGAAATTGGCAGATGATCCGACTCTTCAGTGTTTCATTGCACTCGCACCAATTAACCTCTGTGAGCTGTCCACAACTTTCACAGTCGAGCCTCTTGGGCAGGTTCTTCCCCTCAGTGCAGAAGCCATAACAGCTTTCCAGTCATTACTCTGCTGTTCTAACTATAGAGCCCCCTCCCCTGCAGTGTGGAGTTTGAGAGTGTTCAAGTATACTACGTGCACTCCTTCACTGAGCCTCATCCAGAAACATCTCCATATGCTCACCCTAAACTTTTTAAAGTGAGGATCCACTTAAGTACAAGTATGTCACACTGGAGAATTATACACATTAGATTTAAATAGCTGGGACATTCACCCAGACCTAAAGTGGCTTCTCTTTGTTGATCACTGACAAAATCCATTCCCTTAGATTGCTACTATAACATAATGATGATGCATATTCTGCTCCATTTGTGGGCAAGTGCCATTCACTAAAATGGCACCCATGGGTAAAAGGAAGATCCTTACAAGTGCTGATGATTGCAACGACAGTGTTCAACACAGCTTGTGAAAATTCTTGACGACTGTACATCATCCTAAGTGGGTGTTCAGTTACTCATCTATGCTCTCTCTGCTAACTGCTAAGTTTGCTTTGAGCCGTAAAGGAATATAAACATGAAGAAAGTTTTAGGGTTTAGATTTAGAATTACATATACTATAGAAAATAAATCAAGTCAAACAATGATAATATTGGTGTATGGTATATGGTATATGGTATTGGTGTATTGGTATATGTTAGCAAGCATACTGTATGAGTACAGCAAACTAATGTGTGTTAATGTACATGAAATAAGTCATACTTATATTTACACAGGGTTGGAATGAAGGTTGGGATTCAAAGATGAACTGAAAAGATCTTGGTCAAAGATCAAGATCACCTCACAAAAAAAATGTTTATGGTCATAACTTTCAAATTAATCGACTAATTCTGACTGAGTTTGACAAAGTGATCCAAATGATCAAAGCTCAACTTCAGTGCAACATCATAACACTCTGTAAATCAAGACTGGCCAAAAGACAACATTAAACAACAGAGTAAATGTGCATGTACTGACAGGGTATGACTTTTATTTTCAAATTTTCTCAAATTTTGAACATGGGTGGTTATTTTATTCTTATTTATGTTATGATTAATAAAGTATTTCTGATTTAGCTTCTGATAACTAAGGGGTGATTTTCCCCATATTACCCTCAACTTGATGAAAAGGTAGTTTCTGTCCATTGAGTGACTGCAAAGTTTTGTCTGTCTTTCGAGATCTGTGCAAATGTTGGTTGGGTTAATATAGCAGCACTGTCCACACTCAAATCTGTGTCTCTGCTCTCTGTGGTGAGGAATGAATGCTTTGCCCTGAGCGCCACCTGAGCACATCATAGGTTTTACAGTTTAATAAAGTTTATGGTCTAAGGGTTTGCAGTAGACAGCTGTTAACCACAGTAAACACACACCTGCACAGATGCAAACATCATGGAGTTCACACACATACACACAGTGACACCACCACTCTAGTGTGAATTCACACATTTCATGCAACCTGCCTCCCCTCAAGAAACTATTACCCACCATAACACACCACCTGGCGCACACAAATACACACACACGCACACATCTCGATGTCATGAAGTTACCACATCAGCCTGCATTCACACTCATCATGCCACGACGTGGTTTTAATGACTCCTTAGTAAGGGAGAAGGATACCTGACAGCAGGCACAGTTACACACACACACATGCTGTCTTGCTGTCAGTGCAGCTCTTTAGTGGAGAAAATGCACACACACTTGACACATACACACAGAGAGTCAGGGAAAAGGGGCAAATGCAGACATGTTTCTTGAGAAGAACTCATGAGAAGTGGCAGGCCACCCTGCATGTATTCCCACAGCATGTCCTCATACAGTACACACACACACAGACTGTCAAACATCCATATATATATACACATATGATATAACATGCAAGCATCAAGGTGACAAGACACATAGAAGGATAAAATCTCTGATATAAAATGAAGGTGCACACACACACACACACACACACACACACAATCTGTAACAATAAACATACTCATCTGACGTGTGTGTGTCAGTGTGTGTCAACATGTGCATGTGAGTGTGGTAGTCAAGGGATCACCTGAAACTTACCTTTCTTGCTGACAAGGCTCTTTGTGTGTGTGTGTGTGTGTGAGTGTGTGAAAACTAGGCCAATGACTGACAAGCCTCACTTTTCATTGCCTTTACTTCAAAGCCAGTAGGAGCAGATGGCCCGCTGAGACAGAAATGCACACACACACACACACTCACACGCACAGAGTCACACACACACAGTCACACACACACACACAGACCAGCCTTGCAGCCAGTAACACATGCACAAAAAAGACGAGTTCCTGAGTCGATCCTGTTCAGATTCAATTCAAATCATTATCTCATGTATTTGTTGTGCAAGTACGTGTTTTATGATATTACAGTCTTACAGTCTTCTACTGCTATTTATTTATGACACTGATCTGGTGAAAAAAAAATGCTCATGTAAAACTGCAGTTACCGCATAATTTATGTAAATCATTAACAGGTCCAAATGCACTGTACATTCTTAGAGTCACAGCACTCGTCACTGTTTTAGATTGGTTTCATGTAATAAATATTTACATAGTTCACAGTTTGTAACAGCAGTCAAATATCAAAGGAACACAGTGCCGCTCTGATTCATCAACATCATAATTGTCTATCTGGAAAGTTTCAAATGTTACTGACTAAATCAATTCCAAACATCACATGTAAACCTGAATCTAACCTTTATGAAAAATTACTTTCTTGCCTTAAGCTTATGTTCCTACAGTGACCACGTGTTTGACATTCATGTCATTGTCACATTTAAACAATTTTATTGCAGATGACACATGGACTTTAGCTGAATAACGGCAAATGCTGTTCTGCTCCTCCATCCAAGCCCCATATCCACCGATTCAGGCATACGTTTGTTCAAGCGCTGGGATAAAAACAGAACGCCTGTCAGAAGTGTTTTCACTCATTACAGCAACACCCCCCCACTTCTAACCTCCTAATCCTCTGTCCAAATATCACACCAGTGTTAATTGTTCTGATACTATGACTTAAGTGTCAGATGACCTAGATTGTTAAAAAGGCCCTTGGTCTAACTAGCAGCAATTTTGACACAGTTATTTATCTAATGCTGCCACCCAAAGCTGGGTTGTCACACTGTGACTAAAACAAAGTGAATACAGCACCACCCTTTAGCCATGTGTCATTGGGATGAAAAGGGTTTTTGCTTTTTTGTTGTTTTCCCCTTTTTTAACTTTAAAGTTTTATATTGCAGTTTCAGCCAAAATACTGCTTACCAGCTGAAATATTCCTTGTTGTCTGCTAACAATATGCAAATGAGAGTACAGGGGGTTGTGGTGGTGGCGGCTTGTGTGTGTGTGCGTGTGTGCGCGTGGATGTTGCATTATTGGTGACATGCCAGACTCAAACTCACAATATCAGTGCACAATGCAGCATTTCACATACTTCAAGCACTCACAGTAATAAATCAGTAATACGACTGAATCCATTTTGACGTGTGGATGTAAAACAAGATTCATTATCTGTACAATTACACAAACAATACCAATGTTATACTACACACAGCACAGGAACAGACATAAATATAGACTCAAGAGACCATCGACTGTCAAAATCATAACTGCAGGACCTGCAGTAGCAACTGTTTGTGTGATGAACAACAAATTACCTCTGAAGCTCATGTGAGCCAGCAAGCTGCGGATTCAGTTTGCTCACCCATACAGTGTAAACCACAAGAGGCCAATTAAGACTGAAGTCTCAGCAGTGGAACATTGCTGCTCATTGGGGAGATCTTTTAAACCCCCCAAAAATGTATTGTATTTTCCATATTTCCTCTGTTTACTAGCTACAAGGAGGCTGTTTGTGTAAGATCTGAATTCAAACTGGATAGTGAGTACAGCAGCCATTGTGATAAATTGTGTGTGGTTTTTTACATAGTATCAACCTGTTTTCTGCAGCATCAAGGCAGGAAACTGCCAAGGTATAGAATCAATAATGTCATCCAAATGCTATTTTAGAGCTGTAAATCCATGATAGTATGTGCACATGTTCGTGGAGGGATGATAACCATCCCCTGACAGTTCATGCTGACTCTGCAGATATGTCTACATGAAAGCACACAAGGAGCAGCAGGAACATATTTAATCTCCCGCATACGTGAGTTTTAACAGATTTCATAGTTTGCATTCTGAATGTCATGTCAGGGTGAAGGGTGATCTCCTCAACCACATCCTGGAGGATTGCTTTTCTACCACTACTGACAAAGCAACAGGCCCACTTGCCCAGACTTTCCACAAACTTGGTCTTACTCTAGACAGCCATCTGTAGTTGTGAGGCCCACGCTGTGGCCACATCCTGATCCTGTAGGTTTGCTCTCCACAAAAGCTGTCAAGTTAGACACTGTCTCACATGAATGCTGCATTACAGGTGACAGAGCGAGGCTTAATGATGGACAGGCAGCAACTGCTTTGAAACCCACTCTAGACGTCATGTGAAATCACATGGGAAATCCCTGCAGATGCAGGTCATGGTAATGGACCTGGTAGTTTGCAGTTACAACAACAACCCTGAAAGGAAAAGAGAGGAAGCAGTGGTGCAAAAGTGGATTCTGTCATGGAGTTTCTTGGTTTGAGAATAGAACTGCTGGAGCATTGTCTTGCTGAGCGAGATGGATTGAAACAAAGCAGCTTTTCATCATCATCAGCATAAAATGCAGTTGAAGCAGCGTTTTTACTACAATAAAAGCAGACTAGTGTTAATTTGTGCCCTTAGACATCTCACATCTGCTCTACTTAATTTGCCTCCCTGTTTTACTCATACGCCTTACACTCCACAGCTTCCTCCCTGTGCTCCTGTTAAAGTCACAACCTGGGAATTTGCATATGAGGCTCATAGTAATCTATGACTATCTCTTTTAATGAAATGCACATTAGGAGAATTAATCAGAGGTAGACAGTTGCCTCTGTGTTACAGACCCGGCAGGAGTTACAAATTTGTGGACTGGTATTTTACCATGAGTTTTCAACATAACATTCACTTCCTTGATATTAAGAACCCTCCTCCTCATTATTTGAGTTAGAGTGTTTGAGCAAGAGCACTCTCTCTCTCAAGGACATTCACTCAAGCTCACATGTACTTGTGATGTATCTTTGTAGAATGTCTCTACTTGCTTTTCTACTTAAGGAAACTGTGGTCGATTTGAACTTTGCTCCATTATTTCTCTTAAAATGGCTCAAGAGCACTTGATATTTGCTTAGAAGACAATCAAAGAACAAATGTGAGGTTTGTATGAACATGTCTGTTACTTCAGCACCATGGACAGCTTCATGGATGTATCAGTACACAGCACAGTTACGCTGTCAACTAGAGAGGGAAGATGGCAGGTGAACAACATACCTGCCCCCCCCCCACACACACACGCACACACACATACGCCGGGGGTGTTTGAGTTGGGTTGCCAGGCACCACAGCACACGGAAACACCCAGTTGACTCACATTGCTATGAAATCAGGAGGATAGCAGGAGAAATTACAAATTGGGAGCAGGGCAGGAGAAAGGGTTAAAAATCAGGAGACTCCCGCATAAATTGGGAGTGTTGGCAGGTATGAACGTGTTGTGCTGAAATGCCTATGAATAAACTGGAAAAGGTTTAATTAGTGTGTAGGTTTAACAAACATTCTCATTATCTATAAAACTAATGATGGTGTAACTGAATATAAATGAATGACAGTGTCAAATAAGACAAATGTGCATAATTACCTGCTAGCACATCTATAACGATAACTCAATCAATTGCCATATCCTTTTGAATTCACTCTAAGTACTAATTTTCAGCTGTGCACTCCAATAATCTTCACATGGAGACACCAGATTTTCTTTTCTCATAATGCTGAACCATTCTCGTAAGTCTCTCATGTTTTCAGCTTGGCAGGGTGCAACACAAACTAACTTGTGTTTATATGTACAGTTGTTTATCAGGGCAAGGTGTCCAGCCCTAGATAGTATCTGTGATCTCCACATAGTATACTTTTTAAAGCGTTAGTGTGAGAGATTGCTCATACAGTATAGGACAGCCCATTTATAAATAACACTCTTGTCTGCATATTGATTCATCCACTTGGGGGTGGGGGGGGGGTTGGGGGGTTGGGGGGTCAGGCTTAGATGGGGACTACTTTCCCTACTACTGTCTCATGGGAATTATTCTCCACTTGTCCACAGTGTCATGAAGGGTCAGGGAAATGAAGAGACACCTTTTAAACATCAGAAGATAATTGGATACGCCGTGTGCTGAAGTACTGAAAGTGTAGCTGTATAGACAAGGATAGTCTTAAGTGTTGTGTACAGTGTGTTAGGACATGGTATAGTGTCAGTCTCAAGGTCAGCCAGCCACACCATCTAGGAGGTAGATCGTCAGCAATGCTGAGAATTCACTGCTATATTAACCAAGAACACATCAGTGTGTGGAGGAGTGTGTGTGGGTGATTGTGTTGGAGAGAATTTGACAGAGACTGTGTGCATAAAAGCTAATAATGTAAGTATTAATACACTTCCAAAAGAGAGTCACTAAGAGTCCTCCAGATGACAAAATAACTCAAATGAAAACCAACAAAATAAATGCTAGACTTTCATTAAACCAGGGTCACCACAGAGGGTCATGAACAAAACACACACTCACTGCAGCAGAATAAATGAACCAAAGTAGAAGGAAATCAGGTGAAATTAGTCAGTGAATATGTTTCATTGTAAAATGGATTAAATGTATCTTCTTAGAGTAAATTAATTAATCTACACTCATTCTTTACCAAAGAAACTGCATCAGATGAAAAAAAAAACAGATAAGACAGTTCTTTACTCTGTACCTAATATTGGCATCTACACTCATCTGTGATGTTACATTATCTCACAGAGGAAGTGTCTATGTGGTGTATTTACCACATCTTAGCCAACAAATGAAAACTAATAGATTCGTGCTACAGAGGATATTTTTGTACAAATTTTTATACTTTTTTTATCCTCAACAAAAATAAAATGAATTAAGAAAAAAAAAAAAATGGAAACACATCATATCATCTGTGGCTGCAGCTTAAAGTTGTGTGTAAGTGTTAAACTTAAAGCTAATCAATACTTGTAGTCGTGCTAGATTTTGCACTGAAAGTCGCTCAAATCATCACTTTATGTCTCAACAACTGCTGGATGGATTTAAATGAAATTTTGTACAGATTGGCAATTCCTAGAGGTGGACATTTTAAGAATCAATATCTTTGGTTTCAAATATTGGAAAATAATATGGTAATCATATCATACTTAGTGCATTTTACTTAGCTTATTATTTTGGTGTTATGGCTGAAAACACTCATGTTCAGGGTTTAGCTTTAGATACACCACCTCCACTCACATTCATTATGATCATTGCCAAACAAAACAGAAAGCTTACAAAGCATTACAGCTTCAGTAAACACACTAATGGTGGTAATAAAAGTTCATGTTGTGACTGAGTAAAACTACAGCTAGCAAGATACGACCAGCCAAAGAGGCAGATGTGTTTCACAGCGGTTGGTGGTGACCAAAAACAGAGCAAAATAGGAGAATATTGTACCTTTTTTTCATCAGGTGACTGGAAGCTTGACTCCAAATAAATGCTAATGTTACCCCTGTATGTACTGGACCTGTAAATAGACGAGCACTGTAGTTGATAAAATGTTGGTCACATCAACTTTACATGGTCATATACAGTGTTACAGTTCCAATTATCAAAATCAATTGGTACTGCTTTAATATACATGATGTGTCCTTGTAGGTATGTCTGATGGAAGGTGTGTGATTGTGTAAGAGAAACAAAATGATGGTAAAACCAGGTCATAATGTTTGCTTCCCTCCTTCCCTCTTATATTGTGACCTCCCCATGACCTGAGAGGTTATTCTTCTCTCCAAATAATAAATGTCTCTGTTGAGAGAAGGAAAGAAGGGAGACAAGGAGAAAAGAAGAAATGAAATGAAAGGACAAAAGGGGCACAGGTAGAGAGAGGTCAAGATGAGGAAGAAGTGAGAAAGGAAAAGAGAAACAGAGACCAAGGAGGGGAGGAGAAAAACATGCGTCAGTATGACTGGTTATGTGTAACTTCCCTGTGCTGGTCAGTGGAGTGATTGTATTTCAAGTGCGCACACACACACACACACAAAACACTATTTAATCAGGTTACCTAAATACAAGCATCAGAGTTATTGTCCAATAGTAAATACACAAGAACACACACATGCACATTTACTGGCTTAACCTTCACCCCAGAAAGGACGCACGCACACACACACACACACACACAGGGAAAGTGCAGATAGCATTGGCTGATAGTGACCACAGACACATTCCAAGTAACAGCAGGTTGAAGTCACGCCATTACACACATGGAACAAATAACACTTTAAACCAGCCACCACACTGTGTGAGTGGCTGACAGACAGATCAATCTCAACTGACAAGAGTAGAAACTAGTATCACAGGAAATAGTTGTGTATCTGTCTTGGTCAGATGTCCAAAAATTTTCAAATGTGAATATTCTCAGTGTAATTTGTGTAATCGAGTAATAATAATAATATTAGTAATAATAATTGTCATTTTTATTTAGGTCAGCTCATAGTTGTGTTTTCATTCATTCTAAAGGGCTTACATCAATTTTCAATTGTATTACTTAGAATAAAACCTTTTCTCATTATATTTCTTATTTTCCATGCACCTTAGTAAGTGAGTGGAAATTTCCACTCACCACAGAGCCACCAAGCCTCTGTTTGTATAACATGAGTCCATCCACCATACATCAGCATCACCTCGGAAACCGGGAATCTCACTGAATAAAATATGTAACCTGCGTCATTTTCCATCAGAGTCATGCTAATGTTCCTTCTTTTTTTTTTTTTTTTTAATGTACCCTATGTCCCCATGATGATTCTGTTGTGAATAGAAACACATTTGTCACTGTCCCCCTGTAACCATCACTGTTCCCCAGTGTTTTCTGTCTTTGTTTTTTCCTTGTATGTGTCCGCCTGTGTCTGAAACCTTGAGTCCAAATTCCAGCTCCAAACTTTGGGGCCTGTGCTTTGAATATTGAAGCCTTTTGGAGGATTTTTCCCCTCTGTTTTGTTTTCCAAGCTTGCTATTGTAGAAACACCTGCTCACATAAAATCAGACAATATCAACTGTTTTTCTTAGCCAAGTGTTGGAAATCCTTTTGCTACAAACAGAAAAAAAAAAACAAGAATTGTCTGATAGTGCTTATCTCCCAAATATCATTTAATCCTCCTGTGACAGATGGGATGGAAGCTACAGGTTGGAATGATACCTCATCCAAAAGTGTTATCTCCCTTCCAGTCTAGGGTGTTACTGTGGACACTAGTAGCATGTGCGGGCTTTAGAAACTAATTTTTTCATCAACCACAGCCTTGCAGAAGCACTCCTGTCGCAAAACAATACCATCACGTTTGCTCAGTAATACACTGCAGAAACCACTAACACAAAATATTCCCCTGCTGCTGCTCAAGGTTGATTGAGCAGGTGGTTATGCTGTAAACACACAGCAGCACAGTCCCAAGTCTTTATTTTTGCCATTATTTAACTTCAAAGTTCAAGTATGTTTTAGTAAAAGTCAATGTAGTTTGGTTCAGGTTATTACTACAAAAGCCTTTTCTCCAACTATAAAAAACTAGAGCTGACAACACTAATGTTAACTAATTTATGGCTTGATATTGTGATATGATTTAGCTTGGTTGTTTCAATATATAACATTAAATATTGAAAGATGCATGTTAAATTTTGTATGTGATGTGGAACTTTTATTTGAGGAAGAACTTGTCGGTATAAATGTGATTTCTGTTGTTTTTAGCGTAGTTAAGTTCCTCTAACTTCCCAGATGCAACTAAAAGTGATGCCAAAGTGGTTCATCTCCGTAAAGCTAATGCAAGCTGCAGCTTTTTTTTCTTTCTTTTTTTTTTTTTTTTTTAGAAAATATAAGCATTCACAGTGACATCTGACTTTTATGTGTCATCGCTGTAAAAGTTACCTTTATTTCATTTTCCATCATGGGGCTAAATGAACGGTTGACCTTTGTGCAGTTTTAGCAAAGTGCATTAATGTGTATTTTAAGGCTGTCACCAAAGATAAAAGTGGAGGTTAACAGTCTGATGAGATCTCATGTGAAGACATGTCTGTGAAAATATTTGGTGAAAAACTTCTGTTTATCTCAAGGTTTAATGATGAGAGGCCAAGAACTCATGAATAAATATGCAATTTTTATTTACCACTTTAACCTCAGTTTGACTTAAAATTTATAAAATTGAGTGTATTCATATTCTATGAAAGGGATTAATGTTAAGATCACTGTCTGAGAGCATGTATGCATTCATGAACAGACCTTAAGTGTGGCTGTTAAATAACTAAGGGTGCTTCTCAAGCAACAGACACGCACACAGCTCAGTTACACCCCTTCAGCTGTCACCGACACATTAGGGTGAAGCAAGGAGGAGAAGGCATCTATGGCGAGAGAGAGGAGGGAGTGTGTTTGTCTGAAAACATTTCTCAAAATTATAATCTATTTTGAATTACCCAAGGGACCCATATAGTTGCTGGGTTCGTGCTTGCCTCGCCTCAACACATTTTTCTCTCACACACACGTAAACCATAGCGTGTCCAAACCTTTCTTCCTCTCTACCCTCCATGTTCTGTCTCTGCCATTTCTTTCCCACCTCTGCTGTGTTACTGCAACAGCATTTCATATCGGTGTGAAATTGATATTCTTTTGGCTGCTGCTTCATATATTGAGAGAAAGTTGAGGTCAATACATTTCTCTCAGCGGTAAAAACGCGTTTTGACAAAAATTTCAGCTGAAAGTGTAAGGTTGAAGAACAGCTGGAGACTCTCAGCTTTCTTTTTGATGGTGCCACAGACCACACTGGAGCAGATGAGTCATCTATTGTTAATTGAAGGTGTGTAGATCTCACATTTTGTTTCAGAGGTGGTCTCATAGAAAAAAAGAAAGAAGAAAGCAAGCTGCATAGTTAAAGCAGCATGTGAGCAGATCTGCAGCAGCTTCAGCCATACCGGCACAGCATGAGCTCAGAGTATAAGCCAACCGCCTTTTGGCAGCGTTCAGGGCCTGACACACAATCACTATATTTATGCAAATAAAATGAAAGAGGCCAGATGTGAAAAATACACCTCAGTTAAGGTCATAGTCCCACGTGTGCACCAACTCACTGCCAGGACAGTCTCTAAATCGTCTCAAAGTTTATTACTGTTATATTACATACTCATACAAAAACCCTTACTCTAAATGATCTATGGAATTGTTTGATGGAAACACACAAACACACACATTCTGTACTGAACATATGCTAGTTCACCATTTACAGCTTTGACATCTAATGTCACTTTCTCAATCACATGGCCATGTTGAATATTGGTTAAAGTTTAGCCTTGTGCTGACTGTAGCCAAAGGCAATGTGAGTACATATTAAGTGTTAATGCAAAGACCCATGATAAAGTGTAGTTGCCTGGGTAACATATTCAGATATCAGTCTCTTGTTCACACCAGGTCTACATGAGATCACTCTGTCTTGTTTTCCATCAACTGCCCCTCAATGAGAAAACCCCAAACAACACCTTTAGGTTTGATCAATGATTTTTTTCTCTTTTCCTGATAATTCTTTGATAACAGAACTCACAGCAGAACAGGCAAACTAATATGACTTCTTACTTCCCATCTCTCCTTCCTTCATTTTTTATCATCTGGGCCTTTTTTACCTTTGCACTCCCCCATACTCTCTCTTTCTCATAACATTGCTCATTCACTTTTGAATAATTAAGATACAATAAATCCCACCGTCACATCAGTTTTTCAGACTCCATCCTCAGTGTGTGTGTGTGTGTGTGAGAGAGAGAGAGAGAGAGAGAGAGAGATACATATACATTCCTGTGGCTGTGAGTCTCAAAGAGAGTAAGGAGACTCTGGTACACGCAGCTACTTCCCTTTCTCACGCATGTACAAAGGTGCACTTTGGCATTGAAAGAAGCCGACTTTGATTGTCATCCTTTTCAGAAATGCCACGCTCTTGTGCCAGACAAAAATCTATGACACGCCACTTCTTCGACTATTGTAGGAAATGTTACCGGGATCCTTTGCAGGAGCATGGAGAAAGCAGCAGAATGCAAATAGATGCAGGATGAAAGCATCAAAATCTGCTCAAAAAACGCGTCAATCCAGCTTTTCTTTGGCTGTTGAAGGTGATTTTGTTTACCTCTCACATTCTTTACACTTGAACACCTTCCCAATGCACGCCTGAGTACATACACATTGAGAATACACACACTTTAACCATCTGAGCTCATGCACTTGTGTATAAATACCTGAGCTTTCAGGGGAAAAAAATGATCAAACCCCATAACTGCTAATACAACAATTGTTCATTTTTCACACACTTACACACTTGTGTCTGTGCTGAAGAGATAACCCAGAAAGGATTAGCTATAACATGTTGAGCTGACAAAACACCCACCTTGGCTGAGTGTGTGAGAAAAATGAGATGGTGTGTGTAAGCCAGCAGCACTTTCACACACCAGGAGACTCTTGGAGTGTCTCTTTCAGGAAAATATGCTATGCCTAATACATATTATCACATATTTTCAAATGTAACAAAATCTACTCAGATTATAATGGTTGGCATAGTTGGATGTCAGTCAGCCATAACAGTAAACAACATGAAGGCTCATTTTTCACATAAAATTTTAATCATGAACCTCATTTCGAAGCATTAAAGCAATTCCCAGTGTAAATGCATAGCAAACTAAGCCAAGAAAAGAATTGGAGAAGTTTCCACCAAAAATGAGTGATTTTCTTTTGTCTGCCACAAAAGTTTTGCCGGACTCCAGTTGGGGAAATGTACAAGATGAAAGTTGTTCAATCTTCAATATCTTATTTTACAGTCAGAGGAGGAACGTAGCTGGAGTCAACCCCCCCCCCCCCCCACACACACACACACACACACACACACACACCAAAAAGGGAGGAAAAAAACTGTGATGTAGATGGTGCATTGCACAACAACACTGAACACCAGCTGGTCAGGATGATTCAGCTATCCATCCCATTACACTCACCAATTACCTCTCTAATCTTGCTGAGACCGATGAGCTCTTAAGGATGTGAAATGTTAGTGACAAAAAATACTGCAAGCAAAAAATATTTTTTTAAAGAAACAATGGCAAATGAGTCAATTCCACGACCCCACTGCACATAAAGTGATAACTATAGAGATATTTCAATTTGTATATGGTTACCAGGGATACCAATTGTGAAATTCGGGGCCAACACCAAAGTTTAAAATTACAATTTGGGCAATGGCCGTTGCTGGTACCGATGTTTTTTCTTCTTTGTTTATTCCTTATTCATTACTTCACAGTCTCACAGAAAAACATTTTAGCCCACAGAGTCGCAGGAAAAGGAAAAGGAAGGGAAAAAAAAACAAAAAAAATAAACAGGCTTCTCCTCTGACTCAGTACAGTATGCCACAACAGATAAACATCGGCCACTGCCATCAGTATTTTTCGATGGCCAATGGCAGTCAATGAGGCAAATATCGCCCGATACTGACGTTCAGCCAATGTATTGGTGCATCCCTAATGGTTACCATCATCTAATGCCAGATGCAGGAATAAGGAAAAAGAGATTGTTTCATCTGCTGATCTTTTATCTTTATGATGTGTTCAATAGATTAGAGGAGTCATGTGAACAGTAACATCCTACTGATCAGTTCTCCCTCTGGTGCACATTGTTTTATGAGGTAAATAAAAAGCCAGCATTATTACGTCTTGGTCCAAGCATGCTGCATTCTTATTGGCAAACACTGATGAGATTTACTTATTTTTCAGCTCAGACATCCAAAATTGGTATGGAATCACAGGGCAGTTTTCAGTGTCCAACCAATTGGGTCAGTCATAATAATGACTGAATTTTGATAACTAGCCCTATACTGGGGAAGTGAATAAATAGAAAGAGTGGGTTGAAATATGCTTCAAATGCAGTGCTTGTCATATCATAATAGCATTTGACTGAAGAAATATCAGAAGATTAAGATTACACAACTCAGTGGCAATCTAATAAAAAAAATTTTTCAACAACATTTCTGACTGAAATTTATCCATTCAAAAATGTGTGAAGAAAAAACAAATATAATATCACATCACATCTAAAGCCTGGTTCACACTACACGACTTTCAGTCGTGTCAGGTTGCCGTGCTTTTCATACTATACAATTCTCTGTCTTGTGGTCGGGATTCTTGAGGTCTTTGTGCTGTTCATACTACAGGACTGGTCGGCGACAGTAGTGTTCACACTACCCGACTCTTCACCAGCAGGCATGGCAGACGGCTCTACTTGGTCTCCAAACAAAGTTTTGTATTGAAAACTCACACAACTCACTGAACAAGGCTTAAGATAGAACTAAGTCTGCAGTAAATTTTCAAGCAAATTTTCAGATCCCATGGTTCATTGAAAGTTTGATCTCACCTCTTGTCCACCAACAGACGAGTGTAGATGAGGTTTGTTTGTACAATACAGAAGCATTTAGGTTTTCCATTGAGAATGAGCAAGGGTAATGGCTGGTGTAGGGGTTGAGAAGTCCAGGGGGACGGGAGTTTGTCGAGAAGCTGTGTTGGCACTCGGACTGGGCTCAACCAGATGGCAGGAGAACAAAGGGGCGGTGAGAGGAATAAAGCGAGTCTTTGATAACACTCTGTAGATTTGCATTAAAAAAATGGGTGGAGAGACATGAATTATGTTTTCCTCATCGTGATGTGCTGCAAATTCCAGTTTGCAGTTCTGCAGTAAGTCAGTACAGTTCTGTAGCATGTAGACTGGATGCCAGATGGGAGTCTAATGGCCCATCCATTTTTGTAAAGCAGTTTGGTACACCCACTTTGAAACAGAGAAATAGATACATTACGACATGAGGAAAGGTGCCAAGAATTCCCAGTGGAAGAAGAATTATGATGAATCCCAATGTCATTGTCAACATGGACGAGGTTATAAATGTTTGCTTCGGACCTGCTGTAATATAAATGAGCTCTGATATTTATACCTTGCAAATTTCTTTTAACACATTTGCCTGCGTGCATTTTGTATTCACTTTATTTGTGAGTAATATTTTGCTGGAAATTAGAGGTGGTGTATGAAAAAATAATACCTACCAGAACAAGGAGATCTAATTAGTTACATCCCCTTTAGCAGAGATAACCATAAAAGATAAGGAATTGAACTTCTTAGAATAAACACGTAGAACTTGTCATGCGCGTTAGTGAAGCTTTAAGCCAATCAGTGTTGTCAGATTTGTGAGAGAAAATGCAGCCAAATGACTCAGAAAACTAGTGGTCGCAGTCTGCAGAAATGGTTTTACTCTCTCAGCTCAGACAACTGCTGATGACCTGAGTGAGGGAAGCGATACTGGTGCAAAATACAGCAGTTACTTTGATGAAAACGGAGAGAGACACGTTGGAGCAGGAGGATTTTGACAAATAAGAGCCGGTACTGTATCTGTGCTAGCCAGAGGTAAAGATTGACTTGGTGCAATGCTCGGCCACTAAAGCTTTCATTTATCAGCCTGTGAAGCATGAAATAACTTTACAAAAGCTTGAACATTTACCTTTACCTTAACATTCATCAACCTTCTTTTAAAAGTTTAATACACAAGAAAGAAAGGAAATTGGGAAGTTTTATTTCACGTTTCTCTGGTTGAGAAATAAAGGTTTTAGACAACATCAAGTCAAAACCTGAGGTTTAATGGTTGGATTAGGGTTGTTTCCGAACAATACTTTGGTTTTACAACACACTTTTATAAGGTATATTAGGTGTAAGGTCTATTAGGTTAAGAAACCTGTTAGCAGGGAAATACCATAGGTAGCAGGGTACCTCATAAATAGACTTGTGAGGAAAACCTGCAGTGATTTGCACCAGTACCTGGAGCGACAACAGTCAGTTAACACTGTCTACTTTACTATGAAGTTTGCAAACATCACAGTTATTCTCTATCACTTTGAATTAAATTCCACACATCAGAAACATTGTCCTCACAACTTCTAATAAGCGAAAGACTGATGAACATAAAAGCACTAAGAGTTGTGAGAAGTATGTAAATTGCATGAAAGCGACTGAGAAAAGCTGTAATAGCGATGATGTGGTGTATATGTAGATATTTAATGTTATGTTTGAACTGAGCCCTGCAACCTTGGAGACAAATATTCCTATTGACACCAGCAGAAAGAGAGGCTGCTGCCGCTGATGACGTGAATTGATGAGGTTCCTCAGGCCTCAGTCTTTTCTTTCACATCCATCTTGTATGCAACGCCAGAAACATAATCCTCATGCCTGTGGTGAGTGAGTGCCACATGTGACCATGCCTTTCATCATTCATGCACCAATAAATTCCTGTCTCCTTGAAGTATCCATGGTTGTATTAAAATACACCGTTCCCTCTCCTGTTGTAGAAAGAGAACAGTTCAGGTTAAAGGATTTTCTGACTGGCTCCTGTTCGTGAAGCTGAGGCCAAGATGAAATCGGTGGAATTGGAACTGGAAAACACCGACTCACTACGACAGTGCAATGTGTGTGTCAATAGCTTTAGTGTGAAAACATCTTTTCAAAAGCGCAGCTATGTTCTCTCAGCATTCCAGCCTCCCCCAGTATATCTGCCTTTGAATAAACCATGCCAATACAAGCATTTCCTTTCTCTCAGTTATCTCTTCTATGAAAATAATTAACATGCCAGATTTCCTGACTTAGGTTGAAAAAGAATGACTGTGAGAGATTCGGAGAGGGATATTTCTCATATCTCACACAGTGAATCCTATGACTTCGGCTCCCTGCGCTTTCAGTTTATCATTTCCATCCACTTTTCCTTTGTATGCGCCTTCTTTATTAACTTAAAGCTCACATCCCACTGTGATTTCCATGGCAGTATTCCCATTGGCATCAAAAAACTATTTTCAGAGACACTATTATTTTTAATGGCATAATCTGTCATGGTGAAAAATTTTGAATATATTGAGTGTTGGCATGAAATGTGCTGTTAGGGTGATGTTCTAGGTTAATACTTTGGTGTTAATGTGTGTGTGTGTGTGTTTTTTTTCTTTTCTTTTCTGCTAATCTTGAACTATTAACTAGTGTTCATATTGTATTACAGCAGTATTCTTAGTAATGCTAACATGTAGTCTGGCCTCCAGTTAATGTCATTCAATACACTAATCCAGTATGTATGGCGCAGGCTAGTTCCTAATTCATAAGTAAAGACCCTGTCAGATAAAGATCAAGTATTTAACCTTGATAAAATATTTAGGTTAGTTTATGTAGCCTACCTACTTGGACAGTACGATTCAAAATATTTCAAAACAGGAGACAAATGTGTTTACTTATGATAATGTTTGTTGTTGGTCTTTTACACGCGTAATCATATAAACATACAGCACAGTTTGCCTTAAGCCATCACTGAGCCTTTGTTGTAAAGTAATATATGTCTGGAGTTATTTTGATTTCACTTGGTATTGTGTTCCAGAGCTGATCCAGCCCTTACTGGAGAAAACTGATTGTCCACATTTAGATCTACTTTGTGATATGTTGCAATTTATCATTCACCCTGCTCTTGCCTATTCTGTTACTGTTTGGATGTATCTGGAAAAAGACTTTAAAGCTAAGCATTTATGAACTAATCTGAGAAACTAACAATGAATTAACCTCTCAAAACTGTATGTGACCTTGATGCTATTAGACAGGCCTTCACCTACTGAAGACACTCAGATATGAATTTCAAAGGCTCAGTAATGACCAGTAATTAATGGAGCTTAAGAATCCATGAGGTCAACATGATGTCTTACATTAGGACAACATGGAGCTCAGGAGTCACGGTCTGACTAGTTGGGTGAACACTTGTCAGTGTGCATGTGCATGTACTCTCAAGTTAGAGCTCTGTATGACAGAGAGTCATTTCAAGCTAACAGTAGTTAACAGCAGCAGTGAGAGGCACAGTGTGAGTGAGGCAGCTAATAATAGTGGGGCCGATGCAGCCTGTATAATTGGCTGTCGCTAGCATCACTATTACCTCAGGTCTCTAAGGACCAGTTAACTCAACACAGCAACAGACTGTCCTTCCTGCTTTCACGTGGCCCAGTCTCAGTAGGTATGTTTTATTACACTTCCTGCTTGCTGCTGTAAATGCAATGTCTACAATCTGAAGTACACTTTCCAGCTGTAGTTTTCTTAACAGCAGCTTAAGGTCCAAATGGTCTGAGGCTGTGAGCAAAGTCTCCTTTAGAAACCAGACTTTATCTGGCCTTGCTCTGCAGCATGTCTAAAGTCCTTTTAATGCTTCCTTCCATCCAGCCTGCTCCTGATGGCAGCAGGTTAAACACCAAGGTTTCTATGGAGCCTAGTTAAACTGGTAAATGAAAAACCTCCTATGACCATCTGAGTTTGCCTGTTAACTGAATGCTCCATTCATACATTTTTTTTTTTCCATTTGAAAAGATAATATTCATTCTCTTGTGGCAGCAACTCATTTCCAATCCAGAGAAAACAACCCAGTTTGAGTCACCTTTAAAATAATAACATACAATGCATGCAGCATTAATGCCCATGATACGGCAGCTACTGCAACTGCTTGTGTGTGTGTGTGTGTGTGTGTGTGTAATGGAAATATCAATTATGCTTATTGGTGAATATGCTGATTACCTACTGGAGCAAAAGATCACATCATCTATTATGATAAAGATGAAATCACTGAATTAATCAGTCATCATAAATATAACATTGAGTTTATGATAATCATCTTTACCAGATTCTCATAGGACTGTTATAAAGCCTTTACTTTTGCTGGTTAGTAAAGTCAAATGCTTTTCCACGAACTTAAACCCCCAGCTGCCATTCTCTTTGATGAGTACAGCAGTTCTTATTTAACATCCCTGTTTTTGTCCACTCAGTTAATGTGTTAAGTACAGACATGCAGTTTCTGGACTTTTCTCTTGACCCTTCAGGTAAGCGTGCTGTGCAGCGTACATAGTTGATCTGGACTTCCAGTTTTTCTCCCATGAAATGTTGTGTTATAATAAGACACCCAGGTTTCATCTCTTCCCAGAACATACTATGAGTCTGAAAGGAGTGTCCTCTTTGTACATCTTTATACGTTTACAGAGATATTACTGTAGGTGATTTCCCTGGGGTCAGATCATATCAGTGGCCATGTTTCTAGTATGAATGACCCACAAATTTAAATGCCAGAAAACATCCAACTAGATATTTTAACTGCAGTTGTCTTTTGACTTTGCATCTAATGACCAAAAAAGATTCAAAGCCCTTACACTGAAAAGGATGTTTGTTATGAACTCTGGCAGCTGCTGCATCCACATCTTTTCAATCAAACAACTGCTGCCTGAATATTCTCCTTAAATTTATAGCAGAGCTTGGCGTTTGAGATTATGACTTAAAAACCTGTTTTTACATGAAATTGCATTTCTCCAAACTATTCCCCAAAAGGCAGTCTCCATTTATTGTCTCTGTTTTGACTCACTAAAGTGTCTTCTCTAACCCCGCCCCCCTCTCTTAAGCCCCACCATCTCCCTGTGGGCAGGAAGGGGCTTGATGTAGCTTCAGCAGGCAGTAATTGTTTATTGATTTGTATCGATAAGCATAAAGCTCATCTGTGAACAACAACTTATTCCAATAAAGCCAAACAAAGAAAGCGGCGAGCAGGGTGTTGATAACTCTATTTGTAATGCACAGAGCACACACGTAGACACACGCACACACAGGTTTATTGGCAATGTTTTTGCAGCACTCTCATTCTTGTGCATGTGTTAATATTAATGAGAAGAACCATGCACAGAGAGACAGAGAAATGAAGGAAACGAGGATAAAATTTGAACAGATTGAAGCTGAAACAATCAACGTACAAGTGCATGTAGTGCCCCTTTTTTTATTTTCTTCTGAGCTCTGAGGCTGTGCTCTGATTCAAACTGGCAGGCATCCATGCTGTTGAACAGCTGGATCCTGGACCCCCACCAGCTCAGGTGCTGCTGCTCCGTCGCTGAGCCTGACCTCTGCCCTGGAGTTAAGAAACTTTTTTCCCCCTGACTGATGGATGATGTGAATATTTTCTTTGTGTATTATTTCTTTCTCGCTGCGTGGATGTGTTGTGAAGTCATTGATGAAAAGCCATTAAAACACATTCACACTCATCATTTGCGAATATGGAAACATGCATACATGCAAAATAACTAGTACCATTCCTGCCTTGTTCACCCTCCCTTGTAGCCATAGTAACACTGAGTGATATAATGGATGGATGAAAAAAGCAGACAACACACTGTAGTGTTTTGAGGTGCATGTGTGTCCATGTTACAAAGAGGGTGTGTGCAAGATATCAGATTTGATAAGGAATGTTGGTGGATGTGCATCTTTCCAGCTTTGCACATGTCCCGTTACAGTATCAATTCTACACAATGCTTTGTGCTTGGGGTCCCTGAACTCCAGCCCACGCCCTCTTCTTCTACCTGAAAATGCCTCATTCCTCAGCCAGACAGTGTCTGAGCTCTAACATAACTGCCTCCACCCTCTCCCTTCTCTCACCTTCAAATCTGTGCAACTATTTTTACTAATTAAAACCTCTGCAACTGATATTGACATTGGGCAGTGCAGTGAATTCACATGTCAAAGTTCACTGACATTTAACTTACTCAACATTCACATGAATTAAAATGGAGTGTCCTGATGATTAATAAACAAAAGGGAAACACCAAATTTCATTGTAGAAAATTAACACTTAAAAATGATATAGGTGTATGTTCCAGAGCTAGAAGGATCATGTACATTACAATAGTATATATTATTATTAGTGTGTGGTATTGTATTTGTTTCTGAATTCTGAATTTTCAATGGGACATTAAGGGTGTGTAGAAACAAATTTTGCAGGTCAATGAATGAATTATAATTTGTTTTATAATTCAAGGAATCAGTATGCAAATATTAATTTAATATGAGCACAAACAATCCCATGTGTGCCCAGTAGATTTCCTTCCTACTTCCACTGTGCCACTCACAATCCCGCCAGCAATTAGAATGGAGACAAACAGCCAATCAAAAATGACCTACTCAAGTTCATTAATTGGCTGAAAGTGTGACTTCCTCCCTCAGGTAGAGACAGGGAGTACCTTGAAAAGGGCAAATGAAGAAAGATGAGAGAGGTTTATATTATGTGTATCAGCAACCATGCAAATATGTTTAATGGGGATACGATAGATGTTTGTGTTTACGTCAAACATGTTCCGTGGTGAAATGAATCAGTGGAAATCCATACTATATGAATATGGAATGAGTATGAATACAGAAATAAAGATAGAGAAGACAGAGGGGATGAAAGTTAATCTGTTTATTTAGCGTGCACACACACACACACAGCACACAGCAAAAGACACACAAACTTGACACAGCTGGGCTAGTGGGTAGCACTGGGGACACTGTGTGTTGCCAGTAGCTACAGCAGTACAGTTTCAAAAGGTTGCCTGGCCTGAGAAAACAGTGACAACAGTGACATACAGACATCAAACATACCAAAGTGTAAACAGTCAAACACATGAGCGATATGCTGGCTCAAAGTTAAGACTAAATGTTACAGCTGCCATTTTGCCCTGAAGCAGCAACACTGAAAAATGCCAAACCCCGAAATGTTTTTTTTTCGGTGACTAACTCTACACACAGAAAGAGAACATGTAAAGGACAGAGACTGAAGGGAAAATCAGAAGCTTGTCAGGAAGATGTGCAGTAGCCTGTAATTGAGCTCCCCAGGATTTGGGAGTGATATTATTGCTGTGGTGATTCTAAAATTGAAAACACATTTCCCTAAAACACATTTGTCTGACTGTTGATTCATACCATCCCAGAAGTGTGTATAAACTATAAACTTTAAATTTACATTGACAGCTTTGACAATTGACTTTGTTGCAAAAAGTTCTTGGCCCAGTGTTTGGAAACCATCCTCCCCTCTGTTATATCCTTGCATCATAGTGGATTTATTCCTGATAGACACTCTTTTTAATCTCAGGCCGATATTTAATATTGTTTATAATTCTTCACCACCCGCTCTAGCAGAAGCTTTGATTTCTTTACATCATGAAAGAGCATTTGATACCATGGAATGGTATTACACTTTTTTTACTCAAACAAATTTGGCTGTAGGGAGATATATATTTTAGGATTACTGCAGGAACCTGATAGGGCGATTAGAATAAACTCTTACCATGACCTCCTACCAAGCTCTAGTGCCACTTGTGCCACTCCATTGTACTGGAACCCTTACTGTGTTGTCCTTTATGCAGGCAACATCCTGCTATTTGTCTCAAATTTCTTCATCTTCACTTCCAGAGGACTTTCAATCTGAGAATCCTTCAATAAGACAAATACTGTATTGACACAAATGTTAAATATTGATGACTTTGAGTATTGATATTAATTCCAACCATGCAGTAACACTGAATCCTCCAAATTTGTAAAGCTTTAGAACCACTTTTACATGTCAAGACTATTGTCTCTCTGGCTTTTTCAAGATGAGGGATTTTAGGCCTTGTGTGTGTATGTGTTTTTTAGGCCTGCACTACATCAGCAAAATGTTCAATGTGTGATGACACTGTTCAATACTGTGATGGCGATATAACTTTTGATAAATAAACAAATATTCAGGTGTGCATGTTAACTAAACAGTCTGTCTGTTTCTTTCTGAAAATGACTCAATACAATGTAGTACATATGCCAGGCCTGTAGTGGTGCTGTAACACTGCCACACAAATACACCAAAAACAGAGAAGAAGAGTGTAAAGCCTGCGTGCTGTAAACAAACTCCAAACATTATAAGTTGAGTAAACACGAGAAGTCGTGCCAATACACATAGGCTGATTGATGCCACGTGGATACGTTTGAGGCGCAGTCTTTGAGGGACCCAACAGAAGTCCACGTTGCTGTTGGGTTACATTACATCTTACATTGTAGCCATAGGGTGTAGCTTTGGTCACAGTTATGAGTGTGAAGTGAGTGTAAATACATGGCACCTGTATATAAAACTTACTCATCACATTTCAGGCAGCCTTTGCAATTTGCTTAACGTGCATGTTGACAATGCAGTCACAATGAAAATAAGGTTAATTGGTCAGCCCCTCGTATTTTGGTTAATGTGTCAGTTTATTGTTCTTTGGAGGAGGGAGGTTGGGGTTTTCTTCAAAGTGATCTTCACAGTGATTCTTGTCTTATGTTTTGTTTTTCCTCCACCTACTGTACCTTCATAATAATAATGATACATGTAATTACAGTAGTTTACACATTCATTTTTGCCTCCATTGTATTGGATGCGCTCCTCTGCCTCCCTGCAGTTTCTGTGCAGCTGAAAAACCAGTGCAGCTCAGTAGACTGTGGCTCAGCAGCGAACAGTGATAATTGTGTGGGTTCTTCAATGTGAGCAACTCATTTTTTACATAACACTTAGCAATTGATTCTATTATTAACATATATTAGTAATGATTATTGCACCTTTCAGTATCACATATTATAAGCGAAATACCTCCATGCAACTGGACAGCAACTTCCAGGCCCTGTCCAGTGCCTCAGATTTGTTCTTCACAGCCAGTTAACTCTCAGCAAGACAGTGTAAGCATGTGTTCAAAACTGTTGAACCATTCCTGTAAAATGTGTCACGGTTGATCCAACACTCCGAACAACATTCTGCCTTTTGGTGCTACAGACATTTTCAGGATCACAGTAAGATTTTAATGAAGCAAGCAGAAATTGGCCGACAACTTGCTCACTCATTTTCAGAACTGTTTATTCTTAATGAAGCCAACCACTGATGCTCTGCTCTTCCTCCTGACATGAACATGGTCTTTTCAGACTTTTAATTGATGTCTTGTTTCTTGCTTTCTGTCTGCGCATTCATATAATTCGGTTTGACATGCAGGGCACCCTTGATCTTTGCAAATCTTTTAGTTAGCATTTCTAATGCAAAAGGGTGTTGTGAATAAATACATTACTGTTTCTATCAAGCAATTCATCCTTTATAAAAGGGAAAGAGCAAAATAAAAATAGAACTAACTCTTGGAAAAATATTGCTTTAACATTTTTTTTTTTAAATTTAATTTGTTACTTAGTAAAGCTAAAATTGTAGATAGTTCTCTTGCTATGAAAGGCTTAACAACAAACAAACAAACAGTTCTGCTTTACATTTCTAATTTCAACAGGTCTGACTTAACACAGATGTTTTACAAAAATTTGAAAAAAAATCTAATTTGCTGCACAAAGTTATGAAAATGTCCGGTTTTGTAACACAGAAACACACAAACCACAATCTGATCATCATAATGTATGTGCCCTCCAGTACAGTTAGCCGTCAGTTGTCCACTCATTTCCTTTGTGTTGCTATGACAACCCCATCAGAGCTACAGGCAACCACTGTTTTAATTCAGTTTGTGTGTGTTTGAGAGAGAGAGAGCATGTGTTTGTGTGTCTGAAAGAGAGCAAGAGAAAGGGATAAGAAAGAGACAGAGAAATAGGAGCATTTCCTGGCTGCTTGCAACACTAACACAAATTTATTGCCAAAAGCTGTAATTAAACCTTGTCACCCATTTCACTGCAATAAGTCAATTCTATGTGCAATTACATTGCATGTCTGTGTCCCTCAGTACATATAACCACTTAAAAATCTCACTTCACTCTTACAGAGCACAGTATAGTTCACTCATTATTAACAGTATTTCATCATTTTAGTATTCATTAACATTTGCAGGGTAAAGTATTATCTATCCCCAGATAACATTTTGGATCCTGCTGATCTAGGAACCAAATTAAATGACTTGGCTGATTATATCTTCAAAAACAATGGCAAGCTCTCCACTTAAACTGCAAGTACAATAAATACAGAGAAAGATCAAGATTAAGACATAGATTACAGTATTAACTTGAAAGGCAGCTAATGTGACCCCAAAACAGCCCTGCTTGTAAGCAAAAAAGAATATGCCTCTGTCTTCATGACAAAGGACCTTCCACACAGTGAATATGATCCACGATTCTGACAGCAGCTGGTGTGAGAAGTTGAGTTCTGTCCATAGCCTGTAGCCTTTATAAGAATAGGCAGAGCCTCTGTGACATCCCCTGTTTGTCTATGGGGAGTGGTTTTGAAGCTCAGAATGAGCTGCTCCACTGTTGCCATCTTGGCTTTTTGGACTTTGTTTAGCTCCTCAGTGTGTTGACCCAGGACTTCAGTGTATTCCTGTTGGTGGCATGCACACACTCACCATCTTGTCACTCCCTCAATTATTCAGAACATTAGATTTAAATGTGTGAGCCATATAAAAATTCACCTCCTGTACAACTGTAATGATAGCTGCAGAGACCCAAACTGTTAACTTGTTTATTCCTGCTGTTAAGGTGGACTGTATGGAGACTCACATTGGAGCCAGCCTCAAGTAGAACTGCGGTCGGCTTCACTGTTTAACCCCAGAAGTTGCCATATTTGATGGAAATTAAAAGGGGAAAATTCAAATTTCCCCAATGTTTATTGAAGGTTTTGTCATGCTTTGAAAAATATAAGAGTGCTAAATCATTATAAGGACATGTTTATAGAGAAAGATCTTGCTATATTGCTACTTAGAGGGCCTGTCATTGTGCTACCTTTGGCTTGTTTACCCTCAACTAAACAAAGCTTGTGTCATCGGCGTGACATGTAACATTACAGCATAACTGCCTGACCCACCATGCAGCTTTTCCTTTTTACAATAACATTCATCTAGATCTGTGGCAACCTCAGATACCAGCATGATGGCAGTACTTCCACCAACACCTCACCCTATTTCTGTGTTTGTGCCTTTTTCTTAAAAAAAAAAAATACAGGCACAGAGTTCCCATTAGACTGTGACTTTAACCAGTAAATGTTAATGACCAAGGAGCCACCACACATAATGTACAGCCAGACATTAGGTGTAGCGTGAACATCAATAATCTGTCGCCCTTGAATGAGTCTAAATGCACAGTTCATATTCTTACTGAAAATATGAGGAAGTCATAAAATAGAGCGCATACATCAAGGTCACTGTAATGACACAAGCACGGCTTAATACCTAAAAAGAATGTGACTGCTCCATATCATATTACCATAATTCAAATAACCACAATGCAACTACATTATGATATCCCCACTGTTAAAATATGAGCTTTTATCTTTATGGCAGGCAGGTGATGACAAACCCCCCACTGAGCTACATAATGGGATTTCATCCTTATGAATCGTCTCATATTTCAGACAGCCCAGTGTGTTGCAGGATGAAAGTTTGGCTCCTGCTCAGCTAAATGACACCTTTATAAAGGCAGTACTTGCCACCAAATAGGTCAAGGACACCCGTGGGATGGCATTGGTGGCTCGAGAGCAGAGACACATGGGACATTAGAAAATACAGTCCTGTTAGAAACACCAATTACTCACAGTGAGTTTCACTGATTTGGCAGTCTCTCATTGTATACAGGTGTGTGTGTGTGTGTGTGTGTGTGTGTGTGTGTGTGTGTGTGTGTGTCAGCTGCTCTCAACATCTGCTGCACAGTAATTGCTGTTTGGAGGTGTACGCTATGATGTCAATGTGTGTTTCCATGTGTGTGTTTGTGTGTGTGTGTTTGAGAGAGACAGACAGAGATGGAGGAAATGGTTTTGGAGAACATCCTGTGGATAAAATTGGTTTTCTTTTATTTGGCAGGCAGCTGTAAAGCATTGTGTTGTATGTAAAGTGATATCACATGTCTCCACACCTTGAAATTCTCTCCCTTTATTGCCTCCAGGCTGGAAATGAAAACGAGTATATCCCATTCATTTTTTCTGTTATTTGAGTGTAGAGAGGTAACAAGTGAAAATAAGGGAGAAACCAAAGGCAATCCAATTTCAGCTCCGGATTACAAATGGAAAATGTATTTTTCTGGATCATTTTACATGTACAGAAAAAGGAAAATCCATAATGCCAGGGAATAGAAACTCTGAAAGGATACGTGAAGGATTCTGCACAGGATCCATCTTTTTTATGATGATGGAAAAGCAAACACAAGTTACATTCTCTTTAGTGTGATGCCATCAGACTCAGCTGGGGACACTGTGTGATTTAGAAATTTTGCCATCACATCTGTGTTTCATGCAGCTCATTTGCATGCTGTATACAGTCTGTGTTTCTCCTAGAATTACTGACCAAATCCCAAAGATTATCCACATATTGTCACACCACAGTAGCTGCAGGATTTTCACACTCAGCCTGTTGAAGGATCAGTCATCCTTTGCATAACGCTGCCTCCAATGTCATCTCATTGAGTTTCATTTAAAGTTACAGTGATGAATTTGAGTTTGCTTTGGCTATATGCTGTGCAGCTATATGTTTTCTGAATCAGGTTGTACCACTCAATATTTTTTGTATCATTAGGGAGAGCTGTACTACCTTTCTTCCACCAGTGTAGTGACTGTAGCAGACTTTGTGGCTTGATAGGTTGTGAATAGTGGGTTTGGTAAAAGTCTTATAAAACTGCTGCAGTAATGATGTAGCAAATTTAAAACAATGAGTAGACAACACTGTCAGTGACTGCTTTCACATGCACTCTACTGTAAATATGAACATTTAAAGTAGACCAGCTTTAATATGCAAATACAAACTACTGTCAGCCAAACACAGTTAATGAGCTAACATTAAGTATTGTGCTAGATCACATAAAGTTTTGTTGTAATCGGTAACTTCTACCTACTCCTATTTTGTTTTGATGTGTACTTGTCAATTTTTTTATTTATGTTGTATTACATGTTAATGTTTTGACTTAACTACTGTAGAAGTCAGTATCCTACTTCCAATGTAATACTGAGGTAAATGTTTTACCAGCATGTGTTTCCCAAAGTTATAGATGCTCGGATTGGTCATGAGACTGTATAAGCTTTAAGGGTGACCTGAGCACCAAGTGGTTTGGGCAGATACCACATGTGTAAAATAAGCCTAGGGAACAAGCTATTTCTCACTTTTTTCACTATGTTTTTCCATTTTCAGGGAAGAGTGCCAAGTTGTCTGATTGACAGGGTTTGGACCAGGAGGTAATGTTGTGATATCAGCAGTCAAGTCAAAAAAAAAAGGTCACAGATAAATTTATGACAAAGAGACAAACTGCTGTGACCCATTTCTGACTCAGTGTTCTCAGTAAGTTTTTATGTCTCTCTATGTTTTTGTTGCTGTCACTTTCTTTGTTTGTGTCTCTTTTTACCTGCTGTGTCTTTCTATGCATGCCCCCCACCCCTAGCTACACACTCACTCACACACCACACACAAACACACACTTGTCTGCCTTCACTGGAAAAAAATTCTGACCTGGTGCATTTGTTTTTTGCTCCTATGGGGATTTCTGTCGCTGCTTGATCATAACAACAAATGAAAGAGGCAGGAAACACAGGGGGCTAGAAGACAATGGCTGAAGTGAGCCCACTGTGTTGAGGGAGCATCTGATGGCTGATGGATTCACTGAATGATGGACTGTTTATGAGTTCAGTGTTGTTTTTACATGTTATAGTGTGATCATCAGCTCACAGAGGTTAGTTCACACACTGACATATTTCCATCAGCTGTGTTGAAACCCACAGTTGTTCTTGATGTAAAAGTTTCCATAAAACAACAGGGTGCTGGAGAATCTGTAGTAGCAGGTATAAAACTGGGAATTTAAAGGTAATATAGCAGCTAATGAACAAAATGAAAATTGTAAAATTCTCACTTCATGCTGTCCAAGTATATGGGATGACTTGCATTTTAGTGTAAATTGACTATAATAACCTTGACTCTCTCTCTCTCTCTGTCTCTCTCTCTCTCTCTCTCACACACACACACACACACACACACACACACACACACACACACTGACAGCAGTGCAGGCCATCTGCAGACAGTAAATTGTCTGGTTAGCAGATAATACAGATGAGGGGCGGAGAGACCCATGAGGGACAGATACATAGGGGGAAGTGTGTATAGATACACTATCTGTGTGTGTGTGTGTGCTTGTGTGTGAGAGTAATGAGATGCACACAAACCTCCACAGGAAGAGTTTTTTTGCTCATCTGTGTTCTCAGTGCTTTGTTGGACGCAGCATTCGTTCTCACTGTAGCACCCTGCTGCAGGCTGCAAACTGACTTCAGTTCTTCATTTGGAAGCACAACGAAAAGACAAACAAAAACACCCTTATGCCAGCATTTATCAACTTAAAGCTGATTCTGTTCTAATATAATATGAAATAATAAAGCAAGATGATATCAAGTAAGTCACTGATCTTTGGTTTCAGCTGTAAGCAGCTGTTTGCATTTCTGCACAAGTAGCACTAGTAAAACTAGTTTGTTTGCATCGTAAACAGCAATTCTCACTGTATGTAATGCACTCAAGGTGATGTCATCAATGTCTGAAACACAAAAATACTCAATAATTCATTATATGTTGAATGGTATGAACATTATAGTTATCAGGTTGATCCTACATGTGTAAAAGCAACTCAAACATTGCCAAACACCTGCCTGGATTGTCTCCCCCCCCCCGAGGAGGTTTTACTGCTGGAAAGAGAGCAAATTTAGTGTGGGCACCACAGAACAACACAGAACATTTCAGAATCTCTTAGATTTTCATTTAAACTTAGAGGGATTGAAAAACCACAGGACATTATGTGGAGGGTCACATTTCCTTCAGCTTTATCCTTTCCATTGAGACTCGGGTGGATCTTCTCACCAGAGGCTCATCCACGTTATTCAGGGTGCACTGTTATGAATACTGCTCTGCCTCGAGCTTGCAGCAGATCATGGCTCAGTAGGTACCATCATGATAGTCTGACAATGCCATCAGAAATTGTTATTCTGAGCAAAGAGAGGCTTTCACAGCATCAGATCATGGCTAGACTTAAGGTTTCCAAGGAGGTGGTGCCTTGAACTCTAAGATGCTTTGCCGTGACTAGATCAGTTGGATCTGAAGTCTCACTGGACGGCAATTTTTGGAATGAGTAGCCATAGGATAACAGTCCATACACACCCAGGGTGTTGTATGTGCACCATCTTGGTTGTTGGTTTCCTCATGATCTTAATTGGACTCTCCCCAGCATCTGACATGTTTAAATATTTAATAGTGGTTTACATTTAACAGAGTAAATGATCCGAAAACCATCATTCTGCTGAAATCTAAAGACTCATAAAGCACATACACCCTGGCTTGGAGCATACTTTGTTCGATAGATAACACACATACACCCACATTACACAGGGAGTGTTTCATAATGATAGGGATGATGAATGAACACATCACTGCACCTATTATAAGTGGCATATTAAAGCATGCTTACAGTAAGCACAAACAAACAGAGCACACCATGATGTGTCCATTTATCAGCCACCTAATTATCACACACATTAATCGTGTGTACGTGTACTTAAAAAAAAAAGAAAGAAAGTAAACATAGTTTATTACAGCAGCAGCCAATAGGCTTGCCTTGATGACAGGAAGGAATGATGGAGAGGAAGCAAGCAAAGGCAAGGATGGTGACATGCTCATGAATCAGATTCACATCCAGTTCAGACTGGCTTTAATATGTAAGTCCATACACATGACTAGATGTAAAGTACAGTGCATACACAAACAAGACATAATTTGATTACAGTAAGAGATTTGAATTGGATACATGACAGGGAATTCTTCTGTCAGATTGTGAAAATTAGAAATAGAAGCATTGACTGTGTAAAGTTTAACCTCTGGGGAAAAAGGTTACTCCACTTATTTGTGTTTTTTGAGTTAGATGAGAATACTGATACTGCTCATGTAAAATGATAAATATATAGCTCTGTGTAAAATATACGTATGTTAGTATGTATGCTAAATATGACGCCAGTTGGCTTAGTCTTGCATGATTACAAAAACCTGGAATCAAATCCAATCAACTCCACCCACTGGCACATCATTAATTAACCTGCCATTTCTTCCACACACTTAATAATTGTAATTTGAAAACAATGGAAATACAAAAATGACCCATTGAAATGTCACACAGTCATTTTCTGTTAGTCTACTTGGACCTCCAGGTGGAACCAGCTGTGGTTTCTGGGACCTATGTGATGAGACTATAAAAGTCTATATTGTCTGCCCACCTTTTCGCTCTTTACCCACCTTTCTTGCTCTCATCATCACCTCCATCACTCTTATTTTATTAGCCTGTCATTCCAGCCGTCACTCTCTGCACGCATCAATGTTGTTATGACGGGGATTAAATGGGGACTAAAAGGGAGAATGGGGTTGAACCTGAACTTTTAGTGATTAGAGAAAACAAAAAAAAAAATCTTCTCATTTTCTCACTTATACATGTTCTGTCAACATCTTTCAAACTCTGTGTCCGAACTCCACCAACAATGAGTGTGTGTGTATCTGTGTGTGGTTATGTAAGGTATGCCATGAGTCAGGGACCATAAATAAAGCTATTAATAATCCTCTGGCAGTGAGAGCAGTCACCAAAACTGATGCAATGGACTGTCACACATAGACAAAGACTAGCAAAGCTCCAGTGTTGTCTCCAGTGTTTTCCACTAAAGACTGTTCAAGGAGTACTGAGAGTTTGAGGTAAACGGACTGCACTTAATTAGTACTTTTATAAGCTTCAACAAGGCTTTACACAGCGAGCCACATATTAACGGCCACACACAGTGCTTTTTTTCCTTTGACACATAATCTGCTTTTACATGTTGACAGAAAGAGCCACACATTGAATATCTGACCTTCTGATTAGTTGACAGCATGCTTCCAGTGATCCACTGATTCCACTTTTACCGTAAACTTTTACCGTTCATCACCACGGAATTCACAACCAGATGTGATGTTTTAGAGGGAATTTAAAGGGGAACTGTGCAAGTCTGGTCACTTTTTTCTGTTTTGCTAACCCTCCTCTCAACCATGTGCATTGCATTTCTGTGTAGCCGGCATAGAAGCAATCCATGGAGCGACAGATAATGTTATTTATCATATACGATGTTACGATGTTTGTATTTGTGTAGTCTTATCTGTCATGAACAAGACATTACAGTTTACACGGCCCATTTATGTCGTGGTGCCACCAAGACAAGAGCTGGGACACCAACTGTTCGGAGGCTCTGATCTTGCAAGGTTGGTTTTCAGCCAAGAGATGCTAGGTGGAAGGCCTTTAACAAGTTACAAGTCATTAGTTAACCATCACAATTACTCTGAAGCTGATTAATTAAGGTAAAAATGTAGCATAGCTACAGTAAAAACCCTGCATGGTTCTTCTTTAACATAAGTTTCAGTTTGTAATGCAATGAGTTCTTGTTAAGGGAGAGAACATGAGGCCTATGACTGAGTAACTCTCCAGTTCTCAGGTTACTATCAACAGAAATGGTCAAATATTCATTTCCAGAACAGTTCTTTCTGGAGACCAAGTTTGTTTCTCATTGCTCACTTCAGTCTGCTGTGGAGCTCAATCCTATTATCAGCTCCACAGTAGAGGTCAGATACTAGGCTATGAGCCATAGGCTGGGCTGGTGTGAGGTTTGCAGCATCTCCCACCAATAAGATTGGTGAAGTTTTATTTTGTGCAAAAGGAATTTTGTACAAGTACAGATGTTTAATTTTAATTCACTAGGTGTTGGCTATTTCACACTTTTTTTTTCTTGAGCCTCCTTTAGCTTTCTGACCAAGACTTCACAAACATAAGGTTAATGGAAGTCCAGTGGGGAGACGACTGTAGTGTTATCCAGAAAAAGCTTCATGTAATTCATGTTTTGTTTTTCCCTGGAAAGCCAGTCATGTAACAGTCATAATTTGTGCTCTCATCAGCAGCTGGAAGGGATATTTCTGTCAAATCTGCAGAACAATCATACATTTTTGAGCATAATGAAATAACCATCCACTTCACACACTTCTGTTGAATATTGTCATTAGCTGTGTGTCACGCATCACTGTACAGAGCGTGAATCACGACTAAAAGCAGTGACGTATCATGGTCCTTAGGCAACACAAATATAGTTGAAATCTGGAATTATTAAAACAAAATGATGCATTTAATGTCCATTTCACTTCCCCCAATTATAAATGGGACAAATGAAAGGGTCTGTAACAAAATATTGGCAGAACAAGTAGATGTGCTGTGGCTGAAGCATGTTGTATAATATTGTGAGCATCTGAGGTACAACAGCAAAGTGAGGCATTTCTTTGGATCACTTCTGAAATATGAGACGTGGACTTGGACCTTAATGTTAATTATGTCTAATTCATAAAGATACATCTGAGATTTAATATGCTGATTTGGATATTGCCTTGATATCAGTCAGACTAAAGGCCAATCTTAATGTCAAGCAAACATCAAGAATCTTTAATGTTCCTTTTAAGTAACATTACTGGTTTTAATGTCTGATCAGCCTGGTGAAGCTCAGAACTGATCGTGACAACTTCTGATTTCGTCACAGAACATAAACATTTTACATTGCAATAATTGTGCAACAGTGCAGCCAAATACTGACTACTGCTCAGCTTCTACTTGACTACAGGGAAAATTTTGTTTGTTTGTTTGTAGTAATGTGTGCCTATAGGTGCTGCAGTAAATGAAAATAAGACAGTGGTTGAGAGGAGAAGCTCTCCACATTTATTCTGTGCAAGTGTGTGCAGCAGCCAGGGAAAATAAGATTGGTGTATCCTGAGAGAGGGTTATTTAGTAGTACCACCTGTGTATCTGTGTGTGTGTGTGTGTGTGTGTGTGTTTGATTCTGGACCTCTCCAAATGCTAAGATGTCCCTACTGACTTTAAGCATACTGGAGAGAAGCTGCTTACATTGAGGCTGTCACACACTTACAAACACCCCCATACATCGAGTGGGACGTGGTGGGGGTGTGGGGGCTACTAAATAAGAGTGATTTATCTTGGCCTTTTTACACACACCCACACACACACACACCCACACACACACACAAAGTACTCTTAAGCTATGTCTTCTGGTCCCAGTGGTGTATTGCTGTGCTGAATACATATCTATGTTTGTTTACAGAGGGATCAATGACGGGTTTAGCTCTAATGCAAAGGGGTCTGGTGGGAGGAAAACTAAGATGGAAGGACAAGGAGAGATTGGAAAGGAGAAGGGGCAAGAAGAAAGTTAAAATCCTCCAACTGAAAAGAGAAAGAAACTCTTCCTGCCCTCAACTCTTCTTTGTCTTCCCACATTCCTTAATCCTCTTGACCTTTTCAATTCCTTTGTCTTTTTCCATTTTATCCCCTTATTCTCCCCTTTTCAGCCTCTGTTTATCCTAATTTTCCTTTCTGTCACCCTGCTGAGTTCCCCACTGTGATTCAACTGTTTGCTATGCTTTGTTAATTGAAAATTGTTTTGTGAAACCTACAAATCCATCACCAAATACAACACAACATGCTGATTTGTGATTATTTGTTGCCATAACGACTACATGTGGTTTGAGATTTGATGGCAGCCTGCCTATGTATCTCACCTGGGCTGTTTTTGCTCTGCACCATAATAAATTAGATCAGGGTTTGCTTGTCTCTTATATGTTAATCTGAGTAATTTTCAAACCTCTAGTACATGTAGAGTGGTTCATGTAATTTTGGAAAATAAAAGTTGGAAAAAAAATCACAGGTGAGTAGCCATATCAGAACAGTTAGCATAGTGAACATCTACTATTTGTTAATTTGTTAGGTTGTAGCAGGAAGTAGCTGACACAGTGTTAGTGGTTGTGCTAATGCAAATTCATGTTCTCTAAGCAAAAAAAGGTTTCTGGTTTATTTTGCTATGCCACTCAGCATTGTTACTTTAGGTTTGTGATCAATAAGTCCCTGCAGTTCCAAGTCATGGGGTGAGCTAATTATTTTTGCCTGTATTACATATATATGTATGTATGTATATAGGCTACATACAAAACAACAAAAAAAACCATCATATGGACATGTTAGGGTTAACTTGATTTTCAGCAAAGGGGATCTATTATGTATTGTTCCCTCATTTTTGGAATGTATATTCGTTTATACATTGTTGAACATTTGGATGGATTGTAGAATTACAGTCCAAATAAAGTGGAGCATGACTTCTTGGTGATATAAATTGCAGCTTATCCAATACATGGATGTTTGTGAAAGACTGTTTACAGACTGAATGGTTTTCTTTAGCAAACAATGTTTTCCAACTAATGATTTACTGATGGAATTTGTAGTGTTTCTACATGGGTTTTGAATATGGAATGATCTGGTACCTCAGCTCATATCTGACTTCTGGCAGAAACTCTGGCAGAAAGCAACTGTCTGTGACCACAACATGTAATATCATTCCTTTTCTGAAGGTGGACTCGCTTTGGCCTCTCCACTGCACCTGTCGTCACTTCCATTTGGAGATTTATAATCACAGTCACCTCTTGTGCTAAATTGACAGATTGATTTTCCTTAAAGAGGGTTATTATGCTCATTTCAGGGGCTTTCAATATGATATTGGACCCCATTGGGCACTATTGGAAGTTTCGATCAAAAAAAAAAAAAAAGCCCCTTAACTATTGCATACAATAACCCTCCATTGTTGCTCTTTCCTGCTTCTCTCTGAAATGCTCGTATCAAGGGGCTGCTGCATAGTGAAATGCCTCTCACATTACCACAGGACACTGAGGCTAGAGCCAGGCGAGTTGCCGTATAGGGTCTTCCACTGAGGCTGTGATGTAACAAACTTGAGCGTTTGCAGTGGCACAGAGCTCCTGAAACTGCCCCCGAGGATTACTTCAGCATACACCTACCTCATGATATGGCACTTCCACGTCCTCTAGGACAAGTATCCAACATTTTAAACATATTTATAAGTCTGAAAAGCTGGAAAAGAATAATAGGTCCCACTTTAAGTTTACCAGACAGTGTTGTACTGTGATAATTGTTTCCTGCATTTTAGTATAAATGCCTCCTCAAAGATTTATATCTTTCATTCAGATTTTTTCCATTTTATCCAACTTAACTTAACTCAGTAATACACTGAGGTACAAAAACTGCACATTAATGGCAACATAATGGAATCAAGTGACTCTGGTGTAACTGTCCACCACTAACATCCATTTTAAAATGTGATTTTGCTCAGTAACCCACATACCATTTCCTCATGTGCTTAATTTGACTCTCCCAGGCTCTGTGGGGGAATAACTGTGTTTAACTGATTTTCCCTCTCTGGTGTTTAATCACAAATTAAATTATGATTTTTGGGAGTATATCCCACAGGCAAATGTTAGAATACAAAATCCTAAAAGTCAGGAGAGAAACAAGGTCAGACAGTTGAGCTACACCGGCGCTTATCAAGAGACACGAGCACACAGTGAGCAACCTGGACCCAGCCTGCAGTCTGTCACACCTGTCCAACGCTCCTGCTCTCCCAGATTAGCTACTTCACCTTCACGCCCCGTTGACCTTTCACACAGCAGAAATTTCAGCCGTGTCCCAAATCCGTTCTTCACTTCTACCACCTACTAATTCTAAAACAGAAAGAGCTTTATTTTCAGTGTGCTGGTGTCTTATTCTGTCATGTGCAAAAGACAATGGTGCTTCCCACATCTTACAAACAGATATAGTAAATCCATATAGGGGGATTAAATCAGATCTCAAAAACAAAACATTGTGCATTTTTCCTGGAAAGTTGAATCAACTTTTGCACACAAACACATACCATATATTTTCCAGAAGGTGAAAAATAATAATGAAACATGGTGGATTGAAAAAAGTTCTAGGCTTGTCAGAGCACAGGTGAATATGTCAGTGAGAACCACGGAGAAGTCTTGACATTCATTCAAAACAAACACCAAACTTGTAAATGTCAAAAAAAGATTCTGAGGGAAATCAGGTTTAAATACACTAACAAGACAAATTACAAGGCCAAAATCACTCCCTGTATATGATGTATTATTTGTGTACTTGATAGTACACAGGAAATCTACACAAATACACAGGACTAGAAGCCCATAGGTGATGATTAAGCCAGATTTTATTTGTATAAGTCTAGCGTTTATTTTTGGGCAAAAACCTCCAGGCTCTACCTTTAAAACTAAATTCTTGCATGTCAGCTATGTGAAAAACTTACCATCACACCAATGTCATAAAGGAGAAAATCAGCTCTAGAGACCCAAACCAGGCTGTAAACATGCTTATTTCTGCTGTTGGGAAGTTGGGAATTTAACATGGGAGTCTATGGGGATTTGAGCCAGACTGTTCCACTTTCAAGGAAGTGCAGTTTTTGGCACACTGGTGTTGGCCTCATTTTCCAGGCCTGGAGGTTGCAACTTTGGTACAATTGTAGAGATCTGTTCAAAATTTCCATGAAAATACATCCAGTAATTGTTGAGTATATCACACTGAGTACAATAACATGTCAGTCAGCGCGTTCTGGAGACGTTGTGTATTAAATGCAGCCGTAATAAACTCATTTGTATGTGGATGCTGCCTCTGGCTAACATCGACTGATCAGCTAGTCAGACAAATGTTGCTAATGTTTCCACCCACTCATGTTTCCCTTTTGTTTCAATGTTTTCATGTGGTCTTTCCTCATCTGTCGCTGTGCTCTGCAGACCAGCTCATTAACCCTCTCGCAGCAGATCAAAGAGTGAATATCTAACATTTCTCTCTCCCATGTTTTTTCTCAGTCACCACAGCCGATTTCCCTCACCCTCTCTCCCACCTTACTCTGGTGCTTTTGATCTTCCTTGTCTCCACCCTCCTGTCCATTTTGTCACCCACCTCCTCATCATCTCACCTCCCCTTCGATCTTCCCCTTATTACACCTCCCCTCATCTTTCCATTTTACCACTCCACTGACCTCATTCTCCCCACATCTTTTGCTCGCCCCTTACTCCTCTTTTGGTTATTTCTCATCCATTTGTCTGAAGTGACCCCCATCTGCTGTCTCACTCCTCTTCCCTTCTTTTTGGTTCCCCTCATCTCTCCATCCTCTGATCTCATCTTTCCCTCCTCCTTTTTTGCTTTCTCTCATTCTCTGCTCCATTACCTCTGTCTAACTATCCACTTATCTATCTATCTATCCATCTCTCTATCTATCTTTGGGTATTTATCTGCCTTCAATAATCCCTTTTGACACCCTTCCATCTTGTCCTCAAATTCAATCGCTCTTTCACTCTCCTTTTCATCTTTCTGCCCAGTTCTTCTTCACTCTCTCCTGTTATCTCTCTTTTTATCCCCCTCTCTATCTAATAGTGCCTATCTGCCTTCACTTTAACCATTCGACACCCTTTCACCCTGTCCTCTGTTTCAATCTTCCCTTCACCATCTTGCTTCCCTCTCCTTCTATCCCTCCCTCATTCAGTTTTTGTACCAATCTGTACCTTTTTTTACTCCTTTCTCTCTTTCTAAATTAATATCTATCACTTGTTTTGTGGCCTGTCTTTTCTACTCCAACAGCAAATCATATATCGCTTGTTTCATTTAACCTTGTTTATTGATGTCTCTTATCAAATATCAGATTCAGATTCAGCTTTATTTGTCCTTTGCAAATAAAGCTGGTGGTGGAGGTGCATACCAGCACACATCCTCAAGATACAACATACAGTTTACATACCTGTACACACATTATAATTACATCACCCATATATAACAATACACAAAAACACACATTTAGCGACCCAATGATCTGTTTAGCTGTTTTATAACAGAGGGGATGAAGCTCCTGCTCAATTTGACCCTTTTCCAGGTCAGTGACCTATAACGGCAACCGGATGGGAGCAGCACAAAGTATGGGTTTAGGGGGTGACTGGGGTCCTGAGTGATGGTGAGTGCTCTGTGTTCAGTGGCTGTTGAGGTCTGAGAGGATGGGGGTGGGGAGGCCAATGATTTTGGCAGCCCTGTGTGTGAACTGTGTCAGTCTTTTCCTGTTGGGGGATGACAACATATTAAAAAAGCAGGGGGAGCAGTAGACAAGGATGGGCTGGATTATGCTCTTGTAGAGTAGCAGTAGGAGATGGGGGGCCACTGAGAGTGCTCTCAGTTTCCTGATGGCAGAGAGTCTTTGCTGGCTGCGTTTGTGGATGTTGATAGTGTGTGGTTCAAAGGTGAGTTTATTATCTATGGTGAGTCCAAGGTATTTAAAGGTCTCCGCAACCTCCACAGCTTCCCTATTGATGCTGATGGGGTTGTGGGCAGGGGAAGGGGTTGATTTGCCTGTGCTGGGGGAGTTGATAACCAGTTCTTTGGTTTTGGACACACTGAGGTGCAGGTGGTTGTCCATGCACCACTGTGTAAGGTAAGGGATGGAGTTATGGTATTCTGTAGGTGAGTTGTCAAATAGTCCAACTGCAACAGTGTCGTCTGAGTATTTGAGATATGTGTTAGTGGGAGGGGCTGGTACAGTTGTTAGTTTAGGGGGTAAAGAGGAAGGGGCTCAGTACACAGTCCTGTGGGGAACCAGTGTTGGTGATGGCGTATGGTGATGTCACACTGCCCACTCTGGTGGATTGTGGTCTGTTGCTGAGAAAACTGTGAACCCAGTGGATGAGGAGTGGTTGGATGTTCAGGGGATGGAGTTTCCTGATCATCTGGTGATGCTGGACGGTATTGATGGTAGAGCTGAAGTCAATGAAGAGAAGTCTGGCAGAATTACTGGGGATTTCAAGGTGTTGGAGGAGTGAATGGAGGAGGCATGCCACAGCATCCTCTGCATCCTTACAACTAATAACAGTTGGTAAGGAATATCCATTATCTATTTTTATACATTATCATAATTTCACCATTATATTCTAATGAAAACAGAATTTGTGCCCACACCATGTTTTTACTTTTAGGGTAATTTTGTAAGTATTAAAAAATCCAGTTCCCTGAATTAACATTCATCAAAGGTTACAGGAGAGAGTTTAAAGTGTATTAGCATTCATTTTGCATAATTTTAAATGGAGATGAAATTTGAATTTTGCAACCACAATTTGAGTAGGAATATAAAACACAGTGCAAGAAATGTCTAAATGAAATCTGTTCAAATGCTGAAATGTTGAACATACTGTAAGAAAAAGCAACAAGATATTGTACTCTGTAAATATTAGGAGGGATGTAACCTTTGAAGCTGCTGCTTGAGCCAGTCTACTCCTCAATTTACTGCTGCAGACATATTTACATCTCACCTACACACACAGCTCCTCAGGACAGAGAGAGAGAGAGAGAGAGAGAGAGAGAGAGAGAGAGAGAGAGAGAGAGAGAGAGAGAGAGAGAGAGAGAGAGAGAGAGAGAGAGAGAGAGAGAGAGAGAGAGAGAGAGAGAGAGAGAGAGAGAGAGAGAGAGAGAGAGAGAGAGAGAGAGAGAGAGAGAGAGAGAGAGAGAGAGAGAGAGAGAGAGAGAGAGAGAGAGAGAGAGGACCCACTCCTTTCTCAATCTTCTTACCATGTAATTGTCCTCCAGCACACCTCAGCACACACACTCACACTGGGTATAATGTCATCACAGGCTATCATCTGTGGCCAGATCACTCTAATCTCTGTGCAATCATGACAAGGACAAGGAGACATTCATATACACATACACACACACAGGCACAAGCCCATTCCACATGCATGAAAGTATAGCTGAATGCACATTCTCATCTCCATCATATATAGCTTACTGTATGCGTTAGGGTGGAGAAAAGATTGTATTGATAAACACCAAATATCAATATCTTCTTATAAAAATTGCAAATTCAAATGAAAGTATTGTATACTATGATACTAGAGTACTTTTTTTTGACTGTGTGACTAAATAGTGTTTAAAACAAGGATAATAATAATTATTCTTTATTCTATTCTTGTGGGAACAAGTCAGTTTCCACATTCGACATTTCACATGCTACACAGTCCTGTTGAACCACATTCATTTCATTCAGACATGTGAACTGCAAAAATGTGCAGCTGCTCCTCAGAATCGATATTGGATCACTTAAATAAAAAATCAGAATTAAATGGATAATTATGTTTCCCTCGCCCTGGCAGGGGGCTGTGTGACATTTTTTGTCATGATTTACACACAGCACAGAAGTGTTGGATGTGACATGTCTGTTTGAACAGAATGCTCAGGTGATGCCTTTAAATTGGATCGCTATCACAGAGGAATCAAACACAACACTTTCTAACAACTCAATTTGCACACTGGGGCAGAGCTGACAATACAAAAGCTTGGAGGAGCTCAGGCCCCGAGTGCCTAAGGCTTTTGGAGGAATGAAGAGGCTGCAGCCAATGAGTGTTACTGACAATATCTGTGGCTCAGCAAGCTGCACATGCTACCGGAGAGATTCCCAAAGGGGAAATATTGGTGCAGATGTGGCACTACCTCGAGCTGCTGCCAATCTATCACAGGCCAATTTATATATGTTTCCCTTTGTCAGTCAATAACCTGAGGTTCTTTATAAGATTAGTATCTGTACTGACTGAATAATGTCCAAGTTTCAGGCATCTGCTTCACCTGGGAGCAGGTGCATTTTTGTCTCTGTGAAAGAACATTGATTTGCATATTGGAAAGTGGGTCACAAAACCAAAAAAATAAAAAATTCAACTTTAGATTTTCTCTCCCCGCTGGATTCCCCCCATCAGAAACATACACTGGCATACTGTAGCTCTACTTAATACAAACTCCCACCAAAATCTGCCTCTTATGCAAGTAAATCAAAGATGTGTGTGTGCCCAGAGCGATGTTACCGTGGACCAGTGCAGATCCAGATGGGCAAGCTTACTTTTCGAACAGCTAAAAACATGAGCACTGTGTTATTAAGACCATGAACATCACAGTGTCACTGGCATTGAAATTCATACTGGAAAAACTGAGTGGGACTCGGTGTCTTCCTAATATGTGTGAAAGGTAATAAAGTGAAATCTATGTGGAACCAGAGGGTCCAACTTTCCAGGACCTCCAGTCGTAATCCTGGAAGAAGTCGTTTGTCATGTTGGGAATTAAATTTAATTACCATATTGCTGAGAGTTAGATGCGATGAGAACAGTAAGGTAACAATGTGTTGGGTTTATATTATGTTATAATCACATTCAACAGTTTTTTTCTGTTTCCAGTCTTTGTCCTAACCTGAGCAAATCATCTCTGGCCTCTAGTTTCATACTTATGCGCATTAGGATTCCCATGCTTTCTCACACATACTGTCTTTTCTAGTTGTATAATTAATGTACACCATGTGTTCTCTGTACTCCGTACTGTCAGTGCATGTGGTTGTGTGTGCAGGTGTGTCAGCACCCACACATTTTCTGTCAAGGACAAATGAAGTTAATCTTAATCTTAGTGCTGTTCCGTGTTCTCGTTGTTGGATCCTGGGTCTATATCATGCTCCCCCAGAAATTGGACACGCAGCTGTATGCCATGTAAGATGTTATTTTCTTACTTTATATCATAAAGAAAATACTAAAATATGATTAACCTGTTAGTATACTTTCCATAATGATATGACTATAGCCTACCCAAGACATCAGTCTAGTGCAAAATAAATATATTGATTAATCATGACACTTTGTATCTTATCATTAAAATCAACCAATACCTTGTTTGAAGGGACATGAATTATTGATCCCTGGTGGAAACTACACCCTTGTATAGTCCGGTTAGGGTTGGGGTTCTAATTAAATACTAATTTCTGTTGGTTAATTATTAATACTGGGGAAGATTTTTTGGGCCAATATATAGAGGATCTATGTGAGGATTTGGTGGCGACATAACTTGATGGACTGTCAACGTCTGTGAGATTGGACAGTTTTTCCTGAATAACTAGTGAAAGAAAATGAACCAGCTGCCCACTCAGGGAGCCTGTGTGACAGTTTGTCTCTGTGTGGTGAGAAGGTTAACATTAATAAGCCTGTGTTTTGACATACACACGCATACACACACACACACACACATATGCAATTTATGTCTTATGGCTTATTTGATTGAAACTTGTTGTGGAGACTTCCATATATTTATTGCATTGCTTCATTTTAAGTTGGTAAAACTGTGCAATCCAACATGACAGTGGCATGTAAAGTGACATCGCTCCTTTTATCTGAGCTCAGAACAGCATTCTGTCGATGCCTGTCTGCATTCATCAGAAACTAGCTTGATTTGAAGTTGCTGTTTCTATTTTTCTCTTCACTTTTCATCTATTCTTCTATTTTTATGGGGGTTTTTTTTCAGTGTCATTTTTGTGGGCATGACCATGTCCTCTTCAACTTGGAGCCTGTTGCAGCTTCTACCGCTCTGGGATCAGCTTCCATATTGCAGGACTATACACATACTTGTGTTAAGAGGCGGTGGTAGCCAAGTAAAAGAAATAACACTGATTTAGTCACTGTGCAAGATCTGCTGCTGTAAGTTTGAGAAGACAGAGTATTGTTACAGGAGTAGTGCAGCTCCTTTCAGGGAGAGATCAGTCAAGAGAGAAATAGACAAGGAAAGAGAGACAGTGGTCATGTTGGCGACTGCAGCAGACAGGTACTGTAGTTAATTAGAAGTTATCAGTGTAGCTGTGAATATACAGTGCAATGTATATACATAATATAATATGCTACAGCTCCTCAAGTTCCTAAATTTCTTCCATGCTCTCCAGCTACTGTACAGTCAGGGCTATGAACAAAGAGCCAAAGGTACAGTTCAGTACACTAGCTGTTATATAACACAGTAGTCATACAATTAATCATTATCCTCATAGATCAACACTGAAAATATTACATTATTGTCAGGACTGTGCTCCCTAGTTTGCCAGTATATGAATGCATCATCATGGAATTGGTCCTGATTGACTTTTATCTTTATGATGCCTTCAAGTGCAACTCATGCCAATAACATCGTCATCAGTGCCCAGGTGGCACAGGCAGCTTCACCAGATGCTCCTTCAGGCACAATTTGCATTGTGAGGCCAATGATTGACGACTGAATCATAAAAGTTGGTCCAGGAACCAGTAGAAGAAAGGCGATTGAAAACAAATGGATGGTTTTTCCACATTTATTAAACAGGATACATGAATAGGTGGAAATGTCTTACCTTTTATTGAGTGTTTTCATGAAGTAATTCCCTCCTCTTAACACACTAAGAAAATGAATCTAAACAGAGCGAGACAGATCAGCAGAAGCACAAAGAAAAGTTGATTTTCACAAGAAGATGGTCCTTTTTATTAACTTATTGCAAAAGACGTAACAAAATGGAACAGTACCATTGGATTTATGTTTTCCCAGAATAAAGCAGAGTGTGTTGTACCCCAGAGACTTGACAACCATAGACTCTCAGTTAAGTGGTGTTGCTGTGCACAAAGTGGCTACAAACTGTACATGCCAAATGTGCTGTTAGTGTGAAAACTCATTAACAGTGAATTTATTATATACCATACAGGTGGTTCTCCACTCTCAAGCAACTAAGTATAACTTACCAGCCACAAAAGATCTTGAGGCACGCCTGAATGCCTGTGTTTTTGTTCACACAGTTTATTTAACAGCTGTAAAAATGTAGTATTAATCTGTAAAAGTTTATAGGAGCCAGAAATTAAACCAAAACTAGAAGTGAATGATGTTTCCTGTTGGGAGGTTCCTTTTTGAGATAGCGAACATATTCCACTCATTACTCTTGTGATTTGATTTCACACAAAAATGTGTTTCTTTCATTCATTTTCATGATGTTGCTTTTCTTCTGGTGTGATTTCAGGAGCTTTGGGCAACATGACATGATATTGAAGCTTTTGTGTAAAACCATGATTCATTTCTACCTTTTTTCTCATGTTTTTATGTACCGTCCTTCAAAGTGTGTTTGTTTCCACATTTATGAAATTTTTTTTCACCTATTGACAACATTTTGTCATTTACAGGAGTCAGCACTTCCAGTGTATGCAGCACAAGTGTGCACTTGCCTATAGCTATATTGCCTTTTTCTTCTTATAAACACACACAAACACACACACACACACACACACACACATACACACAGTGCCCACGGTTGTGTTGAATCAGATCAGCTGTTCTGACAGCTGGCTGTGTTGTTGCTCTCTATTAGATCAGCCCAACCGTCTGATGTACTGAGGGTTTATTTGTGGGTGTGTGTGTGTGTGTGTGTGTGTGTGAAGGGCAGAAAAATATGGGATGTTGCAGACATGAATATTTGGAACTCATTTATGTTAAGCTTGTTGATGAGAACAGAAGAGAAGTGATGAAAAGAGATGAAAAGAAGAGCTAAGAGCAGGTGTGTATGCACAGAGCACAGTTAAGTCCCGCCCACACCAGAGAGGAAAAAATATAATTTGCTCTCTATTGACTTTCACCTCTCTTCCCTGGAAAAAGATGACAATGCCTTGAAGCTGTTGTGTGGTGGGATGCTGCACTGAGCCTTTCAGGACTCAAAGTGTCAGTGTCAATCTGACATAAGGGATCATCAGGAAGGGGGAAACCAGAGGATCCTGATCATATGCAGGGCACCTGTGTATTTTGTTCACTGGTAAGTCAAACAACCACAAGTCAGGTTGTTTGGCCACTGTTAGTTGTTATAAGCTTTTTTACCATTTGACTTTTGTTGGAATCAGGAAAGCTGTGCAGCAAAGTTGTCACCGAGCTATAATTAGTTTTAACCTCCCACCTACAGTTATCGTCATCAACTGCACCACCAGGTTGCCTCTTTGCCATGAATAAAATGTAAATTAAAATGAACTCGAACAACAGCCAACAATACAGCAACTTTACCAACATATTAACCTGTTATGGGAGCAAAGAAATGTTGCCAGCAGAGAAGCTCAAGCCACAACAGAGATATACTGCCAGTATTTTGACTTTCTGTTTGTCAGTTTGAACCTCCTGCAGTTGTTCAGCTAATTCAGTTTCACTTTGCTCTGCAAATTCGCCAGCTACTCATGCTGTTAAATCTCGAACAATGCCTCTCTTGGCTATAACTGGAACATCAGTTTTATGTGTCTCCATGAAGTGGATATATATATCTAATGCTCTGGTCTGATTTCATCACCTGACTCCAATCTGGAGGCATCACCTTACTTTCTTGGAGAAGGTTGAACATCTGATGTCCATACTGTGAGACAAGCTGGTTCTTTGTCCTCTGACTACCACAGGCCTGGGGCCCAGGGACATCACCTGAAAATATCATTATTCATTGATTAGTCAGACAGATGAGAGCGGTCTTTGCAAAACACATCAAACACTGATGGAGTATCATTTCTCTTTCAAAGAAGGAAGCATCATTGGTGTTCTAAAGGGACGGTTCAACAACCTGATGCAGCTTAATGGATTTGAATTGAAAAAAAAAACCTGTCTGCACAATGAAGAGTGATGGTCTCTCGATCACTGGGAACCAGTAGAAAGAAAGGTTTATGTGGCGTGAGCAGAGAGAGTGGATTATTTTTAAATAGATGATAGTATTTTATTTAATGGGCTTTTGTGTGTACTTTAACATCAGGGTGAGTCAGTGGTGGTGGGTTTTGCAACTTTCCAGGAAAAGAAAAGAGTGATGTAATAAAACGAAATCACACGAGTAAGTAAATGCTTGAGGGCATTTTTGTCTTGGTTTACTGTACAGTCCATTTAGAGACATGAGATAAAACAAAATATTTTACACTAGATGAGCACATACAGTATACTAAACTCTAGTGTTAGATACATTAGCCCATCTTTTATTCTTTAAACTGGTCGTGTCGTTACAGAGACATCAGTTCCATGTCTTATCTGCTTAAGTCTAATGTAAAGCTCCTCGTATCTGGTGCAGGTCACCAGATGAAAGAGCAGAGTGTCAAGATGGTTAGATGGAGAAAATGATCTGAGAGACCCAGTCACATGTTTGAACCTCAGTGAGATGTGTCTGTTGTGACTGTGACACAGTGTCAGTGGTCATCTTAATCCAGATTCTCACTCACAGTTTATGTTTGCTCCGCCCCCTAACCCTGCAAGGTGACAGGATCGCCCTCTTACATATGTGACATGAATCCCTTGTTGTATTGATCAGTTTTTTTAATTGGTTCACTGCAATTATAAGAAAATACTCAGTCATGGTGTTGTCTGCATATTGAATTTATTATCTGTCCTGCATTATGTAAAAAAAAACATCATATGGACATGCTAACAAGGTTAAAACTGCATTACCAGGGTCTCTAAACTGGTAAATGTTTGTGTCTACAATGTAAGTCACAAGTATTGTGCTATGCCTTTCTGATGGCTTCATATCAGCATTTAAGATGGCACAGTCTGAGTTTTTTTGTTTGTTTGTTTATTGTGGTACACAACTTCCATCCACTCACAAAAGCTGTGGTGATTTTTCATTGTTGTATAAATGGTCCCAACAAAAGGTGAGTCAAATGAGCAATCAGCTTTCACTTGATCCTTTACTTAGGCTTTTGTTTGTTCTTTACAACAATCCACACAACATCCATCAAAGTGTGGCTGATTAGTGCTAAATAAGTCTGACATTGAAGCAAAGTAAACTAAGCAAGATTTGGTTTTAATGTTAGTGAGGTTTAAGTTTTCGAGGAGGAGGGATCAAGGAGAGTCGAGTGTCTCTGATAATATTAGTTTTTTTTTAATATACCTTTTCTCTGTTGTAGACGTATGATGCTAAAATATTCATTTGGAAGTTTGTGTGTGTGTGTGTGTGTGTGTGTGTGTGTGTCTGTTGCAAGTCCAATATGAGAAAAATGATGCAGTGTAATTTCAAGAGAAATGGAAACAAGCATTGCTGCATTGTAACAACGAATGTGCACAGCGATATCATTTACATTCACATTTTCTCAGTGAAAACAAACCTGAGAGCAGCTGAATGAAGGACATTATCTTTTTGACCATATTTTGTTTTTTAGACATAAGCTGCTTTCCTTCATTTCTCCTCCTCCTTTGTTGAAACTGTGTCTTCCTAGCAGTGCCTTTGTTTTCACAGGAACATTTTCGCTTGCCCTCTTCTCTATTGAGCCAATAATGAACTAGTTTTTGTTATTTGGAGTGTGAAAAATTGCCAGGAGCTGTCATCATGGTCTGATTGTGATCCATGGTTTTTGATTACAGATTTATTGTAGCCTTAATATATACAATGCTTGGTGTGGAATCTTCTATTTGGATCGATTTTTAGAGTCCTCTTTATCTGATTGTTCTTTACAGACTATGATTACAACAGATATCTAAATTGAGTAGAACCAATACAATAGAGACGTTGGAAAATTTGGTTCCATGATAAAGTTTTCAGCCATGCCAGTGTTTAGTCAGTTCGTCACATAGAGTCGCACTTATCATACCCTTACAGGACAGATAGATTTATTTGCAGGTTTTTCAGGTTTTACTCATGAGATTTTTGTTAGTCACTTTCTGCTGACAATGCCTCATTTTAAGACTCACACACTCAGGGGTGCAAATGTTTTTTGCTATTTAAACTATATTGGGACTAAATGGGAAACTAACAACTCCACTGGTCTAAATCTAGCATGGTCCTTCAACTTGTAATTTATCAAATGTCCACATTACCTTGCATGCAGAAACAACAGGTAATGGTGGGCTAATTCATGCATGTGTGTAATATTAAACTAGCCAGTTTGCCAGCAAACACTTTACATAATGCCAGGTCCATTCATTTCAACGGCACATTTCCCATTGATTGCTCCTCATTAGACCCCAGCACAAGTTGAGATAAACAGAATCAATCTTGATAATGACTTAAATACAGAGCTGAAAACTGGGATCTTCTGTGACTTCTTTACAGGCAACCATTGTAATGGAATTACCAAAAATTGAATAATCAGAGTGCTGAGGCTCAAGGTATGAAGCATATGTGATTAACTTAATGCAACTGACAGTGGAGTAGAATCTAAGTTACTGTCCTTAACAGTTAAAAAAGATATTGTTCAATGGAGAGATTTAGTGTACTGTACATTAGGAAGAGGCTGCTTCCTTCCCACTCATTGCATAATCATTTTGCTTTACCAGCTGATGTAGAGAATACATATGTTAGTGTCATATACCTTCTGCTGTCAGGTTTAGTATTGCAACTCAATAAAGTCAGGTTACTTTCGGAAACCGATCAGGAACTTATGTCCAAGATTGATGCAGGCCAATATATCCTGATATTTACTCTCTGGTAATGGTCAAACCAGACAAACAGCTTGATACTGTCATGTTTTGAAGGAAAATCTGAACCCAAATGTAGACAACAAAAAAAGGATGCGTAATGGAAAAAGATGTTCCAATAACATCACAAACTTTCAAAATAAAAAATGCATAATACATTCACATCTCTGAGCAATGCTGAGCTGGGATTTGACCACAGACTATATATGTAGATCAATGTCACCCTGAGGAGTAGCAGTTTTGAAGCTTAGAGTGGGCTGCTCTACCAACGCCATCTTGGCAGTGTCTGATATTGGGGTGTCATATATGGACAAAAGTACAGTATGTGTTGAACCAAGACTTTGTTGCATGCCCCTCTGTGGCAAGCCTACAGTACACTCACTCACCGCTCACTCAAAGTCACTGCAACCCCAATTATGCAGAACTCTCAGCCCAGGAGGTTACAGCTTGACTGTGTCAAGTAAGAAGAATGTGTAGAATAAAGACACCAACATTATAAGAAAGTTCCTGCTAAAGCCACAGAAGTTGTTTTGTGACTTGTTTGACAGGCTAAGTAGAATAGTATGACAAGTGGAATCATTTTTCATGCAAGAAATTGGTGGATAGACTCTTAAAACGACTCAAAAATGTCTTTCAAACTCAGTATAAATTGGACTTTAACAACTGAAAATGAAATGGGCAATCTCAGAGGAGGCTCTCCTGTCAGATGCTTCTCGCATTAAGGTGTAGAGACGGATAAAAGCGTGGTTCCTATGTAAAAGCAGGGTCTGTTTTTCATGGCCAGAATCAGGGGTTAGTCCTATTTCCCCTTAAAAATCAATGATTTTCTTGCTTGAGTGTCAAAAAATATCCTCAGATTGTCAGAGCACAGAGAGGCTTTAAATGCTGTGAAGTCTCCAAAAGGGCCTTGCTTCTGTAGTGTAATACCCTTTTAAAAGCTCTTTGTATTCAGTGGAGTATATCAAGGACAGACACAGTAAAAACATTTCCTTAAGCTCCTGACAGTATGTGCATGCATGCACACACAAATGCAAACTCATACACCAAACCACATAGATGCAGATGTACAGATACATACATGGTTGTTAACAGTGCACAGAGACATCAGATTACACAGACCAAGAGGATCATGTGTATTATATGCAAACACTCATCCAAACAGCAGTAGTTTGCATTGCAGTAGTAATAGATAAGCAGTGGTTTGTTCCCATGCTGGCATCGGGATGCACTCCTCTCCTGCTCCTCTGCTATATGCCTCTGCCCCCCTCCCTTCGCTTCTTCTCCTGTCTCTTCCATCCTGTGCTCAACTATCCTACCACCCTTTACCCCACCCTTTCTGTCTCCTGCCTTCACTCTCTCTTTACCACCATCCCTCCCTCTGTCTACCTTCCACCATTCCCTCCCTCCCCCTCTTGCCATCTTTGCTATTCTCACCTCGTCTCTCGTCTCTCCCTCTCTCTCTCTGCTGCAGACTGATACTGCCCCCTTTTAGCTGAACAGGGAACCTTTTTCTCTTCTTCTCTTCATCTCTCTGCCAATTTGTCTCACTCTCTTTCATCATCGCTTCACTTCACAAGCCAGCACACCCTCATCTCTCTCTCTTATTCTCTCTCCCTCCCATCTTGATCTCTCCGTTCATTCCTTCATCCCTTATTGCTTTCACTACCAACATCGTTGCTCTTTCTTCTTCACATTTGGTTGATTCTCATCTACCCATCTATCTGCCTACCTTTCTGTCTATCAGATTTCTCAATCTCTTATCTGAGGCAGCTGAAAACATAATCTGAAGATATGATTTAAAGGATCAGTGCACCCAAATCACAAAAACACAACTAGTTACTTTTTCCTCACAATATTCATGGCTACGTTAACATTTCTAGAGGAGTGTTTTGTTCTTCACTGTCTTGGTGTCAAAGGGTGTGCTTCGTCCTCACCCCAGGTCATCTGGGATTGGTTCCAGTTCATCCCTGACCCTAAAAGGATGAGTGGAATACCTGATAAATAAATGTTTGAAAGGAATAAGATAGCTGTTGTGAAAAAATAAAAATAAAAATAAAAAAAAAATCATTGACTGTTTTCATGCATTCAGTGATACATTCATTGACAACCCTCTAATTACCTCCAAAACTGCATCCAGAGGGTTTTGAAGGGTCTCCTGGGGGTCCCACTGCAAAAAGTGTAATAATTTATTTTCACTGTAATTGCATCCATAAGTACCTAAATACTCTTACAGGCATAGTAAAGCAGAGGTAATAACTCCAAATGAATACTACTGTGAATTTGTGTCAATTGGAATTGTGAGTACTGATTCTCTATACAAGAATTCCTTATACTGATGATGTGTTATTGTTTTTTAAAGACTGTAAGACCTCGCTCTCTCCTTCAAATCAAAAATACATATATTTTGATAATTTGTATGGCTTAACAAATAACTAATCAGCAAGGGCAGTTTCCATTTAATTCATTACTCAGTAGAGCTCTATCAAAGCTGCTGTTTTTAAATAACTCCAAGGACTTTAATGCCCACTTTTGACATCCAAACATTGAAGAAGTTCATATTATTCTAACAAGAGTATGATTATGAACTGTAGTTTTGACCACGTTGCAACCCAGAAGTCATCACAGTGTATGGTGATACTGAGTTTATTAGTGTCTTATCTATAGAAAGTCGTGTACTATTGTATCTCCTCTGTTGAAATCTTCACCTGAGCTCTGTGATGAGGAGCAAGTAACTGCAGCTTCTTTACAGTAAATGTTTCTCAGATAGAAACGAAAATAAGAATCAGATGGAGAAGTATTTTTTTTCACATGACAGGAAAATGATCAGGGTCAAAGACTTGCAGGATAGCTCCAAGAGGGTAGTGAAGTGTTCCTGCAAAAATGAGTTTTTCACACAGGCAGTCGAGTCCTGAGTGAGGTGGGAATGTCATTTCACCACCGAGGTGCCTGGAGGGAGAGGAGTGGAGCTTAGGGTAGAGTTACGGCCTGGTGGCTTCTGGAAGGAAAGCGCTAAGCACCTGTCTTGGAGGTATATGGGGATGCACCTCACTTAGCAACTTGTACTGCAGAACCGGGGTTTGTGAATTTGATGTGAGCTGCCTCTGGGAGGTAAAAGGGGGGTGGAGGTGACATGGGAGAATACTTTAAAACTGCAGCACAGGATATCAGCTGTGAACAGAGTAACTCATTAGACCAGGCAGGGAGGATATGCTTTATTCGAAAGAGGATATAGGCAGACTTGGACAGGGGTCTGGCCTGAGGAAGAGGATGTGTCACTGATACAAGCATTGCATTGCAATTGGCCGCCTAGAATCACAGCTGAGGTTCTTGCTAGTCTGGGCAGGTGTCCCCACGGTGCTGTCAGTCCTGATAGAGAAGTCTTGCAGAAGACAACATTTGTCAGAGAGGAGCCATATCTCACTTTTGTCAAGGTTGAGTTAGAGGTGGTGGGCAGTCATCCAGCTGAACATATACGTGATGGAGGAGCGAAAAGCAAAGTTAGGTGTCTGCTGTCATGGATACAAAGAAAGTTTGGGGATATTGGGGTCAAGAAGTAAAAGCAAGGGGCTTTTGGTAGACCCCAGAGGAACACCAGGGGAGAACACTGGAGTATCAGTTGTCCTTCAAACTTTTTCTTATCATCATGTAGAAGTTTGCCTCATAAAACCAACACTTGAATTGGTCTTGAATGACTAGTAGCTATTGTGCATGTTATATTGAGACTCATGCAGATCCCTCCGAGTAAATATCAGTACTTTACCATTGAATAGCCTGATATTCATAGTGGATGGTGTAAATCCTTCCTCTGCTAATCTTAGCCAGAAATGTTGCAACAATTTAAATAGCACAGCCATTAACAGGACATGACTTAATGACTTCTTGATTAATTGCAAAAACTAAAACTACTGAAGACTATTTTAGATTTCAAATAAAGAGCGTTGGCAAGTAGTAGAAGTAGTGTTCTTTTGTTTACCAGCTACATTTTCTATGCCAGACTGCCAGTTCAAACCAGCTGCATCTCTGTCCATCTCCATCACTGTGTAGATGAATCAGAATAAGCACAACGTACAAACCTGCCTGACTAAATCAGCATCACTCAAACTCACATACATGCTTACTTAAAGGGGCACGCTGATTTTTCTATGGAGATCAAATCACTAGTTAAGTCGAAGCTTACTCGGACTTGGAAAACAAAAGTAGAGTCTTTTATGTGGGTTTTGGGAGCTTTGTCAAGTCTGAGATATTTTTCACTTTGAACATGAATAGTTTATTTTCTGGGACACAGACTTTAAAGAATGTTTGTTTTTACCAGAAAAGGAATTTTGATGTCAGAAGGTATTTGAGCATATTATGACAAATTCTCCACCATTTTTGTCGCCTCGACCTAAAAGTCAGAATATATCAGGGCTCAGCTGCATTTATTTTGACCACACACTGCGATGCTGTGCAGGTGTGACCCATTTATAACCTGTAAAACAAATTAATTGAATCAAAATAATTACTCGTGCAATATAAAATATAAAGTGTCTGTTTAATGTTTAAGTTTGGATGTGGTAATATATATATATATATATATATATAATACTATATATACCTACAATGACAAAAAACAAACAGAGAAAAGAACATGAGTTGTGTGCTGCTCTGCTGTGTTCTGCTTGTACTCTGTTCATTAATAGGCTACTTCTGGTGAAGTGCCTCAACAGGTTGTCCTTTTCTGAGATTGCTTTTTAATGTTATATATGCATTTGGTTGGATGATACAAATGGAGCAAACAGAATAAAGGAGAAGGGAGAAGAGAGAATACAGTAGATGTAACAAAAGAGGTAAAGCTGAACAAATATTTGTTTTGCTCTCTTTCTCCAAGCTGCTCCTGTGTTCAAATCGGTTTCCCTGTTGTGGTACAAAGGCAATTTCGTTTCATACTTCCATGACGTGAGGTGTGTGTGTGCATATACATGAGCATTTGTGTCTGTGTTTGCACATGCCACATGCCAGCATACGTAAATTAACTCTGTCATTAAAAGCTAATACAGGCCTGTGCGAATGGTGGCATTCGTGCAGTCCATAATAAGCTCCGATAATACGATCATCACAGCTCACAAAACACACATATCTGGGAAGTAGGAAGAGAAAGTGGATCTGTACCCATGCGCACGCGCACACACACACACACACACACACACAGACTCCAGTGTAATGTCATGATGATCCATCTGCCTCTCTTCATCCTTGTTCCCTCTTCTCTTTCATCACACCTGTCATCTCTCCATCCATCACACATCCTTCTGCTTCACTACATCTCTCCTGCTCACCCTCTCTCTCTCTCCCTCTCTCTCTCCCTTTCTCTCTATGGTTTAATCTCTCTGTTTCTTCCAATTTCACTCTCACCATCCCTCCCTCCATCTGTCACCCCTGTCTCTCCCAATTCTTCATTTTCCTCTCTTTTCTCAGGGCCCCCCTCCAGTTTCACTGCAGTTTTTACACACTCTAACCCAGAAAACTGTTGAGGAAAATCTGCCAACACCACACACCACCACTTGGGTCAACACTGTGGTATTTCTGAAGAAGAAATAGCTGCGTCCATCACACCAGAGGTGTGTAATGGTTCTCCAGTGAACCTTAAACCCACTCTAGCAACATGTGACATCTTGTTATACCTCTGAGTTACTGTTTTCTCCCATATGCATGCACCTGTAGATACCGTACATTGATTTCTCATATAAGAAACCTATGTACATATAAAACCTATGTAAAAAATTATACTTATATAAAACTTTACTTTTAATGAAGACTTTAAATAAATGTATATGTAAATATCCCTCCCAGTACATGTTTGTGCTTAGGTTTAGGTCACTTTCCATTTCAATTAGAGAAAAGAAGTGATAAAAACACATAGAGTTTTTATATGTATGTTTTTATGCTTCCACTCCTGTGACAGTCATTATGTTCTCAGGTTGTCCTTCCCACTCTCATGAAGGTGATTTTCCAGTAATGTCCTGAGGGAGTTACCAACCATGCTCCAGGAATGTGCACTGCAGTGGGAACTCATTTCAGTTGTCACATTCAAGGCTCGGACTCTGTTACTGCTCATTCATTTGTTCACATTTCACATACAGACAGTTAATAGCCAGGTAAAAATGGGAAACAAAAGTTGTCAGATCAATTCAACCGAATCACAGAGCTTCTCCTACTGAGACTGTAGCACAAAGTTTTCCGCAGTTTCTCGGAGTAGCTGCAGAAAACACGAGGTCAGGTGCAGCACATCCTGTGGAAAAACAGGTGAGGAGGGAGAAATGAGCAGACTTAAGGAAAATGGGGTGAAATACAGTGTCAGGGTATTTGTGCGAACCTGTGCAATTATGGTATGCAACTTTAACCAAACGGAGTTCTCATGATATTCTCTCCCTGTGGTGTTACATCCACATTTGTCATCACTGTGCTATCTATTTTTACCAGCTGTGATTGTGAGGCTGGCATCGTGAAAACAATGTGAGTCTGTATGTGTGTGTCATGGGGAAAGTGACGTTCTTGAGACACCTGCTCTAGCGGGAACTACATCACGAGGTGGTTCTGAGTACTTTGGCAGCTGTGTATTCGTTTGTGGACAGATTTTTTTCTCAGTGTTGCCGTCACAACCATGTAGGATAAAGTCACAAAACTCATGAGTCAGAGCAGCAACAATTTGATGGACATGGCAGCTGATGTGATCCTATCACAAGATGGTCCCTACTCTTATCTCTCTGTCTCTTTCTGTCCCTGAGATGCACACACATGAGGTATGAATGCATTCTAAGAAAAAATAATTTGCTGATCTACAAAATGGGTAAAAATGAGCAAGATAAAAATGGAAAAAGTGAGACATTAGTGCTTAAGCTTTATGTATGGCAAACAGACATTTGTTTGTCATTTCATTACACTAAAGAGAAACCTTAAAGTCAAATATTCTGCCACTTCCTTTTGAATCTGTATTTCTCCTCTCATTCAAAAAGCAATGATTCCTGCAAATGCCTGACATTTTGAAGAGCTTTTTCTTTGTGTACCACCCCTCAAAAAATAAATAAATAAATAAATAAATAAGTTGCAGGAGCTGAGAGACAGCTCTAACACGTGTCATTACATCGAACAAATACATGTGCAAATGTAAATATATGTACGCATTTGGGCTCGTCTTTGCATGAAAGCTTTCCCTCTTTGAAAAATGCTGCCTCGCTCTGCATTTCAAACCTGTAATCTCAGGCAGCCAATCACATCCTTATGCACAAACTGGCATTTGGAGCTAATGGAATGAGAGATAGGCATCTGTGTGTGTGTGTGTGTGTGCGTGCGTGCATGTGTGTGTTTGTGTGTGCGTGCATTTGCACATTTGTGCGTGTGTGTCCAACATGTTTGTGCAGACCAAAATGCTTGAGCCTGCAGGTTTGAGGGTTAAGGCTTGGTTATATGGTTTTATATGGTTAAATTAAACCTAGATGAGGATTTGTTAAAAAAAAAAAGAAAAAAAAGTAGTAATAATAATAAGAAAAAGTACAGTGCAGAGGAATGCATGCTGTCATTGATAGATAAAATGAAGAAACAAACTGAGTCGGCACCTGGAGCTGATTTTTGTTATTTTCCTGAACGAGCATGACCTCTTCTTGATTACTTGTTGTGAAAACAGATTAAATGAAATGCGTGTTCTTTCATCACAGAGTGGATTGCGCTTGACGTGACATTTACAGCTAGTCATTATGAGAGAAGGTCAACTTTGAAATTCATGCTATTACAAATTAATATGAGATGTATAAATTGAGCTTTTATTGTTGAACTGTTCACCGTGGCCCAACCTTTATTCTAAACTCGCTGTTTCCATTTCATTTCTTTTTTCCTACAACACTGTTCGTCTCAGGAACAGCATCCACCCAGCTCCTCCTTTCATCAATTCAGTTCAGTTTTATGGTCCTGGTCAGCACTCAGGTGGTGGAGCTTTGAATCAATTGTGGCTGATTTACAACTAATGACTCTGAGCAGAAGGTCAGAGGTAGCAAGTGAACTGTCTCCATCTCTGCAGGATGGTTTAGCACAAAATGTGATGCAGACTTGACTCCTGACTTTGGTGATCTGCTCACTTCACATAAGATCTATCTCTTCACTGAAAAATGTAATTTGTTGACTTTACTTTAACAAAAAAAAAACAAAAAAAAAAACTTAGGCCTCAAAATTTCCAAGTGAAGAAGATCATAAGCTGTTTAAGCTGAAAATAACTGTGTTTAAACAACTTATGTCAGCCAGTTAAATGCAATTCAAATTCAAATTTAAACACTTTATTGTCATCGTGCAGTACACAACGAAATTTACTTGTGCAGCCTCTAAAAACAATACTCACACTGGAGAAAGTGCTTGAAAGATGGGCAAGTGTGGGTTGTAGACAGAGGAGCCAAGAATCAAAGCACCGACCGTCTGGTTAGTGAATGACTCGCTCTTCCTCCTGAGCCACAAACTTGATTTCAATGGAGGATGGTTCTTCTTATTCATCTCCTTCGTTTCCTCTTTTCCAGTTTTTTGGCAGGTGGCAACCATACCACGGTGGTAGCCAGCTTTAAAGCTGTATTACCGCCGTCTTTGATGATGATTAATCCTCACTCATACTTTTCAGTATAGGTTACTTTAGCCTGATGAGTTTCATTGTATTTCAACTTAGTTGAATTGTATTTTAGTGTCGACAAAATACCTGAAATCTAAAGACGTTTGTCCTCAGCTGCATTTCTTGTTTGGGGCTAATTAGCAAATGCTAATATGTTAAAATTTATCTTAATCCTAATAGGTGGTTCAGTGGTGGTGCATTTGAAAGTGTGATATTCATCATATCAGATTGTCTAAAGGTGAGGTCACACACCCTCACACACAGGGACCATCACTCTCTGTCCGCACTGCTAGAGCGATCAATGTGTGTATTACAGTACACACTTCATTCGATGACTTTGTTTCTATTTCTGTCCATCTCTATTTGATCTCTGTCATCCCTCCATTGTCTTTCCCACTGTGTCTCAGTCCTGCTGCTTACCCTTCATCCCATCTCATAACTATTCTCATTACAGCTGAATCACCCACATTTTTTTTCAGCCCTGCATCTTTCTCAAAGTTTCTCTCCCCTATCCTCTTTCTCATTCGGTCCCCACCCCCCTGAGCTTATTTTTCAATCTCCCCCAGTCTCTTTCTGTCGCTTTATCTCGCTCCTTCCCTCTGAAAAGTAATATATTTGGTTCTGAATTGAGTGTCGAGCCTCTGTGCTTGTGTGTGTGTGTGTGCATGGTCAGTGAGGGACAAGTTCATGAGCAGGTTAGTAGCCTGCAGCTAACCTCATTCAGCCGGCTCACCTGTCGTTATCGCCACTACACACACACACATCGCACACACATGTTCACACCCTTTCTCGTTCTGTCTCTGTCCCTTTCACTCACTCACACACACACTCATGCGGCTATGTCCTCTTGCAGAGGGTGCTGGCGGCAGTGTGTCTGAGCGGGTAAATTGCGTGTTACTGAATGGTGGGCAACCTGGAGGATAGAGCTGTTAAGGAGAGAAATGCGTGTATGAATGAGCCAGAGTCGGTCAGACAGCAGGGCAGATTGGGCAGTTTGCTGGTCTGCCGCTCGGAGTGGGAAGGAAGAAGAGTCCAGACTCAGTTGTTTTGGAGTCAAAAGGAGAGACCAATTAGATGGTCCTGGGTTGAGACAGACAGATGGTTGAGGCGTAGGTGCTGTGAGAGTGTTAAGTGTTTATCTTTTCAAATCTCAGTAAAATTCTTATTTCTATAGGAGATGTTTGAGCACCGAAAATATTCTGACATCGTTTAGGAGGATTTCTCTCAGCAGCCTGTTAAAATGAGGACAGCCACGCCAAACCCACCCTGTAGGAATAGTTCAACATTTGGGGAAATATGTTCATGTGTGTTCTTGCCGAGATTCAGATGAGAAGTCTGATAGAACTCTTATGTCTGTGTGTTCATATGAAGCCAGAGCCAGAAGGCGATTAATTTAGCTTCACATTAAAAGCTAAAAGGGGAAAAAACTTCCTGGAGTTGTAATTAAAAGTACTCAGAGGGGTACCAGCTGTTGAATATTTTTACCCCAAGAGACCCAGAGCTGTATTTTAAAAACTCTCTCTCTTAAAGTGACAGTTTGTGAAGTAGTTTAGTTAGTGTATTACCTGCAAAAGACTTGGATTGGCAGAAGCAGAGAGGAGCACTGTGTGTGATAATGACAGGGCCATTCAAGAAACATGTTTCAGTCACTTTGGAAGAAGAAGAAGAAGAAAAAGAAAAAAAGCCCCCACAGGGGAAAGCTAACATCATTTATGCTCTACCTTGAAAACTCTCACCACTTTATCTTGCCATCAAACAGCTTTTCCTTTGGAGCTACAAATTATTACCTGTCTGAGTCAGACAGAGCTCGTGTACAAGCATAGAAATATAGGTATGAAGTCTAAACTAACTTATTTTATCCCAAATCCTCAAGCCAACTGCAGCCATCAACTTTTATGTCTGTCAACAGGCAACTAAGACTACTTTTCTGGAACCCCTTTGAGATGGTGCATGGAGCAAAAACAAGTATGGACACTTAAAGACTGTAAGAAGTATTAATTAGAAGTGTTCGTCGCATCTGTGGAAAATCCAGAGATGCATTTTTGGGGGAAATTTATAACAATACTAACACAGGGGATAAAAGAAAGAGTGAGTATCTACAGCACCGATGACTGGTTGTTAAACCTCAACACATCTTTAGCATCTGTAACACAGAATAGGCTCTGCCTGTTGACAGGCTATTTCATTGGTCATGCAAAAGCATATAAAAATAATGATTTGACACCAGTTAGTTAGTTAGCTTAGTGGTGGGAAATTTAAAGCCAAGAAGTCTTCTGGAGTTTTGGCCAGCAAGTATCCTTGTGTATTACATTTACTTGCTTAAAGCAGCTACAGAGAACTTTCATTTTGTGTTGGTTTTGGTGACCCCTATGGCCAAATGCAGTAGGTTTCTCTTTTTGGATCCTGTCCCAGTATCAGCCATGATGAAAATATAACGATGAAATTGAGCTCAGCTTTTACTGGCTAGCATAGCAACAACTCAACGCTAATTTATAGCGTCGTCAGGTGTGCCGTCTCCTCCGGTCTGAGTGCCATAAATCGTCCAGTGGACTGACACAACCACTGCCTCCCTAAGGTATACCTAGAGTTACACTTTAGACACATACCCTGTTAAAAATTCTTGGTAGTTGATTTAAATCAAGATGGGAACACTGACTCATGGCTTTTTTCCCCAAAAACTCAGGTCCTAACCCTAATCACCATGGTAACCAAAGAGTTAAACACATATATGCACACAACCTCACATATGATGAGTCTTGCTGTTCCACTTAAAAAAAAAACAAAAAAAAAAAAAAACAGATGTAACTAATGATTGATGTCCTTAATCTTCTGTCTTGTGATTAGTGATCATGTTTTTTACAGTGCATTGGACACTGTTGTGCGTATGTGCTGCAAATGTAACCTAATATGAGAAACACATTAGTAGCTTACCATTACAGGATTTAGAGGACTGCTGGGGCTCCAGTCAGGCTTAGACACACCTACAGTGCATGTACGCACAGACACAAAACTGATATCAACACTTGAGCTCAGAGCAACACTGCCTGTTTATTTCCACTCCACTTTGTCTGCACTTTCATCTCCCTCTCACAAAACGAATCACACAGCAAACAAAGACACACACCACCTCTCTCCTTTTCATCCTTCCTTCTGCTCGTACACGTGACTCTCACATGTCTGCAGGCATGTTCAGACTGACAGACAACAGGTTCCCAGCTGATGACATTTTATACCCATGTACAAAAACATTTCTGCACACATGTTGTGGTTACGTTGTGATCATGGTAATTGTCAATTTGTTTGTGTTATGACAAATGTCGGTCTCTATATTCCTTGCTCTGTGTCACCTCTGCAGTTTTTTCTTTCATAGACACACAAGTGTGAATGAAACCATGAGAGCAGTAAACAACAACACTTGACAGTATCAGTGACTAAGGTTCATCTAGAACATAGTTCATGACCTGTTGTGACATCACTTAAAAAATATATGACATCTGTCTGCAGGTTTTTTTTGTTGTACTTCATCAACACCTCAGTGCTGCAGTGTCAGTTGATAGTTTGGGTTTTATGTTCAAGACTGTATGATGTGATGACTTTAGTTTGATTTTCTGCTCCTGTTTGCTGAATTTGTGGAGAGATCTCTCTTTCGTCTTACCTGTTGTTACCTAACAGACGATGCTGCTCATTCTTACCTGCTAGTTTTTCTGTTTTTTCCAACTGTTGTTTGATATAACCATCAATGAATGTAGAAGCATATTCAAGCATCATTTTTCATATCAATAACCCTGGTTAAAAAAGACTTGTTGTGTTGCATCGGTGAGGTTCTTCAATGCCACATATAATATTAATAGCACCAATGCCATCCATTATGCACCTGTAAACCAGAGCCAGTGATATATCACTAAGAATCACTGATGTGATCAGTGATCACATTGAAACAGGCTTCACTAATAGTACAAAGGACATAAGGTTTTCCTGTACCTTAAATTTTATCATGGTCAGTTTTTGCCCATCAATCCAGTCCTCTCCTTCTGCAGTATGAAACCAAACAGTTGTTTCAGCAACTTTCCCACAGCAACAAGAACTTAACAATGTGCCTTTAAAATGTATGACTATGTAAATCCATATACCCAGCAGAGATTGAAATATATCTTAAGGAGGATAAGTGATGATTTCTGAATAATACATATACAATTTATCACCGGCTACTTCAAAATACAGCATATATTATATCTCTGTGGGGAAATCAGGGTTGTTTCAGAACCAAATTGTAACACAGTGGAAAAAATACAGTATCCTGACAATACTGCATGCAGTTTTTATTTTTCTCATTTTCTGTTTTTGAAGCTGTTTTTCTTCCCCATTCCACCTGTTTGAAGCCTACAGAAGCCATTAGAAACACACATCCATAATTAATTTCTACAGCTGCTGTACCACACCCGCCTGTGTGTGTGTGGGTCCATACTCACATACACGCACACACACTTAGGTCATGTTAGGACAGCGAGGAACAAGAGAAAGACAGAGGGGATGAAGAGCAAAGAAAGACTGGGGAAAGAAAAGAAGAGGAGAGAAAACTTACAATCTGGGAGCTTTCACAGGATGAGATGAGAAACTTGGAGTTAATCATTTAAATAATTGATTTGGTTTTTGATATTCAACAGGGAAATGTGGGTGGAGATGCCCAGCTGTTTCTGTTTCCTGTGCTGCAAAATTAATTTTGCAGGAGTTTATGACTGAACTCCTAATGTCAAAAGATTAGAAAAAAACATAGACAACAATCGGAAGAACAACTTTATTCAACTAATATGGTTAACACCTGTCTCCTTTTTAAGGCACTACATTTGTAATTGTGAGGAATTCATTACTGTCACATCTTTTCGCTTTCTGTCAATAGATGAACATAACTGAATCACAGCTTTATTGAGTAAAACCGGCTCCATACTGCAGTGAGGAGCGCTCTAGTTGCACCATAACAAAGGGAAGAGAGGCAACAAAGGCGATGACGTCAATCTGTTTTGTTTGATCTGATCATTCATAATCATGAGAAATATTCAAGTGTGTGGGTCATTTTGATGATAAAAATATTAAATGGATTATTTATAGTTCCTTTTTCAACACATCATATCATTTGTGTAACTTATCTTCAGTGATGAAAAACTTGTAAAAGCAAGAATCTGGATAAAGCTATAATAATAACTCGGCATTTATTTGGTGTGAAACCTCTGTCTTTAAACCAGAGTGGGCACAGTGAAAGACTCAGCCAAATGATTTTGACTGGTAAGATGTTTTACCCAAGTAAGAAATGAAATAAAATACCAAGTTTAAACCCAAGGTTTGGTTGCTAACCTCAAATCCTGCCTTCTAATATAGGCCTATGCCCTCTGGTGTATTCTATTGAATAGATAAAGGAATTAAGCAGTGCTGGGTACATCCAGATCCTTTTCTTAAGAAGAAGTGGTAAAGCCATGCTGTATAAAAAAAAAACTACCTTACAAGTAAAAGCCCTGCATTGAAAATATTAATTAAGTAAATGTGCAAATGTACTATTATTAGCAGTATGCACTCACATTACCAAAGTACTCATGCAAGAAAGAGATCATTAGCTGTGGGCATTAAAGCACTATAGTGTTCTATTATCATTACTAATGCACTAATGTGCAAGTGACAGTTTCTCTGTGGTAGAGCTGGAGCTAATTTAAAATAGTGAAGAGTTTGGTATGGAGTCATTTTCTTAGGCTGAAATACAACACAACTACACCTGTTGATAAATGATAAATATGACTTCTGAAACTTAGCGGAGCAGAGAAGTAACACAATCCAGTTCAATCTGAATCTGACTGTTGTGTTCGAGTACAGACTTTCCACCATCAAATGTTAAATCAACCTGATTATTTCCAGTTATTTGTCTCTATTTGTTGGGATTATCTCCAGCCCCCAGTGAACCTGCAAAAAAAGCAGTATAGAACAGCCTTTCTTTAAATGTTTCATTTTGTTCTATCAAGCTCTGCTGTTTTCACAAATCATTATACTGTGAACCTCTGAATATGGATGAGCATCAACACACAGGACGAGAACTTGGAGATCAAAGTAACAGTGATCATGCGCGGTGTTATAGGTCAGCCTAACGGGCCTGGGCCCACCCACTTGTACAACTGGCCCATCCTAAATGACCGGGTGAACATATTTTCTTTAACTTTTATTTTTAATTTTTAAAGACAACCTATTATGCTCATTTCAGGGGCTTTTAATATGATATTGTACCCCAGTGGGGCACTATTGAAAGTTTTTTTCGATAAAAAACTCCATACTTATCACATACAAGCTCTCTGTGTACTCCTCCATTCTGGCTCTCTCCTGCTTTGCACTTAAACGCTCGGATTCAGCGCCCCCACCGCATCGACTCTGCTGAGACTGGTCAACGTATCAAGGGGCTGCTGCATAGTGACACGGCTCCTCTCACAGTACCACTGGGCAGTGGGCACTGAGGCCAGAGCCAGGCGAGTTGCCATATAGGGTCTTCCGCTGAAGTTGTGACGTTACAAAAACAGACTTAACAAAAAACTCTTGCAGCAGCTCAGAGCTCCTGAAACTGCCCTGAGGATTAATTCAACACACACCTACCCCATGATGTGGCACTTTCACATCCTCTGACATATAAAAAAGAAAGATAATATTTATTAGGTTACTAACATGTGAAGTCTGGACCGATCACAATAGGTCATTTTACGTCCTCTCAATACAGTTTACGTTTTTGCCAGCATTTTACGTTATTTAGCTGACCAGCAGATGATTTGATGTGGCTTTTCCAGCATTTTATTTAGGCTTTTGCCCAGCATACAGTGGGGGTTAAACCCATGTAGGAGAGAGAGAGGTCAGCTGGGTGAGCTAGATTAACTTGCAGGAGAGAGAGCGGGGCACCGCGCTGTCAAAGCTTGTCTCAACAGAAATATTGTATGCTCGAGACAATATAGAGACAAACGAGTTGGGCAGGAATCATTTCCAACTCTATGCATGTTAGTTTTAATTTCTGTATTAAGTGGCCCATCCAAAATGACTCTGGCCCATCCAAAATTGAAATCCTGGCACCGCACCTGACAGTGATTACAGGTTTTATTAAGAGTTACTATCTTTTTTCTTTTTTTTTTTGTCAAGACTATAATATGCAGCCAGATACTGAAGGTGAGTTTCTAGTTTAAATTTCCCAAACAGCTGGTAAATCCAGGTGGAAATGCACACAACTCCCTTTAGATTTAAGTGTGTGGTTTCATTGCCCAAGGCACTGAACACCAACTGCTGCACTTGAGCTGCTCAATGATAGACGACTGGTTGTACTGGAAACTTGGATAAGTGTGTGTGTGTGTGTGTGTGTGTGTGAATACAAAGCAGAACTGTGGAAAAAACAGTAGTTGACTCAACTTTCCCTCAGGTAAAACTATATAAGTTGTATTTAAATTAACTTGATCTGAATTGAACAGTCTGTATATATAAAAACCTCTCTAGAGGGCATTTAATGACATACTTATTTAAAACCAAAACTTGCCTGTTAGCAAAGTGGTAAAATGAATAATATTGTTCCATTATTCTGCCCCCATAGGAGAAGGAAACACAGGTCTGTCTGGAAACCAAGCATAATAGCTGTCAGCAGAGCGACAACCATTAGAATATCATCAGTTTGAATGAGAGGAGATGAGACAACACACCTGATTTAAACCTTTTACTAAGAGACGAAAGAGACGGGGGAGGTGTAAGAGAAGGTGAAGGATGAGGGCACTGAGGCGGAGCGAGGAGGGAATTATCTTTGACAAAGCAGATATGAGTGGAGAGAGTTTAGGCTGAAAGTTGATATTTGGCTGAAGTTTGATTGTATTAATATTGTATTGATTGTCTTACAAATGACAAATATAAGAAACCAGATCAGACCAAGAAACAGGCAACCACATGGAGATCATTTGCATCTTTGAATGAGCAGGAGACACAAAGAGTTTTTCAAGAAGATCCAAAGAGTGTCATTTGATAAAGACATAGAAAGTGGGGAAAGTTTTTTAAGAGCACCTTCAATTTTCTATGTCCATTTTAGTTTTTGCAGAGATGAACAGTGTCCATTGGTCACTTAAACCTCTCATATTCACATTATCTGTCTTATCTACTGCTACATACCTTTTTTTCTTTTCCCCACTTCATTCATCCTCGTCTGGTTATGTTTTTTCCCTACATCCTTTATCTGTGGGACCTTGATTACCATAGCAACGCAGCATCAAGATGGCCCCAGCTGGGTACTATCAGTCATAACTGTGGCTAAAAAGTGAACCATTATGTAACACTATTAGGTCTTTATGACCTGTGCTTGTGAAGTGTGAATGTGAGGCTGTGAAATAAGAAAAGAAAGAGAAAAATTACAATACAATTCAACATATTTATGTATAAAATCACATCCTGCTGTGGAGATTTTGAACATGAAGGTGATCTTCTATGAGATGCACTCAAGTTTAACTCACCTCCACCCTTTCACCACCTCGACCATGGATCCAAGTCCAATCCAACCATCTGATCAGAGGTTTACCTCTTGTGAAGATGTTCCCATCCTCAAGCTCTATTCCTCAGCACCACCACCCCCGTGGTCTAGGCTATGCAGGAAGCTCCTTACGCCTATGGAACATTTTTCTCGGTGATGCACTCCCTGCATGGGATTAAGAGCCAAAGTCTGTTTCTTCTGCTCACAACTCCCTTTTACCTTAAACCCCTTACACTCTTTTGTGTCACTTATTAATTCCTTCTGGTTGAACTGCCTATTCTTTTGAGAGACAGATTATTATCCTCACAAATGGTCACTTTTGTGTCCACTTGTGTGTGGATCAATCTTTAATCGATTAAACATTGATCATTTTAAGTGCTGGAACAAATGATCAATGCCTTTCTTGTTCAAGTGAAGACAATCGTTATGCTAAACAATTCTATGCAAGACTGCGACAGTGCAGCTTCAACTCACCTTGTGTGTGTGCAGACTATGAGAGGCCTGATTTCAGTTCACTCCTAATAACTCACCCAGCAAAGAAACACACTAACTCTGGCTAAAACTAGCCATGGATAACAGAGTTAGTTAGTATTTTCACACACACACACACACACACACACACACACACACACATATATATATATATATATATATATATATATATATCATATAAGACTAATTATAATATTTTAATATTTCTTTGTTAGGTCTTTATGGTGCCATTATTGTTAAGTGTTGTCCCCACCTAACTAAACATCAGCAATCTCATAAAAATAGTTTCTTAGCAACAGCTCCAGGATAGGGATTTACAGGCAACTGTGCTGCCATTCAAAACAGAAGAGGCTGAACCCGTTCTGTGGCTCTACACTTCAGACAACAGCCTGTTGAAAGTGATCTCTTCAAATTACCCAACAGAAGATTTATTTAAGCACAATAACCCTGACTGCACTGCAGCACCAAACTGTGTGCAAGTATGTGTCAGTTTTCCAGTGTCAGGGTAACCAGCTAAAAACACACACACACACACAGACACAAAGTCAGCTTTTGGCAGTCACAGGCTTTATGAGGCAAACAGTTTGATCCAGGGGTCGTAGCACTCATTAAAGTCCAGCTTGACCCATCTAACACAAAGACCTACAAAGACAATAACACACAAAGATTCACACAGTGAAAAGCTATGAACACACACAGAAAACACACACCTACGCAGGCAGACACACACAGAGAAACATAGCAATGCAATCCAACTCACTCACACACGCACACTCATATTAAGTTGCTTGAGCACAGCTGAGCTTGGAGGTCTTTGAAGCTGAGGAGATATTGATCTAATAGGCTGATCTCTCTCTCTCTCTCTCTCTCTCTCTCTCTCTCTCTCTCTCTTCTTTCTGCCTTTCTACAGTTTGTAAAACATATTTTCTCCTAATGAGAGTTTCAAGGTTGTATGAAACCCTCTTCTACATATTTATTAGGCCTTTCATTTTGCTGTAAAAAAAAAACTACAGGCTACTATACAAAATTTTAATAAATCACTCTCAGAGGTGCTCAGTGTTTTGCTTCACATCTGATTTGAAAGAGGTTGGTTCGACAGGAGGATTTTTTTTGTCATGTCCTTTGTTTCATCACACATGTTCAGCTCCAGCGAGGTATTGAATTTGCTGGTTAACTGGAATGTACTGACATCATGTCTAAATCTGCCACGATGACACAAAAGCAGGAAGAACAGGGATATGTCTTGGATTATAAAGCAAATGTCTCGGATTATAACGTGTGTCCTAGTCTTATATCTCTCATGCATATCTCTCTTATGTATCTCTTATTTAAGTCTTTAGAGGAGTAGACTGACATTGACATTGTTTTCGTGCTAACAGTTATTGATCCACGTTAGGTATGAAGCAAAAGTGAGCTAGCAATTAGCTTAGTCTATCATAAGGACTGGAAACAGAAAGCTTGAGATATGCTGCTGTTTCTACACCGTTGAACACCTTAGGTCATGTTCCTTCCATACAAATGCAGAAATGACATAGGCCTACAGCAGCTTGAAGGAGTGATGAACACTGCCCCTACCAGTCCCAGACCCTTCATATTCCGCTACAATGTGAATATGTGTCTATACCTCAGATGTATGTTTTAACTACTTAGCCATATCATACTTTTAATGCAGTAAAAAAATTATGTAAGTTGGCTAAAGAACAGCAGTAGTATCACATTTGGTCTAATAATACAAGCTACATTAACTCGAACTTTGGAAATGACACATGAGAGGAATTTCAGGTCGCAGATTGATGCACCTTTTCAAACACACATCCACACAACCTGGGCACACCATCAAAAATAATGGAGGAATTAGCTCAAGGCAGGTGCTAACAGCTAACAACATTGACCTGGGGCGCTGTGTTGATGTGTTTTGGTCTGTGCACTTTAGTTTCCTTAATCCAGAGGTTGGCATGGCAAAGATCATTTGAAAGCCTCTCTGAAAACAACACAGCATGTTGTGTCCTGGTTCATTGTTACACACCTGTGGCTGGCAGATTCACAATGTGATACATTAAAGCGAGGGTTGGGAAAAAATAATCAAAACAACCTGCTTCTGCCTTTAGAAAGAGTCTTGAATACAAGCTGGCAGCTAAAGTTGGCTACATACACCGTCCAACACAATTGGCAGCATTTGTGAGTGGGATGCCAGTGAGGGATCATGTTCTTATCGCACTGTAACTTTGTTGTATTTTTATGCCACGTTTTTCCTTTATTCTGTAGCTATTTGTGTTATTTATGCTTCTTTTTTTTTCTTTTTTTAGCAGCTATCCCGCTCAACATGACCAACATGAGGAAATTCTCATAGTTGTAAGAGGCCATTGAATTATTAAAAAGTGCTGTTTCTTCATATATTATACTTCCTCTCATATTTTAAGGTGTCTGGCTTTAATGAATAAAATCTGAGGGGAAGACACTTGCTCCAAAAGAACACACAAGAGCATAATGAATTTTCACAGCTAGAAAAGGAGGCAAAATTAATGATAAAAAATGAATCACATTACCAGTGCTTTTCTAGTAACAATTCCACATTGTGCCCCTGTTGAAAAGGAAGAAATGGGAAGAATACAACAAGAATTGCCAGCTTTTTAATGCATTTATTCCAACATTCAAATAAACAAGAATTTTAACCAACAGATGGTGTTTTTATTACTTGTACCATCTACTCTCAAGATGGAAAATTATCAGCAGTGTACCATGGAAACTAGAGTCCAAAACCAATGATAATTTTAATGTTATCTAGTTTCTGATAAATTCATTCAGTATATCTTTTTTTTCTTGCAGTGATGGATTGGACCTCTTAAGGAAGCAGTGTGCTTTGGGAAGTTATGTTTTTTGATGTTAGGATCAGGAATGCAGAAAAGGTTTGTGCCTCAGAGTATAGGTGACCAGTCTTTCTGTATTGCCACAAAAAGTCCTGCTTATCAATTATATTATACTGCCTCAAGTTAAAACAAAGAAAACCTTAACCTTAACATGTTTAAGAGTGAAAAGAAAGAGCGTAGGAGGATTCATGGGTTCAAGAGGTGGACGAACATAATAAAGATAATGAAACCAGATAAATAACACAAAGTTTTTGTACCTGGGCTCATGTGATCTCTGTTTATGCAGGACACAGGCAGCCTGCTGGCCAAACAACTGAAGGGAAAAAGGAGGAGAGCAGATGTTTGACCCTCGTCCAGTCAAAAGGTGTTCAGTGTGCTGTGAAGTTAGTGTGGTGCTCCATCAGGGTTTCCACTCTGCAGTCAGCCAACTGCAGTCTGGAATCACTCATGAGGCAACAGTTGGTGAAACTCGCACTAGTTAACTACATGTTAGTCAGGTGTTTGTGAGTAAATGAAAATATAATGGGACTGATGTCTATAATAACTGTGATAGAGGTTCAACACCAGGAATAAATGATGCATCACATATTTGTGTTTTGTTCAGGTTTCAGAATCTGTTGCTGATGTATGCTCTCTGCCAACTAAGGGCCTGGTAATCTCAAACAATACTGTTCTGATGTTTTGAGAAATCAATCAATCAATCAGGAAACATTCTAAAGTGTTACATATAATGTTAAATTAAATAATAAAACAGACATTAACAGAACAGAAATTAATGAGAAGAATTCAGGGGAAAAAACACTTATAAGCTACCAGAGCTACACAGACCTTGCAGGCGACATCAGACTCGATAATCTAACGTTACCTACTTTGTGTACCTCTTCTTGGCTGCAGGCTGATAGAGAAGCCATTGCTCCATATTCTCCTCTTTTCAGCAGTTAGCTAACGTTTAGCCCCTGCGTCTGCCACCATGCCACACTCAGTCTGCCACTCCAGCTGGAGGCCATGACTTCTCCCTCCCAGAGTCACACACTCTTTTCACTCAATTTCACTACATAATGGCATCAGTGGGAGATTTTACTAATAAAATATTCATGTATTTTTATATTTACTAATGTATTTTGAAAACCATCTGTGTCACCCCTTAATATAATCCCCCTTCACTGGTTTGTTCACTGCATTCACGGTTCATTTTCAAGATTAAATCACAATTGCTGACCCAGTCATATCTCTTGGTAAACAGTAAACAGTACATACGAGACTGCAGCTAAAGTGACTTAACAATGACTGTGCTGTAGCAGCATTTGTCCACTTCAGTTTGTACACAGAGCATAGGTCTGAGAAAATTTGCTTGTTATAGAAACTGTGATGATTTGGACTGACTGACTCACTGCCCTATGATACTGTGCTGATAAAATAAAGGCTATCGACCCGAGTATGCCCCTGTGAGCCTCGCTGAGCTCAATACAGGATGTTTTAAAGGTCAGGGTGCAGCAGTTAATCTGGAGAATGCTGAAACAGAGCCAGCAGGAAGGCCAAGGAGAGCTTATATTATCTCCCTCTCGCTCTCACACACAACCAAGCTCCCCCCTCTGAAAGAGATGCTGTGTTGTGGACAGAGTATTTGTGGAAAGCTAAGGCCTGATTTAATCTGTGCAGCTGAAATAGAGCATTGTCTCATTCGCCGGCCTGGCTGCAGATACTGTTTTATTCAGTCTGAGACAGACAGACCCAATGAAACAAGAAGAAATGAAGAGAGCAGGGAAGAGGGAGATCAAACTGTCACTGGCATGTCTAACTAGACACACAATGTAAAACAAATGTCCTCAGACTGTCCTCAGTCCATCCCGAATATGCCAAGCCCACACCAGAGAAGATGAGGCTGAAACTTTATTGATGACTGAGGGGAAACTGTCAAAGAGGAGGGGGGGGGCATACTCAAGGTCCTGAAAATAGTGGACTCTACAAGACCCTCAGAGGTCAGCCTCAGTGAGACATGGACCAATCTTTCCTGCAGTTGTACATATACACTCTAATTCCCAGGAATTACAGCAGTGTACATATGTCACACTAGTGAGTGGATGTTGCTACCTAAGCACCATCTTTATCTCAGGCCTGAAAGATATAGACTCCCACTAGTCGTAGATAATTGTAGGTATTCTCCTGAGGGTGTTTCTACTGTATGATGCATGAAGGAAAACAGAGGCAGTCCTGGATGTATTTGTGCCCCAGGTGAATGCTCACATTAAGTATATAGCAGTAGACTTCTTCCTGGCTCACAATACTGGGCTCCGTTATAAACCTATTTTCCCTTCATGGTTTCCAGCTTTTATTTTCAAAATGGGACAAACACCAAATTCTCGCTCTGCATGCAGCATTCAGCAGATCCATTTCTCCACGTCCGACGGAAAACTCCAAATAATGCATGCAGAGCAGAATTAGTCGTAAATATTTAAAAGAGAGCATTCAAATTTAATAGTCATCCAACAGAAAGTGACCTTGACACACTCCATAAACAAAACCATCAGCTTCAGACCTTAGAGCGAAGAGCACAGTGAGAGAAACTGCATTAGGCTGAACCAAATCATAAGAAAACAAAAAGAAAACTATTAGAGGCATAAAAACAACTCAAATCAATTGGTAACCATAGCAAACTGAAATGAACAGAGAAAAATCAGTGGTAGGTTACTTGACTACATGGTCAAGGATTTCCTTAGTTGTGGATTTGTCAGTGTCAGTGAGTGGCATCCCCCCTGGAGTGAGGTGCCACAGGCATAAATGTCTGTTTCCTGTGCCAAAAAAGCCCTTCTGACAATATAAAAAAAGATATTCATGGGTTTTGTCATTGCTCTTTTGTGCTTCTATATCTAGGATAAACATGTTTTGACTTTTGTGCCTCCACGCCAACGACAGCCAGGGCTGGAGGTATTATCTCTGTTGGTTGCCTGTCCCCCATTCTCGTGAATGCAACATCACAGTAACACCCTGAGTCATCAAATTTGGCACAAATATCCACTGAAACCCAGGACTGAAGTGAGTGGTTTTCAGGGGTCAAGGGTCAAAAGTTAAAGTCAGTGTGATAAACAGGCAGCGCTAATGCTGTACACTTTCTGTCTCCTCAGTGGCCACCACAGTCACGATTGCCACAATTGTTGTCAAAACATGACAACAGCAAGAACTTGTGCTATATTTTCATCTGCTAGCTTGACCTGATCAACTGAATACAAAACTGTACCAGTCCAGTGTTATTATGTTTCCCCTCAAAGGATATTGAAAGAAAACTGTGACTGTTACATTCATACATTCATCATACTTATTATGTAGTGTGTGGTCTTACTATCCAGTCAAGGCTATGGAAAGCTTTTCTTAATGAGCATCTGAATGATACATAAACATCTGACCTGTTTGTGCTAAGAGGAGTTTTAATGAGAAGTTTTTGTGCAGCTGAGCTTCAGAAGTGAGTTTGTCTTTTAATGCCATTGTACAGTTGACCCAACTAAAGGCCACTGATTCATGTTGTTAGAATTCACATCAGCTTTATTTTCTCCAACCACACTATCTACAATTATATGTGAGTGGTTTTATTGGAGCAACTTGAAATAAGCTTCTTTTCCATATTAAGAGTCCACAGGCTTCTGAAACTTGTCGAGGAGAAGAAGGGAGGGCAGAGGAGGGAAAGGGAGATAAGCTCTGTCTGGGACAGAAAGACAGAGACAGAAGGACAAGCGGAGACAGAGAGGGCGTAACAGTGCCAAGAAAGAAAAGTGAAAGCAAGGACAGAGTTGATAAATATGGTTCTATGGATTTTTGTCTTTTCTTCTCTGGAGAGGAAAGTCATAGGGTGACAGTGAGATGGAGGGAAGTAGGGAAAGAGAATAACGCGGTGAGGAAACTAATATAAGTGACAATATTTTGTTCTGTCTCCAAACAAAATTGGACTTCAACCCTGTCCAGTCTTTGCCCAGAGGAGGGAAATTAACAATCTGTCTGTTTGTTTAGTGACTAGTCATTTCCTGACGCTTCCCAGTGCCTGCTAGGAATCTTAACAAGGACCAGATATGGCTGAGAGAGAAAGAGCGAGAGACGATGAGTGACAAAGGAAAACAGGAAGAGACATATGAGAGGGGAGAAAACCTGGCAGAGTTGGTGATACAATCATCTGCCTTAAATCACATATAATCAAATCAAAAAGGAATTATCCAATGTGACTGTTGACTCGTGCCAAAGAGGTGTCAACATAGAGCCAAAAGGAAGTGATGTACTAGATCCTGAGAGAAAATATAAATGTGAATAAGAATAAAATGTATTTCAATTCATGCAGCAGCAAATGGTCGAGTTGAAAGCATATAAAAATGTGACAGGTGTGTATCCGACTCTTATGCTGCTAAATGCTCTTCTATATTTTGCCAGCAAGCCTCCAACTTTGTCTGTTCACTGCTTGCTGATAGACAGGTACAGTACCTCCTTGCTATGATATGAGCAGCTACCAGCTATAACATGAGCAGGGAGCAGGGAGTGAATAGAAACTGTTACTGGACTACAAAACACAAACAAAACATAGAGAGGCTAAAATACTGTGTAGACCTGAGTCAGGTAATTGTGAGTTTAACTTTTCACATGGTCATTTGACTCACTGTTATTAAAACATTGATTATCGTACCTTTAAAGGTCACATATTGTGTTATAGAGATGGATATCAATGTCTTTTTTTATTCAAAGGTAGGTCTCGGTTCTATATGATTACTTATGATTACTGTGAAACTATCAAAGCCTCAGTCCACAGAGAAATGCACACAGAAAACAAAGCTGTCAGGACTGCTGTAACTTTGTGATGTCACAACAAAACAGTCACTTAGTCCCACCCACATGGACCCACGATCAAACCAGGAATTTTGTTTTGTTTTGTTTTTGGTTGGTTTGGTTTTCGGTCAGTTACTGAAACAGTGAGCCAAGCAGAAGAGAGGCTCAGAGCCTCCTTTCCTCTGATTGGCTCACTGATCTGGTACTAGAGCTCTAGAGAGAACCCTGAGAGAAGAGAGAAACCTCAAACATACATCATCTTATTGACATCAAAGCTCAGAAAAGACACAGTAAGTGTAAAATATAGGACCTGTATGGTTCACTGCCATAGCTTACTATTCATGACATATTCATGACGTCCATTCATATACTTGAGTAATTTTGGCACCTCTGACAATACTCTGACTCATACATGGTAAGATACATAAAGCTCTTCACATCTTTAACAGCAAGCAAGCTATTTAGACTTCAGCATTCAGCTGCAAATGCTTGTCTCCCACTTAAACCCTCATTTAGAGGTAAACAAACACTGCAAGGAGCCTGAAGGAAGAGAGAAAGAATGTCAAAGAGAAGCCGTAGGGAGAGAGTGTTTTATCACGTTTCCTTAGTGAAACAACTGGCAGAGAGGAGATATTAGAAAAATAGAAAGGGCACTGCCAACAAGTACACACCTGTCGGCACACAGTCTTTCTTCTAAGTGACCTAAGAGCATCATTGTGCATACTAATATCAGTTCTGTGTAGAAACAAGAAATATGAGTGTGTGTTTCACTTCTGATAACTCCAACAATATTATAATACTGCTTAAACAAATTACTTGACCTTTACAGATGTTTCATGCATTTAGAATATGTTTACATCCCGAGCAAATTACACTGAGTGGAAAAGTGGAGCTCACTTAAATACAATATTTCAGACCACACACTTTTGCTGGCATGTAGCCATCTTCTCTTCAAAACATGATGACAGTAAATTGAACCACCAGACAGTGTCTATTTTGAAACAAGGCTTTCATTTTCTTCACAAGGAGGAAATGCCATCAGGATGCGGGGAGTCAGAAGATACCAGGAAAAATACTGCAGCAATTGTTTTGCTGTCCAAGACTATGACACAGTACATGACTGATTATCTAAATTATGTGACACATTTGATAGGACAAGCAATAATTAGTGCTGTGGTGCAGTATTTACCACAAGTCTGCTCAATTAACAGTTTAAGTGCTTTGAAAACAAAACCAGTCCGGATGCTATTATCTTGTCATGTGAAAGCTCCTGTGGTTGAATGAAAGGGGTTTATCCACTGCAGAGCATTACAGAATAGGTCATGCTTCTTCAAAATCAGACTCATTCTCTAAAATTGCAAAATTATTGAAAATTTGATATAGTATATATAGTATATAGTATTTGAAGATGCACATCCATATCGAGGACAAACTTTACTGTTTAACTGTATGTATGTGGGAATGTTTGTCTCCATTTTAAATGTTGTAATTGTAAAAATTGAAGCCAGAGAACCTGGAGAGAACCCACAACAAGAATATGCAAAATGAGCCAGACTCAAATACACCTTTACTTTAATTGATTTGATCAATATGATTGGATTTTGGAATGTTGAACCACATTTCCCATAAAAAAATAACCTGCTGCTTCCTGCTACAATATGAATTCTTGTTTAATTGTAAGTTGTTTACTTACCAGTCATGCCAAGAGCTTTAGCCATCACTGAATTTACAATACAAGAGGTTCTAATACACCCTCAGGCCTGCACTCCCTCTTCAGGAAAGACTGAAGGCAACAGTGGTTTGATATTTAAAAGGGAGAAGAGAAGATGTTATTGGCCAGAAATGTATTAAGTCTGCAGCTTCATTTATCACAAATATTGTTATTGTTTATAGTTCTAGTATTTCCCCACAGGTGAGGATGGGTTACATTATACATTGGTAAGTTGCATTTACATTTTTTGCCCTTTTGTTCTCATGAAGGTCAAATGAAAAGGTATGGATTAGAAAGTGTGAAGCTCTGCAACAATTATCATTAAAAGTGAATCTCTGGGGGGAATTATTAAAGTGGGAAATAACAGCTGAATTAAGTGGGCATATAATTGAACTGTAGATCATAAATCATATATTACATAACATTAAATGTTATTATTATAAGGAATTCAAAGACTTGTGCTGCCAGAGGCATTGCACCTTTGCAAGTAGAGCCCTTAAGCTGTCCTGGAGTGTTTCTTGCTCTGAATGACCACAGACAAAGACTCTGCAAGGTTCTTGTGTTTTATTAGTCTTTATATGCATATCCCTTTATGTGCCACTGTATCTCAGGTTTGTCTGTGAATATCCAGGTCTCCTACATGACTGTGTTCACCCATGCACATGTACAGTTGGTGTGTCACAACATGTTTTTGATTGTGTCTGAGTGTCTGTGGGTGTTCTCTGCATCCCTACCAGTGCTGTAATTAGTTCTCCCATGGTAATCGCACTGTGCAGGTCTGATTAGTCTTGTTGCCATGGTAGCAATCCAGAGTGCCCACAATCCCTGAGATGATGGCAGGTGTCACACTGCTGATCAGATGACTCGTGGGCCATGAGGAACTGTTGTTAAAATGGGAGGGGTGGGCCATGACCAGTGGTTGAAAGACCCAAATCCCAGAATCCAGCATGGCTCCATGTTCTTTAGAAAAACAAGCGGAGGCTCCCTTTTGCCATTTTTATGTTAATTCTGATAAATTAATTTCATCCAGTATTTCTTCATCAGTATATCTTTATTTACATATTTCTTTCATGAAAAGTTTTTGAGAAGTACATAGTAAGGAAACATCTGTTCCATACACAAAGAGAGGTTTTGTATGATAATTTCACAGACCTTCATGTGGCTGGGGCTGGTCTTTCCAGAGATGAAATATTGGTTGAGCATGACCTTTCAGAAATATCAGCACCCTCTTTCATGCATGGAATTATGTTGGGACTGTTTCTGCGTTAGTGAATGTAAATACTGTAAATCTAACATATAATCAGTTCTCCACAACCACTCAGTGGATACAAATCAAGATGAGGCTCATTTAGACAAGGATCATGCAATGGACATAACTGACATTGAATCATGTGTTTAAAACGGAGGCGGCACCAGGCCTGCATCGTCAGGCATGTTATCCAGTGAAATGAATGAGTTAGTTCGGGCGCGAGTAGGAATAGATCTTCAGCCAGGCATGCAATCTGAGGCTAGCTTGAGACAGTTTATGCTATATAATGCTGTTGAAACCAGTCAAACAGAGCAGTCAATACAATTTCAGTTTTAAAAAAGTCCGGCATGAAGGTGCAGAAACAGACGATTACAAGCAGGTGGAAACTGCTGCATCTGCCGTCATACCATAAGGCCGCCTGGTGAATGAGAGTAGCAGTGAAGCAAAGGAAAGTAACAGTAATGTTAGTGTCTGTTGGTGTCTGCATGTTTTCCACATACTCCGTTTTTGATGCAGTTTAGCTCAGATTGATTGAGGCGAGCTAACCCTCATCCACTGCTCCGTCTCTGGAGCCCAGAGCAGCTGGAGATCCGAGATCACAAGATCAAGGGAGCACTACCAGCTAATATGATAGCAGCAGTGTATAAACTGAGATTAAAATGTAAACAGCAGGTTGATTTGCTCTACAATGTTACTCCGTGGTTTTTTTTTTACTTTCTGTTTGTGTTCTTGAAGAACAGATGTGTTGTACTGTCAAATGTTGTGGTTTCCCACCTCCCCTATTATGTTTTCTTCCTCCATGATGTCCTGTCAGCTTTAGGACCCTCAGACTGATCGTTGACTCGTGGCTTGTGCTGGTGGGTGTGACTGATGTTGACAACGTGATGATTTTATGATCGGGGAGTTTGTCCGTTGTATATTTTGAAATTCACCAGGTGGCTAACTGGTACCTAAGGTTCCCATGACTTGAATATAGGCCAAGGTTTCTGTCCATTTCAGCACCAAAGACAGAAAGACAGGTGCGTTGTCTGAGTCACCACTGCCCCAGCACAGCACTGAAATGGAGTGCCCCCACCCCCTGATTTTTTTGCCCAGCTGGTGATGTAAATGCCCACTCATGATCTCAATATGCGAAGACTGACAACTGTTTGGAAAAATCTAAGGTGAAATGTTCAAATGTTTACATCCCACCAAAGCATATAGTGATTCAAATGATAATCAAAATAACATCCAGTTCGTGTTCAATTTCGTGAACAATCAAGCTCTGTGACAGAGTATATTAAAGGGGATTTGCAGTCATACTGGTGTTGGATGGGTAAATGTTAGGTTTTTAATTCTTTTTCCCAGTAGTTTTAATGCTGACCTGTGTTTTTCTGTCCTTTTTAGGTATTATATACTGTATAACCTATGACAAAGCACAAAGCCCTAAAACAAGCAAAGGTTTAAAAGTAAGGGCTGTCTGTTGTGACCAAAACTTTAAATAGTTCATCACTATGTGGTCAAAGGCTCATTTGGACTGACTCAGTCTGATTGTTTTCAACACAAGCTCTTCGCTCCTGCAGTGCTGACTCACCGGAGAAAGTGTTGATTTCTATTTCTGGCACCAAGAAGAACCAGACAATCCACGGTACACCATAATTGGGTTTGGACATATGACGCACACAAACACACTTGCAACTCATCACTGGATTATTTTCTTTCCATTCCCTGTGTGTCTTTTAATTTAAAATTAAAGACACAAAGAAGCAAATGCAGGCTTCATTGGTCAAGTTGATTGAGCATAGATTGTGCCATTGGAGATGATGACTGCTGCTGGTAGGTTTTTTCAGGTAGTTGACCAGCTAATCAGGTTAACATTAGCTCAATGACTTGGTTGAAAATGCTATCTCTGGCAGACTGCAAAGTTCCCAGCTTGTAAAGTCTGTGAAAGGGGTGTTAATTATACACTTGATGGCTTCATAACATGATACCATGTTAAAAGGCTTAAGGCCCTGACACGCTGGGATTCAAATCGTGAATTTTCCATGGTGAAATCACTTCATTCCAAACGAATTGCCACGTTCAGAGGGTTCACTCAAGGGTGACGAAATGAATCTGCGACAATTTTGACCACAGAGTTCAACTATGAACCTTGATGGGCGAATTCGCACTGTTCACTAGTATTGAAGTGACAGAGAGCTGGAGAGTCCCAAGTAGAGGACATTGGACCATCCACTTTTATTTAATCCCCTCTGGTGTAGTAATCATTGTTACATTTAAGTGAAAGTAATGGAAACAAAGCACTGGGATTGCTTATTTATTGCAGGATATAGCCATAGAAGTTAGCCCTAGAATAAAGGTTGCTAAGGTAAGGTGTTCCTGCATGACCTTGCCTGGTTTAAAAGCTTGTTTACATTTACAAACCTATTGAATACTCTCAATACTCCGTTAGTCTAAAATCTGATAGCATCCAAGAAAACATACAACACATGGGAATACTACAAAGTGGCTACCCTAATCATTGAGTTTTCCACTCTTAACAAACTATTGTTATAAGTTGATATGATAATTCAGGGGGAAGTAAGATAGTCAACCAGATATACTAACATTTGCAGCACATTTAGTTAGTTAGTGTAGAGTGAAAAAATAACCACTATCCATGTTCATCCTGCTTTATGTTTTGCTCCCTGAGGACTAACTGGGACTCGACCATCTTGGACTGCAGCTGCACCAAACTCATCCATCGGCTACAGAGCAGAACAAGGACTGCTATCTCCAGCTACAGTTTGCAGGTTACAGTAGCTAACTATTCTATACTCTTACTTTCACTTTTTAATTCATAATTAGAATTAGACCAAACACTATCTAAAACTGAAACAAAACAGCTGCTGCATAACTAGAACATAATTTTTCATCTCACATAAGAATATGGCTCTATACATCATCTGGGCAGTATTAGTTTCTGGTCGACTGTGTGGATTCTGAGTTCTCACCATCTTTCAGAGAAAAGAGCAGGAACAAAGAGGAAGGAAGCAACATGGTAAAGATGATTAAATGCTCTGGACTTCTTTCTGTCCCTGTTTTCACACTGAGCCGTCACCCAGACACACACTCACAGTAGCAAAGTTGTGTTCGCTTGTGAGGCTGCAACTGCAGTCACCATACACATGAATACCTTACGCTGGTGCAGTTGAGGAATGATTAATGCACGGGTGAATTTATGATTAATCTATCAAGGGTTATTTCTTAAAATACAGCATCAGTGTTACTGCTCTCTATTTTTCTTCTGTCACGGCATACATAAACCAAAATCACTTTAGCACATGAAAAAGGAAGATGAGCGTTCACTGTCTTTGACAGGCAATAAATGTTCTCGAAGTCTGAAAAAAATCATTTAACTACAACACCAGGGTTCCTGTTGTTATTAAAATAGAGTCTGAGATATCCTGACTCTGATGAACACAAAAAGAGAAAAAAAGTGGGACAACCAGCCCCAGTTTCCCCTTCCATAAAATTGGGTGTCAGCATCAATAGCTTTGCTCTGAGACCAATGTGTTTCAGTAATGTCTAGCTGACAACTAAAGGCTGCTGGAGGAAGTTGATGGATGTTCCCACTGCAAGCAGGAAAGTTTTTTCCTTAAACAAATTTCAAAATTTGATCATGCCTTGCATTTTCGCTCAGTTCTACAGCAACCGCTTAGCCCAGGTTTTCTGACTAACTTCTCTTTTTCTTTTTCTCTTGAGAACAAAAAGTTTAGTCTTGTAGGTTTAGTTTAAAAGAACAAAGCTATGTATTTTCTTTCTTTCTTTTTCTTTTTGGTCTGCATCGGTCTGACAGTCAGTCCATTGGTTGGTCAGCATGTGTGATTTTGAGAAATATATCTTGACAGCTATTAGATGGATTTCCATTAAAGTTGGTGAACACATTCACATCCCTTCAGACTGAATTGTCTGAACTTCACTTTCTCTATCTAGGGCCATTTTCTAAAATAATTAGATTCATGATCAAGTATCAGGAAACCAAAGACATTCCCAGCAGCCTCAGCTGTATACATGACTAAGATTGTGAACTCAGGACAAATCATATTCCTGATTGATGATGATGTTGATATATAACATCCAATGGTCATTCTAAACATGTTAGATTGTTACATGTATGACAGACAAATTCAATTCATTTGTATTCGCTTCCTCAGTTTTAGCACATTATCAAACTACATTACACTACACTACTCTTACATTGACCTTTGTTGGGGGAAACTGCTTAAATTGAATTGAACTGTTCGGTCTGTGTCTGTTTACGAAGTGTATGGCTACAACCAAACCTGTATATGCTCAGATGTAGAGACACAGCAAAGCCTGTGTTTATGCTGATGCTGGGCTGGTGCTTATTTTGGTAAGAGACCTGCTCAGGCCAACTGTTACTGCAGATGCATCAGCTGGCAGACGTGCACACAGATAGATGCCATCAAAATCACAAAAGAACTTTCATTCATATGTTAAATTTCACCTTGCATTTTTTTTCCAGATTTAGTGCAGATGTGGACATCAAAATGATTTTTTAAAGTGATTAGGGGAGTTTTACAAACATCCACATGTCAATGAGTTTGTTTCCTGCCCATAAATCAAGATATGAGCTACAACAATAAGAAAAGGCTGTATATAATTCTGTCCCACTGTAGTATTGTACATGTGGATGACTGTGTTATGTAAGGTTATGGATTTGAAGTTGTGTTGCCTTATATCACTTCCTTTGTGAAAAAAGTCAATACTTACCATCAGTTTGATGATTGTATTGCCCAAAACAACATGTAGGATATCTTATCTTTTCACTTTATTATTGCAAGAGTAGAATATAAGATTAGCCTTACATTAGCACGACTGTGTGACAGATAAGAGTCATCTTTAAAAACAGTTTGAGAGACTTCAAAATAAAAATCTATTAATATCAGGTATGATATTTAGCTGGATGAACTCATTTGCCTCCACAAAGTTTGACATTTTCACTGCAGCTGCTTTGAACAAAACCTCACAGAGGACGCTCCGTGAGGACACCCGGAATGAGACATATTCTTCCTCCTAATGCAGTACGCACCTATTTGATATGAGTGTAAAAAGACCCGACTGTGGGAGGCCAGTGCAGTGTGTGCCCAGACTATTTAGAGATGAGGAACTACCTGTGTGTGGCAAACCCTCAATACTTCCCAGGTACTGAGTGAAACGAATGAGGCTTGATATTCAAATGTAATGATCATGCATTTCTCGCATCTCTTAACTAGTTTGCTGCTAGCTTAAAGCTCATATCATATCATATACTATCATCATATCGGAGTAGAAACAGCAAACACAGTTAACAAAAAAACACCTCTTCACAGCACTTAAAGTGATGGATGCTATGGCTTTACATCAAGGAGATTTTTGTCAGGTCTTCAGTCTTTATCTTTAACACAGCTATAAAATAATAATTTTTCATCTGAGCATTGGCAAGAAAACTTTGTCTTATGAGGAGGGGTGACTGGTAAAATATCGCCTGCAGTCAGAGCCAAAAGGGGTCTGAGTATTGAACTGAGAAACACTGCAAACAGATTCTCATGTTGCTTTGGAACAACCAATCCATCCATCTATTTTCTCCTTCTTATCCAGTGGCAGCAGGTCAAGCAAAGCAGTCCAAGATGTCCCTCTCCTCAGCAGTGTATTCCAGCTGCTCCCGGAGGGTACGGAGATGTTCCTAGGTCAGATGAGATATATAATCTGTCAGGTGATTTCACGTGAGTTTATCACATGATTGGATGTATGACGTAGGCTATGAATGGGAAGAAAACAGAGACATTTTTTAAATAGCTTAAGAGGACAAATTGTGTCCCAGGAGAGATTTTTTTTTCACCAGGACAGGTACGGGTGGCGACTCTAACTGGAAGGTGTTGAGGAGACATCCTTACCAGTTCCCCAAGCCACGTTAAGTGGCTCTTTTCAACATAAAGGAGCAGTGACTCTACTCCGAGCTCTTTCTGGACTCTTTGTGTTACATGTGTAATTAGGAAAGTGTTTGCAGAGACTGTTGGGGGTCGGCAACTATTTGAAAGCTCGAACTGGTTCAATTGCTCCTCAAAGTGTCCCTGGGCAAGATCCTGAACCTCAAACTGCCCCTACCCCGACCCCTGATGGCTGTTTCTTCAACTGATGAGTGTGTGTATGGGTGCGATGTAATAGCCCTATTCATATTCACAAGGAATTCTTCAACTATGTCATAAGAGATACGGGATGAAATACAGGAGAATATGAGTAATGCTTTCTCTACAGGGTGACTGCTGTAAACTGACCCAGTCCAATCTGCTCTCCATGTTTGTACATATAATTCTTCTCGGTCCCCAGTCCTGTATAACTCTAGCTCTCTGCTTAAAGTGTCTCAGCAAAAATGTCAATTTCTTCAATTTCCACTTTACAACATGGCAACATTGCAGTGGCGTCCTCCTACACTTCTTTAGGGGGGCTTTGTTCCTCCAGCTAGGAGAGGGAAGCTTTCTGAGAAGTAAAACTGTTCCAGCAAAGGGAAATGTTGCTTTAAGTCTGAGAGAAGAAAAAAGTGACAGAGTAGCGTTGGGCCACTGTGTACACTGCTATATACATGAAAAGCTGTGTATATAAAGAGTTCCAGTGACTCAGTAAAAATTAAACAGGAAATTGTGGCGTCCCCTTAGTAATACACACCTTCTTTAAAAAAAAAAAAAAAAAAAGAAAAAAGAAAAAAAGGAAGGAAGGAAGGAAGGAAGAGGCAAGATGGCCATACTGGAGCAGTAGCGTCAGTGGCTGGCCTGGCTGCATCCATCTCCTCAGCACCGAGCCTATCTCCGGCCTTTGAGCAGTCCTCGAAGTCCTCGGTCGGTTCGTGTTGACTGTCGCCCTCCTCCTGTGGATTATAAACCTGGACCCAGGCCGGATTATTGGAGCCACACCACATCATCATAAAACGCCTGAGCAGCAGCCACCTAGCCGGAGGCTTCAAGGTAAATCCGACAGCTGTCTGTCTGACAGCGTTGTTAGCGGAGAGATCTTCTATGCCTTTGTTTTGGGAAGATGAGTTACTCGGATTGAAAAAGAGAAGTTACCTGGCATGAGGACTTTTTGTTGAGGGAGAGCGGTCACTTTGGAGAGTTTATTACAGACTAAATTGAACTAAAGTTTGTGTTGACTGAATTGAACTGGTTTTGGGACATTGTGCTTTCTTGTTACACTTGAAAAGGACATTTTTTGATTTTGAACACTGTGCTTGGTGGTTATGCCCGAAAAGGACATTTTTGTTTAAGATTTGTGCTTGGACTTCAATACAGTGCTGGTAACTGTGTCACATTGTCAGCTGTGTCTTGCTTGTCACCTCTCTGGGTTGTGTGATTGAAGGGTCACAAGCTGCTGAATTGTGTGTCCTTATGGGGACTGACCTGTCTCTAACTCCGTCAGATCAAACTGTTCAAACTATAAGTGCATTCAGCCCATCACAGTTCTTGTGATAAGTGTGGGTTTTTAAAAATGAATGTGATCCAAGAAATTTTGTAGATGTCAATTTGTTGTTAATGTTGATGAATGATTAAATATTTGGAGGACAAGTTGTTTTCTTGCTGAATGAAAAGACTGGTTCCACTCTCCTGTGTGTACAACAGTCAAGGCAAGTAGAGCGCAACGAGCTGAAACTAAAAATAGACATAGATTAAAACAATACCAAAGTGATGTCTCTCCTTATATCTGATGAGTGTCTCTCTTGAGCTTCTCTCGCTTTGTGTCCCATCAAGGATCTGATGCGTGTTTGCATTCATTATGAAATTTGCTGCACTTGTCTCTAACTTGGCTTGACTTCCAGCTGTTGTAGCAATTGTTTCCTTAATTTCCAAAGGCTAGGCCTGGTCAAGCAGAGAGGACAGCAACTTTTCTTCCATAAATATAGAAAAATTCTGGGATTTTTGATGTGCAATTAGCTATAGCAAAAGTGCACTGACTGTCACATGTGTTACAAGTACTTGTGATTTATCTCCTTCAAACACAACATTTCTCAGCCTTCTCAAGTTCTTCATTGCACAAATGTGTAGCATATGTATGTGTATGGCACTGAGTTGTTTGTTAGAAAACACACAGCAATACTGTTACCTTTGAAATTGGATTTTTTTTCACTCTTGCTGGATGAGCCTGTTTGGAGCCATCTCAATACACAGGACAATGATATTAGAGGAATTAGATCTGGAGCACAGATCCATAGGTAAAGCTCTATAATAAGGTGCAAATACTTTCTGATCAAACAGCACATTATATTAGAGTTAAAAAGATTAATAATGTTGCTGTAGGACTGCAGCCACAAAACTTTGATAATTGTATCATGTCGTTCTCTTATCACCAACTGAACTAGATCAATCATATCCTACAAAAGAAATAGAGGCTGTTTAGGTGTTGTGTGTCTGTGTGGGACATAGTTCCCCCTTGTGCTCTCAGAGGCTGGTAATTGGTGTGATACAGAGAGATTGCTGACACATGACTTGTTCAAGCTGGGAGGGCTGGATCCTGCCTTTCTTTCATTCCTTCATTTCATTCATGTCCACTGGGCAGAGGAGCACAGAGCCGAGAACAAAGGCGTTTAAATCACAGCCCAATTTCTAGCTGCTCCCACTTAACCAGCCCTGGACTAAATTGGCTTTTACTTCGCTCGGCTCCAAAATCCGGCAGAACCCATAGTTCACGTAATAATAATGGGGCTTTTATCTTTAGTATTTCTTTACTGCATGTGAGCAGCTGCTCTTCAGAATAAAAATTCCTATTTTCCTTTCAGTTTAAATACAAAATCTTCGAACAAGGTTAGCTGGATACGTCTTTAACTCTGTTAGAATAATACCCTTTTTTTTTGAGTAGTTCAAGGTACTAAGGAGCCACTCTGCCAAAATGGCAGAATAAAAAAGGCTGCCCCCCCCCCATCTCTATTGAATTTCCTTCAAAACACATTTGCTGCTCAGTTTGTGCTGTAAACATAATGTATATACAATTGATGACACCAGATGAAAAGTCATGCATTTGTGATTCACACCCTGGCAATCGTACACATCTGTACCGAATTTCATGGCAATCCATGGAGTATGTGTCGACATCTTTTACTCACTTCTACTGGTTGGTTGCAAAAGAGAAAACACAGGATATCACCAAAGTCCGGGGGATTCGGATCTGAGAACCACAATATCTGTGGATAAATTCATGCCAATCAATCAAGCAGATGTTGAGATTTTTTAGCTAATATTACGATTTATTAAAATAAAGTGCCTTAGGGACAGACCAAGAGTAAAAGTTAAGATGAGCTAATCCGCACAGTCGTCAGTGTGTCATTCAAATTTTCATTTCCATGGCAATCAATCAAATATTCATTGAGATGTCAGTAAAAATCCTAAATGCTGCTGTCCACAAAAATGGTAGAATAAGGTGTTAATGCTAAAACAGAATAAAGGGAGGTACACTGAAACAAAGAAAGTGTGTTTGTTTGAAGCTTTACATGAAGTCAGGTTAAGGAGAAAAACAATACTCAGATAAGAGGGCAGACAAAAGACTGTTTAAAGTTATTCTTTCTTTACTTTTAGATCTTACTGCATGGTTTCATATATTGCAGCAAGACACTGCTTGCTGTAAACAAAGTGAAGAGAAAAGAGAACTAGTGTAAGTTACAATGCATAAATGGTTGACTGCCAAGTGCTTTAGAATGAAGTCCTGGTAATGGTCTACTGCCCAGTTAGATGCTGGAAACCCCAATGAATCAAGCAGACCAATCTTAGAGAATCGTGAAGTGTGTTACTTCATTTCTTTGAAACATGTAGGCTGAACAGACCACTGAAGGATTTCTACATTTCAGGAGCTCAGTCATTTCTTAGGTGAGTGTCAGAAAGTTTAAGGAGAGGAAACTTTCAGATATACGCTGTCACTCTGTCTCAGAATGAGTCACCAACCAGGATGTAACTCACAGATATCATCCCACACGGCCTTCCACGAATCTCATTACAATGAGTTAAATGCATGTCTTCGCCTTATGCATCCTCCTCTCCTTCCACCCCCGCAGCACTTGACTCAACCCCAATTCCTCTTATATCCACCACTCTTTTGCATCACTTTCCCACTGTCTATTACTCCTCTCACACTCGTATCTGTCTCAGTCTCCTGTCTTTCTGATCATTCGTTGTTCTCCCTCTCCACATCCGTACCTCCCAGATCCTCTAGTCTCTGCCATTACATAGATACATTAAGCTCATGCTCTTATTCATTGGAGTGGCAATGCAGGAAAAATGATCACCGAGGTCCTGAGAGATTTGCAATGTGTCTATTTGCAATTTTTCTATCCCCCTCCAGGATTCATACTGCTCTTGCTCCATCCTTTTATTCATCTCTCTCTTTTTGTGCCCTCTCACAAACCCCAATCTCTCCATCTCTGTCTGATTAATGGCATCAGCGTCTGCCCTCTCTCCTTGCATCCTGGCGGCAAACATCACAAACTTTCTACTCCACCTTCTCTCTCCATTCTCCTGCTCCATCTCTTCCTCCCTTCATTCTCATTTCCTGTACTGGAGTAATGCAAGACCCCCACAGAAAAGGTTATGCCATCCGTGGTGTGGTTTACATTCATTGGACATTGGAGATGATCCACAGGTGGAATAGCATGTATGGCATTCAAGTGAAGTGTCCTGCCAGAATTTCCTTCACCGAAGAAACTATTTCAAAAGGATTTTAATAAAAAGAGAGATGAGACCACATGATAGGTGGCTTGGATATGGATATTAATTATTGTGGATATCAATTCTTGAAATGTTTACCAGCTCCTTTTACCCCATGCTTAAGTACTTTGATGACTATATAAATGCTACATGTCTGTTCTCATTAATTACCACCTGCAGAAGACACAACAACAAAGTTATTATCAATTTAATGAATGCATTTGGCAAATGTTGCTATAGTCATCTCACTACCAGTATGCGCTCATGAATATTGTGGCAATGCTGGCATGGTTGTGACAGTTTTGCCTCATGTTGTGTGTTGAGTGGACACTTTCACTGGGATTTTTAAAACCTTGGTGACAGGGAACATGAGGTTAGCATGAAACCAAATGTTTGCACTTAATTAACACTCAGCAACAACATCATGGTCTTATCTCAACCCAAGTGTGGTTATGTACACCTGAGCTGTGTCCCAATTCAGCGGCTGCAGCCTTCTGAGGACCCAGCCAAATGTCCCAAGCTCAGTGTCTATAGATTCATTCCTTTACTCACCAAGAGGTGAAAGTATCACCACAGTTAACTCCGTCATGTCTGTTCTTCCATGACAGTTAACATGCTAGCCAGCTAATCTTGTCTCTGTCTAATAGTGACGCACTGCAGCCTCTACTGTGCCCTGAAAACAGCCTTTGTGACAAAGTATCCTCACCTTTCCCTCTCTCTCCTGCACTGTCACTGCTGACTCTATTGGAATGAAATGCAAAGTAGACCATAAACATAATCTTTGGGAAAGTAAATAGTCCCTCAACTTTTGAAAGCGAACAGCTAAAAGCCTGACAGCAAACATTAATCACACAGATGAGACTCTGAGGTTCAGTATTACTCATCTTGTCTTGAAGCCTCAGTCGGCCCCTTTATTTCATGAATCTGTCCCTCTCTGTCTTAGACACACACACGTAGTAGTAACACCATAGTAGCATTTGTATCTTATTTTATTCCAAATCAATTAAAGAAGAGCTATAAAGTGATGTCCCAAAAGCAGGATACATGCACTGGGAAAACGGATTATTGTGCAACAAGCTAGATGTGTTAGACCATTTTCTCATAAACTTAATCCATTAACAGTTAACAGTTTATGCCGTTTACATGCACTTAAATCATCAAAAAAGTTCCCTATTATAATTGTTTTATTAGTGTGCATATAAATGCTATCATTGACAAAAACACAGTCAAATGCACATGTGTGTGCGCACACACACACGCAGGCCCAAGTTGTGTATCCTGGCACACCCACTATATCCAATTAGTGTCAGTGTCTGCTTTGGTCCAACTTCAGTGCAACATGGACCTCTGCTGCTGCGCTCCCATTGGTCCCACTGAGCTAGACTAAATCCATCAATTTACCAAATCTACTGAATCCATTTTGAAATGTCTCCCTCTGTCTCTCTTCCTCTCAGTCAATCCCTTTCATGTGTGAACAGTTGAAGGGCTTTATCCTTTTTTTTTTTTTTTTTTTTTTAAGATATTCTAGATGTAGTGTTTAGTGCCATAAAAGGTCACGGCCCTGTTACTTCTGAGCTGCCAGATGGAAATAGTGCAAGATGTTATTATTGGATCCAGTCCCTGAGTGAGAGGGAGCTCATGACCCGAGCTAGGAAAAACTACAGAAAAACAAGTTTCTGTCACAATCTGCTCCTCAGTTCCCCTCTGGCCCCTGTCTCCAGCCCCTGCTTATTTCTCCATGGCCATGTTTGAACCTTCATCTCTCCCAGACCTGCCATTTTCCATCCACCCACCAGATGTCCCTGTTTTTTTCCCTCTGTCTCCTTATGCACCTGCTCATTTGTTTCTTATCCTCAATCACCCAAACCTCCCTGCCCACTTACACACCTGTTCCCAGTTACTGCAGCCACTATTTAAACCATTGTCACCAAACCCTGTCAGTTCATTTGTGGATCTCCCAGTATGATTTCCATGTAGACCTGCCTGCTTACCTCTGCTATTGCAGCAACCTAGATCTGTGTACTTTGGAGTAAATACAGTAAGATTCAAAGTGTGTACATCAAGTATGCACATTATCCAGTTGGTTGGTTGGTTGGTAATTTGGTATCAATACAGTAAGTCAGACTATTTGAGCTCAGAGTTACAGATACAGCCCATAGTACAGGCAAGATAAACTCATGCATACATTTAATGGGGGTGGTGATAGTCAGACAGTGGCTGTCATGAGTGGCATACTGCTACAGATCAGCATATGTCACTCATGCATAGTATTAGCCATGAAAAAGACATTGCTATTTAATCGGTGTTTTTCACTAAAACCCACAAAGACAGTTTGTTTACACCTGTCTCCAAATCATGGCTCAAAATCACTGCCTTTGTCTTTCAATCTGCATTGGAGTCCTCCCTGGCTGACTGTGCTGTTACTAACAACCTTGATCATTTAAGAGCAGCAGTTTAAGTCTGCAAAGTTGACAGTCACTCTCCAATTTACTCCATACATAATTTCAACTCAATATAAACTTCGCATGGGTGACTGTTATCTCTCATCAAGAACTGCAAAAGTTTAACTTTTATTGAGTTACAGTATAAGTTTAAGGGTCTTACTGAATGATAGATCCCCATACAGTTGCTGCATGGTGTCATATCCGGGCACCCCACTGTGTTGCTGTCAGAGTCTTTCTTTTGTTTCCACTTGTCAGCTCTTGTGAGAAAAACCAAAGGGAACAGATTCAGGATGGAGGAGACAAGTGAAACTGAGTGTAGTCTGTCCAAGTTAAAGATATATATCTGCGTCAGTCTCCTCCCTCTTACTGTCACTTTTACTTTCTATCTCTGTCTCGCTTGCTTTGTCTCCCTTTTGTGTCTTAAACTGGATAAAGTAAAACTCATTCAAAAGTTTAAACAGAAGTCACAGTAGGCACAGATGCCTTGGAAAAGTTTGCATTAAAACATCTGTAAATCATTATCCTGTGATCCATGAAAAAGTTTGGTCAATATTCAGAATAAAGTCTGAGTAAGTTAATATTCCCACATTCAAACGCTAAATCTTGGCATAAAATATAATTTTGCAATGACTAAATGTGTTGATGTTGGGATGAATCATCCCTCCCTATGTCTTTATGAGCTGAAATCTTATTAGTGAGTGCAGGCAGCAGAACATATTACTCGTTAATGTCCCTAAACACAACCTTAAGTATTTTACTGCTAGTGTATAAGCAGTTAAGTATGAGATATTGCATAAATGCTGTACAGCGATTAAAGCAAACTGTTCAATGGTCGTGTATGTTTGTAATATTTCCTCATGTCAATCATTTGTCTTAGTTAATATTTTCACATAGCTTCTGCTCAGAGTGAATCTGGTCCTCTTTTGGGCACAGGGACAGACAGCCTGATTCTGTACCAGACAGCCAGTGTATAGTAAAATAGGGTTAGGTCTGTTTTCATTGTGTTAATTCAAAAATGAATTCAGGCCATAACAGTAACTTTAGAATACTCTCCTGATCCCCAGTGTAACCCATATTCCCACACACCCTCCCTGTTTGTAGAAAAAGATGCTGCTGCCTCCGTGGTAAAATCCTTTCAAATCACTCAATTAGTTTATGTTAAATATCGAGCTCGGAAAGACAAAGCATCTGTTATTGTATGGCTCTTTACACTCCTTGTATAGAAAAGAGTCACAGAGAGAAGAAGCAGAAAGGCAGAGGATAATTACACAGGCTTCAGAATCAAAGATGACATTTAAACAGTGCACTATTTCACACCCAGTTTCTGTCTCCACACCTTAGTCAGCCTCAATTAGACATCAATAGGCATGGGCACAAAGTCTAGAGGGAAGACATCGAAAAAAATAGGAAAAGAGGAAAACAAAATGGGATGGGTAAGGAAGTAAGAACTGATGACTGGATGTGGGTGAAAAAAGCCTTATTGAAGAGATCAAGTAAAACGCTGAGGGAGGATGGATTTCTATACCAGCAGTCTAATTTAAAATCTCTATGTGTGACAAATACCCTGGTTTGTGTGGTTGCCTTAAAGACACAAAACTTGAATATTACCATTATAGGCAGTTAACCCGCATGTGTTCATGTGTGAATTGTGCCATGATGAAACACCTCCCTAGTTTAGCACATGCCACCAATTTAACCATTGTGAGCATATCTGTGCACAGTAGACAGGATGTTGTGTGGTGTAGCCTCACTCAGTGGGGTTGTGGTGCAGTTTGGGCTCAGACTGCACTTTAATTATTGCCTCAGGTACAAACACTTCAGGCTTCACTGCCACAGTGAAACTGACTAAACAAGTTTACAACATCCATTTAGGCAACACAATGGGTTGTTTACCCCTTCCTGTGGGCAGGATTGTCTTTCAGGGACCTTAGCACACAGATGAACAGGACTGCGCTGACATTTCAGATGGCCAGAAGGAACACACTGGGCTCACATGGACTCCATGTTTTGACCTTTAATGTTGGATCAGATATAAGCTCTGACTGGGAGCAGCTGTAGACATATTTGCTATAAACAATGGATTAAATAACTATATCGAACCTGGGAGGGCTGCTCAACATCCTCAACTCATCACCCGCTTCTGCAGCTCCCATCAGCTATATGTAGCTTTTCAGCTCTTAATTTTGAGTTTTACAAACTGCAGCTATGTTGTTGCTAATTCTCAATGCTCTCACTGCTTGTGAGCTTGTTTTTTTGCAGCAAGCAATGGGCTATTGAACAAAGTGACCGCCTCATATATTTACAGTACTTTGGTAGAAGTAATGACAAGACAGATACAGCACTCTGGGTGAATACTAACTTGCACAGTGAAAGCACTAGCCAGCTGCCAACAGGTTAACAAATGTGAGTGATGTTTCAATGAAATCATCACTGCTGGTGATGACAAGTTTGTCCACTCTTCGCATTTTTAAAGAGGAAGTCCAAATCATGGTATTTCCAAAAAAAAAAAAAAAAAAAAATCAACCACACCAACTGTGCGTTTTGCTGCAGCTATACCAGGAAAAAAGGTGTGAATGCCAGTTGGGTTGTGTCCAATCTTTTCACAGAGTGTGTTCAGTAGTGCTCTGCCACCCTGATGTAATTGCACTTTGCAGACAGTAAGAGGTTTGCTCTGAGCTCGGTGCCTGGCAGATAACATGAAGACTCAACAATCTCCCACATGTCAGGCTTTTATCTATAACTTTGTCTCACAAAGCTGTCCCATCCTCCACCCACACCCCTCCCCCCTCTTCCTCGCAATCACAGATAAATCAAGTTAGTAATTTGAACATCATCTGTGTTTGATTGCTATTGTTTATGGCTTGTATAACTCATTGCTCTCCATCGTCCAAATGTGTTGATAACATCATAAAATGTGACATTAAGGAGTCATGGACATTATGTCAACATGCAAGACTTCAAGTCTTGGCTCTGAGATCCTACAGTACATCAAGTCCACGTTGTACACCAGGAACACACTGTCTGCATCGTGTGCATAGCAGCCGTATTGTGGTTTTGTTTATTTATTTTTGCAGAAGTTCCATGTTCCCCAGAGCTGCTGTTTTGTTTTCATGTCTGTATCATAATTAATCTAGACATAGACAGCTACAGTGAAAGGTCTCTACTGTCTCTGCCAAAAAGTTGTGAGAGACAGGGATGATGAGTAGCACAATCTCAGTCATTGTGAAATTGAGACAAGAACGTGCATCTGGTTCTTTTTGCCCTGATAAATGAAATTTAGACTGAAAAATGACTTTACATTTGCAATGCTGATGGAAACAGACTCAGTTTCCCTTTGTAAATTGTAAAATGATTGCTGTCTAGACAGGAAAATTTTGCACAGACCCAAGAGCCAATAAAATATATAATTCATACATTCAAAAAAGTATATTTTTGTGTGAATGAATCATCATTTTTGCACTCGGCCTCTGGTGTCCATCATCAGCTATCACGTTGTTCCTGAATCCTTCCTTATTAACTCCAAGCATTTGTGTGTAACATGTGTAAAGTCTTACCAGTGATGTTACCATGAGATTTCTCTTTTGCCTAACAAATGTTCTTTGGCAGAGCAGACACCAGCTTGCTGAAAGCACATTAAACACATAAAATCCAAAAACTTTCTGGCCTCTTAGAAAGTAGCCGTAGTCATTAATGTTAATGATATTACCTAACAATGAAGAAGTCTGGAATTTTAACCAGCTCAAAATTAGAGGTCTGGTTACCTCAGTTGCAATAAAATGTCCGGCATTTCAAACATTCATTTTATCGCTGTTCATTTCAAGTAGCATTCTCATGTGAGTGGTTCAACTGAGAATGAATGCGTGTTGGATGAGCAGGCCTGAAAAATCTGGGGCAGATCTAGAATGGTAATTTTGAATGTGGTCCTTTTCTTATGGTGTTTGGTACGATTTTGTTTTACTCTGTCCTTGGTGGTTGGGTTGTTATCAGTTTATGCAAAAACTACTCAGCTGAAGTAGCCAAATTGATCCAAATTGGATTGGATTTTGCCCATGGTGCCAGGGCTGAATTATTTTTACCTTGTCTTACGCAAAAACTACTGGTCCCAGTTGAACAAACCCTCTGCAGAGGGTGTGTCATCGTGCACCTAACCACATATTCAAATTTGGAATATTTAAAGTCCTCATGATATAGAGCTCTGCATGGTCAGGCACATGCTTAGGCCTGCATAAATGATATGCTGCGGCCTTACTGTATATCACCAGCAGGTTTCTAAGGTTCTCGGTTCAGCTCAAGACCCATTTGTTTCGACTTTCCTTTTTATGATGTTTTTTTATGTTACTGATTAGGGTTAATAGAACTACACTCAAAGATTAATCGAAGAGGTGCAGCCAGTTTGCAGAAAGCAACTGGTTATTCACTGAATAAAAATGCAGCAAAGCACAAATTTGTTGTGCTCTGAGGGGTTTTGTGCCACACTACGCTGTCAGGTTTCTAACCTGATCAAAATCAATTCCATGAGTTTCCTCAGCTGAGCAGATGAGTCATCTCTGGGCCAGCACGCTGCCAGGGCAAATAACCAACTGCTCTGATGCTTCAGTGATGGTTACATTTTTTTTTTCAACAGCCAAGACGCCTTGACCTGTGACCCTATTCCCAAACTTTTCTGTTGTATTTCTAATTTATTTCGTCTAGATAATTCCTTACACATTTGCAGCAGCACTTCTGCGTCTGTGTATTTTCACTGAGCTGTGGTAAGACAGCTCGTGATCCACTTAGCAACTGTCAGATTAGTACTTGATCTAAAGGCTGCCAAATTAGTTGCAGTTAAATAACACTTTTTTAAGGTAGCAAACAAAGCACCTGGAGCCATTGAAACTGAGTGCAACTGAAGGGCCATGTAATGCAAAGTGAGTGGCATTCCCTGACACACTTTGTCAGAAAGCTGTAAGTTATGTGGTTGTTAAGACTACAAGTAGTAGTATCACAACTTTTATAGATGAAACTCCCTTAAAAGCACACACATTCACTGTCAGACATGAAACCACACAGTAACACACACACATGCACAACCAAGAAAGGTAGATAGAAGCCTGTTGATTGCAGGTAAGGAGAGAGAAGAGCTGCAAACAGGCAGACAAACAAGGAAAGTGGCTCAAACAGGAGGAAGTCACGAGGTACACGTGCACTAATCACTCTAATGAGGATCCATGTTAACTGAGGCACGTAATTCATCAGGGTTTGTGTTCAATAATCCATTTGCCTAATTCAATAGTACAGGCAGATGTAGTCACACAGCTGTTTGAATAGGCTATCAAAGGATTCTCTTTACACACACATCTGCACACATGTTTAGTAATTGTGCTTGGGTTAATGCAACAATTTATAGGGCTTCAGAACAAAGGATAACAGAACCCTCGTTGATTGAGTTGTTGATCTTAGGTCTGCGGTGTACAGTATCAGGTAGATTGATGAGCAACCTTAGCTGAAATAAGTTTCCTCTGCACAGTGGCTGGGCTCAGCCTTTGAGTAAGCTCATTTTTGTCACTGAAACAAGCCAGTTGAGGTAGTTCAGACACCTCTTAGACAACTTCCACAGGAGGTCTCCCAAGCACACCCACTAGGAGGCCCCAGGGAAGATGCAGAATGCACTTGAGAGATTTTATATCTCATCTGGCCTGAAAATATTTCTGGGGAGAGAGAGATGTCTGGACTATTTTGCCTAGATCTACACCTGCAGCAACCAAGACCCCACCGCAGATAAACAGGAGACAATGGATGGATGGAATCTAGTGTTGTTTCCTCATTTGTGGCTTGTCCATATTGGCTGCCTGATCTTTTTGCCTTGTTCACATACATACAACTTCTTGCTTGTCTGTTGCCAACCTCTGCTGCTTTGCCTGCAGTACCTTTGTAATGAAGGTGAACTCTTCGACTTTTTACACAGTGCCTGAGCTGTGCATTAGAGTCCAGTGTTTTTCCCAGTTTATGTTTCCATTTATTCATTTGGTAGGTGGACATCTCAGTGCAGTAGGGCCCCTAACACTACATATTTTTAATAAGTGGAAGGAGATCAAAATTAAAAGGTGCACTGAAAGCACATTGTTAGTTAGGAATATTAGGGCTTTTCAAAAGGAAAGTACTCTAAGGGGCCATGATTTTCAAGAGGTTCTTGAGGATAGTAAGGGATGTCGCTGAATCACAGATCAGAACAGTCTGCACTGGTATTGCCTTGTTTGCAGGGCAATGATGAGACAAAGAATGCCCTGCCGATATTCATCAGGCTTCTTTTCATGTTCTTTGGTCAACTTAAATCCTGCAGTTTTGTGCTCATTTGTGAGCTATTTTGACAATGTTAACTTCATACCATGATGTTGTCACTTTCTGACCAGTCACTGAACTTTCACAGATGAATCTTGTTTTTCATTGCAGGGTTACATTGAAAGAAAATTGTGCAAATGACATGATATGTACCACTGCACCTTCGGTTATTGACAGAGTGGCTCTTCTTTTACCTTCTAACCCCTGCAGCAACTGTGTTCTGGCTCTATTAAATTGCCTAAAACTCTCATCTTTATGGTTTCTTACTTGTTATCACTCTGAACCTTGCCGTGTGGAACTGTGCTGCATTAGATACTCAACTACAATTGAGGAAAATGTGGAGTTCATGGGTTCTTTAATAGCCCTGGTTGTGCACTTAGCCTTAACAGGTAACCACAGCTGTAATCAGATTTGTGGCTGTGATCACAAAAACTCACTGTTGCTGCATTGAGGTTCCACTTAGTGGCCCATCTTTTCAATGTAGTCTTTCTAACCTTCTTTGTTAAATATACATAAGAACAAATACTGTAAATGCCCACTTCAAAGTGATCCAATTATTGTACAATGGTTAAAAATTTAATGATATTGCACAAAGGTGTGCGTAGTTTTGTGGTCTACTCTTCTCAAGTCATGAACTTTGAGGGTGCTATATCAAAGAAGAACTTCCTGTTTGGAAATACAATTGTAGATCTCAGTATCAACATCCTCGCAGGAGTCCATAAGCCATTAACCAACATCAGCTCTCACAGTAATCAGATGTTATACCACTGCTGACACTTCTGTCTTTCTGAAAATCCCACATCTAACATACTATAGAGTATACACTGGGAAATGCAATGCTAACCCACTCTCCAGGAGGCCAGAACTGAGGAGGGCAAAGTGTGAGAAAAAAAAAGATGTGAAAGTAAAACAGTGGGAGAAATGTTCATTTAAAGCTGAGAGAATCTCGTGTTATCCAGTTGTAACGTTGCAGTTGTCACATTTCATATGGTTTTAGAAGCAGATCGCACACAAACATGCAAACACTGGACTGATGCTGTGACATCAAGCTATTAGGAGTCACATGAGTGCCAACATCATGGTATGTGCATGTAGAGTTGAACATTTTAGACTGAAACATACGTGCTGTCGGACACACACACACATGCTGCATGTACACACACTTCATGCTACACTACACAAAGTTCCAGTGACACAAAGGGACATTTGAGAAACGACTGGAAGCCATGTTGTCATCGCCAATAAATCACTTGAAGCATAGCTTGTATTCACTCTGTGTGTGTGTGTGTGGGATGAGCTGGCACATTATACACAAGACATAATGTCAACATAATAGTAATGTATATTCAAGGTCAAAGTGTGGTCAACTGTGAGGAAATGAAGCTCAAGGAGACTTGAATAACTGAAAAAAGTGCACAGTTATTGATATACTCCAACACTAATTAAACACACATCTTAATTAAAGATGTGATGATGTGTTGCGTGTCTCCTGCTTTCCTGACTAGAGTCGATCAATAATAAACCAACCACACGCTGATGCACTCACCACCATCAGGCTCTTACACCTTACAAAAAAGGCACATGCTACATTAGACTAATGTTCTCTCTCATCCTCTCTGACTCATTTTAATTTTGCCTGCTTTTTCTTGTGTCTCCACATTTAAATGGCACTAATGGCTGAGTATTTTGACTTAACAATTGCCTTTTCCTTAAACTATAATTTGGACTGCTTAATGAAAAATCAATGCCACCATTAAGCTTTTCTCACACTCTGTGATCTTTCCACTCCTTCTTTCCCATGTTCCGTTGTTAGATTTGGTGGACACAGAGTCTCTGATGGATTAGATACTGCACTGTTCTCTCTCTCTCTCTCTCCTCTCTCTCTCTCTCTCTTTTCTTCCAATTTTGGCTTTTTACACCTCTACTCAGGTTGGAAGTAAGTGAAGCGACACAATCCAAAATGAGAGTAGAGGTCTGCTTCCACCAGAAAGCAGCCAAGTTAAAATCATGCTTCACATCCTTGGAGATTTAGTGATGTCCCGTCAAACTCAGTTGATATTGTTTAAACTGTAATTCTAAGCAGCCAAGTGTGGGAAAAACATAATGTCAGCCTCGGATTTTGGATCCTGAGTCAGATACCAGGAGTTTCTTGACATTTCATACACAACCAGCCTGTAAAGAGATGTGTGTCATTTGTTTTCCTCCTTATTGAGTCATAGCTGCTCTTTGCATCACAAGATGCACAGATTTTGAGAAGCAACTCATGCTTTTCAAAGTAAGAGCACGTGTGTGTAATCATTCAGACCAGCTCTTTACAGAACAACTGGTATATTCTAGATGTGTAACCAGTTGGCAGCTATTATCATTAGTCCTGTACCACCACTGGGCCAGTTCAACTCCTCCTTTTTATCTTTCATTTATTCTCCCTGAAAAAAATATCTTTCTTCACTTACAAATACCTTTTAATGGAGAATTTAATGAAAATCATTCATCTGCATTTGGAGGCGCAGAGAAAGCAGAGCGTGTGTGCGGCATCTGTGCATTTCCATATTCTTCGTTATTTGCATGGCAGTATACACACTTGCATGCAGTATACAACATGATTTAAAACTTCCTTAGTAAAATGAAAGAGAATAGAGTTCAGCTAGGCTTAGCAGAGGTGAATGACTAACTCTATGTATTTTATTATCTAAATGCATATAAATATTAATGTGAGACAGAGTATTTAATAATTATAATACATTAATTATAATATAATTACTTTTTTTTTTTGCTATAATCCCTAATTCCAATTCCAGTGATAAATGTGGCGCGCTTGTCTGAAATTGTGCCTGTATGGTTTCACAGTCACACAAGAATAATGATAGACTCTCTCACCAACACGCGCACACTAAACACAACCATTTGTCCTTATAATGACTTAGATGGTCAGAGGGTTTATCTCTCTGCTACTGTGTTAACATGACTAAACACACAAACTCAGCACACACCACCACTCTCATACATTTGTCTCCTAAAGCGCGGCTTGTCTAACATTTACAGATGATGTCATTACAGCCAAGGAGCAATGGAGGAGGAAAATGTGCGAGAGAAAGAAAAGAGCAACGGGAGCACACTGAATCACACAGCGCTCACAGTGCATGTGCATGTTGCTGCTCCTTGTTGCATACTCCTTCATTTTAAGTGTTTGAATGTATCATTCTGGTTGTCAATTTAATTATTTGCTATTGTGATGAGCTAAAGTTTAAAGCTCAGTTTTAGATGGAAAATGAATAAGATGCACACAACATGTTTTCTGGCATGCTGTGCATCATTCTGAATTTCCTCGAGTCTCAAAACTAAATATCATTAAATGGTTTGAGATGAGTTTTTGCAGAGTAGGACAGGGTGAACTGTTTTCTGGACAAAGCGCGAGTCAGCAAAATTCTAAATAGTCTGAATGAGTTACACAACTGCATCCACACAGAGTTATCTTCCTCTCCTAGACCTGGCTGAACTTATTCTTTTTTGCTCTACTGGGGAAGTTTTCAGCGTTGTTGACTTGATTTATGATCAATGAAAACATCACAATCACAATCATTCACTGCCATGCAAACAGAAAGAGAAGAACATGGAAATGCACAATGCTGCACACATGTAACTCTCTGCTTTCCTGTGCCTCCAGGTATAGATTAATGATTTTATTCAATGATCCTAACAGCACAATGGGACCCCCAATATATCAGGTACAGGTGTAAAGAGAGAGAAAAAAATACATTCTATTGACTGTAATGAAATAAAAGTGGTGCAGGGCAAAAACGGAGGGGTAAAAGAGCAGCAGGTGGAGAATGAGCAGGGGTAGGAAGAATGGTAATCAAAGACTTAAAGAAGGATGAGAGGGACTGAAAATTGAAGAACTTAAGATTGAATCTGTCAGTCAATCCTTGGTGCCTCTACTGTGGGAAGAACAGTACGACTGAACCCACTTTACCTACTCATGTCACAGAATTGATACTTTGCATAATCATCACAAGAGGAGGCACAGAGCAATGGAGGAAATGTTCTTCATTACTCAGATGTCCTCAGGGTGTTTCCCCCTTCTGTTGAGACTGAGGCTCCACTCTGTTAAATACTCATCCTGCACTTGAGATTTGAAGACTTTAATGTTTATCGCTTTGTTCTGGTTCAAAAAGAGTTCAGTGTTTTTCTGTGTGTTTGGTCCAGATAAATAAGTGTGTGTGTGTGTGTGTGTGTGTGTGTGTGCATGCGTGCGTGTGTACGCGCGCACATGCATGTGGGTGTGTGTTTACTTTCTGCATATGTATGTGCAGTATACTGTTTAATTGAATGAATGAAAAGAAGTGTGAAGTGTTGGATGTGAATGGTGATATATGCATTTCTGAACACCATTGGTGCAGCAATAACATATGGAAGGTTAAGAAGTAGGCCTGCCAAAATTAACCCCATATTAATGAGTTAACGCAAATTACTTTTAACGCTACTCATTTTTTTGACACATGATTAAAGCACGTATCCATCCATGGAAGCGATGCAGCAGTGTGTGAAACGTGTGGATGCCAAAGTAGACAAACTGCCAGATGGCAGTCTTGACAAGACCAAAGTTATCTGCATTTACTGTTGATGTGTGTCTTCACACAGACAGTGTTTAGGTCAAAGCAGTTGAAGAAGTGCGTTTGGGTCAGTGTGAACACAACAGTCACACTTGGGTGCAGCTACAGTCAAACTCTGGTGCGGTCTGTTTTTTAGGTGAACGTGTCTGGACCTCGATCCTCTCCCACTGCCTGGACCTGCCTTATAAACATGACGTACCATGCGTCTCTTTCTGGTCAGTCGTTATGGAAACATGATGCTCTGCCAGTTGTGCGGCGTTTGGACCAGAGTGAAAACAGGACTGTGTGAACGTGAACTGTACGAGCTGAAAAATGAAACAGTGTATCATTTTCACATCTGTTCTCACCCTTGATTGTTTTTGAATTTGCATAATACCACCCCTACCTGGTACCAGTAGAAGGGGTGGGGCGGGGCTAGCAGTGGTTCATTTGCAGGGGCAAGGGACAGGGCACTGAAACAGACTGTTCTGAAGAGGGCTAATTTGAGCAGAGGAAAAGAGCTGTGAAGTTTGATCCTGGGGTATTTTGACTGAAGCATGTCACAGACATGTCTTTAAGACACCTGGGAACTATTTGAATTTGTGGAAATGGGGCATAATATGTCTCCTTTAACTTAACATTGCAAGATGATGGCAATAATCATAATAATGGTTTAGGTTTATATAATGCTTTTCATGGCAAAGCGCCAAAATCCAAAAGCCATCAAAATTCTCAAAATTAAAACCAAGCTGCACATTATTAAAACTAACAAACACTTTTCTATGCAGGCATTTTATTTTTAATGTGCTGAAAATAAAATAAAATAAAATAATAATAACCCAGACAAAAGTTGCTTAGAAAGCTGACCTTCATAGTGGGCTGAAAAGGGTAAGAAGTTTTGTTAAGTCTACAGATTCATTAACAGTAAAACCAAATAAAACGTGACACCATCTAGATTCAGTGATACAGAGGCGATGCTTCTCTCACTAAATAAAACAGAGTTTCCACCGTGAGATCACAACAGTTATCAGGTGTTATCAAAGTGAGATCTCAGCCTGAAGTTGTTGACAGTAAAAGAGGAGAGATATAAATATGGATTTGTTTACTGAACGACCTGCTCTGTGCCCACGAGTATTAAAGTGAAGTTATTATTTTGTTACACAGAGGAAGAAATTTTTGACCGAGGTCTTCAGATATTTACACTGAGCCCATAAACTAATAAAATGAAGGTGTTGGAGCAGGAAGTACGTCGTCAAGAGGCTTTTTCATATTTGAGATACCGCTGTAGCATCTTTACATCCGTTCAGTAGAGAAAACTTTTTTTTATTACAGACATCAACCCCTTTCAATAACATGTGAAGCACTTGCTGATGTAAAACCTATACAACTGGTTAGAAAGTAGTTGAAGACACTTTGAATGATTGGAAATATGCCTTGCTGTTTCCAATACACACAGTAATGCAGCATATTGTGTCTCCCACTGAGAGCGCCCATTTTACAACACAGATAAACGCTGAGAGCATTCAACCATGAGACAACAGCTCCAGCAGTTTGGGAGCCAGAAGCTATGTTCAATACTGAGGTCGAACAAATCACTGGTTCCAGCGTACGTCTGTGTTGAGTGGTTAAAAAAAAAAGTGCTGAATAAAGACAAAACAATTGTGAACGTGTTGATCTCCCCAGCTCACAATAAGCAAGAAGAGAACATAGTTTAAATCTTATTATCTTATTGCATTAAATGATGGAGAGTCCTGGGGCGTTGTATAGCTCAGTGGGTTGAGCGGGTGCCCATGTACAGAGGCTACTGTCCTCACTGCAGACGGCCCTGCTTCCAATCTCCCAGTGGCCTTTTGCAGTGTCCCCCCCTTAACTTATTTTAACTTATTTCTTGAAGATGAGTGTTTGAAACATGTTCAGTTACTTCTGATCTAAAGGCCTAAAATGTGTGTTGTCTTCAACACAGTGTCAGTGGTTCTGCTTCAGCTCTTCACTTTCATATATCTTGCCTAATTACTGTAGTCGTCTATGCGCATTTACTTCTCTTGCCAGTTTGAGCCTGTTATCAGTGTGATTTATTCATGAGGTTTGGTGACATCAGGTCATAACTGCCCCTAATTTTAACCTGACTAGACATCTAATGAGCTACGACTGTGGCTGTGCAGTGTAACTGTTTGAGTCTTCACCTCTTCCACTGCATTATATGCAATACACTAAGCAAGCACATTATTAGAAACACCATACTAATACTGGGAAGATCCCTCGCTCTCAGGTATTCTTGTCATTGGTTAAACATGATGTTGGAAGGTTTCCTTTGAGAGTCTACTAAAAGTGCTAACATGTTATATTTTTCCCTATCCTTGGGATTGATACGAAGAGTTTTTCAATCTAAGAGAAAAAATATCTGTCATCATAGCAATTGAGGCTGTGAGGCGATTGGAGCAATAAAAATATTTAAGTGGGTTATATCTGCCGGATTTTCTTTGGAAAATACTACTGAAAAGGAAATTACTGCTCAGTATCCAGTGGCCAATTGTGGTCAATTAATACTCATTTGACAAATTCATTATGAGGTAAATTGATTTGTGTTTAAACAGAGACGTGGTGGCATGGAGATGCATTGGTTGGCACTGTTGCCTCACAGCAACAGAGTTCTGGGTTTGAACCCAGGGCTGGGGCCCTTCTGTGTGGAGTGTGGAGTTTGCATGTTCTCCCCGTCCCCCCCGGTACTCCGGCTTCCTCCCACAGACCAAAGACAATTAGGTCAACTGGCGATTCCAAATTGCCCACAGGTGTGAATGGTTGTTTGTCTGTATATGTTAGCCCTGTGATTGAGTGGTGAGCTGTCCAGGGTGTACCTGGCCTCTCTCTCTAAGTCAGCTGAGTGCAGCATCATATAGCTTATTTTGTCCTTTCTGGCTCTGGTTTGGTAGATTTTCTATGGCTGAAACATTATATAGGCCACAACAAGCCCACAGTATTTAGCATCAGAGTGTACACCACCTCTCCCTCAGATCAAAGTCATCTGATCACCCAGCTCTATCACACCCTGCTAGATTCGTCTTTCATCACCAAAACCGCTGCTTGACAAGGGCTAAGATGAGAGGGTGGGAGTGCAGGCAGTGATGAGTTCAGTGGTGATAGACCTCCTTCACACTGCACATTAACCTGCCTCATGGACGATCAGGTTCTAATTGGTTAGAGCGAAAAGCTGCACAGATACAGAACATGGAAACACGCTGGATTCACCTGTATGTTTCAATCAGTTTCAGTTAAATCTGTTGACGTCAGGTATATAACATGTTAGTTTATGTGGATTATCATGATTCATATCTGCCCTCAAAATGGTGGGACTGTACTGTACTTCTACTGAGTAAGAATCTATGTCTCAGTTAAGGCAAATGGGATGTGATTTCCTCTGACAGGTCTACTGAGCGATTAAGGCTGATAAGGCAGCTCTGTTCCAGCTCAGTGTGGCTTTAACGTCAAGTGTAAATGAGATCCAACTCACTTATACTGTATAAGAGATGCATGTTAGCAGCAAGTGGACTGAAGAGGAGGGGAAGATGTAGAGGAAAACACAACCTACTGATGGACAACACAAAGAGAAAATGTGGGTAAATAAAGAAAAATACGAAAAAGAACAACAGCTGAAAAAAAGAAAACAAATGGAGAAAGAAGATAAAAAAATATAAGGAAAGGGAGAATATATGAAGAGAAGAGTTGAAGCAGAGGTGGCAGTTTATTACCTTGTAAAAAGATGAAGGAGGGAGAAGGGACTGAAAGAGGAGAAAAGTGAAAAAGATGGAGAAGATGAGGGCAAAGATGAGGGTCAGGCAGGGAAGAGAAAACCGGGATTATCGAGCAGTGACGAAGAAATGGATGGATGAAGTATAAATTTGAAGGGGAGAGAGGATGACAAGATGATGGAGGAGGACGGAGGATGTAATGAAAGAAAACAGAATGGGGAAATAAGAGAGAAGATGTGGTGGATTAGACAGAACAAAAAAAAAAGGAGAGGAGAAAGACTGAGCTGGTTTCCAGCTGATGGATCTTATCCAGAGCTCTAACACCTACACACACACACACACACACACACACTTGTCCTCACATCACACAGGGTGACAGAGAGAAATTAAGTGAAGCTGTTTCTACCCGGAGGAGCCCATTTTATCTTCTACGGAACATCAATTCACACACAACAGGCCACAGGGAAGAAATGTCGGTAAAGGAGTGTGTGTCTGTGTGTCTGTGTGTCTGTGTGCCTGTGTGTGTGTGTGTAATCTGTCCCCAGAGTGAAAGATTATCCTCCCCCTGTCCTACTAGTGACACCTGCAGAACGCAATAAGTGTTTTTAAATTGGCCCATAACTTAGTAATGGAGTTAATTAATATTTTATTCACTAAAATGACACATGATATGTTTTACATACAGTTTAGTGATATTACACAATGACCATCGCTTCAGTAAATGGAGCTTCAGTAGTGAAAACAGAGATCTCAGTTGTTAAAACATCAAAGTATCAGTGTTTAGATTTTCCAATTTCACATGTGAAAAATAATTGTGAAAGTGATTCTCAGCTCCGTAAAAATGGTAAATCTTTATAAAGAGCTGTGATCACCAGGCACATGACTGATGACTCCATATGTGCTGAGAGCCACAGATCAGTGTGTGGGTTTGTGAAAGTCCAATTCATGACCAGAGGGACCAACAGACGCGCTAAATGCTCTGTCTTCATTGTGTCAGAGTGACGCCAAAGGGCCAAAGCCAATCGCCCACATACTATCTGGAGACACCCACGCACACACACAAGGAAAGAATCTCACCTGTCATGACTTACCATTTATTTCAATTACAGGTCCAGATTTTCAATTTGTCCTCTCTCTCTCTCTCTCGCTCTCTCTGTCTCTCTCTCTCTCTCTCTCTGTCTCTCTCTCTCTGTGTCACACACACACACACACTCACATACAGAGCTCATCTATGGCTTCATTTATTTAATGAAATATTCATGTAAAACAAAAGTTGTCTGTAATTTTAAGATCTCCCCGGATCTGACTGAGTGGCAGCCACAGGTAACTAAAGATGAAGATCAGCGGAAACACGAGTTTTGTGTGTGTTAAGCATCTCTTTTAGGGTCAACACATCTCTTTTAGAGTCAGTGGTCCAGTGGTTGATAAAGACATAGACATTTTATAAAGAAGAAAAAAAAAAAAACCTTGGTTACTGGAAGGGGGACTGGATGATACAGAGTGAGAGTTGCAGATGGACTCCCTGTAGCACTGATCTCTATCCCCTGAGGGATAGTGGCTGTGTTTTCTGTGTGCTTCATTCACAAAGACACAAGGACATTTTTGCTGACAGGATAGTGGGAGCGCAGCATTGTAAACCCACCAGTAACCATTTTAAATGTATTGCATCACAGCAGTAAAGTGCATCATTTTACACAAAGCAGGAGATGAACAGAGAAGCCTCTCTAACAACATTAGCACTCACTTCTATACTGCATGTCTTCGGGAAAACCTTCCTCTTTTCATGCTTTATGAAAATGCGTGCTGGTGCAAATTCTTCAACATGCTGAGATCAGAGGATTTATTAACACACAGGCCTATGATGATTAAAATGAACCTTCTCATTATATCAGGGTCAAAACCTCATTTTCTTCACTTCTGGCATGCAATAAATTCTTAATTATTTTATATACACAGTGAAGGCACAAAGCTACAGGACATCCCTGACTTAGGATTTCATAACACATAAAAGGCGCTGGTTTATAATATTATCTGCTGTGCTGTCACCATTCTAATTAAACCAGGTCAATAACACCCTGTACAATCATCTTTCTGATGTTGCAACCAATGGCAAATAAACAGCATAGAAAGCAATACTGTCTAGACAGCATAGTTCAACAACAGGATGAAACACAATATGTTTTGCGTTACAGGCCAACTCATTATTGGGCTGTTGGTGGAAATGATAGGAAGTTCTTCAGTCCATTGAATTTTATTATCGATCAAAATAGTTTTATAAATATTTTTTTAAAAATTGGATTATACCGAACTCAATCAGTGAATTAGTGGACTGACAGATAGATTGAAGTGTCAGCAGTAGTGATTGGTAACGAGGTTGGTGCTGCCTTTTCATGTTGGAAAGAGCCAGTTGTGGTGGTTTGGGCATCTGGTTAGGCTTCCTGTACATCTCCCACTGGAGGTCCTCTAGACATGTCCAACTGGTAGGAGGCCTCGGGGTAGACCCAGAATGTGCAGGGGAGATTATTTATCTCATCTGGCCTGAGAATGCCTCGTTGCTGCCATTGTGCCCTAGGCTTGGGTAAATACTGTAGCAGAAAATGGGTGGATGAGTGCAACCAAAATAAAGGGATAATGAATAAAATGTCTAAACAAGGTCACATTTCTATATTTCAGTCTTATTTTTGATGATATTTTTTTCTATCAGTGAAGAAAATCGGTAGATGTAGGCTCATGAATCCATCTTTCAAATCACAAAAACTGATTAGATCAAAGCAGGTGAGTTGAGATGTAGAATCAAATCAAATCCAACAAGAAGTAAGAGGTAATGTCTTGTAAAACTTATGGTAGTTCGTCAAGACTGCAACTGAAGCACCACAACATCTCACTGACTTTAATAGCTTTAGTCTCAAATGTGTGCAATCAAAGTCCAAGAGGCCTGAAGGTGATTAAACCGGTACTCTTATTCAACAATGCTGCATTAAATGTAGACATTGCTGTGACAGTATAATAGTTGGTTGTCCAAAACCTACGTATAAATTATTGTATTAATGGACCCTGTTGGTGTAGCTGGGGCCCAGCGACGCATGCTTGGCTATTTATGGAACATTTTATATTAGTCATAATGTGATGTGAAGTCAGTGAAGCAGCCCCTGAAGCTGTGAAGCTTCATGTGTCAGCAGTCACACAATACTCTTCATTTGATACAAGGAAATGTCATTTCTCAATGTAGCTAGAGAATGGTAGGATATGGTCTTTGTACTAATCAGTGGAGTGTGTGTTTCAGTGCTTTCCATGTTGAGAACACCTCAGCTACATCTCCTTATCTCATTGGAGTGTGTGGATGTTCAAATATGTTCATCTAGTCTTTGTCGTGCTCATGTCTTTGTTAACTTGCCTTCATGTTCTCATACATTTCTGCTCAACATTGCTCCTCCTGCTGCTTCTCCCTCTACCTTTCCTGTCAGTCTGCCGACAGTTACATATGTGGATGTTATAGTGTAGTCACAGTGCATGATTCCCTTATTACAAAGATGAACCTGTTGCAATTAGGTCTGTGTTGTGAGAACAAAAAGATATGGTTAGATGAGTCATCCACCACTATAGGCTACAAAGGTTGACAAGTGCATGTGTGGAGTACACTAAGACAATGGTATATGGTAGAATGTTTGATCCCGACAGTTAGGGGATGTGGTGGCTCTGCTTTGTTGTGGGTGCATTTTCGTTGGCATGATTTGGGTCCACTTGTTTCTACTGACTGAAGTTTCGCAGTAAGTCAACATAAAGTTACTCTGAGTGATCATTTTTATCTTGCGATGGAACATTTCCAGGCTGGTGGAAGTGGTCTCTTCCAGGGTGACAATGTCCCCATAGGCCTGTGACCTTCGTTACCAGCTCATGACCCATGTGGCACATGTTGGCCCAGCACCACACTAAGCCACTTTATATTGGATTTTCCTTTAATTTTCCACCAGTAATGTATTTTGGGTTCATAATAAATCATAACAAATTGGTGACCATTTATGACCTGCACCAAATGGACCCACGAGTGGTGTCTGATAAAATGTTTATACATTTAAATGTACTGAACAGCTTTTACTTTTGTTTTAGTAAAAGAGAAAGTCACAGCACTGTTTTGATTATACAATATTCTATTCAGGTCATGCTCATGCATCACATATGGTTATTATTGAGAGGATATAATTCAAGCTAAAAAATGAGGGGGAGCATTATTGTGAAAAATGATTGTGTCATCATGCCATCATTAGGTTGAAAAAGGAAACAACCAGTGGTCTTCATTGTTAAATTCAAATTACCCATCCATCCGTCTTGTCCTCTTCTCCACTTGGACTTTATTATCACATAACAACCCGACAACCAATCACCTGACTTCCTCTTTTTCTCTGGTCACAATTACAACAGTTGCTACAGGAGTTTGTGTCTTGAACATAAACACGTTGCTTTGGGGCATTTGCTGAACAGACTGATAGCAGCTCACACAATCACTAAGTAATGCTTGCAATGAAATGCATCACAAATGCCCTATAGGGATTGTTTTGTTTGTTTGTTTGTTTGTTTGTTTGTTTGTTTGTTTTTGGATGGATGGACAGTCTATGTCAAAGTATCTAAAAATCCACTCAGGGTAACGTAACATTTTTAGCCCCCCCCCCCTTTTTTTCCATGAAACAATTTGCAGCTGTTTAAATCCTGATGTTTGAACCATTGAAACACCTAAGAATATTTACCTCGGTTTGTTTGTTTATTTGTCAGAGGGCTTATGCAAAAAGTACTGCACTGATTTGCATAAAACTTTTGGGAATTATATGGCATACACCAGGGAGGAACCCATTAAACTTTGGTGTGAATGAAGAGTTGGATGGCAAATGGTTTATTTTGTTTCTCTCCTCTTACTAACAAACATACACATTTTATTTTCCAATTTTTTACCATTTCATACTCAACACTGCAGTAACTGTTAAAAAAAACACACACACACACACACACACAAACTGGGCCTAAGATTGAACTTGGCATATATTCATGCATTGCAAATACAACTTGCATTGCATATATGTGTCACAGAAACACACACACACAGACTCCACTCTCACACCTGTCAAAGAGTCAACCAACTACAAACTTGCAAACACAGCTGCACAAATTCCCCCAGAATTGCAATCATTGTGAGCTATCAAAGAAACAGTCTGACAAAGATGCACATGTGCTGATCCTGACACCCACACTCTGGCACGAACACACTCATACCAAAATTCATCAATAATTTCATATTATCTAGCATTAATGGATGCAGACAGCCCATGTGTGTGAATGGTAATATGTGAAGAAACTCTAACTGTTAAACAATGACAATCCGCTCATATGGCTTTCCCTTACAGCAGAAACAGAAATAAATCAATTAAGTAGCAGTGAAAAAAGAGAAGGATTGAAGGTGATGGAATACATAAATTAGGAGAGAATGGTGACTTTAGATGTCGAAACTGAAAATTAGATATATCAGCATTAACAAGTGCTAAAAAAACAAAAAGGATTTGGTGAAAACAGTACAACAATCTACAAAGATCAACATAGAATATAATTTAAGGCAATCTGACTAGTGTACAACACTTTTCCTGCCAGGGGCCATCAGAGTTCAAAGTATACAAAATGGCAGTTTCTGCCTGAGGAAAATACAGCACATGGGTGGATATAAGTTTTTACAGTTACATTTACTCACTCAGTAAGGGACAATGCGGAAGTATTAGTGGAGAGGAGACCTTTGAGTAAGCACTAAATCTGTTCAACAAAGCCATGTGCAAGGAAGAGAAACAGAGGTACACCAAAAGAGTACTGTAGTAGTCCTTGTCAGGAATGTTAGTGTCTTAGAGGTGTGTGGAAGAGATGAGTCTTTTAGAGATTTGTGAAGATAAAGAGGGGTGGCCCTGCTCTAAACTGAGCACTGATAGCACTTGGTAATTCATTCTTCTATTGGGAATCCAGACATTCCTTTGAGAAATGCCATGGCCAAGAGGGACCATAAGCCTTTAAGCCTTTGAAGAGTGGTATAGATCCAGGAATGACTATGCAAGAATTAATGACTTCATGGCCAGTTAAAGACCAGACATGCTGCTGCATTATGGACTACTCACTGTGTGTGAAAACAGCACCGCAGTTACTGAGGTGAGAACTAAACTATACTGATTCTGAAAAGACATGATTTTTCTTATGTAGCCAAGTTTGCCTTGGTTGTGACCAAGGTGTTTGAGCCTATGACCTTGGTTGGGATGAGAAATGAAGAGGTGATTCTCACATCAGTGTTGTGTTAATTGGTATGGATTGACATAGAGCTTGATCTTATAGAGAAGTTTAGTTGAAAGTGGCGTTCCCTCATTTATGTGAATATGTCAGAAAGAGTACCCAAGATCTGTGAGACCATGGGGGTGACTGGAGCAACAGATGGAGCCAGTATTAGAAAAAGAAGGGGCCATCCTTGGAGCTTGAATAATAATATCTGTCCTTGCCATAAAGCATTGACAAAGTGCTCAGTGAAGTAGGATTCACACTGAGAAAACACATGTCCATGATGGAGATGACAAATTGCAGGATGTGTTGGTTCACTGTGTCAAAGGCTGCTGGTTTATTCTTGAAAACCACCTTGTAAGGATGCAAGTACAGAAAAGAACTGGTTTCTCTCAACCTAGTTGAGATAGTGAGAGATATGGCTTGGAAGCAGTTGTTTGGAATCAGGTCCGGACATGTGTAAGACAGCCACCACTGTGGATATTTGTCACAGTGTCACTGGCCTGGATATATGGAGTGGAATGTGCTAGGACAACTAGACTTTTCGGGCCTTGCATTTAGCTTAGAGAGTTGAGTAGATGAGGTAACAAGTAATTAATTGGAGGTTGCAGAGAGGGATGAGTCATGTGAAGGATTTCTACATGTTTGACCTGCCAGTGTGACAATATTGGATGATGGGTCCTTAACCAGATGAGACTCAGATTCAAACATCTGACAACTGATGGCCTCCAGTGTTTGAGACAGAAGAACACAAAAATATCAGCTGAGAGGTTTGTGTCTGATGCAGGCTGTGGAGGACTGAAAATTGTTTCAAAATATCTGTGGTACTGCTGATCTAATCATTGTCAAAAGCTGTTTTGACAGCACATGTTGGAAGAGAAGTAAGATAGAAGTGACTAGTGGCCCTTGGGATTATCAGGGTCACTGATTTTACACAATTGTTGCTCAGCTTTCTGATGGTGTCAGTCAGTCATGGGTGACCTCTACATGTGAGGTCAGAGTAGAACAGAGAGAGACTCTGGCATCACTGACCTCTATAGTGAGGAGAATGTGCGAAGAGGAGGTAAAGTGGAGGTGATCACAGAGGAAAAGTGGTTGACAAGTGGTGGTAGAACAAAACCAGAGGTGGTTGCAGAGACAGCAGCACTGGCAGGCATACAGGAGAACAAAACAAAAGTGATTATGGAGTTGTTCAATAGTGTAACAAAATAGTCCAGCCAACATGTCATGTTAACAATGGCTGCATCCCTTTTAGATTTTCCATTTTCAGGTTATTTAACATGCTTTGTTTGACATACTCAATTTTGCACAACTTATTGGTTAATGCTCATTTTAGAGTCGTCCGATCTATTCTACAAGACTTCCATAATCCTATATTTAAGCAGTGATGGAGAGACTTTTGTTGCTGTGACAAAGTGAGTAGCTCCATACTTCACTCCATGATAAAGTATTTTCTCCTCTGTCCATATTGTTTAGCAGTGAGCTCCCCTGAGCTGCTCCTTTTCTTCACCATAATGTCACTTTGGGTTCCCTGGCAATCCAGGTGAAAACCGAATTCTGCCCTCACAGCCACGGAGGAGCATAGTACAAACCAAACTGCCATGGCAGATAGTGTGCTGGGATGAGATCCACTAAAATAAATAAAAATAAAATAAAATAAAATCACAATTTGCCTTGTTAGTTTTAAACTTCAGGTTTTATGAAGCCAGTGGTTTAATGGGACAAGTGGACCATTTTTGATCAATCATTCATTATCCAGGTCTTTCCAACAAAAGTGAGTACTACTCTCAGTGGGACTGGATAAATTGAGGTTATAGAAATTAAACCAATATCATCTCAATTCTGCTTTGGGATGGATTTCTCTTTTCATAGCCTCACGGGTCCCAAGGGCTCATCTGGAAACCCAGTTTCAGTCCTCCAGCTGCCACAGAGGTGCAACAGGCTCCCCTGAGTCTCAACATGGAGTCAACACACCCATTTCTATGGAAAACACAATTTAATGGCTCAGAGGCTCTTCTTCTTTTAACCTCAAAGTGACTGTGTCTTTAAGGGCAATTCCTCTGAACCGTTTCTAACACAGTATTAGGAGTTATCAATGGCACATTACATTGCAGGATTAAAAGCTTTGCACCAGTCATTTAAATGTCTTTTACAATAAAACTGTGGAAAACCTTGTGTTAAAATGTCTTTAAGTCCACAGTCTTGCATGTGTACCCTACTGGGCATGGATAGGTTGAATATCTGAGTTTATACTAACAATGGTGAACCTGAGGAAAGAAGCTGAAGTAAAAGGTTTATAATGGACAGGGACAATTTGTACTCTCCACTGTAGTGGCATGAAAGCTTTTATAAGGGTCGGAAAGATCAGGCTGTAATGATATATATATCTGGGTTGTATACACACAGGTTCAATAAGGTGATCAGGGACCAATATGCAAGACTGGCAGGCAGGAGAAATTTATAGCAACATCTGGAAAGTTTCACAGAGCATAGAGCGACTTTGAGTACTTTGAAAAGCGTTTTATAAATAAAATGTATTATTATTATTATTATTATTATTATAGAAGAAAGGAAGACAGCCTGTGCCATAAGAGAGAGACTGGTGAAGAAGGGCTTTACCTGAATGTATAGCTCCATCCATGTGCAGATCACAAGTATTTTAACTTGTTTATAAGAGACTTTATTGAATTCCCATGTCTTTTGATGACATGAGAAATCTATGTTTGCACACATGTGAATAAGCTTTATAATAATCACTTTATTTTCTCAGTGTAGGTGCAAACAAATCCCCTTGGTGCCTTTGTGTGTGTTACCTTCAGACTGGCTGTTGTGATTATGATTGCTAATTAACTGCGACAATCAATACTGACATAACAACCCTGTAGTCTGCACAAATACACACACACACACACTTAATGTACTGTGTTATTTGGGTTAATGACAAACTTTCACATCAGTTCAATAGCCTCACACATTCCTCCATTAGCTCATCCAGCTGGCACAAAGAAATAATCACCTGTCTCCTTAGTTCACCATGGATGTTTTTGTGTGCACTGTGTAATTACGCTCTTGTCATTAGCTCAGTGATTATCATCATCAGTATTATTATTGATGATATCTGCTGTTTGATGGTAGTGCTCAGTGTTCTGCTGCAGTGGAGTACAAGCACTGTGCTTAAGTGCATTTTTAGGATGCTTGACTTTTTTCCATTTTATGATACCTGATATCTCCATTCTACTGCATTCCTGAGAGAAATATTGTACTCATAACTCATAACCAGGCACATGCACAGATAGAGCTCTGGTGCCCATAAAGTACCTGCCTCTTTAGCCTCTGCTGGGATAAGTGCTCTTTTGTAAGACATTTATTCTATTCCTTTTTCTAATTTTATCTTAATGGTTCTTACATTTGGCTCATGACAGTTTTCATCTAAAAGCGTGTTAAGATGATCAACAACTGCCCCACATTCTATCCTCATCACAGCCACCACGGTTTAACATACACAGACTGAGGGTACTGTGGCGCAGTGTCCACTTGCTTTTGTGACATCTAAGCCCCAAATTAAAATTAGAACTCTCTATCTCAGTACAGACAGCCTAACTCAGACCACAGCCCCGCTTTCATCTTAACAATATAACTCTGTGAATTAACCTGTGGTCAAATCCTGATTAAACAACTGCAACATCATCTGACAAAATCCCTAAATACATTGAAGGCAAAGACTTAACTGTGAGTCACCTCTACTGATTTTACTAAAAATATCATTCAGAGAGAAAGTTAGAAGAGACAGACTCTCTTTCTTAATATGTCTCTCACATAACGCAGCCTTCTTCTGGGACCCTCAGTTATCCTGCATTTATTTACCTCAGCTCCAGAACGTAACAGACTTTTATTAGAGGCAGGTCTTTCTCTCCAATTCCCTCTGTTTGTTGCGTCGAATTGGCCAGAGCTGTATATTTGCTGTGTTAAAGTTTCTGCACGACATAAAAGTGGTTGGATTGTCATAACAAAGACTAGGCACAAAGCTCAATGAACTGGAAGAACCACCATTTACCTTAAATATCATTAAGATACTGCCAAATGACAAATAGCACAAGCACTTGAAGTTGGGTCGCTTAGTCAGTTACAGTCTGCTAAGGCAACAATTGTACTGCATTTTCTTGAATGTAGTTTGGTGGGTGGATTGGTAAATTATTAATTTAGAGAACAGCCTTCTTTGAGTTTTGTATAAAGAGTTGTTGATTTTGAATTATTATTTTACAGACCAGGAGCAAACAAACTCTACACAGTTGTTTTCTTTTTGATGCCTGCTCTTGTGATAAATGCAGAAACAGTCAAGCAGGGCACTGTCTCTGTTGTTGAATTATGTTCATTATTAAACAACTGCAAGTACACAGATGAAAACTAGCCTTTTGGCTGTCAATAAACCAAGTAAATAAAGAAATACAGGATTGAAACAATCTATTACTTTATTTAATATAAAATATTTCATTATGAAAGGAATGCTGTCTGTTTCACTTTGATGTGCAGCCCTGCTCCTTTCTCACAGTAGTTATTATACAGTTAAGTCCTGAAGGGTTGAAACAAAGTTTGCAGCACCAAGTAGCAAACTATAAAACCCACTTCAAAATTCAGCAGCCATCGTGTGTTACCAACTAATAATCAATACAGCTGTGCCAAAACACAGTTGATCCTTCTGTGCCTTTCTGATAGACACACCCAATTATTCAACCTTGACTTCCAAGTCCATTTTAGAGCTTTGTAAAAGAAAAATGAATAGGACTTCTGAGAACACACCCCTGGTCCTCTGTATATCCCCCTCAGGTTTGCTAATGCATTGACAGGGAACAGACAACCTAATTGGATGTTAGCTTTCCAAATACTTCACTTTCTCTGCTTCTCTTCCCTTCTTTCTCAGTGTACTGTATTCCCTTTGGCTCAGCCTCTAATGACCAGCATTGAATAGTCAAGATAGATGGTGTCTGTCACTGTTGGTAGTCTGCACCATCCCTGATTTTTTTTACCCTCAAACCCTCTCTCTCTTTCTTGATGATGAGCGATGGAGTAGACCACTGCTGGTGCTACTCTCCTGCTCTGTCACTCATTAGTATCCCCTCACTACTTTGTGTCTCGATTTCTCTCACGTTATGATAGATGGGTCAGGGCAGAGCAGCTGCTTGCTAATCAATCTGCCTGTCCATAAGATGTGGAATTGCTCTCAGCTGTGAGGCGCACACACCCCTGCTTGTGTGTGTGTGACAGTGTGTGATGTGTATGGGGATAAAAATTAGTAAAATCTTATCAGGTGCATTGCTACATTATGAAACAGACCATTCCCTCAGACGTTACACTCCTTAGTTACTGTTGCTGTCATACAGTACTTCCAGATTGAGATGTTTTTATAACCAGCTAAGCTACTGTGTATTAATTTGACTTTTCATGGGTTAGTTGTGATAGTGTTGGCCAGGCATGGGCAAACTGTTCCACAAAGGGCCGGTGTGGCTGCAGGTATTCTTTCCAATCAAGCAGCAGCAGTCTTCAAACAGTTGGTTGGTCAAACTGTGTGATCTTGGTTGGTTGGAACTAGAACCTGCAGCTTTGCCTATGCCTGGTGTAGGCGAATGTCTGGGCAGTCAGAGCTAATGAAAAGGCTATATTCCAATACACAGGGTAGTAAGTAGTGTATCTGGCTTTGACCACTGCTAACTGATGACAGCCAAAGTCAAATACCTTTCTGTACTCATTTAATGTTTATTCATATAACTTAAAACACAAATGTACAACTATTCGAAATATCTACTTTTGAAGCTTTTGCTATTGCTGCATAGTTAATGGTGCCATATACAGCTGTTTACTTAATATAGCAGAAGGTTCAGCATCCAGTTGTTGAACATGGAAATGTAACTATCTGTATAATGGCTTATCCTCTACTGAAGTTAGCAGGCTAACCTGACGAGCAGTGTTTTAGTAAACCATCCATGTTGCCTCATCAAAACTAGGATCTTCGTGCTTATACCACTGTATTTGTCTGGCAGCTGAAGTTGCTTTATGGAACAATGTTTTGCATGTAGAGTGATGAATGCAGCATCTTGTTAAGGCTGAATGTTTTATGTAATAATATTCGGAATTTGTATTGCAAGTCTGTGTACCTTAATCCAAGGTAAGAAATCATGTAGACACCTTTCGATGGCAGAAGATTGATGATTTTACCCATAATTTGTGACTACACAGTACACAACACTACACCAGCATAAATCTGCAGAACCTTCAAAAAGGCAGCATCATTCCCCACCACATGGCTGTTACAGGAATATGTGAAAAACTGGGGTTGTCAAGTGTGGACCTCCCATCACTGAGATTTTGATGAATTAGGCCCACGCCACCCCCGAGAGGTAGGAAGTCATTTTTGAATTTCCAGAACAAACAACACCAATGCCAAATCTCCAGAAGTTTTATTTTTTTTTATTCGGTGCACAATTACACTTAACCCCAGTGTCAGCATCACCTTCTGTTTTCTACAACCCACCTGATCTCAAGAGTAGCACAACTACGAGAAGGCTGACAGTTACCGGCGGCTTCAAACATCTTTAGCATCCTGTATCAACACTTTCAGGCGCCAAAGGTCAGAAACTGCACTGTATCAGCAAATTGCTGTATTAACTGGTGTATTACCTCCAATATTCTGCTGACAAACACCCAGAGCAATAATGCTGCTGATGCTGTGGAAAAATCCAGGTGGTTTAAAGTGACTGAGGAGCCTGGTCATACTGGTCATGAACTGGTCCTCTAACTGAATATTTGGCAACAGTAATGGAGTCTTTATTTTGAATACTGATTTAAAAAGAACAACTCTGACTTTACGGTGGCTATCTGAACACAAGTTCTTCTATGAAAATTTCAGTTGTTAGATTAATCGATGATTTGAAGACATTGAAAACAATTTGAAGGATTGCCACGAGAATTTGTTTTAAAAAAAAAAAAAAAAAAAAAAACTCAAAGAATTCAGTGCTTTCTTTCGACTTTTGTGATCAGGGTCTGACTTTTCCTTGTCTGCCACTGCAAAGTTCCCATACAATGTATGGTTTGGAGTGAAATGTGAAACTGCTAAACTTTATTTGTAAGGTACCAAGTGCATCACATGGAAAGACATCAAATCAACATAACAACATGTTAAATCACATTTCCCCATGCCTCTCTGTAACCAAGAAGCAATTTAATTAAATTGAAATTTAATCTTAGCTCTGCTCATGTCATTGTGTGCCTCGTCAAAGTTTAATCGGAGCCGTGTCTTGTCAGGAAATAGATGTTGAGTTGGAAGGAACTAAAAGATATTGGCAATTGTCAAATCAGCAAATAACAAAATGTGTTATTCTTCAAGTATTTTTCTTTTGATTTGGAGCTGGCACCTGTGTTAAGTTTACTGACTGGACAGAATTTCAGGAGATTTTCCTACAAAAGCTCATTACATCATGTGATTTTCGACCCCACTTTGTGTCAGTAATGGCCAAAAGGCCTGGTTGTCTACGTCAACACATGGACATGGTGGATAAAATGCATGGAAATGAATCCTTAGGTGAAAAATGAAAGAAATGTTGATTTTATTTTAAGTTGAAAGGGTGCTAGAACAGCAAAGGTGCACATGACTCACTGCCATTTAAAAGAAGAGGCTTATTATAGTCTCAGTCTGGTGACATTACCTAATGAGAGATATTCTGACATGTCCCTATAATGAGTTGTTATTCTTTTGCTTGTTTACACTTGTAGAGACACATGGATCCACTATTTCTCCCACTGTCTCTTCTGCCATCTATTTAAATAAATGAGAGCAATTAACAAACAGATTAAATGCTTGCGGAGTAATGAAGGGAGAGCTGCACAGTGATTAACAATAGGAGGAATGTAGGTTGGTTGAAAGGCTGTGGAGGAATAATAGAGGAGCATCTGGGCGAGGTGTCCTTGCTGGATGAACTCTCTATAGCTTCATGGCCTCCTTTCCTGTAGGTTTATAAAAGAGCTGTCCTATTCTCTTTCAATGTCAGCGTCAGTGTGCTGTGATTTATTGTTATGAATAAATCGACTGGCTGCATGCATGTACAAGAAGTGTGAGCAATTCATTTAGCAGGAATTGGCAAGAGTAAGTAGGCAGTAGAATCAAATAATTCATATTTCACTCCATTGCACAGTGATTCCATTTGTGTCTTTTTTCATGAGCAGGTGTTCATAAAGTACATTGCTGTTGAAAGTGGGGGTCAAGGCTCTCTGATCACCACCTTGGAATCAGTGTAGAGTTGAAGGAATGGTCACAGTTAAACATCTTCTTAAGGACTAAGTATGTGAATATTCAACTTTTCCATGCCCCTGGTATATGGATTATAAAAAGATATGTTTTGTCAACTGGTATCTGTCACTCTGTCTGGATTTTAATTTACAATGTGAGTTCTTATCTGCAGTAGATGAGGATTTTTGTTGTTAGTAGGGATTTAACATAATCTTCCCAGGATCCATGTCATTTTTCACGAGCCTGTGTCACCTTCACATTATCATGTTATTGTGGGTATAAAATATAACACAATGCAAGTTCAACACAACCTACTCTCCCCTACAATAAAAAATATATATATGATTGTTTTAGCAAGTACCAATACAATTTCAATTTGGGTTGAACTACATAAACATGATTGGGCCAGGAGAGTCCAAAAAATATCCTGAGGAATTTCACACTCCTCTGTATGAGCTAACAGAAAAGAAATGTTACATACAATGCATAATGGCATTAATTAAGGAAGTGCAAAATGTTTTGGAGAAATACTGTGGCCACTGTTAATTAAAAAAGAATGACAATACACAGGAAGTGGCTTTTTTTTTCTTTTTTTTTTTTTTTTTTTAGACGTTGCGACTCTAAACAAAGGTATAAAAGGTTTTAACTGTGAGGCTCTAGCAGTGGCAGTGTGGTTAAATAGGGGATAAAGTAACAGTAGAGAAAAGGGCCATTTTTCCACAGGAAGAAAATACTATGCAAAGTGTTAGAGGCAGATGTGTGTGTATTTTCTGTGAATATGTTATATACTTATGAATGTTGAAGGCCTAAAGGGATTGAGGGAGTGTGTTTGTGTGTTATGGTGCAGGCATGTGCACTAATTAATGCATTTTTTTGTCTAAAACTCTCAGTCCAGCTGTTCCTCCAGGTATCCGTGTGTTTGTGCAATTAACCTCTGGCACTGCTGTGCTTCCATGTCCCCTCTTTCATACTGTTGATGTTGCACTTGCACACAAATAAATGCAAGAGAGGGAAGATAATGGAAATTTAGAGCACATGAATCAACTCAAAATGTCAAATACTTTGAATTGTGCCCTCTTCTTTAGCTGTGTTTTAAAGTGACCAATTGCAATGAGTTGTTAATGCAGCTCTATGATGATACAGTAAGTGAAACATAAACATTCCAGTATCAGCTTATACATGTCTGTGTACTTTTGCTTTCAAACTGACTATGATGGGATGAGCAGCCTGGTTGTGTGATACTTGTGGAAAAGGAAAAGGGGCAGAATATCATCTTTAAGACAAGAGTTGTAACATGTTCTATGCTGTGCTACATCTTGACGGCAGATTGCCGGCTACAGTTGGTTGCTATGAGCATGGTTAGCATGTTACAGGTTCAGATGCCAACTTAATAAAGTAAAGACATATTGGCTTTGTTTTCCAAATCTGGACAGAGCTCCTGTATTGGTAACTAAAGGAGAACGTGCTGTTTCCTGGTTTGCCAACAAAAAACTCACAAATAGCTTTAACCTTTACCACCATCATTCCCTAGTTTCTGTTTGATGAATCATATTTAAGTAGTCTTTTTTACTTTGTTGAAAGTAAAAGTTTTGTTTGGTGTTTACTTACTTTGCCCATCCCCTTAAAGGTCATGCAAAGCATGCAAAGGGAGAGCAACAGACAATGAAAGAGAGGAAGAATGAGAAAAGATAATGAGAAAATAGCGAAACCAAGCACGGCAGGGGAGGGAAAATGAGGAAAAGAGTGAAAGAGAGAGAAAGCAGGAGAGAGGCATAGAGAGTCAAATTAAAGGGATTAGACAGCTCATTCCCCCTTAATTCCCTTATCACCTCCTCCCACAGTGGATTGGTTTGCTACGGCAATGTTTACATGACCCCATATCCTGCTGGAGCCAAAACAGGCATGGCCCACATTATGCTAAATCCCCCGTTTACCTGGCATAATCCCTCCCAGACAAACACTCCACAGCCTGTTACTTGAAAGTCTGAGTCCGCAACCTGACAGGGTTTGTAGACCATTTAATGATGAAGAGGAGGACGCCATCTCTTTTTTGGATGAAAGCTGGGAAATCCTGCAATTGTCGTTGTTTGAGTGGGTCTAGACATCTGACTTGCCTGACTCATCCTTGCTACCAAACAGGGCTTTACATGACTGGCATTGCTTTGCTTTGATGTGAAAGGTGAACACAGGTTTCTCTAATAACGAAAGGTTACCACGGCTACAAGTAGGTCATAATAGCAATCCTCTCGGCAGCTGAATGACACAGTTGGTGACTTTCTAACTTTCTCAGTAACAATTTCTGTTCTCAACTGCAACAGCCTCTGAACAACGTCTGGTGAGTGTATGTTGTGTTACTCAATAAGAAACTGGCAATCATCTAGCTGATCAAGATAATTGATCAGTGAATTGTCTTGATGGCTTACAATCCATATGAGTATCTCAGTCATTTGTCACGGTCACAATAATGAACATGCAATCTGAGAGAGCAGTGCACGTACTTTTGTTTCCATAGTTACTATAATAAGAGCTATGGCTTGGTTAGACTTAGGTACAAAAACTAGGCATCTTGGTGAGGCTTAATGAAGGATGGTGAGGTACCTCTTCAACCTCAGATGAGCTTAGTTGCCATGGTTATAATGATAACAACCTGTTTAATTTGTCAAATGGCCATGAGTCTTCATACCCAGCTGACATTGTTGCTCTACGTCACTGTACAACTTCCTTTTATGCCAGTCATAATTACTACACGTCAAACTGCCTATGGGCTCATTTTGTACAGCAGGGTAATCTCCTTTGTTTGGCATGTTGTGTGTATCATTTTCTGTTTTTTTTTTTTTTTTTATTAGACCTACTTTCACTGTGAATCTGTTACTTCCTGTCTTCCTCTCTGCCTTTGTATATTGATCTTGGATGTCTTGCACCCCCTGGCTTTTGTTTCATCTTCAGTTAAGTCTTTTGTATTTTTCTTGATGAGTAAATCCCTAAAACAAACCACGGTCATCTTCAACTGTGAATTCTTCAACTCTGACAGGCAGATATTTCACTTAAAACTTTGACAATCTTTTTAACATTTTAGCTGTTTGACAATAACCACAGACGCCAGGGTTGTGTACAGAACCATAGCTGCAAATGTTGAGGTAACAGGTTCCCTAAAGTGCTACATCAGTTTAAAATGTATTATTTGTGCTTTTGTTTGACTTGAGTGCTGCACAAACATCTCATAAATGAATAGAGAATCATGGTAAATCTTTAAAAAAGGCTGAGCACCAGGCAGGAATGTTTCCAGTTCTGCTCTCCATGTGCTGAAACTTTGTTGTTAAAACCCTAGAAAGCAGTTTGTGTAGTAGTGTGAGATCTATACTACAGATGAAGGTAACAAGTTCAACACCACAAATGTCAGGAGCTGTACAATGTAAAGCACCAGGATCAGAGTTTGAGAGTGGAAACTGAGCCAGTTCACAGGAGACATACAATGCTGGTGCTAGGAGACGTTTGAAACTAAAAAATTGATAGATTGATGAATGAATAGTTAGATCTCTCTCCTTTCGTGCCTGTAAAGGGTAGATAGAATCTCAGCATAGATTTTGTTTATTCCACAAAGTCTTCTGGAAAAAAACGGGATTTAGTAAAGTGGTTATTGTGATTCTGTACATACAAAATCGTCTGCCCCTAACTTATTTGGTACAACGACACAGATCAAAACCCTCTGTAAAAATTAAATACGTTATGTTCAATTCATGTATTCTACTCTGATAATAGTTGAATTAACTACTATCCAAACTAACCTTGCATTTTGCCATCCTTGAGAACAGCAGATGATCTCTGTTTGAATTTCTTGTCTCTCATGTTCCAAATTACTCAGAAATTATGCAACTCCCAGGATATAAAATTTCACACTCAGTGGGGACAAAATAATTTAGAGTGTGACCAGTGTGCAGGCGATGGCAGTGATGCACAGACCAGCTGCCAAATTCAACACTAAAGTATCAGCAGAAAAGGTTTAATTTGTGTCATGTCTGGCCATAGGAAACACTTTAGACACTGATACTGACATAGGCTGTCGGAGCCAAAAGATGGTTGATGCTAAGGAAGGATGCTTCAAAGCTTCCTTTGTTATTTCCTTGTAGCATATTATGCTTTGATGTACATTCTGTTTGGACCCCAGAGCAGATTCACACACTTGAAGAGCAAGTTAGTGGAAGTAAAAAAAAAAAAAAAAGTTTATTGGACAAACCACAACTGATTAGAGGGGAGATGATTCAAGACTGTCTAGAGGAGCAGGAAAACTCTGCAGGGGAATGGAGATAGATATGATGTGGCGTACAGCACTGGAGTCAAACATTTCTTATGGCAGAAAGGAATACACCATTATACAGTAGTTATACCATCGCAGACCCAACCAACAGTAGGAACAAGAGTGCATCTACTTTGTACTTGACATGTGACATGATCCAGAAAAGCTTATTTCTGAGTTTTCTTTAATTATTTTTGACATCTAGACTACACTAGAGACATCTAGTGCATTAGAGCCTCAAGGGGCTTTTTACAATTCAATCAGTGAAGACATGATTGTGTGCAAAGCGTGATGTTTATTAAAATACACAAAACCACAATATTGACAGTGACCCCTGTTGTGTCAATAATTTATAAGAACAATCCCTACAAATGATGGTCAAGATTCCCTCTGGGCATTTGTGTGTGAGGCTTTGCTGGATGGGAGGTGTATACATACACACACACCCACACAGAAACAACAGCAAGGAGACAACAGAGGGTGAAATCATGGACATATAACAAGTGTTACAAAGTGACAGGGAACTTGAACTTGTGCACATGAGATGAGAAGAGTGGAAGAAAATGGGGAGAAAGGTGTGAAGAGAGGGAAGAGGTAATAATGAGTTGCACCTTGATTCAAGGGAAAATAAGAACCAGTTGGATGAAAAAAAATAGAACAGTTTGATCATAACTTGAATCACTGGCTCATGGATGTATGTCTCACAGACAACTTTCAGGTTACCACAGTCTAATCAGTTTATTGATGCAGAACCGGTGTTGGAAACTATACAACCCACTCCCACCTTTAGATAACACTATTTCTGGCGACGCTCTTTGTGAACACATAAACAAGCCACATGCCATGTCTCAAATATCTCAGTATTACTGCGTGTTGAGAATTACTGTACCATTTAAAGTATAATGGACTCCCACAATGCATTGCACAAAATAATATACAACTAATGGTTACTAATCAACCACATGCTGAAAGACAGCAAAGCAATACAGAGGAAATTACCTGAGTAGCTGAAAGTGTTTTTTTCATTTTCATTTTACTGATTTTACTGGAGACTTGTAGTCTCTATTGAACTTAGAACAGTTGGGGCCCGACATGAGATGAGCCACTGTCCTGATCTGGTCCTCTCAAATTTCCTTCCCAGATTTTTAGCATTTCCTGTTTTATTTTCCTGCCTTTGTCAGCTCCACCTGTATCTTGTTAGCTAATTACTTCCCAACATATTTAAAGCCTTGTGTTTCCTGTTGTGTCCTAAATCCTTGTGTTTTTTCTTTTATATCTGAGTTTCAGCCTTGTCTGTTTAATGGTTGTAGGATTTTTGGGCTGCTTCTCCTAAGCCTTCATCTCTATTTTTGTGACCCTGCATGCAACAGTTCTGACAGACACAGAATAACCAGAGACTTACAACAGATAAAATGAGATAGCCCACAAAACGACTGCAAAGAGATGTATGCAACTACAGAGACACAAACACCCACAAAGAGTGGGCAAACTAATACAAAGTGGCCCCAAAAGCAAACAGCAAAGAGATGTAAAACTGCCACAAAACGTGGAAATAGGGTCTTGTTGAAGAGGAGGATGTGTGTCCAGTCGTCTGTTGATGCTATTTAAAGTTACAAACAGCAGCTATTTAATGATACTGTTTCACATTGGAGTATTTATGGTTATTTATTAAGCATTGATTTATTACACTGAATAAATATTGTCACTACCAATAAAACACAGTTTATTAATACTAAAAGCCAAGACTGTCTGTCACAAATATTCTCCTTTGAATCTGCATGGGTGCAGCCTACCAATTCAAAAGACTTCAAACCTGACCCTTAACTCTTTTGTACACAAGCCTGATTTGCAATTAGATTCTGTCAACCACAGGACAGAAATGTGATTTCACTCCTACATGCATACATACACCTAGCTCAGCATCATAACCATTTCAGTGAGTATTTTTCTGGAGAATTAGATATAACTCAGCGTCTGGTCACGGTCTTTTTCTAAAACCATGTTTCACAAAACAGGGCTGGCTGGACATTGGTTCATTAAAGGTTACCCAGTCTGCCCTCTTTTATCAGAGAATCACAATATGAGAAGCTGCAGAGAAGATGGGAAGATACTATAATTCAAACCTTGAAGAGTAAATTCAGAGTTTAATATAAGACAAGATAAGAGATGAACAGGTCACAGGGAGGTCAGTAAAAAAAAAAAACACTGTGGCTGAAACTGTTCAGGCTGATGTAACTATTTATTGATGTATATATGTGATAATCCATAAAAATGTATGGAAGCAAAATAGATTATTATGCGTAGCAGTGTTGAGATGTCTCAGCTCTGCTTGAGAAAAAACTGAAATTAGAAGCAATTCCCTCAAGGTGCTACGGTAATATTGTGTTCACAACTAAAATTGTATTTTGACCTTTGGCCACCAAAATCTAAGGGATGGGCAACTCATTCCACAAAGGGTTAGGGTCTGCTTTGGCTGCAGGTTATGTTCCAACCAAGCAGCAGCTCACCAGACCTGACTCAGTTACTGATCTCAGTCTTCAGACAGTTGATTGGCCAAACTGTGTGCTCTTGGTTGGTTGGAACAAAAACCTGCAGCCACAGCGGCCCTTTGTGGAATGAGTTGCCCATCCCTTCTGTAATTAGTTCATTCTTGAGTCCAAGTAAGTATTGGGAGTTCTGTCAAGGCATTACTGAGATATAATGTTACATAAGGATGGGTGGATGGATAATCCAACAACATGCTTCCTGCTTGCATTGTCGTCAGTGCAGAGGCATTAAAAAAAAAAAAAAGTTAACACAGAAAGGCTCTTAAGAAAGAACATCAAGAGCTACAGCACTAATGGGCATATTGTAGTGCAGTTACCACAGGGTCAAGGAGGCTGTGAACTTTGAAAGAAGCACCGTTACAATAAACATGGAAATCAGTTTCACAGTCATACAGATAATGGAGCTCAGTGGGAGGAGGGTGATGTATAGACATTTTACCAAACAACCTCCACCAGGTGATCATTAGCCATTATATTCATCTCATGGCAACGTGATTATGTATGAGAGATGTATTACTGGACAAAAGACACAAGGACGAGTCAGACCTAAAGGATAAGTTCACAATCTTAGTATTCAAAGCTCATAATTTTGCATTAATGTGTTTAATTTTGCCTATGCATTGATGTTCACAGAAAGGATGTATATCCTCTTTATATTGTTGTGGAAATTTTTAGGTCTGCCTGTTGAGAGTCAAAAAACAAGGCCAATGCAAAATCATGAGCAATGATTTAATTCCCTATAGAGAGGGACACAACACAGAACCACAGGCAGTCTAGTAACTCAGGGTTGTGCCCACTGAGCACTGGTTGCAGCCCCTTCTTATACTGACTCCTATGCCTCTGTCAATCTCATTACAGTCAAGACAAGATACAGGCAGTAATCAGGGTACAACATATGTTTCTCAGATGTTATCCTACAGGAATTTACCATATAGTCACAGACACGTGGTTATCTTGTGTTCATCCTGTCATCTTCACCTTAAACAGTAGGTTTAACATACCAGGGTTCAATAGGTTATCACTCATCATTCTAACAGACTTCACAATCCTGGTTAATATTAATATCCATCATAGGAGAGTGACCTCAGATTGTTAGGCCCTGGTTTAATTAGATAAGATAAATAGTTATAGGTTTATGATAAGATTGACATACGTTGTACCAAGGAAGTCAGTGTTAATCCCGTAGTCATGCACTTCCCAACGCAATTCTCACAGCACATTTAGAGTGTGAGATGACATGAAGGCATCTTCAAGTGTACATGTACTTTTGCCTGACTACATCCTCATAACCAAGAGATTTCACATGGTGAGGAATGAGACTGTGATCAGAGCTGTTATGTGATTATAGTCAGAAAGACAGAGAGAGAGTGGCAAAGTGAAAGAGGCGAGTGGTGTGATCAGAATATTAACTGCACAACACTGTGGGTACCTTAAAGTCCATTAGTGCTAGAGAGCTGTCATAACATTATTAATGAGGGCATGATGGAGAGGCTGAGAAAAGGAGAAAAACTGCGCAGGTTGAGAGAGAGAATGGAGGAAAGACGGGGTCCTGGTCCTGATTTGCTGCGCTGATGAGATCTCCAGACAGGTATCGAGGAAAGAATTAAACAGCAATTACAGCTAGATTAACAAAGAACCAGACTACAATACAGAGAGAGAGGAGAGATAAGAGCAGGTGAAGACCTTAAAAAGGAGAAATACCAATGGAGAGGCTATGTCAGAAGAACAGATACTGCTGAATGAGCAGAAAGTAGTGAAAGCACCAGAAAAACTGAAATAGCAGAGGGTAATGAATGGCGCCTTAATGCTAATTGGAGTGAATGTGCCTGCTGTTTCATGCTAATGTTTGTGGTGGGAGCTAATGTTTGTTAATTGCAAGGTGGTGTGGAAATGCTTGTTCCAAAGATAGATACAGTATGTGGCTGCAGAATACAAGCTGGTTGAATAATATGATACTATATCATAATAAGATCAGGAGAAGCCAAGGAGATCTCTGCATGCCAACAACAGATTGGTGGCTCTTCTTAAAACATAATGATTACACATTACATGGTTACATGGGAGCAGAGATCTGTGGAGGTATAGAGGCAGGAATCAGTGATGAAATACTCACAAGAAACGTGGAAGTCTGAGGATGTGTTTTTAAGTCCAAAACTTCATGTTCAAAAAAAAAGGAACCTGTTTTTAAAAATTGCAGCAGAAAGCTGAAACAAGCTGAAGGCTGGTTGATGTTGCCGGTTGCAGTTTCATTTCACAGAAATTCACATGGTGGTGCCTTCCCACTCTTTTCTCTTTGCTTTGAACAGATCTCACCTCTCACCCTGAGAATCAATTTAATAAAACATACTTGCTCTTGTCTCAGACTCTTGTCACATGGTAGGGCCTCTGAGCTTGTTAGGATCCCGGTTGGAGGCCCATTAGTTTGGTAAATAAACCTCCACAAGCTTCCTCTCAACACCTCCACTTTTAGTCAATCTCACATTTCTCTCTCTCTTCCTGTCTCTCTTTTCTTGTCTTATTCTGTTTTTCTCATAACAGAGCTAATGTGCAGGGTGGGGCCTTTTGACCCAAAGACAGTTTCTTGTTCATATCTTTTCTATATATGTCCTTATGTTTTTATCTGTGTTTGAGCACTGAGAGCTGTGTCCTGGATAACTGAATGGCTCTACAGTATGTTGTTCTGTTATTTTTGAAGGTGTTGTATGAATTGTCTGCTGCTATTGTGGGTCAGATTTCTTCAAGAAAAAAATCGTTGGCAACATGAATTTGTTGTAATTGTTTATTGACACGATGCCCAAAAGTATCAAATCAATATTCCAGTCTATACATTTCTAATCCTAACACTCTCATAATGGTTCCCTCAGATGATGACCAAAATGTGAGTATCATAGTACAAAGTCTTTACAGGATGCCACCGCCAATCTCCATCTTCTACCCCTCCATTTAGTCACAGTGACACACAGGACAATTTTGCTCTTGATTTAGCTTTGAATCTTGTAATTGCATCCTCTTAGAGAACAGCGGTGAGACTGAAACCTTTAATTTAGAGCAGCCACTCTTATGCATTCTCTACATGGGATGATTTGTACTACATTTCATTATGGTTAAATTAAGCCATTATTCACTTCACTGTGAAAGACACCTGCAGGTGCATGACTGGATAAACCTAAGGCACATTACTTATAGCATTTAATGTAGCCCCCTGCTGTTTGCTGAAATCTTCCATTCAAAGTGTAATCATGCCAGAAAAGTAGCAAACAAGATAAAAATGTTGGACCTACAAGTTTCTGTGACTGAAGTGACACATTAATGAAACGCGCTGTGCAGTTTTCACTGAGTTACGCAACTCCTGGATGATACACACCCAGAAAAATGTGATTAATTATTGTGCACAATGACCAAAACACTACACTGTGAGCTCACACTCTTTCTATTAAATCTGGATGTCTGGATACTTCTCTGGGGATAATGATCCAACACAAATGCAATTGTGTTCTAGTTACAATCAGCAATTCTAATTTCAGACTGTAATGGGTCCAGGATAATGTGTGACCAGATGTTTATTGTCAGATCCTCACAGATGTTGTAATTCTTCAACACAGCATTTAACACAAGACTTCTATGTTGTTGTTGTTGTTGTTGTTGTTGTTTGCTTTTGTAGATCCATGTGTTACTGTGTTATGTTATACAAGATGTGAAAAAGCCTTGCATTGAAACAGACACAACGTGAGACAGACAGACAGTGATCACACTGTCAGGGTTAACTAGAGCAGCAGCAGTTCATAGTAAGGACACCTTCCTCTGTGTCAGTCTCTACAGAAGGAAACAAACTGACAGACATTCTGCTTACAGTCTTCTCTGTGTGTATATGTGTGTGTGTGTGTGTGTGTGTGAACGTGCACGTGTGCATTGAGTGCACCTGTGCATTGAGTGCACCTGTATTAACTCAGTGTAAATGCCAGCAGCATCAGTCAAACTGAAGGTCAGACTCTCACAATGACCTTTCCACTCTCATCAACCTCTGTGTCTGTCTCCATATTTCTCTTCCTCTTTCATCTTGTTTTTTATCTCACTATTCCATCTTAATTTAATTTGTCTAATTCACACTCACTTCTTTTCCTTTCATCAGTGAGCAGTAAAATTAACTTTGTTTCAAGTTAAGCTCATGCGTAGTCATTGACTTCTTTGATAATTAAAAATTGGGAACAATATACTGTGCTGTATTATTTTTCAAACTGTCGTAAGATGCTAGCCCATTAGCAGATTTTTAAATCCAAACCAGTCAGCTTTCCTTAGCTCATTAGCTTAGAATAGTTTAATGGAGTGTCCACAGAACCAAAGTCTCTTATTGTTCCCTGGAAATGTTACATGACAACAATGTTGTTTTTTAGCTAGACTAACAGTTTCCGCATTTCCTGTCTTCATGCTAGGCTATGCTAACCAGTTAGCCTACTGACTCTAGCTTCATATTTAGCTTATGGATATTAAAGTTATTGTCCATTCATTGAACATAAATGCCACCCATTCCATATTGCCAACCAGTGTTGTAAGGTTCAGTCAATATCTCCCTCTGACTGTTGTCTGTCTGACTGATTGAACTGTGTTTTGTCTGATGGCTCCACAAAGATAAACAGATTTTGATATGGATGAGAAGTGGAGATAGTCCTCCCAGACAGTCCTTCTCTCCCTCTGTTCTTCACCACAGTTGTTTCAATTCTTAAGCAACTGAATTTGAATATTGACACATTTTAATCCTGAAGAATGTAGCATATTGAAGTATGTGTGATGTGACAACAGGTCCACAGGTTGTTATATCACCTCTCTTTGATTCTGTCAGAGAATGCATCGTGTTGTGATGCTGCTGAAACTTAAATTATTCTTGAAGGCAAAAAACACCTCATTGAAAGTCAGGTTTTTGCACTTGCTGCCTATTAATTAAGCTTTTCATTATACAAATGTCCCATCTGTCTCCTCTAACAAGCTGCTCTGTTTTTTTAAGTGAAGCAAAAGCACCAAGTAACAAAAAAAATCAAAAGACAGGAAAATATCATTTGATGTGTTATATACATTTTCTATGAAGTTAATGTTTAAGGAATAATACTTTAATTGTATGTTTCTAAAGATTTTTAAAATATTAAATGCCATTTTTAAAAATAGCATGGTCAGCATTTTTTCAACAATAGCCACTTAATTTACATCTATCCATCCCCTCTATAAAGCAGCACTTGAGTGGTGGAGTGTGCCATTACCACAGTGGGCTTACTGACATCAAATGCTGAGAGGATTCACAGGAAACGATCATCTGTTGGATTGTCCTGCTTGATTTGCCAAAACCTGTGGTGAAGTTTTGTGACAGCAGGCATGTTTCAAAGGAAAAGTCGCCCTGCCAGCAGCTGCAGCAGTAGGAAATGTTGGGTTTGCATCACAGCACTAATGCAGCTGTGAGCAGTAAACTGAAAGCAATTTAAATCCAGACTCCATACTGACAATGGACACTATGTTACAGGAGGTGAATACAACAAGACTCTCACTGTAAATATGCTGTTTGGTGTCGTGGGAAATCTTCGGGATTCTAACTTTCAAAGTCCCATAGTGGTTAAAGTGAGATCTATTGATATTTTTTGATGATAAAGCAGCTCTAGGTTTTACATTAACATTGTGGAAGTATCAAAGTACTCATTCCACAGAGACATACAGTACACAGTCTTCACCCAGAAAGTGAGCCTTAAAACAAGCCCTCAGGATTTCTGTCAGCCATGTCCCATGTCACCCATGTGACCTTGTAGGATTTCGTTTGTCCCATTGTTTCCTGAATATTTTTTAATCACTTTTATCACTCAAAAACAAGATCCTCTCAGCTGATTGGCTCACAATCTGTTCTTACTGGAGGATGTCTCAGAGAAAAGCCTGAGACATAACTGAGATGGGTTTGGATCTAAAAACCAGTGCATGGGAAGATACTTAAATTAAAACACAGCATAAAATGGGATCTTTATGTTTCCCGCTAGATCAACACCAATGATGTTTTAGTATTTCAAAGCTAAAACCCGCTAACATCTGGCTTTTGGCATGAATGGAAAACGGTACAATCAGCAACTACACTTGGGTCAAAGGATTCTGCAGTAAATCCTGGTGTTTATCAGCTCCAACCAATCAGTCACAACAATTAATCAATTACAATATCCAGGTGAGGAGCATCAACCCAGAGATTTGATGTGACTGATCCATTTTACCAGATTGCACAGTGGCTGACGGTTGGAAAAGGAGGTCAATCTGCTTTTAGTGGATTTACCTGCATTTAAGAAACCTGCCTATACTCACTAATTTGGTGGAAAATGAGTATATGTTTTCACTTATGAGCTGTGACACTGTTGGTCCCTCACCTGTCTGCAGTCATTTAAGAGCAGGCAGTGATAGACAGAGGTAAAGATGATGAAAGGGAAGACAGAAGATCTGAAAAACATGCTGTACACACTCTTCCCTAAAGAACTGCTGCATCAAAATTAAGAAACAGTCCTGCATGTTAGAAAGGAGAGGAGTCACATCCAGGCCTAGGGAACACAGGCTGACGACAACAAAGCAAGATGCACAGACGAAAGAATAAAATAATTATGTAAGAAAGAGAAAGTTTCACATTCGCAATCCCACATAAACAAGCAGACACAAAAATAAAACAGACCTGCTGCAGCTTGGCTGAGTTTTGCTTATCATTAGTGGTGAGTGGAGTGTGTTGCACCCATCAGGAGCAAATCCATATTTCCTCCCCTCTTGGGAATACAGTTAAAATCATGTTAAACATAAGGCAAATTGGTCACACTCCATTGTTCTCACACTGCTGATGCCACTACATGAAATGTTGAGTTCAATAGTTAATGAATTCCCAAGACTCATGTCATTAGGTATTTTTGCAGTCAGCTCAGTGTCAGTGGTGCCTCTATGACCCAGGGGCCCTGCTGTTGTGAGTTCACCCTTCGGCCTCCACCATCTGTAAAAATAGCATAGACTATACATTCAGGCTCTACTTTACATAGTGTCAAAATTGTTAGCTATGTGGCTTCCAACTGAGACAATCACTGATGAGACAGGGAGCCTCTGTGCTCCATTTCAGAGAGAACTACATTGTGTGGATTTCTAACACATCGACTAATCAAACAACTCAGTTCACAGTCAGAGGGGACACACCAGACCCTGTTATCAAGTCTGAGCTCTTTGTTCAGGCAAAGCAATATTTCTGTCAGGTGAACTGAGAATATCTTTTTGTTCGTTTCTGCTTTTTAGTAGTTTGTGACTCAAAGTAAAGGTGAATATGTCTAATTGGGTGGTGATGCATGGCAGTGGTTCTGTCGCAAATGTGTTGCCGTGTAAGAGGATTTGTTCTTGTATCGTGTGATGGAAATAGCCTGGTTGGTGTTGGTACAAGTTCCTGAAGTTTAATGATATCTTTAATAATATCTTTTATTTTTAGGAAAGAAACTTTAGACGAACAGGTACCAAATGAAACTGAAATTTAAAACCATTGCCTGTAGTAGGAATCAAGGTGGTTGTGACTCAGGAGGAAGAGTGGCTCGTCCACTAATTAACAGATTGGTGATTTGATCCCCACCTCCTCCAGTCTGCATGTCAAAGTGAAGTGATGAGCCCCTGATGGATCATTGGTCTGAGTCAGTGCCGTGGGAATATGCGGTGGGCGAATGTGCTTGTAGTGTATATAGCACTAGTTTGATTGAATATCCTTATGTTAGGATATATCAATGCTGTTGCAAACAATCACCAGCATTATGGATGACTGAAATACCTCTGTGGGTACAAACCACATGGCTGCAACAAATGTGTGCCAATTCATCCAATAGACGCTTAGATAGCAGTCTGAACAGCCGCTCCTTTAGCCATTTATCGCCACTTATTGCAAAACTAGGTAAATCTCCTCACAGTCCATGTGAGTGTTTTATAATGTTACAGTGAGCGGACTGCATCTACTCAGAGATGTCATTTGTGATGGAAGCAGATGTTGATATAAAAACCACATGAAGTTAATGTGCTGTAGCTTCACTGCTGAATTGAATAGTCTTGTCCTGCCATCTGTGACCTCATAATGTACTTTCTTTTGACAGCTAAATGTGTCACTAAGAGGTCTGTTGATTCTGTGAGCGGTGGATACAGTGTCACATGGGATGAAAATCAAGAGGATTTTGGAGGAAACCGTGCAGAATTTTAATCACGATTCACAGACTGGTAGCATTTGAGTCGGATGCTGATTGGCCCAAGTAGTGAACCACACTAATCAGAGGATGTAACAGACAACAATATTACTGCCAACTGCCAACAAGTCACAAATTACATTTATTATTCATTATCTCCCCCTCACACACACACACACACACAGTTTCAGAAAGTCACTCATCATCCACTATATTCAACATTTTTGATAAGAGAAGACTTTTCTACTCTCAGGTAATCTCTCCAACTACAAGGTCGCTAATTTTATGCTGACGCAGATCAAGTACAGTGTCATTGTGCTGCTGATGTGGCAAGTTCAAGTAGCTAGATTCTTTGCTGTTTGCACTTGTTAGGTAATTTGTGTCTTGCTGTGACATTTATAAAAATCTTACTGAGTCATTAACTCGACTGTCTGGTGTAGCGAGGGGCTCGCACATAATAAAAAACACACAGAAATGTTCTGCTCCGGAGGTTCGATGTGTGTATTTAAAGCCTTGTAAAACACGCCTGCTTGTGTAAGCTGTTCACAGCCCCACCTCTGCAACTTGATTCCCCAAAAGCCTTTTTAAAGTTTTCACTGCTTAGCTTGGCTGATTGTGTCCCAACACCACCTCAGCACGCATGTGAGAGGGAAAAAAGTTTTAAAAAGTCAAATAAGTTCTGATACTCATCTAATTTACCTGCATTTTCCATTTTACTTATGTGGATTTGAACTATGCAAGTCTGGTTTTGCTAACCCTTCTCCGGGCCATGTACATTTGTTTTCAATGAAGCCGGCAAGAAAGCAATCAAAAGAGCGGTGAATAATGTTATATATGATGTTACAATGTGTATATGTGTGTAGTCTTATCTGTCATAAGAGATTACGAATTATTGGGCGTGTTTGTGTCGCGGTGCCGCTGAGGCAAGAGTTGGGACACCAACTGGTCGGAGGCGCTGACCTTGCAAGGTTGGTTTTCAGCCATGAGATGCTAGGTGGAAGGCAGAGAGCCTCCATTCTCCCTGTAACAAGTTAGAAGTCATTTATTTAACAATCACAATTACTCTGAAGCTGATTAAGGTAAACAAAAATTAGCATAGTTAAGCGAAAAATCCTGCATAGTTCCTCTTTAAAAAAAAAAAAAAAAAAAAAAATCAGTGCAGAATTTTTGCTTTTACTAAAGTCAAGAAGATTTTTTTTACACCACCACAGCACATTGGTTACAGATACTGCTTGAGGTTGCACTTTGTTTATCTTGCCAGACTCTTACACAGCCTCCACCACAGGATCAGGAAAGATGAAAGAAATTAAGTGCCCCCTGTGTCTTTTCAAGCATTCAGGATGACTAAGTCACTGCATTTGTGCGTGTGCGTGTGCGTGTGCGTGTGCGTGTGCGTGTGCGTGTGCGTGTGCGTGTGCCTGTGCGCGTGTGTGTCTGTGTAAGGTATTGTAATTCTGTCCTTTCTCTCCCATCTCATCTCATGAATACACAGCTGGCATAGAAGGGACGCACTGATAATACCCTCCATACATTATGCATGCGTTTCTGAGTCTGCATCCACAACTCTGTGATTTTATGTGTGTGTGTTTAGTATACATTTTTAAACACATACAGATCAGTGGTGTTTTTCACAGTAATGGCTCTATTCCCTGCCTGTCAGACATTTAATGTCTTAACGGACTGATTTCCTACGAGAAATAAGTTACTTTAACAATGCTTTTTTGTTTGTTTGCATAGCTGGCAGCAGGTTCCACAGATCTGCTGTGTGGGAAGAGAAAGGTCATTGTGCATGTAAACATGAAAAAAAAATTTAAGACATAGATAAGTTGTAGACAAAAAAGAATCCGGGAAAAAGAAAAAGTGGAGACCCAGGGGAGGGAGAAAAATCAGTGGGAAGACATCTGAAAGTATTTAAAGTGTATTTCTTCATTTATCTCATGCATCACTCACAAATCCCCCTTGACTCTGTTCTGTTTATTTTATGGAAAACAAACAAAATGTAAATAAAAGAGTTTGTGTGATTTTTAGAAAGGGTTCTAGTGTGTGACTTCACCAGTAAAGCAAACAAACTGTTATGAAACAAAAGTGTGCTCAGCTTTCTACCCATCAAAAGTTGCAGAAGCACAACATCAACCACACCTCTCTTCACAGCTGAGCTCACCACAGTCACCAAAACATCACATCAGCGCAGTTGTTTAGGAAATTACCTCAGTGGGCTCCAGGAAAATATCGGTTTCCACACTGTGGTGTTCACCCTGCACCACCACACAGTGAGAGCCTGAAGTGTCACTGTGTCATTGTCAATGTTGTTTGTATTTCCTGTTTTAATGTGACAGAGGCATCATGTTTTCATGTTGTCTGTCTGTCTGTCCCATTGTTGTGAACACGATAATTCAGTAACACCTTTATCCTCATTTGGTTCAAATATTCACATCAATTACAGCATGATGTAATTAGATTTCGGAGGTCAAAGGTCAGGGTAATGGCAACCTCCTTTGGTTTTGAAAACATCATTATGCATTATAAAAACATATTTGAGCTAAAATGTCAAGTATGATAAAATGAAGTGATGATATTTTACATCCAAATAGTCAACTTGGCCATTAGGAAGGAGACCTTGTGAACATACTGAAATTACAACTTGAGACGATGCCGATAATAGTCGTGTGGCTCAGTCTGTAAATGAAACCAGTTGAATATATTGAGACAACTTTAATGAACTGTAGGCATCTAGAAACTGACACTTGTCTGTCACTGTTACTCCTGTAGTTCACTGGTATTATTGAATTTTACATAACAACGTGTATTCGTACTTTCTGTAAGCTTGACCTTTCTCTGTCTGTACCATTAAGTGTAGTTGCAGAGGCACAAAGATATTAGAGTGTAAATTTGATTTCCCTCTGTGACTGGATGTAAAACAATTGAATTTGTCTGTGAGGCTTTCTAGAGAAAACCACAATCCAATCATCTCACAAAAAATATTTTTGGCATGAGCTCATGGCTGCGTTCAGTTGGTGTAGAAGAGAACAGAATGTGTCTTGCAAAACCTCTGTGTTACATATTTATGAGAAAACATCATAGAAGAAGACACATGTTGAAATTATTTTAGAATACATTTCTTGATATGGTCCCAGTTAAAATTCAGTATATTCATTCAGTGTATGTCACTGTGACACACACACTGACATTTGCACAACTTCCCGTTCTTAGCCTTTTCGTCTCTCCTTTGTACACTCTCTCTCTTTTTTTATATTCCTAGGATTTCCTGTTCTCCCTGTTTCATTTCATTTTGGTTTGTTTTCCTCTTGATTTATGTCCACTAGTCATGCTCATATGCTCTTGTAGTTTTGAGGCAGGGAGAAAGAATAGTATTTCATCTGACAGATTGGAGGTTATAGACACGTGTGTGTGCGCGCACACACACACACACACACGCAAACAAATAAAAGAATTGAATTGAAGAAAAGGAAGATCATGCTGCTATAAATACACATAAATTACCATGCTGCCACAGTTTGCAATTTATATAGCAATTAGATTTTGTTTCTGATACCCAGTGACTTTCACACTCACAAATATGTATGTTAATATTATTTTCATACACCCACACAAGAACATTGTAACAGGTGCTTGTAATTCATGAATACTCGCAAACACACACACACACACACACACGCTTTATCTTTATATGACTTGATGAATGTAGTATAGGTATTACTACTGGACTAAGTAACCAATCAGATTCTAAAGCAAACAAAAGCGTTTAGGGGCTGACAGTAAATAAATATCACATATAATTCAATTCATACTCTATACTGTATGTCCACACATTTTCCAGCTCTAGCTTACACAGACAGCACACTACATATATATATATGAACTGAAAATCCTCCTTTTGTAAGTAAACCTTAGTCATCTTTGGATATCTTTGACGAGTCCCCAAGACAGCTCTTAATAAGAGTCAGAGGGATATTCTTATAGGAGCTGGATCAGGCCTGAATTAAACTCGACTCCCATTACAGTATATATATGTATTTAGGTTTTGACTTTGAAGCCATTGTCAATAAAATTCTATTGGGCAAGTTGAGTTGGACTATCAGGTGTTCCCCAGGGCTTAATCCTTGCCCCCGCCCCCCCAATTTAACTTCATGCTTCCATTAAGCCAAAATTATACTTAAGTATATCGTCAACTACATTACTCATGCAGATGACACCCTAGTTTACTCCCTCACCAAGAGACTAGTCATATAGTTTCTCTCTGCAAGTGAAAAGCTGTCCACACAGTGCAAACAAAATGTGAAGAAGCAGCATTTAGTTACTCTGCAATACAACACTGAAACAAACTTCAATAAATTAGACTTGACTTCTTTTTAAATCCAGGTTACATTTTGCACTGTGCTCGACTAAGCACTTGTCATTTTGAATTATCTTCTGCTTCTAAATTTTTAATCCAGTGCTTCGTTCTGTTTTTCTATTTTATTTTTGAAGTATTATGTAAAGCACTTTGAGCTGCATTTCTGAAAGAGTTAGTGGGAGTGTACCATGCAAGTAAACCCATATTAAAGATACCTGCATGTTGCTATCCTGAGTTTCTTTTGAGCACATACTGTTCTTACCAACTTTTAAATCAAGTCAGTTTTACTTATATTCACTGCTCCCCTGTTGATTGTGATTTGTATTCTATCATACAGTACCTGACATTTTTGCACACAGCACAATATGCTGTGATGATATGAATAAAAACAGCAGGCTCATCCTTACTGCTCTTGCATGCATTATCTACTGTAGCTCAACATACTTATTTTCACATTTCTTTGAGCATTGCCTATATCATTTTGCAAAAACTGAAATGTAAATATTGGGAATAAAACTCACGAACTCATGAATAAAACTCAGAGGAGTCTGACTGATTGATTGATGTTTGAATGGCAGATAAAAACAGTTCAAACAAGTAAACTGAAAACAGGGAGGTGCCTGTAGACTATTTATGATCCTTCAGCATCATCTGTTGACCAAATCTCAAATCGTCTGTGTGGGTGAAGTTCATCATACAGTTTAACAGTGCAACACTTATTAAGCTCATTTTCTTTTTTTGCTGCAATGCACATGCTGTGTGTTGCACCACAAACAGTCAACAACATTTGAGACAGGATGACGCTCCCTACCCTTGCATCATCTTCATTACATGCCTGCCTTTTCATGTGACAGAATGCCACACCTCCCACAGTGACTTGCCTCTGCAACCTGTCTGTGTGCAGGTGACACTTTCTCTTTCAAATTTTTGCCAGTGAGACACAACTGTTTTTAGACACAAAACTCAATTCAATGGCATGATTTAAGATGCAAAAGCCCTCAAAATGTCAAAAGAAGAAAAAAAAAAAAAAAAAGAACTGTGATTGAACTGCAACAAAATCTTATTTTAAGATGAAAAATTCAGCCTTGAGAAACTAGACTAAATGCTTTCTATAATAATGTTAGTCTACCCAAAACATAACATATGACCTAAAATTCATTGCAGATCTGATACATTTTGATAAAAAAAAAAAAAAAAAAAAACCTACAAAAAGCAGTGCCTGTAACTGCAGTACCACTTCATGATCAACAATGATGGCTTTTAAAAAGAATAGTAATAATGATAAAAAGCTATTTGATACAGACAGGACAAAAAAAATCTGATTTTGACCATCAGATTTCTAATTAAGAGTAGCAAATCCAAAAACTGAAACCACTAATGTTAGTCTGATTTATTTCTGTCTGATTGCATTGTCACAAAAGTTGGATTGTGTTAATACTTGGTTATGATAATAATAATGCTAATGTCAGTATTGGACCAATTCTCTGTGGTAGTTAAGTGGCAGGTTCATCTGACCATGAGTCAAAGAGGATTTTATTGAACTCTTCTCAACTTCATCACAATCAGAGATAATTGGACTCGGATGATGGATTTATGGAGTTAAACAAGAAGAGGGGTCACCTGTAAGACTGCACTGATTTCTTAACAAAGTAGTGTTAATTGCATGGTTCCCTTGTTAAACACAGGGCACAGCTGACAGCTCTCTGAGAGTGGAGTCGTGTCACATGGGAGCAACTGTCAGAGCAACTTGACAGTTCCAAGCAACAACAAAATCAAAATGTTCAGGAGGAAAGTGTCACAATGCCTTCTGGTGACAATTTTAGCTTGTTCCCACACATGCATTATGGTGAGAGTGCAAATCTGATGCAGCATGTTTTGACAAAATCATGTGTTGAAGCAGATTTTAGGAGCAGCAGTACTCTTTTAGGAAATACCAAGAAAAACTGTTTCACGGCAACGAATACATTCCTCAATAACTGCAAGTTAAAGCTGTTGTAACTTCTATACAATTACATATGTTTTATTGGAAAAACACTGACTCCAATGTACAACCTAAACACAACAAGAGTAAAAACCAGATAATGAGGCGTGGGGTACAAGAGCATCAGGATGTGACTGAATATAAACTGAAACAAGCAGAAAGTTGGAGGTGTGTGGGTAGAGCCATAGTTACAATAATACAAAGTTTATATAGTGAAAGCTGCTTCCTTATTCCAGTGGACTGGCAACAGTGTCTCATAATTTGTCTATCCATGTATACCTTCTCCCTTCACTACAAATGGAATTTGACATGGAGAGACACTTGGTAGTGAATTGGTAGTGTGCTGAGGCTGGTTTGGGATTGGGTGAAAATACACACGGAAGACCAGGGTGACAGGGAACAGAAGATAATTGATCCAGACAATCATGCAATCACACGAGAATTTCAAAATAAAATGGAAAATACAACCAGGTTTACAAATGTGGGATATAATGTCAACCCACTGGACAAAGCATGTTATTTCGCAAGGCACAATATGCCTTCATATGTTGTAGTGGGGTCAGTGGTGCAGTGTGACATCAGATACCTTCCACTGCATCCCCACCTGGGCACTTGCACATCTTGTCAGCTCTCATGTTTTGCCTTGCTGGAAACAGTAACCAAAAATGGCCTCCAACCCCATTACCTAATATGTAGCTAACATCATAGAATCAGCTCTGTCTTGCTCTTTACAAAGTTTAGGCAATTTTACATGAGTGCACTTCTTGCCATAGGGAAACATGTTCTTATCAAGCACTGAATCAAGGACATGGCATGTTCTTTTCATACATATTACTATATTATTGAATGAGAGGTAATTAGTAATACAAAAAACACAAGAAAAAGGCTGCATGTTGTCTTGGATCAGTTACTTAACTGGTGAGGGCCCTCACTTTTTACCTTAAGTCTCAGTCTTTTTGAAGTAACAGTTGAGAATCCCTGTACACACTGACTTCTAACAATTTACTTGCAATTTTCTGGTGCAAAACTGTTGTCAAACAAATGGGGAGAACATACAAGTCAACAATTGCCTCATTCCATATGAAACATTATACGACACAGCTGTCTCAGTCTGTTCTCATAATCTCAGTATGTAAAGATCAGTTGCATACTATTTGCCAGGAAAAATGTTGAGCGTTAAAGGAGTGATACTGTTATAAAGGATAACGGCACAGAGACCTCCACACAAAATGAGTTTATTGGCAGTGAAATGCTGTCCTGCTGTCTCAGTGCCATTGAAGCTGTTGCTGCCTCAATGTAAAACACTGTGTTAACTGTTCCAGCAGTACTTCTCTGCTTTATTGATCCACCTTTTTTTTCTGTATCATTTTGTGAGGGGCAGAAGCCAAACACAAAGAAAACACAGAAGTCCCTGCATACACATATTGACATGCAGACAAATACAGTGTAAGGATGCTATGTGTGCAGCCATAGATCAATTTGTGTTCTGAGATCAATGAGCAGTTAATAAAGCAAGGAGAGGCTGTGGAAAGAAAAACTGTGTGCTTCTTTTCAGCTACTTTAATCCTTCATCTGCGTTGCACATATGCAAAATGTTGGTTTGTAAGCATGGTTTGTCCTGTGAGAATCAAAAGAGGCTTATTGTGTGTCATATTAATAACGTTCTAGTAAACATATATTTAATTCCCAGCAAACTTCTATAAGAACTGTATCTGGCACCCAGTTTACGCACTTCAAATATATATATCTATATCTATCTATCTATCTATCTATCTATATCTATATATATATATATATATATATATATATATATATATATATTCCTACATTCACATCACTCAGTGGATGTGCTAATATGATTCTCAGTATGTCTGTGTGCACATATTCGCAGCCTGATTTTCTGATAATGGCACCTCACTATATCTATCCATGTTAAATGCTGCTGTGAAGCACAATTATAGACCTAAATGAGAGGGAAATTGATGTTTTTTAAATAGCTAACTACCAACCGAAGACAGAGTGTGTGTGTGTGTAGTTAGCAAAAAAGAAAAAAGAAAGCTATACATTGTTCAATATTTATTCATAGTCATTCAGTGGTGGGTCATAGCAGCAGTCACTCTGATGCCACTGACAGTGGAAATGGGAAATTGACAAATCACCATAATTTATCCAAATAAATAAAAAAGCACAAACAACCATTATGCCCACTGCGTTAGTATTTAAATGGAAAGCAGAAATTAGTTTTGTCTCTGAGGTCTACATCCAAATCACAGAGCGATGTACTGACATGATGTCTTACTAAAGAACCCTCCCAGGCAAGGGGAGGCGATTAAAAGTTTCTTTAATCACTGGACAGACCTCATGCCCCGAGGTTGTGCTCAGCCCATAACATATTAGACATCACATTTATAGGAATTTCTGTGACTAAGTTGGAGCGCTTTCATGACCTAAAAATGTCAACTCATCCTGCTTAAGTAGTGCTTTTCTAGAACAAGCTGGTGTCTGCCACAGCCGTGCTGGAAATCACTGATGCAGTGCATGTGTATGATACAGTACATGCTCAAAGAGAAACACTGGGTACAGGCTGCTGCAGCACATGTAACTATACTAGTTACATGTACCAAACACATTTATGACAACAGTCAGCAACACTGTTTATGTTATAGTTTGGTGTTAGCCAGCTCTGCTATGGTCTATGAATGCAGCTCTAACATCAATTCTGCTTTACATAACATAACATGGTTACAAACTTCACTGTAACCACTGACTACACATGTGCTAAACTCTACATTTTCAAATAACTTTCTTTACCACAGTAAACAAATCCTATGCAGCACTGAAAGAGCCATTGGGAAACATCAAACATTCATTCCTTTCTTCACCCATAACTGTCACCAGAAATGGAAAGAAGTCTCTCTGATCTCTGCTATCCCCATCTCAACACTTTCTGATACTGAATCAATTTGAAGTAGCACTGCACAGAGCACGTATCATAATCTATTGTAAACGCAAGAGTGGCTGAAGTTCCCGAGAGAACTGTTCATGCAGAAAATCAAAACTTACAAATAATTCCTCTAAATGTTTCTAAGGCTGTTAGTTTTTTTTTTTTGTTTGTTTGTTTTTTTTTTGAAAGTTTTGCTATTGCTACATAAACGACATGAGCAAGAACTGTTTACAGCCAGTCCGGAAGAAATATGAATTCAGCATAAAACTTAATCCCTTTACATACCAAGAGCTGTCTCTAGAGATAAAGACGCCAGTGACAATATTATCTCCTCTATCAATCACATTTTTCTTCCACTGAAGTTAGTGCACTTGCCAGCCACCTGACCTGTCTTGACAATTTCTAATAGTGTCTCACTGTAGACACTTCACTGAGGCCATATTATAACTTCTTGTAATGTAAATGCACCAATGCACACAGCAAAAAGCTACATTCAATGGTAGTGTGAACTTATAAATATCCTCTTACACTCAAGTTCACCATATTATCCAAAATGTATGTCTTTATTGCTACAGTAGAAGCTCTTGTAAACACTAGAGTCCCAGTGCCTGTTTTTCTCTCCACAATACAAACGGATGTGTTATTCTGCAAGAGCGTACCATATGTATTAAAGTGACCTACACAAACATGAGATGATTTGTGCTACACACTGTGCATCTGCACTCTGCTACATTTGTGCTAAGTGACTCCTCTGTCAAATCTCACTCACAGTGCTTTCAGCCAGTGGAGACAGTGGAGTACATGCTTCTCTCTGCATCTAATCCAGTTGTCACCTTGATGTGTATTCACCTTGTTGAATAAGAGCAAACAGTAAAAGCATCCGTCAGTCTCAGGAGAATATGGAGCTGCGATCTAGGTGGTGCAGCATTGGGTGTGGCTGAGCAACCCAGTGCAGGAATAGTATTCCCTCCCACACTGACACTGACAGGTGTTTGGTGGATGTGAATATTAAACATGCCGAAAACTATAACTTTAACACTTGAACACTTGTGTGAAATGTTCATCTGAAGAACAACAATAATCTTCAAAGCAGCCTGTCATTCCGATCTCTCAGGCAGACAGATACCTACATTACAGTATGTCAGACACACACACACACACACACACACACACACACACTCATCTCAAACCCCCAGAATCACCAGGTACATTCCCATGTCCATGGTCCAGTAGTGTGCAACATTTGACACCTCTTTTGATTAAAGGAGCTGTCCTGCAGAGCACATTCTGCAGGTGCTCGCTTCCCTGCGGTGTCAAACACTGCATGGGCTCTGTGTGTGTCTTTGTGTGTTTATGTATGTGTGCGTGTATGAAAGGGATGAAATACTTTTTTATTTTTCTATTTTTTTTTTCTAATCTATTTATTTTTCAAACTGAACGCTTCAATCAATTCAACTTCAGCTGGGAAGTGCTGCTGCTATGACTTTCTGATGGAAGCCAAACAGCTGGATCCACCTGCTTGTCTGTGGTGCAGGCAAGCAGGTGCTAACGCATGTCGATCTGTAGGCAAATCCCACCTGTGTGTGTGTGTGTGTGTGTGTGTGTCTGTAAAAGTAAATGAAGATGAACATTGCCTATCAAATACTATTGTGACTGAGCCACCTACTGGACGAGTGAATGCCACATTGACTTGTAACTTTCTGGCTGCTTGAAGCATTTAACTCTAGTTAGATGGGGAGACATGATTTCCTGCTGTTTCACTGAATTCTTAAAAAGGAAACACGAGGGACCTGAGGCATTCAATTAGAATACATCAGAGATGAGATAAAACAAAGTCACTGCATATATGTTCATGCGCCATGTGGGAACTTTGAATGCTCAATATGTAAGTATGTAACCTCTGCCGCAAGGGGCCTCCCAATTAAAATGAAGCAAAGAACAGGATCATGGGAGCTCATGCTCATTGGTTTATGCTTCCCCTTATTTGGATTCCCTTGTGTCAGTTCTTCAAATGTGTTTGTTCTCTCCAAAACAAACAGAATAGTGATTATGACCAGTAAAAACACTGAATAAAGCAGTATAGAGTAACGCTGTATAGTGGATACTTTGGCAGCATTTGGAGCTGGGATATCTGACATTTGTTGGCTTTCTTTTCTGCTAACTTAAGATCCAGATGTCCAATGTCCCAGATACTTCATTCAGTTAAAACAAATAGCTGAAAACAATCAAGGTGTAAAAAGTATGTGGCCTAATATAAAAGTGGTAGTCAACCACAGCCGCAACATGAGCAGTTAGAGGATATGACTCCATTGACTTAACGAAACTGATTTTGCAAGTTTGGAAATTGCCGAAAACATTTGGGATCATTTGCAGTAAGTGCACAACTCAAGAAGTGTTACATAGTTCTGGTGCTTTTTAGACAAATTAATGTAGAAAATTTACACATTATACCCATTAAAACAATGATGAATAAGGCAGTAAAAGTTTTCAGGCTAAAAATTAAACGTGTGGAAACTGAAACATTAAATATTCTGCCCAAGCATTTTCTCAGTATCCCTTTTCACATCTGTTCTCACCCACTGTCCATACCAGTATGTGTGAAAACACCCAGTTACCACTGGAGTACGTCAGGTCTAACAACACATGCAGGCCAAGCACACAGCTGATGCAGAGAGCCCTCCTCCCCCTCGCCAAAAGCAACCACGTTGGATAGTTTGCAATAGAGACACACAGACAACTGTACAACCAGTCCACCTCAGAGGTTATTCTGGAGAATATTCTGGACAACGTTTGTCCTTGTTTTGGATTGTTGCAATAATCATAAACATACATTTGCATAAAGCAAACATATTTATCCACTCCCATGCTGATAACAGTATTAACTACACAAATATCCATCTTAAGTTGCAATTAGAGTAGATAACAAAATGTGCAATTCATTTGTAATTAACCACGATTTAACTATGGAAATCATGCAATTTAAAATTTTAATCGATTGGCAGCCCTATTATAGAGCACAGTACATCCAGCCTCCTCTGACCTTGAGAGGATACCAGGAGAGCTCTTTATTGAGTACAACAAGAGTCACATATCAGATAAGACCAACCTTCATCTCTCAACACACATGTACATGCACACGCACACACATACATAGCCTTTTGTGTATTTCAACCCTCAGCTATGACTACAATTTTCAAAGAAGCAAGGAGCTACTGTTAAGCATAGGCTCTCGTTGTGTTACCGCATTTAGTTGAATGCAATATAACTGCATCCCCACCGAGTTGCTTTATGCTCTATTCTAAGTATGTCAGTGAAGTGTTTAGACATTCCTGTAGGAAGCGACTCGTACAGGACTCCTGCGGCTGTCAGAGAAGAACATTTTTCATCAGCTATAACAACAGCTTCACGGGGTGCAGCAGATGGAAACCATCTATTCCTGTCCTGTTAAACTATTCAGATACAACAATCAAACATCACCATCATCTTCAACACATCAGGAGGATATTCTTTGTCATATCAGTGTAGCAACAGACTACCCCTGATGATAGTTAGTTAGTTTGGTTTATTATCCTCTCAAACGTTCTCTTTGTGCCTGTGTCACCTGTCAGATAAATACGCCCACAACAGAATACACCTGATAGTTTTAGGATTAAAGGAGGCGCGGCTACAATGGGAACAGGGGCCAGTTTCATTATCTCTCTATTATCTAGTCATTGAGTGTTTGTCTGTGAACCTGTATCTGTCTCTCCCAGGGTGATGCCCACACAGAGAAGAATGTGAACTGAAGATAATTACTATTTCTGCTCAAACAAGCAGACTTCATGTTTATATTACAGACTATGGCACCTGTGACTAATCTCCATATGTGTGTGTGTGTGTGTGTGTGGCTGCAGTATGAGAGAGAGACTGAGTGCAGACACACAATCCATCACTTTTTGCAGTGCCCAGAACTTTCTACGCTGCCTCACTGGAGTGACTGGATGATTGTCAAAAATCGCAGGAAATGACTCTCTGCAGGACAGCTGATTGGCCCCCCGCTGCACTTGGCTCTTAAGTTCCACCATCAAATCAAATAAATGCTCTGACAACAGGATCAATCAACCAGCTGCAACACCAAGAGAGGAAACAAAAACAACTTTGAAGGTGAAGACAGACATGTCTCATCATTAAATTCATCATACTCTATTCCACTGCCAGGGCATAGAATCAGTTAGATTAAATATGAATGTAGACTTGGAGTGGAACCCAACCATCCAAACAACATGCATTATAAAATCAATCATCTCTTTTCCCAAAAGCAAGCCTCTTTCCATCCAACTGTGTGTGTTTATGTTTGCTGAATTGTTTAAACTAATACATGAAGCACACATAAATGTTGTATTTTCATCAGGGTTTAAATATGATTGGGGTTCTTTAATTGCATCATCTTGTTGGACCTTTTTCCGCCGTGGTTCAATGGCAACCGACTGCAGAATTAGCTCCATCAGCTGTTTATCTCAATGAACCAACTCCTATTATTTGCATAATGGAGGATGGTCAACAATTGAACGATGGAAGTGTGCATTCATTTGCATTTGATTCAGCCAAGGCTCCAGATGTTTGGTTAAAACGATGATGAAAAAAAACTTACTTGGACAGTCAGATAGCAGACACTCTTTCAAATGTCCCCCTTTTTTACTTGAACGTTTAAAATACAGGGATGAAAATGAATATTATTTATCTTATTCCTTATTTATCTTTCTAAAATATCAAGACTTTTTTTTACAGCAGACATTTTGCACTGCACATGTCAGACTGAAAACTACTGCCTCCCTCTTATGTAGGTGAGCTACTTCCATGCAGATTTACTAGTGTTTTACTGGGACACTTGATAGTAATTTTAGTCATTTTTCATCTCTTCATTTTTTTCAGTCACTCCATGTTTCCTTGTGAGTTTTTTTTTTCCTTTGATGATTCATGTCTCCTTGAGCACAAGTTGCAGCAGTTTTTTGTAGATGTTTTACTTCACTTTGTGACAATTTTGCATCTCTCTTTAGCCCTTTTATCTCCTTGTGCTCATTTTTTGTGTTTTTTGTATGTGTATATTTATGTATATTTTAGTCAGTTGTGTCTTTTTCTCTGACATTTTGCAAGGCCATCGACTCCCACTGAGGCCACTAGGCCTGTGAATATGAACAACATGCCTACCCTTATAGAGGCTACAGGAAGGAGTCCTGCACCCTGGAACTTTTTGTACTTCCTCTTCTCTCATCCCAAAGCAAAGGGATTTTTTGATCAGATTTGGTTTAATGATTCAAATAAGATCTGTAGTTAGGGTCTGATGGCAAACTCTAGACATTTTACTTATTATTCTACAACATAATATTGTCACAAGTGTCATTAAATGCCTCTATTGTGGTGCCTTTAAGCTTTTATGTCTCTTAAAGAGGAATTGTGTGAGACTACCCAATCTGTCCAACAGTCCAACTTTACAGTCTTGTTATGTAAACAGTTACACAAAGTTTCCTAAGGTATTCGTTGATGTGATGTATATTTCCTCTAGCGGGTTCTGGGTCTGCTCCCGTAGTGTCTCTATGGGTTGCCATCCACCACCTTAACTGGCTCATTTACCCAAAGGAGCGGTTTTGCTGCTGGTTTGTTTGAGATTACTCACCAATACCTCTGTATCTCTCCTTATAGTTGGGTGTTCAGTGGTAGGTGCTCCCTCTTCACACACAAATTTCTGGCTTGATATTTGGTATATTTCTGTTCTATATTTAAACATAAATCACTTTGTGATGTGAAGGATAAATGTTGCTGTTTATCCTTTTGAGACGCGTCGGTGATGATGAACAATAAATACAACTCGACATGTCAGTCCCAGCCGGCTGCAGAATACACAAAAGAAGTTCACAGTCGGTGCAGGAAGTATACGTTTGGTGCTGTTTTAACACAGCTCTTCTGCTTAGTGTCAGCTTAGACTTTTTCTTTTTTAATTCAGATTGTTGTGACACCATCTTTGGTGAGAAGATGAGCAGACTGGTACATCTGCCACTGGGGGTGTGATAGGAATAAAAAAGAAAGATGAAAAAAGAAAGTTGTTAAAAGAAAACAGAACTGCAGTATTACAAAGGTAGTGATAGGAAGATGGCATATTGTGACACAGAGACGTTTCACTGTCTATGTTAACTGCCTTCACCCCCCTGCATTACTTTATCTAACACTACACCGAATTTCCATCACAATGCATCATCTTGTCACATTCAATCCCAATTAACTTCCTGAATCATCTGTGCCCTGCATCTCTTGACACTGCAGTATTCTGTTGATACAAAAGAGTGATGAATTGGTCATTTCTTTGTCCTTTCCTTTCATCTCTCACAGGTTTTGACAGATACAGTACATGATATCACTTACTGTATAGTTAAAGACCCTCCCCCATGATGAAAATCAAGTATGTCACTTTGTTAATATGTCCATATGGTGTTATCTATATTATACAATAATCAGAATCATGATAGGAAGAATCAACACAGTGACTTTGCACTGCAGTGAACCAATGACAGTCTCATAAAAACAGAATCTGACAACCAGGGGTTAGGGTTACAAATCTCGGGAACCAATGCTGTCAACTTGCTGGAACAGGGGGCGGGGCCCAATAGACCTTCTAGTTTTTGACTTGGTAGTTTGGTATTGGTAGAGGTATAGGTATATTACTATAAAGGTTTTGAGTAATGCTCTCAAGCAACTCTTTCAGACTGATTATTGCTGTGTTGTTTCTGTGCAAGAAGGTTGGAGTCTGTATTCAAGTGTGATCTGAAGGTTAGGGTTAAAACGAAACACAGTGAAATGACTTGATAATTGTTATGATTATTGAATAGATGGTCAATATTTTGGTTGTATTACTGGTTAATGTTTGTAATGTAATTTTGATAGTGTAGAGGTGGGAGTCTGAGATTCGTCTTACTGTATGAAGATAAATTAGTTCAAGCTGAGTAGAAGCAGCAGCTAAAGAGTAGTTTGGGAGCACCAACTGGCACAGAGACTCATTGGCGATTAAGCCCACACAATTACAGTATGAAATTCAAATTTTACTTCTCACCTGGAGCACCTTTATGTGGCTTATGAGCTCGTGATTCATCATTTTAGTTCATTTGTTAGTATTCCACACTTTATTTCAGGCACATTAGCACTCAAAGAGAAGATCTGAGACTATTAATTTAAGTTTATTGTAAATGACTGCATACTGCAGGTGGGCGTATAATGTTAGAGCTCCTGATTCTGACTGTCATTACCTCTATTTGTTGTGTTTCTTATATCTCTACCTTTGCTAATCAAGATATTTGTGAAGCTCAGATGTGTGTTTGCAGGTGTTACAACTACACACACAGGCCCAGGGCTGTCATAAATCAAACATGCAGCTTTGTTGTTTATCAGAGATGTAACTTTGACATGGGCTCATTCATCACTCATCTGAAGAAAAAAGGTGAGCCACTAAAAAGGTTTTATATAAATACAGTGTTCATCCAACTGAGATCAAAAGAGTGTTTATTGTGCATTAGTAAAATGTGACCTTCAAGGTTGGCTTATCAATATAGATTCATGAAATATGATTGCAAAAACATCGATAAAAATGGAATTAAATTCGTAATTGCACAATTTGTTCCCTTTGGACAAAAGCATCAGGAAAATGAATGCGATGTAATGCGAATGATCAACAGCCATCAATGGACTGATGAGCAGCTTCTCTTCAATCGAGTTCTTTTGTGACCCCCGAGTCTGGAGCCTGTCACTAACAAAACACTACAGCAGCAGATGTCACTGATTAGTTTCTCGTCTCAGAAGTTGTGCTAATCAAGGAAATCTGTTCCTCTGATCACACTACCTGACAGGAAATACCTTTAAAAAATCTAATTTGCAGGACGTGTACGCACAAATAACAACCTGATTTTGTGATAAAAGCATGGCTTACACACATCACTGATTGAAGAAGACAAAGACTTTGACAACAAAGTCAGAAATGAAACTTAGCAGAAACTTTTAACAAGGCCGATTAAAAGTGTAACTGATTAATAGAGACAAAGGATTAGGGTTAGGTATTGCATTGCTAGGTTTATTCTTCTGTAAATAGCATATATAGGATGTAGGATACACTTGTCTATGACATAAATAATTCAGTGTGCTTCATTGGGCTTAAAACTTTGCAGGCTCTTGGATTGCACTGACACATGATTGAAAACTATGCCCTCAGATATTGAATTTGCCCTTTCCAGACATGTGCGTGATGAACAGGTCTGATTTCCTATGGGCATTGACTCAGTGCATCCTCCCAGGACATCCCACAGAGATCAATGAATCACTCATCTTCCTCACCCTCAGGCTGCTGGTGTCAAGATGCAGAATGTCTTCCCTGAGGGCTTGGGGTTGTGGGTCTGGGCCCTATTCGGATCAAGCCAAGTCAGTTTAGGTTGGAGAGGACTTACAGTTTGCTGTAACTGTCCAGTGAACCCACTACCAGGGGTACTGACTCAACAGGCTCTCCTGTGCACCCTGAATGAAAGGCACATAACAAGAAGGCTGGTCCATGGACTCACACAACCGCACCCATCCTAGAGCACATGTAGGCTACGTTTGTCAGATCTAATCGTGCCATTGATGGCTTTCTGATCCCCCCATTTCATCCTGTCGCACACACCACCACACACGCACTACACAGGATCTATTGACCATCACAATGCAAGACTGAATCTTTCCCTAGTGATCATCACAAATTCATTTGCTACGGATATCAGGATTACAGAGAGGAAGAGTGGAGGAGTAGAAAGAATGAGAGGATAAGAAAAGAAGCACCGCGGTATGTACCAAGGATAAGCTCCATCTGCTTGAAATGAAATGCAAAATATCACAAATAGTCCACCATGTAATCCCTCATTAAACCTTTTGTATGTAATGTTTCATTGCACGGTGCTAATTAGTTGTTAATTCAGATTGTAGCATTTATCCCTCCCTTGTTACCACAGTTAAAGTGCCCTTCTGTGTCCTTTGTTTTTTCTGGAGGTGTTGTGTGAGTGTGGAGTAGTCAAGACCAGACCAACTATCCCTTTGCTTTGATTTGTGCACAAGCTCCATATACTACATCACCAAGCATCTTCCTGGTGCTGCCATCGGTATTGCTAGAGTTCACTAGAAGATAAAACATAGTGAAGTTCTTACTGCTTATCCTGAGGGGGCCATGAATGTCTGTACTAAATTTCATGGCAATCAATAGTTGCCAACACACCCTACTTAAAAAACCTGCAAATGTCAAGGTGCTGGAGACCATCAAAGTGTGGACCTACACCACCATGAAAGCCACAGAATATTAGTATTAAAGCTTTTAGCAGACAGTGTTGAACATCATGGTTGTGTTAGATGGTGCATGTTGCCATTTTTGCAACATGACAGAGGTCTGTGTTGACCTAATAGCAATGCAGTGAGCTGATTTGTGTGATTTAAGTTGTCTACATCAGGAGGATGATAAAAGTTGACAGTTTTCAACAAGGGTGTGACAGTTCATGGCCACCCCGCTTTCATATCCCAGGGAAATAACAGTCTTATGGTGTTAGTTATGTTAATTCAGTTCCACTTGTCACAGCAGAGATGTGCTCCTCTCAGTTTTGACATTGCTGGAATCAGATTCGAATAAAAGTCAAAGTGGTGTTATTGCCTGCAGAAATCTGTGTTGACTGTGTGTGTGTGTGTGTGTGTGTGTGTGTGTGTGTGTGTGCCTTGGTAACAAGAAAAGTCTGGGTTGTGAGATGACTCATGTCTGTAGTACATGCACACACTTCTTATGTTTTACTTAGAGAGAAAGACCAAATTCCCTCCATAATTAATAAGGTGAACAACAACCGCAAATCACCTCTAATAACAGACTATGACAAAGACATAGATATGGAGTGAGGGAGCCAATAGCTTAAAGATTTCTAAATCTTATAAAACTGAGATGAAATTGAGTGCAGAGCAGGTTCAAAACCCCAAAATATCCATAGAGGCCATTTATGTCATTATCACATACTAAACATTAAATACTTAAGTGCTGCAGTACATCGAACTGACACATAATAGGACATTTGACCTTTCTGAATAGGTGGTATGCTGTTAGAAAATATCCACAGTCCCACAGAATATAACTGTAACACTAATGCATTTGAACAAGTTTATGGAGCTGAATCATGCGTTTCACTTTTAGGGAGAATGGCTGAAATCTATGCTCTGTGAAAGCACATAAGGTTTCTGAAAGTCAATTTAATTTGTTTATGCATTACTGTGTAAATGCAAAAAACTGAATTGTTTTCCCTCATTTTTCATAATTCTAAGCAGCACCAGCATAATCAATATCATTTAGCAAATAACTGACAGAAAAACATCATTGCTTTGGCTTCCAAAACAAATATTGCATAAAATGGTAAAGGTTAGTTGTTGTGACCCTGAGCAGGCTGAGCGGTTTAGAAAATGGCCGGATGCTAAAGGTTACTAAGCGCTGGGGAAATTAGTTTATTAATGTCAAACACACACGGAGGGGGGGAGGGTAAAAGTCATTAAGGAAAGAGAGAGTGGCATTTTCAGCTTTGTGTGTCTGTGTGGGTAATATTGACTGACGGCACATTGATTTACTTAAGTGCAACACGTCATGTGGCTAAAATCAATCATTGACACGATGGGTGATCCCATACACGCCATATTTAATATCATACACATGTTGACTCAGTGTGCGGTGCTGATTCTGGCAGGGTCCTGTGGAGTTAAGTGGTGTTGACAAAGTGTTTACTTGTTGACACAGCAGGGTGTGTTCAACTTTGTGAGGATGGCATTCACAATAGTTTCATTGCTAAATGGGGGCGGTTACAGAAAGCACTGAGCTGCTTTATGTTATGTCTGTTTTTTTTAACAGATGCCTTACACACACACACACACACACACACAGTTGCGCTGCCTGTGAGATGTCTTAATTCTTCCCTAACTGTATTCTGTCCTATGCTGATGAAACTCAGTTTCCCCCCTGAGGAATTTATCAAAACTTCTGCATTGTGTTGTATTATATTGTATCATGTCGCATTGTGTCATATTGCAGTTTATGATATTGCATCGTATCCCATCATATCGGATCATATGATATCATATTGTAATGCATCACAAAGTATCATCATGTATTGTATCGTATCGTATTGCATCACACATCGTAGCTTATCACATCATATTGTATTCCATCAAATCATATCACATCACATTCTATCACATCTTAGCGTGTCACATCATATCATATCCTAACACAGTGTATCCTATCACATAGTATCACATGCACACACACAAATGTGGGCCAAATGTGTATAAGGCTTTCTGCCCCTCAAGACACTCCACAAACAGTTGTTTTGTCTCGTCTTGGTCTTTTTTTTTGTTTGTAATTGTTTTGTCTCTGTGGTTACTTTGTCTCTCTATGGGCATTTGTGTCTCTCTTTGTGATTTGAATTACTTTTTGGGCATTTCGTGTCTCTTTGTAGACATCACTACTTTGTCGTTGTTCTGCGTCTTTCCAGCTAAAAATGTTCAGATATTCAGATCAGATCATCAGATGTCCTCTACGTTCCTGAGCCGGGGTCTAGTAAATAATCCTTTCATGAACAAACATTTACTGTAGCATAATAAAATATGTTGTATAAGAAGTCTAAAAGTTGTGCTCATTGGTTCACTGCACTCACTATGCAGGCAGATATGCTGTAACTTATGGTAACTTAACTACTATATTACCAGTGCCACCGGAGCACAAAGGTGAATGATCGGGTAAGAAGGAAAGTGCTACCTGAAAAATTGGGAAGACAGAGATCTATCTGACTTAGAGCAGAGTGAGAGATGGGAAGTGATTCAGCTGAGTGAGGATTAGCTGATGATAGCAGTGAACCTCTTGGGTGAATTAGTGGGTGTTTGGACAGACTAACATGGAATTACAAACAATTTCTTTGAAAAGTGACTTTTAAGTGGTTGAAGCTGGAAGTTTCAAGAAAGGGGCCCAATGCTCATCGAGCCATTCACAGGAGCTGAGGTAAAAACAACTTTAGAGAGTCATCGGGGAAAGATGAGAAGGAGAAGAAGAACACATAAGGACTTAGGAAATGTTTGAAATAAGACACCTCGAAAGGAATACAATAGTGGAAAGAGTTGAATCCTTCTAATCACAATTCAGTACAAGAATAAGCAAATAAGGAGCCAGCATGAATTATAGTCAAAATAAAGTAAGCTATATATTGTCGTGGTACATTTGGTTATACAGTTGGCTGTTAAGCACAGAAGATTCTTTGATCTTTTTTTGTGAGCAGTTTTCTGAAACAGCCTTCATGTAAAAAGAGTCATGAGGGATATAAAGGTGATATACAGTATATATGTGCTTCAGTCATACAGTGGTTTCTATTTCCCTTTCATTTTCCCTGCTTTTTGTTTCTACATTTAGCCTTTGTGAAACTGTGGTAAAATAAATAAATAAATAAAATAATATCTGGTATAAAATGCTGCAGTAATGTGATGTGGGCATTTCTCTGTTCCTTTCATAAAAGAAGGTCTGATGTTTCATATCCTGAAGGAGATGAGATAGGAAGCACTGAAGTTCCTTTCCTTATCATTTAGAGAATTTGACTGGCTCTTATCAAGGTTTCTGGGTCATTTTACTCAGTTAGGAACCTCTGTAAGCAAAAAAAGGCTCTTAAGCCACAGCTTGAGATTTATATCCACTGTTTTGTCTGTCGGTACTTTGAGGCAACAAAAGCACTTGCCCTAAGGTTACTGAAAACTGTAATGTGGTTTGGGGGTTAACTGTGTCTCATATACATTAGCAAAGCATACAAAGCCTATCAGACCACTAAAAAAGTTGAAGGTTCAGTTGTCGTTCTAAAACATGCTTTTACCTGAAGAGAATAAAATGTATACTCAGGTCCAGGTGTGAGCATACCCAAGACACAATGACAAACCATATGAGGTCTGATCACTAAGACCATGTGGCCACATTCTGTGTCCTGGTCCACATCAGTGTCCTCTACTGACCAACACTGCAGTCTGATCAACCCAAACACAGTCCACAAGCACATTACCAAGAGACCAGACTGTCAGATTGACAGTAAACACATGTACTCAGATCACTGAAGATGAATGTCAGTGCAAGGTCTGATTATGGCCTACGCTGACCAAAAAAGACACAGAATGAGACATCATTCACAGCATGACCACCCACGCAGTGCAGCTTCAAGTCCTGCTAATGTATCAGCAGTTGGTAGGTGGAGGGATAACAAATTTAAGTGTTAGTTGATGTACTTTGGGGACATGAAAAAATATTGAGCCATCGGACAGACATCACATTGCTCTCTCTCAGCTGTATATATCTGTCATCTGTATATAGCTTTTCATAGATGATAGGGAAGATGAGTAAATTACATTTTTCTTTTGTCTGCACTTTTATCACAAAATACAGAACTGCCGTCTGTGTTGTATTGGTGTCATAAAGTTGTCTAGCTTGTAACCCTATTAGACCTTACATGGAAAGTGAATTGTGGAAACAATAAGTCCAGCCCACAGCACAGTGGTACAAAGTCTTGTTTAAATCTCTTACACTCTCTCAACTAAATCTCTTCACTCCTGGATATTGCCCTGGCACAGCAACAGTTTTTAATTTCTTTAGTTTTGAGTTTTACTTTGGATGAGCACCACTATAAACAAGTAAAATAATAAACTGTCTCTCCAAATGATCTCTGGTGATTAAAAAGTCAGTTGGGGCCCAAACCAACAAAATTGCCAGAGGGGCCCCTCCAATAAGCAGTCAGCAACATGATGAAATGAACAAAAAACACAACCTGTGTGGTGTTGGAAACTCAGCAGTACTTCACTAGAGATCACAACTTTTAAGACCTTTGGACCACTTTCTTTTATAAAAGCAACATATCTAATGACTGTTTGGATAGACTTTGCATCCGCTCCATCTCAGCAAAGAAGCTCTTGTGAGACTGACCATATTTGAATTCTAAATGACTCAGCTTTACTATCCAAGTTTGATTTTGCTTTAACAAAATAGATGAAGATAACAATATTTATTCCGTAATTATTTACAGTACCTCAGTGCCATAGTCTTAACACCATTCTGAATAACGCTTTTTTCCAGGATTAAGCGTGTTACATTTGGATGTACATTCTTCTATCTGCTTGACCAGAAGCTAATTACAGCGAGTTTAGTTCAATTTAATTATCTTTAGATTAAAAAAAATGTTTTATGCACAGGCTTTACTGAAAATAGTTGACAACACTGCTTCTGAGATGTAACTGCAGGTTGTCCATTGGTTCTATAAAGAGATATGAGACACTGGTGTGGAGTAAAGATTGTCGGCCCTCAGAAGCCTACAGTACATTAAACTATTTAGGGTTGTTAGTCAGTTTTGAATGTTGTATTGTGGGGAAGATTAAAAAAAAAAAAAAACTAACAGTTATCTTATTTGACATGCACTATTATTTTTGTTCAATCCAATTATATCAATAAGAGTGGGCTAAATAACCTTTGCAAAGGAAGGATTTACTGCAGGACTGTTGTATAAGGTTGCATTAGCTACTGTTTGTAAAGATACTGAGTCAGCCACAGCATCAGCCACAGCATCAGCCACTCCTAAGAGATGTTTTCAGAAAGCACTTTAGAACAAAAAGGTCCATTTGGTGCAAAGGGTGGATTACTTTTCACTGTGCTATATAATGCACAGACACTGAGTCAGCTAAAACACCAGGGGACGCCAGGAAACTTTCATTACCTCCTGTCACTTTTAAATTAATAGTTTGTTATGATGTATTTCTCTTGTTATTAGGTGATTTCCACTGATATTGTTTTCACTTGTAGTTATCAGACTCAGAGTCAGCTAAAACACAGACAATGCCAAAGGGGCATTCAAGGGAGGTATTTACAAAAAGAAGAGTAGTCAGTGTGATTTTGTACCTGTATTTTGCTGATAGTGTGTATGTCATTAGAGTATCTGTTTTAGTCTTTAGTGAGAATAGTGTGTGGGGCACTGAGTCAGCAAGAGCTTCAGTGACATCTGGGGAAACATTGTGGAAAAAAGTGGTGTGTTTAAATGATTAGAAAAAGAATGAAGCTGGGGACCATCGCACCACCTGCTATGTTAAAAAGTAGAGTGTCAGCCCTAATGCCGACTGAGCTACAGCAATCCTCTGAATAATTATTCATGTTTTGAACTTTACAAAACTGCAGCTGGCCAGAGATACAACCTGTGTGATAATGCACATTCATAGTGGTACTTGCACTATACTTTACAGTAAAAGAAATTTAAGATGATTGATGGCGATTTAAAAACACAACAGACATACCAGTCCATCTCTCCTGGTGTCTAGGACTGTAATGTCCCAGCTGTGACACACAGACATGACAAATCAGGAGAAAAATGCTATCTGTGAAGGTGACCTTGAGTTCCAGATTTAGTTTGTGTATTTAGATACTGATGTAATAAATTTTAATTTATGGTTAAAACATCCGATTCTACCAATCATTGGAGCTTTTTGTAAATGTGGAAGTGGTCATTTTTAAGCCTGGTTTGGAATCTGCTGTGTCTGATTTATTCAGGAGCTTATTGTGATATAATGATGAAGTGGTTACATTACATTTTGGTTTACTGAATGATAAGACTGTGGAAGCTACAAAAACAAAGTGTTATACGACTGAAAGCATACGTTGCTGGAGGAAACTGTTGCTGCATTTATTTACAGCAACAACACTTGAAATGCCGATGGTCAAAATATGATGTGGTATTTTCTAACAGCCTGTCTTCATAATCAAATGCAATAATACAACTTCATTTGCATACTGAATAATTCCTCTTTCTCCTCTTTTCAATCTTAAACATGACAATTTTGCACCTTTATGGGACTCAGGGCTGACATTTCTCATCAATATTTTTTGTATAACAGTTGATTGAATGTTGTAAACAGTTGAGGATATATGATGATCCTGAAAACAAGTTCATATTGCAGTCACATCCAGCTCCTGCTCATAGGTCTTGTCTTTCTCTGTGATTACCTGCCCTGCCTCACCTGACTTAATTACCCAACCAGTTCCATGTGCCCCTTTGTTCTCTCAGGTATAAGTATCTCTTCTCCCTGTCTCCCTTGTCTTCACCCCTGTGTCAGCCATTCCTCTTGTGTTTCTCTAAATGTTTTTGACCCAGAGATCTTGACCCACCTGCTTGTTTTCTGAACTCTTGAGTTTAGCCTGACATTGACTGGACACCTCTGCCTGTTTTTAATACCATTGTATAACTTGTCTTGTGGTGTGAGTATCTGATCCTGACCTTGTTTTTTCCAAAAGCCTGCATAATAATGGTAATGTGCAGGGCGATCTTACCCATCACAGACAAACCAGTCCTTCATACTTGACCCTCTCTTGTAAGAGTGGCATGACTCTGATTCTGAATCTGATTGGTGCAGAATTGATATGTGTTTGACTGACATTCCCTAAGTGCCTCATGTACTTTGTTCAGGGCAGCAAGAAAAGGCACATACTGTCTCCCTAAACGCTTGCAAGTATAGCTAGTATGTGTATAACTGTACTACATCATTAAGTTAGGCGGCAAAGGTGATAAGTGACACTTTGAAGTGTGCTTCAGCAGAACAACAGTGTGTTATCAGGTGGCTGCTGAGATGGATGACTCATAATAATACAGTCCTCAAAAATTCTAGTTTCAGTTCTGGAGGTAAAGCTGAAGAAATTGCTTTAAAAGCAGCATGGACCACTATGATTACCTGTTGCCATCAGACCTGGTGCAGTCACTAGTTCAGTTGTACTGGATTTGCCTGTGCAACCACACTGTTAGGTTGGGCTAAGCTTGGTCAGTATAGGTCTGGTCAGGGTTTAGGCTAAACCATGTTTACTTTTTGACCATCATGTTGTTGTTTAGTTTGTTTGGTGTTTTTTTTTAAGGTAGTGATTGCTTTTCTAGCATTCATCTCAGTTTTTGTCAAATTTGAAATGTTAAATCACCTCTCTGTTATCTACTCCCCTTTTTTCTAAGTGCTGTTTGTCCCATTTATTGAGACACTGATATATTTGGTCTCCTTGTGTATGCTGACTGTGTGGGAGTGTCGTGAATGTTGTGTCCTACCTCAGCGTGACTCTATTACTGCTCTAGACTTATCTTTCTCAGTCCTCTGCCTCTCCTCTTCATGCTGGTCTCTTCGCTGGTGTAACATCTGCAGCTGCTTCCTTGTTTCCATCTCCTTCCACTGAACAGTGTTGCCTGAAACAAGATCGTCCCACAATGGGAAAATTGACCAATTTCATTGATTGGTTCACTTTGATAAATAAATTGTATGTAGGAATTTAAAAACATTTCAGTTTTCTTATTTGGAAAAGGATGGTGCTATTATGAGAAACTGAAATTGAAATAGTGGTTGTCTAAGTAGCTCTTTTTGGTACACGACTTTATCCTGTTGCACATAAAGTAGATTTAGTTTGCAAAATGTTTCCAAAGTTTCCCAGTGCCTGAAGCTCACTGATGTTCTTCACTTGTAAGTGACCATTGAGATTAAATGTCTGATTATGTAATTCCTGCTACTCTTACAAGTGAAAAGTGAATGGAGGAACTTGAACATGAGAAAGATGTCATATCCAACCTAGTGAATAACTGAGGATGAATACTCCGGGGATTGGTTCAGACATTGGAGACATTAATTTCACTGACCTCTGTGACTTTCCTTCTATAGAAATAAGTCAGATACTAGATCCATCCTCAGGAGATAACAGTCTAATTGAAAACCAGATGGATCTTTTGACCTTTCTAGTTAATTATACGCTGTAGATTATTCTCTCACAGTCTAGGGCAGGACCTAAAGTTGGGTGGTGAGAAAATTAAATTAGGTTACGGAATTATTCTGAGGATGGTTTTAAAAGTGACAGTGAAAGTTTCCTTTTGTGTGAAAGAGTTGAATTTCTTAAGCTTCTGAACCCTCCTGGAGTCCTTGCAGAGTTAAGATACCATAGAGGCCTGTAGTGTGTGATCACAGCCCAAAAACCAGACTCACACTCTTTGCAGAACAAATTTAATTGAGAACAGCCACATGTTTCTTTGTGAAGATGTGATAAAGTTTCACTTAACTGTTATGTGAACATTCAGACAACTGAACAATACCTTTTTGTTAATGGTTTGAAGCCCCAGACAAAGTGCAGTGCCATTAAACTAAAGTATGAACATTACATTTATAACAAACACTAGAGACAATAGCCCTGGGCATGATGCTATATTTAAAGATTTACCCTTTGCAAAGAAAACCTGCTTACATTAGATACTGTAAGACCTTTTGCCAGCATGTGACTACAACTCCACAAACACTAATGGAAATCTTATGTAATTAATGGTTGTCATATTGGAAATTTTTGACATCAAAGGCCCTCCCATACATGCACCTAATTATGTAAATGTAACGGCAATTTTACATGGCAGTCACATCTCTGAATATGAATATGTGGCAGTCACTTTTGTGCAAAAGTTGCAAGGTAAATCACAGTAACATAGGCCATAGTGAAAATGGCAATTTAAAGTTGAGAAGGAAAAATGTTTTTCTCTGTGCCGTATCCAGCAAAAGAAAAGACACACTTTCATAGATCAACAGCTTTCATTTAACTACAGAAAAAGAGAAGTGGGACTCTCATTTATTTTCTGAATGCTTTCATGAGTATTATAATTCCATCTAACAGTGTCAAAAAGGAAAAAAATGGAAATCTTTGTAGCAATTGAGGGCCTCTCGCACAATAGACATGAATTAAATGTCCAGATTTTATTTGTTTACAATGTTTCATTTGATGTTTTGTTATCTACAAGAAGATATATTGTATTTTTGAGCAACAATGCCACTGTAGTTCGACATCACCTCTCTCAGGCCTGTCTTGTGAGTCTGAGCAACTGTAGGTTGGTCAGCCAGTCAGAGGAGTCTCTGAGTGTGGCATGGCCAGAACAAACCACAGGTCACAGATTGCAGCTAACCACTATAACACCAATAGTCATGGTCACATGGTTGAACTCCAGTCAGAGGATGTCATCCCTCACCTTTGATTATACACACCCACACACTCACACGATAATTGCTAGCTAACTATAGTCTTTTCATTCTAGCACCTGCATTATCATCAGAAAAGACATCAGACTTTGTACATTATGGGACTTTCAAAGCTTCAATGGCAAGAAAAGTCTGAAATCCAGTGCAAAAATTTAGTCACGTCTGTTTTTTAGCAGTGTCTCTCTTCTCAATTTTTCACACCCAGTGCCAATTATTGAGCACTGGGGCTCTCTCTGCCATATCTAAATTAAGTCATGATGAGCATTTACACAAGAAGCACCTATGACTGAATGACAAAAAGCTATTAACAGATAGATGGAGCCTGCAATTACATATTCCATGTCTGCAAATGGTTTAAAAAATAACACACCACAGTCCTTATTGACCTCTCCACATAAAACATGCTGAAAGTCATTATTTCATTAATACTGAAGTAATATGTTGAAATTGAAAATTAAAGCACATTTTCATGTCCACTGCATCTTGTTTTACCACATCACCAACTCTGAACACTGAGGCCCCCAGGCAGCGATCGCATGGCGAGGGGAAGGTTAAATACATTCTTGTACAGGAACAACTCCCATGGGAAGTCAGAGGTTAATTTCCTGGCCAGAGACCTCCACAATAGCAGCTGCTTAAAGGGGGGAGAGCATTACTCATTTTCCTCTTGAACAGAGATTTCCTCTAGGGAATTCAACTTCATTACTAACTTTCACTAGTCCACTGCTATTCCATGAGCTAGGGCATAAAATATAGACTGCTTATAGGTTCATTTCCATAGGCTCCACTGAATTGATTACTTTTCTTATTGACCTCTGCAATGTAACTGTACACACCAGTGACTTACTGTGTACGTCACTGACAGCAAGGGGTTGAATATTAATGTGAAACAGGAGGCTTTACAGTATAAAATCCCATAAGTCATTGCATTTGTGTATAATCTTCATACTGTGGTGGAGTATTGGCTTTGAAAATTAATTTCACCCCAGTCTGTGAAAATTTAAAGAGCGCTGGACCATTAATTCTATGGATACACCATGTGGTTGGAAAAATGTTCCCGAAGTGCTTCAAGTACTTCACAAGGACAAAGATATATCATTCAGTTCAGAATGAAGCAAAGCACCATCTTGTGTACAGGTGTGGAGGAGGGTGTCTGCAACACTAACATGAATGATCATTAGCAAGAGCTGAGTGTTAGCTGTCAGGGCGCCACATTGAGTTGCTTGAGCGTGATTGATGATCTGCTGTAAAAGTGCGTCTGATTGATCAACTCTTGAGCTGTCAGCATAAGACTTCAGCATCCTAGCTCATCTGACTGGAGCGTGTCACTGTTTTCATTGTAGATTATTTAGATCACCATTAAACCATCGCACGCAAACCCGTTTGAGTGCTGAAGAAGACAGCAAGTTAGGAGACAATGATATACCCATCAAATGAAGAATGTAGCTACTTACTGTACAGCATCAAAAGCAACTAGACGAATCAGTCTATCAACAAAATCAAACAAGATGTAGTTTGGCCCTTTCACAGTTTAAAGCTATATATGATAATGTCACCAGATCAGTCGGTGTAACTTAGCTTATATGGATGTTTAACCTGAAGTGTGACATCCACATCATACCAACCTGACTCAAAGTGCAACTGAAGTATAAATAGCCTGAACTGGTGAAGTCTACAGTACATTCAAGCAGTGATTATTATTAAGAAAAATGCAATGAAGATGCTTTAGTCAAAGACCATTTTCAAAGTAGCTAAACCGACATTAAAAGGATGTGGTTGTGGTATTATAGTGTCAATATATAGTATTTTTAATTCTCACACAAACACCTCTGAAATCACACCACATAAGTAGGAGAGAGCATCAAGCACTGGTATTGATCTTTGTCTGGTTCTTTTCTTCTCTACTGAAAAAGGACTTCTTCTTTACAAGTAATTATAAACTGCATACGGTAGCTGTCACTGAATCGCAGCTCTGGGAGCTTCCCCACTGACAATTACCTTGCTCATACAAAGCTCATCACATCTGAAGCACAATTTATCTAAAGACGATACATTAAGATACTTTATCATCACTCATAATTTCTTATTTTAAGGAAAGTGCCTGTGTTTACCGTTTACAAAATGGGTCGCACATAATGTTTTTATTCCATTACTCTGAACTGAATTCTCAGATGCCTCTGAGCAGATCTAAGCTATAGAAGGAAATTAATGAAACATATTGTACATCTGTACATACAACATCTACAGACACAATTGTACGACAAAATGTTCAACTGAATGAATAACTCTTTAAAGTGTGTGTGCGTATGTGTGTGCATGCATGTGTGTGTTTCCACCTTCATCCGTCATGTTTCCAATCCAATATTGCCTTGAGGTTCTCTAGTGGCTGCAAATCACATTTTCCCTCTAATGCTGCCATTTTTCTCCTCATCCTTACCCCTTTCCTCCTCCTCCTCCTCCTCCTCCTCCTCCTCCTCCTCTTCCAAACACTTAAACAGCAGGAAGGCATTCATCTAGCACACTTTAAAATGGCAGCCGGACAATGTTAAACACATCTTCCTGCTCTTGTCGTCCTCCACTTTCCCCTTTTTTATCTTGTGGTGATTGACGCTCTCTCTTGTGGCCTCGTCATGTTTGTCCTTTCTCTTTCCCCTCCTCTTCTCGTTCTCCTTCATCTTTGCTGATTTACATAGGTAGCTTTCTTATATCCTCCCTGTGTTCTTTACATCCCTCCTCCCACTCCTTATTTCTGGTGATTGACACTTGAAAAGCCACAGCTGTTTAAAGAGTTTTTTCTCTCCCGACGCCCTGAAGGACTCTCTAAGTAATGATAATGAATGTAATGCACGTCTATGAGTGTGTGTGAGAGAGAGACAGACATCCACGATTGTAAGAGGAATTGAGGAGAAAAAGATGTAAATTATTCACGAGTGTGAATCACTGTGAATGACTCCTACTGGAGTCTGCTGGAGTGTCTTTGTTCTCCTAATAAGGACACCGTTATGAATCACAGGTACACGAGGTTTGGATATGTGAATTAAAGAAAAACTCACACCAAATGACTTCATTCAGCAAGAAGAAGAGAAAGAATGCAAAAACAAATCAGATAAGAGAGTGTGTCTTCATTTTCCAACATCCATGTAATGCCTCCTTCAAACAGAGGCAAACTGCTTTAATTCACGACCTGTGTCTCTGTCTACGTTTCCGTCACACTCTAATCTTCATCCACCCCTGCCTCTGTCAGTGTCTATTTTTGCTCCCACCAAAGAACAGACAAAAATGACAGAAGTGCCGTCATTAAAGGAAAAAGAAATCTGCAAATTTCAGGGCAGCAACCTGAAAATCCCAATTACAAGTTTTTCAGCCTGTTGGATTTGGTGAAGAGAAAACGGTGATGAAAGGTGAAGTGGTCCTTTTTCATCAGGCGGGTGTGAAATCACTGTCACACCAGCCTTCAGTGCTCACTATACTGCCCCAGACTGACATGTCTGCTGCTGGTTACACAAGCTGACATGTCAGACAGTTCCTGAAACACTTACAGTGAGAGCAACAACGTGAAATACATATACTGTATAGACATATATACAACAGATTTTCTCAATTTGCAAATTCTTTTATCCTGAAGACTACTTCAGTTAGTGTTATGAGAGGTAAAGAGGTGCGTCAGAAATGCTTAGCAAGCTCCAGTTGGGCATGTTAGGGTGTTAGATGCATTAGGAGATCAGGCATTCTTGGAAGAGATGAGTCTTGAGGAGATTCTTGAAGATAGAGAGGGAAGCTCCTGCTCTGATGGTATTTGGTGGCTGATTCCATCCTCAGAGGACTGCTGTGTGCGCTCGGCTCATTAGATCACAAAGTATCACTGTAATGCATCGCACATCTATATCCTCTGTCTCTGCAGTATGTGCGACCCCGGTCAGACAAGAAACAGGCCAATCATGAACAGTTCCACTGTCACAGAGTTGCCACACAGTGAACTATTCAATTGTAGATCACACAGGCTCTTAATCTATTGATTGCTTAATAAATAACCATATTCATTATTATTCATACCAAAGATCAGATTCATTGATCCAGGTTTTCCTGAACAGGATGTATCTTTAAACCTGCTCTTCATCTGAGGTGATCTGACTTTCTTGACTTACTGTGGTAAAGAGGAGAAGAAGCTACAGGGAAATAAACTCTTTTTTTTTCCTGACTTCTCTAAAAAACACTATCGTTCAATAATGACAAAAATGCTGGTGTCTTAAAATATAGATGGTAGGTCATTTTATTTTGTTTATTTTCATTTTTTCCAATCTGTCCGTCTGGACCTATAAGCTATAAATGATGCCACATTTTTGTTTGTTGACAGGGTTAGAAAATCCAATTTGGCAAGATTATTGTTTATCTAGAGTTACCTTTATAGATCTGTGTTATTAAAGCTCGTATCTGTCGAGCCAACAAGAGTGTTGAAAACTTTGATACACAAGTTTTCTCCTCCTTTAACCTCCCTTCAAGGACTGACATTTTTATTGTGGTGGGTGATCTTTCTCTCCAGTTCTTTCTCTCTATCTATAGTGTATATAGTGTAACTGCATAGTGTAACTGATCCCTCCTCTGTTGCTCTTTCTGACGGGTACTCTGTTTTTCTCAGCTGAATCAAGACGCTAAAGATAGAGGAGGATTAGGCTGCCATTTGAGGCATATGATTGATTTGTGATTTTGTGCTATATAAACAAAATTGACTTGACTCAATTATGTGTAAACTCAATTTGTTGGTTGGGCTGTGATAGTAGACACCAGCGTGTCAACAATGTCATTTTAGTCTAATTTGAATGAGAGGCTGTTCTTAGTTAAATTGAAACATTATTATTATTGTCTGTGCAAATTCTCATTTGTCCAGGTCAAAGGCATCTCTAGGCAATTGAATCAGGTCAAACCTGGGCTCACCCTCACAGAGCTTAAATAACTGAGTCATCCACCATTTTTCAGACAGTCTAGTCTACATGAACTGATGAAGCCACTTGGATAAGGTGCGAAATGTAGAAAGAAAAAACTAAGTTCAGTCGACCTGATTCAATTGCCTAGAGATTGTTATTGTTATTAACATTATCCAGAATTGACAGTCAGGCTGCAGGCTTTTCTCCTCCAGCTCATCCACAAGCATCTAAACTTGACAGCACAACCTCCGTCTGTCTTGTTCCCTCTGCTTCCTATTACCTGAAGAGATTTTGAATGCACTGCACACCCCTGATCCAACCTTATCACAATGTTTAATACCAGTCGACACATAACTAGTTGTTTGTATCTTCCTAATCTGCATGATTTCCAGGTTTGAGGACATTCGCCACGCTGATCATGGAGAGGATAGAAACGGGGTGATGATACTGAGAGTAGGAAATGAATCCAAACACTGTGGCATCCAATGTTTTGTCTGTAATCACAACACCACATCCCACACAAAACACTATATTACTAGTGGTGCTTAGTTTTCTCTAGACAACTCACCAATTTTATAGCTTGCTGAAAAGGAATCAAAAACATAAAAAAGTCATAAAGTACTCCATCTTTGGGCAAATGATAAACAAAAGTTAGAATGTGGATTGACAACAGTGACAATACATCAGTGAACACATCAGTTGCCTCCAAGATAACGTACAAAAATGAAAGAATAAATGAGGATTGATCTATAGTTCCTCATCCCACTTCATTTTGGACTCTGGATTTATCCGGTCTGGATACTTTTCATTACAACAGTATCTCATGGTGTTTAGTTAAGTGCTTGTAAAGCAATTAAAATGACTGAGGTCATGCCCTACTGCTGACTGCTTATCCAGCCATGTTTACACTCTATGCCTTGGGCACATTAATGCCACTACTGTGTCTGAGCTATAAAATGACCTTGCAGTTTCACCAAGATTTGCAGTGTGCTTCATCAAAACAAACACAGAACCCCAAAACATCCACACTTTTTATTAGCAGGACAATCTGCTTTGTTAAAAATTCTTAGATAATCTCTAACATTACCAATTGTTCAAACATTGAACAGACACTATGCACATCACTGGTGATTCATTTACATCACAGTGATATTTGATTCATGTTTGCGGGGGAGCCATGGAAGCAAGTAATTCCCACTGTAGATTTCTTGAACCTGAATTTGACCTAATCAGTCAACCTAATGTTGAGCTTCCATTAAAATGACGGCATCATTTATAGGATCAAATTCACTGTAATCACATCTCACCCTCAGTGGCTGCAGGCAAAAAAGCAACAGAGCGGAAACTAAATCAAGGTCACCAGAAAATACTGTGTTAAATTAAGGTCAGAGAGGTCATTTTAATACTCAATCTACTCTCTCATTTACACAGTTAGGGAACACTTTGCTCATTTCCATACAGTAAAATTGCTTGTGTAGCGTTCTTAGGTGCTCTAGTAATAATAAGGGTAATTTTTCATTTGCATACTGCCTCGGTATGATTATCATAACCCCCATCTACAAAGTCATGGAGAGGGAAGTCTATAAAAAACGAACCTGGGTGTGCAGCAGTAATTCTAAAGCAGAGGCTCCCAACCAGGCACTATTCAAAGATAGGTTAGGCATAATGACAGACATTGAGCCTTATTCTTGAAATGTTCATAAATTGTTCATGGCAATAAAATGCAAAGGGTTCAAGCGTGCAGCTAACCTTTAAAATGAAAGGTTTATTCCCAGGACCGCATTTACTTTGAATTAACACGATGGCGACGCCTCAGAAATGTCGCGTTATGCAACAGAGATCACCACTCACCAACATCATCCTCTGCACCAAAGTGGCTCTGAAGCAAGTGGAGATGTTCAGTGGTGCAGAAAGTGCTCTATGATAAAGACTATACGGTCAAAGGGGATCAGCCTAAGTGCAAAGTATCAGGTGAAAAGCAATGTTGGTAAAATTCAGCTGTCAGGACCACACAGGAAGTCACACTTCAAATTACTTCCTTTTTTTTCCATTTCATTTCATTGTATCACTAGCGGGCTGTTTAGCCATTCGGCTGCATCACATAAATGAGAGCAGCATTACAAGCATCAATGTGACAAAGGCAGATTACACACTCGCGGGCAGAAAGTCATTCTTCCTCCAGCCCTGCCCACTGTTACTCATCTCAAAACACACACACAAAATAACAAAGACATATTTTTACCATCTAGTACAAAACAGAGCCGAAGGACAGGGCTGATGATGTGATATTTATAGTGACCAGTTGTACTGAGGAAATAAATACTGCAGGTCAACACACTGTTATGGGTGGTGTAAGTACCAGAATTTCTCCACTAATGAATCACTGACTCAAGGTCAGTTTTGAGTCCTATCTGTGTATATTTTCAATCTATAACCTACACTGTGCTGTGAAGCCTGATTTATCTCTGCTTCCACCAACAACACCAGATTTCATATCAGCTCCATAAAACACATATGAACACCTCTACTGCTAATGGACATTATATCAGAGCTCCATTTCTTCTACCCACCAGCAATATGAACCCAACTGTTGCTTTGCCAGTGCTAATAGAGTTTTCCATCAAGGCCTGACAGATGGTATGGAGGCTTAGAGGTGACTTGGTGTGGCATGTTTTGGGTTTTTTCTCAGAAGGGGCATGAGAAACCAGAGGCTTTACGTCTGTTTGTGTTGTAGAGAAACTGTTGGCTCAATGGTATGTGCCCTTCACCATCAGACTGTCCAGTTGAATACCAACAGTGTCTGTCTGCGACGGAGTGCCAGTCAGACTGCCTCATAGAATAAATTACTGGGCTAATTGTTGTGCTGTTGGTGTGGAACCCCTCTGTCATAGAGGCACCACATTTGTCATGTTTTTTCCAAGTGTCATCATATTTTCTGGTTGTCAGTTTGCCAGTCACCGATTTTATTACAGCTGGGAAATAGATTTTTCTGAAAGCAGCCTTCTGACTTGACAGTATTTTATCCTGAAATACTTCTTTGCCTTAGGCAAAGGAGTTTAAGCACTTTGGGATCTGGTAAAATGGCGTCAATCTACCTTCAGATCATCAGCTGTGGTCATGAAATCAGGGTGAAGGAAAAAACTAGATCATGGAAGTTACTGAAATGAGTTTCCTCTGTAGGTTATAGAGTTACTACTTTGAGTCGAAAGGAGTTGAAATGGTTTAGGCAGCAAAGTAGGAGACTTCATTAGTGCCTCCATTTGGATCCCTTCGGATGGATGGATGATTGGATGGATGATTGGATGGATGGATGGATGGATGGATGGATGGATGGATGGATGGACCTTATTTGACCACAATATCTACTCAGTGTCTAATGGTGAGATAAGTCTGTGTGTTGAAACATGAAGGCTTGTATCTGAATCACAGTACTGGGCCACTTGAATTTGATATCACACTTTTCCTATACAGTGAAATGCATTTAATAACCCTGACACTTTCAGAGGCCACTGTACTCTCTGAAACTCGCAAATGTCACTTTGACTGAAGTCTAATAGGGTTCTGCTGCTGTGAGAAGGTGTAAATACCACCTGGATCATAATAAATAGCAGAGCAAATGAGAGGCAGTTGTATTTGCTTAGCAGCCATCTCTTCACCTCCCTCCCTCACCTCACCTTCCTGCTGTGCCTACAGGTTTTCTTTCGCCTTCAAGCTCCATTCCCTCTGAATCCATTTCAACATCATTTCCCCTCACCACCGTATCAAAGCCAACAATGGCAGTTAATTTGTCTGGGTGCTAGAATAGGTTGCGATCACCATTGGTCTCACTGCAGCCGCACTCTCCCTCTCTGAGAAGATATGTGGCAGCAGAATGAGAGACTACCTGATGAAATCAGCATAAAAGTGGATGTGACTGCCAGGTTCGCAGGCTCATTGTACTGTATCAGGATAGATGAGACAAACAAAGATATGGGAAGAAAGCGACAGAGACACAGGAACGGAGAGAGATGGAGAGTGAGGAGGCTTCAGAGCGATGGTGATAGGGCGAGTTGGCCAGCTCTGGGACTAATTAAACTGCCATTGTTGGCTTTAATACAGAGGGAAGATGAATGATATTGAAAATGAATCAGGGGGAACAGAGTTTGCAACTGAAGTAACACTGCATGGTGAGTTCAGTCACAGTAAGAAGTCCTCCACCTTCGGTCTATCCTGCTTTATTAGTACCATGGTAGGCATTACATATTATTACCTATACTTTTATTTAAAAGAAGCTCCAGGCAGGACAGTGCCCACCTCATTTGTTCGTGTCCTTATTTGGACAGGGTTGATTTTACCCAGGGAGATGGGGTATTTGTGTATTACTTTGTGATTGCAGGGGTTTTACATTTCAATGAACATTTGAGGCTTTGTCAAATGAGTTCACACAATGGTGGTTAGGCCTCTCAGCACCAGGGATGTCTGTCTGTATTCTGCTGTGGAGTATTACGTTTAGGTCTAGGCTGGATTCAAATCTGGGCTGGATGTGCTCTACCAGGCGAGCTATAAGAGCGCCCCAGTGTCCTGATGATTTTTTTTGGGTTTTATTGTAACATGCTGAAGGTCCAATGCACTGTGTTGCTTAGGAGACACATTAAAAGTCTCAGAAACAAGATGCAGCTGTGTGTCTGTTTGCAATGTACATACAGACTACAGAGGATGGTGTAAGGAGGAGCAGGTGTAGTGAGCAGCTTCAGAGTATTAACAGTAACAGGATGAGGGAGCCAAAGATGCGCCATCCGCACAGGAAGTGTCCAAGAAAAGTTTCTGATGTTCAAGATAAAAACACATATGTTGTTGGGAAAATGAGACAAACATCAGTGTCTTTTTTGAAATCTAATAGAGGCACAGTTGCTACAACAGACAACACAACCTGACATATCCTGATGTTTTCAGCTTTCTTTTACAATCCAGTGTAAATGTATTCCAGGTTATTTTCTCACAGTATAGAGTGCTGCTCCACAGCCACAGAAGACATTGTAGTTGTTAGTATACTCCCACAATGAGTAAACTAACCTGCTGGAGTCCCTCCTCAGGGTTGCTAACATCACCTGATGGAATTTCGGTGCTCTGAGGTGCTGCCTTAGCATGTAACTTAAGTACCATTTACTTTTCTGCATTATTCCTGTAGGCAGCACTGTAACTGTACAGTAGTCAGTAGAATTGTAGTGTCTCTTGATTAAACACAGATACTGTGTCAAAACATATTACTATACAAAGGAATGTGTATTTCAGAGAGGCAGAGGGGACTGATCACAGGTGGGTTGAACATAGTTTCTAAATCCCATAATTACAGTAAACACTAACCCAAGCATGTTATTCAAACTCAGCACTCCAGGGGGGCACGCAGCCCACCATGCAGTGATGTTTAATTACCTTTAAAGCAGGAATAGGAATGGTACTGGGAAGTCCTCAGAGTTGCCTTATATTACCTTAAAGTCCCAAATCAGCTTTTATATCTTCTTATTGTACCTTACTGTACAGTATGATTTCCTCCCTGGCATACAGTTGTCATATATTCTTAATGCTCACTGAAGACTCAAAAGCCGCCAATAAGACCCCAGTTAAAGTACTGTTGCTGTGGAAAATCATGACAACATAGCAACACATTAACAGCCTGAGCCAGATTGCAGTGGATGTGACTAATTCCTTTAGAGACCAGACTAATTAAGACATTTTGGTGCTTGTGGCTATGGATTCTTTTATCTAATTAAACGCACAAACAGCCATTGTGTATGTTATCATTGCTTCAGACTGTTAACCCAAATGAGATTTAAATAATAAAGATATAATGACTTATACTATATCTCATTACTCCACACAATCTCCCAATTAGAAAGCTAAGATTGGAAAGCCAGGCTAAATTAAAACCAGTAATCCCAGTGGAATGCTGGGATTAAACCAGAGAGCAATTATTATTTCTATTAACGAGCCTGTAACAGGGTCACTGACTGGATAACCAAATGTGGAGAGAGTGTGTGTGTGAGAGAGAGAGAGAGAAGTAAGCAAACAGTTGGTGTTTTACAGGTTTTGCACTCCAGGCTTCAGCATTAACACGTGATTTAATCTTCTCACTAATTGATTACTCTACATAAATCCAGCCAGTCTCAGGGCAGATCATTTGGTGTTATTATCAGTCTGGTAAATCTCCAAGCTACTGTACGCCAGAGTACAGTACTTCCCACAGTACTATCTCTATCAATGATTAATGTCATTAAATTTTAAAATGCAGATTACTGTTTTGCCATTTAGCCTTTTATTTGACAGTCAGTGTAGAGGAAGGAGATGGGCAGCAAGAGTAGAGATGGAGCATGGCATTAAACAAGAGGCTCCTGGGTTCTCTTCATGATCACTGTAATATAATCATATAATTAGATTTGTTCATTGATTTAATTTAATTTTCTTTATTGAACAACAGCCCAGCCATTATAATTCATTGCAACAGCCATTTTTCTTTTTCTTTCTTTTCTTTTTTTTTGCCCTGTTTTAATCACGGTGTGTGCAGCAGCAGTGCTCTGTCTGAATTAAAGAGCAGATCTGGGACTAACACAGTCCACTGTTGTTGCTCGTGTGTAGGAACGAAGAAGTTCAACAGTTGAAAAAAATGTAGTTCCAAGACTGTCGGCTGTTTGATGGAGTGGTGGAAATAAAGATCACTTTCAGCTTTAATTTGCACTGTCGATGTTGTTCAGTGAGACAATGCTACAAATTAAAACCTCAACAAGAAATAAATAGTTAAGTGCTGTAATAGTTAACTTTTTGGCTAATCTGGTAGCTATGAGAAAAGTATGATATCTAATCCAGTCCTGTTCATATTCATAAATACATAAGATATAGATATAAAATAAATTGCCTTTATTATAACCGTTCTTCTATCTCGCAAGGACACAAAGTGCTGCTCCAGGTTGACCTCCATGTGATTAATCTCCTGTGCGAGATCTTGCTTAGCAACTCAAATTTGCCATATTCTTACTGTGCTACTCACACACTTCAGAAAGACACACACATTCATAATGAGGCTAGTGGGGTGGGAGCACTAATGATTTGTTTCAGTGATGGTTTTTAATTATCCTCTCAGTAGTTTAAGTTACCTGCTGACCTATAAGCTGTGAGTCTTAAAGGTGCAGTGTGTATGTGTGTATATGGGTGTGTCTGTGTGTGTGTGTGTGTTTAACTGCATGAGTGGTGCAGACGTTACATTGAGGTGTTTCACTGCTGTGTAACCAGTGTGGCAGAACATATGATAGAACATATGGGCTTTTTTACGCCTGAAAGTCCAAACCGAGGTTCATGTTTTTCAGTACATTGTATCCATTTGATCCGTTTGATTCTGGTTTCACACTGCATTAATGTGAGCACACCAAAGAACTTTTTACGACATATTGACATCCTGTCCTCATTACCTACGTATGCTGCATCTCTCTACACTTGACATTGACTGGTTTGTAACCAGGCCTGCGTATGACATAGCTCTCTTCACGCTCTCCCCATTTGCTCAAATATCCTGGCAGTACAGCTGCTGTACCCTGTCACATAGTACTGTACCCCCCTCATTCATATGACCCTCTGTATGAATATATGTATGTGTGGAAAGAAAAAAAACCTAGTTAGCAAAGTTGCAACCTAGGAAAATGAATGAACAAGTTTGCATCATGGCAATGATAATTATACTGTTATGGTCCAAATTTGCTCAAAGGTCACTGTATTTACACAAATTTATTAATACAGTTATTATGACCAGGATGAAATGATGAAGCGAAGGCTGATTATATCCAAAAGTTCAAAGGTCAGGTTATCCCATGACCTGTGTGTAAGGATGATTGTGGATACATTTCCTGCAACTTTCTCTGGTTGATGAAGACATACAACTAAGAGGCAGTGATTCTAATTTCCCTGTATCCTCTGTTCGTCTCCTTCCCTTTGTAGTCTCTCCTCAGACTGTGACTCAAACCTGAAAATGTAACCTCATCTTCACTCGACTCATTTCCTCTCTTTCTTGTGAGATTTAAAGTCGACAGCCTTTCAGGCCTCCCCGAGGCAATGCACATCCTCTGCTGAAAGTCATTCTCACCATTTGTGCTCATGTCTGTGTGTTGATGCATGTTATTTTACTAAGTGTTGAATGAATAAAATAGGCATTAAATCAGCAGGTTTCAAAGAAGGGAAAAACAGACCAAACAATTACAACGATTTTGTGTGTAAAAATCAATACAGAGTAAGAAATCAGGGAAGTAAAACCAGCTCTCTGATACAAGTACAGTACATGTTAAAGAGGAACTCTGCAAGTCTGGTCTTTTTCCACCGTTTTGCTAACCCTCCTCCAGGCCATGTGCATTTGTTTTTAATGGAGCTGGTGAAAAAGCAATCCATGGAGCGCTGGATAACGTTATATAACATATACGAAGTGTATATTTGTGTAGTCTTAACTGTCATAAACAAAAGATTACAGGTTATGGAGCACTTTTGTGTCGCAGTGCCATAGACACAAGAGCTGGGACACCGGGTCGGCGGCCAAGTACTGCACTGATGTTGCAAGTTTGGTTTTCAGCCAAGAGACACCAGGTTACAAGTTACAAGTCATTTATTTAACCATCACAATCACAAATACTACGAAGCTCTTTAATTAAGGTAAAAAGGTAGCATAGTGAAGGTGAAAATCCTGCATAGTTCACAGAGGTCACAGATCTCAGGAGCAGATCGTTCCTTGAAGTCCTGACTGCAAACACTCTGTCCCCATTCATTTTCAGCCGGGCTCCTGGAACAGACAAGAGACCGTTACCCGAGGATCTCAAGGTGCTTACTGGTGTGTATGTAGCGAACGGTCAGAGATTCAGCAGGGAGAAAGACGATAGAGAGCTCAAATCAATAAAATCTATTCTGAGACATACAGAGCGCCAGTGTAAATAGGCTAAAAGAGAAGTGATGTGATCATGTTTTAAAAGCCTGCCAGCTGGAGATTGTCTGGAGACGATTGGTTGAGACAAATAAAAAGACCAAAAGTAGCCCATATTGCAACACTACATTGTTAAACACAATACAGGCAGCTACAGCCACATACTGTTTCAGATCACTAGTATTTTATTCTTTATGGATACAAAGCAATGGTTTTTTGACCGTTCTTACCATCCATAGCAACATTGTTATTGTTCCCACTTACAAACGAAATGTGTCTGGTTAAGCTGATAATATCGCATGATGTGACATTATATAGAAAAATAATAGATAACGGAGATGTTTATCTTTTTATTCTGAAATTTCATTTGAATGAGACATGGGAGAAAATGTTTTTCATCCTTCACCGTTTCCTGAAAATAGAAACATTTTTTGTACATGCAAATTTGTGTCAGGAAAAAAGAAAAGCTTCTAAAAGGCATCAAATAGGAGATTAGACTGTCAACAGTCGTTTGTCCTGAAAAACAGATACAGTAACACACACAGGCACCGACAACACACACACTGCCAATGTGCATAAATAATATGCACATACACAAATGCGGGGAGATGCAATAACACATGCAGACAAATACAGAATCACCCTTTGTGCTGATGAATATAAAATGACATTTCAATTTACCTTTTTGGACCTTTTTTTCATTCTGATTAACTCCCGCTTGGTAGGATAGAAATGCAAAGATGGAGGGAGAGCAGAAGAGAAATAACTCATCTTCCCGGTGGTGAAAAAGGAGCCAGCGCCTTTAAAACGAGTGACAGATCTAAAAATGAATATCACTGTAATGGTATGAAAAAAAAAATGATGGTAAGCTTATAAAAATCTCAAAACAAATGGATTTGCTTTGGAAATAAATGAGATTTTTCCACAACACTGGCACATTTTTTCATTTGTTTCAAACAGAATAAGGTTTTACATCTCAGCTCTTGATGAATGGCCACCAGCACATGTATACAGTAGGTTTCAGTGTGTCTATGGCTGAGTGCAGCTATAAATATAGAGATTTTGGAAAGTGTTTGACTGAGTGTGAAAATGGAAAGTATCATAAAGTTAGTGTAGTGTTGCAGCAGATGGGGTCCATGAAGTGTGATGACAAGAACGACTTGCTATTTCTCTCTGTCAGCCGCCGTCCTTTACCATGAATGCAGACTTCTTTCCATTTCCTTCCTTCCTTCATTCCTTCCTTCTTCCCTCCCTCCCTCCCTCCTTCCTTCTTTTTTTCATCCTTCCCGTCAGAACTGAGGACCACCACTGTCATTTTTATAACAATGCTTCACACAGTTGCTTTGGAGATGTGAGTGTGTTCCCACATTTTGTCGGACATAATGGAACGCACTTATCTTCAGACTTGAAATTCATGCACTCACTTACACATCTGATGTTGCCCAGAAGCTGTAGATGGTTGATTTTGTTTGTTGCCTTCATGGTCACAAAATACTAACAGTGTAGACTGTACAACCTACACTGCAGGTAGTCGTTTTTTTCCTCACTCACTTGTCTGTCAGTTACAACGAAACAATATGTGAATGAGATCAATTAAATTGTGGGTTCAACTGGGACCCAACTGAACCATCAAGAGCATAATGAAGCAGCTACTACCACTTCCTGTTTGCAATGAGGTACTGGTCATTTTTACAGATTATTTAAATAGAATTTAAAGGAACATCAGAAATGATTATATCCTTAATAAGTGTAAACCTATATGTATATGTGGATTTTTTTTTTTTATCTGTGTGTGTTGACCTTGAGAAGGAATAAGGTTTTAAATGCAAACTGGACACTCAGGTATTGAGGGTTTCATCCACCCATCCAGGCATCCTCCACCCCGGTAATATTTTCCTGCCCCCTCTGGGCGTTCCCTGGCCAAATGAGATACATAATCTCTCAAGCGAGTTCCGGGTCAACACTGGGCTCGCCTCCTAGTCAGAAAACCTCCAATGAAAGGCTCCCAGGAGGTCTCATAACCAGATGCCTGAATCACCTCAACTGACTCTTGTTAATATGAAGGAGCAATCCTCCGCTTAGATATTTTAGCGAGAGCTTTCAAAATGTAGCCGCAGGATGTAATATGAATGACTGGATGTGTATTGGTCATGGTCTGGGGTTGGCATTCACTGAAAGACTGAGCAAGGATAGTGAAAATTAAATTGTGTTATGAAATGTTGTGTGGCCATCTGTACAGTCTCTCTAGGCATCCACTGACGGAGTATCAGCACGGGTGGAGGAAGAATTATTGATTAATTGATTCAGTCATTAGACTTTGAATCTTTCAACCAGTCAAGTATTAAACTAGAAAATCATGTATTACTTATCATAACAGTCAGCTCGTGTGTGCGTGCGTACGTGCGTGCGTGCGTGCGTGCGTGCGTGCGTGCGTGCGTGCGTGCGTGCCCGCCCACATCTTCACATGTCAGTTTGGGGAAAGGTAACAGATGGTTTCTAAATACCTTAAGATTCTGTGTGTAGACGTGTGTGTGTGTGTGTGCGTGATAGAGACAGACAGAGAGGGTGATGCAGTGGTCTAGTTTATCAACTATGCTGGATTAGCCGTAGGTTCAAACACTCATACACACACACACACACACACACACACTATGTTTGGCAGCAGTAAATGAGCCGGTTAATTAGTCAGTCATTGACCTACTGTACATTAATATGTCATAAGCCCCACTTTTATTGTGTTTGTGTGTGGGGGTGTGTACCTGTGTCAACTCACACTGACAAGTCTGTCTATGTGAGAATAAAACAGCTGGTCTCTTAACACACGATGTAAACGTTCAATGATTGAGTGTTCTGTCTAATTTAGCATGGCTGATAAACTGGATCACTGCGGAGCCCTGACACACACACACACACACACTCAAAGTGCTTCGTCAACATTCAGTTACATGAATCCTTCATTTTTCCAGTCTTTGATTCATTTGAATTTCCTGAAACAAATATGACAGTCATTGTGTTTCTGCAGCGTATTGAACTGTAAGCCTCTAAAGGAAAACAGAACTTCATTAGTGTTGAGTTGTGTCCTGATTGTGTTTCCAGCTTCGGCACATTAGCTCTTAGGTGAACACATCTGGTATGCGATGTCAGCAGTGTCACTGTCAGTGGCGTCTGGGATTCTTACCACAGGTGTGTGCGTAAAGACAACAGCTGTTGAGTTCCAGAAGCCCATCAAGCATTTTTGTCATTGGATATTTGATCAGGCTGACCTGAGTTGTTGTCTTTGAAAAAATGAGACTTCCTGGTGAGACCAGGTGTTCACAGTGATGGGGGAACTATATAATGGCACTATCAGAGCTGTTCACATGGACTACTAGGAACTAAGGCATTGCTTTTAGGTGTTTAATGAAAGGAACCAAAGTGTCATTATGAAATCTAGTACAGTAGCAGCATGTACATCATAACAAACAAACCACAGATAGAGGGATACTGATGTGACTGCCACTATGATGTACTTATCAAGAAATGATGAAATTGAGTGTAGTGAACTTCACCTCCAAGTGTTTCATCCTTTCCCTCATGTTCCCTCTGTCTTTTCACCTCTGTCTGACTCCCTGCCCTCCATGGATCCACAACTGCTCCTGCAACCCCCCCCCACCCTGTCTCCTTCGCTGTGCCTCAGTCACTTCCAGTGGCCCCTCAGGGGACTCCTCCAGACACACCTCTCTGTCAAACCATGCCTGAGTCAGTGATCTGAAATGGTCAGTAGCCAGAGGAACTTGAATTTGTGAGGTGTCAGTGTGTGTGTGTGTGTGTGTGTGTGTGTGTGTGTGTGTGTGTGTGTGTGTGTGTGCATGTGTTATAAACTGCCTGTCTCACTGAACTTAAATGTCAGTGTCACTTCAGAGTGTTCACTTGTCAGACAAAGGGAAAGCAAGCAGGAAAGAAAGTTGGAAAGAGACAGGGGGGAAAGGAGGTATGAAAGGAATGATAAAAAGTTAACAGAACAGATTTTTCTACCCAGAGAACAGCTGTAGGAAAAGTTAAACTTCTTTCAAATACCCCGACAAGACCCGTACAGACATGGAAAGACAGATTAGACAGACTTTTATATTTTGAGTCTGAGAAAGTCTATCGTCAGTTGAAAGGAAATAAAGACACTATTAAGAGGAAGTCAAGCTATTTCTTCAGCCTACACTAGATCATAAATTCAGCTGCAGCAGGTCATGGTAGATTCTGATGCCTTAAATGACTAAAATGGAGTTGAAGACATTCACTACAAGGAAATTAGATAGTGATGAGATCTGTAATGACTGTGAAATACAAAGGTGTCTCCTGATCAGCATCAAATAGGCTGCTGACAGAAAACAGAAGTTACATGTGATGCTGCTCACGTTAAGGCCACATGTAGTTCAGAATCGTGTGTGTGTGCATGTATGCGTGTGTGCATGAGCGTGTGTGGTAAAAGTCATTTACAGTTTTATGGAGCCACAGTTCTGTTAAGGTTTTATGTGTAGTAATTTAATCTGGGACTGACTGGCTCACACCTTTGGTGCCAGGTGAATTTCAATAACTCAGAGTTACAGCCTGGTAGAATATACGCTACTGTGGTACAACAGTGACAGTACTTTCTCTCTGCCACTCATCATGCGTTTCATCATGCTACTTACCCAAGCTCTGTATTAGAAACTGCAGGTTCATTCATTTTGAAAAAGCAACAGCCAAGGTGGGAAAGTCATGTGGTCTTCAGGTGACCGTTCGTGAAATGTGATCACTCAGTCAGTCAGTCAGTTTATTCTTCTTAAACTTAGCTCCATGTGAAGCAACAGTAACATCCCTAGCAACCAGAGATAAAGCATGCATTCATCTACAGCTGTTTCTTTTTCAGTATTTACTGGTAAGAAAAGGGGAAGTTTATATGTATGATCATTTTTCGAAAATAAGAGTGCTAACCAGCGCTGGCATCCTCGTTACTTCTCCAGCCTTGTCATTGCACTATGTTTGTGTACTATTGCATGTACTAGAACTGATGTTAAATTATTATTGAAGATTATTAGTGACAGCTGAATGTCACCAGAATATATCTGCGTAGTAGACTGTGTATCCATAATGCTGCAACCCCAGTCCTGTCATTACGGCTCATGCAATGTCTCATAATTTGTCAAGCAACACTAATAAAAAGAGTTTAATAAGATTGGTGTCCAGGAGCCAGCTGTGTCTCCATCTGGTTCTGAAAAATGAAAAAAAAAATCATGATGATCTGTGTGTCAGTGAACAGTTAACCACAGCTTTGGAGGAAAGAAAGATGAAGCAAAATCACAGCCAGACATCAGAATTATATGAGATGCAACAACTGTCTTGGTTTGTTTTTCACACACACACATACACACACAAAAAAATGTTGAATAAATCAGATTTTTTCTGCATGACCTTTTAAAACCCACACAGCACAGTGACTATCCTCTCACTCCTCAACCAATGAAACCGCAAAGTTACACCACTGTTGTTGTGTGACAATGTGCGATGGTGTTTGTACCGGGCTATGAGTCCGTGTGTGTGTGTGTGTATGTGTGTTCTGACCTTTCTGCCTCAACCTGGCTCTGAGTTGAAATGAAACCCGGGTGTTTTCTGAGCTGTCTGGCTACAAGCCTGGCTCACAGACTAACATGATATTTTTCTGTTTGACTTTGCTTCAGTGTGAAAGGTTAAGTGTTAATCAGAGTGTCATTTTGGCCACTAGACAAAGGCACGCATCCTGTAGTAACAATGCCCGTTCCCTCCCCTCCTTCTGTCTCTTCTGCTCTTCCTATTGCTTTCCTAGGAAAGCTGCCTTAGACAACAAATAGTGTATAAACAAATAAAGGTCGACAGTTTTGCATGGATTCTAGTAGTGAACTTTTCTTTGGTTCTTTGGATATGTTATCTTCCTTCATGCCAGTCAAGCTCCTCAGACTGTCTTCATCTAAAACTGCAAAGCATGAAAGCCCCCAGACTGACAGAACATGTCAGTTAGTTCAGTTTCTTATCCTGCTGCTTCTTATGTTGGGAAACAGAACTTTTGATCAGAGTGATCCATTAAGGCAACTCCATCTACAGCTCATTTATATGTGTTTTATATACAAGTTCAAGATCAATGTCATGCAGAGGCCTAATAAAAGAAATCAGGTGGTCATATTGACATTTAAGGTGTATTGATCCAAATTTTAAACATGAACTGGCTAACACGCAGTAGAACATTCCACCTTAAAAGTGTCTGGTAGCTGCTGTTCTCAGCCTGTGGGCTGCAGTGAATAATCATTTGTGGCCACACTCAGGCTCATCTCATCTCTCTCTGACTCTGAGTCACTGTGACCTCCAATCTGACCTAAAGAAGTAGCTCTGCTCACAGACATGGAATCACCTCTTATAAATACAATGATGGCAAAACATGTAAGGGTGTATTCAGACCTGTGGCTCCTTTGCTTTGTTCCGATTCAGGGGATAAAACAATACAATTGTTGCATTTTTCTTTTGGCTTCACAAGGAGACAGTCCCAAGTGGTCCAAAGTTGTAAACAAATGAAATGCATGAACCAGCTGTTTTCTCATTGGTCAGAGGGAGGAGGAGTTTACCTGGGAAAAACAGAAACCACCACCCCTTCTTGGCGATCATGCCCGCTTCTTTTATCCTGCATCCAAGCACCATTGCCACCCAATGACGTAATTGCAAGTGGACTGATCTTTGGGGTTAAACGCTCCCTGTTTCTGAACAACTACTCCAAACGAGCCAGGTCTGAATTCACCCTAAGAAGACTGAAGATGCAAAGTTGGATATGTAGCATCAGCAAAACTTGGCTGATGAAATGGCTGATATGAAGTTGCCCTGTGTAGTTTCTGGAAGGGACATGCCCAGCACCAGGCTTTTTTTTCTGAGCTCCATTATCAGACTGGTTGGCTGCCTTAGTTTTAGCATGTCTGCCTAATAAGCTGACACCTGAACGTCGCACTTGCTTTGTCTTTTCTTTATTTATTTTTTTTTAGTTTTTGGAAACACCACTAAAAATGAACCCAGACACTCACATCATGTTGGTGTTGGCTGCCAGTAGACAAGGAGCTCCATCCGATACTTTGGCTAAGGTTGTTAAGAAAGGAGCTGAGTCTCACAGCTGTTGCCCCAGTTATTCTGTGTTTTGGAGACACTGGGGCAGAAAAGGGAACAGATTGGAGATTTTTGATAGAGAATGTTTTGTTTTTTGTTTTTTGTTTTTTTGTTTTTTTTACAGTTTTAACTGTTTACCATTTGTCAGTACTAGTAAAAAACCTTATTAAGTACGAGTGCACAGGCTTTCTGTGATTGTTTTGCAACCATATAATCCTGGTTGTCGTGGTTATCAAAGAGTGCATCATCACTGTTGTTAGAGATGAAACAGAGCTGCCTTTAGATGCTCACCAAAGCAAAAGAAATGCCCTAAGGATAGACAACTTACTAACAATCATAGATCAGCTGGTTTCTTTAATATAATATATAAATATCATAAAGAGTAGAAAGGTGAGAAAAACATGGTTGAGTGATTTCAGAGGTTTATATGGAGGTGATTTCTGAATAAACTGCCTAAAATACTGACCGCTTCTGAGTAGGTGGTCTGCAGGCACACCATGCATCGCACTGAGATTGCAATGTGCAGCTTTGCTGTATCGTCTTCTGACCATTTTCTCCCACTGGAGTGCATGGGAAGTAACCAAACTGCTGTGGTACAGAAAATAACCTCACAGCTGCAGTAAAATACCAGATCACTGGGACGCCACTGAGCTTCATGACATAAGCTAGCATGAAAATAGAGCCCTCACTGTTATTCACCAAAAATCATTCGGTGTCTCCTTCCATTTCTGAATATCTTGGCACATCACAGTCACCTGGTGATCAGCGAAAGGGCAAGTGGATTGTTTTCTTCAGGGAACAATGACTCTCACCCTACTGAGGGGGTGTGAGGTGTGTTTGGAAAGCAGATGAGTGAGTTAAGATGGAGTGCTTTTGATAGGGAGGTTGTTAAACAAAAGTATTTTCTGCCATCTTGAGAAAAACACAAGTGTCTGAGAAACACAGGGTGTGAGATGAGCGGCAGAGAGGCAGCAGTGTGAGAGGTTTCTATAGGAGGCTGTGATATGGTTTTTGCCACCACTGCTCTTCATTGTAACTACAGAGTATGCAGTATAACCATGTCGATGATGGAGGACGGTACACAGCCATCTTTGAAGCTCCAAGTAACACCCTTACACCTACAGCAGCTGAACAGTTAACAGACAGTAAATTGTTCATATCTGTCACTTAATGAGCAGTGAGTTAGTGTAATCTTCTACATCGTTCCTCCATCTTGAAAGTTATAATGTTCAGTTGTTGTAACTGATTCACTAAGATGTTGATTCAACTGTATAGGTGATTCTGGAGGCTGTAGTTTGTGGTGCCGTAGCTCTGTGTTGTACAGACACACTCATCTGTTATTTAGCGTTCACTGATATAAATGGGGTTCAAGGGTTCAAACAATAAAAACCTGGTGCTGAGCATGTCTCTGCCAAAGTGCTGCCAGGTTCACAAGAATAGTCGAGTTTAAGTTTTATTTACAAGAAAACCACAAAGGGAGCCTTAATATGAGCTGCCTGTAAGTTTTACAAATGCTACAAATCCAACTTTGAGTTGACAGCTGTCCACCTATATATTTTATAATAGAGATAGACAGACAGACAGACAGACAGATAGACAGACTAGATAGATAGATAGATAGATAGATAGATAGATAGATAGATAGATAGATAGATAGATAGATAGATAGTGTAGACTCTATAGTTAAAGGAGAAAACAACATGTCAACATGTAAGAAGCAGGATTTAACTGACAAGCCATTAATTTGGAAAAGAAAATAATCTCCTCATTGAGCAAAAACCTAAAGGAGAAATCTTGGAACAAACAACCTCAGCACACGAGGAAGTGGTAAGACTAGTTTTACCCCTTTAATTGCAACAAATACTGTGGCATCCCCGTACACACACAAATGCATCATTTTGTGTGAGAAAAAGATTATTTTACAAGAAAGAGCTCAGTTTTGTATTTGTGCATCTGGTTCTCTGCCACTTTGTAAAAGTTAACATCGTGCAGCTCGTCTTATAAACTTGTTACTTTCAACAAATAAATCTATATTTATTGTGCTTACGGGGTTAAAAAAGTTAATTTTGTGGAGCTTCTTCAGAGGCAATGCCAGCTCCTTTGGCTGGAAAACGTCTTAATAGAAAATTCAGAGTTATTCCTTCAGTTGTTTACTTTTGGGGGATAAAAATGCCCAATTTATTTGAACAGTTAGTCTGAAGAAAATCCCTTGGTCAAATCATTATGAATGCACTATAGTTGGTGTCCAAAGTCCACATCTGATTAATTATTTCAATATAAGCATGTTTACTCAGCAATTCATTGTCCCAAATGAATAGAGTCTAAGCTGTGAGCATAAACGTGGTATTTAGGGGAAGGGAAATGGATTGGAGGCAAAATCAATGCCATGTGTTTGTCTGTTCCGCCGGCTGCTTGTGTTTCATATTTAACTGTCAAACCATTGGGTAGCTGGATTGTTATATCGATTCTGATTGGCTTTTATCCCCATGGGTTTGCTCTAATGGCACTTTCAGAACATCTCTCCCTTTCTGTCTTTGTTATCCAATTGGCCTGTCTCGCCTCAGCGCTGCAGGCTGATTGGTCATTTTGGCAGACAGCTGTCTTTGATGTTAAAAACGTTCTTTGTGACCACTGGGGACAGTATGTGTGTGTATATGTGTGTGTGTAATATTACAATCTGAGACCCAGCCCAATAACAGTAATTTCGACAGACAGTCTGCCCCTTATTCCTCCTCTAGCTCTACACTCACTTACATACACACACACTAACAAGTCATACATACACAAACACATCATTCAGTTTAACTCCAGGCCAGTGACAGGCTGTGGCAGATGACAGCAAACTACACACACACATACAAAGCTGGAGACACAACGTTTTGTCTACTATCATTTCTGGTGAAATGCTCTAGTGCTCATTGCTCACACAAGATGACAAATGTGTATTGGTCAACCCAGGTCTCTAGATAACACACACTCAGAGGTCCACATCCATACCTCTTCATCAGTATGTGTGTCATCCCCAAGCTGCCTAACATGGTGGACTTAACCCCGGACACAGTTCACCTGCAGGACACACACAAAGTTAACAACTAGCTGAACATAGTGCAGCATTTAGCCTCTGAAGAGCCTCAGGCAATGGTGGTGGTGGAGGAGGACAGTCTATCAGGGGGACCAAGACATTTCCCAGTGACCTGATGGTCATTTTGGCCTGCACCATGCACACTCAATGTGACCAGGGATTATGTAACAAGCAGGATTTAACTGACAAACTCTTCACCTGTGTGTGACGCCTACCTCACTTAACCAGACAGCGAGTTTTACTTGTAAGCACTACAAAATTACTGGTCTGGCGGACGGTTTGCATGAGGATGATTTTGGACTATTTATGGTTTCAGCCCATAAGAGAAACCAGAGCTGAGAGGAGGATGTGGTTGTGAATGTGGACACAAAAACCTAATCCAGGGTGCTGGTCTGAAAAATTACAGGTTTGCCTGTCATGGACATCTTTATTCTTTATTTTCTTCTTTTTTAACTAAATCACATATACCAAAAGATGCTTTTGTAAGATTGCACAAGATTACGTTTATATTTTGTTGTGCTTTATTAAAGTGAGTAGACAGTGCACAAGATGCTTTCCTTTCTTTTACAAGTCAGGAGTTTCTGATCCTACACAGCTGTCACTCAGACTTTATGATGCTAAACAGTAGAAAGTTGATCCCATGCCTCTGTTTTGTTTTTTTTACAATTTGCAGCCTGAAGTTGAAGTTGGCGTATACTTTGGATCAAAGATTGGCTGACATTACTACAAAATATCAGGTTTATTGAAACAACACATTTCACTTTTACTACGTGGCAGACAGCCATGAACCTTTTACCTTAAACTCCACTCCACTCTCTTACTCCACACAACAGATCAGACCAGAGTTACACTGACAAATAGTTCATTGCTTTCTTTTCTGAATGTGTTGTTATGAAAGGGCTCAACTTGAGCTGTTCATTTACCCAGATTTCGCTTTTGTCATTCAGCTGGAAAAGGGCATGGTCCACTAATGGAGCTCAGGTCTGAACACATTGAGATGTTCTCCATCAGCACTCTCCTCTCAGCACAACGGTGACTCCTTTTATTCTGGCTCAGATTCTGTCTGCTGGCTGCATGAATAATTTTTCTTATTAGTGTTTGCACCTTGAGAATTGTGTGTTAATTGAGTTCAGGTAGTGGTGCTGTGAGTTAATTACATTGAATGCCAGTGTTTTCTAAATGAGCACATGGTGCAACCTGAGTATTGCACAAAAGGTTCAACAAATCAGCAGCATGTACGAAAACAGGTTAAAGTATTTCTACCCTTGGGGAGTGAGTATATCTTTATGAAGTTGATGTAATGGTTGGGGTTGTTTTGCTCAGAGATGGATGGATGGATGGATGGATGGATATTAAAATTCAGATAGCGACTGTGGTGTTAAGAAAAAAGTAAAGGTGAAAATGCAGGATAGGGAAGAAAAGAAAAGCAGGGATGAATAGCTGCATGCCACATACTGGACAGCGCAAACATAATCAGTATGTGGCATCCCTGGGTGTGTGTGTGTGTGTGTCTGTGTGTGTGTGTGTGTGTTCAGAGCTCAAAATGTCAACAGCATGGCATGAGGGCACAGACACTGAAAGCTGTTTCTCTAATGCAAGTGAGATGATGCCAAGCCACCGACTGAGCGTGTGTGTGTGTGTGTGTGTGTGTGTGTCTGTGTGTGTCTGTGGAAGAGGTAGAGCAGCTGTTTGAAAGGTCAGAACGTCCACAGAGATACCGGCTACAAAGCAGATGAATAGATGATGGGAGGAGGGTGGGGGGATGGAGTGGAGGAGTTATAGAGAGGGAGGGGACAGAGGGGTCAGATCTTTCAGGGCATGAGAGAGGAGGATAAAAGAAAAATGTAAAGGAAATGATGAGTAAGCTTTTCTGTTCTCAGTGCTTCTATAGATTTTAAGACTTTGATCAATAAAAGTGAGCTTCAAACATTTGCTCTTTTTTCTAAAAAGGAGCCATTGTTCCACTAATCTAGACTGTGTGTACTGTGTGTGATGTGTGCTGCCTTTTCATGGCTGTTTTTGCTGGTGTCTAAGAGAAGTGAAATTATAGGTCTACTGATACATGCAGCTGTGCAAAAGCCACATTAGAAGGTGTCTGTTAACATCCCTCTGACTTCTATGTTGTGTCTGTCTGTTCAGTGCAAACATCCATTTGTTGCTTGGAAAACGTTGCAAATGCAACATTAAACGCGTGATGATTAAATCTGTTTTGATCCTAATTGGTTTAACACCTGTCTTGTTAAGATCAGCAAAATCTGACAACACACAGTGCCTTAAAAAGGACAACAGTTGCATTTGTTTTCTTGAGAAGTTGATTATCTTTCCTAAGTCTGACACATACCATGACATATGCTAGACATGAAGCTACATCTTAAGCCGTTTAGTTTAGCATAAAGACTGCTGGAAACAGCCAATTCCATAACATATATATATATATATATATATATATATATATATATATATTTTTTTTTTTTTTTTTTTTTTTTTTTTTTTTTTCACTTTGCCTTCATTGTGAAACGCATTTCACACAGCTATACACACTGTTTACTCTAATTCAGTTTTGCTCTCAAAATAAAATACTTCATTCACTTGGCTGTCTGTCTTGGACTCAACACAACTTGGAACTGTTCTGATACTTGGCATAGATTTGATGAAAGGGGTTGTAGACGGTGGAAAGTTTTTATTCAGCATAAAAATGAAAACCAGCCAAAAGCAAAGACACCTAATATTTGGGCAATAGGACAGAACTTCCTTCCAAGTGTTGAAAGTAGCTTTGTTACCCCCTGGGATTACTGCTAAACCACTCAAGTTTGCTCAGTCACACCTAATTCTCAGGCTGCCAACGCTACCTCCCACCTCTGGTGTTGTCTGCCCTTTCTTAATCCTTTAGAGGGGCAGATTGGCCCTTTGGACTAAGCTGTGGAACACGCAGCCAAACACCAAATGAACATAAACATTTCTTTGAAACTTCCATGAACTTAAATGTTTTCTTAATATCCACAGGATATGTTGGTGGGTTAAGAACACACTTAATACAGATTATATTCATATAAATTGCGTGAGGAAAACAATATATCTTACGTATCCTAAAGTAGTGAATATAGCAAGGTAGTATAACAGGGTAGCAGAACTAGAATCTCTCTGTCCTGGACAAACTGGATTATTTTCACGTATGAATCAGTGTCAATGTGCTAAGCGGGTCAGGTTGGTCAGATACCAAGGGCAAACTGAGGTGAGACACTGTAATTCCCTCCTGACCATCACAGCTGGGCCGAACTACAGACAAAATGCCAGCTTCAATCCAGTGGAGCAATTTGTCTGTTTGCACACTTGCATATGCAGTTTGTGTATTTTCCTACATGCGCAGCTAAATGCTAATCTCTAATGTCCTCTTGCGTGCTGCACATTAACAGCAGGTGCTCTTAATTATATTTTCCATGATTACGGGCCCATTTGTAAACCTTGGTCTTGCTCTAACGTATTAGTGGTATTATAATAAACAATTAATGAGAGTAATGAGATTACACAAGCAGCTCAGCTCTACTGTGGTCTCTGTGCTGTAATAAATATGGTACAGTACAGACGAGTCCATATTTAGCAGCAGGACGGCAAATATTCCAACCAGTCCCACTGTTTTAATATTCACTGATGATCATTCAGAGATTTAGAGATGATTTCATCATCAGAGATTTAGTTGCAAATGTTTGCCACTATCTATATTATTAAAAGTTTGTAAGCACTGTCATTGTTCATTTACTTGACAATAACCTTTTCACAATAGACACTTGATATGTGAGAGGAGCACAGGTTGTACCAATAACATTAGTAAAAGTTATATTCATGGATGCCAGTAAGCCAGTTATTGTGTTATATTTGAACGTTCACTTTCTTCCCATTGTACAGTATGTCAAAAACGTCCGATGAAAAGTGAATACTCCATGTACAAACCCAAGTCTTACTGTGTTTTCGGGCTAACAGTGTAGTTGTGTATAGGGAGACAATGAGGTCACATCCTCCCTAGATGCTGTAATATGACACTGTCTCTTCTTTATTGTGGTATCCAGTGAGTCCTTCACTGGCTAAAAAGCCCTCCATCAAAGAAAGAGATAAGTCCAGAATTTTGAGGTGTTTAAAGACCCAACCTCTCTGTGTAAGCTTGTCATTCCTGCAGGATGGTCCCAAAGGAAAAGCACAAGTTTCAGTTTGTTTCCCAGTCTGCCTGCGGACCAGAGCAACTCCTGGTCTGGCTTTCTGTGATGGAGAGTCCTATGAGGTGGTGGACTAAAATTGGCTTTTTTTTGTCCCCCATGCAACAAGTTGATACTGTATACTGCATATCTGCTTTCACTAGTAAGAGTCTACAGTAGGCAAGATGATGTGAGCCAGCGTTCTGTTGTTGATTTTATGAATTTGTTTTGGCAAATGTTACTATTACAAGTTGGCTTAATGCTGCTCTTAGCTCCATAGCTGCCAAACCTGGCATGAGGGTAAAATCAATCTTCTTATCTAACTGACTAATTAAGTATTTTCTTGAAGCATTAACAGTAATGGATGATAAAACAAAATACTGTGGTGAAAATAACAGAATGAATGATAGAATAATCCCAAAATGTCAAAATGTACCTCTAGGAGAACATTATTTTCTGATTATTTGAATGCTTCATTAATTATATAGTATGTGGCTTTCACCACCCATCATTTTCAGTGAGGAAAGCAAATCCCCAAAGCCAATACAAACAACCCAGTGTGGAAACTTTTCAGTCTCCAAACATGACAAATGTCCAGTGAAGAAATTTGGCAGAGTATTAAATGTAAAATGTCAATTGTCCCTCTCAGGGAAAAAGCTGCTCCGGACTCACTTGATGAACCTATGACTCAAAACGTGGCATTCTGTGGAGGTGTACAGTCCCGTGTATATCCTTTTTGGCATTTACAGTCATACTGGTGACATTTAGATTTTTAATTTTTCAAAAAGTCTCTGCAGGTGTGTGGTGCTTCTTCTGCTGTATTTCTTTGAGGTTAACTTCAGCACTTTGAAAATCACTCGCTCTCAGTCTCCATGTAACTATGTGTCACATTGAAACACCTCAGAAATAAATATAAGAAGTTAAGGTCATGGGGATACTTGAATTCCACATACAAACATAAATAAAGTGAGGATAGACAGGTTTTGGGTGGATTCATTAAAGTTCCTATATTGTAGAGACTGAGATTTCAGTGTCTTTCTTTGATTGAAAAGCGGGTCTGGGTTCCATTATCAATAATGTGAGAGTATCTCATGCCTTTAGACACTGAGCCTTAGAATGAGCCATTAGGGTTTCTGTAACTTTGTGATGTCACAACAAATCAACCACGCCCCTACAATCCAACCTTGCAATATTTGTTTTCTCAAATATTTATCTGAAATCTGTAATATATTTGACTGACTCACCTGTTGTTGTAAAAGCCCCAAAGAGAGAAGATGTGAAACTACACCAAGATAAATTATGGATCACATACTATAAAATAAAATAAGAGACATTTAAAGACCAGGTCACATGCATATGCTAATAGATAAGATAGATAAGAAGCAGTTTTGCAGTTGAATTAATGTATTAACAGATTTCTTCCATGCAAAGGTTGTGGTCAGTATGGTCAGAATACCCTCCTTTAGACTGTTTCATATCGAGGATCCTTGGTCTTTTCACTGCACATGATTATACATCCATCAATGAAGGGTGATGTTTTTATTATCTAAGCCATGTGTCTGATCAGCAGAGAAATCTTAGCTCAGTTAAATTCATTTCACTCTCCTTTTATTCCTAGGAGGAGAAAAGTTTTCACCATTGGCTATTTTCGTGTCAGTAAAAAAATAATGGAAACAGACTTTGTGATGGAGGATCTGACTTCATGGTCCACTGCAGCTTCTGCTCCACTAAGACAAAACACAGCTGCCGATGTGAACTTTATAAATCTGCAATTATATCTGCTTTAAAAATAAACTACGCCCTGGCCTTTGTTTGCACCACCCTCTGGTGGATGTTAGGCTCTTTGTCCACATTGCATTGCACTGTTCTATGGTGCTACATCTCAGGTGGGTGTGATCATAAGTACAACCGATTTGAACTTTTCAACTGTCGCTCTTTGTCACCCCCTCTCCCTCCTGCTGCCGGCGCATTTCCTTGTTTACAGTGCTGAAGAGAAGCAGCCTTCGCCCCCTCCCCACATCACCAGCCAAGCACCTCAAAGAAAAGTGCCCGCCTCCTGTATGCGCTGAAATAATCCTGCTTTGTGCTGTGAAGAATTCATGCAGATATCCTACTGTCAGCATCCTGGTGAAGAAAGCACCAAACACTTATTACACCACAGTTCCATAATTCTGATGTAAACCTACACGTTGAACCCCTCTGTTGCCCAAAGTTGCTGCAGCTGAAACCACATCGCCTCTGATCCACAGATCATAGCAGGCGAGTGTGAATAAGCCTTTACACCAAGGACTGCTGGGCCCTGCAGTGTGCTTTCCCATCACATCAGAGGTCTGCGAATGCTCAGATGGCATCAGACTGACAAGTGTTACCAGGGCGTTTGACATTTGACTCAATGTTTCATGTCAGATTTGAGACGTTGGTTCAAAGGTGTTGCATCAAAATGCAGTCGTCACCTCAGGTGGAAAACCTTTTGCCATTTACAGTGTCCGTAAATACCAATGAAATGCCACCAAACACAGGATGTTAAACATGTTTATTTGTGTGTGTGCGTGTCTGTGTGTGTGTGTGTGTGTGTGTGTGTGTGTGTGTGCGTGTGTGTGTAGGTGAATGCTTGCTGGCTTATATTTGTGGATTGTCTAATCTCTCTGTAGTGAATTTGTCTCTCGACTGATCCATTGATAAAGTCTCACTGATTACAGTGCTAATCCACACACACACACACACACACACACACACACACACACACACCACACACACACACACACTCACTCACTCACTCACAGGTTCTTCTCCATTGATTGATCGTGCTAGTAAAATACGACTCAAATACCTGATTAAACTCCTGGCAGACACCCATCTGCATCACGGTGACACACGGAGACAATAGATGTCTCCCGGTTTCTATGGCAACAGGCAGGCAATAACTCACACATGAAGGTTATCATCTTTCCCTCCTCTCATTAATTTTTATTCCTTTTCACCCTGCTCTTATCTTCTTTAATCTTCCTACTCCTCCTCTCTTTTTCTTTTTTTATCATCTCATTTCTTCCTCTGGTCATCTCTTCTTTCCTTTCTTTTCCTCTTTCCTGTTTTCGTCCTCCTCACTTATCACACATCTTTCTCTTCTTCACCTCCTGTTATTTCATTAACCACTTCCCTCATTATCTCTTAAGTCCTCACTTGTACCCTGTGCCCATCTCTCCACCTTTTTCCTCTGTCTTTTTTCTGCTTCCTTATTCTCCTCTTACCTTCTTCTGCCTTTCTCATCCTTTACTCCCTCTTATCCTCTTTTGCCCTTTTATCTCCATCAATCTTCCTGCTCCAGTCCTTTCATTTCGCCTCTTTTTCTGATTCCTACTTATTCACCTATCCTCTTCTTTTCTCTCCCCTGTCCTCCCTTCTATGATAGTCATCTTTCTCTCCTCACCCCTCCTCCTATTATTTCTCTCCTCTTTTTCAATATATCAGCGATAACCCAGTTTAGTTGTGTTTTCCCATTCCAAACACTGTCACCTTACATTACCTCAGAGTTTCTATTGGGCGTCCCTGTGGGTTATTTATGTGCACTCGTCTCTATATATGTGTGTGTTTTCTTTCCTCCTGCCACCACTTGCGCAAATAGCAGTGAACGGCTCAGCCACTCATATTCAAGCCCTCCAGCATTTGGTGCTCGAGATATTAGGCAGAATATTGTTTTTTAAATTTATTTTCTATCTCTTTATTTATTCTTAAGGTGACAGGAGTGAACAGAAATTCATTCAGTGGTAATATTTACGCCCCAAGGTGTTTTTAAAGAGCTGTTTTCAGATATTGGTTGCATATTGCGGTCTTTTTTCCTTGTTGGAGACAGTGCTCATCTGCCATCCTACCTTCTGGTCCTTGTAATGAAATTACTGCTGTTATAGTAAATATAGCCTGTCTTGTAGGCAGCTGCTGCTGCTTCACATCCAAATGGCCTTTTTGGACTTGGGCTTATGTCCACTTTATATTATGTGCAGATGATATTTGTGGTGTTTACTTCACTGGCAGTTTTGTGTGGCCCTGTAGGGTTAGAGAGATTCACCACGCACACTCAACGTTGATCAACCTTGAAATTAAAAAGCTTCCTAATGTGTAGAATGGCCACGTGATCCAGTGAGGAGTGGGAGAGAATAAGAAAGTCTGGGAAACTTACCATGAACGCTGACTCAGGCTGTGATCACACAGGATTTATTTTCAGCGATGTGACCTTTTTTAATTATTTTCACTCCGTTTAAAAGGTGTCATGTGCTATTATTGTCCTGCAGGTGCCATGTGCTGCACATGGCATGGCTCATGTGTCTGTGCGTAGTCATCTCGTCACAGTTTCACAGGCACTGATATTAAAGTAAACTGAAACTGTCAAAGTGTAGTTACTACCCGACTAAGAGTGCGTCCAAACTTGTAATGTATCTGTGAGCCTAATGTGCTGTCCCATGCATTTCGCCTTGTGTTGAGTTCATTTTTGAGGGAGCTGGAGCGTGCAAGTTTATTTACATGGAAGTTCAGATTTATTATTTGTCCCTGTAAGCAAAGTTTTACTCTATATGAGTATATAATCTGTGCCAGATAGCTTATTATTTATCTGGTTATTTCTGTTGTTTTTCATTTAGCATACTGGCAGCTGCAACGCATCACTGGCTCAAAGTTAAATTGAGCAACTATGAGCTGGGGTGTGTCATTTACACACATTTACACAAAGGTCCGGCTTTATTATTGTTTCAGCTTTGGGTAGTTTAATACAAGCTCCTTTTATACTCTGAGGTGTCAGTTTTAAAAATAATCCTGATGATCCTCACATGGATTTCAGTATACCGCTGCTGACTTCTTAACACCTGTCAAAGTTGTGGGAATCTAAGCTAAGAACTGGAACATTCATTAAATTTTGTGAAGCCTTTGCTTTATTATTATTTAGCATGTGTAACCTATGTGTTGTGCCTGTGAGTTTTATTCTGTCACATGTTTTACTCCCTGCCCTCTAAATTCAGCAGATTACTGGCTTCTCATTAGCTTTTGCATCAAGACATAAACATAAACAATACTGTGATCATACTTTCAGTCAAAGAAAAGCTGCCACTGGTTAATGTCTTTGTTGATTTATCTTGAAATCAGGCCTCCATCCTGGCCAGTGAGACCAAATGAGTGGGGTTGGATTAATGCTAATTGAGTCTGAAAAGTGTTAAATGTCACTACTCAAGATCAACACTGCTTCAAATGATGTAAAAAACCTCAACCTTCAGTAAGTCTTCACAAGATTGTTTCTAATAAAATCTGAAAATGAACTCTGCACTAGTTTTATCAGTTTTACGTTATGAAGGAAAATAAAAATAAATGTGAAACAGGAGGAAAAAAGGAGCCAGAGATTTAAAAAAGAGAGAGAAAAATTCATACACATACTGCTTGACACTGATATAATCAGTATGTGGCAAGTGTATGTGTGTGTGCGTGTGTGTGTGTGTGTGTTCTTATCGCTCCTCAAAATTAAGGTGTTTTGCAAATGGGCTTTGGTATCTGTGAAGCTTTATTCTAATAATAAGCTTGGTGATTTTGCTCAGTGGATAAGTAATAACAGTCATTGAGTGGTAACAGTCATTGAACATTTCTGTGTGTGTGTGTGTGTGTGTGTGTGTGTGTTTCTTAAATGAGGAAATTATGATGTGTTATGAGCCAGTTTGCTTCAGTGCCTGAGCCTCAAACATAGTTCCTGTCTCTGTTTTGTCATATTTGATAATGTATGGTATTTTTATACATGAGAATAGTGCTGCTCTGTAACAAAGTATTATATTAATTATAAAAAACAAAAAAAAACAATCCATCCAAGCTCTCCCTTCTCAACAAATTTGATCAAAATCAATCATTTATACTGTCTCTCCATTGCACAACAGCTGCCAACCCAATCCCAATTCCCATTCTGGATTATTCATTTGCCTGAACAAGTCAACTTGGTGGGATCCCATGATTGCCTCTCCAGTACTTAGCTCGCAGTCACGATGTCCCAGTAGTGGCTGTGGCCTGGATGTTATCTCAGAAGCTGCTGAGAAAAGTCACTGAGGACAAACCCGATATTAAACTTTCAGCAGAGGAGAGAAAATACTTCAACAGTGATTCAATTTAATGTTCTGTTCAGTTTCTCCCCGAGTCACATTTCAGTTAAATCATTCCGTAATAATGTGACACACACACTCACAGACTGATTCATTGATTATATCATGTCTCCTGCAGTCATGTTTTAGTCAAATGTTCACTCTGTAATAGTGTAGCTGGCCTACTTATGGCCTGATTGAAACCTAATGAAATCTTTTAATGAGCAGTTTCTTTGTGACAGCCTCTGGAGGACGAGGCTCAACTCTCCCATATTGTGCGCGTGTGTGTGCGCACAAAGCTGTCAATGTGCTTGTTTTAGTATGCTACAAGAAGTGATGTTATTTGTGCAGCTGAGAGCATGGTGCATGGATGTGAGCGCCGTGCGTGCATATGTGTGTGTGTGTGTGTGTGTCTGGTTATATGAGCATCCAGTTTCCTCAAAACAGCCTTTTTTTTGTCTGTCATCAAAGCCTGGAAGGGATTCTGGGTAATGCCAGGAGAGCAGAACACATCCAAGACTGGATCAGGATTAGCCCAACTTCAACCTCAGAATAATATATAAATATATATATATATTAATCTGCTTCTCTCTATCAACCCCCTTCTCTTCCTCCTCCTCTGCTTTGCATGCAACTCTTGTCTAAAATGTTCCCTCAACCCCCCCCCCCCCCCCCCCCCCCCCCCCCCACACACACACACACACACACACACACACACACACCGCCCTCCTTCATTCCTCTGTCCTGCTTCCCTGCATGTAATTTTAGTTTTTTAAAATGTTTTCTCTGTCTCCTCTTCCCTGTGGAGAGTGGGAACACATAAGTAAGGAAGCTCTTATCCTCCCGCCGACGAGTAGATAAGAATAGGAATTACAGAGGCATTCACTGGAGAGGGGGAGATGGGAAGGGGGGGGGGGAGTAGAAAGCGAGGGATTGAGTGATCCAGACAGAGAAGAGGAGGGAGGGTGAGGGAAGGTGAGATCGAGAGGCGGGGGGGAGAGGGAAGAGTGACAGAGGAGAAAACAGAGCTGCACACAAAGAAAGGGACATGCAAGCTGTGCTATGCTGCTTGGGGCTCACTTGTGAATTTACTGAATTTCTAGGGGGGGTTTTTGTTGTTTCTTTTTCTCTCTCACAGCGAGAAGTTTACAGAAGCGTGACTGATAACGGAGAACTTCTTAAACGGTTCAGCTGAGGACGGGGGCCAGTTCCTCCTGTCTCAAGGCACATGTAAGCACAGTATACGTGCAATAACAAGAAAATGTCATAGACAGAAATGAAAATAAGGCCAATCATGTCTGATGTCCCTGGAGCCTCGAGCAATATAACTGGATAATGTAATAACTTCGACATCATAAAATGTTGCTGTGAATGTGTAGAAAATGTAAATTAACTCAATTCACTTCAATTGAATATATTAAGTGTCTGTGAAGGGAATTTTGCTTTTGGCTGAGAAGTGGTGATTCACATGCACTTGAGATCGCACATCTGATTGTAAATCTTACATGAGCACACACTCTCTCACACACACACACACACACACCCTGCAACATGTGATATTGTCAGTAAGCTTTAATGCAAAGACAGGCTCTGTGACTGCATGCAGAGGGGTGATGATAATGATTCATGCATTTTGCCACGGAGAAACTAAAAAGAGCATATCAGTCGTCTTTTGATTAAGTAGATGATGTAAGTTAAACTGTCAGATATTGAGCAGATGTGATTTAAATTCCAGTAGAAATAGTCTAACATAGTTATAACAGTGTGTGATTACACTTTCCATGAACAGTGCTGCCTGTGGCTGAGAGCACCATTGTCAATGCATCATCCATGGCTTCCTCAAAACCTCTGCATTCATGTCAACTGTGGAATTCCATTAGTTACACTGATTTACCTAATTTAGAAACAATCTACCAACAATGTGCAGTTTCAAGTATTCACTTGGCCAACATGATGCATGCACCTCATGGAGGAGACTCACGGGAGGAAGCTCATCAAATACAAGCAGCTGGTGGAGATATGTAGAGCGTAAGGCTGGTGGGCTCACATTGCGTCCCAGCTAAAGAGAGCTGCCAAGGTTCACTCTATGAAGCCCTGAGTGGGCTTGAGATCTGCGGATCAGCAAAGAGTACGGTTTACCGCTGAAGCTGTAGAGAGAGAGAGACACCAGGTGGCTTTGGATGAAGTTGGCAGGTCTGCAGACTGTTGCTCCTGGGTCAGGACTGGATCGACCTGGGACTTGGTTGACTTTGGTGAGGGAGTCTTAAGTTGAAGGACCCAAAATAGATCGGAGAAACCAGGAACATGAATGGAGGAGGCATTGTTTGTAATCAACAACATTGATGTTTAGCCTTACTGAACTGAAGGGATGACTAAGGCTACATTTTTAATACAATGCGAATAGACCCATGAAGTTACTGTATATTACTGTGGGTATTTGGTGAAGTCATAAACGACAGAGTGCATTAAATGTGCTGTGCTGTATGTGTGACCAGAGTGAAGATGATATTAATATCTCCACACGTTCAAGTGTTTTATCAACAGGCAGCAGGGAAGCCAAATAACAGACACAGGAATCTATGTTGTTCGAGGATTCACTGTTCAACAGACGTGTAGATTTAACCCATTTTACAACGCTCCGTTTCTCAGTGGCTCAGAGGTGACGCGTAGATTACCAACAGTGTAATTCCCAAGGCTTTCAGAACCAATCTGCTGTTTCACCTCTGGTTAAGACAATCCCAGGTCACAGATATAGCCATGGTAACTGATGCTGGTTGCTCAACAGATTAAATCTATTGTGACCCCCGGGCAGAGCAGCATGCAAGATAAGGCTGTATGTCACTGTCTCTGGATAACGATGGTGTGAACAGAGCTGATCTAGTGTCTACAGGTCTGGGAGGAGAGTTTTTAGAAGCTCTTATAGGTGTGATCAGCAGAAGGACACAGGAGACAAAGGAAATGCATGTTAGCGCCTGCCTATGTCCTTGCACTCCCTTCTAACACTATATAAACACCTATGGCTGAGTTCTTCTCACATATTATAGAGCTGTGAGCCCAGTGTGTCTGTGTGTGTGTGTGTGTGTGTGTGTATGTGTGAGTGCGGGTGCAAGTTTGCAAGTTACGCTGGCTTTGGTGTTATTCTCCGCAGCAATAAAAATAAAGTAGTGTCTTTGCCAAGTGGCTCAATATTGTATCAGGTGTATTATCATCTCTCTCCATTTCTCTGTTCGTCTCTGCGCTGTCCCACTGCTGATATTGATGTTGCTGATGCTGAGGACAATATTAGAGGCAATATCAACACTTCTCTAAAGAAGACAAATCTCCCAGCAGCCTCCACAATGAAATAGATTGTGCACATAAAAAATGTGTTCCCCCATATGTTGTGTTCATAAAGCACATCTGGTATGAGTTGTATTTTGCCCGTCAAGAGACCACACTAAATCAGCTAAGTCACCATCCTGCAAGTAAGATTGAGGTTCTGGGGCATGGCCTCCAGGGGGAGAGCACAAAGTGCAGCTTGGCATGAGGAAGTAAGAAGATTTTGCTAAAATGTGTGATCTATGCTGTAACCAATGATAAGCATAGGGAAAGATAGACATGTGTGATTATAACTGAGTTAATGGTAAGGTTAGGGTAAGAGAGTGAGATGTGATTTTGGCTATTGTGAAGTTTGTGGTGAAATCCGGGGAATGGTGAAAATGATGTCTGTAACCATTTGATGAAATGATGAGTGTGGTCGAGCAAAGGTCAAGACGAATAGAGGTAAATGTAAACTGAGAGGGGGAACAGGCTGAGGCAGGCTGGAGGGGAGGAGGCCTCAAGAGATGATGGCAGCAGCACCTGGCCCTTTGAGGGGGGTTAGGTCACGGAGTGGTGGAGAGGAAAGTACCTAACTCCCTATGAGAGGAAGGATGATAGACCATATAAGGGGTGAATCAAGGCAGGGGGATGGAGAAATGAATCTGTGCAACGGGAAGGGTGTTGACGGCTGTAGGCATAGAAAAGTCAGTTGGTACTGATTTACAGTGGAGTGTGTTTAGGAACGGACAGAAGAAGCGCCGCGGGATAAGTCCGTCTGCCTACGAGGACACCAAGTAATTGATAGCAAGAGAAGAATCCAACCGGGGAAGTACTTGTTACCAGCGATTGGGTCTTGGGGATCCCCACTCACCCTGCCACTGGAGGTCGGCTGTTCCTGGTGAAGATCACTGCTCTAAGCCCGTGGCTGGATCTGCTCATTTGAGATTTGCTCGGCCTGGTGAAGTGAGACACTCTAAGTCCAGAGCTGAATTACCCCTGCTGGGTGGTTCAGCCTGGTGAAGATTGGGTTGATAAGTGCAGGGCTGGTCATTCGTCTTCGGGGGTCCCAGCCTGGTGAAGAGAGAACCCCGAGGTAACCCTAAGTCCAGAGCCGATCACTCCTCATTGGGTTTTTCCAGCCCAGTAAAAACTGCACCTGTAAGACCAGGCCAAGAAGACATAAAGCCATACAGCTTGACTGACCCCGGCAGAAGGATCTCAGGATGCTCATGTCCAGCCAGCCGAAGCCTGTGTCCTCTTCCAATGTGGTAAATAGGGTCATTATTCATTAGAGCCTGGGTTGAATTGATATGCTGTTTGATTTGTGTGATTTAATTGAATTCATATGCTCTGATGCTGCTTTGCCATTGCTAAATTCCTGCAATAAAGTACAATCAAAAGAGAAGAAGTACTTTTATCCTTTTTCCCTGTATTGAGTTTGTGTAAAGGTTGGGGGGGTGTACCTGTGAGTCTTGTGGGGAGACCTCTACTAGGAGCAGGCAATACCTGCTCCCGCAGAAGAAAATCAAATTTTTGCCAAAAGTCTGTGTTAAGAGTAGCGGCTATATTTAGAACGGGAAGTGCACTTCCGCTCGACACAGACACAGGCAGAAGTGAGAGTGAGTTCTGCGAGGTATTGGTTACACCGACAAGTCAAGACAACTGGCCACAATCTTACACCTACTACATGACCCGGGGTTAAATTGGAATGTAAAAAAACAATCAGAGGAGTTCATACTGAGGAACTGTCCATGATGGTAAAAAGGTAAACACTGATGTGCACAACATTCTTAAGGTTCTTAAAGGTTAATCTAGTTTTGTGTCCACTTAAAAGATTAAAACAGGTCCCTAGGGATATTTTTCCAAACCCTTAAATTTAACCTAGCCAATAACAAGAGCCCAGATCATAAGATGAAAGCTGCTGTTAACGGGCGTGTCGAGTGACTGTTCCTGGGTGGCGGGGCTGCTCTACCAGGAGCAGTGGCTCGGGGAAGCAGGATAGACGTTCGGATGAAGGCAGTGAGGAGTTAGGCGAGTTTCCTCATCACCAGCTTGAACACTTTAGAATTTCTACTCAGGTTGGTACCTGTTAGAACTGAAGAATTAACCCTTTAGACGGAGAGCTGGTGCAGTAATAAGCCTTGGTTAGGGGCTAATTACCAGGGATCTAACACTCCATGCATTGGGAATCAAACCTGTGATCAGAGTGTGTGTGTGTGTGTGTGAGAGAGAGAGAGAGAAGAGAGTATGTTCAGGAAGCTTTTGCATATAGTTTCCATGTGTCTTAATGGGTGAACTGCACACATTCTCTCATAGCACCTTCTATAATGAAGGTTTGTTGTGTTCCCTGCCCTCCAGGTTCCTCTATATGAATAAATTAAAAGACCATGGTGAAGTGATTTCATAGCCCTAGAAAAAGACACAACCTGCACACACACATATATACATCCATATACAACTGTGTATGTACCTGCATATCCACACATCAAGTCCAGTGCACATATCAAAGGTCAGTTAGTCTAATTATGTTTGTGTGCCTGTGTGACAAATTACTGTGCTGTGAGCAGAGAGTGCTGCTTTCAGACCAGTCCTTCCTTTATAATCACCGAGTGAGACCGTGAAGCTTTTCAAAACTACAATTTCACACACACAACACATAATGCAACAAATAAGACAAATCAGGGTGAATATTATTGGTAATGGCATTCTTCTCCCTTTTGATTCAAGGATTAATAATGGCGTTCAATACTTTTATTGGAAACAAATTGATTTGAGTCCCAAATCAAATCTTGCTGAGAAGTGCTCTGTCGTTCTTCCACTCTGTCCTGACTCAGTGTTCCTTTCCCGGGGCCCTGAGTGACTAGTGACACCTGCAAAAGCTGTAGATGCAACAACAGAGTGGAAACATATGAATTTCACTCTATCATTTAAACTATGTTGACTAAGTGAATGACTGATTGGACAAAACAATGTTGCTCTGGTTCAAGTAACAGAATCTGCTCTATCAAGTGAGTTATCAAAACAGTCACATGTTCCTTTATCTACTTTAGTGTGCTGCAGAAAAAGTGACCTGTCGTTCCCCCTTTTTCATAATATTGCATTTGGCAGTGGTTTATGGTGATGCATATCCACGTGCTGGAACATTTATAGTAGTCGGCCATGTTCAGTCAGACATGTTTCAGTGCATTACCACATCTGTGCTACAACATTCATATTTATCCTGATGTTAGTTCATCAATGTATTCATTCAGCCAATGAGTTATATTCACTACAAATCTAGTCAGAGCCTTCTGTTGAGAAGCATAGACGGTACAATTTGCATAAAAAGCCTTAAAACCTTTTACTGAATCAGCTTCTTGCTTTAAGTAATAGCTTTTCATTGCTGTTTGACATCACGAAAAACTGCATGGTGCTTAGAGATGGGGGAGCTGTATCATGTACATGAATGTGCTTTCCATGCAGAACATATCATGGTGTTCTTAATGGTTCCATTAATGTCTGCTGTGTGGTGAGACGACATAGTTGTGCCCTCTGGTGTAATCAGCGTTACGGCGAGCCATTACTGATGCTCAGATAATCACAATCAGTAAACCCATTGAAGCCAACCAAAGTGGTTAGGTGTTTCCATGCAGTGAGAGAGGAGATGTGATCAGATTTATTGTCTGATTACATGATGGGTGACGCAGACTTTTCACATAGCACAGCCAGATTTCTGCCATGTTACATGCCTCTTGCTTTTTGCTCTGTTGAATACAACGTGTGAGTGTGGCTTAATGTGAAACTGACCCAGAAATTGAAGCTCCTGTAAAGTTCATTCACATTAGTTGATTAGAATTTATATCAAAGTCCCTGGAGATTTTAAATAAATCATCAATGATACAAACAGACAGAGAGGAAATGTTTGCACATTGGCCTAAATTGCCCATTTAACTCTGTGTTGTCACACCACAACTCAGCACAGAAACTTTTCATTTCCTCTTTGAGTGATTTTATTCATGAAAGTAAATTTGTGAATTTTATGAGGTGCACTCGAGGGGAAGAGAAGGACAAAACATGTGTATATAAATCAGGCAGTTAATGGTCTGTATATATTTAGTGTTTTTTCTTTGTAACTGTGTTTATGCTCCTCTTAATCTTAATTCTAATGCATTTCCCTTAAACAGTTCAATTGGCTCTGAATTACAGGACAAAAACATCAGTCTCACTTAGACTTGCACAGATTTGGAGATATGATGGGAAATGGAGATGAAATAAAAGATGAGAAAATGTGTGCGGGTTCAACCAAGCCACCTGACAAATTTTATTCACACCACACATCAGCTGTCACTTTATTGGTGAAAATTAATAAGCCGTACTTGGTCAGTTGTTTAATGCTGTCACTTGGAAGATGAAGAACCAACAAAGTGGGGGGAGGAGGCGGAGACACACAGATTGTAGAGAAGCCCGAGGCAAGGTCTGAGTTTGTGTCTCTTGAGTCTGGTTCCTGTCTCCCTGCTGCCCACTTCCTGTCTGTCCATCACGCTGGAGCTAGGATTGGTTATGACATATGGCCTCCATGTAGACACCCAGGGTCACTTTTATTGATACTTTTGCACTTTGTTTCAGACACATTCTGTGCCTGCAGGCATCCGTGTTATTTATCAAATACACGTAGGTGAGCCAGCCTGGTACACCACTTTGCTTGTCATCCATGTGTGTCTTGTGTACAGCTAGTGAATTGAACCTTCATTTTCCTCTTTCTCTCTCTCTCTCTCTCTTTTTTTTTTTTTTTTTTTTTTTTTTACTAATGAATTAAAATGATCAATAATCAGCGGCAATTTTGTCTGTGTTTCGTTATCTAGAGTGTGATGTTGTGCAGATGATTTTTCTGACTCTGCACATGCAGATGCAGCGGAGGTTGAGGGCTAATTCTCACCACTTTAAGGATATACCAGTAAGCCCATTATCATGGGCTACCATGGAAACATCTGGATCAGCTGGATCAGACCACCGTCCACACATCACCTGCTCTGGTGAAAGCATCTGCTGGACCAGCTGCTCCATCTCGTATGCTCCTGCTGCTGTGATGGCCCTCCATCAGTTGTGGTGGTTTGAGTTGATTCATTTCTAATGGTTAATGGTAATGTTTTTTTTAATGAAAAAAAATATTGGGCTTCTTGGAAAAGTCAAGTTTGACAATTAATTCTAAATCTAAATAGATATTAGAACGAAGGTTAAGATGGTTAAGATGGTCTGTTTTGTAGGTAGTAGTTGATCACTTGCAGTCATTAGTCATCTCATTGTCACTTTAATGGAACTGTTTTTGTTAGATAGGGGCCTCAGTCCAGGCCAAGACACAGTCCAGGAGAAAACTCCCTTAAAACCAGGTGTGTTTTAAAGATGTCAGTAAGAGGATTATGTTATCTTTGGACAGGCCACCTGTTTCTATCTCTTTTCAATCTTTGTGCTAAGTTGTGTAGTAGCCTATAGCCTATGTCCATTTGGCACACACAAGACAGCTGACATTGAAGTTTGAGGCTGACCTCGCAACCTTTCTTCTAGCTTAATGCTTACCTTTGTTATGTAGCATTAGCAAATCATACAAATAGCTCCTTTAATTGCTACTGTGTAAATTAACTCAAGAGTAAATGAATGACCTCTTGCTCTCTGATTCCCACCTTTTACTGACCATGCCTATAGAAAGCCAAACAGCCATGCAGGACACATCATCATCTTGAGCAGTTGTTTTATTATTAAAACAGAGGGACTGCTATTTCAGGTTCGGCGCTCAGACGTACAGAAGCATTGGACTGTAATTTACTTGGACTACGGAGCTAAGTGCTTTGACTAAGTGCTCCATCTGTCTCACTGTATCTAACACAAGTATAACAGAGTTTCCCAAAATAGAGCAATAGAACAAACTGACATTGGCAGAAGCTCCCAAACCCTCACCGTTCTCTCCATACACAGTAACTGTACCTACCTACTGATGAAGACAGCTATTTGAACTGCGCTCTAACTGCATATCAATCTCCAAGAGTATACAGACAGATTCATCCACACAGGAATATTGGTGGATGATTATAGAGAGGAACACTAACAAGAGCAGTTTGGAGGCATAATTCAGCCTGGTGGTCTGATTTACTGCTGAAAGTAGAGAGGAAGTGCACCGCATTTGAAACACTTATTTAAAACTACATATGAAGGGAAAATATTAATTTGAGATTCAGCTTGTCAGCCCTTAACGGTGCTCTTTTGAGCTCTCAAGGCTCAAGTTTTCACATTCGAAACCATCAAGTCTAAGCATCAAACGCTGGCATTACTCGCTTCAATCAAAAAATGTCAGCATGAAACCTGAATAAAACTCATTGTCCCCACTGAGAATGAGAGATAGAACAAATAGCAGGAAAACCACTACTAAACGGCAACATGCTGTATGATGTTCTTGGAAAATCCTGCGATGTCGTATTTTTCAATCACACCTTCATACTCACAGATTCTCAAGGCTCCGATTTTTCCTTCAAGTGGTATAGCTGGGGTTAGGATTTTTTTACTTTTTGGCCATGAGTGTGGGCTCATTCAAAAAAAAAACTTATTGCTAAGTCTGCCAGCACAGGTCAATGCATGTTACATTTTTCTATTTCACCTCCAAAATGGTCAATTGCGTTGGTTCCTCTGGAGGGAATTATTTGCCCTGAGATTCACCTCTAAGGCAGCTTTCTTCTCGGGCTGTGTACAGTTCCCAAATAATTAATTAATGACTGTATTTAATTAGATAAGTTATTTCCAGGGTCCTGGTAACATCCTTGTTCACTTACTGGCCTGACTTACTGGGACATTTAAATGGCACTAAGAACATCATTATAACAAACTAGTTGAGGCAAGTGAATTGAACTGAATCAAATTAGTTCCAAGTGTGCTTTTCCAGCTATTTCAAATGCTGTGAAGACTGCCTGCTGCCCTGAAATTTGGCCGTCCACCATATTACCTCAACAGTAAAACCTATGTTGGGCAAAATACAATACACATTATTAACTGACAAATTAATTGGACCTACATTATCTAATTGCCCTGATTACCCAACAACAAAAGTAATTTGTCACATCACTCATTACTCTTGTCACTCACTCCACTCCTCCTCCTTCAAAGGTGCAACTGCAACTCACACGCCCACTCTCATATCCTCTGTAATTAACATGTGGAAGTTGGAAACTGGTGTAGCAGCTGCAGTTTAATAAGCAGTTACCATGTGGAGGTGTTTAACATAGACAGTGTGTAAAGATGATGTAGCCTCTGTGATGTCATACGTAGAAAGAGTGGTTTTGAAGCTCAGTGTGGGCTGCCCCGCCCCCGCCATCTTGGCAGCACGCAATTCGGTGGAGTCCAAGAGATTGTGCAGATTTTTCAGCAAGAATACACACTGTCACTGGTCACTCAACTTACCATGCCCTCATTATGCAACTCTAAGCTGTAATGAAATTTAGACAGGTGAGAGAGACGGACTCTGTGGTCACTGCACTGCAGCTTTTGCCATAGCCACATTTCATGCTGCTTGGTATTCACTGACCATCACCCAACACTAGGACAACCTCTACACACTACTGAAGTTTAAATCATTATATGTATTATACATTATAGGTATTATATTCACATAGAGCTCAAGTTGAATTTGAGGAGCCAAACAATTACACAGATTGCAGACAGATGAGGATGGTTCAGACAAAAACTCAATGACCTATCAAAACAAGCTGAAAATATTTCAATGTGACTAAAGAAAATTGTATTTATTCCGGGGGTAAATACTGCACAAACAATCCAGCGGTTAATGTTGCAAAGCAAAAAATCTGACCCCTTCTCATCAGTTAAACAGGTAACAAATTAGAGTAAGATCTAACTAAATAATGCAATGAAGAGCCAGGAGAGGCCTACAGCCCAGAAGAGCTGCTGTCTGCTGTCAGTCACAGTGCAGGACTTTGAACGGCAGAGTCCCTCACTGCAAATATGTGAGTCAGATCTGTTCATTGTAGAAAACAAAACTCACCTAAAAATGAATGTCTCAAAGCATGAAAACCACAAGGGCCAGACTCTCAGGTCCTACAGGCGGCAATGCACACCGTGCAACGAAGCACCACTGATCATGCGAAGAAAAAAAACACGTCTTCAGAATGAGTAAAACCTAACTCCCTCCTTTGTGACTGATCTGGCAAATAACCTGATGTGTCCATATAGCCACTCCTTCAAAGAAAAGAGACGCTTCTTTGTTGTTATGCATCCAAACCAGATGCTATTGCAGGAACTCACACATTGGTCAGGACATGATCACAGAACCAACAAGAGAGAATGAGCGACCATGAGCTGCAGAGCAATTTGTTCACGCCAATGTAAAAACTCTTTCTTCCTTTTGCTTTATGCACCAGTCAGGGGTATCAGCAGCCTGGGCGGAAGACGTTACTGGCATTGAACGCATCCACATTTGAGTATGTGAACATGCAGGAGAACAAGAGAGAGAGACAGTGTGTGTGTGTGCATGAGAAAAAGTGTGTGTTTTTGTGTGTGAAGGGAGAGCAAGAATGGGAGAGTGTGAAATCATTCATTCCTGGCACTGAGGAAGAGGAGGTTAGCCAGTGAGGAGAAAACACACTAATGGTTTTGTGTAGATCAACAGTGCCCCCTATATCCAGCATGTGGAAGTGTATTCCCAATGTCGAGACTATATTCTCACTCACATAGATATCTGCAGTATATATTCTGTGTATCTGGTTCCTCTCTGCTTGATATTCTTGTCTGATAATCAAGCTGTCATGGTCAGGTTTTAATAGCATTCAACAGCCCCCAAAGATAAAGGGTGAAGAGAAAGAATAAAAGTAGACACACTGAAAGACACACGTTTCATCACTGAACTGATGAAGACATCAGCCGATCCTCTGAGGGCAGTTTGATATTGCATTTGAACCCCAACAGCAACGGCAGCAGCTGAGAGACAGTCAGAGCTGAGGGGGATGCACGCTGTATGAGGGGAACAGGGAGTGGGTTTCATCCAGTTTGTGTTGTTAAAATGTTACAAGCTGTATCTTGGCATTGATAAATCTTTGCCACACTCCTTTCAAGCCATCATCTGTTGTCTGGAGCTATTAAAAGGAGGAGGATAAGGGGAATGCAATGAACCTGATCGTCATAATTGATCAGTTGTTCTGGTGATAGGCATCATAGGTAACAGAAATACCAGTGCGGCTGCTTATTGATGATAGCACATTGATGTTTGGTCGCTTTGACAAAATAGATAAAGACTATCTTAATCTTTTCAATTTGCCGAAATGTTAATTCTGCTTTTTGCTACAGTTTTGAACTTTTTAGCACTGGGTTTTATCACCTGTGTTTATTCTATTTTTCCTTTCTCTTTTATTACTATTTTATTTCAGTGATCTTTTTTTAATTATTTGTTATTTTCCTTCTTTTTGTGTTGTTTTAATCCTGCTCCGTGGTTGAGTTTTGAGTTACTCACACCTTTTCCTGTCTGTGCCGAATTCTATGACATGTTTTCAAACTACACCTTGTCTGGCACCGGTTTGCAAAACCCTACTGGCAAATCAATACTCTATAATAAGATGACCATTCCAGGGTATAGTTGGGGCAAGAAGCAGAAAGCCTCCAGGACATGTGCCTGTGGAGTTACTCTGCACACATCCAGCTGGGACGGCAATAACTTTTAGTGTCACTCGAACGACTGCTGCAGAGAATCATTTATGTGGCCAGTGTCTGACAAGTGCTTGTTAATAATCCACCAATATTAGTATCATTTTGTTTGACAACTTGAATGGGACTTTAACTCAAACCATTAAATCCACAGCGCTGGACACCCTTTTTTTTCAGTTTAATCAAAACCATGATCTGAACCTTCATCATGTATCTTAACACTATCAGAGGACATTATAGTTGTACTTTCTATGCTGTAAAGTGATATTGAATTACAGGAGCAGATTACAGATATGGTCCATATGAGTCACTCAGAGGCTGTCTTTCACAGAAACGGCACCATTAAATATTCACATGATTGGCCTCACTCCTCTGATGAATTTAAATTTAATAATACATTGACCTCTGTGCGTGTGAGCATCTGCGTACGTGTGAGACGCTGGAGTGAATTCAGCTCATTTAGGAGTTAATCCATCACTAATAGCTGGTACTGTAAATCTTCTTTCTGTGTCACACACACACACACTGTATTCATGGTCATTTTGTAGTAAGACTTAATTACCGAAGCCTTAATCCCAGCCTCACTCCATATTATGAATTTATCCAAATCCCCAAACCTATGACTTTGTTTAATGCAAAGGTAAGTCTACAGTGGGTAAGAGTATAATGGCTCCATTTATATGGTTAGCTGCTTCTGAGTCGCTCTTTACTCAGTATGAGACTGAGTGTGTGCGTGACTCTTACAAACAGACCCAGTGATTTCTTAATGAGACGGTTGAGCGGAGGCAGAAGCTGTTGTGACCTTTACAAGTAAGAAAGTCGGAGATGAAGGAGGGACCAATTAATGCACAAGTTTTCATGAAGTGAAATGAATCTCAGGGGATTACAGTGAAGGAATCCACAATCTGTGGGAAGTTACAGAATGAATCTTTTCTGACATGTCTTTAAACTCTTGGCCGATAAAAACCGAAACATGCGGCCTTGGGATTTTCCATCATCCTGATATAGACAGATACAACCCTCAAGTAGGCTCAGTGGATAACACTGTATATCTCATCTGGAGATGTCATTTAAAAAAGGAGAAAAAAAATGTTACAACAGTGTTGTCAGATGCTTTCAACCTGGGCTGAGTGGAAGATCAGAACAGATGACTGGAGCTGGAGCCCTTCTGTTTTGTAATTTTTGGGTCATGTTTGTTATATTACTTTTGCATGAGGGTTTTCTTTTTTTCCTATAATTTTTGTGTTTATTTTTATTGGGTCAGAGACATTTTTGTCAAAGAAGTGGCCTTTTATGGTGAAATGAGAGCAACAAAACTGGGCAGAAAAGAAAATAAGTTCTGTTTACTACTTCACAGATCACACACAGTCATACATAAGATCAAACTGAAGTCCACAGTGGCAAAAGCTATAATATAAGAAATATGACTCATAATGAGCTAGTTATCTGTAATTTCATCATAATTGCCAAATGGAGTCTGGAGTTTTGTCTTCAAAGTGCATTGTGAGGTGACCTTGACCTTTGACCACCAAAAGCCCATCAGTTCTATAGGGTCCTGGTGAGTGTTTGTGCTAGATTTAAAGAAGTTCCATCAGTGCAGCACTGAGATACTGTGCCAACAGGAATGGGGACAAATGGGCAGACATTCAATCCAAAAACAGTACGCCTCTGGTTCTGACCGTCCCTGGTGAGAAGGCATGAAAATGCAGGTGCAGCTTAAGCTTTACGCCTGGACTCACTTGAGGCTTCCTGGCATTTCTGCACAGTAACTGAACCTGCTGTCTGTAACCAAAAGAAGACAGAAAATGACCCTCTTTTCTTACCACTTTTTACCACGCTTTAAGCTTTTACATATTTAAACCTGTTGTAATGAGTCATTTCTTAAGCTCCTGCTCAATATAATAAAGTGCACTTTCTAGGTGCATCTGTTAAGTTGAGTAATTTCTGCTGTATAACAGAATATAAACGTCTTCATCATTGATGTCACACTCTGCTTAACTTAGTGTTGCATATTTCCTGGAGATTAATGGATTTCTTGGAATCTGTTCGTCATCCTGTTTGTAGAATACACCATTCATGATGCATCTCACGTTAAAGTACTTTTGGACACACATTAACAACAAAATGACTGGGTTGATGAAGTGGCAAAGAGCCACTTAGGGCGAAATGTGCGACCTTTAATAGATTTTTTTTTTTTTTTAATCTTTTTTTCTAATGAAAATGTTGGAACTAACTTGAATACAAGTGATGAAAAATTATTAAGTGCTTACATGGAACAAATCAATAAAGTGCATAAAAAGCTATTACAGAGAGTGACACAGTGATAGACGTTCATACTAATACAGGATAATTAACACATTTCAAAGCTCTCCTCAGGCAGCATCACAAGCTTTAAATGGTTTCATTTTCTTGCATGTTGTATATACATGTACTTCTGTGTCACATTTATTTTCGCACCGCATTGATTTTCACCAATCATGCAGTTATCAATTTTCACCTCTTGCACTAAAGTGGCTTGTTGTAACTTTTCATTAGATTTTTCCCATATATTTCGCATTTCAATAATTCATTACCTTTCAATAATAATAACACATTAACTTTAGAGAAGCTGGTAGGGTTACACTGTAGGCAATCACAATTTATGCACGTAAATACTGACATGCTATGAAAATGGTGGCTTGACCTTTACATTACACCAAGGTTTAGTCCATACACCATGGATGTATTGTTGGGGACCAAGCAGTGAGGCAAAAAGAACAGAGGAAATGATGTTGAAAAAACAGGATTTTTAATTGTCTAAATGCTACAAAACAAGAGTGCACTTATAAGGCCTATAAAAGAGGTCAACAAAGCATAACTACACTCAAGATAACAATTAAACAAGATGTTAACTGAACAAACTGCCCAAAGTCAATGACACATGAGGGAATTTATATAGTGGCTTTGCCAAACCAAGTAATGCATAAGAGGTAAACAAACTGGACCCCAGTTTTAACTAAATACAAAGCAAAGCAAATTTAACTGCAGTATTATTAGTATTGTGAAGTGAACATGAATATTTGCACCATTAACTGCTGAGATCACATAGTGTAAAGGCTGACCCATGGGTGGCACCAGACAGAGATTCATCCTCTGGGGATCAATATCTGGTGGAGCAACCAATCAGCTCCCTGAACAGTGATTCACTAACCAACAATGGCTTTCCTGGAGCCACACAACTGGGGTGGCAAAACATTTAAAGGGTGATCATTTTAATCAAAGTTTTTTCATCCTTTTGAACATTTTTCTTATTTTTTTGCACCTTTATTTTCGTTGTCGGTAGCAACGGGTCTTTTTCAAGGACACATCAGGAAAAAAAGCAGAGTGAAGAGAAAAGCTGATGAAATTTGTATGAAGTGGAGCAGCCATCCTCCTGTTGACGACTTACTGTGGCTTTCAGCAGCGAAGGACACTTCCTGTCCAACATCAAAGCATTTTTTTTTCTTTGTTTCCAAGAATTTATTCTAAGGGGAAAGAATGTATTTTCAGATGCACCTCATATTGTCCCAATATGTCCTCATCCCCACTAAATTAGTGGCATTTTTGCTGTAATAAAATGTCACAACATTTGACTGCTCTGTTTCCTGAGTTCGCACAAGGACAAAGGACTTTATTTGTCCTGCTTGCAGAGTAAAGCAAAGCAGATTAAATTTGTATGAAATACACACAAAGCGCAGCTCTGTCACTTCTGTTAAAACAAACTTTAACCAAGCAAAGAAAATAATCAGATCAAATGACTCTATTTCTTCTGTCTCATTTCCCAGGATAATGCATGAATTTAAAGTGTCCCTGCCCATGAGCTGTTGGGTTTCCTACTAGCAGCTACCATATATAAAATGTCAAACAGCTGTGAGCTACTGTAAACTAAATACAGAATTATGTGTGAACCACACTGGCTCCAATTGTTATAAAGCTCAACAGTTATTTGTGTGGACAAAGGTACTGATTTACTCCCTAAGACTGGAAGCAAGTTAATGACTGAACATAAGCTGAAAGATATAATGTTACTGAAGATACTTACCTGGATCAATACTGACAAGTTTTCATTGCAGGTTTCTGAGCTACATGTTGCTCCATACAGCTTAAAAAATACATTACATACATTGGTCTATGTACATTGGTCTATGTATTCCCTTTGCCAGACATAATTACTGTACTGTAGATGTCACAGAGGACAGTATCTTCCATCAACTTCATACATAAAATGCAACATGTATGATAATGCTCTTCATCTAAATCACATTGATATTTTTCCTCACACTTCATGTACAATTGCAGAAAATCATGAGCATTTAATACTGATCTTCCAAAACAGACTTGTTTTATATTACCCTACAACCACTTTGTGACATTATGCATGTATAACATTTGAAAGGCTGAAGAGATGAAGTTGTCACAGTTTTTCAAGGAGAGAGAGAGAGAGAGAGAGAGAGAGAGAGAGAGTGTGTGTGTGTGTTCCTGTGGGAGAAGGCGAGCAGGGGGCAGTCGCAGCTGTTTCTAATAGGTTTCTACAGTTTGTCTCTGGAGAGCAGGAACACACACAGTCATTATTTCTCTCCCACCATTCTCCAGGTATTTTGCAACCTTTGCTCCACCTTGGCCTTCACACAACAAGGAAAATGGTAGAACAAAAAGGCAGAAGAAAGGAGGAGACACAGATGGGTGGAGGACGGGAAAATGAGCAAAAGACAAAAACAGATCTGTGGAGCAGGAGGCCTGACTCTGTGGGAGTTGAAACGCTCCACTGAGGGTTGGTAGTCCCTGGAGGATCTTCTTTTACAGTTTTCAGTGGAATATATGTGAGGGGCAGATGGATAGGGTGATACACAAACAGGAGGCTAGATATATTCATTTATCATCACAATATAGATTAGTGTGATTCAATGTATATGACCACAGTGGCCCCTACAGACAAAATACAAGAGCAAAAGCACAAACCTGAGTGGGCACGCACAGGGCAGCTCTGACTTGCCACACGGCAAAGGTGTGCAGATCTGGTTAGTAAGGAGGTTATTGCAATAGCAGTGGTTGTCACAATGACTGTATCCTTTCTGTCAGCTCCAGCTAGTCTAGTATGGCCATTTTCCTCTGACCTCTCTAACCAAGAAGGCGTTTCTTTCTTTCCTTCTTTCCTTCTTTCCTTCTTTCCCTCTTTCTTTCTTTCTTTCTGAAAAACTGCTGCTCGCTGGATTTTTTATTTTTTTTGAACGAAAAAAGGCAGCAGATCAGCAGTTTCAGAAATAGTCATACCAGCCTCAACCACCCTCTGGCACCAACTGTCACGTTGGTGAATGTCACTGTGATCACATTTTTTCCTGATTCTGGTGTTTGATGTGAACATCACCTGAAGTCCTGGTTTGTAAATGTGTGAGGATGTCAGTGGTGCATAGAGTTAACCCTGTTGATTACTTTTCCGTTTATTAAACACATGGGAAAATGGCTCATTAGAAGGTAAACACAAATTCATCAGGTTGGTGTTTTTCTACTGCAGTTTTGCAAAGTCAATTTCTTGGTTCACTTCAATGTGCTTCCAGGAAAAAACACTGCTCTGCTTAGGTCAGAGTGAATTTCAAGAAACTTTGCTGAATCTGCATCAATTAAATATGGACTGATGTGATCGTGTGTGTGTGTGTGTGTGTGTGTGTGTGTGTGTGTGCATGTGTCTCACATATTGCTATCTATCATTTCTCATGTATATATTATGTGATTAAATGTTGGCTCACTTTCCTTCATGCAGGTATTTCCCCAGTTCACAAAAGACTTGACAACTTTAAACCATTCAACAAAGTTGTTATATAATTGAAATATTGAATTCTTCAATAGAGTATCTGACACGATTTTATCATATGCTTAAAATTTAAAAAAGGAGAGAGAGGGAGAGAGAGAGAGAGAGAGAAAATCAACACATCAAAATTGTTTTTCATATCCCATTTTCACCTGCTCTGTGACCTGGTGGGTTATCTGCCTCAGTTGCATTCGAAACTTAGGCTGTGAAGATGAGTGTGAGTATGAGTAACTTTCTCCAGTCTTGTAATCTAGCAGAGCAGTAGTTGTTGAAGTCTGAACACTTCTCCCCTGCTCTGTTTGTTCCATCAGACACACAAGAACAGCAAGTCCTCCAACTTCTGCAACGTGAGCAACAGCTACTTATGACCAATCAAACAAAAAAAGAAGAGAAAAGAGTGCTTTGTCAGTATACACACCAACCTTGAAAGCTGAAACTAAAGCTTTATTGATTTGTTTCAGAGTGATACTTTCAGCAGCAACATCTCACCTCTCCAGGAACACGTATCACAAAGGCTTCGTGAAAACACGGCAGTTTGTTGTTTGGCTTTGACGTCATCCCTGTTTCTCTGTTATGGCTTCTTTTGCCCTTCTCCCCTTGGTTCTTTTCCAATCACCTGCATTTTTCTCTTTTCATCCCTCTCCACAATTTCTAAATCCCTTGTTCCTCATCTTTATATTTCAATCTCTGCCCTGAAATTTTCACTGCATCCTCCAATCATCTCCTCCACCACTCTCTATCTTTCTGTCTTAAAGATCCAAGCTTCATTTCACCTGTCTGGTCCCGCCTTTACAGCCTCATAACCACACACACACACACACACACACACAAATTGCACAGTGACCTCAGGACTGTGCACATTACATCTGTCTCACAGACAGTCATAAAGCCAACCAATCAAAACTGTTAAGCCATTCGACAGTGATTTGTGTGTGCCAGTGTGTGTGTGTGTGTGTGGCAAACTGTATAGTGGATGACACCAGCAAAGCTCATTTGTTGTACTCTCCCCTATATAGAGCAGTAAGAGCAAGGGTTTTCCTGCAAGTTCTTGTCAGTTTTCAATGAGACTCACTGAATACTGTAGTATACGCACGGCTTCTTCAAAATAGGTAGATTTAGGTTGTTTTCGCTCCCTGACAAATAGATTAGTTTGTTGAACTGAAAGTGTCTTCGAGTGGTGCAGTATAGAGCTTTACTGAAACTGAGAGAAATCACAAATAGCAGGAGATAAATTAAACTTCAACAATCTCCTCACTGAAGAAAAATAGTTAAATTGAGTTTGATCTCAAGATAGTTTGGGGAAAACTCTCTTTTAATTTAATGCATACCGCACAACGTGATGTGAGTAGAGTTGCACACTGAAATCAAATGAATGTGAATGGAATATGTCTAAAACTGTGTCACAGTGGATATGTGTGAGTTTTGTTATTGCTACACAGCTATAGCATTACATTACATTACATTAGAATTAACAGTGGTTTACTTAGCGTGCATCCCATTGTAAATCATCACTAAGTTTCTCTGCTGCAAGAGGAAGAGCTGATTCTCAAAGTGCCTCGTACAAAATGATATGTATTCACGATACTTGTCGTGGGCAAGATCACCAAGCTGTGCTCATAGTGTAAGCAGGTAGAGGGGGGCTGCTGCTGATCGCAAATTGTGTTTGTGCTGGATAGTTTGCATCTCCAATACCATTCAGAGCAAACACAGAAAAGCAACATGGATTTGTGGAGGATTTGTGTTAATGCAGGTGAAACGTTAAAAGTACACTGATATACTTACAGCAACTTGATCCACTGAACACGAGTACTTGTGACAGAGTAGATGAGTCACCTACACAGCAGAGCAGCGCAGCACTTTTACCCAGGAGATTTGTTTTCTCACATTTTTCCTCCCTTTTTTTATTGAGCTGATTCCCTCCCCTGAGCCAGACTCTGAAATCAATCCATGACCATTTTTGGAACCGCAAGGAAGTCGAACTATGAGTTGGACGCTCTCTGCCAACACTCTGAGCCCTGCAAAGTCAGTCCAGTCTCTGTTATCATCAATCCACATGAGCATCTTAGACAAGGCTTTTGCTGACACTCACTCAGACTGCTTAAAATCAGCTCAAATCTCATATCTGGAGCTGAGAGAAACTTTTCAATCTTATAGAGGATAATAATGTGCGCTGGAAACAGCCTGCCTGAATGAACTGGACCTGCTCTGCACTAAAAACCAGCCAATTCAGCATCTACAGGACTTCCAGTAGTGAAAATGAATAATTACTGCACCTCTTATTATATGAGCTTAGGATTCCTAAGAGGAGATACAATTTTATCATGTTGCCCTGTTGTACCTGTTTATGTTTGTCTTTGTGATCATGTCTTCTGTCCACCTTCCTATTTGTATGTGAGTTGCAGGCTCATATATACAGCCATTTGAACTATATGTACATTCATTAGTACGTATTAATTAATGTAATAGCATATCACTAACTTTCATTGAAGTTAAAAGTCAACGACTCATGTTAGCAATTTATTTTATACATGTACTGTGCCTGTGTTTGTTTGTTCTCTGCCAGCTCTCAGATATTTACAGCATCGTTATACTGCATTCAGATTTCCCAGTGGTCGCATATAATATGTACAGCATGACTACATAATCAGTAGAGTGAGGATCACAAGGAAGAAGATAATTATCCACACTGTGTCCACAACTTATTAGAGATGCAGTGCATCTTATACACATAGTTACATCACTTACAGACACACAGTGACAGCAGACATGCAGCTTGTGAACAGGCAAGGCAGGCAACTGCTTGGGGCTCCAAGCCATTAGGGGTCCTCCCAAGACTCAGGGCCCGGAGGCTATTTTTACTCTACAGAAATGTCTCAAAATGTGGTACCCACAGTGACCACACCCTACTCCCCCATCTAAATCCGGGGCCAAAACGCCATTTTTCGATGACCCTGGGGTCAAGAAATTTTTCGCCCCCACTTGTGGGCTTTTTGGCCATTTACATCAAAACCCCCCTCACTCCGAGGTGTGCAAGCCAGATAAAGTGCGCCCTCCAAATGCTGACAGTGAAAACTGTAACTTCAGTATTCCTCTTTACTTGATAACACAGGCCATGCCATGTAAAGATCCTTGATAACAATATATACCATATTATTGTTGTTGTTTTTTGTCATACTAGTTCTGTCAACATGTACCTCCAGTGGGATACTGGCCACCCCATCTCCTGCCTATCATGAGCAGGAAGATACACAACAGAGACACATTAAGAAATGTTCCCTAGTGATGATACTGATAACTGTTGAATCACTCTTAATAGCTGCTAATGTAATCACCCTGCATGTCAACAACAAGTTCACTAAACCAAGACACAACATAAGTCACCACTGGTCACAGCCTTCAAACACACCCTGTGTAAACATATTCTGCTCTGTGCAACTTCTTATAGAGTCAAAAAGTCTGTACGGGCATTTAACAAACAACTGACACACTTATTCTCAAAGACACAGCCACATAAAACTCAACATCTACAGGTGTGTCTGCTTGTTTTTTTATGGTTGAAACATTGTGTTTTGTTGGTACAGTATTTGGTAGCTTCATAATTAAATCAAAGGTGACAGTGTGGTGGCTGTCTGATTTTGGAGAAACCACAGCCGTTTTAAGTAGACTGCATTGTTTTTTGCCAAATTAAAACTAACTTAATTCAAGGCAAGTCAATTGTCAGTCACAGGGTTGAAATGTTTCTTAGTTCTGTCAGTTTGTTTTGTAATTACACTGCATGGAGCAACAACAAAGAGGCAGAAGTCAATAGCCACCCAAGGCTAACACAAGGAGAATGTAGAAAGTGTAACAGTTGAAAGAAACAGTAAATAAGAAAAACCTTGAAAACTTGAAAATTTTTATTATTTTATCTTTCAGACAAATGTTGTGTATATTACCCAGTCAGTAGAAGCAACTTCTCTCTGAACCACTGGTAAAGTCTCATCAGTACTCACCAATTTCTTAGATCATTTCATGGCAAGAGAAAATGTCATCTTAGACAGAATGTGTATTTTTCAGTGTCTGCAGTGGAGATACCACTTTATACTGTTCACATACTGTGACAACAACATCAGATCATCTGACCCTGTCATGGCCCAAGGAGGCGCACTGCTAATTCATTTGTCTAAATGTTAGTGTCAGCTGGTGAGACGTGCTGAAAGTCACCCCCTGAGCCCACACCTTTTTTCCTCATTAAATGAGAACATCTGCTCTTTTGGTACCAACCCCCACCACCACCACCACCACCATCTCTCTTATAGATTGATTTTGTTATGCAGTAAATTTTACTGCTGCCTATATAATGCTCAGGAGAACTGCGTAATAAAACTCCTCTAGGCAAAACACATTCACACGGCTTTTAAACAAACAGAGTACATCAGTCCTTATTTTTATGATGCATTTGATTTTGTTTACAAGTTAAGAAGTGATCAGTGACACGTGATCACAAATCTAACTCATTATTTACTACATGCATAGTGCCTAATAAGGACAGCCTGCACACAGGTACCATTAGGTATCATTAGTGTAATGCTACATAACTGCTCACAGAGGCGTCAGGGGAGCTACAGGCTCCTGTTTATCTCTGTTTACCTCTGAATGTCAGAGAAGAAGCTGTCAACAAGAAAACAACCATCTTGGGAGCCAAGTCCAAACACCATAAAGCTACAAAAAAAAAAAAAAAAAAAATCATCCATTAGGGGAGGAATTAATAGCAAGCAATAAGTGGGTGTTAATGATTTTCCATAATTAGATCCAGTCTTCACTGACACAGTGTGAACATTAATTATCATCCCTCCTTTCTTTTTCATTTCTGTCTTCTCTTTTTTTTTTTTTTTTTTTACCTAACCCTATCTTGATTTTGCTCAACAAGCACTGTCTGTGTGAGATTAGGGATAATCTCATCTCTGAGTTAGAGTTAGTACAATAAATACAAACCTGTGTGTGTGTTTATACACAGTTTCTTCAGCTTTGTATCTGGATCTTATATGTTTTATTTTTTTATTTATTTAGTGTTTGCTTTTAAAATGTCTGTCACAGTCAAATTGAATTCAGCTGCTTGAACATGATTTTCCAGTTTCCTTTGGCGGGACCTGTACAGACTGACACACATTTGGCATGTAGTCACACTGACTGATGCTTGAAAGGCACTGAAGCACAGCAGGGGACTGTCCAACATGGCACTCGCGGCTGGTATGACCACTGAGTGTTTGACAGCTGTACAGGTTCACAGAGCTGCTCTCAGATCTGCACAGAACCCACTTCAATGTCAAAGCCAACTTTGAAGACAAGTGTATTGGTCTGAGAGCTCAATGATGGACATCACCTCCTGCAAATACACTACAACTGTTACTGAAAGCCCAAACACACATTCAGTGATTAATTCACTGGACTACAATCAAGCAATGCAATATATAATGAACAATTCATTATAAATAGCCCGCATTGTAAGGCCTGTGCTCATCAACTTTTGTGATTTTTCTCACTATTGTGAGTTTTAAAATCTTCTGGCTACTTTTTTTCCTCCATTAAAGCAGCCTGAGACATATTCAGTGACTTTCTGGACAGACCAGCAGACCTTATCACCTCTCCTTCTCAGTGAATAAGCTCTGATGTGGCTCTCTGGACTTACAGTGTTCAGTGGGCGTGACAGAGCAGCAAAACAGACACAGTTAACAATACTGAATTTATTCATGATAGACCAGTTACACAGTCTGTGCAACAGCCTGCATAAATCTTTTTTATTATTATTATGAACTGTGTTAGATTTAGTTGAAGAGTTGTTTGAAAGAAGTAGCTGATTATGTGGTTAGTGACAGTCAGTTTAGTTCAGTTAATTATGATTAGATTTAAAAATTAAAATAAATAAATCTGGTATGTGTGCAGCTTCACTGGAAATAGCAGCACTGCTTCTTGTCCTTGCACGTTGTCCAGGGAGTGACATGTGGTCCCTTCAGTGAGGTTTCCTATGATGAGATTTCATTGCAAATCGTCCTGTTAAGGTGGAAGGAGCCGCGGTTTGAGACCCTGCTGTGGAGTTAAGGTTGTCGATCCTCAGCAGCTCCCCACCAGCCTCCGGCCTGGTTTATGTTCACGAGCTGCATCTCTGGCTACAATATATAGCCTTAGCAGCACAGCTTCAAATCACAGGGTGTCTGCACTCTGACAGAATCATTAGGTCATGAAACACTGCTTTAGCTTGAATTAGCCAACTTTTATTTTGCCTCCAGAGTTTAACCAAATAAATAATATGATATTGCCTTTTTCCATTCATCATGTAATTTACTGCCCCCATGTGGCAGCAGCTGGCTATTGTTTGGAAAGCTGTCACATCTATCAATGGCAAAAGCTCAGTCCTGTCAAGTAGAGAGGGGAATAGTATATTTTGGATGTTTGCACACAGAGGATTCATTCATTTCATTCTTTTTACGTTCAGTCTGTATGTTGCCACTGATAAACCAGTGCTATGTTTAATGTTACTGACAGTCAAGAAAAGAGATATTACTATGCAGTTTGTTGTTCCAGTTTGATAGGGATCAGTTGGACATTTATGGGAAATATGTCAAATGGATTGGACGTCCAGTTCATCAATTTGTGATGAAAGGTCGGTCCTCAGTGTCCTGCCAATGGCTGTGCAAACACTGTATAAATGCCTTCATTCCTGGCACGCAATACCCCACCAGGTCAAACATATGGAAAAGCCTTATGGTTTTAGGGCACAGAGAATTGTTGCTTTATGGCACAAAATAGGAAAAGCAAATTATTACACCTGAAACCAAGCAAGAGAACTGAGGGATGGCATATGTACTCCAGTACGTACCGTTGTCTTTACAATAATCAATCTAACATATGATATATGATGCTTCTTTAACTGTGGGATCATCTGTAAAATGGAGATTTGTTTTGTATAACCATATCATCATTATTATTGTGCCGTCTTTATTTAATCTTTTCCACAGCCAATGGTAAAAACTAAAATCCCCAAATCCCTCCATATCCTTTCTATATTTAATGTTATTATTGGCTGAATTAATTGATTTAGTCTCCTTAGGGCCAAGCTATTGATAGTGATGAATGGCTGAGATCCAGGACGCCTACACACTCCTGAGCATGCTTGATCTTATAAACAGTGAGAAAAACAGATTCCTGGAATTGTGAAGACTCAACACATTCATTTTTTTTAAGAAAACAAGGAGATATGCTTTTATTCAACAAGTTGTTATGACACACAAACACATGCACATAGACATACATAGACAAACACTCCCAGCTTGTAAGCAACAGTGTCTCGCTTTTTGCCAGTGAATGAAGCATACACAAACATGAACAGAATTTGTTGAAGTTTTTTTTTTTTTTTACAAAACACTATGTGCTTGAATAACAGTGGGGGTAAAGTATAGAGGACAAATCAGATCTTGAACGTGCTGCACATGTACAACAACTTGGGGAATCTTATCTGAGAAAATACCATTTTTGGAAGATCTCTGAATTGTTATTGATGGGAGCAGAGTTTTTTTTTTTTTTTTCTCATCCAAGCTGAAAGCATGGCTCCAGAAATGGCAGCTATCTCCCCAACCATGGGGAGGATTGCCATGAAGATTTGCACAGACATTCGTTGTCTCCAAAATCATTGCATCTCCCTGCCTCTTACTCTGATGCCAACAAGAAGTTGTCATTTATGGCTGTTAGAGAAATTACTCCATCATTTGGTATGAAATTTGGTACAGACGAGTGTGGGCCCTCTGGTTCTACTGACTTGTACTATCAGATTATATCCAGAAATATTTCAATGTCTCCCAGATGGACAAGCACAAACTTTTTCACAGAGAGATTTATGGTCCACAGAGGATGTACTACAGTCACTCTGGTGACCACCACCCATTCCTCCACAACCCGCATTACTTTTCCATTAGCAGTACCTTTAGGTTGACAACTGTGGTGTTCACTGAAATGTGTCAATAGCTATTTGACGTGTCCATGATCCACATTCATTCTTCAGGATAACCTGTAGGCTAATCAGTTTTCTTTAGTTTGGCACAATTACAACATCTTTGATATATTGGCAAAGATGACAATTCTGGCCTTCTCCCCAGGCTCAGCTCTCTTTAATTGCAAATTAGCATGCTAAACTAAGATGATGAACACAGTAAACATTATTAGCATAAGCTCAAAGCACCATGGTGCCAAAGTACAGTCTCATGAAGCCACTAACACAGCATTAGGCTATATGTCTGGTTGTCACCCTCTCATCACTTGGAAAGTAATATAGTTTTAGTTAAAGTATCCCTTAAGGAGCCATTTGTAAGATTTGCTACATAGCCAGCATTAGCATGGAGGAAGAGTTACGTAAGTTCAACTTCAAATTTCACTCCAGTCAACAGCTGTCTTCAGTGTTGAATAGTAATGTGTTAACACTTGTGTCTGTCATCTATTCTTCACTTGAATTAGCATGCTACCTTAGCTCAAGCCCATACTGTCACTTTCCAGTGTGACTCACAATCTGTCCTGAAGGTGTAGTGCTGCTATTAACCTCTTGCCGCGCATGCGTGAAGCTCTTTGTCAGGCAACAATCACCAGCAGCATAGAAAACATACGAACTTCAGACACTTTTCACATTGATATTTGATGTTGCACATGAATACAAGTACCTGCACTGAATAGAGATTGAGATTGCTATAACACATCTTTTTTGCATTCTGAACATTACAAATGTGAGAGTGAAGAGCTGAGTCATTATGGTGTACCCATCACACATTTCTGACAGTAGCAGCACATTCACAGCTAATCCTCTCTGATGAGATGCTGAAATCAATCCTGGTGCTTCTACATGAAATATGAATCCCACAGCCTGCTGACACACACACACACACACACACACACAACACACACACACACACACACCCTCTCCCTTGCTCTCGCTCATTCGTGTTTATTGACCCTGGAAATTTACACCCCCAGAGCCCCCCTATAAAATGTCAATATCATATTTGATAATGAGAGGCTATTGAGCATGCATGTCACATAAACGTGTGGTATTTTATACATGAGCTTCAGAATATATTAGATTCTGCCTTTCACAATTTATACCTTTTGTCACTCTTGAAATTTGCTGCTTCTTTGGTAATATTTCATTTCTTTCCTCCACTCGTGCTGTCAGACAGATTACTTATCCACCAGTCAGATATGCTGAGATTACACTTCTCATAAATAATCACTTCCATGATGCCATCACTCTGTCTTCCTCTCTGTATCAGCTGCTGACTTGTGTGATGGTCACATCTGCAGCCACAATTCAATTATTTGAGACCTTTTTACACTTTTGCATCCATATATCACGAGACCATGAATGATGACACACAAGTCATAATTGTATTTTTAGTGTTTACTGAAGGCAGCAGGTTTGTCCAATTACAGGTCAAAATACATATCAGTTTGAACAAAATGGAACAGGCGTTGAAAACATCTGATCTCAGATCACTCTTTGTTGCCAAAAGTACAGCACCAGTGATGGCACTGCATTGCAACTGTGAATTGAGTATTAATGGGTTACTATAGCTGAAGTGTCGTGCTGCATTCTGAAGTCTGCTCGCCCGTCTGTGCAAGCCACTGCATGCCACGGTTTTGTATATTTATTTGAACTACAGCTGGGCCTGGATGGGTGTAGGCACACCCAGACTGACAGCTTGCCCACCCTATCAGGTTCATGACAAAATAATATCATTAATAATAATGATAGTAATTGTTGTTTTAATGTCTTTCCCCAGTTTTGTTAGTTCATGCTCATCTAAAAAGGTATATAGACTAGACAACAAAAAATTATTTCAAAAAACGTTCTCTTTTATATGACTGACGTTCTATGTCACGTTATGCATTTACATTATGCATATACACTATGGGTGGAATGGAATAGGATAGAATAGAAATTACTTTATGATCCCAGAGGGAAATTCATTATGCACTGAATGGGTATGCACTGTTAAAAGACAGCTGAATAAATAAATCAGGTCCATTCAGAATTTTTCAGGCTCACCCATCAGTCCCATTCTGTACCTGCCACTGACACTTCAGTTTGGGTAGTTTTGGCTTAACAGGATGTTTAGTTGTTTCTTTTGTTGTTAGTTAATGTGTTAGTGCTTTATACCTCCTTTTCATTCATTCAGTCTTTGGCGAGTCAGTTGATATTTGTTCAGTCATTTGGTTTGTCAAGCTGGAATTTAAAGTTCTGATCATTTGGCTTTTTTAAGGACCCAGAATTTATTGCTTTTTTTGTTTGTTTGTTTATTCAAAATTCATTTTTGGCTGAATAAAACTAAGATTTTTAAAGTCCACCTGTGACTCCTCATGCCCTCCAGCTCCGTCCATCACAACCTGCCAGAGATCAGTAGAGCATGAGTGAGGCTCAACAACGTGGCTTTTAAAAACACTCAGAGATTTGGCAAGTGAAGAAGTGGGACTTGTACATGAAGCACTGTAGCTGGAGTAAACTAAGGCTGTTTAATCTGGAGGAGGCAACTGCCTCAGGTACAATTCTTCCAATTACCTGATAGCCAGTGGAGGCTGTTTCTGCTGTAGAAAGCTGGTGTTCCATTACAAATAACTAGACTTGGAATTACTCACAATTAAAAGGTTGCTCATTACGTAAGTATATTGTCCATAGTTTTACTTGCAGTTCTGTGCATAAGATAACTTTATGTTTTTTGTTGATAGATGAGCCCATAGTACACTGTATATTTTTAACCAAAACTTTGAACTAAAAATGGGTAAAATAAATAAATTTTATGAATATATTTCACTAAAAGATGTTGAACTCCTCATACTTGAAGATTTGAGTTTGTCTGTCAACAACGCCAACAACTTTCTGCAGACTGTAGCCGAACCAGAGAGGTTCTTTCAAAAGGTTTTTCGGCTGGTGTATTGCCGACAGTGAGAGAAGAAGCTGTTATGTTCTCGTGAAATAAATTAGTTTGAGATTTTACTGTGCTTTGTTGCATGCTTGCACAAACATTTCTAAGACAACCAGTGAGTCCATCTGTCCTTCTCCCCATACAAAGCCCGGCTACTGCCTCAGTGCACACAACACAGGACTCAGAAAACTGAGCTGAAGTTTGGCCAAACTAACTTTGATTTTCCCACACTAACAATGTCTGGTTTCTATTTTGGTTTCAGGGCTTATGCCAGTGGATGGAGCAAAGAGTCCACACATCTAATTCTGGTTTAACAATCCTCTGCCTATTATAAAGAAATAAATACAGAGATGGGATAGATGCTCTATTCCCAGTCGAGCAGAGAACAACATGCTGTCTGCTATCTTACTACAACATAACCTGACCATCAGTGCCATAGAAGGGAATGAATGTATGAGTGTCTTCAGTTTTCAAAAGGTTTTGAAAGGTCATGAACAACTCTACAATGTTTGACCTGGTGATGGTGCTGGATGAAAAATAAAGGGAATATCAAAGTTATTAAAAACTCATTGGCCCCGATATTTTTTATTATATTTCATGGCAGTTAGTCCAGCCAACATTATTAAGACATTTAACAAAGAGCCAAAAAGTGTCAACTGTATGGATCACAACCAAGTCAACATGATTCTTCTTTATCATTAATGTCTGTACAACATTTACTGGCATTCCATCCAATACATACCTGTGGTTCATGTTTCAGCAGCATTCATAAGAGCTAGTCAGTCAGTCATGAAAGTCCAATGTCATCTGTAACAGTGATGAAAAACATTTCGTCATGTCATAATCACTTTTTATATTACTTTCAAACTTGGGTTTCGCAACTAATTGAAAAATGTGTGAAGGTCTGACTTCCAACTGTTGTTGTACTTCCCAATAACAAGCAGCAACAGTTTTGTTCTGGGAGTGAAGAGGCTCTTCAGAAAATATCACAACTAAACAAGATGTTCTGCTTTTGTCAAGAAAACTTTTACTGACAAATAACATTCATTCCTGCAGCGTGTACTTTATTCAGGCAGGCCACATCTTAAGCACTGCGTCTCAGTCACAACATCTTATCCCACCCACACATACACACCCATTTAACACAGTAGCTCACCACTGCAAAGTAAATCTCCCTATTTTGAAAATCATATACAGCAATGCTGTACCAAGTATTCCTTGTGGGTAATACACTCAACATTTGTGGGCTCCACTTGCACTCACAGTATTTATCAGCAGTTAAACAGACGCTGACTTTACTGTGAAGTCAATTCCCGTTTGTAGAAAATGAACATTTCGTAGTTGCAAGAACATTTGTGACATACATATGCGTCATTATGTATCTTATATTTTAAGCTTAGCCTGGATACTTGGATGTGTCTTGAGTGGCTTGAAAACTGCAGTTCTTAGAATGACTATTTGATGCTGATTCAATGCCATATTCATGCCTCAAATCATTTGTATCCTGATCTTGCAAACTTGCACCATTTGGATGAACTAATGACTTATTTCACATCATTTTGAAAAACCATCAAAATCTAATGCTTTTTTTACTATTTATTATTATTATTATTATCATTATTATTATTATTATTTTAGCTGTGTGTCTGTCTTGAATCAAAACAAAACAGTTGGCTTGGCAGTGACTTGACCAATCAGAGATGTTCGGGACTGCAGAGCACAGCCCCCAAGTTTCTGAACCTTTGGAAAGAGGAACCTTTTGGGAGGTAGATTAGTTCCCCCCAGAACTAAATGTAGGTTTTGTTCCTGTGGTGCAAATGCACCTATTGACTCCCATAGTAAGATATTCTTGGGTTTCAATAGTTGATTTCCTCCTCATGACAACTGCACAGGGGTCTTTTTTTAAAAATACATATCAACCATTTAAATTTTTTGAGGCTAAACCTTCTCCATAATTTAGGGAATGAGCAGTAGGTGAGTATGCACACGGAACGGCATGCACCAAAGTCTTGGCCCCACCTGTACTCCTCCTCTGCCCATTTTTAGACTGGTGGAGTAGGTATCACCAAGATGGCGATGATGCAACAACCCACCACAGTCTATGATAGCCACATATAACTCTGAAATGAGTTCAACATTAGCTTATTCATTTCTATACCACCAACTTAAACTTCATAAAGTGTCACAGTGGGCTGACAGAAAAAAGAATGACTTTATGAAGTCAGCATCACCACTGTGACTCTGCAGACAGATGGAGTGATCCCACTGATGTGACTTTTTTTTTTTTTTTTTTTTCATAAATCAGTGGACAGACTTTATGCCTTGGCCCATTTGTTTTTATGCTCTTGAGCCAGGTCATGGCATCTATTTTTGTGAGTAATAGTAAGGCCCAGCAGTGTCACAATATCCAGAAGAATATGATTGATGCTTATTTTTATTGCTGCTCTCCACATCTGCTGAATCAGACCATTATCAGGCCAATGAGTGGCAGCCAGGAAATGTAACACCTTAGATACAATCACCAGAATCAAGTTAAAATTGATTAATGATCTACTACTAGGTTTTAAAGCCACCGGTTACTCTGTTCCTTTTCTCTATGTCTTGACATATTTATGTTTTGTGTGGTGCTTTCACCACACTGACATTTGACAGCCTCACCATCTTACACATATATCATTACAGGGTCTATTAGATGCAGCTTGCAAATTGTGGTAAGTCCTGCAGGGCTCACCATGACATGCATACATGACATGCATGGCATTTTGATTAATGAACACATCAAAATAATGGGAGCGTAAATGCTCTTATATTGCAATGATAATTATACAGTGTATTATAATAATAGTGACATTGCTGAACCGTTCCAGGCAACAGATGATTGGCAGACATCCCTGATCCAGCTAGAAACCCATCTGAGATAGCAGCAATGAAGTTCATACAGAGAGAAAGACTACATGATCATGTTTTCATAATTATTTCATCAGATCTAGTATTTATATGGAGATGTTGGCTCTGTAGATATGCACTTGTTCTTTCATTGATGTGGTATTGATAAAAGGTTTATTGTGAGGCTATCCTGCTGCCCTAACAAAAACTCCAAAACAGGATTGAAAGCTGTGAGTGGAACATGTACTTGTCATGTACCAGTTGCTAGCACTGTATTTTGGATAGTTATCTTCTCTTGGCCAGCTGCCTCTCAAGCCTCTTCACTCATCCTCTGTCCTTCAGTATCCAGGCAGGCAGCCCCATAAGGAGCAGCTAGTGAACAGTCTCTTCTTGAGAATGAGTGTCTTCCTTTCTGCAGCCCTCGCAGCCACTTTTAGGTGCTCCCTGGTGTCTTTCAGGGTTTTTGCTCTCACCCCTACATCCTACCAACCTTTTTTCTCCTGAGCCTTCCTGCTCTTCATTCTGTCATGATATGTGGTAAGCAGCAGTGTGGTCTAATATGTTGGAGTGTGTATACTGCTTTTTAGGTGGGTACACTGCTCACACCTGTATCACATAGACTATAGTTAGATAGTTTTGTTGTAATGGGTATACTGAAATATTATGCATTTTCAATGGGTATACTGCGTACGCCCTCCGTATATAAGTGAGGCTGGGCTGGTTGACATGCTTCCACCCATATACTGTTTTGATTTCAGCTCACTTTTGATTGTTGTAAAGTGACACATGATTTAAAATAAAAATCTTGAAGATTTAGGATTAGTTAGGACTCATTTCAGCTAGGCGCGTTTAACTAGTCTTAGCATGAGTTTTAATTATGTGTATCTGGTTAGTTTTAGGTAAGTTTTACTTTTTCATTTTAGCAAGTTGGCTATTGTGTATTGTGTATGGATTTTATGGCATGCATTTTACATACACTTTTACTGGTAGTTTCTGTCATGCAATTAGAATTCAAGGATGTCCCCAGTATTTAGTTCAGATCTCATTTGTTTTGTTTTGTTTTTCACTATTTCCAATCCATCCATATATCATATGTCTTCTCCACTGTCTTCACTTTTTATTTAACTGTAGTTTTTGTCAGTGAATCAGCAGCAGTCAGCAGTTGGTGGAGCTCTTCTGCCCTAGTGCTTAGCAGTAGGCTTTCTCCAACTGGTGAGCATTAAAACTGCACATAGGAATAGAAGAGTCAGGCATTGTTTGCCACTCCTTTCATTGTCTCTTGCGACGTAAGGATGTTGGCTCAGTGGCATTACAGTGTAGAAGTAGTGAACTGAAATAGGCAGTGCTGGGGCATGCAGATAGACAGACCTGTGTTGTGAAAGCGTAGAGGCTAATGAGTATTCAGAGGAAGACACCAACATGTCTGCAAGTATCAGAGCAGAGACTTAGAGTTTGTGAGGATGTCATTGATAAGCAGACTGCACAAAGGAGGTAGACTGGTAAGGTTCTTGTTCATGGAAATCACAACTGAACTGCCTACACTGGCGAGGATAATAAATTGTTTTCTTTGTGCTGTTTTCTCTCCAGTCACTCAATTTTCACCACTTTCACTTTCGTTACAATCAACATTCCTTTGTTCTCATTTTTTGCAGCCACAAATTCATCATCAGGGGAAGCACTTATCTTTACCACAGAGTGCTGTGTGAAGCATCATTACGGTATCAACATGAGAGCCGTAGCAGCTGCATCACTCTGCAGGTGGAAACAAAACAGATTATCTCACAATTGGAAGTGGAGATTAATAGTTCTGGCACGTCCCTCCAGGACATTAGTATTCAACATCATGAGATGTTATTTGATGTGATGTACTTTTTGTAATTTCTGAAGAGGGAGCATGTATTTTGCCCTCTGGTTGTGGTGCAGTATCAGCCACGGCAATGTGGGAGTTGGCAGTGCTCAAGGATATTTTGGAGCGCTGAAATGATGATCTCACTCTTAGCTCTCTTTGCAGTCTTATATGGGTTGCTAGCAAATAAAGCCAATATCCACAAATCAGTTAGTAAATTATGAGGATTTGTGTTTGTTAATTCAGCCACAGATCCATTTGTTGATTCTTGACAGTGTTGTTGTCCTAGCTAACGAATGATAACTGACTAAATGAATCTAAAGAATAAATTCTTACATATCACCACACGAAACTCTGCACTAAAAGCAAACAAAATAACAACACTGTACCCTATGCGACTGTGTTTGTTGTTGGTGCAACACTCGGTACACTACTTGTTTATTTGTTCATTTTATTTTTTGGTGTGAATGCTGTTTTACCTTACTGTTAGCAGAGTGCATTATAATTTTGTTGTTTATTGATTCTTTTGTTGGATATAGATACGATGACAATCTGAAACCTCAAACATTTAACTTGTGGAATGAATATAATTTTCATACAACATAACCCCCTGCTGATCAGTTGAAGACAAATTATAAACCACTTTTTTTCTTTCTTTCTTTTTCTTTTTCAAAGAAATAGGTTTCGATGTGTGATGAGATTTGATTTGTGTTGTCTTCCTGAGCAGCAGATGGCAGTATGTCCATGGGATGTGTTTCATTCAATAGATTGACATCAGGGCTGACTGTCTCTCAGCATGGACTGAGTGAACACATTGAACACTATAATCCACACTCACTGTCTCATTAGGATACTACCTACTTTATGAGGCAAAACATAAAGCTGTGAAAAACCCAAAATCTTAAATGCATTATCCATGTAGTCACATACACAATGAATTGTAGTTTCTATAAAGTATGACTGATCTTCACAAAGACTCATCTTCTTTTTTCATATTTTAGGTGCCTAGACATCAACTTTATTTTGTACTGAGCATCTTTCATTTTAGAATAAACACCACATGAAGGTAGTTGAGCTCCAGCAATTTATTTTCATTTTCTCTTGAAAGAGAATAAATCTGATGTGACAGAAAATTAACCAGCGTTAACTTAAACAAATCCATCACACAGATAAAAGCTTCTTATGACACGGTCACAGAAGATGGACTTACATCAGACAATGGTACATTCATTATAAAATTACTGCAGTTAATCACTTGAGCTGAAATGGGTTTTTTTTTTTTAAGAATTATCTTTTTTCTTATTCTTCTTTTAATTTACCATAATACCCTTTAAGTGATTATTTAGACTTAATGAATCTTCACACTTCATCTCCCCCAAATAATCCTCTGTCAGGAAGTCTGTGATTGTGACAGACGGACAGACCAAAGATGGAGGCACAGTAGTGACTTAAAAAAAAAAAAAAAAAAAGTGAAGTTGTGCTGAGTCATTGTACTACTATTATGTGGTGGTATGTTGAACTGAGTTGCTATCCTGACCCCATATTCATTGCTACCACATCACAAAAGTCTAAATATCACAGATAGTGGAGACGGAAAGGCACCTGCTTGACCAGAGAGTCTCAAGGAGGACCTGATGGCCACTTCACAGCTCCACTGGAGCTCAGTGTCTTAAGGCACTTTGCCCTTTGCCTATTTTTCAGATTTTAAGGGAGAATAAATTTTGCCCCATCAATCACAGAGTTCATAATTTCATAATAGTCACTGCTTTGTAATTCATTTGGATGGGCTTTCTACACACAAATTCTAATGAAGTCAGGTTTTAAAGTGATATAAGCTTATAGTGTCAATATGAGCATCAACATCAGTATGCATTCTGTACTTGAGGGCTGCCATGACAAAATGTAGGCCTGTTGGTTGAATGATATGCAGACTTTATCAATATTGATGATTATTGGTGTGACTTGTTGTTACTTCCTGTTACAGTGTCAATCAAATTATAATATTTGTCTATTTAAAATCATTGTTGTGAATTGAATGATTGAATGCAGCACAGAACGTGTTGACATTTTGTTGTGTAGGCCTACTGCCATTTTCTAATTTCAAACAGACATTAAAAAGAAGAGATATCATTTCTTGGTGTTGCACAGGCACAGAGATATGCCAAACAACATCAACAAAAAACAATGCACTGCAGTGTCATGCAATAAATACTACCACTCTTGTGGAACAGCTGCCTTTTGTTTACAATTTGATTGTGTTGTCACTATAACTTTATGCTGTGGTCTCTGTCAGCCCCTGTAATCTTAGTTTACAGCAACGGGTACTATGGGTATGAAGTGGAGGGGGCGTGTCTGGGTGGGAATTAACTCCAAAATACAAATCACGTGTTGGCTCCAGTTCTTTACGTGTCGAGAAACAGCGCCCTCATACAGAGCACGGCGGTATGGCAAAAATAACAGCACCTCGGGACTATACCATTCCCTTGTCAACGCAGAGATGCAGCCACAGATGACAGAAAACTGACGAAAATGTCACTAAAGCCTTAATATTGTTGAAAATTTGAGATTTAAAATCTTAGCAAACAAAAATACCGACACTTGTCCTCTAACCGACATTTTTGTAACATTTATGAAGATTGTTTTACTCCCCGGGCATTGACAGTGAGTGGTGCGGTCCGATAGTATTGAAGGCAAAGCTGAAAAACGGTTTGTTTTCACCGAGGGGAAGAAGCGTTGCTGTTATTAGCCACAACGGGACCGAATCTAAAAACGGTTGTAACATCTCGTAAATATCTGGTTGGCTTTCAGACAGCACATTTCTTAGCTCGCCATGGCTCTGTGCGGGGGTGTCGGAGCCATGGCTTTGCCCAGCGAGCTTATCGTCCATATATTCTCCTTTCTGTCCGACCGAGACAAGCTCCGGGCCTCGGCGGTGTGTTCGCGATGGAGGGAGTGTCTCTTCTACCCCCGCGCTGTGGACCGAGCTCAAACTGCGAATAGGTGGTGGGTGCAACGGCGGAGGCTCCAGCTCCGAGGAGACCCCAAGGCTAGAGTTTCTCATGCGGAAGTTCGGTTCTTTCGTCAGGGAACTGCAGTTGGAACTCGCACCGGTAGAAGGCTACCTGAGCCCCCTGAGCAACGAGCAACCGTCCACCAGGATGGACCAACCTCCCGGTTCCGATGGCGACCCGCAGCTCTCCGAGCGATGGAGAGACGCCATGGCCACTTACTTGGACCAGGTGTTGTGTGTGTTCACCAGCATCCGAAACAACAGGTAACGTTACACTCACATTTAGACATCTTACATAGCGATTGTTTTATTCACCTTCAGGAATTCACGTGACATAACCTCGTGGAAATTTCACAGTATTTTTTGCGTCGCAGTAAGCTAACAGCTAGCTAGCTCGGTTAGCTATAAACAAACCCTGACATTAGGAGTTACGTAATCAGGACATGTCTTTGCGGTGGAGCTAGCATCCAGTGTAACCTGTATGTATACGTTCACAGACGAAAATGTCATATTTATCTGTTTTTACATTTACAGTCGTCTAATAACGATGTGTAGTGCAACCTATGATGAATACGCCTGTGTCAAAGCCAAGTCAAATGCTCGTCTGCGTTTCTTTTGTTGTCAGTTCTATTTTCCATGTTACATTGGTCTCCATACCACTAGATACAATGCAGAACTGGTGGTGGCTAGAGAAGGCTTTGTTGGCTCTGACTTGCTGATATCAGCACTGACACACACATATACAGTGTATGTGTGTATATATTTAGCTCTGGCATGTCATACCATATTGTAGGATGTAATCGCATATAAAATTTGCAGATCAAATTTGCTATCTTTGATAATTTTTTTTTTTTGTGGAAGGTGGTATTCTGTATCTGAATGTCAAGACGACTAATGTCAACGCAGAACCTCCATGATACCTTCTCCCATGTTCCCTATTATGCTCTGTGCTGCTTTGTAGTATTTAAATAGCAGCCATCCAAAGCTGTGTAGCAGTTTATGTCTTAATTCTGCTGAGGGGGCTGAAACATTTCCTGTTGTCTGAATCCTTCTTACTGAGCAGTTTCTATTCAAAAACTCTAGTCCTTGTTCTATTATGAGCACTAGCACTAACATGGTTGATGGCAGTCATCAGTATACTAACTGACAGATCTTAATTTTTGAATGTTTGTGTTCACTGTTGTTCCATCAGAAATAAAGTATCATGGTGGAAAAGTCCTTCAAGGAAGCTCCCTTCCATTGGTGCATGACCTGCATTATTTTCTGTCATAACAAAACAATAAAGAGTGTTGATTTCTTGTATACTAAACATGCATTAAATATTAATATTTAGACCATATTGTGGAGTAGACCTAATAGTATCAAACCAAACCTCAGATCTAGTCTTTAGGTATTGCTGCATGAGCAAAAACATAGCATCCTTAAGCAAACCAGAAATGATTATATTGAATGACCAAGTGAGTAGTTTTAGTAGTACATCATAATAAAATATGCCATCATTAGCTAAGTATTTTATTTGGTATTTCATTGTTTTTAAATGTTTCAGTAACAGCTCAAGTCAGCTGACTATGATCCATATCTGTCTTCAGCTCTCATGTTCTGAGGTATTTTGATTCTTTTAAACAAATACATTGGTCTAGCTCTTCTAGTACTGGTATGTTAAAAAAAACAAGAACCAGGTTACTCACTGTTTCTGCTGATTTCGCTCACTAAGTAGCTGCACACATGTCTGCTTTTGGTTTCGCTGCAGAGGCATTTGGTGAAGCCGAAGTGTTACTTTACAGGAAGTGGGCTGCATCAAACATATTATATACAGTACATGGTCATGTGTGGCTGCATGGCACACATGTGGTTGATCACTTTCCCACAACTTACATTGCTGATCTTCAAAACAGCAGTGCAAACCCAGATGTAGAATACCTGGCAGGGAGAAAGCCACTGAGTACATTTAGATCTCTATGCTTACCTTGACTGCTTTGCCAAGGCCCAACTTTTGGCTTATAGACTATTGCTTGATTGCTGCCAATCTATTTTGGGTATGGGGATATAAAGGGCTTTGGACAGCAGTGCAGCAAAGTGCAGTGCAGCCATAATTCTGTGGTGACAGCTCTGCAACATACAGACCAGTGCTAGATTAGATTGAACAAAATGGCCACAGTTTTCCTTATAAAGGTGTTTGTATTGGACACCCCATTTCTAGCTGCTATGGCTTGCGTTGTTAACCATTGACTCAATATGTGCTATGTGTGATAAAACCAGATGCACAGCGTGTACCTGTAATGACTTTAACAAATGTTGACACAGCAAAACAGATGATAATGAAACCATTGTCTTTCGATAATTACCAAGCTGTAGCAGAGGATGTTGTATGGGTCTCTAGCAAGTCAGTCAGTTAAGCATATAGAAAAAAAATTTAAGGAAAGTGCATAAAAACCAAATTAATCATATCTGGTCTTGATGTTTCAATGTTTCTTCTTTCTAACATCACCTCTTCCATTCTTTAGAAACCTGCAGAAGCTGAGTCTGTATGGAGACACCTGTATTCTCCAGCAGGAAGGACTGTTAGACAGCTCTAACCTGCACCAAATTCACCAGGGGGACAAAAAGATCAACGAGTAAGCACCCTTGACATTAAAGTCATTTTCTCCACAATCACAATTGGTTAGATGATGATGTTTATTTTTATTTCAGTAGAATGGTTCCTTGCATTGCAAAGAAAAAGACAGTGACACATCAAAATAACAGCGTTTTGATGTGTGTTGTGATGTCACAAATGCTTTGCGATCAATCACTGAACCTAGTTGGAGAGTGCAGAGCATATCCAGCTTCAGCACACCACACAGTGTGTTCATGTCAAACACACACTCTGTGTTTGACCACCCTCTGTGTCATAGTAGTTCTTGGGCATCTCACCAGTCGGGAGGTGGGTGGCATCACATAAAATGCAGTGTCAGTGCTCTGCTTTGTAGGACACGTCTGAAGAATTTAGAGCTTTCTGAATCTGTGCCAGAATATGACTGGGCACAATATCCAAGTATAGCCTGTGTGTAGAGTTAATCATTGAATTGAGTTATTCACGTTCATGGACACAAAATTAAAAATGTCATAAGTCTGAGATTCTCCCGTAAAAGCATAAAAATATATTTTCCAGGTGTTTTGTATTTGTCACTTTTGCAAAAATGTAAATATCCCATTCTTGATCCTGTTTTTCTCTTTTTTTTTGCCCTGAAGGTTTATTTTCAGGATGAACGGGTCCTCTGGGTGTGTTAAATGAACCTTGTATCAAGCTGTAGTCAGACTGGAAAAGTGAATTTAGGCTAATTTCCCTCCTGCCTCTGTTCATTAACCCTTCCCCTCTGCTCTGCAGAATCCAACAGTTGTTCATGGAGTTGCTGTCTAATGGCAGGCAGCTGAGGTGGTTGTCCTGTAGCTTCATGCTGGGTCTGGTGACTCCCTGCTCCTTAGCCTGCCTGTCGAATCCTTCAGCTGAGACCCTCCAGCACCTCAGTTTACTCGACCACCAGCTAGGTATGCATTTGTCTGACCTATCATAAGCTTGGCAAATATTACATGACTGAATAGTCCCTTCAAATATCACTTTACAATATTTATACATATCACCTTTCTTGAATTGTGCTCAGGTCCTCTCATCTCACCATCGGAGTTAGATCGCCTCTCTAATCTTAATTCTCTGGCTCTGGATTTCTCTGACCTGACATCTGAGCTGTGTGGTCTGCTGGCATCTCCACGTCGAACTCCACTGCATCGCCTCTCCCTGCTGCTCAATGGGGCTGCCCTGGAGTTCAAACCATTAGAAGGGACAGCTACAGAGGATGACTGGAAGGCACTGGTAATGCAGCAACTGTCTGTGTGTTGCACATACTGTTATTGTTTGTTGACAGAGCCATGAACATTGAACACATTAGTCAAGTTTACCTCATCGTTCACAGGTTCGTGTGAGTGCTAACCTGCGAGTATACATTATGGCCCTGGAGGTCGACAGCACAGAGCTCCTCAGGGTCCTAAAACCAAGCCTTCCTCTGGAACGCCTTCACCTCGACAGTTACAGCACGCTCGTGACTGATGCCACATTGGAGCTTATTTCTCAGCAGTATAACAAAACGCTGACTCATTTTCTGCTCCTGAGGGATGACCCCGACTTCCCTGACCTCAGTGTCAATCGCAACGAAGATCCATTGGTTCTCTTAGCATGGAGATGCACTCAGCTGGCCGTACTGGTGATACATGGTGAGTCCAGCTTGTTGTTTTAGCAATATATATATATAGTCATGTGGCTCCCCTGAATGTTAAGTACAGAATTTGGATTATCTTTAGAAATTAGTATAAATCAACCAATGTCTAGTGAAATGCAAAGAAGGATCCACATGAAAAAAACATCAGACATAAAAACTGCACTGGATGCAGTTAGCCTTTTGATGAATTTAAATTGGAGCAAAATAAATAACTAATAATTAGGCAGTCTCCCACGACATGGCTTTATGAACAAAGTAGGGTGGTGCAAATGTGAAAATACCATACAAGACAATCTGAAGAGGTTTATGAAGAGCTGGGGCAATCTGCATTGGTAGTTTCAGTATCCTATATTCAAGTAGACTCCATGGGTGAAGGCCAATGAGGACACCAGAACTGAAGGAAAGGCACAAAAAGGAAAACGTTTGCAAAATATGAAGCCCAGTGTTCACAGTATAGTGTTCTATGGACAGATGAAACCAAAGTAGAGCTCATTGGGAATGCAGGGCATCAGTTATTTTTTATAGGCAATGAAATGAAGCACATAAGATAAAGAACACCGAACCTACAGTAAAACATGGTGGAGGCTCTGTCTGGCTGTCTCTGGTTCAGGAGGCATTTAATGTTTCATTTGATGAAATATGATGAACAGTACCAAGGCATTTTAGAGCAAAATGTTTACCCAAGGTCAAGAGACACGGTTTAGGTGTTTCAACAAGACAATGACACAGTTCCCACCCTGACCTAAATTCTGCCATTGCAAAAAGGACTCCTGGAAACCTAAGACCTTGAATGCCTAGTATTAGAGGAGAAGAAGCTGCCAGCAAACAGGTGCAATAAGCCTCTGGATGGCTTCAAGAAACATTTAAAAGCCATCATAGTTCATCATTATGAAGACACTGCAACCATAGTGATTGTGTTCAGGGTCTATTTTATGTTGTATTATTTAACTTTTTTTCAGCAGCATTGGCCAGAGTTTCCTGCCATGGCCTGGTTTAAAGTGCAGAGCCAGCGGGTCCAAGAGGAACCTAAAAAGTCTTGCCTAACCCTACTAAGTGCTGCTTGGTTTGTGTATATGGGATTCACTTTCCTATGTGCGGAGCAAAATCTCTCAAACGTAAAAAGATTTGCTGATTCTACCCCACCTGGCCTAGACACTGTAGTCAGTCTCTCTGTTTTGATGGTGCTCGCCTGCCGAAACTGCTGCTTGATCCTGCAGGCATTGTGTTTGTGTGGAATTAGGTCAAAGGTCTGTCTGGGCTGACGCATAAATAACAGGAAGAGATAAATAAAAAGGATACCAAGTTCTAATGAAAGTAAATTCATAAGCTAATTTAATTTTTATTAGCAGTATTTAGTCCTTACTGTCCGAGATCAGTCTAACCTCACCCATTTTTCTCTGTAGGTTATACTGTGTGGTCCCACAACCTGGTGGCCATCTCCAGGCTGCGAGGCTCCAGTCTCCGCATCCTGACCGTCTCCGAGGAGAGCATCGACTTTGACCCGGACCAGTCAGTGTGCATGGAAGGTGACCCAGTCCACAACCTGGTTAAAGAGGTCTCACTGGGCCTGGGGCGTGTCTGGCACCCCTGCCTGGATTCTAGCCTGGTTTTGTCCGAACCCACCCAGCACTTCCACCGCGAGCTGCACGCCTTCAGCATGGGCATGTAGGCAAGGATGGCAAATCCAACACATCACAGCCTAAACTGTGTCAAGACCAGACCCACCAGGTCATAGTCAGCAGACCCAAGGGAGAAATTCAAACTGCACCTCAAGCAGTCTAAAGTAAATTCATGTGAACTGATGTGAGCTGATTTTATTTCCTTTTTATTTTTTGTGTTGCTTTCACAGGGGTTTTAGCACACAATCAATTCTTACCATTTCCCAGCAGATCCCCTGTTTTCTTGTTTTGCCTCTTGATTATCAGGTTAACCACTGATTTAGAAGACAGAATCAGTCTTTGTTTTTTTTAAAAATATGGATTAACCAGTGAAGAATATCCAATTACAAACAGGATATTATGATTAAGATTTAATATCCATTCAGTTTAAAAGAATACCAATCTGTGGTCTCTGACCACTAACGAGACAGATTTTAATTTGTCTGCTGAAATGGGTCATCGTGCCCCATCAAATGCTCTCTTGTCTGGCGTGGCCCGGTCTGGTCTGGTCTGGTCTTGCCCACAGCAAGTATTCAGAGCTCGATGTCTCTCCTTCACCTTAATAACCTCCAGAGCCTCTGTATAATGTAACTTTGATTTGTTTTTGTTGTTTTGTTTTTTTTTTTCTTCTTCTTTTTTATTTAACTGTTTTCCATCTCTCCCTGCTCTGTGTATAATCTTGTTTTTCCTGCGTGGTGATTCCCTTGCCTGTATAGGCTTTGTATGTATTTAAATACAGATATATTATTATCTTGCTCACAGCTAGAACAGAACAGGCAGGCGGGTTGAGTGATAGACTGGTGGGATTTGCAGGGGCAATGTGTATTCAGACCCAAGCTACTAGCTTTAGTTGTGAAACAATTAGCTTTTCGTTTAAAAGAAAAAAACCCTTTGCTGTCGGTATGTCTGTCCGCTCCACTTTAGCAAATGTTGGAGTTTGGAAACTAACGGATCAATCACTTCCTGGGTAACACAACCTTTGCTGCTTCTTCTGTTGCTCTGAAAGAACACCTTGTGCACTTGTCCTCTAGTTCGAGAGCCTTGCCAGCAGAGTGGAAACGTCCACTGTAAAATGGCCGACTGTGACTCGTGCTAATCAATTTTAATACAGCGCTCAGCAACAGCCATGTCAGTGCCATGACTCAGATCATCCTTACATGAGTGGCATTTTGAAGCCAAATGGTTTTCTTAATGGTTTTCAGCACCTTACCGACGGTGTTACGGAGAATATTGTTACATGCTTGCAGCCAGCACACTTCCCATCCTGCTCACTCGGCGACTTCCTTGGCAAAACCTCACCGGTCGACTGATAAGGGAGCCTCGTCTTCCGACTGACATTCAGAGCCAAACTGAAAATTCAGCCCGTCACAATACAGCACACCCCTACTGTGTTCTGTTTTGATCTGTAGTGAGCTGGTCCTAAATCATTGCATCTTTTTTCTGTATTCAGGATGAATATAGCTGCCTTTTGCTCTACTATAGAGGTCAAAACTTTCCAACTAGCATCACAGGTTTCAGAGCCCCTTTGTATTGAAATGTCAAGTCATCAAGTCAAAGAAAAGACCAGGAGTGTGCTCCATAATATGAAGGGCTCTGGGATTTAGAAAAGTAGGTCTGTATTATTCTAGAGGAAGTAGGTTTTCACTCCATAATGCCATATATGTATCTGTGTTTTGAGATATCTCTGTGACTACTTCCAAAGGCCATGCTAAAACAGCACCAGTATTGTGTAGGCACAGCTTCCTAAGGTGACAAATACCAAACCCAGGTTTCTCCAGTCATGCCAGCAGTACTGTAGGTAGGAACCAGTTTAAAACATTTCACGAGTAAGACCAGGAAAAGAAAAGGATGCACTGAATGTAACTCAACTCTCATTCCGTTGGCCAGTCAGTCAGTTTTACTGTAGAGTTATATTTGCCGCAGGACTTTGGCAGACACATGTCTTGCAGTCAGGATTGCTGAAGAAATGAGTTTTGAAGGTTGTAGGTTCCACTGACAGACATGACTGCTTATATTTTCTCAAGAAATGGCACCTACAGCACAACATAGTTTTGGGTTGATTGTGGCAAAAAGTTTTCTCTGTCAGTCTCAGGTAGGATTTTAACATCACTTTGACCACGGCGGTGGTGGTGATGGTGTCACGTCGGTGTGTGAAACAATCAGTTAATGTGAGAAAGTCATTTTTTAATTTCCTCTTGAGTCACAGTTGCCTTTGAAATGGTCCCTTGTTTTCTGAATACAGTTGTCGTTGTTGTTATTGATGATGTTGTTGATCTTGCCATCTGATGAGCCCTCACTCCACCTCGGTAGGAGGGTCAACAAACCTAATCATACATTTGTTTTCAAAGATTAAGGTTGATAAAGACTAAAGAATGGCAAAAGCAATCTGCATTGCACATTTTATCTCTCCAGTAGACGTTGTGGGGGGACAGAGAGTTGGCCGTAGGAAATCCATCCTGTCAATAGAGGACCTGCTGGGCCCAATTAATGTCTGAACTGAATGTAGTCAGTCTTCCTGGGTGAAATGATGTCTGTCTGGCACTGTGGATCTTGTCTGGCTGTGCAGCTGGCTCGTTCTGCAGGCATTCATTAACAGCATGAAAGCATGACTTTGAATCATGGTCCAATTATTATTGTCCACTTCTATTTTTTTAAACTCACTGAGTGTATGCCTTTGCTCTAATAATGAAATAAATGTCATCCAGGCTCTGTGCTTTTGGCTGAAGCCAGACAAAATATCTTGTGCTGCAGACAAATGTAATGTTGAGTCCCACCAGTAAATAACTGGGCCCAGTATGGTTCCATGTGATGCGCCGGTGTCGTGACTGCTTAGTGGCTATGACAGCTGTGGTGCGCTGGTGTCTTTTGAATGCATGTCCTGAGCTAAGCTTGGATTTTGACAGGAAAATCAAAGTTGGGAAGGGCTGCAGGACACCTACTTTTTCCAAGTAAATGTTGTCAGCCAGCCTTGGTCAGGAAAGTTGCCCTCCCAGATGGCTACAGCTCAGTTCAGTCTGAGATCGGGCAATGGCATTGCAGACTGTGAAGGTCCATATCAAGGTCTATAGTTTACAAGGTTGACTTGCAGTTTTTTTTTTTTTTCCATAGACTGATATGGAACCAGAGTCACACAGCGTGCCAGCACTTTGCTTGGTTTAAAATGACTTGGTCCTAGTGATGGGCATGTGGTTACCAAATGTTTGCTCGTCTGTTCAGGGACCTTGATGGTTTAGCCATGATAATCTCTCTAGTCCTTGGTCCATATCTCAGGATGAATGCACTTTGGTACCAAGAGTTTCTTTTTAAAGGCTGCCTGTGGCTGTGTATATAGAGCTGTACATTCATACTCAGAGGGATAGCAATACCAACATAACACATTCAGACCAAAATATGTTGGTTTTTATCTTATCTTCCTCCTCCCCTCATCTAATTCTCCCTCTCCTCATTTTAGAGCTCATTTTTGTTTCTGTGTAGGTTTGTGTTGTGTGTAGTCATCAGCTGATAAGGAGGGAAATCACTGCAACTTTATAGAGAAACCTAATGTCAAACTAGATCTTCTCACCCGAGCAAGTAGACATTGACAAACCACGGATAGTTACACACTGATTTTACAGACTCCACCTCCAGCCACCATGTGTGTTTCCTCCTTTGTTTTCTGTCCTCTCAAGTCTCCTCCAGATGTTATTGGTCAGACTTTACTTTTCGGGCAGACAGGTTGAATGCATCTGGCAGTGTTTCTGTCCAGAACAAAGGGAGGGGCAGTGGTTTTACCAGACTATCCCCAGCTAGAGCAGATAACATAGCAGAGTGGGAAAACACCTATTTTAATATGAGTTCCACTTCCAGACAGTCATCTTATGCTTATATGCTTATCCTTGGCTGGAGCCAATCCCAGCAAACATTGGGCGAGAGGCAGAGTACTCCCTGGACAGGTCACCAGCCTGCCAGAGGACTGGTTTGACTCTTCGTGATTATTGAAACATTTTAGGAACTTTTTAGGCCACGATGGTGCAGACACACCAAACCACACCAACATTTTAGTAAGATGGCAGAGTGGGAGCTCTGTGTTGTCTTTGCAACGAGAAAAGATGTGAGGCAAAGTTTTCCCACTGAGGCAAATAACTCTGCACTCAGCGTTTGACACATTAGGAGATAGACACGCTCACAGGATAGCATAGCATTTTCAAAAAAAAAAAAAGACGTGTGTCAATAGCTAAATATTGAGCCATCTTGTGCCTGAAAGCCTCTGGAGTCTCACTGCTTCTCAAACCCTTTGCTCCCCAAGTCGTTGGCTTTGTGATATATGTTAATTGTTGCTGTGATTGTTAGTTCACTCTTTAGGGAAGCAACGTTGTGAGCTACAGTAGCTAGGAGTTTCAGCACATGTGTTTTAATATTTCTTAGAGCGTGCCTGTATTTTCTGCGCAAGTCTTCGTGTAAAAGTTTCAATTGTATCTAGTAGAAATGTGTGATATAAGACAGTGTGGATGTGTGTGTGTGTGTGTGTGTGTGTGTTAACAGGTTATCAGCAGTGCAGCCATCGTGTGTTTTCTGCCTGTGTGTTTTTGTGTGTGCGCGTGTGTGTGTGTGTGTGTGTAGTTAAGGTGGGGGGGCTTGCTCATGTTCAGCAGTGTAGTCTTATCACTTCTACTGCAGCAGGAAACAGGAACAGAAATCGTTCGTTCTCAGGGTACAATCGGTTTTCAGAAAAGAGGAGGAGGACGGAAAGTTAACAGTAGCTCAGGCCTCTAGCTCACTCACATGAATATTAGGAGTCACTGGATCTGTTCTCCTCCCTTGATGTGTTTTTAAGCTGCCAAAGACCACAGTGGAACAAACTTAAACCCAGACAAGTCTATCTGAAGTGCCACTTACACATACACTGGCAGGAGGCTGGTCCAGTATTCCTCTAAACTCCACACCTCCTCGTAGTCCTTCCTCTTCTGTTGTTCCTCTCTCTCCCCCGTCACTCCTTGTGGTTCCTCTCTCTCAGTTTTTTCCACTGACGACTACCGCTCTGTTTTGTGTGTCCACACTCTGGCCTTGTTATACTGTGGACCAATCTGTGCTGGACTGGAGGAAAAGTCATCAGTCTTTTCCTGTTGTTGGAGTGAGAACCAGACCAAAGCTGTCACACTAGCTGTGTAGAATGTGTGTTACTAAAGTCACATTTATGTCCAACAAGTGTTTAGCAGCACTGCTGCACCTACAGCGCATGTTGCTGTGGCGTCACAGAGCCAAGTGAGGCCTTTCTCGTCCAGCACAGAGCAGTTCTGCAGTATGGCAGACGATTGGCCGGAGCAGTCCACCTCAGAGTTGGACCACCTCAACAACATTTCCTCACCACCACACCCCCCCCTTCTCCCCTCCATCACCTGTTTCACTGTGAGGAGTGAGTGAATGTAAAAACTAAAGGCGAGGAGGACAAGGAGTCTGGTTCAATTTTGGAACGCGTCAGGGACTAAACACTTCCTCAGATGCTTCCAAGAAGCTATACTCAATGAGACACTGTAGCTTCCCTCACTAGGACAAAGGCCGCTGTGCCTGGTTATGTGTTATATGTTGTGTGGCCTGCCAGCCTGAGGCCGAGGTCAGGTTTGACAGGAGGTGTTTAGTCCTGGGCTTTTTGGAGCTGTGAAGATTTGCTGCTAGAGATCTGCTAGGAACAGGACATTCCACAAAGGGCGGGGGTTCGCTCAGGCCATCTGACTAGCAAACAGTTTACTACATGGCCAGTGTCTGCATGAATATTAAACCCTTTTTTTTTTCCTTTTTCTTGAATGATCTGTTTTTGAAGGGATCGGAGATGCAGCTAGCACTGACAGTCACACCAGATTACCAGCTGGTCTGAACGGAGTGGAGGTGTGAAGCCATTTAGAAGTGGTTGTTAAAAGTGTGTCGCTTTTTTTCTTTTTTTTTTTTTTTTCTTTCAAAGGTCAACTGTGTTTCAAATGTGTGTTTCTGCAATGCCAAGCTTTGCTTTCACTTGATGCTTCCGCCATGTATTGGCCTTTTGTGTCCGGTACACAAAAGGTCACAAGTGAAAGCACTCCACACTGACTGTGCTAAATATAAGGACTAGCTTCTCATTCCATGAAATCAGGTGGTTTCACTCATTGAATCAATCTTCCAGTTAAAGGACATCACAACGCTGTAAGAGGAGCTCAGTCTGCATATTTACTGCACACACAAATACACACAGAAGTCCCAGTTGACCTTCACTATTGATACAAATGGGCACCTGGAGTCTGGACTTATCTACACGCCATATACAGACGGTGGTTTGTGTATAACTATACTATACTGTGATATACACACAAAGACTGATTGACACACAGCCAGCAGAGCCTTGTCTTTAATGAATTCTGCCCTCAAAATGAAGGGTTTGGAGGCTCTAGATAGATGTGGTGGGTGTCAGCAGGCGATCATTACCAGCAGTTACTTTACATTCTTGTGGTTGCAGCCAGCTCGATCTGCCCTTGTCATTTGTTTATGTTTATTTTCTTTATTTTTTTTTTTCTTCTGTGCTCTTCATATGCATTCATAGAGAAATCCTGGACGATAGCAGGCCCTGTAACCTGATGGGTAATTGAATCTACAGAGCCTGCCTCTAATGTAGACCATCTGAGACAGTCTTATTAAAACTGTGTTGCAATCGAGAACTGTAGATGGACGGGAGTCTGGGTATGTCTGACCCACCAGACCCATTTGACAGAGTACAGAGCTGGGTTTGACACTTCTGTGCTAAGACTTTATAGTTAGAACTGAATCTAGTGGCATTGCCAGAAGTGTAAGTGTGTGTTATTTCTGTACCAAAGCAAGGACTGTGTCAGATCAGCATCAGTCTAAACAAGGCTCAGAGCCACAGACACACACACGCCAGACATGACCAGTTTCACTTCTCTTCACCCGTTACTCAGACTCGATGCCAGCTTGAGAGTTTGTGATCTCGACTCTCAGGATTTGCAATGTTGTGGGAAGAGAACTAGAAAATAGCTGAAGAAAAGAAGTAGTGAGATGGTTCTGGGCCTAAAACCTTCCCAAAAAGAGACGGAGGGAAGGGTTCAATGTTTTGGAACGGATTGCCATTAAGAGACAGGGTTTCCTCATCACAATGTGAGATTTTATTTTTTTATCTAAATGCTAAGACCATAGACTACTACCAGTAAATGCAAGACTTTGAATGAGCTCACACAGGGCTGGACTCAGGCAGGAGCATGAGGAACCTGATTAACATCTTGATGTATGTTTCTGTTATTTTGGAGAAAAACACTGGAAGTGCTTTGCACTGGTATAAAATCAGTCCTGTGTAACAGAATTAAATAGATGTGTATGAGGCTAGTACATGTCTCAGTGGTTCACAAAGCAAAGCCATCAGCAGCTGATCACACTGAGAATTATAGAGGAAGTTTGGATTCCCCAGATTTTTTTTCAGCTGTAGATAAAACTAAAACAGTTTCTGCAGCATATGATGATGATGATGATGATCCAGCATGACTGGAACATCACGGGCATCATCACACACTTGTTGCTCTGTAGTACTAGAGAAGAAACAACTAAATGACTGATACGTAACTTGTCCAAAATCTGTCAGTAGCTCTGGTGCACACTGTAGAGACTGGTGGAGCACCTGACTATATCAAGACACTGATAGACATTCATACTCAGTGTCAGCCAGCTATCTTCATTTAGATCTCAGCTGCTGTGGCTCTGATGTTTCTGGCCACTAAACAAAGTCTTTCTTGTCAAGTCTGGAGAGCCAACCTCCTAATTAGCCAGGCAGGCAGGCCTGCTGCCCAGTCCAGCCTCACAACTATGCAAGAGGAATGCATATAATCCACACTCTTTTTTTTTCTGTTTTATATTTAGTTTTTCTTTTTCTCACTGTCACACAGTAGATATGAAGACGTAAAACTAATAAGAACTTGCAATGACAATACTTGGCCTTATGATGATTTATGAAATCTTATCATTTAGTTTTAAGATCTTTTGATTCTGGTCAGCCAGCCCAGCGACAGCAGCGGTGACGGCGGGCTCACTCTTGGTCTCTGTGAGACTGGCTAGACGGCCCCAGTTTTATCGTGGTACGAATGTTGTGCATTTGTTTAAAATCAGGACAGTTTGCAATAACAGCAGTCTTACTAGTGGCCACAAAGGGGCACAAGCAGTGCTGACAGCGCCCGGCTGCGTCTTTAGAAAACCATAGAGGAAGAAATATAAACTATATAAATAAATATATAAACTCACATAGTGCATATTTGTATAGGTCTCAACAATGCATTACCGTGGTATACTCTTATGCAACACATGTCCGGTTCAATTTATGAACATGAAGTATATTATGAAATCACACAGACTTTGTAAATCGGAAGCTACGATGTTGTGTGTGTTTTTTTTGTTTTTTGTTTTTTTGCAAAAATGGTTTTACCATCCTTAATGTTGAATATTCTGAGCGTTATGTTCCTGTGTGATTGTGTTTGTTACAGTGAGCACATAGCAGTGGGTTTTACCTTCTTTCTATAAGCAGGGAACCAGACATAAACCAAAACACAGCTGGAGCAGATTTCATGCACCACAGAGTATATTTCAAATGCATTGTATTGTCTTTCTAAAACGTACAACTTCTGTGATCTGTGCACATCTTTCTGAAAAACAATCAATCTAGTTTCCAGTTCACCTCTTCACATTTCAAACAGAACTTGGTGTGTGGTTCCAGATGATTAGTCCCACTGGTGTCCATGTAGCATTTTAGTCATGAACCAAATGAAAGGCTTAAATCACATTAAACTAAAACATGATTTGAAATCTTCCCAGCTGTTTATTGGATTAGTCTGCAGGGAAAGAGTCCTCTCCAGCCGAGAGGGCAGATTTTATCAGTGAGAACAGTGTTGATCCATGGTTCTGTTGTGAAGCAAAGGGAGGACATATTACAGACCTCCATGTAAAACCTCTTAACTGACAGGTGGCGTACACTTGAGGGGTCAACCTGCCGAACGTTGATTTGAATCAATGTTGAATGAATGCTTCTCTTCTTTTAGTCAGTGAAATAAAAGCATTAAAAAACGTCATTTGCCTCTGTTGTCCTCTTGTTTCCATCCCTGGGTTTTAGTCTTCAGCAACATTTGGCTTACACCTCTGGGTTTTAAAAGGCTGCCACTATGTTTGCTTAAAGGGTGATTTAGAGTTGACTTTTTATTGAAGTCCCATAATTTGTACAGCTTCGATGGTCAGGGATGACTGATCTGCCAGAGATACAGCAGCCGAACCAAGGTGGATTAACACATTTTCCTGTTCTCAACCCATAAGTTAATCAACGGTTCGTAAAATGCATAAAAACAAGGTTGCTAATGAATTGTGTAGTAGCACAGCTGAATTCAAAAGATGATGAATGATAATCTTGTTCATTTTAAAAAACAGAACAGAGAGTGCCTCTTATCACCCATGATCACCCATGAGATTCAACCACTGTCATCATGACACCACAACAAGGGAAATGTACGGGGAGTTGCTGGTTGACGATAAACAGAGTAAAAGGACGGTGATAGAAGAGAAAGATGGTGAGAAGACCAACAGCAACAACTGGTTTTCCGTCTGTGCACACTTGTTTCTGAATATGTTTTCAAATATAATAGGCTACCATTATGAAATGGTTATTTGACAGTGTAGAGACAAAACAGTGACCCACCCATTCCACGCAGTCTTGTCAAATGGAAGTAAAGAAGAAGAGACGCATGTAGACCATAGATAAGAGTACGGTTGATACAGGCAGTAGCCACACCTTACTCTAAAAACTCTTTCACAGCCAACAACATCTCTACAACAGATGTTATTAGATGAGTCACAAGATGTTACAGACCTATCTCTACCTGCTGTATCTAAATGACATGAAAAGCTTGTTTATTAAGACTAGTTAAACACCTCCATAAGCATAACATTACATATTTACATCAGTATGGGTTCAGAAAGAGACATTCCACATATATGGCACTTACACATTTAATAAATGAGATAAATACATCAAGAACTTACATAGCACTAGTCTTTTAGACCCAAAGCACTTGACACTGTCACACACACATTCATAGAGCAATGTTTGCAGACAGGCCTTTTCACACACATTCACACCCTGATGGCACATTAGAGGGCAAGTGTGGGTTTAGTGTCTTGCCCAAGGATGCTTCGACATGCAGACTGGAGCAGCACCGACCCCCCAATTGGTCAATTAGTCATTAGTCCAACAAGCTATCAGTTAACATCAAAAAGTCATGTTTCACCTGTTTTGGTCTGAAATCAGGGGTTCTCACCTCCTCTTGCTGAATACCTCTGTATCCTAGAATATGTAGACTGGAGAATACCACTACACAAGCCCCTGGAGGGTTTTTTTCACCATCTGTCCTTCACATTCTCTTGGAACTTATATAGTGTATCTTTTTTTAATGTCTTTTATATGTGAGAATAAGTAACAAAGAAACAAATGTTAATACAGACTTGTCTAATTGCAGTGAGACTTGTTGGCAGTGAGACATAAACATGCTACCAACTGCCAGCTGCCTGCGGGTGTGTGTGTTCCGACGTCTTGAGATGTAATTGGATGTTTGACATATACGCTTGCACCCAAACACACCTGCAGTCACACAGAAAAACACCGGGGCTACTTATACTTGAGTTTTTCTGTGGTGCTCAGAGCTGAAACAAAACAAAGCTTATACACGTCTGGATAATGAGACTATGAGATTATCATGGTCGATGTTACACAATTAAGCCGAAACAATAACAGATTCTGTGCAGCTTCCAGTTACCATGGAGGTGACGATCAACAAACAGGGCGAGACTGAATCATTCAATGTATTCATGTAATGAAACAAAGGGACGGATGGGATTTTTGAAGTGGGATTTGTATTATGTAACAATGCACCATGGCTCAATGTATTTGCAGATGTTCATCATCCTGTTTACCAACATTTAATTAGTTATATAACTCCACTAAGGTGTGTTGAGCGGGAGCAAACAAATGATGGTGACGTAGTTTAGACTCTACAGGAATAATTGTCATTTTGAGAGCGACATGCTATTGAAATTGTGTGTTTGCTGTTGACACAAAGAGGAGGAGGCCTTGGTTGCAGTTTTTTCTTGGAAATAAAATGCACTCATTTCCTGAGTCCCACAACAAACAAAACGTCTGATGCTGCAGGTGTTTGTCTGAGAGATTAATTGTGAAAACTGTTTTCAAATGTCACCATAATGACTTGTGTGAACTGTGGTTCCCTGGCATGATAACACAAATACACCATTTATTAAAATAAACATCAGTGTAATGTAACATACACGGCACCACACTGCAATTTAGTCATGTACCCAAGAAAATGGCTGAATGAGGGAGCAGATAATGTAGCAGGATGAAGACGACAAATGCAGTGAAACAGCAGAAAAGCACCAATGCCACATGCTGATATCGACGGGTTAAATCTGTGGTTGGTTCCCACTTTGATATGCAAGAGCTGCAACAGCACGACAGCACAGAGGTTTTATTTTCAGCGTCAGGCTCACAGTTCAAAGCCAGTTGTTCTCTGCATGCTGTGGTTTCCAGGTCAAAGGATACAGAGAGGCAGACAGAAGCTGCTGTCAAATTAACAAAGGTTGCTCATACCAAGTAAACACATAAGCACATCACTTTCTTCTCACACCCATATATATATATATATATATATATATATATATATTTTTTTTTTTTTTTTTAAATGTCTTAAAGCAGATACCTTTCCTAGTATTTGTTCCAATAAATCCAAGTTCAGACATTTCTTATGTCAAGAATCTATTTTTGTTAAGTGTGTGTGTGTGTGTTTGTTAAATGTTTGTGTATAGGTAACACCAGTTACCAGTCATAAATTATAATCTCATTGGCTGCTATATTGCAAGTTGTGTCAACATTTTGCCCCAAAGCATTTTACGTCTTTTATGGCATTAAATGTTAAAGGTGCTTTATTTGCATTCAGGTATTTTTCAGCGGGGATGATAATTCTGTGGGTGTGTGAGGATAAATGCGTGTAGCTACATGTGAGTATAAGCACAGCACTTGCTTTGAGTACTTGCGGTGAACTAGTTTGAATTTGGAGAGCAACAGGGGGCGGTAATGCTTCATTTCGTCGCATGGCAGCTGCTGTAAAAACAGTAAAAGAAGAGGCGACGAGTCAACGACCGTAGAAGAAGAAGGAACACGTGATTCGCGCTAACTGGAGGCAAGATGGCGGTGGCGGTGCGGAGCTTGCAAGACCAGCTCGAAAAAGCAAAAGAAAGCCTAAAACATGTGGACGATAATATTCGTAAATTAACCGGGCGTGACCCCAATGAGTCAAGGTAAAAAGCACGCGTGGTTATTTAGCTGCTGCTGTATTTCTCGTGACATGCTTACTAACCTGCTAGCGCAGAATGACCAGGCTAGCATGAGTCGGTTAGCTAGCTGCAAACAGTAACGTCTCTACATATGGTTTTGTACTTGCTCAGTCTCTACACCCATGTCTACCTTCATTAATACACTCTGAAGTAAAAAGTAAATCCTGAGCTAATAAATACTTTTTACATTGGAGTGAGCGGCCAGACTCGGATGGTCAGTTTTTGTTGGCCTAGTAGGAGGCGTCACCATAGCAAGGAGTATTATTTAATGGGATCAGATGACTCCGCCTTTAACAAGAAACGATGGCTATGCTTAAAATCTACTTTGGATCGTATTTTCTGGTGTGAAGTAGCCCGACGAGCTTTGGTTTGGTGGTTTTGTGTTGACCGTGTTTCCTGTTGTGTTTACAGGCCGGGCCAGGTCCGTCGGCTCGGTGGCCCCATGCCAGGCGTCGGAGGAGGTAGAGGCAGAGGAATCAACCTGCTCAGGTAAACCTGTGCTCTGCATGGCAAAGTGCAGGGGCTTTTCTTGACACTGTTCAAAACCCAACAGCATTATTACCAATTTTGCCCTCCATAATTCTTAAGCCAATAAAACCTCTTTCCTCATGTTCATGTGTGGTTTTTAATTTATGACTGAATTATCATTTAATAATGATGGTCTTAGGCGCAGTCTCTCAGACATCGGAAGCGGCGGCCCCCCTGCCAAGCAGAGGGACATTGAAGGAGCACTGCTGAGGTGAGATCTTTGTTTCTAGGTGTTTTTCTTTTTTAAATGTACACCAACCATACATATGGTTTAAATATTGAACATTAATTATTGTTTGTGGGCTCTCTGCCTCTTAACACTGTCTTATCTTTTCATGGGTGTCTTCAGGCTGGCGGGGGACCAGAGGGCCAGGAGAGATGCGCGTCACGACAGCGACGCCGAGGATGATGACGATGTCAAAAAGGTATGAAGACAGAGTTTTTCCTCAGATTTTTTTTTGGCACTGTTTATGTGCAGTCCATGATGAAACTGGATTAGTTCGAACACTGACTGGTCATTTCTTGTTCCTCAGCCGGCGTTGCAGTCGTCTGTAGTAGCTACCTCCAAGGAACGAACACGCCGAGACCTCATTCAAGATCAGACCATGGATGAGAAGGGCAAACAGAGGTACGTCTGCATGGCTATTCAGCCTGCTCTACAGATGTACATTTAAACTTGAGTAATTGTGCAGATAAATTCCTCTTACAAATGATAAAACTAAACTAGGAAATCAAAATATATTTTCTAACTTTTTATTTTCCTTATCAGGAATCGGCGTATGTTTGGCCTGCTGATGGGGACCCTGCAAAAATTCAAACAGGAGTCCAACGTCTCTACAGAGAAGGTGCAGAGACATAACCTTTCTATTGTGTTAAGCTGATAAGCAAAATGATTGGGCTCAACAAATGTTGTCAATTCTATTAATTTTCGTCCTCAGTCTCATTTCTCGGTATCTTCTGGTTTTGTCCCCACAGCAAAAGCGACGTTCAGAGATTGAACAGAAGCTCGAGGTTCAGGCTGAGGCAGAGAGAAAGAAGGTGGAGAATGAAAAGAGGGAGCTGTTTGAAGAGAGGAGAGCCAAACAGACTGAGCTGAGACTACTGGAACAGAAAGTCGAACTAGCTCAGCTGGTAAGAAAGTAGTTTTACACCATCTGTAGATGGGAAAGTAAAAGGGTTGTTCACTTGACTGGAGTTCATTTTGGCTGACTTCACTTGCATTCAGTGTCACACTGCATGTGTCACGATGGTGCAAAACATGTTTTTTGTTTTGTCAGTAGCTGGCTTTGTGTATCTCTTGTAATTTCCATCATTATTTCATTCCACAGTATAATATTGTAAAGGAGCCATGAAAGTAACCACTGAAATAAAAATTGAAGAATGGTATCAAACATTAACTATGACAGAAGAAATGGGTCAAGGTTTATCAGAATTAAATATAATTTTCTCTTTCCATCTACAGCAAGAGGAGTGGACCAGCCACAATAACCGTCTGGTGAAATACATTCGCACTAAGACTAAACCGCACATCTTCTATTTGCCTGGAAAAATGTGCTCCGCAACACAGAAACTCCTCGATGACTCCACCAAGAAACTAAATGGTCAGTTGGGCTATTTTGGAAAGATGTTTTTGTAGATGTTCAGGCACAGGTGTGTGTGCTTTGATCACTCTGTAACATGTGAATCTCTTTCTGTGGATAGCTGTGTTTGAAGAAAGGCGTGAGGCTTTTGCCGAACACCTCAGCAAGATGGAGTCCCGCCCCCGTCGACAGCCAAACCGTGACCAGGACGGCAACACAGCGGCATCAGGGACGGACCACCCAGCGGAGGGTAAGCCAGCAGGTCAGGTAGTCAAGGTGACAGGTAATAAGGGGGATGCAGAGATGGAAGAAGAGGAGGAGGAAGATGAGGATGAGGAGGAAGAGGAGAGGGAAAAGGAGGGAGTTAGAAAGGTGACAGAGAAGGACGAGGGCGAGGAGGATGAGGTGGGGTTGAAGAAGATAGATGAAGAGGAGGAGAGGATGGAGTTAGGTAAGGAGAGTCATGAGAAGAAGGGGGAGGGGAGGGAGTGAAGAGCAGAGAGGATCAGAGGGAAAAGGGAGATAAGGAGGCAAGTCCAGGGTCAGAAGACATGGAGGTTGAGGGGAGCAAGAGGACAGGAGAAAGGAAGTGGGGGGAGAAACAGGCAGTACAAAGGGGCCTACAGACCTCCAAACGAGAAGACACAAGAAACCCAGTCCTCTGAGCCAATCACAACCAGCCACGAAGCTCCGGACACCAGTCAGCAGCCCCAGCCCAGTCCCACTGCAGGGCAACCAGTGGTGCTTTCCTCTGAGTTCCAGAGGGCATTTCCTGCCCTAGAGCCCCAAACAGCCGTCACCGTACCTGTGCAGGATTTCACCATTCCTGGCCTTGAGGCCCAGGACTCACCAGTGGAGAACCAGGCTGTAGGGAAGACAGAGGACGAAGCACCACAAAAACTGCCCGAGTCACAGGAGCCCCCCAGCACTACCCCTGCACTGGCCAAGGAGGAAGAGGACAGTGGGAGAGGGAGGAAGAAGGAGAAGGAGTCAAGGAAAGGTCGCAGTCATAGCAAGAGCTCCTCCTCTTCCTCCTCCGGTTCATCATCCAGTGGAAGCTCCTCCTCTTCCTCTGGATCCAGCCGCTCTTCCTCATCGTCATCGTCCTCTTCATCCTCGTCGTCCAACAGCAGTAGCCGCAGTCGCAGACCAAGACAGCGGTAAACGTAAGAGGAGGCCATCGGATAGAGGCAGAGACAGGAAGAAAGGAGAAGACAGGAGTCATCGTAAGAGAGGAGGGAGTAGCGGAGGTGGAAGGGACTCCAAGGGATCAAAAGAGAGGAGGAAGAGGAGGAGCGAGGAGGGAAGGGGCAGGTCGTCTCGGAGCGATAGGGAGCATAAAGATAGAGACAGGAAGGACAAGAGGCGCTGATCTGGGTTTCATTCAGCCTCAATGTTAATTTGGCAGCCACAGGAAAACACTGAGGGAAGATAAACCTCCAGCTATTTACTTAGTGACACGTGAGATCACAGAAGTTTTTAAGTGGTATTAAAATGACAGTTTTAACATAAGTGGATTTTTCTTGGAAGATATTTGATGGTGGTGTCCGGGCAAAATGATTTTTCTTCCACCTTTTCCCTTGAAAAAATGAAATGCAAACTGGACTTTCCAGTCAGTGGTGGATCAGGTCAGGATGTTTCATAGACCTTCTCTAATTGGGCTCTGAACTAAACGGCTTGTTTAGTCATTTTAATTCAGATGCTTCATCCTGACATGTAGGTTTTACAAAGGTTTTTGTGATGCCACAGTGAAAAGATTGTGTTGAATGTTTTTCTATTTCCTCACCCCAACTCTAATGCAGTAGGCTGGGATATTGACGGTTACAGTAGCAGTGACCATTAACATACAGTAGTTGTGTTTTCAAATTAATGTGACAATGCTGTTAAATCACTTCACTATTTGATCTATGTCAAGCCCTTGTTTTTTCCATCACATACATGTCAGCTACAGAAATTTCCTGTGTTTTTTTGTTTTTTGTACCAAATGATAATCTGCTTCAAAATAAAGGTGAGGTATTAGTGGGAATTTCAGTGTGGAGTTTGATTATATTTGTACAAGAACTGATGATTTGATTTAAAAAATTAATAAAAATATATATAGGTCTCAATATTGATAAAATTTTATCAGTCATTTGGTCTGCAAGTTGTCATCAAGCTGGAAAGGGCATCCCAGAAACCCAATATTGTAATACAGTTAGCATTTATAATTTTACATTCAAGATCAAACAGCGAATCGGGTGGACAAGTGTCTCATTTCCACAGGTGTGCTGTGCGTACCAAGCGTCGGATCAGGTAAAGAGAAAAACACCCCCCAAGTAATGGTATGTTGTGAGGTTTTTTGAAAATGACAAATGATGCTTGTGCTCTGAAAGTACCACCATCAGGGAACCGCAGATGAGAGCAGCCTGGGCTTAAAGCAACATTGTCTGAGGAGGACAGCCGGTCAAACGTGAGACATCATGATCCTTTTTGAGGTAAGACATTATGATCGCCCAGAGTTTGTTTTTCAAGTGTCAGCTGGAGGTGGCGTCCCCATATCTGAGAGGATATGTCACAGAGGTGAGCTGAAGTAGAGAGATGTGTAGATGAGTGTCATCTACACAGCAGATAGACTTGTGCTGAAACTCACACCCTCAGTGGGGGTCCCAGCACCAACAGACAGTTGTCCTTACCAGTCTGCACATTTTATTACTATGGACCAGTGGAGTGACAAAGAAAGTTTTAATAGAGGCAACTAAAATTAGTAGGGGCTTCCAGACCAACAACAGTGTCCACACAAGCAATTATACAAATAACAGTTTAATGAACAAATATTAGAATTTTACAATAAACATCAGGACATCATTCACCAAAAAAAAACTTTGGCATTTCCTGTTAGATTATAAAGATCCTTCTGCTTTGACAGCTTCAGTTGCATCAGCAAATTTATTCCAAATAATGCAATCTGTGCTCGTGTTCCTCTGATTGCGTTCTAACTGCAGTGCTACCACAGGAAGTACCATGGGAAGTTTATTTGCTAGGTTGGTAAAGATTCTTCATTTTCACTTGCTCCTCCAACCTCAGACCTTTCTTGACTGTGGAACTTGCTGCCTCAGTAACATCTTCTCCCCCAGTGTCTTGTTGATATCAGTCACAAACTGTTCAGCCGTACATTCACTCTGGCTGGTCTGCCAGGTCGTTCTGCTCAAAGTATCTGCAGGTCCAAAAAAAAAAAACAGTTAATGAAATTTAATGAAAGCACAAAAGTTAAAGAGTTAAAGAGCTTGCATTCAATTAAAACTAAATATAAAACTGCAAGATGCTACTACCAATTGAAACAAATTAGACATCAGTAGTTGGGATCACAACCTTTCCAAAGTTTGAAAACTCTGATTCAACTCTGATTTTATAAAATATTACGTGGCATTTTAAGTATTTGGTAGATACCTGGCAACAAGACAGATGAGCAGGTTGAGGGCAGGCAGTTTCTCATCCTCCTGACTCTCCTGTGGAACCATGAAAGCAGGACAGATGGTCAGGTGTAATATATTACATCAAGTGTCAAATTCTCACAGGCCTGAGGTCATTTAAAATACAATTTTTTATACAGAAATCCTGCAGTTATCCTTATGATCATGTTACCACAGTGGTAAAGTAACATGGGTTAGAGTCCTTACCAGCGTGCTGCGGAGCTGGGCACATCTCCTGGCCAGCTGCCTGATGGAGGAGTGGGCTTCAGGCAGTAGAGGCTTCTCCAGACAGGCCAATAAGCATACAACCAGCGACCCTGGAACAAATCAATTCTATCATGAGCATATGAGCAAAGCTTTGCACCAACGGAAAACCAATGTGATTGTAGTTTTGGATTTAGAAAGAAGCAGCAAACAATTGAAGAATCATCCAAACTCACCAACTGGGGAACAAAATCTCTCTCCTCAAACCAGCTAATAAGAATTTCCAACACCGTCAACACTGTGGACTAAGGAGGAAAATATACAAATCAGACTGTTAAAGCAAGTGTGAGATCATATAAAATAACAACAATATTAATGTGTGAATGTGGGGGGGGTCATTTACTGTACCTGGTTGAGTCTGCTAACGATGCTGAGGAAAGGAGGGAAGCCGACCTGAACAGAGACATGCTATTATCAATATAAAGTCACATACAAGGCACAAACCTGTTCAACAGGCTAGTGTGGCAGATGAAAAGTTAATTATGTTTGAGAAACATTTGAAAATCCTGTTTATACAAGAGACAGTAACTGGCAGCTGAATACATAGTGCATAGGAGTCTTTGTCAAACAAACCCAGTTATACAACCTTGCTGTAGTCCAGTGCTGGTTCTGATTCTGCGTCTGGGTCACAGTGTGATGTTCCTAGGTAGACCTTTTCTCCTAAACAAAACCTCTTCCAGCCCTCCTCATCCGTTAGCTTTGGCTGTGAAACACACACACAATGAATGGACAGTTTTAACTACTGAGTGAATTTTGCCACTTTGCTGTCTCCTCACCATCTGCACGTTGTCATCCAGAGTCTGACTGCTCCAGTGTTGCCTGTTCTTTGTGATCCTCTGAAAGCAAAATGCACAACAGAATAATTTTAAAGTGGAAACTACATGATAGTAGATCTGAACACACAGTACCAGTCTTTGCCTACTGATCAGTCCGTCTACAGAAATTTAACTGGTGATGTTACAAATATATAAAATTGAGAGTTTATCTTTGTTTCATCCTCTGAACTGGATGATTTCAAGCTTTTACACTGTCTGTCAAAGGATTTAATTTTTTTTTTTTTTTTTTTTTTTTTTTTTTTTAGATTTTATGGATTTGGAAATTGTTCCTTTTACCTGTCTGACATCTGAGAAGATACCGACTTGTTGCTGCTGCCAGCTTAGACTGGGGCAGAAACCCCTGGGAGCCGCTTTGCAACCTGCCACCTAAAACACATAAACAGTTCTTAGATACTCAAAGGGATAGAATGACTCATTTCATACGTCAAACTGGTAGATTACTAAAATAATAGTTGGATTTGAATTATGTATTTATAAAACAAATACCTCAGCACATGTTCCAAGTTCAACTTGTAACCTTTATATTATACTTATTGCTAATACCGTTTTTCATCTCAACAGCATCATCACACAACATTTATAGAATCTGTGACGTCCATCCATTCATTGGCTTTTCTAACATTGTTTTTTCTAATGCAAGGACAGACCTCAATGTGTACATTTACTCACTGATGCATTTACTGTTTGTTTCTTCTTCAGTTTCTTGGGGTCAATCTGAGCAACCACCACCTCTGGACATAATGATGCCTCCAACCTGGTGAAAAGAAACCAGTATTTCAGGACATATATTCTGCTAAGAGAAGATATGAAAAAGAAGAATAGATGTGGCCAAAGGTTTTGACAAACTGGCACAAGGGTAACACACACTTTTCTTTGAAATAAGTTGAAACTAACAAGAATTTGATAATTATGATTTTAGATGCTTGTGTTGCTATTCTTAGCAATTATTTTCCTTCACTATTTCAGGTCTCTTATTTGTCCTGTCTATGTTCCACGTGCATACTATACATTTTCTCCACTTAAATAGGCTGAATATTTGATTATGAGATTGTGGACACCTGTGATACTAACTAAAGACACCAGTCTGCTTCAGACCGTGACACAGTCCAGTTACTCATCAGCACTTCTAAAGGCATCAGTAATTTTCATCAGGACAGGCTCTCTGGGTGCAGGATCAGGGGTCTTTTCACAAGTTGTGTGTTTTATTCTCGAGCAAACCAAAGGGATGAATGTCTGTGCATGACGAAGAGCTTTCACTGAACATTGTGGGGGGGGGGCATTGTTCCAGTGAGGGTCACATGTCACTGAAACGACACCTCGCAACAAAAATAGGTTACTTGATGCATTTGTTGATAAGCACTCTTCTACTGCCACAATCCACTGTATACACAATATTTCCGGTGTCATCAGTAGAGCGAATAAAGCAGTGGATCCACACTCAATCTCTACCGTCCAAATGGTATCTGAGGAGAACTCACTGGACTTGTCGGAGGTACTCCTGGGGGTTTCTCGGTGGTCCGTTCAGGTCCACGTCTTCTGCACTAGATTCGAACTCAACGGGCAGCAGCCTCGGCATTAAGTCCTCCACGTCTGACTTCATTTTGAATTTTAAACTAATATCTATCAAGACTTCTGAGGTAGGGGGTTGGCAGCTACATAAGAAGCGTCAAATTTCATTAAAAACCGTCCCCAACGATCAAAACAACGTTTTTTCCGGTACGTTAAAGCCAAAGCTCAACTATCCACAACTTAGGCAGCCATCTTGCTTGTACACGCTGAGTAGCGTGTGACGTAGTCTTTGCGCGCGGCGGTGGTTGTCATGGTGTTGCACGCCACACGTGTTGGAAGTTTTTCAGATAAAAGTGCGAAGTCCACAAAACGAGTACGTTTTTGGCTCGACAACACCTTTATCAGCCGCCTCGTCTGTTTATTCTTTTCTAAGTGAAATTGAAATTGCTGAATTTCTAGTCTGACATTAAACTACAAGGTAAAATAAAAACTGCTGACCTCTGATTTGATAATACTTTCTATTGCAAGAGACTCCTGCATGTTAATGATTATCCTCATGCTAACTTTATATCTTATCTCAGCTCTTTCATTTACCATTGAGTCTTCAGGACAGCAGCAGCTTAGAGGCAATGTCCACTTGCCAGCACAGCCAGCTGCAGTTATTTCCCCCCAATATGGACATTTTCTCCTGATACACTCTTGTCAAAACACCAAGAATGGCTGTTCCACAGGTTTACAGATTCTTGCGGATTACCAGCATAGTTTTTGTGCTTTTTCCTCACATAAATCTGGGATTGTTGTCTGATTACAAGATCTGTGGAGACCCTGCATGTGAAAGTAAGTCCTACAGCAACTAATATAATTCAAATATAGGCCTAACATTAAATATTTTGGTCTTTTCAAAAAGACATCTTTATGATAATAATCTTGTGTTTTTCCTTAATCTCTCAGTCCATTGTTTATTCTTTGTTTCTGTGCCACCATGACATTTTCTGTCTCTGTGTTTTTCTAAAGGCCTGATCAGCAGGGTGCAGGCCATCAGGGACCACAATGGCAAGGATTGCCGTTTCCTGAGCTTCAGACGAGGAGACACCATATTTGTTTACCACAAGCTGACTGGAAAGAGGGAAGACCTCTGGGCAGGCTCTGTATGTCTTCTCTCTCCATCAGTCTGTCTTCCTCTGTCTTTAGAGCACAATATACAACAATGCTCCCAGCTCAAGCAGTCTTCAGCACAGGGTCTAGGTGACAGAGTTAGTCTTGATTATAATACAAATAGTTTATGTTAGCAATGATTGGCTGAGTTATGCTGATATTGTAGCTTTTAACACTGACAATGACCTATGTCATTACATTTAATGATATAATCATCTTCTATAAAACAATGAGTGAATATTTATCACCACTACTTTTACTTGAATAATCACATATCAACTGAATTGCTCTTCAGAACCTTGTTTACTTATTGATTAACTATTATTACTGATCAGATTAAACAATGTCCCATGCTAATTAATGGTTCGAAAGGTTTTTTCAAACCAAAGAGTGAATCACTTTTCATTCCCCCTATTGTGATCCCTTTTTGGCTTTTCTTTTGATCATGTAGTGTTTTATTGTCTTTTGATTTCAGATTGACAAACGGTTTGGATATTTCCCAAAGGACGCTGTGGAAGAGGAGGAGGTTCTTGCAACCACGGAGAAAGTAGTGGAAACACAGGTAAATGGGCTTTGAGTTCACTTATTCATCTGATACACAAATTTGTAGAAAGTATAATCCATTTATCATCTATGCTTTCAAGCCATTCTGTTTTACAAGTCATGAATAGACTATTAAGTACAGACAAAGACTGTTGCTTAACATTACATTTGTCTAACAGTACTTAAAGTCAGTTTTCTCTCTTTACTCAGAAATCTGATTTCTTCTGTATGGATGAGTCTGGATATCCTATTGACTCCGGTGAGCTGGACAATGATGATGAAAATGGTGATCATAAAATCCAAATCCAGGAGTCAGAATCCACCCAAACCATCCCACACACCGACATCATGAATGCTGAAACATCAGCAGATCCCCCTGCAGAGGTACTAGTTTCAGCACAGCAATCTGACAGCAAAACAACAGAAGGAGATGAAAACAAAAATGCTGGTGATGCTGCTGCCGCCGGACTCATGAGAAAACACAAGAGAATCCCACAGCTCCAAATGAACAAGGTGTGTCTTCCTCCTCTTCCTGGCTTGGTTCTTCAGTGACAGGATGGATACATCTGGGAAGAGAGGAAGAGTCTGGCAATTTGGCTGAAGAATCGACAGAAGGTGAGAGAAAAGAAACACAAGGCACATCCTCTTTAACTTCATCTGTGACAGGATGGTTAGGTCTGGGAAAAGAGGAAGAGACTGGCAATTTGGATGAAGAACTGAAAGAGGGTGAGATAAAAGAAGCACAAGCCAAACCTTCTTTAACTTCATCAGTGACAGGATGGTTAGGTCTGGGAAAAGAGGGAGAGTCTGACAGTTTGAATGAAGAAGTAAAAGAAGGTGAGAGAAAAGAAACACAAGACACACCTTCCTTAACTTCATCAGTGACAGGATGGTTAGGTCTGGGAAAAGAGAGAGTGTCTGGCAATCTGGGTGAAGAAATCAAAGAGGGTGAGACAAAAGAAGCACAATCCCAACCTTCTTTAACTTCATCAGTGACAGGGTGGCTGGGTTTGGAGGAGAAGGGCCACCTGATGATGCTGTGAAAAATAAAGAAGGTGTTATAGAAACAGATGATTCTTTCACTTCAACCATGACTGGGTGGCTTGGCTTTGGAGGAGAAACAGAAACTGATTCTGCAAAAAATGAACACGATGGAGGAGGAGAAATGGAGGAAGGAAACGAGGCACAAGTGTTCAGGAGCAGAAGGATGTCTTTGGACCTAGAGGGCAGCCAGTTACATGAAGAAGAGAGGGAAGAGACTGGGACATTGGAGTGGCTTGGAAACGCACTGTCGGGAGCAGGAAGGATCAGGAGGATGTCTTACCTGCTGATGCTGCATCCAAGGTTGATGAAAAAGAAGCTTCTCCTCAGATCACGGTAGAGGAAAAGTCCCAGACTGTAGGTGAAATGATAGATGAGGAAAGATCTGCTGCAAAGGAGGATGAAGAACATCATGAGCCAAAATCAATAGAATATGAATCAATCAATAATCAACATTCTTTGACACAATCTGACATAAATAGAAGTCCGGAGTTTAGTTCTGTGGATTTCAATTCAGACCCAACTGGACAGCCTGTAAGTAAAGCAGGGAGTGGAGTTGAGGGCGGGGCTGAAATCATGACCAGTGAAAATGGTGATGCTAGTCATGAGGGTGAGGGAAAAAGTAAAGGCGAAGATGTTCTTCCTGGAGAAATTTCCACGACTCAGACTGATGAATCAGCAGAAGACAGTAAAAGAACACATGCTGGCAACTCAGATAAGCTTCCTGTAGCTGATAAAATCGTAGAAACAGAGGCACAGAATATTGAGTTAAGAGGGGAGGGAGATGTTGTTGAGGGTATTGACACTAAAACAAGTACTGAGAGTCTGATTGGAAAGAATTCAGAGGAGGACAGAGAAACACTTTCCTCTATTGATAACACAATACAGGGAAACAACAGAGATCAGGAGTCTGTGTCTTCACAGTCAAAAGGTGAAGATGATGCAAAACTACAAGATACAGAAAAAAACGCAGAAAACAACCTTGAAGCTCAAACTGAAAGAGAGTTTACAACTGAGAGTGTCCTAAAGGAAGCTACTGAATCAGAGAAAGAAAGTAAGATGGGAAAGACTGAGGAGTCAAAGGGAGAGGAAAAGCAGAAGACAGAGGTGAAACAAAATGAAAAACAGGATGGATTAAAGGTGGAGGAAGAGATACAAGAAGAGGAGAAGCAGCAGGACACAGGGGAGGAAAAACAGGATAAGGCAGGGGTATTAACAGAAAAGGAGAAGCAGCAAGGAGAGAAGGAGATACGTGAAGAGGGGAAGCAGGAAGAGTGAAAGGGGTAAAGGAAGAGGAAATGCATGGGGAAATGGAGGGGATAAAAGAAAAAGAGAAACAGGAGGTGGTGGAGGAGTTAAAGGACGACGGAAAAAGAGGGGAGGTAGAGGAAGTGAAAAAAGAGAAGAAGCTGGAAGAGATGGAGATATTGAGGCAAGAAGAGAAAAAAGAAGAGGTTCAGACTAAGGATGAGAAGAAGCAGGAGGAAGTAGGGGTGTTGAAAGAAGGCATACAAAGAGAGAAGGTGAAGGAGATAAAAGAAGAGAAGGATGAGGTTGAGGTATTGGAGGAAGAAGAGAAAAAAGAGGAGGTGGAGATAAAAGAAGAGAACAAGCAGGGGGAGGTGGAGATATTGAAGGAGGTGAAAGGAGAGGAGGTGGAGATAAAAGCAGAGAAGAGGAGGCTGAGGTATTGAAGGAACAAGAGAAAATGGAGGCAGTAAATGAAGGAACGAAGGGGCAGGTGGAGATGGAGGTGAAACAGCAGGTGGGTGTACTGAAGGAAGAAGTAAAAGAGAGGAGGTGAAGGAGATAAAAGAAGAGAAGAAGCAGGAAGAGGTGGAGATACTGAAGAGAGAGGAGAAAAAAGAGGAGGTGGAGATAAAAGAAGAGAAGAAGCAGGAGGAGGTGGAGGTTTTGAAGGAGGCAGAGAACGAGAGGAGGTGAAGGAGATAAAAGAAGAGAAGAAGCAGGAGGAGGTGGAGGTTTTGAAGGAGGCAGAGAAACGAGAGGAGGTGAAGGAGATAAAAGAAGAGAAGAAGCAGGAAGAGGTGGAGATACTGAAGAGAGAGGAGAAAAGAGAGGAGGTGGAGATAAAAGAAGAGAAGAAGCAGGAAGAGGTGGAGGTTCTGAGGGAGGCCGAGAAAAGAGAGGAGGTGAAGGAGATAAAAGAAGACAAGAAGCAGGAGGAGGTGGAGATACTGAAGAGAGAGGAGAAAAGAGAGGAGGTGGAGATAAAAGAAGACAAGAAGCAGGAAGAGGTGGAGATACTGAAGAGAGAGGAGAAAAAGAGGAGGTGGAGATAAAAGAAGAGAAGAAGCAGGAGGAGGTGGAGGTTTTGAAGGAGGCTGAGAAAAGAGAGGAGGTGAAGGAGATAAAAGAAGAGAAGAAGCAGGAAGAGGTGGAGATACTGAAGAGAGAGGAGAAAAGAGAGGAGGTGGAGATAAAAGAAGAGAAGAAGCAGGAAGAGGTGGAGGTTCTGAGGGAGGCTGAGAAAAGAGAGGAGGTGAAGGAGATAAAAGAAGACAAGAAGCAGGAGGAGGTGGAGATACTGACGAGAGAGGAGAAAAGAGAGGAGGTGGAGATAAAAGAAGAGAAGAAGCAGGAAGAGGTGGAGGTTTTGAGGGAGGCTGAGAAAAGAGAGGAGGTGAAGGAGATAAAAGAAGACAAGAAGCAGGAGGAGGTGGAGATACTGAAGAAAGAGGAGAAAAGAGAGGAAGTGGAGATTAAAGAAGAGAAGGAGGAGGCCAAGATATTGAAGGAACAAGAGAAAATGGAGGGGGTAAATGAAGAAAAGAAGGGGCAGGTGGAGATGGAGGTGAAAGAGCAGGTGGATGTATCAAAGGAAGAAGAAAAAAGAGAGGATGTGACGGGGATAAAAGAAGATAAGAAGCAGGAGGAGGTGGAGATACTGAAGAGAGAGGAGAAAAGAGAGGAGGTGGAGATTAAAGAAGAGAAGAAGCAGGAGAAGGAGAAGGTGACAGAGAAAAGAGATGAGGTGGAGATAAAAGAAAAGAAGAAGGAAGAGGTTGAGATAATAGAGAGAAGAAGCAGGAGAAGATGGAGGTATTAAATGAGGAAATAAAAAGAGAGGAGGTGAAGGAGATAAATGAAGTGAAGGATCAGGAAAATGTGGGGGTATTGAAGGAAGAGAAAAGGGAGGAGATGAAGGAGATAAAAGAAGAGAAGCAGGAGGAGGTGGAGGTTTTGAAGCAAGAAGAGAAAAGAGAGGAAGCGGAGATGAAAGAAGAGAAAAACCAGGAAGAGGTAGAGCTATTGAAAGAAGAAAAGAAAACAGAGGAGGTAAGAGAAGAGAAGAAGGAGCAGGTGGAGGGGTTGAAGGAAGAACAGAAGCAGGGGGAGATAGAAGAGGTGAATGATGGAGGACTGCAGGAGAATGAGTTAAAGGAAGAAAAGAAAGAGATGGGAATCGAGGAGAAACAGGTGCAGTCGTTTCATGTGGAGGAGCAGATGGAAAACAACCTGAGTGACATCAGCAGTGAGAAAGAGACTGAAAAGACAACGACAGAGAAAGAGGAGAGGGAGACAGTGGAGGAGGTCAAGGTAGAGGAAAAGCAGGTTCAGGAAACGCAGCAGGTGAACAAGGATGAGAACAGCAAGAGTAACAAAGACCTTAAATGTCCAAATGAGCTTTGTCCTCCAGTCGCTGACAATCAATCAGTGAGAGACAGGGATGAAAATATCTCTGAGGATGGATCAATCACAGTAGATGAAGGGATAATCCAAACAGGAAATCAGAATGATCAAATGTTAGCAGACAGGACAGGAGAGGTTCAGACCACACCTGCTGCTGCTATGGAAGCTGACCAGACTGAATACACTGATGCGTCCCATTCAGGTAAGAATGGCCGCAATGACACTTTACCTGGTCAGACAGCTGAGAACAGAGAAGATGGTGAGTTGTATCCAGGTGAAGTACTGACCTCTGACCTCTCTGATGATGGTAGAGAATCCAGCAGAGAGGAAGGATCCAAAGTTTCAGCTATACCTGATGGGTCTGTTGAAAGCCAGGCTGTGATCTCTGAACAACTGTGCCACAGCCTCTTGGATCTTCACTTCCATCTGAAGATCCCAATGAGAGAGGCGCAGAGACTGTAAATGGAGGAGCATTTGGTCTTTTCAAAAACGCCTTTAACTTTTTCGGTCAAACGCCTACCACTGAAACAAAGGACTCCATTGATTCTGCCCTAAATGTGGATACTGAAACAGTTGAGACGTCTCAGCCTCTGACCTCTCTGACCCCTGAACATGTACTGGACGCCACTGCAGATTCAAGTCAGATTTATAATCCAGATTTGCAAATGGACTCTCCTGTCACCATGCCCACAGAGCAGCCACAACACTCTCCTTCCTCTGCTGAGATCCAGACATCAACTCCATCCTATTCTCAGCCCCAACCTCCATCTCCAAACAAAGAACCCCCCGTCCAAATAAAAACCCTCTACCAAAACCTGCCTGCCCATTTAACTACCGACGAGACGACGATTTTGATGGAGCTCTTTGGCCGGAACAAGCTGCAGTTTTTGGATTTCATGTTGGAAAGCTCAGATACTATGACTGAAGATCCCGATAATGATGAATCTATACTGTCAGACATTGAAAGACTTCTGCATTATCACAGGGAGACGCTTGTACCGCCCAGTAAGAATCCTGCAGATGCATCGCAGGAGGACATGGAAAAGACTAGAACACTCCTTTCTCTTCAGAAACTAGAGGCGCTGATTACAAGAGTGAGAAAAACATTCAACACAGGAAATACAGACACTAGTAAAGAAAAGCATGAAGGTATTTGGTCTCAGTTGCATCAATAATCATGGCTGATTATTAATAATATTCACTGTTGATTAAATCATTTTAGTGTGGTTTTGATTTGTATTTGTCTTCATCTGAACGCATGCATTTCCAAACGCTATTTTCATAGGCCTGGATAGCGACATCCATAAAAATGAAAGGTTGGACGTGGAAAATGATGGACAAAAGCGTGGAAAAGACAGGGAAACTGTGGAGGACATGACGAAGGACAAAGGACATGATGGAGAAAGTGTGCCCCATGTGTCCCTTCCTCACAGCCAGCCAGGATCACCACAGCCACTGGAGGGTATGGATGACTCATGTATCTTTTAATATAGATGGATTAAAGACGGTTTAAAGATTTTTAAAGAAAGAGAAATTACATAGAAGAAGCACCGCTACTTGGCCTGCATCCTCAGCCTTCAACACACAACCTGGAACATTATGGCTGGAGTGTTTATTTACAATAAGTTACACTCGTATAATGCACTTAACACATAAAAACATTGGATTGAATTATGAAGGAGGAAGCTTTAATTCTGAATGTTGTTCTGTCTGTCACTCTCACTTCAGGTGTGATGAAGAATGTCCTGGACTTTGTCAATCAGATCACTGAGGAATCAACTGCTCATTTTGCTGCAGTGAGGAAGCTCATCTGGGTTACTGTAGAGGTAGGAGTTCACCAGCAAATATCAATCCATGGAGGCAAAATGTGGAGCCAAATGGGTTTGTCATAAACCCATTACAGCTAATTGTACTGTAGTATATTAGTTCTAAGGTCTGTAGACCAAATTGACTTTTTACAACTACTTTATTTCCTTGGTTCTCCATACATTTGCTGTCTTACCAGGATTACACACAATGCACAAAGATATTGTATATTTCAGAGGACTGTTTCATCTTTGCAACCACGGATATAATAGTAGTAGTAGTAGCTATAGTAGTGTAATAGTGTTAAATCCTTATAGAACTCCTTAGAAGGAATATGATGGCTACTTTCAAACAATGCACTGGCAATGCAACTCATTTTCACAGGTGAAAAGGGCTCAAAGTTGAATGAAAATGCTCATAGATCTTTTTGTATGGCAGCTTGATTCTATTTTGATTTAGACCAGAGTGACCAACCATTATTGCATAAGGGCCATCTGTTCTTTAAGTGTGTACAAACAGCGAGGTCCTGGTTCTTTAAGATAGTGAACTTGTGACATGTCAAACCTGACTCCCCCCTGGTATTCACTTTAGCCTACGTCTCAGCTGTCTGCCTGGGTTGGCACCGTCAACATCACTCACATTCTTTAGTGCTGGTCGGTCTACTACACACATTGAACAAGCATTGAATCGACCTACTCCGTATGAAGACAAATTGTTTCAAACATTTTGGAGGGCTAATAATTATCTAGTATCAAATGGACGAAAATGAAGCTAGTTTGGTGAGTACAATCAAAAACCTCTGAGAGCCTTTAGGGTTAAGTCCTCACCTGTGTCCTACTTGTGGTTGTGGCTGTAACTCAAAGCAGGTGACACATGGTCTTACGCTTTTTTGGGAAAAGGTTTTTCTTTAAATTGATAATTACGTGTAGAGTTTGAGTTTACTGTATCAGTTGCAAGGGGGGGGGGGGGGGGGGGGTGGGGGGGGGGGGGGGGGGGGGTGGGGGGGGGGGGGGGGGGGGGGGGGGGGGGGGGGGGCACTAAAGCAATATTAAAATAATAGTGTTTTTAAAACACCTGTTTCTTACGGTGTCACTTCGAAAGTCTTCCGACGTGTCAGTGTGGCATTTTACAATTGGTGACGTTACGAATGAACCATTTGCAGCAGCGGGGTGTTGTAACATACAACTAAATCATATGAAACACAATAATTTTTATATGTCTTGTTATTATTATTCAAAACGTGACATATATTATATTGTGCATGTTGTACTTTCCTTGTGCTATTAGTCTCCGTTAAAGTTTGTTAAAAAAAATTTCAAGAGGCATTCAATACGCTTCCCCCTACAACGTAAGCAGGACATGGTCTACTCTTGAACTCGGTTGTTGTGAATAGGATGTGAAATCGCCGCTAGCCCGGTTGGCGGCTCCAGTCCCTGTCCTAATGTTGGTTTAAAAAAAATAAATAAAATAAGAAGGAAACTATCAGCCTAATGAAATAATTCGGACATGGCGGCGCATTCGGCAAGCGAGCAGTTGGCCAGCAAAGCGGTCGACTTCCAGGCGACAGCAGAGGCTTACTACAGTATCGCAGTGGAGAAAGTGAAGGATGTACGTTATGTGGCAGGTTTCGTTAGCATTTCCCTACTAGCATTCACAGCTGAATTAACGTAACGAGCTGTCATGTAATCGAAGACAGCACAGTAGCTTTATAGCTAAGTGTTATAATTATGGACTCCTCATTTTTGACTAAATGTGTCCTACCAATGTTACCAACCAGCTGTCAACACTATTTTGTTTGTTTTTTCACATGATTTTCCAAAAGTATTTTTCGTTGCTCACTGTGTTAGCTGGTGATAAGTTACCAAGCTAATGATACTAACATTAGTTCCGCTTATCGAGTGTCGTGCTCATTTTTACATTTTTCAAATCTTTTTGCGTAAAGACGGCTTGAGGTGTTTGTTTTTCCCAATAGCACATAAATACACTAAAGCTACCGCTACTACTAATTCCTACCTCTAACAGCTGTGTAGTGAACGGTCAAGACTACTGGGTATTAACAGACGTGGTGAAGTCAGTGATTTTTTTTTCTTAAATAAGGTCCACACATAGATTTTAGAAACGTTTCAGAAAACACCCTATTTTAGGAAGCTGAATAGTGTTGTGTTAGTGTTAATAGTATTGAGTAGAAATGGTTCGAGGGATAGTCATCTAATGGTTGAAGACATTAGGATCTAATGTCCACAATGAGGAAACCACTGTACACAAACTATGCTGAGCAGAAAATAAGTGAACCTAGTTAGTCACATTTTGTCTTTGTATTTAAGAAAATCACACATCACCTCATTCTAGTGGTATTCATAGACACCAACTATAATAATCCACTCTCTTTTCCTTGTTCAGGTTTATCATCGCTGCCTGATGACATTAGACCTGGGCCAGAGACCTGTATGGGGTGCCATGGGAACCAGTCATTATCTCCAGTCTAGTAGGACTGGTGACCGTGTTGTTGTTCACCTGTAGATGTTATAGCTCTGTGAGTACACATCTACTTATGTTCACATCAGCATCACATAAACACATAATGATTTCAAAGGTTTATGGTTGAGCAGTAGTTGTACTCTTGGTTAAAATATACATTTTTCTCTAGCAATCTGCCCATATGTTTACACATCAGTCCCGTAAATGACCTCTTGTCCAACATTGTTTTTTTTATTTATTTCTCAACAGGTCAAAAGCAGAATGTATCGAAGTAAGTTCTTATTACTTTTTACTCAATATCTCATTCTTACAACTCAACAGAAATAAATAAAACTGCCCTCTGGCCTTCATATACAAGCTAACATATCTGTAATCATACATAAATAAGAAACTCAGTAAAACAGTAAGAAGTTGTTCTGTGTTCTTTGCTTTTCAGGTAAAGAGCGGGGATGGCTCAACAGGTTGCACAGTTACTCGATGAGAAGTGTAAAGTCCTTGAAACCCTCAGTAAATGCCAAAAGAGGTAGGCACTTGAGCTCTGTGTTGACCAAAGACGGGCATGTCTCACGAACAAAGACTGGGCCTTTTAAGCTGAGGCCAGTTAATACTGTGTTTTCATTTCTGTTGCCTAAAATGTCTGACTGAATGTCTGGAGATGCCGTGTCTGATATATGTCAGTGCATGTGGTGTGAAAGAATGTACATATATTCATGGATGAGTGTCAACATTTAATCTGACATGTTTCTTTATTATGTGATATTTGTAGCACGATGACCTGGAGAACTCACTGAGGGACAGTGGTATCTTGGCCCAAACTCAAAAAACAGAACATCTGGAGGTAAGGCAGGGAGAAATAAGAATTTACGGGAGATAAAGAAATGTGGGAACCTTTAAAGACATGCTGTCACAAGGGAAATGTATGTACAAAAATTAAGGTGTATGTAATGTAAACAGAGTCTAGTAAACACATGCTGTGGAGTTTCAACGTGATTAAAGTTGTTTACAATGTGTAATCTGGAGGGCAGACACACTGCTTCGTATGACACATCCAACAATCTCTGTGTCAAATATCAGATACGCTGCTGATAAAACAAAATCTCTAAAGCATCATAAGGGCAGATGCAAGCTGGTTGTGGTTTTAGTAGGTTCTTTTCTTTTGCTTCAGTCACTTGTGTGTGTGGCTTCATATTTTTTCCCAAATTAAGTTATTGCAAAACCAGACTGTTCAATTACAGAGTCTAAGTTTCTAAAATTTGGTTGTAGTTTGTAAAATGTGACTTATCTTTCCGATCCTCTGAGTATTTTAAACACAACTGTTTGCAAGATGTAGTATTGTCAATATTGTTGTTAATGCATTTTTGTCAATGGTGCCATCATGTGGCTTCAAAGGTCAATTTCAAAAATAAATCTGCCTCATGAATTGACTCATGTTCTTATTTGAACCTGTTTCCTGAGCATGTTCTGTTGTCTTGTTTTCCCAGGTCCAAGCAAAACAGTTAGCAAATGCTAAAAAGGAGCTGGAGAGGGATCTAGACCAACTGAAGGATCAGTTGGACCAGCAGAGAGAACACAGGATGGAGCAAGAAAGGAGGGTAAGAGGGCACACTACACTATCAGCAGTATCAGATTGTGAAAGTCTGGTGAATTATGTTTTTGTCTGGCTTGATAATGATGGAGTTGAGTTTTTGTTTGTGTTTTTGTTTATTTCTCCAGATAGCTGCGCTTGAAGAGAGCATGAAAACTTTTGAGGAGGAAACCAAAGAACTCCAGTCACAGGAAGAGCAGGTGCAGCAACTATTACTGTCCTGCTTTTTTGCAGTTTTTATCTGTTTTTTCATATGACATAATAGCTGTATGCCTGTCCGTCCTTAGGCACAAACTACTCTGAAAGTGTACAGTATGAACACTGACAGACTACAGAGGAACCTGGAAACAGCTGGAGAGGAGAATACACTGCTACAGGAGAGCAATGCTCAGGTGGGATGTTTAACACACACACAAAACATATGTATATAACTGTGTATGATATAGGGTGGGCATGATTGAAATGGATTAATTGTATAATTATATATATATATAAATATATATATATGTCCCCCCCCTTCCATTTGTGTTTAACCTTATTTCCTCTGCAATTATTTCGTCTTTCTCCCTCTTTCTTCTCTCCAGTTGAGGCAGCAGGTGGAGGGATGGGCTGAGCGAGTGAGTGAGTTGGAGGCAGAGATGCGACGGTGTGAGGTTGCCCACAGCGGAATGCAGCAGGATGTGGCCAATAAGGATGAGCGTATAAAGGTATTGTTGGTTCTTGAATTAATAATTATAATGAGGAAAACTGTCTTTCAGACCTGGGCAATAAATCAATCACAATATGTATGAGTAATCAATTACAATATGAAATTAATTTAATTGAAAGTCCAATAGCTTCATCGCAAGCTCATTCCCTCTGTGGGTTATTAACAAACTGATATCAGAATGCCACTGTTTGTAAAACCCAACCCAACCATAGTGTTTGGCACTTGTTTTTTATTATTTGACATGAGTAACTGAATGAAAAGGTGATTGACTCCAAATATTTGTGTTCTTCCAGTCCTTGACAGACCGTCTGCTGAGGATGAAAGGTTGGGATTCAGATCTGGAGGAAGAGGAAGGAGAAGAAGGAGCAGAGAAGGAAACATCCAATGGAAAGGAGGAGAATGGAGGCGGGAACGTACAAGGCCATCTCCAGAAAGTCCAGAAACTCATTTATGCTGCTAAGGTATGTGACCATAATAGACATAAACACACTGCATTTGATGTAGAGCTGGTTGATAAGAGCAAGGCAGTATTTTACATCTGCTAATATCCTGTGTGTCTTGTGTAGCTGAATGCAGACCTTAAATCAGTGGACGAAGACAAGGACAGAGTATTTGCCAAACTAAATGATGAAGTCAAAGCAAAAGAAGACCTGCAAGGTGATTATCACTGATAATCAGTAATCTGTGTAAACATTATCATTGATAGTTTGTTACATTGTATATGTGTTTGTTCTTTCCTGCAGTGAGCATCAAGGACCTGGAGAGTGAGAAGTTATCTCTGCAATCAGATGCTGAGCGCTACACAGATGAGGTAACTGACCTCATTTATACATATTATTGTATCTTAATGGTCTCCTCTATTAATTTACATTTGAACTTATGTTTTGTATTATGCTCACATGTGCTTAGGTCCAGCGGTTACAGCAGAAACTCCAGATTATGACAGAAATGTACCAGGAAAATGAGCTCAAGCTGCACAGGTACAGACACAGAGAAAATGATAGGTTTGAATTCAGCTAAATAAGTTGAATTAAAAAAAAAAACTAACTGGGATGCTGATTATTGTTTATTTGCAGACTGCTGACAGTAGAGGAGAAGGAACGCTTGCAGAAAGAAGAGAAGTTAAATAAAGCAGACAAGAACATTGCATTGGCCATGGAAGAGCTAAACAACTACAGGTAGCTGCTTTTGCCAACTGTTCACAAACATATTAACAGTATGTAATATCTCCAGAGCATTTGTAAGCCACACATCCACACGTGCAGCCTCACATATACATAATGGTGTTTCTACAGACAACGAGCAGGAGAGATGGAGGAAGAGCTGGAGAAGACCAAACAGTCTTACCAGACCCAAATATCAGCGCATGAGAAGAAAGCTCACAATAACTGGGTTAGTAAAAGTCCACCTTAAATAGACAGAATGTGATGATGTATCTGGGGACTGGGTAAACACATTTGTTTCTGCAATTTTTAAAAAAATCTTTAATACTATGACTGCTGTATCCACGTTACTTTAACAGTATATTTGTATATATGCATATACTGTATGTCATGCCATATCTTGGCTTGAATTTCCAGCTCGCATCCAGGGCAGCAGAAAGAGACCTTGCAGACATCAGGAGAGAGAACGCCCTCCTGAGACAAAAGTAAGTACAGCACACAGTTTTTTCTCTGCTAAAAATATGATCTGTTCTGACTTTTAATATATATATTTATACATTTTACACATTGCAGTGCATAGGCAGCAAAAATGTTTTGTATATATTAACTTGAGATTTGTTTATATACAGGCTGACAGACACTCAGTTCAAACTAGATGCCCTTGACAAAGATCCATATGCCTTAGATAACCTGGCCAGACCATTGCCTTTCAGAGGTAAGCACACACACACACACACACACACTCATTAACCAGTCACCATGCACTACCTTGACTTTGGTCTCATTTTTACTCTACTTTACCTCAGCTGAAAGGTCACCATATGGTCCCTCTCCCCTGGTCGACCAGCATCTGAAACCAGAGCTTTTCTGTCTCCTCCTACACTAATGGACGGACCACCTGCTAGATTGTCTCCTAGAGGTATAAACACACTCACAGCACATGCACAAAAAGCCATTCACATCAATTCACATTCACCTACAACTATACACAAAACCAAAACATCACTTCCATCCATACACTTCTCTCATTGTATCTGCTTGTCTTTTTTTATTGTCATTTTATCCAAGTACCACATTTAGCTGTATAAAAACATGTACCTAGATTTCATTGCATTACATTGGTAATTCAGTCTTACGACAGTGTTACAGTAAACAAAAGCAGCATGTTGTAGAGAAACAGCGGGCTGCAGCATGATAAACTGCCGATGCTGAAACACAAGTAGTAGCATGGTCTGAATGCTAGCATGCTGTTGGCACTTTGCAGAGTCCATGGGGCAATGTCTGTGGAATATATGACAATGATCTTTGAAATTCTCAGTTCATTCTCATTGACACGAGTCTCCTGTACTTTCTCTTTTTCCCTCTCACACTCATTCTGGCCTAATTGTCTTCAATCTGATATTTCATGGTTGGGCTCTTGGTTCCCTTTTCTCTTTGTCTCCTCCTATCCCTCTCTGTCTGTCTCTCACTTTCTCTGGTGCTTGTGAACATCTTCAATCGTCCCTGCTCTCCTCTCTCTTTCCTTCTTTTCCTTGTACTGTCGTCTTTCCTCTGGTCCTTTCATCCACAGTGGGTCGTGGTCCGATGGAGCCCCCAGGTGGCCAAGGGGAGATGGAGCGGAGTGGAGGTCCCCATTCAGACAGTGGCTCAATTTCTCCTACATGGGAGAGAGATCGCAGGGGACCCATCCCAGGGCCTCCTGGGCCCCAGGGCCCCCAGGGCCCCTAGGACCTCCAGGTGTGTGTGTGTGCCTACATAAGAAAATGTAAGAGAGAGGTTGTAGCTGGACCAGTACTTATTTTGTTGATGTTGATTTTTATCATATTTAACACACTTTTTGTATATTTCCCCATTTTTATCTAAAACTAAGCAGGTAAGAGATCAACTCCCTAAAGAGCTTTTACTTAGTTCATGCTGTTTTTATTTTTTATGTTTTGTTTTGTTGTTTGTCCTGAGAAAAGGAAAAGTAAGTTCTTTGAGGTTGACCTAAATAAAAAACAATGCGCTATGCTGACAACACTAGCACTGAGTCGTGACTGCAAAGATGGAAATAAAATAGCTCTGTCCTGCTCATTCCTGCTGCTGCACAAAGTGAGAATGAACCTTCAGGCTACAGCAAGGATGACAGTTTGGCTATGACACAGCTGCATTTCTGCTGTGTCATGATCTGTGCAATGATAAATTCTTTGTTTGTGTCTAAATGTACGATGTGAGTGTTTTGCAGCTCACTGAGACATGTTCTGCAGGTGTTGTGTCTACGCACAGGTGCAGCTAATGACATTAATTATGGCTCTGTTGCTATGACAGCGGGCTAGCATGCACAGCACTATGTCCTGGACCTATGGCACCTGATGTAGAACGCAGCCATCGTTAACATTATTTGTTGCACCTGCATAATCCAGCAGTCAAAGCCATGCAGTGTGCATGTGAATGCTGAGTGCATGTTAACAGTGCATGTGGATTGTGTTGGAAACTACAGGTTGTTTATGAAGTGCTGTGATCATGTAATTTGTCACATGATCCTGAAATGGACTGTCCAACAGACATTCAACATCAGACACCTCACTTCCAGAGTCCACGTCACGCTTCAGTTGCTCAGAAATGTAGCAACCTCCAAAAATATCTACATGATTTTTGTTGTTGGGGGAGCTGTTTCTATAGTACCAGTAAATCCTCATACATGTTGGTGTATTCTTTCTCTCTCACTTTGTATCACTCTTTTAGGCTATATGTTTCCAGAATCAGGGGGTCCATTGTACAGAAGACCTGCACCTCCTCCAGGACCTCTGGGCCATTTGCCACCCCCTGGCTCCCTCCCACCTGGTCCGCCTCTTCCCCTTCCTAGGGGTTTCCCTCCCCCTGGTCCGCCAGGTCCTCCCCACCCTATGGACATGGCAGGTGAGTGACTTGAATTTGCACAATGACTTATCAAAGCTTCATTATGTTCCCATCCTTATGGTTTTACTTTCTCTTTTCACAGATGGCACATACAGAGAAAACAGCCTGGGATCTGGTGAGCAGGAGCACAGAGAGGTAAGACACAGACAGCAGGACTGTAACATCTCTCCCTAGAATGAATAAGAGTGGAATTGGTTGTCTTATCTGTGACATTCACCTTTTTTAACATGTATCACCAGCCTGCTCCGGGTGAACGAAGGACTCCCCCTGAAGCAGATCCAAGGATGGGAGGCCCACCCCCTCCAACCCACATGGGCCCCATTGATGGTCCCTTTCCTCGAAGAGCACCTTATGGACCCCCACCTCCTGACTTCTATCCTCCCAGGGGGCCGGGTGGCCCTCCCATGAGGCCTAGTAAGTTGCAGCTCTCTCCATAGCACATACAATCTCATTTCCAGGTTTCACTAGTGTAAACTTAACTCTGTGTTTTCTCCTTTGCTTCCAGTGTGGGCCCCTCCACCCCCAGGGGTGATGTTCCCTCCTCGTTTCCCTCCCGGTGGACCTCCTCTTCCTCCAGGTGGTCACCCTCACTATGCGTCCCCCATGCGGCCCCCTCCACCTGACAGCCTCCCACCTTCTTCAATGGGTCCTCCTCCACAGCAATCCCTGCCCTCCCCACCACACAGCCAGTCCCCAGAGGAACACAGAATCTCACCTGAAGATGCCATTTGATCCTGACCAAGTTTCTACTTGAGCTGTGGGGTGATGGATTTCTGGTTAAATTTCAACTCAGTGATGGATGGATGGATGGATGGATGGTTTGGATGGTTGGATGGTTGGGGGTAGGTTGTATTTTCCACAAATTGCTGTAACATCTATTTATTAACCAGGATATATTTGATGAATAGTGTTAGCAGACAGGAAACATCAGGCTTCATTAGCCTCTTGCTGTCTGTCTGTCTCCTCCTGTAACATCCTCGTTTCTCTGTGTTTTACTCTTTGTTAATCCCGCTTTCAGCCCCATCGTCATCCAGCTACATTCCCTGTCAGGTAGTTCCTCTTGTTGCAGAGTCATGCTAACAGCACACAGCTTAATCCTTACCTGTGTGTGGAGCTATTGCTACATGAACCAGAAACTCCTTGTAAGCTTGACACTGCCAGGAAGGTTTTAATATGGCTTAGATTGATATATGTGCACATACAGATGCTGCATGTGGTGAAGAGTGAAGTATTTTACGTATGGAATAAGAAAGGGAAGCTATTGGGGAGGAAATACATCTTTTTCTAAAATGTATATTTTGTCATACCAACACTCTTGCCATGGTCACCAGTGAAATGGCCATTTAGCATCTGTGCTGTTGTTTAACCTGGATTCAGTTGCAGTGAAATCAGATTACACCGGGATCTGATAGAGATGTAGCTGTTTTCTCTGTGACTAAGCTGAGTTGACCTCACATCCTCCTGAAAATTCCCCAGAGGTCAAATGAAACATTTCTTCTTCAAATGTAATGTAAGTACAAGACTTAATTTTACAGATTTTCTCGCAGGATGTGGAGGAATCAGAACTTTTGATCATGTTACAATGACTTTACATATGGCTCATGCTTGAAAAGACTGGTTTTTAGAAGACACTTGTGCTTTTGTAGCAGTAAGATGTGGCTCATCCTGACAGTCACAGATTGGTGAATCAAATGGACTGAAGAAAGAGAAAGAGGCTAAAAACCCATGTGAATTTTGTAAAAAGTGATTATTAATAGATGAATAAAATCTTGTCAAATTATCAAGTTTCTCCATATTTTACTCATGTATTGTATTTCTTCATGTTCAGATTATTTTGCATTCGAACATCTGCCTTGACAAACAAAACACTGGGATGTGATGGGAAATCTGACCAGTGTTTAAATACTGTCATTCAGTTTCAGTATTAAATACACTTTTAATTATTGTGAAGGAAATTGTAAAACATAAAACAATTCACATGTCATGTGTTGTTTTAGACACTTAAAACGTTTCTTTGAAAGTGAACAGGAAAAAAACATAAAAGTAAAAGCAACACTGTTTTGAAAGGATAGGCAGTTGTGTTTAGTGTTTTCTTGTGCAGAGTAAATGCACTTATAACTCCCTCCTGTGTCAGAAACATGACACACTGTACTGTTTCTTGATGAGGCTACAAGTCTCCAAATTACTCCTCAGAAGTCAAATAAGGCCATTAGCCAAACTGATTATTGTAGTTTTCACTGCCTGGTGAATCACAGCTGCTGCTTTCAAGTGAACCTCACACACTGTTGCCTTCATCACTTAAGCCTTTATTTTGAAATGAGTAAAAAGCAAACTGTTCTTTTGATCGTATTACTGCGGCCTGGTTCTGCCTTCAAAAAGTTGTTGTTGTTGTCTCACTGGGGTTCATCTTGAGTATGTTTAATGTCCCCATATTTAGATTTAGTCACATTAAGAGAGATGTAAATGATGACATGTAAAGTGATCATTAATTTTTTTTATGCCGACCTTTTAATGTGCCTCTCTGTCACCTCTTAGATCAAGAAACTCTGAGTGCCTCATGAGAGAACTACAGGGGATATATGATGCGTCGTGCTGTTTATCACTGGCAGGTTTGTTTTAAATGCTCTCCTTACAGCCTGCAGTCAGAGTTATTGGAGAGTTGTAGATGATGTAAAGTCTGATCTTCTAAAGGAGGAAATGCTCTGAAGTCAAATCAATAGTAATTGTATAACCTCTGGTGTCAAGTCCTTTCAGATCTACATGGTTTGGCCTCCTTCCTTGGTCCTTTTTATAAATCATCTTTTAACCCTGTGAGGCACTCTGCAAACTCTTGCTATGGAAAGCTGTTAAATATTTCATTCTTTTTATTGATTGAGCCAGAGCTGAAAATAAAGGAGGCTCCTCTTGGTCTGGCAGTCCATTTATGATAAGACACACATCGATACACTCGCTGTCAGTGTGTGGACTGTTAAAATACTGCACACACAGATACCAAAGAGTAACTATAAAATGTTTAATTGTAAAACCCGTCCACATCATTAACAAAAGACACATTTGTACCTGGCACATTACTTAAACATAAACTGTCAAAAAATATTGATCTGAATATTTCACCAGAACTTTAAATCTTCAAAAACCAGTTTATAAAAAAAAATCTGTCCTATTAAATGGCAGTTTGTTCATCATCCTGTATAAACAGTGGGTTATATCCATGAAGGATTATTGGAAGAACATAAAGTGGTTCCTTGTCTATCTATAAAAAATAACCATCATTGCTGCAGGCTTTAAAAACATCCTGACAAACCTGTATGAATCACAGCCATCAGAAGCAGCAATACACTGAAACAAAAATAAATTCTTGTCAGGATGGTGGTAAAGATGGAAGCATTTTAACGGGTTTGTGAATATTTCTCACAGGTCCAAGACAGAGAGACAGAAGGAGAGAAGAGGTAGGTAGTGAGCAGTGAGTCTAACAGTAACAGCTGGTATGTATTAAAAAAAAGAACAGCTTTGAAGAGAGACCTTTAACCATCTCATGTACAGTGTGGCCTGCCATTAAAATCATTTTGTTTCCACCGTTAATATGGCATTACATTGTTGGGACATTACTATTGTAATTGCTGGTATCCCACAACACCTTCTTATGTCTTAGACCCACTGTTGGTATGCTTGCTGTGAGAATCTGTTACTGTAATATTGTACCCTGAAGTACCTCTGTTTGACCTTATTTGTTATAGGAAAGTAAAAAAATTTGATTGCAAAAAAAAAAGACCACAAAAAGAAATGGCTGTAATTCACAAATGTTTGGTATCTTTTGAAAGGGGTATCCATTAACACTGTAAAAGGTCTTATATAACCAGTAGAGGCAGGTGTGCAAAGTCTTCTTTCAGGGAAATCTAACCTAATCTAATCTTCTCATGTATTTGAGACAAGACGATCCTAACTGTCTCTGTCTCACATGCACATGATATCTTGAACTATTTATCTTGCAATTCCTGCAATCGATATTGAGTTCAAGTTATCACTGAGTTTCTTCCAGCCACCAAACTGTAACTCCTACAGACGCAAGACGCACGACCAAAACAACAGAACAGACTGAAATTAAACTGTACTTAAGTGAACTGTAGGCACTGCTGAATGCTGGGTGCTTTCTGAAACTACAAACTGTAAATAATCACCTGACTATTCAAAAATATCAGAATATATTACATACAATTAACTTTTAAACTGATCCACATTTCAAAAAAAGTACAAAAGTTCAAAGCATTTCATGGCACAATGGGACAAGAATTATACATAAACCAGGATTTCCCCACACGTCACTGAGAGCTTTATCAACAACCTGCTAGGTTGAACATTAAAAAAATCAGTTCTTACAAATGTACTCTGGTTTAAATGCTCTTGTGAATGTGAATGCTCCAGTATTGTCAAATTAAACCCATATTTAAATGTTCAGAGATGCAGCGATGGTGCGCTGAGGGTTTTAACTAGATTGTACAAAAAATACAGCAGCCTCACCAAATACTACTTTGAGTGGACCCAAGTGGATGGGTCTGTTCAGCATGTAAACAAGGACTGAAAACCATTTGAAACTGATCAATTCTCAATGCTCAGGGATCAAACTTAAATAATAATAATCATTTTTACAGATTGAAATAATGTAGTAGACGTGCAGCGTATAAACAAGATTTAACGTCTGTTTAAGTCATGGTCTAATTTTAAAGCAGAGGTCAAATTTTGTGCCACTTGGAGTATTTGGGGTTTTTAAGGCAATGGTTGGTAAAACACTGATTTTGTCAGTGTTTTTTACAATCTGAAAACACAAACCTTTTAAAGACCCATAAATACTGAAAGATGTTATCTAAGTTATCTATAAATGGAGTAAGTCTCTTGTGACCCAAAAGAACTGTGGGATCAGAAAGTGATATAGAAAAAACTGGTGACTAACATTTCAGTGGAAAAAAACGCTTCTATTTCTGCTCCTGCTTTAAGGGGATTCGAACCTGTGACTCTATTTGTGTGAGCCTGTTGGCACATGAGGCAGCTTACCGACTGGTGTCACTGTTAGCTGAGCAGTGTAGTGGATTGTGAGAAGATTCAGACAAAGCCTCTACTATATTTTCATGTGTTTGTGTGTGTGAGAGAGAGAGAGACAGAGAGAGTGTGTCTGTGTGTGTGTGTGTGAGAGAGAGAGAGAGAGATAGAGAGAGACAGATTGTGTGCGTGTGTGTGTGTGTGTGTGCGAGCTTCAGCAGTTGAGTATGGGTCTGTTTCTGTCTGGTCTGAATGGGAACACGGAACTGTCAGAGTCCGTCTTCCCTCTGTGGGGGCCCAGTGTGGCCACAGCCTGAAACACAGGACACACACACACACATACACACATGCAGGTTAGAAGATGGCTGCACGCAAAAAACAACACTTTGGGGCACAGACCCACGTCTGCATCTTAGAAAGGATAGTTTGGGTTATTTGAAGTGGGAATGTGTGAGACAGGTGTAGATACTTTCAGTGGTTTATCTTTTGGTCAAAGTAACACTTTCCTTTTGTAATACATTTTTCTCAACTTATAAAATGACCCAAACTATCCCTTTAACATACACACTTGAATACTCACCTTTCTGATGGCAGTCCAGTCCTCCAGGATGTCCAAGTCAGGTAGCATATAGACGATATATGGGCATAGACAAGGTTAAGGACAGTTACACAGTGAGCAGAAATTAATTAAATTTTGAATATTACAGCTTAATAGCAGTCTTTGGCATTTTTGCAGCATTAAAGCATTTAAACAAATACTTAGCAACAGTGTTAATGTGAACAATAATAGAGGCATTAGCATTAGAAGGATATCAGACACCACTGAAGGTCTTCTCCTCTTCTTGTCAGGACTTAAAGCATCTCTCCTCTTCTTCCTCCCTGACAGCTCGTCATTCCACAGCTCTGGGGGAAAGATGGAGACAAGGATTACAAGGTTTAATGTGTGCATTGAATGTAATATACAGTCCTGTATGACTGTGGTGTCATCTTACTGTAATCAAAATGAGCTGTTTTAAGTTGCACGTGCACCTAACCCTAACACACTCTAATAACTGTGTTCAGTGTGTGTAATACCTGATGTAATATCTATGCTGTGTCTGTCCTCCTCCAGGCGTCTAATTTTCTCCTCCAGTTCACTCTGTACTGTGTCAAACAGCAGCAGCTTCTCACTCTGCACACACACACACACACACACAACCGCAACAAGACACACATATCAAACATAAATCTGCATCCAATTACATATGTACACCAATTATATCGACCAAATATCATATGATAAGTTCAACTTAAATTAAAAATGTCAATGATTCAGAGAGCCAAAGACTCACAAGACACTGAACTGGCATGCAATATTTTTTGTGAAACAGGAGGTAATTAAAAGGGTGTGTAGATATTTTTGTGAGTGTGTCTAACCTCCCAGTGCTGGCATGCTGCCTGGATCTCACACTGATACTTGTTCTTCACAGACTCCAGACACAGCTCCCTGTAGATTCCTGAAAAAGACACAAAGAGAGACACAAAGTCAGACTTGATAACAAGGACACCAAAGAGTGTTAATGACTTGTGTGTGTGTGTGTGTTACAGTTACCTGCCACTTTTGTGCGGACTTGCATGTTCTCCAGCAGTACTGCCAGAGGCTCCAGATATTCTGCTGCACGGCCAGCCTCCACCTCTGCCAGCTTGCTGTTCACTTGACTGAGACGCTCACGGTAGAGCCTGCACACACACAGAAAGTATAGTATAAGTACAGCATTATTACCACTTATTTGTTATTTTAGAAACATGAATTCAAATGTTAGACAAAGTTTACAATAATGAATGTCAATCTTACTGGTCTTTTAAATCAGTGAACTGCTTCTCTAGATTGGACATTTCATCCAGACACTCCATCCTCCTCCGCTCACAGTCCTCCTCATCCATTTCTGGAAGAGTATCAAGAATCCAACACACACACACACACACACATTAACATCTAGGTTAGGTATTATGAAACTGAGTTGTGATGAACAAGGAAGAAGGCTAGGGAGATGATATGGAGCTGAAACCTGGCACAGGCTCACATATTTTTGTATTTAGTGTTTCCATTTGTCCACACTGTATTCAAAGTCCCACAATACAACATTTAACTGTAGCTGATGAATTCATAAGACTTGTTAAAATCATGTTTTATAATTTAAAGCAAAAAGGATTTTCGAACTTGCGACTTTCTCACCTGAGCTGTCTCCATCCTCAGAAACAGAGGAGGTGTCAGAGTCCTCCTCCTCTGAGCTGGACGCCTCCTGCTCCTGCTCTTCCACCTCCATCTCCTCAGCTGTGCTCTCCTTCTTCTCCCGGTCACGGTGCACCGGCATTGCAGCAAATCGGCTTGCAGTTATAGAGTGAAAGACTTAGTGTTAGACTCTCCAGTGTTATATAAAACAGGTACAGCTTTAAACTGATACTTGATTTCTTTAGTTTATATTTAGGTCTATAGGAAATTAAATTCTGGGTCTCCAATTAAAGAAAGTCAAACATTTTGATGCATGCACACAGTTTACATGCAGTGGGAACTGGCATGATGCCTAACTATAACTGCGAGGAAGTGTAATACACAACAGGAGAGAAAAAACGGTATGTTGCACAAGAAAGTCAGATTACTCTTTGATAAATTACCCCAAATTGTTGCAGTACTAATACTATATGTACATGTGCTATATATGGGCATGATCACTGAAATGACTTGAGTTCAAAGTAATTGCAAATAGTTACTAATTACTAAACTAATTTCACCTGATGAGATGAAATAATTACTGAAATAAATATAACCTTAGGGATGATTGACCTGCAACAGGGAGCAATCAGCAAAAACGTTCTTCAGATATCGTTGCTCATATTCGTGAAGCAGTTGACTCAGTCAGGACACACCTCAACCTCACTGTGTTTTCATCCATGTGAATGTATAATGTCCTCAATGCTGTTAAATGCAGTTAGTAATACTTTTATGGTGGATGAGTTTATAAAATTATTCTGAGATAGAGTGCTCACTGTACCACGTCAGATAGCATCTCTGAAAACAATGTATCTCTGCTGGTACAAAGGTTCATGTTAATGCTAAAAATTTGTTCTGTTATTAAAAGGTACTCACGAAAAGCGTTTTGGCCTGAATATGTTTTCTATTATATATATATAATAAACATTACCAAACAACAATACAATGTTAGCATGTTAGCAAGTCAGAGTAATTAGGTAGCAAGCAATGTGGGCATGGTTTGCTCTATGAAAAACGTAAAGAATAAAACTCAAAACTAAAACATTACTTACAAGATCAGAAAGTGATGGGCTTTTGCTTCAATGCTTCAATAAAACCTATCTCAGGGAATGAAAGCTTAAACGTATTTTTTTCCCTCGTTCCCAATCACCACTTGTGCTCCAGCTAAGCTAAAAACAAATCTCAATTGGGCGTTCTTGGTTGTATAGGGAACTGTAGTTCTCTATATCGCTAGTATTCTCATTTCTAAATGTCTAAAAATCAATCGAAAACTACGTTACCCAGGATTCACCGCTTTGTCTTTGGGCGGAGAGTTCGAACGCAATTGTGGAAAGATGTTAAATACGTTAACAAGAGTAGAATAGGAAACGTAAGTTGTGCAAGTCGTATATTGCAGTTTTATAGGACGTCTGTATGATATCGTTCAAATTGGATAACCAACATTTGCATATTGTTATGCTATACTGGCGTTGAATTTCTCTGGTATCCATTATTTTGTTTTTCCTCCTCCGCCATGATGTTTTCTGACTGAGCAGGGGGGCTAGCTAACAAGCCACTTCAGGCTGTTATGGAAGGGAGGTGCAATGGATGGATGCTTTGCCCCGCTACGTTTCACATTTTTGTCTTAGTTTAAACAGTATGCTCCCTTTCCGACTAAAGTTACCCCTTGATACACTCCGCGCTATTGCGGAGGATTGCTAATTCGCAGCGCAGTGTTAATAAATGACCCAGGACTGTCGGGGTTTCGTTTTAGTTTGAAGATTAACGCTAGCTGGGGCTGTGTAAGTGGCTACACAGCTAGCTCCTCCTTGCTGTCTACCATCGCATTCTTGTGTCTCCTGCCTCAGGAATGTTCTCCAAAAAGCCTCATGGAGACGTTAAAAAATCAACACAGAAAGTGTTGGACCCAAAGAAGGACGTGCTGACAAGGCTTAAACATCTGAGAATTGTCATAGGTAAGTCAAAGATCTTTATTAAGAGGCTAACAGGCTAGCCTGTTCGTGCAAATCTGTGCATACAGGGAATGCCACACCAAACTCATCTCGCTAATCACGAATATCAAAGTTGCTTTTCGGGTAAACAGAGACACTGGGTTTTTCTAACAAGCCTTTAGGCCATTTCGGATTTTTTAAGCTTCTACTCATCATTTTGACACCTCAGTTTTAGCCCCAGTGATTTTACCACTTCTAATGTCTCAACATTTGTTTATGTCCAAAGCTGGTTCAGAGTCATCGCCTTTCCTCCTCAGGATGACTGCGATGATTTTGATGATTTATGAGTCGAGTATGCTCAGGCTAGCAGATGAAGCTGGTCGAGTTAGTAAAGGGTTGGGAGAGGTGCACTATGTTATGTGTAAATGATAGATTGTCTGATTTTTGAATGGATAGTCTGCATAGTTAGGATCTCCGTGGGAATGATGTGTACTATTAACATGTGTCTAAGTAGCTGGCACTATACCTTCAGGCACTATGATGCTGCAGAGTCAGGATGCTGTGATTTCTGCGGGAGTGTGTCTGGGTGCCCGATTCAGACTTGGTCTGTGAGAGAGCCTGAGTATTTTTGCTTTACAACAAGTGTAGTGTTTATGAATGTGAATAAAGTGTAGGGAAGATGACAGGGTACTGAGTATGAATAAGTGATGAATGCCTCTTGCGCTTACACTTTTACACACACACACACACACACACACACACACACAGTGACCTGGGAGGGAAACTGCCTCTATTATTTCCTCTTCATGTCCAGTACAGTAGCTCCACTTCCTGTTTCTATTGTATGAGCCCCTGGGCTGTGTGTGTGTGTCAGAGAGAAGGGGTGTGCCCCTCTCTGTGGTCTATGGGGAACACAAGACCTTGATAACAAACACAGACATACACACACGCACGCAGTCTGTGGTGACATTGTTTGAGAGGGAATGCTCAAACAACTGAACAATAGCTAACCACACAGTTTTAATGATCACAGTGCCAGACCACTACTTGTAGAGAAATGAATATGAGCACTGATAAAAACTGATAGGTGCAGACATCTCAAGCCATGTATTCAGCAGCAATATGTCCATCTTGTTGGTGTTGGTGCATCATTCTTGTGAAAATGGTTTTCTTTACCTACTGGAAACATTTACATTTGCCATAGAAGGGAACAGACGATGATCACTAAGAGCACTGTCTTTTAAAAAGAAATGTTGTAATAGAATAGATCATAGCTCATCTCAACAACCGATTCAAAAACAAAATATTTCACTGCTTTGTAATCCTTTGATGCAATCAGGTTATTAAGTAACTCCCCAGCCCTGTTCCGCTCTGTTGATACAAGGGAAGAACATGTTTCAACCTAACATTGAGGTGCTTTTTCAGTGACACTTGGTGTTTAGAGTTTTGACAGTAAGTAGTCCAGACCATTATTGAATCCTCAGTCAAGTGGTGGTTTTGTGGATGGCTGGCTCATACTTGACAGTGAAAGAACAGAAGGTAAATGAACAGCACTGTGCAAAAGTTTTAGGCAGTGAAAGTAAGGTGAGGATGCTTTTGTGAGCAATCACATGAATAGTTTTTATTCATCAGTTAACTCCATGCCAAGTGCAAAAAACAAACAAAAACCCCTCAAATCACCATTTGAAGTGCTCAGTCTTCAAAAAGGCACCACTTCTCAGTACACTGCTGCAGTTTTTTAAGGTGTTCAGTGGGTAGATTATTCCAGATTAGACTGGGTTTAGTATGGGCAAAATTGCATCTGTCACATCATGTTATCCTAGACCAAGAATATTGTACAGTATAGTACTGTATCTTAAGTCTCCATGGATTTGGAAACCTTCTGTCCTGTTACCCAAGATTGTATTTTTCATGCATGTGAATATTTGGGGTGAATATAGAAATCATGAAAAATAATAAAGCAGTCCTTCAGAAAAATGCCTTATGGGAGATGGCATCAAGGTCAGTCCCTGGATGAAAAGATAGAAATCCACTCAGCCACACCACTTACACCTTACAAGGGCAAAGGCTCTATGGCACAGAGCACAGACGGCTGCTGTGTGTGTGTACGTGTGTGTGTGTGTGTGTGCAGAGTTCAGCTGTCAAATTTCATATAAACAAAACCAGAGACTATCACCAGAGGCTCTTGACATGCATGTGTGTTTTGTGTGGACCTGTATGTGCCAGTGCATGGCCTTCCTGCTTTATGGTTGTTGTGTTTTCTCAGGTTTGACCCTGAACTACAGTGGTGTTGTATCCTCAGTCAGTTTAGCCATGTGTTTTATCTCACTGTGTCTGATCCCAAATGACAGTCAGTGGTGTTGAGACAGAGATTCACTCCAGAACACATGAAGGTGAACGTGTGATCCTTTAGAGCAGTATCTATGTAAAACTGTGGCTGGGACCCAGAGAACTTTGCGAGTCTTTTCTACTGTGACATGACACAAGTCTATTTAGAGAACTCAGATGCTGTGGTGAGGTTACATTGCTCAAATTTACTTCCTGTGGTGAAAAGTTTGAAATGTGTGATCTTCTTGATCACGACTGTGTTTTTTGCTGTTTAGACTATGAAGTCTAAAACTTTTGAACTAAAATTGGATAGAGAAGAACCTACAACTGGTTTACTTGTCAATTCCTAAACCATTGTGCTCATTATGCTATTTTCATCCTTTCCTCTCCCTTTCACTCAATTTTTTGTCTTTGACTGCAAACAGCTTTGTGAGTTGGGAAAAAAGACATGTGGGTGTCAAGCTGAGAGGCACATTTGATGTTTTGAATATACAGTGGTGGGGCTGGTGAGGGACATGTCCAAGTTTTATAAACAAAGAAGGTGAAGGATGAAAATGGGGACAGCCTGAGATCAGTTTTAGCTCTTAGCACTTTTCAACACTGGTGGAAAATTTCTGGAGGACAAAGTTGTGGACAAAAGTTGACCTTGGTTTTCTTCTTTTTTTTCTGCATACGTTGTTTAATTCTTTATCTGTCTTTTCCAGAAAATGCAGAGCCTGCAGAGCTAAAGCATTTCTTCGACTTGAACTACTCCCATATCTACTATGTCTTCTTTGAAAACTTTGTCACCATCGAAGTCAGCCTCAAGCAAAAAGGTAAGTTTCACTGAAAGTCAAGAAAGAAGCAGGACAGTCCAGATATACATCGAGCAGTGAATCATTTTTATTATGTGTTCTTGAAGCTAGTCTCTGTGTTTCAGGTCATAAGTCTCAGAGGGAGGAGCTGGACTCAATCCTCTTCATCTTTGAGGTAATGAAACATTGCGAATCATTTAGAAAACTGCTGGATAATAAATATGATGTGCAGCCAGTGGGCTACAGTGGTGTCCATCTACAAAATACAATGAACAACAACTGTGCAGTATTTGAATGTAATGTAGTGTGGAACCAGGAGAAATGCTATGATATAGTAGTTTTTTCACATTTACAAAGCAAAGAACTATAGGTAGATGCAGAGGCCCTAAAGGTGACAGCTGAATGTATTTGACGGACAGATGGATGGTAAGGATGGACATTTTATTTATGCTGTTTTGCCCCTTTCAACTAGATGCTGCATTCAGTGTGGCAGAACAGAGCTACAGAATAGAACCGTGTCATTAAACTAAATCATTGAAGAGTCTGTGATGCCATGGCATCTGACTTTCCGTAGGTGGTCTTGGTCAGTGCTGCAACACCAGCTCACAGCTCCTCAGTGTAAGGCCACTGGCATTTTGCAACACCCAAAACTGAGTAGTGGTGCTCAGAGTAGCCAGGATAAGATAGCAGAGTGTGTATGTTACTGCCCTCCATTTGCCCCTCCACACACTCCAAACAGTCAGCTGTAAGTTCGGGGGAGACCTGGGCACTGGAGGAGTGAGAAGGTGGAGAGAAAGATCATATAGGTTTTGCTTAAGTTGGAGTTATGGCTGGACACTCTGATTAATACTCATTACATAAGAATGTCACACAGACCTAAATATATCTTAATTTTTTCCCCTCATCGTTTACTCTGACCAAGTCAAATGGAATGATTTATCTTGATCCACAGCACATTTCAGATTATATCATCTATTCCTATCTCATCCTTGCTGATTTTACACCCATTGCCATGCGTAACAGAAGTTGTTTGACTAGTTTCAGGTGGATGCAGCTGTTAGTTTTACACCCAGCGCCTGCATTGTTAAAATAAGAAATATACTTGTGCCCATGTGAGCACTCAAGGACGTGTCAGTCTTATGAGGTGTGGTCAGGCACACTGTTGACACATTGCCATCTTGAGGCAGCCGAAAAAAAAAGGTCAGAAATATCACTGCACACACAACACACTGATCAAAGTGACCCCGACTCCACTGTCAGTTGTGTGTGGGTGCCCAGCTGATGTTAATATGGAGCTGAGGAGATCATTCAGAGAAAATGTATGGGTTTCTTTGGGGTTCATGTTTTTTCGTGGTTGTAAATAAAATCGCCTAAAATTGGCCTTAATTCAATTTTTTCCCTGGGGAGCAGGGGAAATTAGAGGGGCATTCAAAGAGAGAAAGTAACAGAGAGAGAGAGAGAGATCTGATTACTTCATTACATGCTATGCACCAAAACACGCCCATGATTAATTAAGAGACTAACCACAATGCCTTTTAAATACGTTCCTGGTGCTGCACCCATTTTTTTCACCACTGTTAAATTTGCAGAAATGGGTTTGGACATGCCTGAAATGCACTAAGAGCCCATAGTCTCACAGTGAAATTATGTCACTAATAATAATTAGTTTGTCTTTTTTTTTCCATCAGAAAATCCTCCAGCTCCTGCCAGAAAGGATCCAGAGCCGATGGCAGTTCCACAGCATTGGTACCTCACACTCAGCATCTCTCTTGACATGCTGCAGTTTATCTTGTATATGTGTACAGCAGATCAGATCATCCCTGAAAACTATGTGTTGCTCAGTTATGTTTAACCTGTCCTGTGTAGCCACTGACATGGATGATCTCATGTAATGTGAAGAACACTACTAGCATCAGAATAAAGCAAAGAGGAAAATGCACGGCTTGATGTTTATTTCATAGTTATACTGGAATTACATAAGTTCATTTCCATTTTTGTGGTGATGCCTTAACCACATTTTACCCAAAACACCCAAACCCAAACAAACAAGTCAATGTAAAGCTGTTCACCTATCCCAAGGTTTAAATGACCAGGCCTTTTCTCTCTCTCAGGGCTGATTCTCAAGAAGCTGTTACACACTGGGAACTCTTTAAAGGTATTGCTCTGTTTCTCTGTTGCCTGACAATAATTGCCCTCACAGCTTAATTCTTCTTAATTTTGGAAAAAAAAGCAAATGTTTCAAATGACACATACCAATTAAAGCTCTCCACACCTCCTCTCTCCTTCATCTCTCACCTTCCTTGTAGATCCGCCGTGAAGGTGTGCGCCTCTTCCTGCTGTGGATGCAGGCGTTACAGTGTAATGCAGAACGTGAGCAGCTCTGTATGTTTGCCTGTTTGATTCCCGGCTTCCCAGCTCCCCTGTGCCACGGGACTCCACGCACCCTGGACACTCTGATCAACCCTCTGCTGAGTTTGACAGAGAGTTAGTACACAGAAACACACATGCACAGTAGAGTTAAACTATTCACTGTTGATCATGTTTGACAACATTTGGAACTCCATTCACCTTTCTTCTTTCTGCTTCTCTTCCTACAGCTCAGGTGACCCCAGAAGAGATCACTCCACTGGTTCCTCCCCAGTCAGGTGACAAGAACCAGGAAGACCTCACTGCCTACTTCCTCGAAGCACTACTGAAATACATGGTAAACCAGGTATTATCATTATTTCTTACTAACACAGCTAACACCACATGATTTCACTGCTGAAAATGTTCTGATTCCTTACTAATGCTACTAATGCTAAACACGTGGAAGGTTACAATCATGGAAACTATCTTATACACATGATGGAAGATTAAGTATTTATCTGATCCCTAACTAGTATCACTAACTCTGTCTGATAAAAGTTGTCTCTCTTAGACAAACAAACTCACTTTGTTCTGCTCTTTCCTCCTCTTGCTATCACATACAACACACACACTGATAACATTCTCCCCTAAAACAATGGTGCTCTTCCCCACTTGACCCGATTTTGTGTGTGCAATGCTCTCTTTATAACACAAACTTGTCTTTGTGTGTGTGCATCCACCAGGCCAAGTCTCTAGAGTGGCGTTGTAAAGAGAACCATGAACGTGGCTTTAGCTTCCTCTTTGGACACTTCAGGAAGTTTTACCTTCCTCATATCTTTCCTAACTTCGCAATGGAAACCAGCCTCTACAATCCCATCCTGGGTCAGTACAGTGAAGTCACTAAGACAAAACTACAAACTGTAAATTCATTACAACTCACTGACTGAACAGTAACATTATTGTAATCCCACATCACATAAATGAGGATTTCCCTCTCTCCCTGTAGATGTTCCTCCGATGCGTCCTAAGCCGTACTACAGTGTGGTTCGGAGGGAGCAGGATGGTGGAGAACCACTGTACTGTACCAAGGAGAGCTTCCTCCAGGCCCGAGTCATCTTCATACGCTGGCTGGTCTCCTTCTGGTTGGAGCCAAGACCCAATGCACACACGCACATCCCAGGAACGGAGGGAGAGAATGTCCCCAAGAATATACAGGTAACACACATGCTGTTGGAGCTGGTATTATGTTGCTTATTTAAATGAGAAAAGCTGCTCATGCTCTGAAATTTTCTGATCATTCATTCTAAACACACAATATATGTACAAGACATTACTTGTTGATGCATAGAGGGCTTTTCCTGACAAAGACCATGGTTGTAAGTGGTATAAAAATCCTAACAACATTGTTCATTCAGTTTGTCCATCCAGTTTGTCTTCATTGTTTAAGCTCACTGTTTAATGAATGTAAATGTTGGCCGCCAGCGAGCAGCAGCCGGCCTGGCAGCTCGCTCTGCAGGTAGCTCGGAAGACAGTGGTGGAGGTGGCACTCGATCTGATAGCCACCTGGAAAGTGGCGGGTGTTCGTCTGGGTCAGGAGGAGGCAGCATGGGGCTGTCAGGGTGTCCGGGGCTGGGGGCAGAGCCTGAGCAGAGTCACTCCAACACATCTACTCTGACTGAGAGGGAACCCAGCTCCTCCTCGCTCTGCTCCATGGACGAAGAGCAGCTGACAGACATGGAGGTGGTGAGGAGAGTGCTGACCTGCTCCAGAACCAACGTCAACTTCATCACAGAGATCTTTAGACAGGTGAAGAAGAAAAAAACTATTTACATCATTTAGATATTCCACTGTGTCACACCTTTGACTTGCACTGTAATAACATGTTATGTCTAAAATGCATGTTTTGTATCCTTAGTCCTGCTGTTTTTTCTGTTCCACAGTACATCCATGTACTGGTCACTTAGTCTTCCACCAACCATTTTCTATTGACAGATGCTTAAATGATAGAAATATATTGTGAAATATGAGCTGTCTATATTGATTGGTCTCTCTCTGCCATTGCAGGCGTTTCTTCTTCCCATGTGTGAGGCAGCAGCGATGCGAAAAGTGGTCCGTGTTTACCAGGAGTGGATCTCCATGGAAGACAAACCAGTGTTCATGAAGGAGCCAGAGGAGGGTCCTTATCCCATAGCCACAGGCGGCAGTATGGATTCAGGTTCTCAGATTGGAGACAAAGAGGATGAGGTGAGGAAGAACCAGAAACAAGCAATGGAAACCATTTCGATATTCAATAATTAATGGGCCTTGTGAAAAAAAATCATCTTCACCATCTACACACACTTATACTCTATAAATACCACTTTTTTCAAACTTTGTGCCTCCAGTTTGTAACCCCAAATTTCAATTTGCCCCTTCATAAACAAAGTAAACTCTGATGCTTTCTGCAGAGCCACAGTAGACATGACACGACTGTGTTTTATTTTGTTTGCTTTTCAGGGAATGAACAAAGAGATTGACAATGAATTGCTGGAGTACAGTGTTCATGCCGGAGTTCAGACCACACTGCAGGTATGGTTGGTTTTATTTCCCTCTCCTACTGCATGGTACCATCTCTAATCAACTTTACCCACCTTTTTGGTGACATTAGAATATTGCAGAGCTCAGATTACTCCAAGAAACAAACCTGCCATTTAACAGCCAATGAATTGTATACTGTTACTGTAGCATGTTACAATTCTGTTAATTATTGTACTGTATTCTTGTGGCCACCTCCAAAACCCTTTCACTTAAGGAGATTCAGACACCTCTGTGTTTGGTATCCCTTTGATAGTCAAGCAGAGTCACCTTTGTGGAAAAACACTGAAAGTGGTTGTGGACCTGATTCACTTTCTAACTACCTGTCTGTTTGTCTTCAGGTATTTATCACCCACTCCTCCAATGTTTTCCTGTTGGAACCAGCCAACGACATCAAGATCCTTTTAGAAGAGCATGTTGACATGTGCAAGCGTGTCTTGAACATCTACCGGAGCCTTGTCATGCACGAGACCATGGACCAGAAAACATGGTAAACAGAAGCTTCAGTCACCAGTGAAACCACAGTGAATCCCACTTGTCACATGTAGTTGGGGAGACACCATGCATTACCATCTAAATGTATTTCACTAGTGTTTTGTTATTAATTAAACAAAGCAAAAACTTTAACTTGCCAATACATTTGTTTGTAGGGAGCAGATCTTATTGGTTCTGCTGAGAGTCACAGAGTCTGTGATGAAGAGACCTCCATCCATCATGCCTCAGGGCAAGAAGAACAACACATTGTCAGGCAGACTGGCTGGACCTATCTTTCAGGTAGATCACTATCACTGTATTAAACAGGGTATATCATTTTTATCTACAGCACAGAGGATAGAAATTGAATGATGAGGAGCACTGTCACACTGATTCATCCAATTTCTAGCAGCAGTTTCTGAACATTTCTCAACTTGTGGCATAAATACTTATTTAATAGTTGGCTATGAAAATATCAGTGAGCAAAAGCACATGATGCAGTCATGGCAGTGCTGTAATCCTGTTGCTTCTTTCATCTCTTAAATTCAGAATGAAGACATACGGGTAAACACAATTAAAAGAAGTCCTGTTTACACAAATATGCAATTTTATTATTTCCTGAACACCTCAGTGAAATTCAATATGTCCCATGATGGTCCAACTAACTAGTATTAAGTTTTGATGAGTATGGGTTTACATCAGAGTCTTTTCTAATCAGTTCATGGCTCTCTCTCTTTACAGACACTGATAGTAGCCTGGATTAAGGGAAACTTGAACGTCTACATCAGTAGAGAACTGTGGGACGACCTCCTCTCTGTCCTCTCCTCTCTTACCTGCTGGGAGGAGCTGGTCACAGAGTGGTCTCTCACCATGGAAACTCTCACCAAGGTACTAAAAGTTGCCACGTTTTCAGCTACCTCCAAACATAGCACTGTTTCCATGGATATGAACACGTTTTGCTGATTTAATGTTCTGATCTCAGCATGTAACAGAGAATTTAAGGTGACTTTTAAAGTAAGGCTTCGTCACTAGGGTACTTCACTCCCTTGACGGGGAAAGAACCAGTTGTATTTTTATTCAAAGGAAGTCTTTTATAAGTTTATAAATTCAATGACTGGCTGCGACACAAGCAGTCATTGAAGGAGCATCAGTAACTTCCATTCCTTTCTTTGTGCCAGTTTTTTTTTTGCCTTTTATAATCTATCATTCTGTCTCTAGGTGCTGAAACAGTGTGTATGTTATTGTTTGATAGGTCTTGGCCAGGAACCTGTACAGTGTTGATCTGAATGAGCTGCCTCTGGACAAACTCAGTGAACAAAAACAAAAGAAACACAAAGGAAAAGGTTGGTCATTTACCAGAGACCTTCACAGAACTTGTAAAGACACACACACACAAACAGACAACTTCCTGACAGCAGTTCTGAAACACAGCCAGCTTTTCTTAACATCACACTAAGCCATTTGCTACTCTTTGTAATGTCCACTGACAACACAACTTTCCCCAGGTATTGGCTCAGAAGGCCAGCGACAGATTGTCGATCGGTCCTTCTCTAAAGGCTGGAGCAGAGATCAACCAGGCCAGGCAGCAGCTATGAGACAGCGGAGTGCCACCACCGCTGGTTCACCAGGCATCGAAAAAGCCAGGAGTATTGTCCGCCAGAAGACTGTAGGTCAGTATTCCCGTGCTTACATGTCGATTCTCCTCGTGTGTGAGGAAAGGTCATGAAAACTGAGTTATTATCCCCATTCAAAGCACAGATTTTCAGACATTGTTCTGTGTATCCTGGTAAAGCTGGCTGATGGAAGGGGAGCTTATCAGGGGAAAACTAGTGCCCTCTCCTACCTCAGTGCTCTTTATGTAGCTCCTCTTTCTTCTCGCGTCAATTTGACTCGACTTGACGTACATCCTCTGCTTTCCCCCTCCTGCCCGTCTGTCTGACAGGAAGTTGAGGTGTGTGCTTTCTGTCATTCCTTCTTCTCAGTATAAGCTTGTTTATGTGAAGCCTTCAGTGGTGTGAGAGAAATAGTCCCAACAGTGTACAAAAATAACTGTTCTAGCTCAGAGCAAGAAGATGACAACTTAAAGCTGCCCTGCCCTGCATATTTGCACCATCTGCTGTGTTTTTTTCGAGTACTGCAACAATAACAGTCAGCGTGCGCCATTCGATGACATCGGCATTACAAGTGACACTCCAGCATCGCAACCCCTCCTTCTCTCTCCGTAATGGTAGTTTACCTGACCAGGTAACTGGCGAAGTAGGAGAAAAAAAGGATAAAGATGGATTTGTCAGATGAGGTAACTAACATCTTTCTGTAGCTCCTCTGCTAGCCATGTCGTCTCCAACATTTCCAACTGCACATGCGTTCTACGTCAAATGCGTCATTTCCTGGGCGACAGCGCGGTAATGTCGCTCCTCAGAGGCAATAGCGCTTCTAGGCAAATCAGAGACTGTTGTGTGGTGGAGATGCGTTCAATGATCATCCTAATAACTCATTTGGCAGTGGCTATAATGTAACGGACATTGGTTTATATGTGAAAACACCGCAGGGCAGCTTTAAGATAAAAAACTAATCAAACCCTAACCCATATAAACTTGGGAAATCTGAAGAGGCAGTAAGAGGGTGATACTGTAACTCTTAATGTGATGTAGACTTTGATGTAAATTATCATTGTGGACACTTTTGTGGATGTTGTTGGCAGGCCCGAAAAAAGTTCCATAAAGTCAAGGTAATGTATTTACAACCCTTTAATCAAATGGACCATCACTGAGTAGCTTCTACATGTCTCTGCTGATGTTCAACAGAAACAAAAATCTTCAGTGTCTTCTTACAGTGAGAAATGATGCAAACTATTATTATTGCAGGTGCCATGTTTTGTGAGATGGTGAAAGTATCTGAAAAGCACAGGATTGGTCAAACTTGCCAACTACCTCATTTTGCAGTTGAACTGTGTATCTGCCTAGCATTAAAGAACATAGAGCTCCAGTGTGTCGCAGAGAGCCAAGCTGCTACCAGCCTCTCACTGTCTTTCTTCCAGAGTTAATCCTGTCGCACTCCTCCTTCCTCTCCGTTGTGTCTTTTCATCTGCTTATGAACTTTCCTATTTTCTACACTGTCCCCTCACCTGCCTGTCTTTGATCAACTTCCCTTCTGTCTCCCCAAACCACCGTTCTGTGACACCTCTACCTCATAAATAACATTTCTAAATAACTTTTTTCTGTCTGTCACTGTTTTACTCAAAACAAACTTTTCCTTTATCTTCTATCTTTGATCCATCCACTTTCTCTTTTGATTATTTAAATTTCTTTCTGGACTGAATTTTGACATGTCCATTTTCCGTTCCTTTCCTTTTTCCATCCTTAACCCCTACATCAAACCTTCTGTCACTTCAACCCTACCTTCTTTTTCCATCTGCTCTTCATCTGTGTTTCCTTCTGTCTCACACTCCTCCTCCCCCTTTTCGTCTTTTTCTCTTCTATCTGTTCTTCAATTTCCTCAGCCCTGCGTAGCTGTTCTACGGGGGACTCTCTGCTGTCCTCAGCCTTTATCCGCAGTGCTAAGAGTGCTCCTGCTCTGGCTCCGCCTCTTCCTGTCCTCCTCCACCACCACCACCCTTTACTACCCCCCTTGCCGACCAGCTGGCAGGTACACACTCTTTGCACTACCTGTCTGCCTGGAAACTGTAGTCGTCTCCACATCTGTCAGAGAGTGAACCATTATGCCTGTCATGTTTTCTGGATGTCTACTTAGAAACACAGACGCATCTGTTTGCATGTGGTCCATCAGGAGTCATGCAACTCTTCCCTTTTTGCCCCGTAACTGACTTGAGAAATGCTTGCACATCAAACATGCATCATTTCCCTGAAAGGATTTGATCGGAATTGCTTGAAACTTTGCATGTGACACATATGGTAGACATGCATTTTATTTTGAAAACAGAGAAAATTGTGTGAGTAGTAGTTGAGTTATTTTCCAAGTTGGCTCAGCAAACCATCAGACCTCAGGTATTTACAGAGTCCAGAGCCCATGTTGCTCCACACCACGTGAATACAACCGATGAATCACTTGAGCTGAAAAGAGAATATTCAGTTTCTGAGCAGTGATGGGCTGGTTAACAAGACTCAGACAAAATGGAGCATGTCCAACCCTCCTGTGTGTGCCTTCCACTCATTCAGCTGACAGATGTATTTGTTTGTTGGTAACAGTCTCTGTCAGTGTTTTTTATAGAGAATTACACAGTTCACACTGAATCACATTGTTGTTATATAGACTGTTAAAAGTTTATACAACTGTAGTTGTTAATTTGATGTTAACAAACTGGATTATTGACATTTTGTCTATTAAGATGATGAAATATTGCAAGGCTGCTATCAAAGAATGACATTTGTTTATTGGATTTTATTATACTAATGTCACCAGTTCTATTTATATAAATAAGAGATTTGAACTGGTAGATGGCAACGGCTCATGTGTCTCTGTCACTGTAGCGTTCATGATGCTTGTAACTTGGCCCATCTCTGTTCCTGTCTGCCTGCTTGTTTCTCTGCCTGTTTGCCTGAATCCTTTCCTCATCCACCTGTATTCACACGTGCATGTCCATGTGTCAGGGCCACACTCTTTACTGCCTTATACAATTATTTATTTCCCCTTTTGTTTCCATTCTCTCCTTGTTGGTCTTCCTCACAATGATGCCTTGTGTGGTATTTAATTTAATACTATTTAATCTTCAGGTGGCATTGAAATTGACTTGATATTACAGTGGCAAGAAAAAATGTGTGAACTCTTTGGAGTCACCTGGTCATGAGCAGTGATTTGTGTGCAGCAGATTCATGAGCAGATGTTTCTTTATTATTGTTGATGAATACCTGACTGTATTTGACAACCTTCAACAAAATTGCAGGTCATTTCAGAGAGTTTTTCTTGCCACTGTCTCCTTTGCCAGAGTCATTTTACTGAACTATTGTGTTTGCTGCTTTTGGTGTGCGAGGAAATCTCTTGGAGTAACGTCAGATCTTTTTTTTCTGCTTTAAAAGCCACGACAAGCATGAATGTCATTAAAGGAGAAATAAGAAAGTTTAAAGTTTTCATTTTTGTTTTGGTCATGAATGTGTCTTCTGTCTTGCACCAGTTGACAGTGTCAGCAGGATGAAGGTGATGAAGTTTTAACAAACTGCTGCTCTGACATGTTGATTGTAACAGCTACTACTACGCAGACAGATATTGATTTTCAAACTAAACAACAAAAGATTTAGTTCTAAGATCCACTGATGTGTAATGTCAGGATGTGTATGAATGCAGTTTACATTTTATCTTATTCATGGCTCTAATTTGCTGGAGGACTAGAGATAAAATGGTTTTAGCAGCCTCTGTATTGGAGTAAAGATTGTCAGTATGTATCTTTTTTAAGAAACATTAACTGAAAAGTCCTATTTGTATGGAATAAGTGTGTGTTTCTATAATACAAAGCTCTTATGCACCATCCTGTATTCTTGTCTAACCACTTCAGAAACAGAGACAAACTGTTTTCCATGCTCATAATAATCACATTGGAAGAATGACTACATTTGAGAATACTTTGTTAATGTCTTTGTATTCACAGGTTCCCATTCAGTTCTAATTTTGAGGCTTTGTCCATTTAGTGTGTCTGTATATGTGTATTCACGTGTCCATTCCCATTTTCTCCGTACTAACCTCATTCCCCGTCCTTCGTCTTTTCCTCCGTTAACAGACCTTGAGGACCCACCAATCACGCTGACATCCCGCACCTCTCGGATGCGTCACTCCTCCCAGAGCGATGAGGCCCCTCCTACCTCCTGTTCTGAGGTGTTCCAGGGCGGGGCATGTGACCTGGACACCCCGGCCCCTTCCTCCCTCGCGAGGAGCAGCAGTGCCTCTGACATCATGGAGCCTTTCATCGCTGAGCGGGTCAAAGGTGAAGACTCTCAGAGGAATCCCTCTTCAATCCCAAATCCCCACCACCACCACCACTCTACAACTTCCTCCTTACTCTCAGCCAGTACCCACGCAGCTCAGCCACTTCCTCACACTCGCACCTCCCCCTCTCCCACCCCCTTTACCTTCTCCAATGGTGTTGTGTCTTCAGAAGGACAAGATGATGGTAGTGTTTATGACCAGTTCTGGCCCCAGACAGGTTCTCGAAGCCGTGGTTCTAGCTCTGATTGGGTAAGCGACTGGGATTCTGCCTTCAGCTTGTCTTCTGAAAAGGTAATTGATGCAGAAGAGGGTGACATGGGGGCTGGGGCAGAGGAGGAGGATTTATTCTCCTCTATTAGGGACTACCTTACTCACAAGGGAGTTGAGAGGAAGGAGGAGGCCGGAGAAAGAGAATGTCCTGGTCATAAATTAGAGAACAGTGGTGCTTTACCTGCACTGGTGAAAGTGGGGGTAGCTAGAACGCAAATAGAAACCACAGGACAGGTAGGGGAGGCAAGACAGGTGGTAAGAGGGAGCAGGCAGACCTGTGCAGAGGACAGACAGGTAAGTAAATCAGTGAGACACAGCAGTGTCGATTCAACAGAGGAGAATGAGGCAGAGCAGCGGAGCATCTACGAGTGCCTGGAGTTGCAGTGTCAGTGGCCATCGCCAAATGCTAAGGGCAGTGCTAGCTTAGAAAGAAACACAGGGGAGAAAAAGGGAGGAGGAACCGCAGGGAGAGCAGCAGGATGGGAAGGGAAAAGTGACACGTGGAGGGAGGTAGGAGACAAGAAACAAGATGATAAAGAAGCATCAGGACATCAGAAGTCCAGTTTAATCAGACAAGATGCAAGCATAGTAGAATCTAGTATTGAATCAAATCAAACAACGCAAACTTCAGATTCAACTAAAACCAAGGTGCCTCGTAGTATCACGAAGAGGCACCACTCTGGGGGGGTTCACGTCAGCTTCCGACCTTCAACCGAGTCGGTCCAGTTCCACAACCCTCTCGAGAGTAAAGAGGCTCACTGGAAAGCCAGGTTGCGGCGCCTCAGTCACTTTCACACACACAGCCACTCAGCAGGGGAAAGGCCAGGGGCCGGAGTAGGGGTGGGGTCAGGGGGCAAGATGGGAGCAGGGGGTGCAGGTAAGTTTGGCTCAGTGGCTGGGATTAGCCACAGGGCAGGGGTTCATGAGAAATTAATCTCTGGGACTGCTTTGGAAAACAACGGGGCAGGGGGCACAGCAGGCACTGGAGGCCTGGAAAACAGGGCCGGGGGTGAAGGGGACAAGGACAAACAACTTCCTGGATCCTGTGTGGGATCCAGTCTGGGCCCTGAGGCTCAGGCTCACTCAGATGTATTATCAAGCAGTTCAGGTTCCTCAGGCGTGTCGTCAGGGTGCGTGGGCGCTTGGGACGTTCAGCCTTGCGATCTCGAGCCTCCCGCTCACGCTCCCAGGAACCGGGCAGCACTGCCTCACGCCACCACCAGGGGGCCCTTCTTGGTGGCGTCTATAAGACTGTGGTGCACGCTCTGTCCTCCAAGCCCCGGCCCCGAGGTCAGGGGTCATCCCAAGGCTCGTCGCCACAGCGGCAGGGCCGAGCTGCCATGGGTGACGCATCGCTAAGAGACCTCTACTCCCATGTCCTGGGCTACTTTGGACGAAAGACAGCCACGCCAGGTGAGGGTTGCAACGAACGAAGCGCTCATAAAGGACACAGCAGATAAAACAACAACTGTGGAGAGACAGATACTCACAAAACACAAACATCAACAACTCTCTTTTCCTTTTTGGCTGTTTTTAACTGGTTTGTTATGATGGAATGATTTTTTTTTTTTGGCTGACACTCATCATCTTGCTACTGGACTGAAATTCAACTCCCTGTTGATGTGTTTTCCTCTTGAACGTAGCCCCTCCTTCAGCCTGCCTCCTGTAAAAGGACCCCCCTCTTCCCATACCTTCCCACTTGTTCCTCCACCCAAGAAGCCCCTCCCTCCTCTTCCTGTCTTCTTTCTTCTAAGGGTTTTGGGATTTTAACCTCTTCTCCCCCTTTCCCCCCTCTCCACATCCTCCATCCTCCACGCCCTCCTCCCTCTCCTCAATGTTGCATGCGGCCTCGTCGTGCCTCGTCCTTCGCCTCCTCCCTGGACTCTGGCCCCTCGTCAGCTGCAAAAAGGAAACAACTATCTACAGAAAACATGTGTGCCTGTAGAAATAAAAAGCACCAAAAAGTAGACATGATACTCCTCAGAAAGCCCCCAACCGTTAATGGCATTTTCCATCTCCTAAGACTTTGTAGATTTATGAGTATAGATTCAGAGGTTTAGTTTATAGAGGAACATATATGAATTATTTTAGAGGAGCAAACAGTCTCCTGTCTGTCAAGTGTGAATATGTTGCTGTACTGCCTCCTCAGGCCACTAGAATGCAGCCTAAGACCTGATGTGAAAATGGCTTAGTAATCTCAGTAACAGTGGCATAGAACACAGAATTTGAATGGATAAGAAAAGGTATGCACATTCAAATCACCTGGAATGGTTATTTGCCTTGCACACTGCTTCAAGATAATCTCAAGGTGATTGGTGAACTGCACATTTAAATCAGCAGTACCCTTTTTCTATTCATTCGAATTCTTGGGGTGGAAAACTGCAGGACTGGGGTGAAGTCATTTTAGTCTTGACGATCAGTTGCTTGTTGTGAGCACAGCGATTCATCACCTGAATCCATCTTGATGTGGAGTTACTGTTGCACAGCCACATTTTCTTCTTTTCTAGGTCTGTTGCTTGCCAACTCTTGTTAAACTGTACCCACCAATCGTTTTTGCACATTTGTTTGGTTTGTCTACTTTTCCGCCAGATGTCTGGTGTACTGTGCCTTGCTGTATTTACATCGTCATAATGTTTGCTTGTTTTGCTGACCGACAATCAAATATGAGGGCCTCCACCCCACACTGAGCTGATGTTGCTGACTGGCTGCAAAAAGTGCTGTTTCACAAGATTTCAGCTCTCTGTAGTTTTATAGCTTCTCTGTGATCCAGTGAGCGGCCTGTCAGTTCTCTAATCTGCTCTGATGCATGGTGCAGTCAGAGCTGTAGTGTAATCCTTTGCAGTGTTTCCACTCATGTCTTGGACAGTCTCTTGCAGAATAGCAGTGACTGGTTCCTCAGCAGCTTGCTAATTGGCAGGAAGGCTTACAGTACTGTATTGGAGACTTTTGAGGAATCATTGTCAAACACATAGGAACATTAGTCACAGAAATATCCCATCCTGATGGGCTTAGTAAATACAGCACATCCTCATTTCTGTTGCATTGGTCTGCAAAGAAAAATGGATCTTATTATAATGTCAGCTAGCGTGGCAGGTTAGCCTGTCTGTAGTGCAAATTTTTAATTGGACTCCAGCCCCCATCTTTTTTTAGGTCTTTACAGTACACTTGAGAACTGTACTTGTTAGGATCTGTTCTTAGGCCTACATATATAACAGCACAGATGTCTTACATCTGTTGCTGATGGTGACAGCATGGCAAATAACCATTACAAAAAAATAGTGCACCAGTAAGCCAAGCTATCTTGATCATATTTAACACCACCAGGACTTGAAGAGATATCTATCTAACATACTAATTACTGTATGCATATGAATATGCAGAAATTTTCAAAGTTAATGATTCACCTAAATTAACCTGATCAAAATGAAATTTGGGCTTCATTAAATTGTTCACTTCCTGTGCTCGTAACTCCAGCTCCCTCCTGTGATCACTGCAGTGAAATGCAGATCTTCTAATAAGCAGCTTTAATGACAGAAATTCGATGTTGCACTGACCTTTTGCGAGCTGAAAGTTTCAGCTTTGTTGCACATCTAATTGCAACCAGGAGACAGGAACTGACGTATCATTGCACCCGCAGTGCAGTTTGCACACAGCCCACGTTGGCCTGTGGTTAGATGGCCATGGCGTGTGCCGAGGTTTCCGGTGTTAAACCTCGTAGGGAAAATGTGCAGCAAGGTGAAATTTTCACCTCCAGGGTGACAGAAGTATCTTAAGCTTTATTGATCAAAGTCATGGTATGGAGCAGTGGAAACAATCAGACCCTTTCAACTCTCTCATCCACAGGTTGAGGAATTAAAGGTTAGTTAGCGAAAACTGCAAGCAGCAGATTTACACTTGGGGTTGATGGATGCTCTCTGCTATCAGAGTTTTCTCACACTGACCGCTATCATCGCCTCCGAGCTAACAGCTACATAACTCATAGTAACATACCTGCTAACAAGGTGATATTCTCTCTCGCTCTATGTGCATGGTGTGAATTAATTCCTGCATTGCTTTTCTGGTGGGGTTTGATGTGCCTGCTGTGTCGTGGCTTTTTTTTAACATCAGTCTTTTGATAACCTCAAAGCCCACAGTGCATACACATCAGGACCGCTCTTACAATCCAGAGAAACTCCATCAATTAAATTAGTTTAACGTTTGTTGTGTGGATATTGTGACATTTTAATATAACATCTGATCAAGCATCAGCGATGATAATTTAAAATAAAATAAGCCTAATATGATCCTGCTAGTGATGCTACAGGGATGTGTTGAGGGTGACAGAATGAGTTTCTGATCAAAAATAAAATGTCACCATATCCCAAATTTAGACCAGTACAAACAACACACTTTGATTAACTTTATCAACAAGTCAGATCTGATTACATAAATGTTACAACTTCTTTATTACCTCCATTTTTCTGTCTTTTGAGCTGTGTGGATATGAACCTTTTTCCTGTCTCTATCATTGTGTCTTATCACATTTCTTTCCCGATATATTTGTTCATACCTCACTCGTCTGCGTCTTATCATTTGTCCATCTTTCCTGTGAATGTGTGTGTGAGTGTATCCCCTTTCTTTGGTTATCACAGTCTATCTGCTTTTATGTCTTAATGTGTGTTTGTATTTGTGTATGTGTAGCCAACAAAGAGGAGGTGGTCCAGAAAGCCCGCCCAGTCTCCAGTGACGTAGGAAGCAGCAACCCAAACTTCTCTGACCTCATGGATGAATTTATCCAGGAGAGACTGAGAGCCAAAGGAACAGTAGTCAGTGCAACACACACACACAGACTAACACACAAAAAGATACACTGAGTTTGGTCATGAAACAGAGAAGCTCGAACATCTGCTTTCTCCATGACTCACAGGGCCGTCGTGGAAGCAGCCCAGGGAGTCTGGAGGTTCCCAGGGACCTACCCGAACTCCTGGAGGCAGGTCAGAGTCCTGGATCGCGACCCTCAGATGACCTCAGGCCTATTGATGACCCGGGCGTTCCCTCTGAGTGGACGTCACCTGCAAGTGCCAGCGGTTCTGATGTCATCAGCTCAGACAGCCAATCAGAGTCCTTTAATGCCTTTCAGTACTCCACCTGCAAGTTTGATAGTAAGAAACACTTTTTAAAACTTTTTAATGTAAAGATTCCACATTTTAGATCATTTATTTGTTGAGCAAAGCTGACAAGCCTCATCAGTGAGGATAATTACAAAATCCTGACTAATGAAATGAAAGTTAAATTAAATGCCATCAAACTTATAGGATCAAAATGAGTACAAACAGTTACAAGTACATGTCTGATCCATTGCCACGCTGTTTTTGGCAAATTGCTGTAGGTTAGAAAGCCTTGTGTATCTCGAATGTGGAAGCCTTTCAAATGTGTAAGCCCTCAGCACTTGGTAATTTCCTCTCATTATATTGCTCACTGTCTACACAGCAGTGCACTGGCTTAGTGATTACGATGACTGACCCAGTTCTTTTCCTGTAGATTTTACTTTCACATCCGAAGCTTGTGGAAGAGGAGCTGGATCTGGAGGTGAAGGACGAGGCAGCTCACTGGACCAGGACAGCCTGGGTGGGGGCGCGGCCTGTGAAGAACATGAAGTGGCCAGTTTAACAACACTTCACATTGACTCAGAGACCAGCAGCCTCAGCCATACTGTCACTGTAACTGGTATGTACCTGTCCATCTGTAACATTAAGATTTCACCACCACCCTCCATATTGTGTGTCATATCACATAAGGAGAATTATTGTACCCCGTTTCCCATATTATCAATATAGAACGTAAAATATGTGCATTTGTAAATTATTTACACTTATTTGCACATGTATTGTAAATTTCTTCATGAACTCAAACGTACATCTTTTGCTCAGCCCCCTACCTAAAGTGATAAATGCCTCTAGGTCTCACTATGAGAAATCAGGTTTCAGCTCTCCACAGGAGATGTGATGACAAAATTACTCAGATGTTACAAAAAAAGAAAAGTTAATTACAGAAAGCAGATGCACAAATTGTTGATAACACCTGAACCACAAGTAGGAGAAACAAGTAAGAGACATCTGGTTCTTTCGTTCCTTCATAATCAGGAGTCATTCATGTTTTTCATGTTTTTATTCTTGTTTCCTTGTCGTCTTGTGTAGGTTCTGAGAGCGCCTCTCCAATGCATTCTCTCGGCGGCTCCCGGTCCCAGACGCCTTCCCCCGCTACGCTGACGGCAGAGCACAGCAATCACACACACTCCCACTCTCACACACATCTTCAGCTGGACCAGAAGCTTCACAACTCTGTCCTTCAGACCCCTGATGATTTGGGTAATGCTCATGCACAGACATGTACTTATGTCTACATTTGTTTTCCACTAAGGTTACTGAGAGGAGACAGTCACTAACCGAGTCATTGATTGTAGAAACCAGTGAGTTCCCCAGTGAGGACTGCAGCGTGATGGCGGGTGGTTCTCTAACTGGCTGGCACGCAGATGTTGCCACAGTAATGTGGCGGAGGATGCTGGGAATCCTGGGGGATGTCAATAGTATCAAGGACCCAGAGATCCATGCTCAGGTCTTCGACTACCTGTGTGAGCTGTGGCAAAACTTGGCCAAAGTAAGTACTGACACATAGATGGTACACTACTCTGACTGAACACTCACCATACAGTTCGTGGAGGTAAACTTGTGCATTTCTCTTTTCAGATAAGAGATAATTTGGGCATTTCTCTGGACAATCAGTCATCTCCACCTCCTCCTGTTCTAATCCCTCCCCTGAGGATTCTCACCCCCTGGCTCTTTAAGGTGGGTGTGACCAAACTGTTCAGTGACCCCTCATGCTAATTTATGGAGACATTTCATCCTGGTTAATTTGTCACCTGTTTGTATATCTTGTCTGTTTATGCTCACTTTTGGATATGTTTTTTTTTTTTTTTTTTTTAAGGCCACCATGCTGACAGAGCGTTACAAGCAGGGGAAACTTCATGCCTACAAGCTGATATGCAGGATCATGAAGAGACGACAAGATGTCTCCCCAAACACAGACTTTCTCACTCACTTCTACAACATCATGCACCAAGGGCTGCTGCACCAGGACCAGGTTGAGTCTATTTCTATAAAACCGAGTCTGGTTTACATTCAAGAGTATTGTCAGTGTTGCACCCTAACAGAAAAAGGGTGATATATGAGCTTTTAAACTGCAGGGATTGGAAACCAACTTTAGCTGTGACTGTGATTCTAGAGCAATGTGTTAAAGATATTTGTATTTTTATTTCCAGGATATCGTGAACACCATTATCAAGCATTGCAGTCCCAGGTTCTTCAGTATCGGGCTGCCTGGAGCTACCATGCTCATCCTAGACTTCATCATTGCAGCTTCAAGGGTTACAGCCTGCTCATCACTCAATGTAAGACACATTAACACATGTAGGTATTTGAATGAGACCAAGTGAAGTCTAGCATACCTGCATGTTTCATTTAATTTTAATTTTTGGCCTCATCTCTTCCTCTTTTCTTTTTCAGGCTCCAAGAGTAGAGGCTCAGATCCTCCTTGGATCTCTGGTGTGTTTTCCCAACTTGTATGGGGAACTTCCAGCCCTTCATCCCACAACAGCTGATGTGGTGCTTACCAAGTTCCCTGACGTCAAGGTCAGTGGAATCGTTGTTAAGGATTGAATTGTAGTTAGTAAGCCATTATCCTTTGTCATAGTTTGTCAGTAAAGCACAGCGCATCAGGTAAAAGCCAGGAATAATAAAAATGTTTTCAAGCAAAATAGCAGCTTTGTTTATACGGCCGATCTTCTGTCAGAACAGTAAGTGACAGACTTTAATGTCCAAATCAGTGTTGAGAAGAGTTTGACTGAACCATTAAACTGTAATTCTGCTTCTGCTAAATCAAAATGTGTCAGTTTACTACCAAAGCAGAGGCTCAACCTACATTGTGTCTAATCCAGGTCAGTCCAAACCTTCAACATGTCTCCTGTCCACAGGGGGCCTCAAAATCAACCTGATAGGTTAATTCCTCATCAGCCATTCTTGTAACAGTCCAGAGCTATGGGAGTGATGTTGTTATTGTTGTTGTTTCTGCGTAAACAGTTAATGCCATTCATGGCAGCACCTTGAGCCCACTCACTGGTTTCTTACAAAGCAGAAACTTGTTTTGAATCACTAAGCGGTCATTACCACTGACCGGAGGGACGGGACCAGTGAGTGTGAACGCGACTCTGAGTGTAGATTTGTCTGTACTATGACTCTGTGTCCATACTTTGTGTAGCATGTGTTTATAATATGTATTAACACCTCATAATGTATTCAATCAAGTACTTTTCTCATTATCCAAAAAACATCAGTACATCTCTTCATTGTCCCTGCAGGAAAGGTTAACTTTGTGTTGTGAAGCTGCACAAGATATAAACAAACACACACACACACAAGCAGAGGTTTGTTTTGTGAGGCAGAGTAATTGTGATATGTGTGTTCTCTGTTTTGCAGGAGCACATCATAAAAACCATCCTAACCTCTGCCAGGGATGAACCCTCTGCTCCTGCAAGGTAAATGATGTGTGCATGTTGTGTGTTTGTATGATGTGTGATTTTATGCTCACATGTGTAAATCTCTGCACTACAGGCTCAGAAAGTGTTAGTCAGTTTTCTATTTGATGCATTTCCTGTGAAAGAAATTAAGTACCTGTTAATCATACAGTGTGTTAATGTAACAATGCAATATCTGTTTTATCCCCAATGTTTGCTATGATAATTTTTGTTGTCCTATTTGTTAACATCTATATACACATTACACCCACAACACACAGTTGCTCATAGTGTGTTTGTTTTGTTTTTCTCAGGTGTGTAGCTTTGTGCAGTCTGGGTATCTGGCTGTGTGAAGAGCTGGCTCATGGGACTCAACATCCACAGATTAAAGATGCTCTCAACGTCATCTGTGTTACTCTGAAGGTCAGACACATGTCCAAACTACTTTCACTAATCATTGCTCATTTTATCTTCATGCTCTAAAAATTCAAAATCAAACTAAAAGTTGGTCATTGAAATAGAAGTCAAGAAGCATGGCATGTCGGGCTGGTCAAATAAGATCTTCTCAAACAGCTTTTGCCTGTTCAAAAAACTTACCATGGCAATCTGTCTGTCTGTGACTGTGATCCAGTGAAATAAGACCAAAGTGATGACTCTGGATCAAATGGGTTCTTTTTACATTGATCTGCACTACACAGTGGTTTCTAAACATCTGTTCTTTTCCTGCATGGATCTAACAGTAATTTGGCACAATGCAATTTAAACATATAATTTGGCAGTTCACATTTTACCATACTAATATGTAATTATTTACATAATCACCATTAATCTACTGTATTATTGTATATATATATATATATATTATATATATATATATATATATATATATATATATATATATATATATATATATATATATATATATGTATATATGCATTTGATTTTAACATAGGTTCTATGTCTCCACTCTAAGTGATTAAACTAGATCTCCACGGTTCAGACAAGAGCTGATTATTTTGCAGTGTCTTAAATTGTAGAGCATAGAAACAAGGATTAAAACAGTTGTAATAAGTAGGGACACCACTGGTTAAAATGTAAATGATGGGGAGTTTAAACATGCCAAAATACTGACTGAATACTGGATGGTTAGCTGGTGGATGTGTTGAACATGGTGGGTCGTAAGCAGCCAAAGTATGATGGAAAGCATTGTTGGAGATGATTGTTAGTGTTGGTGACATTGCCTCAGTTGGTATTGTCTGTTTCAGGCCACCAGACTGGGAGGCCTGTGGATCAGAATAATACTGTCCAACATTTATTGTCTCATCTATAGCCAAGTGGCTCTAAATGGACACAAACACGCACACACATACCTTTTCCACCTTGGAATCCCTAGCTTGTGTATCGGCAGCCAATGGCCTACTAAGACACTACAGTAATACACACACACGCACTTGAATTCACTTACTCCTGGGAGCAAACCCTGGACTGTCAATATGTTTGGTCCTCCTTCAGATAGGAGACTAATCCAGGGGGAATGCTGCAAGCTGTGACACACACACACACACACACACTCACACTCTCACTCACACTCTCCCTCATGCTCCCCCTCTCTCTCTATCACATATATACACAGGTCTTGTCCACTTTTAAATCTCTTGCCTTCATACCAGCAGCCAGTGGCTCTGTGACATGCACACACAATAACACACACACACAAAGCTCGGGGAGTTGTCATATTTCCATGCAAAGCCACTCTCTGTTTCCTACTTGTCCTTCATCCTTGTAATCTGGAAGTATTATTTGTTTTGGAGTTTATCCTAATTAAAATACATAATAATATAATCATATGTATATTGTCTCTCTTCTTACTTACATCTTGTATTTTATTTTGTCCTTAAACATGAGATAAAGGACAGTTACTAGAAAAGAAAATATCAGGAAAGCTAAAATGGATAATTAAACCTCCTCTTTCACTATCCTAATTATGTATGGTGGCTAGTATATCAAAATGCCTACAGAAATGCATCATTAACATGAGTGATGTTTGTTTCATGTCCCAGTACCCCAATAAGAATGTAGCTCTGGTGGCGTCCGACGTCCTTCATCTCCTGATCAGTTATGTGGATCATCTCCAGAAGTTTCCCCCTGACACTCCAAAGAAGATTGTGGAGGTGACATATATTAGTATTAATGCATTTCTTATTTCTAAACACTTTTCTAATTTATTTTCTATCAAGTCAGCTTGTCCACACATCCTTAACCCTGTTATCCTGTTGTTTTTCACAGATTTTGATCGCCACCATCACGTTCTTGCTGCCTACTACTGAATCTTCTCCTCATGAACTTGATAAGAGGGTAAGACGCAAAAACACCCCTCTCCCTATATCACTCATTTAAGCTTAGAAAACTACCTTATGTCTCAGTGTTTTAACACGCTGTCTCTGTGTGTTGCAGTTGGTAGTTTCCCTCTTGTTGTGTCTGTTGGACTGGGTGATGGCTCTGCCTCCAAAGACTCTGCTTCAGCCTGTTCAGACTCGAAGTCCTCCAGAGAGGGATCAGCCCACCAAGACTCTGCTCAGCTGTATTTATAAGGTACATAAATTTTTCCACTTGGGCCTGTATTTCACAAGAACATGACACATATTGAGAATAAGTATTGTCCTTGGATGAGGCGAATTGGGATTCAGGCTAGTACAGCATCCATTGAGGAGTGTCGCTCTTCTGTTAAACTCTGTCAAGGTGTTGCATGGTTGTGTGTATGGAGCACAGTCCTTCAGCAGTCCCAAGTATTACCCACTGCAGCTGTCGGACCTATTGAGTCCAGATTATGACCCGTTCCTGCCCTTGGAGAGTCTCAGAGAACCAGAGCCACTGCACAGCCCAGACTCCGAACGCTCCAGCAAACTACAGCCTGTCACCGAAGGTAATTCATCAATGCACGCTACACACCCGGTACATGCGCAGTCTGTTATATATAGATATAGAGGGTGATAAATTAAAGGAAAAAGCTGGTTTCCGGATCCCAACCTATTTGAACACCTCTCCTCCATCATCAAAACACCAAATAAAGGATAACTTTTAGCAGAGTGGTGCTCATCCCTGCAGTGGAGTTCAGAGACTAGAATCAATGCCAGGGAGCGTCGGAGCTGTTCTGGCAGCACGTGTTGGCCCTCACGCTTTACCTCAGAGTCTCTATGCATGTAAACTAAGTGCCGCACTCACTCACTCACGCAAAGACAAAATGACCCGGAGTCGTCCACCAAACCACCGCCAATCTCTAAAAATGGAAGAAGCTGTCTGTGTGAGTGAGTGTGTGAGCGCGCTTGTCTGCATCCGTGTGAGAGTGTGTATTGTCCCCTGCTGTGGTCGACCAGGACACAGTGACTAGTCTAATGACTGGAGCACCCTCATAGACCATGCTTCTCTTCTCTTCTTTTCTCTCCTCTCCTCTCCTCTCCTCTTTTCTTCTCTTCTCCTTTCTCTTTTTCTATTTCTTTCTCTGTCTCTTCTCTTCTTTCTCTTCTCCTTCCACTTTCTTTTCTCTTCTCCTCTTTTCTTCTATTCCACTCTGTCTCCTCTATTGCTATTCTGTAGACATTATTTTTTGCTAATATTCTGTCAGTAGTTCTTTATGTTTGTTTATCTTCTCCTCTCTTTTTTCCCTTTTTTTCCCTCTGAGCTCTCCTGTCGTTAAGGGAGTTGTTGAAAATGTCTGGTCAATGCATATCTGTACTCCACACACAGTCCTGTCAATAAGGAGCTGTGCTTGTGTGTGTGTTGTTGATTAGCCAGGATCTGTTGGCAGCACAGCGTGTGATGGCATTGGCTTCCTCTCAGCTGGAGTCAAACTATGTAGAAGCTGAATGTGTGTTTGTATCCTCCTTGTGTTTTTGCTGTAACTTGGAGCCCAACTATCAAGTCATGCATCTAACTGCACCTTTCAGTCCACTAACACTAGAATCTGGACATAAACTAAACTCAGAAAAGCTGCTTCTGACTCTGGATCTTAGCTGGATCCTTGCAGTGCTTAATTTTCTCCTCTGTGGTTCTCTCTGCAGTTCGCAGCCGTATTCAGCAGGGCCTGGTCTCCATCGCAGCCAGAACAGTCATCACCCACCTGGTCAACCACCTTGGACATTATCCCATGTCTGGTGGGCCGGCCACTCTATCCAGTCAGGTACTGTCACATTAGCATCATGTAAGTAACTTAGTTTATATCTTGGCGTTTTGCTTGAGAAACCCTGTGGCCTATGTTCTCTAGGTGTGTGAAAACCAAGACAACCCATTCTGTGAGAGTGCTGATCTTGGACCAGAACTTTTCCACTCACCAAACCTGCAGTTTCTGGTTCTGAACGGCTCCACGCTGCTCTCAGTGCTCCAGGTGAGCTCCACTCAAAGACTTTGAAGCTTCACAGGATTTAAAGTACAGCCAAGGTCATGCTATGTAACTTTAAGACCATACTGATTGTTGGCATAATTGATACATACTGAGTTCAAACCTACAGAGTGGACTACTTCTTCTTCAGTGAGTCTAACAACATACTAACTCATTGCCCATTTATGATGTATGCTAACATTTTTCCTCTCTCTGTGATTATGTCTCTTTTCATCATTTCATCATTTATTGCTTCATTAGCACAGCAATTACTATTCCTATACTTTCTAAATTTTCTGACAAACATTAGTAGAGTCTATAAGCCTGTCTACGACTCCTGAAGTCCTCAGTGCTCCACAGTATGTGCTTGAACTTCTAAACTTTCTCTCAACAAAAAGTTACCAAACAACCTAAGACCAGGGGGGGGTCATTTTGTTTCTCTCCAACCAGTCCTTCTGCTCACAGTCAGTGTAATTGAGATCTGAGTTTCACTAAAGATCCTGGTTTGTATCTGCATTATTTTACACATTTGACTGTTGCCACATGATTGGCTGACTTTATAATTGAATAAATAAGCAGGGAGAATAAAGTGTTGCTGGTTCTGGATTTAGCCATTTTTCCAGTGATATTTCCTTCCTGTGTTCAAAACACATGACATGACCCAGATTTAGAGTGCACTGAGTTATTTGATTGGTATGCTCATTGTTCTGTGAATCCCTTTCCAATATCATCTTAGTTTAGTGTGATCCTGAAATATGTGGAAATGAGCCACATTGTGTCTGACTTGCCAAGCTTCTGTTCTTAGATTTTTCATGGTGTGGAGTCTTAAAATATCTTATAAGGTTTAGCACTGTTCTCCCTAATCTAGAGACTAATTTGAGGACAATTTAAAGCTCCACAATTTCCACAGAAATCACAATACCAGTTTCAATTGGCAATAAACTGAAACGGGATTTCAAAATTCAAAAGGAAAAAAAATATTTACAATTCTGATGAAAATAATCTTGTACTTGGAGGAATTTAAAAATCATTGATGGTGCACTGATGCATGTAATTTTGGCAGTTCCTTACAATTTCTTTCAAAGAGTGTTACAGGTGCTGTCAAAATAACCTTTACTTTCCTACTTATTAGTAACATGGGTAACAAACAAAAACAACAGTTTGTGATAATTTGCAGTGGATTAGATTTATCTAATGCTTAACACACTTGAAGTTTTTCTGAAAATATCCTGATGAAGTTAGAAGGAAGAAGCAAATTTGAGAAAGAAAAGTTTTTACAATTTGAACTTCAGAAGATCAGTTGATGTGTGTAAAATGTTTCAGCTCAGTATGAGGCTGATTTCTTCAACAGTTGGAGGATTTAGTGTTTAACCACAGCCGCTGTCTTCCACTATCATCCAGATCCGGTCAGAGTCTGGTGTACCAGGGGGTGGAATGACAGCTGGTCTGTCCTCTGCTCCTGCTTGTGTTCGTGTCATCATCCGAGATGTAGCTGGAAAACACTCCTGGGACTCTGCCGTCCTCTACGGGCCTCCACCGTGTTCCCCAACCAGCCCAGCGCACACACTTTTAAAGCACATACAATCTCCTCACAGCACAAGTCTTCATTTACGCACCCCACCAGGAGGTCCACAGAAAAAGATGGGGGTGAGGAGAGAGGACAGCGAAGAGGAGCGACAAGAGGAGAGGGAGGGAGAGGAGGGAGGAGGAGGTATGGAAGGCGAGAGGCAGGAGTCTCAGGGAGAGGGGGAGGAGGAAGGAGAGGAGAGGAAAGTCAGTGAGGAGGAGAAAGAAGATCAAAGAGGAGGTGAAGATGGAGGAGATGCACAGGAAGAGGATGAGGAGGATGAGGAGAAGGAGCACAGAATGGATGAGGGGGCAAATCGGGGGGAGGTGGGGTTGGAGCAGATTCTGGCTCCACCATCAGCTAAACGTGTGTGTCGTGAGGCGGTGCCAGCATGGGATTCACTGAGGGAAGGTGACGATGCACTGGATGAAATGCTGCAGTATCTGGGATACTCCAGTCCTGAGTGTCTACAGAGAGCAGGTACACACACAGTACACATTTCTCTCATCTGAACTGTTTCTCATTATCTTTATTAACACAACAGCAAAATATCAGAACCAACACGACTCCTCTTTTGAAGTATAAAACGACCTGCATACCAAATCTCTGAAGTTTGTGAGAATAATACAGATACATTACAGACATTTTCTCCCCTGGTCCCCACAGGCATGCCTCTCAACATCCCAGCCCCGCCTCCAGCCTGTGTTTCAGAGAAGCAGGAGAACGACGTGATCAATGCCATCCTGAAGCAGAGCGCCGCTGAGAGAGAGTTTGTCCTTCATGTGTGTAGCGTCCATATTTCTTTGAGTAAAATAAATTCCTCCATTAGATTTTTTTAATTCTTAGTTTTTGCGGTTAAGTGGATGCTTAACTCCCCTGGTGCAGCACACCATTACTGGGGCAATACAATAAAGCAGCAATTAAAGCTTTCAGGAAATAAAAAAATAATAATAATAATTTTTTTATATCGCAGCAATAATAGTGAGGATTTGTTCAATACCCTCGTCCTTATTTAGTTGTTTCCCACAGAAGGCAAAAGAGGAGGAGGAGAAGCAGAGGTGTAATAATAACAAACTCACTGTGCTGCCTCAGTTTCAGGGTCTTGGTATTGGTTTACGTCCTTGACCACTGTGTCCCTAAATCAGAGGTGTTGCTAATAACCTTTTACGTTATTAGTAACACCTGTGCTTTTCCTACAATGACAAAGAATCTGCTGTGAAAACAACCAAGTGCACTCTGTGAAGGACCCAACAACTGAGTACTTCTCTGGTGGCAAAAAATGATGTAGACACACATGTCGCATGGTTGTAATATTTGTAAAATGATCAAAGGAAAACACTTTCTACTTTCTGTTTGCTTCTTTTATCAAGTCAAACTTTGATATGATGTTTTCATGTTTGGAAATTAGTTAATATATTGGATTGAAAGAAACACCCAGACATTTTCTTTCAGCCATGGTCTTCTTCCTCACACTTTTTACATCTCTAAATTTACCATTACATAATAATGTCTGTTCTTTTTTTTTTGTTTGTTTTACATTAAAGTGAAATGCTGACTGTTTTTCAGAGAGGCGAGGAGCTGAACATGAGGGCAGTGCAGCAGGCTGAACCAGACACCCAGACACCACAGTCTGCCTTCTACTACTGCAGACTGCTCATCAATATACTGGGACTCAACTCCTGGGAGAAGAGGTAAGACACGGACATGTGAGAGACTTAACTGGACTTTTTGAAATGATCAAAAAACAACAGATGTTTGTGTATGGATAACAGCTGATTTGATTGTTTCTTCTGTTTGCACACCTCTGCCTCATTTTTAAAATATAATTTCTGCTGTATTCATTACATCTGCTTTGGTAAAGGTTATCTCTCTACTCATCAGGAGCTGTCCCCAGCAATGGAAAGCAGCACTGAGACAATGTTAACTTAGGTCGTGTTAGCAACACAGTGCTGCTCAGAGGACGTATTATAACCTTTAGCCTTGCACCTCTTGTACCATATACAATGATCACCAAGGCGACAATTTCCGACCCCACTTTGGCAGTAAAACAGATACAGTGGCAGAGGAAACTTTACAACACATACATAAATTCATACTTAAATACTTAAGAAGGAAAATTAATACAAATTAAAATAATGTTTTTGCATATTTTATGTCTGAGGAGAAATAGATTCAGAGTTGTTGTTTCTTTTTTTAATTGAAACTGTTTTTTCCGGTGTTTGGGTAATCCTGTGTTGATTTTTGTCTCCCCTAGAAGAATCTAAAAGCTTGTTCAATGCAAGTGAGACCAAAATTTCAAACTCAATGAAGTATTTTGAGCTAATTAGACACCACGTTTTTCCATTCACATGGCACAGCATTTCATCTTCTCAATGACTCTGGGTTAAAATACACAATGTCAAGGTGTCACTAATGGACACTCATCACTCTTTATGCTTTGTCCAGGGAATCACACCGTCTGCATTCAGCCTGCACAATAGACTTCTTAACACACTGTGTGTGCGTGTGTGTGTGTAAGTGTGTGATAATGAGTATAGTACTCTATTGATCAAACTGAACCCATTTGGAGTTAGAATAAAAGGCAGTAGTTGAAGAAGAGAATGATGGAGGGAGATGTGGCAAACCAGAAAACAGGCTGAATAGGGCACATGTAGATATAGAACAAGAATAAAAAAGCAAAAAAAAAAAAAAGAAGCCAGAATTAGTGAGTGAATCTTGAGGAAAGAAAATGAAAAAATGAAAAGGCTAAAGAACTGAAAAAGGAGATAGATTGATGAGAAAAAGAAAGATAAGAAGAGATTGTCTAATCATCTGTTATTGTCTCCTCATGTCTCCAGGTATTCATGTGTGGGACATCAGACACTGAGATACTGACCCATCACCCATGTGTGTGAATGTGTGCGCCTTTTATGCTTTTCCCTATAATACAGGATGTAAATGGAGTCTTTGAGAGCAGAGAATGAGGCCATTACCAAGTATCAGTTTAATAAAGAGCAAATTGCTCTCTCTCTCTCTCTTTCTCTTTCTCTTTCTCTCTCTCTCTCCCTCTTTCTCTTTCTCTCTCTCTCTCTCTCTCTCTCTCTCTCTCTTTCTGTGAAAAGAATGATGTGTCATTATCAGTCCACTCCAAGCTTCACTGCACAAGCACTGATTTTATATCACCAGTGCCAAGGTTGGTGGCTGGTCCTTCAGACATTTTGAACAGTCTCTGGACTAGTTGATCTGTATGAAAGGCTCTTGTTTTGATTATTATCTTTTATTATCGCTTTCTGTTTGGATGCTGAAATCTGTGGACAGCATGAGCTGCTGTTGTTCTTGCTCATTTTATAGCACAGTAATAATAATGCCCTGTGATCTATATTTGCGAGGCTCAGTTTATTTTCACATAAAGAGAAATGCTTGTTGAACTGCCTGACACCTTTCATTCAACATCAGAACTGCAAATTTCCCAAACTGACCGTCCTGCAGTGCATTCAGAAAGTTTTCAAATCCCTTAAATTTACTCCTCTCATTTTTTTCAATCTTGCTATTTTGCAGTTTAATTCTAAAATACATAAGGTCGGTGCATTTCTATTTACCCGTTTACAGGTTTTCCCAGTCACTTTGATGCAAGTCTCACATCAGAGACTTCATACACTTCTCAAAATTGTTTATGTATTTATCATAATACAAAATCATCTGGTTAAAGCCTCTTAAATAATCAAAACCTTGTTCACATGATTCGAAACCTGTGTAGTCAGTCAGTCACTCTGGAGAAGGCTCCAAAAATATCTGTCCCATTGGTGTTTACCAAGAGCACACTGACCACCATGATTAGTAAATGGAAGAAGTTTATACTCTTTATAAAACTGAGCAATCAGGGGATAAGGGCTTTGGTAACAATGGTGACCAAGAGCTCTGGCTAAGCTCCAGAGGTCCTATATGAAGAAGAGAGGAGCTTCCTGAAGGATAAGCATCACTGCAGCTCATTATCAGTCTGGGCTTTATGACATAATGGCCTCACAAACAACCAAAAAAAGGAGAAAGCACCTACAGGACTCTCAGACTGTGAGAGACAAGATAGGTTTGGTCTGATCAACCACGATTGAAATGTTTGGTCTCAAATGTCATAACATTATGTCTGGAAGAATCCAGTCTCTGTTCGTCACCTGCCCAACACCATCCCAATGGTGAAGAAAGCAACAGGCAAACTACTAATCCAACTTTACTGATATTAACACTCTGTGCTGTTGTTCTCCAATCTATGTTACTATGGGAAACATTTTTTTTACTTTGCTTTGAAAAACATCTTTCATCAAAAAGCTTTTTTTTTTTTTTTTTGGTCCTTTTCACCAGGAGTCCTGTCGGCTCTACTTAATGTCCTATTTAGGTGTCACTGTTTTCCAGGAAGTGGTGACAACAGCAGGCAGCCAGTCAATTAGGAGAGACGAGGACAGCGACCAGAGTTAACCAAAGGCAGGTTTAACCATCAGTTTGGAGTATGATTCTTAACCTGTGCATGTGGTTGTGTCTTTCAGGAGTAACTTTCATCTTTTGAGGAAGAATGAGAAGTTACTGAGAGAGCTGAAGAATCTGGACTCACGGCAATGGTGAGAAAATACAGTCTTGTTTTTACTGCAGTCCTCCACCCAAGTATCCATATTTTTTGATATTTTCATTCACGTTTTTCTCACTTCATAGTCGAATCCTCGCTTCCTTTTTACACCTGCTGATTAGATTGACTGGTTTCTCTCATAGCCCCCCGACCCCACCCCATCTTGATTGTGAAGTTATTACGTCACAATCAAGTTGTTGTTGCTTCTTTTTGAGGCCAGCCCTAAAACAAACAGAAGGAGTTATCAGTACTAATAAGTACTAATAAAAATGTTATAATAAATGTTTCCTCCTGAACAATTTATTTCCACTTGTTGCCATCTCAGTCACAGTTGTCTTCCTCGTTCTTCACTCCCTTGTAGCCGTGAGACCCATAAAATAGCCGTGTTTTATGTGGCTGAAGGCCAAGAAGACAAACACTCCATCCTCACCAACACAACAGGCAGCCAGGCTTATGAGGACTTTGTCTCTGGACTGGGCTGGGAGGTAAGAACACATCTATCCAATCATCTTGAGATGTAAATCATTATAGCACTGATGCTTTAACTGATAAACCACATTTAATATGTCACTCAGAAGAAGCTGAAATCTGATTTCATTAGATTATCTTCCAGACTTTAAGGCAGTGAAAGGTTAGAAGAGGAATTATTATATTTAAAGGTGTTCTGCATTGTGTGTGTGACACCTAGGTGGACCTCACCACTCACTGTGGCTTCATGGGAGGTCTCCAGAGGAACCGCAGCACAGGTCAGACCACGCCTTACTACGCCACCTCAACCACAGAGGTTATCTACCACGTCTCCACCCGCATGCCCCATGACCAGGACCACAACCTCACCAAGAAGGTAACATACACACACATCTGCCTGGCTCTTTGTCATCTAGATGTGTTCATGGAAGTAAAGGAGTTCTCAGTGTTGAATTTCTCCATTAGTTCACAAGGCAGACATTAATGATTTTACACAAACACTGACCCTCTCAGTTTTTAAGTTGAATGGAAACTTACCTAATTTCTGTCAAACTGTATCCATGTTTTATCTGCTAACTGCCTGTCACACTCTCACAAACTGCAGTAATGTGTCTGTCTGTCTGTGTGCTGTGACTAGTAATAATAAGGATCAGTTTTTTTCTTCCTCTGATATCACTACATTTATGGAGTGAGGGGAAATTAATATTATCAGAATACAATCAGATATCTTACCCTTTTCTTCCTGTCTCCTCCTCCCCACTTGCCTTTTTGCCCGACATTATAAATGAATATACGTTGTGGAACACACACACACACACACACTAATGTCAGTGTTGTTACAGGACAGGAGTAATCATGTCCGCATGGTGTGGAGCCTGTATCAGTGTCAAAGCAGGCAGGTTTAGTGTGTGTATGTGTGTATGTCCATGTGCATGTGCGCGCAGTATGAGAGGTGAAACTGAACACTGAGGGGACACACAAGTGTGCACATACGCACACAAAGTCTCACTGGTGTTTCTGTGTGTGTGCAGTGCGCGCACACACACACATGCATACACAGGTGTGATTTTTAATAGAGGACTTGGAAAATAACATCTAATGTGGTTCAAGCTTTAAAGTCAGTCAATCAGTCTGCATTGATTCATGAATGCAGTGGATGTGGTGATTCTTACAGTATCTGCTCTCCACAGCTGCTTCATCTGTAGGAACAGTTTCTCCTTCAGTTCCTGAAAATCCCTGCAGCATTTGAACAAGCACTGCCCCATTATGCACAGCCCTTCCCTGTCTTTTCTTTCATTGAATCACCTGAAAATACCATCAGGCTGTGTGGTTTAACCACGCAGATCTCCACACACATATTAGTCAGTTATAATTTAATGTTATGATTGTTTTTATGAGCCTATAATAAGCCCTGGTTGCAGCACGTATTCACTTTAACAGGAATGTTATTTTGCCGAGCAGTGGTGTTGCTGGTGCCTCAATCAGTTAGTTTGTTTTTTTGTTTCTGTGACGTTCATTGGAGGCAGAAATATCCAGTGCCTTCACTTGAGCAATAGAGCACAGTGATAAAACTGCTGTTTCTGGTTAAACAAAACATCCTTCACATGGTTGTGACTGCACTCCCTGTGAACCATGAAAAATAATAACAAAATATCTAAGAGTCATGGTGTCATGATCCTGGTGTCTCTTCTAACCAGCTGTAGGCATCAGTGTTGGAAGGATTTGATCTTTATCTTGTCCCTATCCTCAATGTCCTGCTAATAATAGTCACACCAGTTCTCTTTCCTGACTTACTCGACCTTTATTTGCACTTAAAATCACATACATTGCAATAACAGTTGTCAGCAAGATGTCTTAATTTCACCCGTGCCTCCACCATAGCGTTTCTGCTGTGTGTGTTTATGTGTGTTCACTTAGAGGACAGACAAGCAGTATAACCATAAATAATCAAATAAATAAATTGTCTGTCTTGACTGTATGTCAGACACTTTATAACAATCTGATTCTGTCAGTGGCAAAAACAAGCACTTTTAGCAGATGTACTTTAAGGTGTGCAGTCGCAGGAGGCACGCACAAACGTACACACACACACACATGCAGGACATTTACGAAATGATCAGATGTGTATGTATGTACATGCAACTCACCCACTGTGTCCCTTTCCACCCCCTTGTGTGTGTGTGTGTACACCTGTCAACCCCCAGGCACTGGGCGCTCTGCACATGGCCATAATGTCACTTTAATCAGATCATACTTCCTGCTTCTCAGCCTATCACGTCGCTGCAGGCTCCTGATTGGATTATCAGCGCCTGGTCCGACACCATCCATCTCCCTGATCAGCTGATGGCCCCATCAAACACGCATACTCACATTCAAACACATGCACACACACACGCGCGCTATAAACCTGTTTAACTTGACACAAACACACATCCACCGAGGGCTTCATTCACATCAGTCTGCACAAATAGCCACACGACTACAAATGTGTGCTTCGGACACAGACGCACACATGCACGTGTTGGTTAGAACACAGGCTTACACACACCACAAAGAGGTTAAACTGACAGACATACACATGTTCATACTGGCAGGCATTTATCATCCATCCCTCTGCCATACACATGCACACACAACAACAACACACACCGCAGTGTGATTTTAGTCCATTGCAGGGCATTTGGCCAGCGCTCACACTTTGCAGTTCGTTCTGGTCCCTGTCAGACGACGTCTGCTCGAAAAAGGCGATTTATAGGATTAAAGCTACATTTAAGATAGTGATACAGCTCAGAGAAGCACATCAGACACCAAGACTCCACCTTGCCTTATTACGCTATGTCATCTGACACCCAAAAATACTGCCCATAACTCTCACTCTCCAAATGTGATAATGGCAGAGCCCTTCACTTCTCAGTTGTGTGTCACTTTGAATTGCAAGCACCGTCAGAGCAAAGTGCCTCTAAATGATTTATTTTAAGTAGAACTTGATAAATATATCTCTTACTCGCATATTTTTCCAAAATCTGCTAAATATATCAAAGTTAATTAGGCCGATAACTCAGTGCAGTCATGTAGAGTCATGTAGAGTCAGGGATGAAGTAACTTTCAAACAGTAACATAACAAGTTCTCCAGGCCTCCATATAAATGAATTCACCCTCAGGCTTTTATGACAGTTGAGGGATTTTGTGTGTGTGTGTGTGTGTGTGTGTGTGTGTACAAATCAGATGACATTTTATCAAACTGTGCGTCCTGATGCACAATCTAGGACAGCCTTTTTTGATTACCAAATCCCTTCACATTATGCAGATGAAATACGTCTGTAAAAACCTTGACAGAGGACACACAAGACACACAAGTGATACCGCTTAAACACACATTTAAAAGGAAATGTCTTGTGTTTGTCTCAGGGCCAAGGCCAAGACAGACAGCCATCTGAAGTTGTGTGACACAGTAGACAAGTAGAGAGACGTCTGTGTGGGGAGGTGTGTGTGTGTGTGCATTTTGGCAGACATCAAGGTTAATGACAGAGCTGTCAGTAGACCTGACTGTAGCCCACTGAGTGAATGTGAACCATCTCTCACACACACACACACACACACACACACACACCATCGCACAGCAGCAGACTTGATCCCATCTGTCTTCCAGCCCATACTCCATCTTTCAAGAGCTTCACTCTGTCTTTGTGTCCACTCTCCATCTTCACACACTCACTCCATCACCCCCAGGGCCACCTATACTACATACACAGAGAGAATCAAAAGCCTTGGTTTGATGATGGATACAGCCTATCTAGTTCATTGTGTGTGTTTGTTTGTGTGTGTGTGTGTGCGTGTGTGTGTGTGTGGCATTGACTTACTTTGTGCTGTTTATACTTTGCAAAGAAAAATGTGAGACATTTATCCTGTTTTGATTCAAGTATTAATATTTCTTGCCTCCACTTCCAGCTGAGACACCTGGGTAATGACGAGGTCCACATTGTCTGGTCAGAACATTCCAGAGACTACCGTCGAGGAATCATCCCCACTGAGTTCGGAGATGTGCTAATCGTCATCTACCCCATGAAGAACCACATGTACTCCATCCATATTCTCAAAAAACCAGAGGTAAAAAAAGTGTTTAGCATTTTGATACTGGACTCAAACTGCCAGTCGTCAATATTTTGTGCAATTACTCAGCATCAACATTTCAGTGTTTCTTCAGAATCCTTATTATTGGGAGAAAATGCCTGTGAAACAGCAAGACATTTTAGACTTATCATTAAAAACCCAGGATGATAATTCAGTCCCCCTCTGGTCTAATCAGTTACTATATATGTAACCTGTGGTGGAAATGTAATTATAGTGTCAGTCATCAGCCAATCAGTGTAAGTTTTAGCCAGGCTAGCAGCTCTATCCACGATTTACTCATATAAGATTTGTATACCTTGTTCTGTTTCTCAGTATTGGACAGATGAGTGTTTAATGGATTATCTTGAACTGTGGTACACAGTCGCTCATGGTCCCCATTGGCAGATCCTGACCTTTTTGCCAACAAATGGGTGCATGGTCCCTCTCCTGGATGAATTGTTATTAGTGACCCTTATGTCACCAGGTCGAATTTTCATTTCATCTGTTATTTTTGATTTATAATCAAAATAGCTGCAAAAGGACCAGCTTTTCACTCATGGCTATATGTTGTGGTTACTTCTAATTAATAAATGTTAGCATGCTAACACACATGGCAAAAATCATTTAAATAAATAAAATACAAATGTGTTAGCTATCACCAGTTTTAGTCTGTTGGCATGCCTCAGCTCAAAGCATCACTGTGCCTAAGCACATGCTCGCAGAGCTACTAGCTTGGCTGTAGACTTTTAGTTTTATGTAAATGCTGGGATTCATGTGGACACATGATTCTAGTGACGCAGGTCAAATGCCAGTTACCAGACACACACACACAGATCCAGGTTAATAAATGATTTATATACAGATTATTTTTTGATTTATTTCAACCTGTCTTTCATTCAGAGGAATCAGTCACTTGGTCTGAGCTAACTGAGATGTGGTTGAAAGCTCCAGTAAATGCTCTTAAATTGATACGTAGACTTTTTGTTTTTAAAGTTCTCAAGCTCAACTGTCCAAAATAAAGAAACAAAGCAGGAGGCACTCAGGAAACACTGGAATCACACAACAGGCTGAGAGTTTGACAGATAAACGACTTAATCGTTAAAACTGCAGCCAATTAATTGACTGTCAACCAATTAATTAACTCTTCATCTTTCATCTTTTTTTAAATGTTATGTTGAGGAGAAAACTCTTGGGTAGGGAATAGAACTGCAAACATGGACAGAGTTTTGGTAAATAATTTTATGTTTCCTCCCAGACTACACAGATATGCATCCAGATTGACTAACAATCCTAGAGAGAGTCTTGCCTCGAGTCCTGCTGCTCTGGTTAATGTATCAGTCTAAAACACACAGACATTAATACCACAGCACTGATAGCATAACTCTATTTCAAACAAGACGTAACACAATAAAATGATGTTTTTTTTCTCTATGACATAGATACCACAGCACTAATAACATAACCTTATTCCGTTTCATTCATTCTACAAGCAAAAATATTGAATTATCATGAATCCAAAAACAAGTTAGATAAGATATTCTCTTGTGTTGTTGTCCTGAAAGCACTGTATTCAGTCACAGAGTGCATGGCTTGGAGACCTGGTCCACAAATAAATTCAATAGAAAGTCTGACATTATTCTCTTTGGTGGATTCCACAAGCAAAGCATTGAATTAAATCAGAAAACCATGGTCTGAATCAAACAGTGTATCATTGAAAAAAAAAAAAAGCTGTCATATCCGTCATTACTTGTCAGGCCACTCAGAGGTCGTCCTGTTTCATAAAACATGCAGAGTTTTCTGTCTTTCAGAGACTTCCACAAGCAATAGGCTGATAGTTAACTATAAATCCATCATATTGATTTTCTTCCTCCACATCTCTTCAAAATCGAGTCAGCGCTAACATTCTGTATGATCACATTTCTTCAATGCAATTTATTTTATTCTGACTTAGTTTTACGTTTCACATATTTTATACCGTGTTAGATACTGTGTGTTGATACTGTGTATTTGATTGGTGAGTGCCTTGAAATCCATTCATTTAGTCATTTGACCTTTATTTTAAACTTTGAAATACACTGGGCAGAGACCACATTTATAACAGTGCCAATCAAAATATAAGTTTTAAGGTCATAGACATCAGAAACAACAGTCTTGGGCTGGCTTTATAGAGTAATCAATCTTGAATGTGCCTATTGATAAAATATCTTATTTCTAACTCAAAAATTGTGTGATTTGTTCTGTTGGGTGTCTCACTCCTTTTGTTTCTGTCTGCAGGTGCCATTCTTCGGTCCCCTCTTTGATGGTGCCATAGTGGACATGAAGATTTTACCTACCATGGTCAGAGCCACAGCCATCAACGCCAGTCGAGCTCTCAAATCCCTCATTCCTCTGTACCAGAACTTGTATCCTTTGAAAAACCCAACTCAGACTATTCAAACCCAAACACCAAAGGTACGTCACCAAAGCCTTTCATCAATACTTCCATGCTAACACCCGAGCTCTTAAAACATCAGTTGTTCGAAGGCTTCACTTGCCTACTTTAAGTCAATGGAATAAATCTGTGCTGTCCTGGCGACCGTCAAAAACCTCGCTCGTGTACGTGTGAGTGAGAATGTTGGTGATCACTCAGCTCAAGTGTTAAGAATAGCAAATCAATGTCCAGTCGTGTTTGGCTTTCAAAATATAAGTGCTTGTGTGATAGAGCTGTATTTAGTCGGCTCTGAAGTGCTATATATCAAGAGTGTGTTTGTGTGTTTGCCGTGCACAGGCAGGCACATAAGGTTTGGACGGTGTGTGTGTGCAGGAAAGAAAGGGACAGACGTGTGTGTATACAGTCCTGTCTGCTTGATCCGTTTCGATGGTGGCGTGGTTGGAACAAGCCCAGCGCTCAATACTTATCGATGATTCTCCTTTCTATCGCTGTTTCTGAATGAGGGGTTCTGCTCTCTGGTCTGATGCTCTTGCGCGCGCGCACACACACACACACACACACTCTCTTCGTACACAGTCTCCACTCTGACAAACGGAGATGGATGATTAGATTCACATGAGCACTTCGGCAACGCATGTAATCCACATACAGACATGCAGACTCATGCAGCGTTGTTGAAGAGTGTATGTGCGAACCCACACATACACACACAGTTGCACGTACAGTTGTGAGGTGACAGTTTCCTCTGTGGAGGCAAGCTGAGCTACTCACTGATCACTGGAATTTCTCCTAAGCAATACTTAGAACAATTTGAACCCCTTAACGACGCTGTCGTCCTCTGTGGCTGCTTATCTGTCTGTTCCTTCTCCTGCACTTCCTTCATATCCAGATCACTTCAGCTATATTTGTGTTGCAGTAAAATTAGGTTTATGATTGTTGAGCGTACCTTCAAACAGAAGGAACAAATAGACAAATACAGTGGACACACAACATTTCAGTACAAAGGCGCCCTGGCTGCTGGCCTCTGGTTTGCACACAGGCTTGAAAATACACTAACAATTAATGCCGCACTGCGGGCCAAAGGTCTCACTAGCTCAGCCACCACATATTTCATATGACAGGTGCTTACAAAGATTAATGCTGCCAATGACGTACAAGTGCTATTCACATATTTTGTGCATTGTGCAGCGACCTTCTCAAATGAAGGTTAGGCCTCTCCAGTCAAGGATGAGATGTCCACAGCAACAAACGTCCTCACAGAGGCAACTGGATGAGATTAGACTAACTCTAGGAGGCTCACAAAAACAAAAGAAAAGTAAATTAGTATTTTTGTTTTTCCTCGTTTTACTTCCCACTTTTTCCTTCTTTCTCTTCTGTAATCTCTGTCTTTACCTCACCCCTCATCCCCCTTTTTACATCTCCCCTTCACCATCATCTACCTCATCTTGCCCTTGCTCTCTCTCTTCTCTTCCTGCCCTTGTATCTAACTTTTTTTCTCTCAGCTTTTGTCCTGCTCCCGATTCTTTCTCCTCCCTTTCCTCTCTGTCCTCTCTTCTCCTACCCCTTTCTTTCCTCTTTTCAGAAAGATAATATGAGCATTGGAGGTGATGCCAGCCAGCAAGGTGGAAGTGGTGGGTGGGTGGGTGGGCGGTTGGGGGGCACAGAAGCCATTTTGCTCTGCCACGTCCACCCAGCAAGGCGGAGAGATTGTTAGTCTCAGTGTGGGGCTCGTATCTAATACCTCCCAACCCCATTGTGTTTGTGCGTGCGTGTGGACTTTCTTTATACGTATTCATATCTCACCTTGTGTGTGCGCATTTTGTGCAAGTCCAGCAGTCTCGAGTGTGCAGACATGTAGACACATCTGCACCTGTGTTTGTATGTTTTACTGCATTCTCCGCGTGCAGCTGTGCATATGTCCAACACACACACACAGATACAGTATGGTATACACAAGGCTGATGACACACATGCCCGTTTGGAGGTGTTTGTGTGTCTGCAAGTGTCCTGGTGTGTATTGATTGGTGGTAGCAGCAGTTCGATGTCTCTGACAGGCTGAATTACAGTAATCAGTCATTATTGACTCCCCATCTCTGTGCTACACACACCTCTCTCCTCTCCTCCTCTCTCTCCCTACCTCTCCCTCCCTTCTCTGCCCTCTACTTCTCTTACTCCTTTTTTCTCCTCCTTTTCTCTATCTCTTTGCATCATTGCAGTAGCGTCCCTCTGTGTCTCACTGTGCTCTCATTTCTTCTGCTCCTGTCTTGTGTCACTCTGTGCCCCTCATCATCATCTCTGTCTTGATTCTGTCCCTGTATTTGCTCTTCTGTCTCTCTAACTGCCTTATCTCAGAGCCTCTCTGTTTTTCTGTCCATCTCTGTCATATTATATGTTTTTCCTCCTCTTCAGTTTTCTTTACTTTTCTTGTTCCCTTATCTTCTTTTCTGCTCATCATCATTGTCCTAAACCGAGAGAAACTCTGACACCATGATGCAATAACAATCCTGAACAACTGTTTCAACTAAGGAGTTTTTGAATATTTAGGGCAATACACAGGATCAGATAATGTGATATGAGACAATACAGATTAAGTAAAAAGTGAGAAAATGGTCCACTATTTTCTCTGATTTGTCCTCAGAGTGATTACCAGCCTTAGACTGAAAATCACAAACTTAAGCAAAACAACTGGATATACATTTGAAGAAAATTTCATTTCATTCAGGTCAACTTTGTCACTTTAAAAACTGACTTTGTCAAGTTCATAATTAGGATTTAAATACTGGGCTTTCAGTGGATTTAAAAGACACAAATGTGAAGTACAGCTGCCCCAACAGAGACTGAACCAGAACAGTTGAAATGTTGATTATCTCATTGGCACACTGTATATTAGGTGGCAGGTGAATAGTCCACATTATGAGTGTGGAAGAAATCGACATTTAGATTTTAAAGTTCTGCTGCTAACATGTTGGTGACAGGTCTCACAGGACATCAAAGTATTTACTGCTTTATTAAAGAGTAACACCAAGCATTCCCAGAGACGAGGGCACACACAGAACATGAGGGTTAGATGTCCTTGTATGTGACACCCCTCATCAGGCTGTGTGACCGTCTGTGTCTGTGAGAGCTGCATTGTAACATGAAGTGTCCTCACAGAGGAGCTGACACAGAAGCACATAGGGGAGGAGAGAAATGGAAGAAGGTTGGCAGGGCGAAGTGTGTCAGTGTTTAACTGGCATTTTTCTCCTCTTTCTCTCTCTTTCTCCCTCTCTCTGTCTGTCTCTCTTCTCCCCTCCCGCTCTCTCTCTCTCTGTCTCCTGGCCCTCAGGGCAGTCCATCTGCCTTCTCTCTCTCTCTGATCTTTCATTCACCATGATTAGAGCCATCCAAAAGCGTGCACACACACACACACACACACACACACACACACACACACACACAGTGCCAGGCTGCTAGGGCAGCTGTGTGTAAGCACAACTCTATCTCGCATATCAGCTCATTACAGCAAGAAAAGCAATCCAAGAGTCTCCAGCAGCACACACGTACAGCCACTCTGCATATAGACCATACTCACTGTATTGCACACACGTCTCAGTGAAGTGCAACACACACTCACTTGTCCATGGTCAATGAAGAGTGAGATTGATTTCTCCTGCATCCGGCCACAGTGGAACTCATAGATTAGAGCAGATGAAAGTGAGGGACAAACTGCTGAGTGATATATTGGTGTCACCGCTCCTCCAGCGACGGCTCAGCTCCTCAACCTGATGCTGCAGGTCACACGAGGGGAAGTGGTCAATTTCCAAATTTGTACCTTCACAAAGTGACACAGACTGCATCCTAGAGGGCGGTTTTAAGATTGATATGCTCAGACCTGATTTATCCAGAATGACAAGGAAGCCTGATGTGGTCTCTATATGGCAACATGTAGTCAATTTATATTCAGAAAACTGGATTTCAGCTGCAGGAGCAAGAGAAAAACACTTTCAGTAAAAGACTCAGTAGAGAGTTTTTTTTTTATTAATATTATAGATATTATCTTCTTTGTTTGATAGTGTATCAGTAGATAGAATTTAATGTCTTTGCTGCAACTTTTCTTGATCTAAAAAATGTGTAACGTACTCAGATCCCAAGTAAGGAGAAGAGGCAGGAGAGGGTTTAATTAACATTCTGTTTAATTGATTGATTATTTAGCAATTTGTTCAAAAAAAGTTCGCTCAAAATATTTTTTTCTACTCTTCTATCCAGTGTTTCAGGATACCTATTAGCAGGGAGCTTGTTAAAGCAGAAAGACTCAGGAACTGTATGGTTAATGTGCACGCTTAAAAATTTGCTTATTTATCACAAGTCATATCGTCATCGCAATATTGAACAGTGTCATCACACATTCTGCTCGTATCGCGCAGGCCTAATGCACACTGACCTGAGCTCTGTTTGTCTTTGTTGAAGAGATATAATCTCTGGGTGTGAGATATGAAGCCGTGGAAGTCGGACGAACAGCGCCTGGGTTCTTTTTTCTGTCTGCAGATGTCAGGCTGATGTGCTGTCGACACAAATAGTGTTGCAGATGAATTAGTGAGCAGACTTTCAGTTTCTCTCCTGTCTATGTTCAAAGTCATCGTCAGAATGGACGTCTGTACATTTAAACCTCTGCTCCTGATGCTCTGTGTGAGGCTCCGTGGGACAACTTTGACTTTTTCTTTCTTGCTCATGCTCATGTAGGCATCAAAACCATACATGTGTCATGATTTGTATGTTCTACATTCGCCACGACTGGACCATTGTCTACCAGTTTAGCCTGTAATGTGGTCTTTGCACAGTTTTATATTCAAGGGAACGACTTGTTGAATGTAGAAGAAATGTGAAGTTCTGTGGATCAGTTCTGAGAAGCTTTATGCAGCGCCGGTGTTGATCTGATGTAACTGAGTCAATCCTGGACTTTGTGGATCGAATCAGGAGAAGAGATCAGTGCCATCATCTAGCCCTGTTTCTATATGATAGGTGCTGGAGAGTGTGTGTGTGTGTGTGTGTGTGTGTGGGGGGGGTGTCAGTTGTTGTTGTCAGTTGTTTAGTCTGAGTGTGTGAAAGACCAGGCCGTGGCCGTCTTCCATCTGCTCCTGGATGATTGTGGTTCTGGGGGAACAATGTTGGAGAGATACTAAGCTGCTGCAAATGTACACACACACACACACACACATACACACATTCTGCCAGCAGGTGTTTGTGTGTAGATGAATTTTCAAATGTACATCATCTGGCCATTTACATATGTGCATTTCACGGTGTTTATGTTTCATGTGTATATTTGTATACAATTCACTCTCGGGATTAAAGCGATCAAGAGTGTATGTGTTTGTGTTTGTGTGTGTCTGTCTGTCTGTGTGGGACATCCCCTCTAGTAGTTGATTGGCAGAGATAGCTGCACTGAGGCTGGGGTCAGCATATGGCTCAGTGTGATAGCGATGCTGTGTTTGTGTGTGTGTGTTTTCTGTGCATGTGTGTCACTACCTTCCCCTCTCTTTCACACACTGTTCCCAGTGAAATGATGGCAGCTCTGGGCATGTAGTGCTATTATCCCCCATATCCACACACACACACACACACATGCACACACACACACACACACCAAGAGCAGCCAAACGCCTAGCGGCCTGCCTGGCTTCTCTTTGCCAGCTCCCACAATAGAGTCTATTGTCCCAGTAAGGCTACAATCTGCTGTGTGTGACAAGGAGTGTATGTTCCTCACCATAGTAGAAGGGTGAGGGCAAAACCTTACAAATTGAAGACATTTTGTTATTGCTGATGCTGAAATGGGGTCATGTTATCCCTCACCTCCACAGAGCACAGCTACATCCATCAGATTCGGAGGGAGCATCTCCTCTGCTGTAAAACGAAGCTGTGTTTTTTTATACGTGTGAAAAAAATTAGACCCTTTTTTTTGAGAAATTAGAATTATGAAGAAAGATAAATGAATATAAGATGATAATAGACAAGATCGTGTTAAAAATCAGAACCACACTCGAGTGGTATTTCTGGCTTAAATAGACAATTAGGATTAGGTTAAGAGTCTGTGTTTTAGTGAGGGTTAAGGTGAAAGAAATGAGTGTGTGTGTGTGTGTGTGTGTGTGTGTGTGTGTGTGTGTGTGTGTGAATGCATACAGAGGGGGAGGTGATTGTAGTTAATTGTTTCCCATCGGGCAGATAGAGGAAATGAAAAGAAAAGGGTGAGGAGGAGGGGTCACAGCTAATCTTTTCCACCACTCCTTGGGGAAAAGTGTGTGAGTGTTTGTGTGTGTGTGTGAGAGAGATGCTGTCAGGAAGTGAGGCTGTTTAACAAGCAGATACAATATTAGCACTCTGATCATTCACACGTTGGTGTTTAATGAAGGTCTACAGTTAGTCAACTTTTATAAGGGCTTTTATGAATCATAGATCACTTGTCAGCTGTCAGAGGAAATCAGAGGGAATTTAAAACGGTCTTTGATTTCCCTGCTCGACATTCACTCATTCATTTCTGAGTGTTGCTGCTAATTTCTCCACTTCACAAGGTCCCAGTTTGCCCCAACTGTTCAGCTCTTCCCTTCAACATTACACCTGCCTTTAGAGTCACATCTGGCATGTTTTAGTCACACTTGTTGCACGACAACACTGGTCACATGAGAGTAACAGGGTTCGAGCTTCACGCATCCACTGAATCAATACTGCATTATTCAAGTAACAATTCATTCCTATGGAGGTCAGTGTAGAGGATGTGTGTTGTTAAAATAAAACTACCCAACACAATTTTTCTGCATTGTTTAAATGTCTTTTCATGTCCTTCACACATGTCAACAGGAACAATTTCAAACCTTTAGCTGAAGCCATGGACTCAGAAAAGCTGCTGGCTGCTGCCTCAAATTGCACTGATGTTTCTGTTCAGTGTAACCTCAAGATACATGTATATTTAGGCACACACTAAAATACACACACACACACACACACAAAATCATATCTGTCTGGCTATTTAAGAGCAGAAGGCAAATCACTGGTTGGTGAGGTGTATCACCTTAGATATTCCTCATGTTCTATCATGTTTTTTTTTTGCTCTAATTTGTGAAATATATGATTCATGTAATGTGTGTGTTTGCGTATGCGTGTGAGTGTGTGCGTGCACGTACACCCCTTGTCACAGAGAGCTGTGCAGACACATGAGTTGTAGCCATCAGTGGTTTGATCACACCTTGTTGGAGCAGACCCCCCTCTGACTGGTAAACAAGCTAATCTGCCGTGTGTGTGTGTGTGTCGTTATGTGACAAGGTGTTTAAGATTCAGGCTGGGATGTCACAGATGACCAAGACAACGGCAAAGTGCAGCACGGCAGACTGTGTCCTGAGCCTTCAATTTGACCATAAAGAAGAGAACAGTTTGCAAAGAGTAACAGTGTAAACTGATCATTTATTAACCTGAGAAAACAACACTAACCAGCAGGTAATTAGTACCAAGTGACATTTTTGCATCCCTCATCCCATCAGTGACCATCATCATACCTTTTGTTCACATTTCACATACAGTATATCAAGGCTGCAGCTAATTATTGTTCTCTTTGATAATTAACCTGATTATTTACTAACCCTGTTTTATACAAAAGAACAGTCAGAAAAAGTTTTCATATTGCCCCCAAAATATTCAGTGAACTCTATTTAAGACAAAGAAAAGCAGTAAATGAAATGTTTGGCCCATTCTCAGTTCACAGTTCGATCTCAGTTGATTAATTAATCAGTTAATTAGGTTTTTGTTTTTTGTTTTTTTTTTTTTTTTTTAACAATTGTTTAATATATTATTGTTTTAATATAAATAATGAACAGTATTACAATTAGAAAGTTAAGCACAATGTGCTTAATTCTGAATTTAACACCACACATGTAACAGAACTGTGGTGTCAGGAACAAACCTTTTCTGTGTCACCTTTTATATCCAGGTATGAAGGCTCCTCTTTGTGTATATGTATATATAGAACATATGGAGTATATGTGTGTGTGTGTGGGGGGGGGGGGGTTAATATTGTCAAAGTGTTGTTAGAGCCTGGAGATAAGACCAGGATCCATCTCTCTAATCAGAGAATTATTATTATGGCCTCAGTGACAATCACCAACACCCGTGCTGTGTGTGTGCCTGTGCGTCTTTTAGTGTGTGTGTGTGTGTGTGTCTGTGTTAAATAAAGCTTGTAATTGCGCTGGCAGCTTTAGGGCTCCCCAGTGGTGACAGGGAAGAGAGTGAGGGTCTGTGTGTGTGTTGATGTTCATGCACACACATAGAATGTCAAAGGGTGAAATAGTGGGGTGACAAGGGGCCAATTAATGTATCGTGTCTGTTTTCCTCCTCCGTCTCTGTTTTTGCATCGAGTTAAAGAGCAGATGAATAGGGGTAAATACGATTGTGGAAGTGTGTGTGTGTGTAATGTGTTTTGAGTTTGTGTGTGGTGTTGTGCACATCAGGCCTTAACAATAAGTAGTGCATTAGACCAACCTATCTCTGTCCTCATCTTTGGCGTACGTGGACACACACACACTCGTAATGAAATCACAAAGCCTCCATATCATTGCTATCACAGAAAGATATAAACCCATTAGCTTGTTCCTTTGGGCATGGACACACACATGCACACAAACACACACACACACACACAGGTTTATCATTACACGCTGTAAAGCTTTTCCAATTGTATTATCCCTCTGATGTCCTACTCTATGTTGTCTGTTCCAATGCCTAGGGTGGAGAGGACAGATAGGCTGTGTGTGTGTGTGTGTGTGTGTGTGTGTGTGTGTGTGTGTGTGTGTGTGTGTTTCTGAGAAGAGGTCTCTTGCAGACAAGCCTTATAAAATGGGCAGAAGAGTTGTTGTTGCAGTTTTAATATAATTTTCCACCTTTGAAATGCGTTTGACACTAAATATCTGTAAATGATATTTTCCTGCATCTGTGGTACTTTACAGTAAGAGCAGAGATGTTGCTGATTCATCCAGTTTAATGATGGTCTGATGCGTTCACCTCTCTGACCAAATGATTCATAAAAACTTCAAGTGAGAATCTGAAGAGGAGTGAGGGAACAGTGTCCAGAGAGAGGCGGAGGCAGCAGTTCTGGATATGATGTCACAGTGTTAGGACAGGGTTATCTATTCAAAACACTTTGTTTTTGTTCTAATCAAATGTGTGTAATCGGAAGCTTGTGCCTTAAAATCAAGGTCTAAGTAAATTTATGATCCCACAACCATCATCACCTTTAGCAGCACAACCCACCTGGTTCCACCACCGAGCCTTGCAGGACTTGGGCCCTGTTTTGCACCTTCTCGTGGAAGGGCAGTGGATCCCAGTTCTTTTAAGAGCAAGGGGAAGAGTTTTTTAACCCTTAAATCGGAGGGAGGCCAGGTGCAAGATGAAAAGCGGGAAAGGCGTCTTCTGTTTTCTGCATGTCTTCTTGCATTAAACCAAGATCAGCAAAGCCTACGCACCAGATAACACAACCCCTGGAGCCGGCATTTTCAAACCTGAATGAAAACCCACTACGAGCTGTGGCTCCTACGTCGTCATTATATGTGATGTCGGTAAACATGTCGGCTACGCTAAGTTCCTAGGGTTTTATCTCTACTTCTAACACTTCTCACTTCATCGTCAAGGGGAATCTCCCTTTGGAGGCCACTCGAAATCAAGTGTTCAGGGAGGGGAAATGGGCTTTGGTTTCTCCAGGTGTTTCCCTAAAACCTGCTTCATTTTTATTCAGTCTGTATAATGTATTCTTATAAATGTTCAACTGAATGTTATTATTTCAACTCCCATTCTTCACTGCCCATCAGTGGCTTACTTTTTGTTTTGTTTTGTTGGAGTTGCACTGACTTCCAGTTACTGTGGCTGCGTGTGTGAACGGCCAGATGATCCAACAATGGTTTGCATCAGAACCAGGCCTTAGGCTCCATCGTGTAGCTCCACATAAAATCCAATCCGGAGCTTTTCAGTCCAAATTTGACCATCTGCTGGGCTCCTTCGGCGCTGACCAACCATCGGCATTATGGGTATGTTTTACCAAGGCACAGTAGTAAGCAGCAATCCATTACCTGTGGTTGGCCTGAGACAACAGTTAGCCCCAAAAACCTGGGAGAGGAGATGTAATTGGTTCTGGTCCTCCCTCCTCATTTGTATATCAAAGTTGTTTAAAACAAATTGTTGTTTGGATATTTTGTGATGCATACTCCAGACAGGCAGAGTCAGGGTCACTGGTCCCTGTATCATAACATCACGGCAGAGTTTCTGTTCTTTTAGTATCATTCAGACCAACACTCTGACTCAGCTTCAAAGCACGCTATTGTTACCCATATCATCCAACTCAGTGAACAGAAATATTTATCACTGGGGTGTGTATTTAATATTATCGATGTTTAAACAACATTCAGTGAGCTTCTTTTAAAACGAGTGAAAGAAAGCAAGAAAACGAGAGTGCGGTGAAAGAATAGACTGTGTCAGCAGTTTACAAATGGGTCAAAAGCTCATTGAACATTTCAGTGGATGCTTTATGTATTTATCTTTTGTGTGAGCTGGGTAAATTTGTAATACAGTAAGTCTGTAAAAAAAGAGCTGTGAAAATGGATCGTAACAGAAGGTAGATAAAAGACTTTTTGCTTTTCACAGAGAATCCAAGCATTTGAAAATATGTCCAAAGTGGTTTTATGGTAGTTTGTGCAGATTGAGACCATTTTGTATAGAGATCCTGGTGATAACAGTAGAGGTAAGTGTGCCTTAAGCATACCCCTCTCCCATAGGTGTCATTTACACCGGGGGATGCTCAAGAGATGTCCCCACCACTATTTGAAATGACAAATGCTGTCCTTGTGCTATCAGATACAGTACATCTAGATGTTAAACCCCACAGTCACTTTCCTGGGACTGAATTGTGGCAGCAGACCTGACCTGGTTGGTCTGATCCCTGTATCTTTCTCAGCCACTCGACTGCCCGTTTCACTGACCTGAATACGTTGCGACTGTCAGTGAGAGTGTCATCCTGCCACTTACCCATCTTAATTGAATTTTCTTCAGTTGATGGTAAACCCTCCTCCTCCTCCTCCTCCTCCTCCTCCTCCTCCCATCCTGCTGGTAGCCGTCCCTTTTCTTATCACTATGCATTTCCTTGTTTTGAAACCCACGTTGGTCATCAGGTGTCTCCACCTAGCTTGTAAATCAGGTTGGTGGGTGCTGGACTTCATTATCTTTCCTTTGGTTTCCTTCTCTGCTGCTGTTTTGTGCAGATTTATCCCCTTGTTAACAAACTTGGAAACAATTCCTTTTTCTATGTCCCGCCACCTGGTTGTGAAATGACTCATCTTGAAACGTTACTTACCTGTAAACCCTCTGTAGTAGCCGATGATCATCTCCATGATGTGGTGGGGGACAGGGTGGTGTAACAGAGCTGCATTGATGAGGACAAAAGGGACTGACCCAATTCGAGTTGAACAACTGTCCAATTGCCTTTGCTATTTTTGGCCTTGTGGATCAGCTGCTTGAGGACATGATGACCCAGAGCCAGGGATGACACCCTTCTGCTCTGACGTAGTGACATGAACTACTTCTTCAGAGGTACTTGTCCTTTTAACCAGGATAAACATGATGATTTTTTTTTTGACATGAGACAGTCTTTTTGTTTCTGTAGATCAGTGATTCCCAACCAGGATAGGGGTACGCGAGCATATTGCAGTGGGTACGTGGAAACATTTATTAACTTCTTTCCAACATGATAAGTAAATATTTCCACTCATTTCATGATCCCATGACTAAAATGCGTACGTGCGTGCCACAACTAGTTCCCCCTGGGAGAGAAAAACCTGTGGCACATCTCTGAGAAGACACATGCTGACAAGGCCACGCCAAACACTGATAAATGGCTCACACATCCAGTTAATGTTGCTTCTGACTCTAGAGCGGGTTCATGGGAGCTGAACGTTATGTTATGAATGTTATAAGCGTTTAATACAGTAGAACAAAGGCAGGTTGATTTTTTATTTATTATTCATTTTATTTTGAAGTCAGACAGGTTCTTACTTATTTTTATGTTTCATTTGAATTCAAAAGAACTAGAATGAAGTTAGAGTTATTATTTAAAATACACTACACTATAAGTGTAAAATGGCTTTGTAGAAATTAAAGAGAGAAATTAAAATGATTTGATGTGAGGTTGATGTCATTGTGGGTTCAATGCTGAGTGTTTTTGTCAGTGCTGTACCAGCCAAGGCTAGACTCTTTTTCATTTATTCATCCATTTACTTTCTGCTCTGACCTCGTAATACAGTAATTCCCACATAAGGTTCAAAATGCAGACCATTTCGAAAGTTTAAATGCTTTTTAATCAACGTCCTTACGTCCCCACAGAGTGACACTTTTACCATTTTCGTTGCACGTTACTGTCACTTACTGTCATGTCCTGGACCGTTAGGTAAGATTTTAAAATCATATCCACTCGGGCAGTGTAAACCCTGCAATCATACAGACTCCACCTGGGCTGTGGAGATGTCATGGTACACATGATCCCTAGGTCAAGACACAGGAAAGGATTCTAGTCCTTGACAATTAAATTTCCAATTTTAAGACAAATAATTCAACTGTGAGTTTAATTGAGAAAAGACACATTAAACTGTTCCACTTGTCACAGTCTGTCACAAGGCTGAGTCAGTACTGTACTGTACTTTACATATTCATACACGGTGTATATTCTCACCATATTCTATGTTCAGACTCACACTTGTACAGCCCCCCCCCCAACACACACTCTAACACTGACACACTCACACACACACATCCCAGCAGAGGGCCCAGCTCCTAATGCGCTAACAAGCTCCCTTTCTCCTCCTCTCACCTCCTCTCCTCCAGCCTCCCTCAGTCTCAAGTGATCGCAGTAGTCGAACACCACCACAATGAACTTCACCGCGGGAGAGAGAGGGAGAGTAAAGGGCTGAAATGGAGAGAGGGGGAGAGAGAGGGCTGGAGAAAGCACAAACACTTCTGTCTCCTCTCTTTTCAGCCACGCACAAGAAAATGAGTTTCTGACGCGACACAAAAGAGCCTTTTTATCCGCCCCCTCTCTTCTCTATCTTTCTCCCGTGTGCCTTTCTTTGCAGCGCTTTCTCCTCTTTCTTCCTCACCGGCCTTTTTCCCCTCTTTCTCCCCTTATAATTTTCCCTCTTTCTGTCCCTTTCTCTCCCAAAGAGAGATATTTTGCTGCTAATGACTTAATAAGAGGAGCCATCTGAAATTCAATTACAGTAGATTTTATAGTGATGACTGCCATTTGGATGGAGGCAGAGATGTGTGAATGCAAAGTCTATTTTCTTTGACCTCTCACTAGTTTCAGCTTCTTTTTTTTTAATACAAATAATAATAACTTTATTTGTATAGTATGTTTCATGCAGAGATGCCGCACAAAATGCTTCACAAAGGATTAAGATTGGGAAACGACGTGGAGCAGGCGACAACAGTCAAAATCTCTGCAGCGGCTGCTGACTTTCAGCTTGTGTTTCCAAGGTCAAGCGTGAATTTGATATCTCAGTGAAAATATACAGTAAAACTTAGGGAGAATAGCAGAAAATTATTAGAGATGTGTGAGTGAAAGAACGGTCTTTATTCTTCTTTTTAGCGATGGAACCAAATCGCACGCCCCCCCAGGCTTATATCGATGTCTGCATGTTTTTCAGAGCCGGTCACTCGCTGCACAAATTGTGAAGGGCTAAATTGTTCTCTTCTCTCCAAATTTGATGTCAGCAAATTACACAGTGGACTTACGTCATGCTAGCTTGCAGTGCGTCTGTCTGTAGCCTGTCCCTGTGACCCAGCGGGACAGAGCGTGTCTTGATCCTTCTGTATTTTGTTTCCCACATTCAGGGGCTGTTCTGTGACTTTGTGCCTGACATAAGTGAGAGTGAAGTACAACTATTTATTATGTGTGATAAACAACATTGGGCATGAAAATGAGTCCATATGCTCATTAAAAATGCCAAGAGAGGAAGCCAGCGATTTTCTGTAAAAATATCCTGTTACAGCAGCTTCTTTAGACTCAAGTTAAAAGTTTTGCATTAGAGTCCATCTCTCTTTGCTGATGTTGGCTCCTGTCAGTGTGGAGCTGGTGTTTACGACACGGTGACATAAGGCCGCAGGCAGAGCTCCACGCTGAGAGGAAGAAAGAGGGAGAGAGAGATACAGGCAGCAGACAGAGAAAGAGTGGAGAACAATAAAGTGATGCTCCTGTCATTTATCTCAGCGGTGGTGCCAGGTCTTTGTGTTTGTTTCTCCCCGTTCTCTCCCTCTTTCAGTTTCCCTGGCGTTGTGGACTCCCTCCTCTCCTGCAGGTGTCCTCTGAGCCTTTTCAGCAGAAATCAGACATGACAAAGCAGCAGCCTGTTGTGGGTCAGTGTGTTTTGAAAGGGAAAAAAAACATTGCAGCTTCACCTTCATGCAGCCACACACATCACGAAAACATGATATAAAGATACGTATGTGTTGTTTGGAGGAATATGCTCTTGCTCCTAATTGCATTAGCTCCACATGTTGGCTCTTCAAAGGGGGAAGTGAGATTCAGGGGAGCGGGAAGCGGAGAAAAGGCAAACGGTGAGATCCCATAGAGACTCAGTGTGAGAGACACCGACTGGAAGCTCTGTGTGCGGCTGCTGCTGCTCTTCTCTCAGCTCTCACCGGGGAGAAAGACACACTCTCTTCCTCCCCGCTCTCTCACCCGCTGTCCTCCCCTCTCACCTCCTCTGTGACTCACCCTTCTTCTTCCTCTTCACCCCTCTGTGTTTTACAAGATGTCTCCCTGAGCATCATACTTTCTTTACACCTCAAGCCCCACTCTCTCACTAATTCCCCCTCATTTCCTTGATTTAAACGAGGCTTTGTTTCTGTTGAAACATTATTTACATGTATTTAAACGATGAAATCGAGTTTGATTAATTTCAATAAAACTGCGTGGTCTGTGCTAAGTTTATTAAAATTGTTTTCTCTCTGCTTTGCCAGGATTTTCCACTCATTCTCTTGTCTCCACCCCCCTCCTCCTCTCCCTCCCTTCTCTTTTCTACCCGTTCAGTCTGTCCCTCCACTTTAACGGAGCCATATTGTTATTATTATCATTGTCTCTAACTGGATCAGTTACCATTAGACCTGAATCTTCCTCCTTCTGAGGCCCATAGACCAGCTCTCTAACCCAATAGAAAACCCATGGGCACTATTACAGATGGCTGATCCATTCACAACAGGCGTGCACACATGTATGCGCACACACATATACACACACACACACAGAGGTACAAACACACAGATTTCATTCTGAAGATTCATTGGCCTAATCCCATCACACACTCAAACAGGGACACACACTTACATACACACATTGTGCCTGTTCACAACCAACCTTATCAAATATAGACTCACACACACACACATACAAATACAAACACTCTGCTCTCATTGAAAACCCTCTATTATTGGCATTCACTGAGCAAATGGTTATACTATTGGGAGATGATGCGACTGAATTGTGTGTGTGTGTGTGTGTGTGTGTGTGTGTGTCAATGTGTGTCTGTTTGTCACGAGACTGTAACAGCTGCATATGGCCTTCATTATGGTTGGATGTATGAGTAGGACTAAGGAAGAGAGGGTAAATGTCATTCCATCAATGAGGTTATCTCTAATAGATGGTCAGTTGAAGTCCTGGTTTCCATTTACTCTGCTCTCGGCTGAATCCCTGCACCTCTCTGTGAGTTCATTGCTAAAGGCTGTAATAACAAGTGATGAAAGGCCTTTGTTTGCCTGAGAATACCCCTGTATTCTCAGTGTATTCACATGGAAAACAATGTGTAGGGGAGTTAACTGGCCTGTGCTACAAACAGTTTTATGTGACCAATCCTGTTTATTTCAAAACCACATTATATTTTACTTTATTAGAAATTCTATTCTGTTATTGTTGTTTTTTTTCTTTCGCTGCATTTTACTGTTTCCAGTTCAGTTTTGACATTGTTTTTATTCTCTCTTCTTTTCAGTATAAATGGTCATTTTAAGTACTTTATTTATTGAAACATTTTTCCCTGAAGCAGTTGGTTAAAATTAATTATGAGATGAATTTGCAAAGAAACAATTGAATCAAATTTGAATCAATGAAAGATTAAACCAGTGAGGCCTTTGTTTGGTACTGAACATAAATCATCCAGCTCACATCTGTGAGCAAGTGATTTTGTCTCCATAAAATTGGTGTATTTTTTAGATTCATAGTGGTCTAAATGTCAGCACCAGGGGTCAGTATCTATTCTGATCCCTCATTCAAGCTCCAAAAACCATTTACCCTACATTTCCCATAATGCAACTAGAAAGTCTTTTATTAGACTACAATCGCAGTCTTTCAAAATCCATATAGAAAATTTCCAACACTTTGTTATTTTTATTATTTTTTTTTTTTTGCAATCCCACACCAAAATAACCCTGATGACCTCACAATGACATCATCATGGTAATTTTCACCAAAACTCACCCAGAGCCACAGACAAGATTACACAATTGTTTTTCACATGCTTCACTGTGTAAGGCTGACCATGATAATTAACCCAACCATTGTGTGTAAAATCTGTTGAGTTTCCCTTTTATGACATCCGACTGAATATAAACCAATTTGCCCAGTTCTGTTGTTTTATGGTTGTTTACTCAAGACTGCCTTTTTGTCACATTTCCTGTATGAAGGAAGAATACTGGCAGGATTTTACCAACATCTGCAGTCAGTTACTCTCTATATGCATTTGTGTCTTTATTTCCATTTACCTTGACCTTTCACCTCAGCTATGAGGAGCGAGCTCGCTACCTAGAAACCATCGTGCAGCACCACCAGGAGCCAACCACATTCGAGGACTACGCAGCTCGGGTCTACAGTCCTGCTCCGTGTACTCACCTGCCGTCTGACACAGGTAAGACCTGATCCCTCACTCTGTCAAATAACCAGACAGGTTTTTACCACAGCGGCTGACACACCTGTGAGACCAAACCTCAATGGCAGAGAATGGGTGATCAAGGCTGCATCCACACTGATATATTTTAGTCTTAAAAGCAACATTTACACCTGGATCCACTCTGCTACAAAGTTTTTAAATGGAGACTTTTAAAAACTCAGCTGAGCCTGTTTCAGTTTGAAAACCCCAGGTTGCATGTTATTCTGAACGGGCAGACATGGAAACCTTTGTAAGCGATGAACAAAGTGCGGCGCACCCTGCTGTCTCTGCTGTCAGCCACAGCTTTCATGCTACAACTATGGATCAAGATTGTTGTCAATACAGAGCTCCTTTTAAACTGAAAATGTGTTGTGTGAATGTAGCCTAATGCAACTTTGTGAAACTGCTCGTTGTCCGTCACGTTCATTACAGTATTTGCAATGATTTCTTCACATGATTTAATTTAGAGAACAAATGCAAGTTAAGCGAGACTGAAATATGCTAATGGTCTGTCTCTTTAATGAGTTTGAGGAGGAATCTGCCTCCTAGATTTTAAACTGCCCACCCCCCAGCATCATTTTAACCACCAAGAGACCACCTACACACACACACACACACACACACACACACACACACACACTGGCAGCTCATAGTCTGATGCAGAGCCTTGTATCCGATGAGTTCTGTTTTCTATCCAAAGCTGTGCTCAGCCTTCTTCTGTCTCCAGAGCATCTCTGAGGAATTAGCTGACATCTGATCAGCCGTAGAGATGCCAGGCGTGCACATGGGAGTTACATCCTATTGTACATATGGATCCTGTCGAGTTCATTAGACCATTATTGATCATTTTTGTCTGTTAATGTGTCTGGTTATGTATAATTTAAAACTGTCCTTTGGCTCGGTTCACTCATCCAATTAATTAACCTGGCAGTTATTTTCAATAATCTGATTTCACTACTGAGCCACATGTTTTTTCCAAGAAGATGTTACACATAAACACCACAGAGGAGTTGAAGTGTGTGATGTGGACCTGCACAGTCACATATCAGTGTGTTAATGCAGCACTTTATAGGGATAAAGGAACTTAATGTGTGTTTGTCTATATGTATAATTGATCACTGTTTTTCTTTGCCAACCGCTCCTCATCTCACCAGTTATTGTGTTTACCAGAATTATCACCCTGCTTTGAGGCTGAATGACATCCACTACAACCCGACACACTCTGCTGTCTCCCCACAGCTTAATTCACAAAAGTGTGTTGCATTTAAATGCCCTGTCACCTCTGTATGGGGTTGTTGGTGTGTTGTTCAGCCCCAAATGTTATTTCAGAGCACAGGATCAAAGAGTCAGTCAGACGTGTAACACAAAGGTTTAACATGTGCAGCAGCTGCACTTCTCTTCGTATTAGTCCTAACATGTATGTGGTGATCAGGATCCTGTGCTCTGAAACAAACCCTGCTCAGATACTGCAGCCTGCCTCTCTCTCTCTCTCTCTCTCTCTCTCTCTCTCTCTCTCTCCCTCTCCCTCTCTCTCTCTCTCTCTCTCTCTCTCTCTCTCTCTCTCTCTCCTCTCTCTCTCTCTCTCTCTCTCTCTCTCTCTCTCTCTCTCTCTCTCTCTCTCTCTCTCTCTCTCTCTCTCTCTCTATTTTAGCCCCCCTTCCTTAACAGCACAATGATCAAACATTCTTCTGTCTTTTTTGTTTTTATTTTAATTTCACCTTTCTTTCTCTTTTTTCTAATTGTTTTATTTGTTTTCCTTTTGTTTGCTTTTGTTTCTGTTTATTTTTTATTATTATTTCCTCCTTCTTTTTTATCTTCTTTTGTTCCCCCCTCCTTTAGATCGTAATGTCTCACTTGCCTATAGTTAAAAGGTAAGCCTTGTCATTGACATGCCCTGTTATGATTGGCTCCTCCTATTGACACTTCAGCCTCTAACCTGAAAACATTCTCCTCTGATTCTTCCACAACGTTGTATTCACTTCTCCATGTTTCTTTCTCTGAGTCTTTTTAACAGGTCTGCATGTTACTGTTGAAAAGGAAGTGTCATTTTCAACTCATCTGTGGGTGTAGTTTGGACTTACTCACTGTGGTTTGTCAGGGTGTAACAGGAAGTGAAAATAATGAGGAGTTTTGGCTGCACTGTAACAGCCGAGTCAGCCTTATGATGGAGAAAGTGACTGACTGACTGACTGATTACTGGTACCTCCCAGTGCCCACAGATTGCTCTGTTTTTGGTCTATACCAGATCCTGAGCATCTGCTGCTTGGTGACTGGTAGGTAAAACAATACAATAGAAAACCATGGAGTTATGGGCTGTAAAATCAAAACAATTAGCTGAACAACAGTGAACACTCCATGGAGATGAGGTGATCTGCAGAACTGGGCAATGATTCTTCAGAGGCTCATCACAATGAGGCAAAATATAAAAATATTGATTATAGCAACTTTTAGCTAATTGGCCACAAGCAGGTACATGTGGGCCCTGGTTTGTACACACTAGCCAAAATATACTCGTCTAAAAGTAAGACAGGTAGAGGCACAAAGACACGGACTGACAATAAATGATCCCATTACTTACATATGAAAAATAATAGACCACAGTACATTTTAAATATGTAAAAGTCTGACTGAGACATTAAAACTAGGTTTATGCAAATTCTTGCTCAGGCTTTTTTGATTCTTCTTAAACCAAACTACACTCAGTGGCATGATGAAAGTGAGAAATCCTTTTTATAACAACGTGTCAGTTTTTCTCTTCTGTCCTCTGTCTCAGTAATTTTCCTGTTTGTCCTTTTAACCTGTAACGTCTCACTGACCTGCTGAAACTGTACCTCAAACCTTTTGTATGCTCCTCTCCTCCTGGTTTGGATGATGTAGCACTGTAGCACCTGCTCACACACACACACACACACACACACACACACTTTAAAAATGCATAAGAAATGTAAGTTTTCACTGATGCACATGCTAAACTAACATGAAAGTTTAGTGTTTTCTTTAGTACAGTTGTTTGTATGTTTGTATTTAATAAGCAAAACTAAACATAAAAATAATGTAGTTGAAATATGTTTTTCTGTATCATCACAGATATGTGTGTGTGTCTACACACTGTGTGTTGTCAGTCTTTGTGTTTTTCATGTTTTTCTGTTGCTTTCATGTTTTGACCTGTTTTCTCTTTTTGTTTGTGGCAAATTCTTCTTTCTTTTCATTCATTTGTTCTGTTTTCTTTCTTTTCTCTGACCATCCCTCCTTCACTGTCCTTTGTCCTGTACTCTTTTCTACCCCTTCTCTGTCCTCTTTACCTGTCCTTTACCCTGTCCTTTTCATTCCTTCCTGTATCCTCCTCTCCTCTCCTCACTGCTCCTCACCGTTCTCTCCTCTCCTCTCCTCTCCTCTCCTCTCCTCTCCTCTCCTCTCCTCTCCTCTCCTCTCCTCTCCTCTCCTCTCCTCTCCTCTCCTCTCCTCTCCTCTCCTCTCCTCTCCTCTCTCCTCTCCTCTCCAGAGGAGCATAGTGTTATGTATGTGATGGTCCCTAAACCACTAGACAGCTTTAACATGCTCAGGGTGAAGGGGAAAGGCTTCAAGCAGAAGGTCCTTCATGCTAGCTGTGAATGGTATGCTTCATAAGTGCAAAAATCGCCCAACCACATTTCTTTAATTTGCTGTCTCATCATATTTTGTGGTCTAGATTCCCAGCTGTTTAGTTACTACACTCCTGTAAAGTCGGTGTTTATTATTTTGACCGATTCACATGAAAGGTTCTTGATCTTCTCTTACACTGAAGCCTGAGCACAGACCAGCCATGGTCTTTTAGGCCTGAGCTTCAGGGGGAGATTGAAAATGATAGTGACAGTGTGCAGCACTTGTCACATTGTGAAGCACATGTTTCACTGCAGATACTTTTAGCAAAAAGCAGGTGTCAGACATTAGATGTCAAGTTTATTTATGTGGTTTTTAATTACACACAGCGTTAGAGGAAAATCTGTTCAGCCTGACTGTGTTATACATTAAGGAGGGCTGTCAGAGCTAACGCTAATGATGACACAAGTTCCTTTTTAAAGCCTAAATTTTCTTTATTGTCCTTGTTTTCTTTTAAAATGTCAGAAATGAAAGAACCAAAATTACAACTCAGTCATGTTTATTATTTTTGAGCTTTTTTTTTTTCCAGATGCAGTGAGGCCTTTGAGGGTTTCTGGACAATAGCTGTCATTGTTGTAGTTAATGTATAATTACGTTAACATTTGAGAAAAGTCTCAGATAAAAATGTGATTATTTGGGGTTTGCCACAGCTGACATAGATGGAGCTCTGATGTGAAGATGATGCATCAGCAAATCAAACCTGGATTTAGTCATTGATACTAATACTGCTATTTAAAGGACATAAACTTGTCTGGTGGTTTTTAGGAACTAGAGTAGATTTTTTTTTTAATTATTAGAGCTTGTTGTCTGTGCCTCTGTCTCTGTGTCTGTGTCTCTGTCTGTCCTTTCTATGTCTGTTGTTCTGTCTTTGTCACTGTACTGAGTCTTTACAGTCTGGCATAGTAGAGCATCATGGGTCGGGATGTAATTTTCTTTTTGTCGCTTCATCCTTTTCTCCTGTTATTCACCTCCTCCCTCCTCTCCTTTATCCCTCCATCCCTTAATAATCCCTCCACCTCCCTTACCCCTTTACCTCCACCACCTCCTCCTCCTCCTCAGGCTCCTGCCTAGAGATTCTTCGGGGAGAAAGTCCGGCTCTTGGGGAGGCCGGGAGCGACTCGGCATCCCCCATGTCTCCTCGGACTAGCAAGAGCCGCATGTCCATGAAGCTGCGGCGCTCCTCTGGATCAGCCAATAAGACTTGATCGCTCCAGGTTACTCAGCTCAGTCGGCACTTAAAATCATGCTACCAAACCAACACTGGTCTTTTTCTCACACCAACCTATGAGACTTTATTTTTTAATCCCAGAGGACATTTGGTCTATAATTGCACTTAAAGTACAAGATATTAAATACGACATGTCTTCAAATTAACACCTCTGGGGAAATTCATAAAGATATTAAACTCAACAGGAAAACTGAAGCTCAGTGTACAGGCTGAAGATGTCGACTCAAGTCACTTTCAGCATGTTGCCGTTCTGATTGGACACTGGTGATTTATGTACAAAACGCTTTGTCGCACACTTGTACTCTTAAAAGCACATGTATCAGTATGTCATGGACTTTACCATACTGTAACTTTATTTTGAAATCGCTCACAGCTGCTGTTACTTATCCTCAGCTTTGCTCACTAGAACAAAACCCCTACAGAAACCAGTCGACCCAGTGCTGCAGCATGCTGCCCTTCGCCGTAGTGAGAGATCCTGAATAAGTGCTGCCTGTATGGAGCAGTATTAGCTCATCATCTGTGCCATGTTCAAAACTCCAGTGTTAAAGCGACAAGCTGTAAAGTGTGCCACATTACAGTACACACACTGCTCTGTAAACCAGTTCTGGAGAACAAGTTCAACAACAAGCCAAGAGCAGAGTCTCTTCAGTCTCTGTGTTTTGTGTCATTGTTGCTATGGGGAAACTTGTATATTTGTACTATAGTCGGGCTTGTGTGTGTACAGCCAGAGCCATGAGTTTTGATATATAAAAATAAGTAATGGCTGTAAAGTGTTGCATGGAGAAAGCAAGATAAGAGTCTATTTTTGTTCTCAGTGCAGCATTAGGTCTTTAAAGATAAAACATTAAGGGCAGAGGTCAGTTTATATCCAGTCCTCAAAATGTAGGTAGAATCTCATTCATTTGCAAAGTATAAAAAACAACATCATGTCGATGTGGCAGCGTTTCCCAGCCAGACGTCTGTTTGAATTCAGAGGAAGAGGACTGAAAGTGACCTGACCTGGTCTCTGAGCGCAAGGAACACTGTTACTGTATGTACAGTAATGATGGCAGGTTTATTTGTTTAGAAAATGAGGAAGGCAAGCTGATCAAAGAACAAGCACCTGTTACTGTTATTTTTGCTCATGCTGTAAAATGTGGACAAGCACTGATGTTCATTTGCATCTGTTTCCTTTGTTTTCATCTGTTTTTTTTTTATTATTATGTTTTGTTTTGATCCAAACAAGAATGTTGCTGTATTTTTAGTCACTCTGTCATCTGATGCAATGCAACCACCATTGTTTTGTTCATCTGAGTACACATATATGAATATCAATATATATATATATATGAGTATCTATAAGAATGTGTACAGTGTGAGGAGGTTTGTTGTGTATATACTGTTCTATGAGAATTAGCTGCCAAAACCACAATGGTTTAACCTCAGACCACATATCTGCTACAAGTGAGTTCACACTACAACATTTGTTGCTTCATGTAGTTTCCCTTTCATTCTCACACTCCCACATTAAACATAATCTCACTCCAGCTCAAATATCCAGCTTTACTTCACAGTTGATATGTCTCACATTGGTACCACAGCTAGACTGGGGGAACTAGACAGAAAAACTGAGAATTAACTGTTGTTAAATGTAAGTTTGTTTGTTTTCTCTAAAATTAGTAAGTTAACATCATTATAATAACGACAATGTTGTATTTATCAGAATATATACTGTATACTGGGGGATGAAAGGCCATGTCACTCCTGATAAATGCCAGTGAGAGAGGTTGTAGTGTCATTAATATCTGTGTGATGCGTCCAAAATCAGATTATTCAGAAGAGAACCTTTAGATTCAAGGCCAAAGAGGGGAAGGAGAGAGAGATGTCAGCTTATCCTCACTTAGATTTGAATGTTTTGTTTCTTTGTGCTTTTATTTTCTTAAATCCTCTCTTATGTTTCGACTCATCCCCAGCTCCACTTCTGGATGGAGGGGATCAGCAGGTAATCACAATCCAGAGAGTACAAACTTAAACACTACCATAGATGAGTTTTCATCTATTTCATGTCCTCATTTCAGCTCAATTTCTAAAACTGACACAGTTTCAAATCAGCATCAATGGGTTATAAATGTCCTAGTTGTGGTTTGACAGGGTTTATCAGGATTGAATGTTCCTCCATTAATTTAACATGATGGATTGTTTTTCCATCTTTTTTTTTTTGTTGTTTGTTTTTTTCCGTAGCCTGATCTGTGGTAAAGGAAACATGTAATATTAATGATCTGTATTTAAAATATAGGTCTGAGTTAAAGGATTTTGCATTATGCTTCACTGCTTGAAGTAAGTGTATTCACAGCTGTATTTTCTGTTGCTGTTTATTTTAATTTTTTTTCAGCCATAGTGTCTCTGTAGAGAGGAAAGGGATTGTAAAAACTTTTTTTTTACCCTTCCATGGGGTTGAAACTTTTTCAATTTGTCACTGTAAATCGAGGTCAAACTCATGTTTGTGTTACTCTGTGTGTGAATATTTGAAGTCAGCTGAGATCAAAGTTATCCCTTTATAAATTATTGCTGTACAGGTTATTATAGCTGAGGCTTCACTGACAGGTTGAGATGAGTGATCTAGTGGTAGCACCCTGGGGCTCATCATCTGTACCCAACAGCTCACCTCCCAGTAACCAACCCTGTCCCAGTTTGTTTCAACAACCTGAACCAGTTCACCACCAGATCACATGACCCTGTTTGTTTGCTCTCCTTTATACTAAACCACCCCTTCTCTTTAAATTGAAAATACTTGCGACTCCACATGATGACCCGTGTCCCGATGCTGCTTTAAAGTCCCTGTGAGAAAAAATGGTGATAAATTTCACACTTCGAAATTGACTGTAAATACTCCTGAGGATTTATGTTTTGGCATGCATTCAACAAGTTATGCTTATTCACATGTATGAATGCATGTTCATTTGATTTAAAAAGCCTGGTTAGCAGCAACCAAAATGTATAGAAAACAATAGTTACCCAAAGCCTTTCAGTATTATCAATCAGGCGCCCAGAGGCACCGTCCTCCTCGGGTTGTAGAAATATTTTTTTTAGCCTTTTGGCCCAAATCCTCATAGTCAGACTCCTCTTCCTTCTCCCTGTTTGCACGGATTTCCCTCCATACATAACAATTTGGATCCTCTGTGCCTACCGTAGACTGAACACAAGGGCTGCGATGGATACGGGTTCAGCTGTTGTCCAGACGTTATGTGTTTTTGGATGAAGCTGATGTATGTAACTACTGACTATACATACTGCATGACATCAGTTCAGTATAACTGCCTGTGTTGACCATGTATCAGCTGTGCCACAACACACACACACACACACACACACACACACACACACACACATGCACGCTTGCACATACACACTCCTCACACTATGTTACTGTCAGACCTGTATAATGTAAATGTGTAACATCTGTTTCAGACACACACAGCGTGGATGTGCAATGATGGACTTTAACAATAAATGATTCTTACCACTCAGTTCATATCTCAAATGTGTGTATAAATATCAGTAATAAATTGACAATCGAGGATTGATCATCGATCATATTGTATTCCCATTTATTGACAATAATTTTGAATAAATTTAACATTCAACTTCAAGCATATCAAAATAGTACCAGGCTTCTGAGAACCACAATTACATCTTAGCATCATGAAGGCATTTAGCAAATGTTTGAAGACTAATTTATAATCATTAAACACAAAAGACATTTTTTACTAGCAATACTAACATTAAATGTTCCATTTCTGTATGAAAATATTTTATAGCTGATAAGTCGACCGGCACATTTACTATAAAAGGCATATTCTGTCTGATGATGTGATTATTTTCTCTCTTTGTGTCACTGGTTTTGATCGTTCACTGTACATGAAATGGAGTTAGGACATTGATTCTGTCTCCAGTTTTCAGGTTAAGGAAGGTCACTTTCTAAAATGTGATCACAGGTCATTGATTATGGTCTGGCTCTGCTTCACACAGCCTATTACACCAGCCAGTAATGTAAACTGCTTCTTCTGCCTCTTAACATCAAGTGTAATCAGATTACTTTGCCACAGAAATATGTCAAACATGAGCTTAAACCTCTGCCACACATAGAGAGCTGAGTTAATCGCTGCTTCGGTGTGCATGTTGCAAAATTCCCTCTTGCTCTATAATCAAAATGTTATTTCTGACAAATTTCAATCTGTCCCGTTTGCTCAGATGTAACAGGTGTAACACTGTTAATATCAAATCATTTACAGAGCAAACAAAGTCTAATATACAACAAAGCAGAAGTCAGAACTAAATAGAAATATGTAACTGTGTGATCACTTGTAACAACAAATGACATAATGAAATGTCAATCAAATAATAATCCTATTTTTAGTTTATTTAATTAAGCAACATCCTAGCTCTGTTATCTGTCCAGTGAATAAAAATGCTCTGCTCCAAAGTTGCACTCGTGATAAAAAAAAATATATCACTGGTGCTTGCAGACATGGTTTCAGTATCATGGGATTGTACTGCATGTAGTTTCAGCACTGTGAAATTCCCTGGCTGTGTCATGTATTATATTTGATTTTCTAATGCCAGTAGTTTATCCTGTGGACCATTATGGATCAACTTCAAGGTCAGACCGCCTATTGATCTTTAAATAAAAGGCACAGTGTCTCAACCTTAATCTTTTTTCTGTTACACAACTGATAAACTTTTTTTTCTTATGACCACAACTGAAACAGTCAGTCCTCAGTCTGACATCACAGCAAAACCAAAGCTGGCATGAGTGTGAATGAAATAACTAGTAGATTAGTTTCCCCATGTCGCGTGACGGTAGTCTGTGATTTTTTCCAAATAATAACCCGTTGGCTTGGCTTTAGTGTCTGTGTCTGGCGCGTGCTTCACGGTCGCACGGTCATCTGCAGCAGCATCACCTGCCGGTTCTCGGTGGGATGAGACTTGTTGATGTGTCTCGTGAGGCCCGGGGAGCTGAAGAATGTGGACGGACAGTGTTTACACGTGAAGATCTGCTGCTGTTGCTCACACTCCCCGCTGCCGCTCTCTTCTCTGTGCGCGTGGTACACATCTGGCCTTAGTCCTCCTCCCAGTGTTCCCGCCAATAACTCGTCCCTCATCGCGTGCCACAGACGGTGCTTGTCCCTGATTTCAACCGTCGGGAAGCGCGCGCCGCACAGGTGACACAGGAACACCTGGCTCTGCTGCCCGCCACTGCTGTCGCGTGCCTGGCCGTACGATGGCGGGGGCGGAGACGCCGCCGCTGCTGTCATCTCGTGCGCGGCCAGGTGTTTCTTGAGGTAAGCTTGCCGGCGGAATTTCTTCCCACAGTACCGGCACTCGTACACTTCCTCCTCCGGTAACGACTGGACGAACGGTAGAGGAGCGTGCGAGAGCGACTGTGGCTGCTGCTGCTGCTGCGACAGGTCCGCGCGCTCGTCAGGGTTGCCGTTAAGCAGCAGGAGGCTGGATGGCGGGCTGTCCGCAGCTCTCATCTGCTGCTGCAGGTCCAGACAGCTCTCCCCCGGGTTCCGGTAATGAGGCGAGGAGTCGTAGTGAGGAGGCGCGAGGCTGTCGCTGTCCGGGCTATCTCGAGACCGTCCATGGAGCAGGAGCAGGGAGGGCTCGCGCCTGACGCGGGAGCTGTCCAGCGCTCTGTGGTGCTGATTGGTGTTGACGCGCAGCAGCTCGTTCTCTTTGCCTTCCGTCTCTAACGACTGCCGCTCGTGCTGAATGAGCCCTCGTGCCTCCTTTAACGGCTGGCTTTTGTTGGTCGGAGTCTCTGTGCCTTGGTTGTTAACCGGACGGGGTTTGTGCCAACGGCGGTGGGAGGCCAAGTTGGCGGGACAGCTGAAGACTTTGTCGCACTCGGGACATCTGTACTCCACGCGCACTATGCGGGAGCACTTGTGCTGCGCGAGGGAGAAAGGGTCGGGGTACTCCTCTTTACACAGCTGGCAGATGAACTCCCCCAGGGGCTGATTCCCACCGGGAGCAGACGACTTCTCCCGCTGTCTCCTCAGCTCGGGGCTCTCCTTCTTGATCCGCAGACCCAGAACCGGCGAGGTCGTGACCTCATCCTCAAAGTTGAGTTTCCTGTTGACTTTGGGTTTCTTTGACGGGTTTGCTGTCGACTGTTTGTGGTGTCTGTTGCTGTTCAAGCGTTGATCCTGTTCAAGGAACGAGTGTTTTCTCCCTGCGTGATGCTGCTCCTGGCTCATGAGGGTCAGTGGCGGGAACAGGTGCACGTGAGTCATGTTCGGGTCAAACTTGTCATTGTGACCGTAGGATGGCGCGTGGTGACGGCTGCTGCTCGCGAGGAGCCTTTCGATAGAAGCGGACATAGATGTTGGCGTGGAGCTCACCAGGAACGGCAGCTCCGGTAGCTCCGACACCGGGGATGGGGCCAGACATCTCCCGGGAAATAACAGTTGCTTCTCTCCTCCCCCGTGCTGTTCCAGCAGTCTCGTGCCGACCGGTTTAACGGGGCTGCCAGATTCTGTTAATGTAAAGTCCCGTGGAGGAGGAGGAGGAGGTGGGAAGAAACTGGAGAAGTCTCCATCAGGGGTCAAGACGTCCACCTCGCTCACCTGCTCTTCGGTCTCCGGTAACTGCGCGCGCTGGTCCGCCTCAGCCTCCAGCGCGGACTCCACGTGCGGGCTCCACGCCTCTCTGACACCGGCGGAATCCTCGCGGGATACCTCGAGCTGTCCATCTGGCCGTTCAAGGGGGAAGACGCTCGACACACCGCTTCCCTTGAGCTCGTGCGGTTTAGTCACCCCAGAGTTGTCACTGTTGTTCTTGTCTCCGTCAAATGTCACAGCCGTGTTGTTACCGTTGTTTCTCAGCCGGTATGACGCCGAGCAACGCCGGTTTCTCTTCACCAAAAATCCTCGAGGCATAGTGACGATGACGATGGTGCTCGGCGCGTGGCAGCACCAGGCGGAAAGAACAACAACTCTTCTCTCGAGCCCACTTTCAAGTAGAGCTTTGAAGTGCCGACGAGCTAGAGAGGGAGGCGCGCGCAGGTATGATGAGAGCACGAGAGAGAGTCAACACTATCCGCCCGTGATGCGCGTCTCTCTCTCTCTCTCTCTCTCTCTCTCACACACACACACACACACACACACACTGATCAGGTCTTCACTTGTAAAATCAAAGAGGAACATTGGTGTTTATAGTGAGCGAAGCAGTAGAGCGAGCATGAAATAATGTGATGAATATGTAATGATTAACTATTGATAACCTATTATTTTATTGATAGGCGATACTGTGGTTAACAAATATTCTAAGTTCAGTTGAATAGACTCGCCATATATGCCATAGGCCTACCTTTGTGGCCTTTGTCGTTTTACTGATATTAGTGTGTGATTCTTTTCATACTTTGGATCAGCTGGTTCTGGCTCTTAGTGCTGTTTATGAATAGACCTACATTAACACTTTGGAGAGCTTCAGTCTTTTATTCTCAAACAGTAAAGAGGGTTAAGGATTATAAACATAGTATCATTATTATAACTGTTTCTATACTTGGCTACATTAACTCTTTTAGCAGAGCAGGGAAGTTGCACCCTAGAATATTTTTGATAGTGGCTATTTGTTGCTGCGGTGTGAAATGAGTGTTGTTGAGTGTAGGATGTTGTCGGAGCGTCATTGGGATCAGCACCTGTGGGCCTCAGATACACATCATCTTTAAAGACTACTAATGACCGTTTCTGTCCTGCTCAAGTGTCTGATTATCAGTGTCTTTGTTGTGTTGGTGATGGGAATACCTCGGGCATAGCTTTCCCTCTGCATGTGTCTGTGTGTGTGCTCGTGCATGTATAGCCTGTGTTATCTGTACAGCAGACCAGAGGGACGGTGCAGTGAAAGAGTGAACGAGATGGTAATCTGTGTATGTGTGTGGGTGGGTGGGGCGGTGGGGGTATTGGTGGTGGGGGGGCTATTCAACCCCCCCCATCCCCCCACTAGAAGCTGCTCTGGCTGATAAGAGATCGGACAGAGATTCGTTCATCTATCCATCCTCTCCCCCCGGGCACGGCCGGCCCCTCCGCGCGGGCCAGCCGCTCTATAGCCCGGCCAGTGGGCTCAGGCCAGCCGGCGCTGCTCCCTGGAAATCAATCAAGGCGGATGAGCGTGAGAACGAAGCTTGAGGGTCGGGCTGCTGGCGTGATGAGTGCCGTCTGGGGAATTGAAATGAGAATAGAAAATAGATGTGTGGTCGAGAATCCAACAGTTAAAACTAATTAAGCACCAAGCCTCCTGATCTTTAGCCTGGTTGTTTCTCACTGTAATTGTTTCCCACTGAGAGGAAACCCACACCTGGTTCAGCCTTTACTGACCCCATTCACTGAACCACTGACTGAAGCCCAGCTCATTTTCATCAGTTCATCCATAACAAAACTCCACGTTTTTAGTCTGAGAATTTAGACTATCTCATATTTTTAAATTGTAATTGTTTTCTTTCTTGTTATCTTTCTTGTGTTACAGACACAGGCTTCCATAATATCATCATGTAATAACACATCTGACAACTACATGCCACTCTCCCTCTCCATGTCTCTGAATGAATCACATGTATTCAACAGTGACACCCCAGCTACACAATTTTCTATTCATTGCAATAAATTACCTTCTCCTCTGCACATTAGTGATGAAAATTTCAGTCATTTGCTGCAATTAGTAATTACTGTGGAGCTTCTGAAGGCACCAGATGAAGTGGATTTCCATGTTCCTTGTGGATGGCAAATTATCTATATCAAAGTCAGAATTGATACGACAATATTTTTAGGGTGCTTTTGTAGGGTACGTGACTTTTGTATGTGCAAAATCTAAGTTTAGTTTAACCCTATAAGGTTGTTTGGTAGCTGAGCAGCAGTGTTTTCCGTTATAATGATGATGCCTTTGTCATTTACAAGACAAGAATTTTTTTTTTCTGCTTTTATTCACTACTCGCAGAGGAAAGTAATTCAAATAACATTATGGGAGAGTCAGGGGCGTATGCAGGGCTCTGCTTTGCCTTAAAAGAATGAACCCATGTCTGATGTGAGGATGGACATGACAGAGCAGGCAACAGCTTAAAAACACGGTAAACGTTCTCGATCTTCTGTAAAAAAAAAAAAAAAATATGGATCCACAGACAGTCTGGGGAGGCTCCCAGCGAGAGGACATGAAATGTGTGTGTGTGTGTGTATTTAGTTTGCATCACATCAGTGGGCAGTGAGGTGGATAATCCTCCAGACTGCTGAAAATGACTCTATTGATCTGTGCTTCTCAGTCGCAGCCTTTAAGTACTGCAGTTTTATACAGCTGAGCTGTAGTGCTGTTTGTGTGTGTTTACATAGAGTTTACATCTCAACTAGGACTGATGGCAGTTCTGCTTGTACTTGATTATGTCGGTGTGTGTATGTTAAGAAAATCAGATTTAACACGTTTCGCTTGTTAATCAGCTGCCTAGAGTTCAGCTTCAGGGCCTTGGGTTTCTCCCTGAATCTAACAGTGAGAGGTTTGATTTGGGGTGTGAACTGTGAGTCAAGCGAAGACATCCAAAAGGGTAAAAATGCATTATTTGCTTCTGTGATCCTGAGAGGCTGTTGGTTATAGGCCTCATAACTGCAACTGGTTTTAAAGGGTCTGATTTTCAATCTGACATATACTAGCTTTTTGATGAAATTCATGTGTATGAACAGAGAAGACAGAGAGAAAACTGGCTGTAATGAAGCCTTCCCCTCTCTAATTCACACTTCTCAGCTGTCCACCAGTTTACAGTCATGTAAAAAGCTTTATTAACGTACCATGAGATGCAACACTGCATATAAATGCTGATATAAAAGACTTAATCATGTAAGCAGGGGATTTCATTGGTTTGTTGCTCAAATCAGTAGAAAGTGATATGAAGAACAGGAGCATCTGTGGAGCAGTCAGTCAGTAAGACCTGTGCTTGCTCACCCTGGCTGCTCTGCTGTCTGCCACATCTCACTAAAGTGGTTGTCTGTCGTCATCTAGTGGTGAGGAGGCTCAGGACCCAAAATGATAACTGATGAACTGCATTTAGCAACTTTCTGAACAAAGTTACAAGGTGCTGTTATAGGTTAAAAAAGACAAAAAAAAAAAAAACACCAGAACACAACAAAAATAGTAAAATGCAGGTATTTAAAAACAATAAGTTAAAGTATCTGATCGATTGGTGGATCAGTGAAAAAAAGACCCTGTCTCTCTTTGTCACAAGTCAAGACCTGGGTACAACCAGATGATGACCTCAGGTCCAGTGGCACATAAGGTATAAGGAGCTTAGAAAGGTAGCCTCAAGCCGAACCATGCAGTGCTTTAACAGTCCATTATAAAATCTCAAAAATAATGTGAAAATGATTGGAGCTAACCCTAAGCCTTTTGAAAGCAGCTACTGAAACAGTTCCAACTCAAGGTCTATTTTCAACTGCACACAACCAACAGTTGGGTGTGTGTGTGTGTGTGTGTGTGTTGTTTGTTTGTTTTAACCAAATCCAAAAGTGAAGACCTGATTATGTGACTGAAAGCTTGAGATTGCTTTGTCAAACTGCCTCAGACTTCACGTGGTATCTTTTCTAGAACCTATAAGCACATTACATGATCTTCATCAGCAGCGTGGTGTTCGCTTACTTGTTACTGGGTTGTCAGTCTGTTTAAATTTCTCTTATTTCTGAGCTCTTGTCCACATTTGAACAGAAGTTTTAGGTTTAAAGTTCATTCTTGATCACTGAATAATCCAGGCCTAAATTTCAGTGGGAGCCGACCTCTATCATCAGCACTCTAACTCCCCCTGCTGTCTGCAGAGGAAACTGTTGCCTCTGTAGTGTTCCAACTTGTCTGGTTCCTGCCATCAATTCATTCTCCTTGACAGAGTAGCCTGTAGTGTATAGTTGACCTGCTTGTATGTCTCTGCACTTAATGACCAGCTCAGCATTCATCAGCTCAGATTTTCCCTTGCTGGCACACTGGGGTCTATTTACATTTGACCCCCACAAAAGAAACATTTGACTCAGGTTGTCTGTTGCCCCTCCAGCGCTGAATGACAGGAAACTGGAGTTGAGTCCCTAAAGCACTGTCACCGTTTGCTGAATCTGTTTAGTAACGTTATCAACAAAGACATGGAGGGAGTGAAAAACAGTCAGCTGAAGGGAAGTCTGCTCTGCTGACTGCACAAACCTCAACAGCTTGTTAATGCAATTCAGCAAAATTCAGCGACAACAACAAATGAGTTAAAGACACTATTGCAAAGTAATGAGAACTGACACCAGCTGTGCTTTTAAGGTTTACTGTGTCATCCCTTTACGAGGTTTGACACAAACTTTAACTGCACTGTTTGCTGTTATAGTCGCTGTGTTGATGTTTGCATCCATTTCAGTTTTCTCACTCAGGTCTTTAGGTATGGACTCGTGTGTCCATATCATGTTTGTCCACTAACGCCTGTGGTTTTTACACCGCTCAACTTTGAAATTTATAAACTGACACTCTGACCGACTGTTGTCGCTGAAACAGTCTGATCACACTAGTGCATGAGCATCACAAGCATCTCATCAACCACAATTCCACAATGTCCTTTCCCACAGACCTAAAAGCAGATATCACTATAGTCACTTTCTGTTCAGACACGAGGTAGTGTTGGTGACCTAATGAACCCTCTTCTGAAGTCCCACAGGTTTTTCCCTCTTGACGTCTTGACAGAAAATCAGATTCAACCACTCCAGCGAGCATTAACTGCTTCATTGTTCCATGCAGTGCACATGTGCATCGATGCACATTTCCTTTTATTTGTTTCATGTCCGAATTTTGGGGGAATTAACTTAGATAACATTAAATGTCTGTAAAATCCTTCAGTAATTACAAAGGAAGTGCTACAGGAGGAAGATTTGAGTCTATACTTCATAACAGGAAGCAGGAAATGTTGAAAACGAGAAGCAGGTAAAGACACAGGTGATCATAGTGAAACCTCAGCTCACTGGGGGGTTTTATGTCTCACAGTCACAAGTTCAGAATGTGATTTAATGAGTCATCGTTTACTTTGACCCTTTACCTTAATGTATTTTACTGCTTGTGTGGCGGGTTTACTGATTCATTATGAGTCACTGCGTGTTTAACACGTCTGCTCATGTCTTGAATGCTCAGGGATTCCCACGAATACTCACACACACACACACACACACACACAGAAACTGTACAAGCAGGTGTACACGCAGTTACACATTGATGAAGCATCATGTAATAATGACCACTATTCTAGAAATAGCTGACACAGGTTATCACACTCTGGGACTCAGCTATAAAGTAAAGACCTTCTAAAACACCATACACATTCAATAAAACCTCTGTTGATTCAATTGCTATTTTATCTATCTGCATTAAATTAGTTGGTAAGTTTCACTAAAAACCCTTCTGTTATGTTGGCTCCCCCCAGCTGGTCAGCAGAGACTGGCAATGTTAGCTCATTAAGCCATTGTTATTTCACCGCTTTTCACGTTTCCTCTTGTGTGATCCATGAGTTTTGGTTGTTTTTACTGTAATCGAAAGAACAACAGAGGTAAGAGATAAGGCCGCTGTGGAAAAATGCCTGGCATTTATTCAAGGCTGATCCTTATCTGTACTTTATTCACGTGAGCAAAAAGAAACGCATCTAAAACATATGCAGCATTTAAAGGCATGGAAGATGGCCATTAAAGTCGAAGATCTGAATTTTCTACCCATAAACGCACAGATAAACTCTGCTTTACAGCCAGATTAACGTCCATATTGGCTTCTCTCTCCAGGGCACAGTTGCTGAAATATTGCTGTGAAATGAAGGGCAGCTAGTTAAATGGTGCTAATGTGTTGAAGTAAGTCAAAACCACCATGACATAAACACAGCTCATCAGGGACTTTATAACTCTGTCTCTGTTTCCTTCCCCTGGTTTTCCAGCTGTAGCATTCTCCACCTATGAATAGGTAATCTGATGACTCATGATTACATTTAGAAAAGCCCATAAAAGACACTTAAACTAATGATTGCAAAAAAAAAAAAAATTCCGGGAACATTTATTACTGCAACTGCAGCTACTTCCCTCCATGTCTGCGGCTGCTAGTAAAATGTTTAGACAGCTTTTAGCATGTTGGGATTTTGTTTCAAGCATCGGTTGTTTCAGAATTTCGTGTCAGATAACGCACTGATGCCCCCTGACTTGCACGCTGCTGAGCTGTGCCGGTTTCATCTGACTGGTTACCGGTCAAAATGAATCAGTTCCACAGAGTCCAATCATATCTGCATCGTTTAAACACAGCCTGGTGATACTGTAAATGTCAGTGTTTAACACTTTTAATATACCCGGATCTTATAGATCAGCTTGATTCCTCCACTGGATGACTACCAAATGCTGTTTGTGTTGCAACTGTGAAATTTAATAACCGTTCATTCACGGAAGTAAAGATGAATGGGGTATGCTTGATGTAGAGATTTTCATGTGCTTGAAATATCAGATTTCCTCTGTGTAAATATGTTTGTGCAAATGTGTGTAACTGCTTTGATTGTCCTCTGTCTCTTGGTCTTCCTGCCCTGTGCATTCCTGTCCTCCATTCATCTGGGTTCTTGTGCTGATTGTAATCAGCAGTCTAGATACATAATGCATTTGCAATGCACTGTGGGAGTTAATGTGGCTTATATGATTTCATAAAAAAACCCAAATTTATATGTCACAAAAATTCACTAGTTGCAACACTGTGCATTTGCACATACTGTGTGAGCATTTTACTGCACACACTGCTAATATATTGCTCAACAGCTGCCAACATGACAGTAAAAATATGCTGAGAGCAAAGCCTGAGCTTCCCAGTCAAACTGGTCACACAGAGTGAACAATGGGAGGTGAAACATGCCTGGAGTTTCCCCCAGGCCTCCAGGACATCACGTTCAACTTGATGTTTGTTTTTAAAGGGATAGGCTGCAGCCTTGTCAAGTCTTACATGCATGTAAAGAGCTAGGAGTCCTTTTATTTTGTCTGCAAACAAGCTAAATGAATGACTTAATACTGGGTTATTTGAGGCACTCTGAGAATCAGTGGGAGTTTTGTTTATATATATAAAAAAAAAACTGCAGTAGTGTTATTCTCTATGTTTGGTAGCTGGCAGGATGTTAAGGAGAAATAGTACATGTATATAATCTCAGACATCAGTCACTGCAAGATAGTAATTTCACAAGATCAGTTATGCACCATGATTATGATTTCTGACAAAGGTCTCTGATCAGCAAAGTCAAATACGTCTGTTAGATCAGACGGATAAACTTGACCTTGTGGTCCAGACCTGTGAGTCTTGGGGAAACTCCGCCACACGGCTGCTGGTTTGGTCTCGTGCTCTCTGTACTGTTCTCGCCATATAATAAACAAACCGAAATCACACTGCAGTGACGCTTTAGGTTTTGAAGGAAACTCCTGTGCATAATGCAGCCCCCTCTCGTCCTGCAGGTCTACACGCCCGCTGTAACACAACATCTCCTTTTGTTAAGGTTATTCAGCAGACAAAGGCTGACAAGGGTGCAGTTTTAAAACTTGCCGTGCATCCACCCCTGGATCACATCCAAATAGAGGCTCATTAAACCAACAACACACGTGTCTGCAGTTTTTACTAAAAAAAAATATTGCTCTGACTTCCTGGTCTCTACTGTTTCCCCTTGGTGAAGCATTATTTGATTTCACCTTAAAAGCTATGGCTGCTCACTCTTACTGGTGACCATTTTGAAGAACTAAGTGAGTAAGCCTGATAAAATACTAACAGTTTGCACGAGACTACTTAAGTTTAACACACAGAGATAGATGCATATTTATTTTACTATCAACTGTGGCATTTTAAACCCCAGTAATCATGCAAATGTTGAAAGAGTAGAGAAAATGTGTATTTTAATTGCAGCAGATGGAGCCTGCAAAATTACTTTGCTCTCTTGGTTACAGACTGAGTCGTGTATTTATATGTGTCTCAATAGAAATCCCCTCTTGGAGCCAGCAATCTGTATGCTGTGTTATTCTAAGTGACAGTTTGGTGGAAATCCCCCACCTAGTTGTTAGCTCCGCCCGCCACAGCCACACAGAGGGCATTTACAGACTGCTGGCTGCGCAGCGCCGTCTCAGTACAACCAAACGCACCTCGTCCTGAACAACAAACCACCATGGATCTCCATCGGACCAGTATATTAAACCAAATGGATTACAGTCGGGAATCTAAAGAAGGGAAGACGGCTCAGCCGACGGAGGAGCGGCTGGACAGCGGTCTGGACTCCCTGAAGGAGGAGGAGTACCAGGCTGTGGCGGCCGAGATCCGTCAGCTCCAGCTGAAGAGCGACCCACCGCAACAGCAGCTCCCGGCAGAGAGCCAGGAGCAGCAGGAGTGGAAAACACAGATCACGGAGGACGGAGACACGTAAGTCTGAACGGGAGTCGTTACGTGCGGATATTTACGAGTGATTGGTGGTACGGCTAGGTCTGCAGTATCGCCTGCCGAGGCCTAGCTCGGGTCTTGGAGGTAATTTGATCCCTTTCCTGTGGGGAATGTGTTCCTAGCTTGTCATTACAATGCACAGGCTCGGGCCTAGCGCTAGTCAGGTTTATACTCAAACTCGATACATTAGTGCACACAACAAACCCCGCTGCGGTGCTGACAACACTCAGAACCGGTGTCCGGATTGTTAGTGGGCCTGGCTGCGGTCGAACATGGTGATACTGGACGTAAACAAAAGGCTATTATCAGGAGGGAATCTACTATGGCCGCGGGTCAGGCTGGGAAAGTCCCGGGCGCGCCGCCAAGGAATCCGACCGACGCGCGCGCCTGTGAAGCGAGAAGCAGGGAAAAAAAGTAGAAAAAAAAGTCCCTTAAATTACAGCACCGTCAGTCTGTGGAGACCGAGGGCGAAACACGACCCTGAAATAGACGCCTGCTACTTAATGCTGTAATTAACCCACGGGGAATAACATAAAACAGCTCCCTAATGTAATTCTAATCGCTGCAAAATTCCTCCGCGGAGAAATATAGTCCGAATTGTACAGTATTTTAACTGCTGCACTAATGATCTTCTAAGGCTGAACAAAGTGAGTTAAATAATCACAAGTGAGCACAGGAACTGTCTCATATAAAGCAATGGAGCATGAAACCATATTACACTGATTTAAACTAATGATACGTTTAAGTGTTTAAAGCCACAGCAGTGCAGTTGTTCCTCATGTGGAGTTCAGGGACCAACAGAGGGGCCATTTTTTTCGTTTATTTACATTCATAAACTGCAATAGCCTTTTATGGAAATTATGGTCACAACAGCAAGTGTGAAACTGATTTTAGTGCATGTTAAATAATAATAATAACAACTCAACCCTGTGTCAAGAATCTTTTTCATGTTTGGGCCTTGTGGCCTGAAAACTGGAAGTCCTGCTGCATATTGTGATTCTGGTGATATGAGACAATGAGCAGAAGTTTTTATAGATTTTATTTCTTTAGTCTTACATTAGTGTGCAGCATTTATCAGGCCTGGTTTCTTACTTCTCTGCAATAATTTACTAGAACAAAGTTGCAGCCTCCACCTGATGCAGCAGAAAGTGAACCACTTGTCTGCCTATTCTTAATCTTAGGTTTGTCATAGGGTGTCTTGGTATATTTAGGCACTCTTCAAAAATAACAGTATGTGATGCAGAGTCAGAAATATACTGTTTATATTTGCTGTCCCTTCAGCTATATCAAGTGACTGCTGGTTTTCTTATGAAACGTCCTTCTATGTGTGTTATATTTCAGTGTGGTCGTGTATTTTAACATGTTTTTTTTTTATTATTCTTCTCCATAGGCTGCTCCACCTGGCCATCATCCATGAGGCCAAAGACTACATTAGGACAATGATTGATGTGTCCAAGAACACAGACTTCCTCAACACACAAAATGACCTGAGACAGGTGTGTGTTCCTCCATCCGTACCTATTCTCTTACCACTCTGCAGCAGTAATTTAAATGCATAAATGAAACCACCTGCTGACTCGTTGTGATTTTTCCTTCTCCAGTCTCCTCTCCACTTAGCAGTAATAACAAACCAGGCGGACGTGTGTCAGCACCTCCTGGTATCCGGCTGCGACCCCACGCTGGTGGACAACAGAGGAGACACACCTCTTCACATTGCCTGTCGCCACGGTAACCTGCTTTGCTTCAGCGTCATCACACAGTTCTGTCAGAAGGAGCATCTACACACAGTGATGGCGGCCTGCAACTATAACGGTGAGTTTTAGCCTCACATTCAAAGTATATTTTTTTTGCATTTCATGCTACATAAGTATTTGGATTTAGCAGCAGTTGAAGGTTAACTGTAGTGCAATACTACAATTTGTGGTGATGGTCATGTCCACTCTGTGGTGGCCCACCCATGCTGCATGGAAACCAGTCTGCTGCTGGTCTTAACTACTATTTAAATTGAGGAATAATGGGCACTAAGAGTCATTGCTGCTGCACATTATCCCTGAATACTGGTCAGGGGAAGGAAACATTTGAGCAAGGGGAATACCATGGCCTGTAACCCATCTATTACATGACACATAATGCTAAGGCTCCAAATAGAAATGTGGAGGCTCTACTTTCGTGTTTGTACACAGATATATTTAGGGCATTGTTGGCTTATTTACAGATTATTTTGGGAAATCAAATCTTAAAAACAACATACAAAAATAACCAAACTAATAATAGAAAATTACTTTATGTGAAAGTTTGTTTTCCCAGATGATGTAAGAGCATATCTGAGCTAATAATATGTCTGGTCACTTTGACATAACTTGCCATCTTTGGATGCTGGACTCTTCTATTAAACTGTTGTTATAAAAATGTACTGGTCTGGGGTCAGCTGTTAAATTGTTCCTCTATTGTATTTCATGCAGGTCAGAACTGCCTGCACCTTGCCTCAGTTCACGGTTTCCTCTCACTGGTGGAGAACATGGTGGATCTAGGAGCTGATATTAATGCAAAGGTAAACAGCATGCTTGATGTATTTACTTACTGAGTTAGTAACAGTCAACACTCAGCCGTCTTGTTGTCTTTACTTTGCCAATAAAAATATATCCAATGTCCCACAGGAGCAGCATAACGGTCGCAGTGCTTTGCATCTGGCAGTGGATCAGCAGAACCTCTCACTGGTCAAAGTGCTGCTGAAAAAAGGGGCGGACCCCAACCTCCTGACCTCTGGAGGCCACACCCCTTACCATCTCACCTATGGTTACGGAAGCTTCGACATTAGGGAAGAACTGTACTCGCTGACCGATCCTGAACTGAGGGACTTGCCCGATAGCGAATCGGACGACAGCGACATAGAGGAGGACGAGAAGTCTGATGATGAGGTGTGTGTTAAAAATACAGAACTTCCGCTGTGCAGCAAGTCTGGCGTTAAAGTAACATGAGAATTTCCTGCGTGGAGTTTAACTAATGTTTTCCTGTTCTCCATGTGTCTGTAGGTGGGTTATGATGACATTCACTGGAATGGACATTAGCAGGAAACGAGACGTGGAGATAGAGAGAGAGGAAGTTGCAGAGGCAGGAGGCTGTGATGATGACGGTAGAGGACAGAAGAGACGGCTCAGCTCATCAACTACTTCCTGGAATCGCGTCACGGGAGTGTGGGGGGGGTGCCCGACAGCATGGGTGACACGATGCGAGCGTGACCGCTGACGAAAAAAGGACAGATTGGGGCAGCTGCAAACAGAGACTGATGGCCGAATAAAAACCAGAGAAGCTGCTCCGAGCCGTGGGAGAGCAAACACATGAGATGTGAACACGGGACAGATTATAATAGGATGGCATTGCTGTATGATAAGAGGATCGCTTGTATTCTGTGGACACTGCATCATTATCACAAGAAAACATCCATCCAAACAGATGTACCTGCAACAGCTCTGTTGTATGATATTGTAAATGCTGTGTATACTAAGATGTATTTTTTATGGAAGCTGTGAATGTGTACAGTTGAGTAGGTTGTATATGTCAGACAGCAAACAGTCCAGCACACTCCAGTTAAATTAAAAGACTCATATTTAACATTGAAGACCTCTTGTGTGAATCTGTCTGTGGAGGTGGGTGACATGGGACCAGAGAGCTTTAACATAATGTATGTTAGACGTTATTGTCTGAGAGATATCACAATATAAAGATCACACAGCATATAATCAAAAGCGCCTGACAATATTACAAGGCTGGAATTATATGGGAAATGACTTAGACCATGTGCCTCCCTGCTGCCATCAGCGTGTCTGATTGTATAAATGCCTCCATCAAACCATGACAGCTCAGTTTCAGCCCTGAACTGCCAGTCTTTATTTTCATATAATGCATGTCATGCAGTAAAGCTCTGATAACCTGACAGCTCATCTTCACTGAATGAGGAACTGGTCACAAACTGGGCCTGCGACGCCGTTCTTCCTGCTGGGTGTCTGTGTGCGTGCGTGCATTTGCGTAAACAGAGATAAGAGGCTTCGGGAAACTTTGTGTGTGTGGAATGAGGCAGAGTGCTAAGTCATCTAAATCAGGAAGTTTTGTGGAGGGCGGGGGTTAAGAGGGACAGGACAGGAAATTCCCAGGAGCAGAACAGTCAGCTGTTGGTGATGTTCCTGCTTCTCATCCTCTGAAGAAGGGAATCTCCACGGAACAACAGGATGCCTCAGTTCAGTACACAGAGGAAGGGAGTTTGCTTAAGTGACGGTAAAATAATAAATACCATTAAAATGCTTATGCAATTCTGTGATTCCCATCTGAATGTCAAGCAGCTCACTGGGCTGACTTTACTTGAACTGCACGGTGCAAGTTACATCAAATACTGTCATATATATTTAAGTAAAATATATTTATACCTATTTTTTTTTAGCACACAACAAACATTCTTTTAAGAATTAAACCTAAGGTCACAGGAGGTTTGTTCATGTCTATTCAGAGTAAAAGCATATCAAAGTAGTTCCTGCAGACTTGTCAGTGCACCATCTTTGTGAATGAACAATTACACAGGTACACCAATTATAAATCTATCTATGATATAAGCAAACTAGAGTGATAATTGTCCATATGATTCATGCTCACATGACTCATGAGTCACGCACATCATATACTTTAAACAATGTATGGTAATTGTAAAATTTATCATTCACTGACAGTGAATGATAAACTGATGTTCACCCCACAGGAACCAGTCAGTTAGGTTCCTCCACAGTGTAACATCATCCAATACAACTTGTGAAGTTTAGTTTTATGTGGCTCACTGTGTTCTGATCTTTATGAGGGGTTAACTGAATTAAATGTTTTTGTATTGGGATGACAGAGGGTTTCCTACTTCAGTGAACCTTCTCATAAATGTGAATGCGAAGGAAACTTTAGAAACACTTATCTTGTTCAACACCACCCTGAATGTGACTTAAGCATTAAACATATAACTGAATTTTTAAATCTATTAACATTTCCAAAATTGCACCAGTCTGATTAAACCATCGTCAGATGCATGTGAAGGACACAACAGTGTATGATTAAATATGCTGAGAAAAGGAAAACAGCCAAACCAAAGTGTTCAATAAAAACATTGTGTTTAATTGAAGTGCGATATTGTACAGCGATGGCAGCAGAAGGGGAGGAAGGTCAAGACCCAAGGGAGAGAAAGAAATACATGGTGACTTCCCACTGACATTAACCTGAGTCGAGCTAAACAGGAGTGTGACTGATGATGACGGTCACAATGGGAGAATCCCCACAGCTGTTCCCTGGGTTATCACAAAGTACATCAGAGCATAAACATCATCCCGGAGCTGAAGATGAGTAGCGAGGAGAGACTGAGGCAGATGAATAAAATGAGACAAATTCAAAAAGTATAAGTTGTGGCAGCCCTGAGTAAAGATGGTTAAAAATCACTGTTTCAAATACAGTGACTCAAGACGCTACTCGACCACTGGCTTCATACTTTTAAAGAGGTATTGTGCCGTTGTAGTAGTGTTACCACACCTCCATCTTCCCAATCTGCTCGTGTCACCCTCTGCCACCGAGGCCATTTGAGCTGAGCTGTGTGTAGAGAGGGCACTGTGGTTAACACCTGCCTGAAAACACCGTGACCAAGGAGCACATTGGGCTGATGTGTCACATCTGGTGGACTGATGTAAATGTCCAGCATCTTTCAAAGCGCCTGTGACATTTGGCACCGACGACGTCTCAGTGCAACCAGAAGGAAAATGAAGGAGGGGGTTGATGTGTGGATAATATTGTCAGGTCGTGGACCAGGGAGGATGGAGGAGGGGCAGGTGCCATGATCGGAGCACAGACGAGCACAGTTGGGAGACTTATTCTACCCATCTGGTATAAAATGACCATATTGTTCCATATTGTTTTGTTGTGCACCTCTTATGAAGAGGATGAAACCAGCTCCTCCTTTATCTTCCTTCTAGACGAGACCTTTGTGGGAGGGAGGTTGGGGTTTTCTGGTTTCGCCGTTCATCATCCTTGTAATGATGACGGCTGCAAAAATGGCTGCCAACTTTCTTCACTCTCTCTCAGACAAAGCCACCAGGTGAGTATCAATCTCGGACTCCGACAGAATCCTGGAACACAAACACAAGAGTTAACGGTCATATTTTTTTTTTGTTCTGCCAGATGTTGAGGGCCATGTACGCACACACGCACGCACACACATTGTGAGAACACACTCGACCATGTAAAGCCCTCACTTTGATCTTATCCCTGGTTTTAGCTTTGGGGAATTTCCATTACAACACCTCTATTTTTCTCAATTGTGAAACATAACTCATAACATAACATTCAGTGCATAAAAGATGTCAAAGGCAGGAGCAATAAAGCTGCATGTTTTTTTTAAGCAACAAAGACTTCTTTGCTTTATGTTCAGTGGGTGTGGTATACCCTCACTGCAGTCCTCCTCAAGAAGTTTGGTCCTAAACTCATGCACTTGTTTTCTGCATTACCCTATGATACTCGGTGATACCCACACAGCAGCCTCCGGCCAGTCTGCTACCTGTCGGATAGATCATATCTGTCACTCACAGCTTCTGGATGTTTTTAATCTCTACTCACTTGAATTTTGGTTCCTGTGTTGTGATGACTCCAACTTCCAGCTCTGAGGGCTTGAAGTCAATGGACAGTACAGTTGACAAACACGAGATAGCCGTCTGTCCAGAGGGGGGAGAAATGAAGAGTAAACATATCAACACATCTGAGAGATGGGTGCATTTAGAAGCTCATTGTGTCAAATCGTCTAAAAAGACAGAGCATAAAGTCCAACTATGTGAGGGGTTCGTGTGATTGTTAATGCAGACACTGAGCTGATAAGGATGGAGTTAAAGCCAACACATACACCAATGAGCAGCACATCACTGTGTGTTCATACAACTGGTTATATTTGATGAAATGAAATTTTATATCATATTAATATCAGGAATCTTACAGATATTTTCACTTCAACTAAATCCATGATTACAATGTCAATTCCTGAAACCACAGCAGCAGTTTGGTTCCCTTCAGCTGACTGGAAACCACACAGATGTAGTGCAGTAACACAGCTCTAAAACTCCCATATATTTCCTGACATTCAAAATAAAAATATCAGGCAACATTCACTGACATTCTGGATCTCTAAATCCTGTAACCAGTGAAAACCATGAAATATTACAACGTACTAAACCAACATCCCACAGTAAGGTTGTTTTAGTACAAAATCCCAGCATGGTGTTATGAATATGACTACACTACGATTCAGTGATAAACAGGGAAAGCTTGGCACCATTCTGTATGCTTGTCTGTCTCTTACCTCTATAGTTTGCTCATAGGTCCAGTCCAGCTTCTTCTTGATTTTCTTCTCCAGGAAGCTGGTGGCCTCAGTCTGTTTGACCCCAGCTGCTGTGGCCTTAAAGCCACAGTAGTAGCCGGCTGGATCGCATTTAAACAGCTGTGGACCCAACTCTTCATCCACTCCAACCACTATCATACCTGGAGGAGGAATGTAAGGTACAGGGATGTTAAAATGAAAGTAGGAACAAAAACAGAGGCAGCTTATTAAATGTCTGGTTTGGCTGAATAAATTTAACTTCTGGGGAAAAAATGTGGAGTCACTGTTAGATAAAAACTAACATCAAACATTGTGTAATAAGATGGGCCTGACAGTCTGTTACCAAAAATAAATGTGAAATGGAGCTGCTGACAGTGTGTATGTGTAGTGTTGATCTAAAATAATCATATAGACACCAAACCATTTCATGGTGGTAATTTTCTTCCTAAAACTTTCAGTGTTGGTCTGTATGTATCACTCAGTGAAAGTAAAATAAAAGCATTCACCAACTGTGTCATGGAGGAATCCATATGAAAACAGGAACATGATTTTGAACATTTATATAATCTTGAGTTTTGATTAAAAATTCCATTTAACATGAAATACAAGTTTGTAGTAGACACAAAATGACAATACTCACAGCATCCTAGTGGCCTCATCTCAGCATTCTGTGTGTAAACTTGGCAGATGTCAGCCATGCGTTTACACAACATGTCCACAGGGATCTCGTAGCCGTACTTATACATCCAGTTAGCTGCTTCATACCGGGCCCTCTGTACCTGAGACCTGCTGTCAGCTATGGGTGAGGACGAGATCCAATTAAAGAACTTTGAATTATTGCTAAAAACACATGTTGCACACATGAGCAACAGGGTTTGTTCTGGTGTTAGATTTGGTTAGTTGTACAATAGACTCTCTTACTACAGAGATAACATGATATTTACCATTAGGTATTCTTTTCTAATGCATTTCTTGCTCTATATGAAAACATTAGTAGGATGCAAATATGGCTCCACATGCAAGATTTTTTTTTTTTTACAGGGCAAGTTTTAGGTAGCACTAAAAAGTGAGAAACTCACCAGTCATGCCGGTCATAACACAGCCAATGTTATCTGTGATTCTGAAGAGATGTGTGACTGTCATGGCATCCAACAGCTTGTCCTGAGAAAAACACGAGACAAAACAAAGTTCAGACAGACCAGTTTACATCAACAGTACAAGAACTACAATGACAGCTGGGGAATACGATCACATACTTTTGTATAAGTGTGTTAATAAGGTGTCCGTGTTTACTCACAGGGACTTTCTTCTGTGTGACTACCACAACACAGTCCTTTCCTCTCACTGCTACAGAGGTCAGTCCTCCCTGGTTGATGGCTTTGAAGGCATACTCTGCACACACACAGAAGGTTTAAAAATAAAAACACCATAATAGATGGCTCATGATTAGCTGTGGCTGTGCACATCAAACACACTTTCACCACTGTCTTATTAGTAATGTGCACATACTTGTCTCTTTTAAAGTAACAATGTATACAGTTGTAACATAGTGGAGTTTCACTGTCACTTCCTTTGACAAGATTTAGCATGTCTGAGGCATCATGTAAAACATCTGAATTATATGTCGCTCGTGAAAATGAAAAAAAAAAAAAAAAAAATAATAATAATATTATGTTTAAGTTGAATGAATTTCTTACCAGGGAACAACATGAGTTAGCTGAGTAAGGAGGAAATTCAAAATAACATTGCTAACTTTTGGTTAAATCAATCATGGGCTAAGTCGAGCTAGCAGACAGATCTGTTAGCCAACAAACTACAATAAAACGGAGCAGGTTAGTTTGCACTACTGCATAAGTGCATTTACTTAAGGTTAATAACTGAACTACAGCTATTTTGACTATACCATAACAATTATCTGTCCATACAACAGTGAGCTATGAATGAGTAAGCTAGAAGATGCTAGCTAATGTTAGCCTGTTAGCCAGCAGTGATGACAGAGCAAGTTGAGTTTGGTTCATTTCTTTAACCACTGACCGACTTGGTAGAGTCGTCCCTCCGGGGAGAAGATGGTGATATGACGGTCAAAACCCGCACTTGACCCCCGAGACATGGCGGCGAGAAAACAACAGAGTTAAACTGGAGAAGACTGAATCTGAAACTAAACTGAGAGGCAACAGAAGCAAAACATGGCAAACACCTGACCCGGAAGTGATCTGTCCGACTGAGGGCTTGTACTTCCGGGTCAACTTCACAGCAGTGTAGTTTTTAATTGGTTTACATTTATTTTTTGCCTGTGTTGTTCCGCTTATTAGCGTTGTTGAGACGTGATGCGTCGTTTTTAAATTTAACTTAGAAATAAAAATCAAAACAAACTTAATGTTTGTGTAAATGAAATTAAAAAGCACAGGTGCTTCCATTGAATTCAAATGTTTTATTCAGAGGTCCGCCATTAGATTCAAAGCTGTTACAGTAACACAAATGACTTGACAGCAAAATACTGTGCTGTGATATCAGTGTGTGTGCTCAGTGCTTTTGTGTGAGGCAAAGCCATCGTTGTGGTACTTCATAGGTGCTCCTGTCCTTTGTGTCGTCATAGGGAACATGCCATGAGCCTCCTGAGGTCTGGACAGTGGTGTCGTAGCTGAGAATACTCTAAACACACATAAAAGTTCATTAGTATGTGTCTTTCTTTCTGCCAACAAAAGACACACCCACTCCTCCTCCTCTTCCTCACCTGGAATTGGACCCTCCTGCCTGGTGCAATGTGCCCATCCACCACCAGCTGGTGTCCTCTCTGCCATTTGAAGAAGAGCCGTCTGGTGGCCCCGTCTGGCAGGCAGGCCTTGTGGTCCCTCATTAGGTCGCTACTCACAAACCGACAGTGATTCCCAGAATGCAAGGTGGCGTACAGCAGGAAGGGATCGTCCTCCGAACTGAGAGATGCAGGAGTGAAGTAAACTGATTATACATCATGCTTCTCGAGAACAAAAATGAAGTTGTTAACAACAACAATGTGCTGAGTGCTACATTTGAGGTCATACTCTCTGTTCTGGTTTACTCTATTAGTCAACCGCCCACATGTGGCAGCATTTGCAGTGATAGCACAAAACCCTTTTCATTTTAGAATAGCAATGACTGCACAATGCACAAACTGCACTTGCATGACTAAATCAATAAATTCCAATGACGTCCTCTTATTTTAGCTTTTTTCTTGTTGTTGTTGTTCCTTCTTAGACCACATACTCACTCTCAGTAAATGGCCAGTGTCACCCTGCTGTGTAAATGTGTCATTGTTTTCTGTAAAGTGTACTTCATTATTAACTGGGGCTCACATGTTGTCAGTGAAGAAGCAATGAGCTTTTTCCTGGATTAGCTTCATGTTGTGTCGCTCCCATGATCTGGAGGGCTGCAGCATGTGTTTCCTCCCCAACACCAGAAGAGTCAGGCCCTGACGCTCCAGCTCTGACACCACTGCCAACAACTGCAACAAATGCATATCTCTTTTAACTCAGATCAGATTAAAAACAAACAGACAATTCAAAAACAAACTTAATTTAACCAATGCTAAATACCAGCTCTTTAAAGACAGACAACCACACCTTAGGATGCAAGTAGTAGGTCTTACAGGTTTTAAGACAGGTTCATGTGTTTGTTTGCATCTGGCACTCAGGCATTGGCTGTTATGATGGGTGTGTGCATGTGTGAGAAGTAGGCTGTAAAACATGCTGCTGCATGCCAAAAAGGAAGATAGTAAAGATAGTGGTTTAGAGCAATTTTCGTAAGTGACACAATCACACAGCAACACAGCAGTGCACTGACAAACAATATGCAAATTAAATGTACTGCTTGTGCAGACATCACAAGGCATATTAAGGATGTCATCTTGTATTTTACTGTATAGAAATTAACGGACTGTATCAGTATATCCACACGAGTATGTGACATATTCACTGTGTAATATTTGAATCATCTCAGCAAAACTGCATTTTTGTTCATGCAGATAAAGTTATTTCAATTTAACTGAATTTTGCATTTTCTGGTTTTCATCCATCCATCCATCCACTGGCTATAACACTTATCCATGTAGGGTTGCAGAGGACGAGATGGCCGAGGAGATCGACCTCTGAGATAGAGCTTGTCCTGAGGAGAGAGCTGCAGGAACTGAAAACTCAGCTCAACAGCCAGCTCTCACTCAACTGTGAGCTGACCATGGAGCTGGAGGCTCAGAGACAGAAAAACTAGCCTCCCTAAAAGAAGAAAGCTGAGGGGAAGCTTGCAGATCAGCCTGTAGACCATCCAGACCAGAAGAAGAAGCCCCTCCCTGCTCCTGATACTGAACTAACTGGGACTGAGGCATACGTAGACAACCTGGCCACCAGACCACAGAGGAAGTCGGTCTGGAGGAGAGCCCGCCACTTCCTGGGGCTGAGGAAACCACAGAGGTGGAAGAACACCAGGGAGCCCTCATCCAACAATGTCATCTGACCTGACCTCCTCTCCCTCTCCCACTGAAAACAACCAATCTACCCCCCGAAAAGAGATTTTTTCCTCACCACTCTCACCAGCTACTTGCTCAGGGGGCAACTTTTGGCAATTTCACCTTGCAGGGACGGGACAGGTGCTCAGATCTTATGTGAGAACGATCTTTTCAGTGACATGACAGATTGATGTCCATCTGACATGACAAGAATTTCTTTTCTTTTCTCTCTATTCTTTCTTGCTGTCTTCAGAAATGTGCTTAATGCACTGCTGTGCAACTTCACAGTGTCGACAACATGACTGAAGACTCTGGTTAATGGTAAATTCACCAGGTAATCTATGTTACATATCAAATTGTGCTGTTAATCTCTAGTTTTATTCATACATAAATTTGAATAAAAGCCTCTGATGGTGGTCCTGATATTTTATATTTGGATGATTTTTGCATTGATTTAAATAATGTATTTTGTTTTTACAGAACTTAGATGTGTAGATAGGGAAATACGTTTGTCAGTTTGGTCTTTGCTTGCTGTTGCAGTTACATCTGAGGAGGTGTGAGAAAGTGAAAATGTGATAGATTTTTGACAGGAGACAGATAAACATTCACTCACACACGCACACACACACACACACATCCAGACAGAAAACAGAGATGTGGGAGGCCAGACAAGTAGGCTAGGTGTTGTTAAAATCAGGTATTGGACATTTATCAACACACCTCCTACACACATCTGTCATTCATACACAGACACACATACACAGTGCAGGGTTAGTCATTGTGCAACCGGCAGAAAAGCCCCTGGGTTGGACAAACATACATGTGGGAAGAAACCACTAAAATCTAGACTGTAAAAGTGTGTGTGTGTGTGTGTGTGTGTGTGTGTGTGTGTGTGTGTGTGTGTGCAGACAGGCTAAGCACCATTAGATTGGTCGTCCCTGTCAATTTTTTGTTTTTTAAATCTCTTTTTGATGTCACAGTTTGCATGCATGTGCATCTCTCTGTATTCTCACCATCGCAGACTGCTTGCTTTTGTCTTTGTTGATATTTGCTACATTCAGCCCATCTACAACCACATCAAAAGCTGGCTTCCTCTTCACAAATGCTTTGAAATGTTCCAACTCCTAGAAGAGACACATTTATAGACAGACATTAAATGAAGTGAAGCACTGTACAGACAAAAAAAAAAAAAAAAAAAAAAACAGGTCAGTAGAGGTTACACAAGATGACATAAATGCATTTTGCTATTTAACCATAGAAGTTCATGGCATTTCAAAAGACTAATAAGAATAAGAATTACATTATTAATCCCCAAGGGGAAATTTATTCTGTCTTTCAGTTCATCTGCCATATACTCATCATAGCAGGGCGTGCATGTTCGTGAATATGTGAAGCTTTTCAGTGTGAGATCAAAGTGCAATGAAGGCCGAGAAACAGCAACGAGAGCAGAGAATAACACTTGATTTATCTGAAGCTGGTGGGAATTTCACCATTGTTGCAGGTATTAGGTCATAAAACTGAAGAACTGGACAAATTAAGAGTTTGATTTCATGACGGTGGTTTGGGGGAAAAGTCAGGGGATCACCGCAGTTATATAAGAATTATGTAACAGAATTTGTCCTGAGTGCCGTCTGCATCAAATTTTATGGCATCCCATCCAAAAGTTATAGAGGTATTTCAGCCTGGACTAAAACTGACCAACCAACGGACAGAGCAGCAGAGCAATGTTCCAGTATTTAATGCTGCTGATAGTGTAAGTCAAAGTGAATTACTCCCAACACACACACAGTTTGTGTTTTTTATCCGCAGCAAGTGTATATTCTCATAGTCTATATATTATAGGCTATGTGTCAACTGAAATTCATACAGTGTATATGTCATCCATAACTATGGAGCAAAAACAGAGAGGTGTTGATGTCTAAATAAAATTGGCTGCAACTGTTGACTGTTTGACAGGGTAATTACCTGGATATCTGATTAAATACACGGTGCTGGAAATGCACAGCAAACCACTGCTGAACTCTCTAGTAACACCATCAGGGGTTGGTTCCTTATTGTGGCAAAGTTATAACTGAACTCCAGCTGTGGGCTCACTGGTCTGATGGTTGGCTGATCTTCTCGTTGCTCTGATCAATGTCTGCCAGTAATAAATTTACCTGGCCTTTCTTTCTCAGCACTGAGATGGCAGAGGGCCAGCTGGCAGCGGGACTGACTACAGACCTCTCCCTGTTAGAATAAAGCTTACTTCATTTCAATGTTTATGCACTGTGCACCTGGGTAATAACCTGGATATTTTTCCTTGGGTGTGTTTAGATTAAACTTAGATGAATATGACAGAATGTAAAGTGGGTTACTGGCAGCTGCGTCTCAGATTTATTCCCACTGTCCAGTGCTCATTCTCTGAAGGGGCTGAGAAACAGTCTGATGAGGAAAGACCTGAGTGATTCAGTGTCTTGCTGAAGCTTAATGTTAGCATTACCATCCTCTCAGACTCCCTTCTATCTGAGCCCACCTGTGGGAGCCACTGTGGTCAGTGTCTAACAAACTGTATCACAGTTTCATACCATAAGAGGAAAGTAGTGCTGAATCTCAGAATAGGCCGACACAGAGGCATTGTTAGTACTTTCATTTTTAGATAGCAGCCGTATGGAAATAGGCTGCTGTGAATTCCCCTGGACTTGAAACTCAACTGTGTGAACACTATCAAGCACAACGTGCACCATGAAAATAAGGCTGTAAAACTATAAAAAAAAGGGCTGTAATATTCCTCCTCTGATGGAGTTGTGATCTGGATAATATATCTCACAAGCCCTGTAGATGCTTGAGTGTCTATTTTGATCGTTAATTCACAAAACTATATGAAAGATGGATGAGATGTGTGTTTTAAGTGGGAGGCAAAAGGAATAAAGGGAAGGGAAAGGAAAGGGAATAAAATTGATGGATGACATACAGATGCAAGAGTGGAGAGGTGAGTGGTGCAAAAATCCAAAACAATAAAAATAGTTGAAGAAAAAAAAAAGGTAGAACTGGATCAGAAAAATTAAGGGAGAATGAAGAGAATGAGAGAAGGACAAGGAAGAAAAGAAAGATGGAGAGAGAGTCCAGTATAATTATCCAGGGACTTTCCAGAGCTGATATGTGAAACCAGCTCATTGTGCTGCTGTGACACACACACGCACACACGCACGCACGCACACACACACACACACACACACACACACACACACACACACACACACACACACACACACACACACACACACACAAGCTCCAGTACCAGTTAGTACACACAGCATGATTCTGCAAGGACTCTCAACAGCATTACCACTGACCTATACAATAATGTCATCACAGTATAGAAAACATTAATTACCCATAGGATGTAGACTATAAATATATGCATTGGTTCAATACCTACTAAGAACATCTTGCTGAATTTATCTGACTCACACAAATCAGGTTATACTAAAATAAATGTGACAAAAATACAAGTTGCCATGACAACCTTTTATGTGTGTAGTAAAGTAAAATAAGGTTTTATTTGTTGAAATGATAAAAACAGACTGATGCTTATAACTGTGGTGAAATGTGTGCGATCAGCTGAACACATGATGCCGCTTGCTGTGGTCAGAAAAACGTACTGCATGCTGGTTTGTTATTAATGAAAGCTGTCGGTTATTTTTACTGCAAAGGCCCCACAATACGTTTTCTTTTCTTTTTTTTTTTTCTTAACCTAGAAACTAGGTTCACACGAAGAAATATCACCACTGGAAAATGAAGTCTCAAAACCAAGACAAATGAGCTCTACCTTATAAAACACATATATTTATAATATAATTGTAAGGGTCACCCAGTGTATGGTCAAATACAGGTCTACTGGTGTATCATGCTTTCCTGACATCCTTTCCGTGACACCACAGTAATCAACAGCCTCCCTCTCTTCCTCCATCTGACCCTTTGGGAAACTGCTGCTTCATTGTTGTCTCCATTTGCCAATATAATTAATAGCCATAAAAGGGAAATTAATAAAGTCGATTTAAGCAGCACCACGTCTGTGTGGCTTCCTCTGTCTGTCTACTCGACGGGAGGTAGTTGCGATCCAGATTCACATGGTGCTCCACATGCTGGAAATCCCCTCAATCTAACTAACTATTCCACCAACAAACTCCCCCTGCCTACTGAAAAACAAAGACACATATGCAAACTCCCTCCGTCTTCATAAATTAAATCTGACATATTATTAACTGTGCGTTAATGATGTGGCCAAGTTTGTTTCTGGAACAATTTCAGGTGAATAACCTAGGTTTTTTAAGTTAATTGTCAGTGGCATTATAAAAAAATACAGCCAGTACATTCCAATCCAATGAAAAGCTTGTGCCCTGGCTCTGTCTCCACACAGACAGCTCACATATGCAGATATCTGAGATAAAACCTGATGACTGCATGCTTCTGGCAACAAAAGAGCCCCACAGCTAAAAAATACAGTTTATGTCTATTTCATGTCTAAGCTTGCATGCATGTGTTTACTGTTTACTCAAACTCTTAATTGTCTGTGGGTTAAAGCTGTTTATCAAACAGGTGGTGTGACTATGACTTACACTCACATCAGTACAGCCAACCTGCACACACCACGTTAGCTTCCAATGACTGGAAGAATAATGGCCGTGCCCACCCCGAAACATGCAAATATATGTCATTTTCATACAAGAACATTTAACTTAAAGGCATAACTCAACTTTTTGGGAAACTCCCTTATTTGCTTTCTCACCGCATGATAGATGAGAAGATCGATACCACTCTCATATCTGTTCACTGTGAAGCTGAAGAGTGGAAACAGCTAGCCTGGCTCTGGCCTTGTGCGTTTACAACCTATTCTAAAGTCTAGTTATTCATATATTTTATCCTGTTTGTATATGAAGTCTAGCTGAGAATAATGAAGAAACTGTATTGAATGCTAATAAAAGGCAATAGAGGTTAATACATATTAGGTCAAATACATTTCATTTAGCTACCAGTAACATAGGAGATTGACCTAGATGAACTCATCCCCTCAATGCATCCCATCTTCTTTTAATGGATTTATCCTGATTTCAAAGTGAAACCAAGAGAAAGAGCCTCATAACCCAACACATGCACCGCCCCCACTCTTCACTTGTATGCAAAGAAGTGTTAACAAAAAAAAAAGGTGATGCCTTTGTGATGCTAGCAAACATGACGGGTGGAAACTTCATCTACTCAGGGTCTGAATGTGTCTGTAAAGGCTAGCAGCAAAGCTACAACTCAAAGGATGTGGAGATGACTGGCTCATATCATCCTCTGTGGCTTGGGCTAATTACTAAATATCAAAGTCTCACCAGTCCACAGAAATGAATCAGTACAGTCTTTGAACTGGAGGGACAGACAGAGAGCCGCCTGACCGTGCCTGAAGTTAAACTTGACCTCTTGCCTCCTTAAAGGCTGTTTCCATCTCATCCATCTACAGAGTGACTGCAGCTGTTTGAGCAAGTCATTGTCCGAGAGGATCTATCAGGTGACCTCAGTGAACCAACAGCGCCATCTGGCACAAGTTAGAGAAACTACTGTACCACGCTGCAAACAGATCATCTTCCAAAATGGAGTATTTTTAACATAATTTTATGTTTCTTATGACCTTAGATTTGAATCTTTAGAGACTTATATATATGTGTATATGTGTGTGTGTGTGTGTGTGTGTGTGTGTGTGTGTACCTCTGGAGTGGTCTTCTTAAAAACATCTTGTCCCTGAATGATGTTGGTCATCACTCTGTCTTTCAGCTGTTGGTACTCCTCAGCAGTCAGGTGGATAGACTCTAACTCTGATCCACAGCACCTGCACTGACCTCTAAGCATGCACAAACACACATATATATGGTTAGATATCGGAGACACACCAACAACCTATTCAAAAAATTCATTAAATAACATAAACTGCGACAAGATGTCGATGTAAGAAGTGGTGTGGTTACTTTGGGGTGGCACTGGTCCAACTTCCTGTCCATTTTTCTTCTGGGAGACTGAAGAGAGAGGAAAAGAATGACAGGGAAAACAAAGGGGAAAAGTTCACACAGACACAGGGAAATTACTTTTGACATAATGTTGGTTTGATTTTTTTGTTTTTTGAATTATAGTAGCCATACAATACTAGTATGAGCCACACAGCATCTAAAATGCAGTGAGGGTTCATATCTGAGCAACAGTGTTCACTCCAAAGTCAGAATCATTCTTTTTAAAACAGCTCCTTTAAATGATATTATTGATTAGATACATCAAATAATTTCTTGTCAATAGTAAGCAACTTATGTTTGTGAATGTAAAAGAGCTTTTAAGACTAATTCTGCTAAATTATACCAAATGATACGTTTTATGATGTGAACCATCCAGCCACCTTGTCCTACCTCTCAAACCAGGTCTTGATGCTGCTGGCGAGGTTGTGCTGTGGGTAGATCTGGTTGTTCCTCATGTACAGCAGGATCCTCAGCAGCTTCTCCTGGTGTTCAGACTCAGACATGGCTTCTGCTTCTAAACCTTCAACCTCCGTCTTCTTCCTTCCTCCCTTAAATAGAGCGTCCCAGGTCTCCTGGTGTGGACTCAGCCCCTTTTCAATCAATTCGTCATAAAGAGTCCAGGCAGTGGTCATGTCACCATGTAACACTGCTGCTGCAATGATATCACCATAGTTGCGTGATGATGGGGTAAGGACCTGTTGGGATGACAGAAGAATCAGCTGATGACATACAAAGTATTAGTGTGAATTTCAACTGTTTTCTGAACAAGCAAACAGCTCCTGACCTTCTTAACCTCCTGCAGAAGGCTGATGGCCTCCCTCCACCTCGCTGTGCGACTGAAGGACTTGATGAAGAGCGTGGAGGCTCCTGTTTCTAGAGAGGGGAAACTTCCTTGCATGATGTCATAGACATCAAACACCTCGGCATCATGGCCACCACTCACACATAGTGTAAGGTAACGCAGCAACAGCTCATAGGACAGTGTCCCAGTTTCCATAGCTACAAAAGTCAGTAGAGACCTGTGGTAAAGGAATTTAAGAACAGACATATTAATCAATTGACCTTCATATTAGATGTCAGTTGCATCACACAAAACCTTGTAGTGACTATGTGCCTAATTCTAAACAATTTGCATCTCTGAAGACACACAAACACACTCTCACTTTGTGACTGCCAGCTCAGCTCCAGAGGTGAAAAGTGTAGACATCATCTTGATGTCAAAACGCTCTGGATTTCCCAGAGACTCCTTCAGCTTCCGCCACTCAGCAACAGAAAGTGGTTGGTTAGGAGGCTCCATCTTTCCTATTTAAAAAAATGAACAAATCATTATTTTCTTGCACTCTCACTGATTCATTCTGGACATCATAAGGTGTTAGAAAAAAGTTTATTGTGCCAATTTAACTCACAACACAAGTTATTGATAATTGATTTTTGGAAATATTGTTGTATTTTGCAGAAAATCCAAGCTTTCCCAAATGTCAGAGATGCCTGATTAAGTAAATCATTCTGTCCTACCTGCTCTTCTAGTTCCCCTCCGTTCAGGCTCCTCCTCAGCCTAGTAGCCAGAGCTGCTTTCCTCCTCAACACCTCTGCCGTCCTCTTTGCTGTTCCAGCAGAAAATACAGACTTGGGGAAGGATGACTTCTGCCTCAGAGTGGAGCTTTTACCTCCACTGTCCCCTGCTTCTTCCCACAATTCCCCTTGTCTATGTCTGATGGCCTTATGTTTTACTCCACCATGTCCTTCACGCTGTCCACTAGTCTTCCTGACTGTCTGTCTGCCACCCAGGTTTGGGTCTCTGGTGCACAGAAAGCGTGCTGTTGGAGGCAGCTGAGGTGTTTTGCCCAGAGAGGTATTTATAGTCGGGAAAGCTGAGCATCCTTGGTGTAAGAAAGGCTTTAGAGGTTTCAAGCACATTCTGACTTTAAATATCAAGTTGGAGCCCATGTTAGGAAGTTTAACCTCTGGGCTTTGATGTATTTTATTCAGACTCAACTTCAAGTGGTGTTACATGTCACGTAGAAACTGGTGATAAAACTGTTTCCCAGACCAGCTCACCACAAACCTGGGACATGCTGTGGAGAGAATGAAGCGGTAAACTGGAAACGAGATCAACCATGAGCTAACTTTGCTGTCTTATAAACCGGAAGACAACCACCACTCTCACTGACTCTGTATACAGTTATAATCATTTAATGTTGACTCACACCTCCCGTCGATGTTCACACTGAAAAACTAACTCGGCTTCGTCCTCTCCACAGTACTTCATGGATAAACACAACTGCAGGCATGACTTTCGTCGCACACCTTGACGTCATCGACGTTTGACAGCTCCCCTGTGTGACCTATTTGGTTTCAAAATAAAGGAGCACAACGGATCACTTGAAATCTTCTTATGATTAAGAAATGTGTTACTTATGTTTTTATTGCTTTACAATGAATATTCATTTGAATTGATAGCAACTGTTATTTCCTGTGTCATTACTTTGCTGCTTAAATGTTTCTTTTATGGGTGCTATGACTTTATTTTGAATTTCAACCGGAAATCGGATCCTTGTTCGGTCACTGACTTAACGTAAGCATACTTTGGCTACTACAGGACACCATTCAGTTGTACACAGTTTTCGACTTTTTGACTTAGAAACGTTTTACCGATGAAACATTGAACTGACTAGGGAGCAGATATGGCTAAAGAACAACAACCGCACTGGTCTGACATTTTGAAAAGGAGGCTAGCTAACTCCAAAAAAGGTAAAGAAGACTGTAAACTGTGGCTAGCGCTAGCCAGCTACTTTATTTTGAATTGAATGTATTGAGTAAAAGTCACTTGGCTAAATCATTACAAACATTTTACTGACCAAACATCTTTAATTGAACCGGTATCTATTCTCACATTGTTTTTCCATGTTTCTGCCTCTGTACAGACCAGAGAAGCGAAGAGGAAAAGAAGGCAGAAGAAACTGAGTTGTTCACCAAGTATTACACAGAGTGGAGGGGAGGAAAAGACAAGGACGAGTCCTACAAGAGCATCCCACGTTTCTATTATAGGGTATTATTTGAATACATGACATTTATAAACTTTTGACATCTGTTGTCATTCATTTAATGTGGATTGTGTTATTGTACCCATAGCAGAGATGTACCTTGACCCCTTACAGTTTTTGTCACAGATAAAAACGTGAAATCAGACAGTGACTTTATTTTTATATGACACCAGAGCAAACCATAAAAAGAGATGCTTTTTAGCAGTAATATTTCATATAAAAGCATACAGGTGTTTGACCATTGAGATGTGCAGAAGTAAAAAATAACTTAAACCATGTTGATGATGAAGAAAATGTTCTTCAGTTACCAGCAGAGGATGAAGTTTTACTTCAGAAGCTGCGAGAAGAATCCAGAGCTGTTTTCCTCCAGAGGAAGAGCAGAGAACTGCTGGATAATGAGGAGCTGCAGGTACAACACACACACACACACAGAGTAGTCATGCGCAATATAAGGATTGACCCCAGCATGAAAAGCAACATTGCATGTTTGCCACTTGGCATTTACTAAGCTGTCTTGTTATCTGTTTCCTTTGTGCAGAATCTGTGGTTCCTGCTTGACAAACATCAGGTACCTCCAGTAAGTGGAGAGGAGGCCATGATCAGTTATGAAGCCTACCTGCAGGTGGGGGAGAAGGCTGGGCCCAAATGCAAGTAAGTAACAGGAAGTAGAAGTTTACTGGCAGCAGCGCAGCATAACATGTCTCCACGCAAACATGTTTTCTGTGATAGACCATGTGAATGTTTTTTTGTTTTGGATCAAAAGTCATTTCTGTCATTTTGACATTATATCCACCTGGTAGTTAAGGGAATTTGACCCTAATCCATTTGTGATTACACAAAACTGCCTGTGGGGTTCTCAGAGACACATTTGGTCAGATTATAAAACTTAAGCTCCATACACACCCCCTGCCAATAAAAATTAACTTATTAACTTGTGAATCAGGAAATGGGTGCATTTTTAAGAGGAGGTTAGTATATCAATGTGTATCCAATGCCAGCATTGTTGGGTTTTAAATTAAAGGAAGTAATCTTTTCACTGTTTGTTGTGTAAAATAAAAGCCAAGAGGCAGAACATTTTAACAGCAGATATAAACAGGGGAAATCTGGCCTTGGCATCAAGGAAACTAACATGATGAATGGTAAACAGCCTTGCCCCCCTTCTCTCCTTTTCTTCAGAAAATTCTTCACAGCCAGAGTGTACGCCAAGCTGCTCCACAACGACCCTTTCGGCAGAATCTCCATCATGCAGTTCTTTAACTATGTCATGAGGAAAGGTCTGGAGCTACATTTGGCTTATCTTTCGTGTTCTACATTGTCTCTTTTCACTTAATGCAAAGGCCTATTTATTTACCTGCCAGTTGCTCTTGTCTGTTCTCTCTGCATGCAGTGTGGCTACATCAGACCCGGATAGGCCTGAGTCTGTATGACGTAGCAGGACAGGGCTACCTCAGAGAGTCGGTATGCAGTTTAAAACGCTAAACAGAGTCCTTCACATGAATTGAGTAACAGAATCATGGTATGCAGTTGTACTGATGTATAAGCTACCAAGAAAGGTAACGCTCCTTCTTCTCTGTAGGATCTGGAGAACTATATCCTGGAGCTTATCCCCACTCTGCCTCAGCTGGATGGCCTGGAGAAGTCCTTCTACTCTTTCTACGTCTGCACTGCTGTTCGCAAGTTCTTCTTCTTCCTCGACCCCCTCCGGACCGGTGAGCCTGAACAGCAAAATAAGCAATAATTTGAGCTGAAGCAAACTGTTGTCATCCTAATTCAATCCAACATGTGTGAACCAGGATGAAGGATATTCAGGGCGTGCAGCAGAAAATGGTGATGAGAACCTTTGTTCATCCCTGTGGGGAATTTGGGTTGTTGTTGTATCTCTCTGTAGAAAACACCCAAGAGATACAGAACACTGAGATAACCTCACCATATCCTATTTTGAAGTGATCTTTAGTGTGTGTTTAGATGGATGCCGCATTTCCTGAAGGTGTGTGTATGCTTGTTTGTTTTTACCCAGGAAAGATTAAAATCCAGGATATCTTGGCTTGCAGTTTCCTGGACGACTTGTTGGAGGTAGAATGTTTTTTCTGTCACCATTCTTTTTTCACAAAGTAGTTGATGGAGAAAAAAAAGTTCAAACTAAGGGCATATCCAGTCTGTGACTGCAGTAGTCCACTTAACTGAAGATTTTAGATATATTATAAGGATTAATGCAGCTTCTGTCTTGTTCGCCTACAAATGCTACAGTATGGCACGAGTCACTCCTTACCACGAGATATTCTCAAAACTGTTGCTCCAACTCTCACACTCCTCTCCTTCTCTCTCTCCCTCTGTTCTCCTAAGTTGAGAGATGAGGAGTTATCTAAGGAGAGTCAGGAGTCCAACTGGTTCTCTGCCCCATCAGCTTTGCGGGTCTATGGTGAGAAAACATCTATGAAAATACTGGGCCTCAGTATGAAATCATACTTAGGTTGTGGTAATGTTTTGGTATGTACCAGTTGCTGTATGCATGAACGGATTCTGAATCCAAAATCATGTCTGTGCTTCTTTTGAGTGTTTGTGCCTAATTTGAAGTTCTGTTAAGGTGTGACTGACATATCATAGAGAGGGGCAACCTGAAAACAATATGTATGTCTGTTGTTCATCACCTCGCTGGCTCTCTCTAAAGGCCAGTACCTGAACCTGGATAAGGACCACAACGGCATGTTAAGCAAAGAAGAGCTCTCCCGCTACGGCACGGCCACCCTCACCTCAGTCTTCCTGGACAGAGTGTTTCAGGAGTACCTCACCTACGATGGAGAAATGGTACAGTCAGCAGCAGATTAGCAGATGTAATAAAACATAATGATTGATGACTAATGTTGTTTGTCCTCATTTATCCACAGTTTTGTATCTGTTTTATACCTGTGTGTGTATATTAATATTTAACTGAAACAAACTTTGAAAGTTAATGTTCAGCTGAATGAGGGCAGCTTGTTCTGTCTTGTTTAATGAGACAGTGTTGAGAATCACAAGGAACTGGTTTGGTTCTCTTTTCTGTGCAGATGAAGTGATAGTCTTGCAGACATCTGTGTGCTGGCTCCAATATATACTGTACATGAATGTGTCTCTGTCTTTCTCCTCTCTCTTCTCAGGACTATAAAACCTATCTGGACTTTGTTTTGGCCTTGGAGAACAGGAAGGAGCCAGCAGCGTTACAGTACATATTTAAGCTTCTGGATATGGAGAATCAAGGATACCTCAATGTCTTCTCTCTCAACTACTTCTTCAGGGTACCAGCTGGAAACACCTCACACAAACACATGAGTGCACACCTGTATATTCAAACAGTACATGTTTGCTCTGCTGTGGGCATCCAGTCATCCGTGTCGCAAGAAGTACAACACACACATTTGTCACACTTCTCTGTCTATTGTTCTTCAGGCCATTCAGGAGCAGATGAAGCTGCACGGTCAGGAGCCCGTCTCCTTCCAGGACGTCAAGGTACATTATACAGACACAGTGTGAATGTTGAAGATTATTTTCAAGTCTTACTGTATACATGTCACATGATTGAGAAAACTGAGTGGATTTTGCGATCTGTGTTTGTCTCCTCAGGATGAGATCTTTGACATGGTGAAGCCTAAGGACCCCTTTAAAATCACACTCCAGGACCTGGTGAACAGTTGTCAGGGCGATACCGTCACCAGTATCCTGATCGACCTCAACGGCTTCTGGACCTATGAGAACAGAGAGGTGCTGGTTGCCAACGACAATGACAGCAGTAACACAGCTGACCTTGACGACACCTGAGGACGATTATGAGTTTTTCACACATTTCATTCCCAGCAGTGACAAACATTATGTCCTGCAGCGTGTTGAACCGTCACCTGCTGCTGACTCAGGTCGTCCATTCAAAATGTTGCCACAAAATACTGTAACTAAACTTTGAAAACCTTGAAATGAATGGAAGGAGGGAGTCGGGTTGCTTTGTGTAAATATTGTTCCATTTTCCTGTGAAGACCTAATGTACATGTTTTTGCCATTTGACCCTTTAAAAAATGTTTCCTTTTTATTATTTCAGATTATTCTGTGTCATTTTCCTTTGTATTGGCTGAATCAAAGCACTCTTTCAGTAACACTGAAGTCCACTCAGAATGACTGTAATGTGAGAGGGGAAACTCATGTTGGAGAACCAACAGAGAATTATCATTTGATACCATAGTTCCCCTCAGTTGTACTAAGTCTCACAGTGGCAGCTCATTGTTTTAATTTTTCACCCTGCAGTGGGACTTTTTGTTTACTGCTCTTCAGTGTCAGCTGCAGCAGGTCGAGTATAAACCCACAGTGTCCTAGCTGCTCAGCACTAAACAGCAGACAAGTGGGTAATGAACAAGTGGAGCACGTAGCAGTCATGTTTCTCTCAGGAGCTGTTGAAGACCAGAAACAGGTTAACTGACTGACTGTTGTACTATGTATATGTTAATACTTAACTTCTTTGCAACTGGTTGCAAAGAAGTTTAACATGTAAGTTAATAAGTCAGTTTGTTGTTCAAAGAAATGATGTTGGAAGACTCTGATTGTACTCAATAAAAGAATATTTATGCCCTATTTCAAATCTGAGCTGCATATAGGGTTAGCAGCCACAGCTAAAGTCTTGAAATTGAAGGTGCACAGAAACTTTGATGTTCCATTTTGCAGCAACATTGTACAGCAAGCTTGAAGGCTGGGAGATTCAAATGTTGTTCACAGATGTAAACGAACAAGGAATGAGAGAATTTTGTAAGATAAGAAGGATGGTATATAACAACAGAGTGGAGTAATGATGAAAAAGATATTTTATGAGACATAAAACAACATTATGTATGTTTAAAGAATTTATTAACACAGAAAATATAAATATGTATTTACAGATTTAATCCGAGTGTCAGTTGAAATCATTTTTGCATATGCTGACCATTATTAAACATAAAAAGCATGAATAATATCCACTGTTATCCAAGTGTTACTAACATACTGAATATTGTATGGCCAGATATATCGGTATCTTAGTTACACTGAAACATGTTTAAAAACATCACCTTGAAATTTATAACGCCTTGAAAATGATAACCCTATCATTTTGAAAACAGCAGTGTAAAAATTGCTTGGCTGTTGACCACAAGCCAACACGAGGCTGGAGTGTGTCATGTGAAGTGTGTCTACACACTGCTGCTCCACTCTGTAAGGAGATTTAAGGCCCGTTGTCACGCCACGCTGCCATATCAGTGGATAAAAATAATTAATAAGAAGCTTCTGACAGCTCAGTCAAGGACACTTTAAGAATGAACTCTCAACACAGATGAAGGAATGATCACTGTCTGGGAGCAACTCTACTTCCTTCTACTCTGCCATTGATAAGTTCAACAGCTAATGGATTTTGTTACTGAATCTCATTTATCAATGGAGCCTATTTGCTATCAGCAAAACAATTCATGCAACTTGTTTTTCTTTTCAAACCATTTCAGCTGATGTCACACACTGCCAGCCAAAGCCAGCTGATGCACAGTTGCTCTATTTACTCCAAATTACAGTGATAGGAGCACTTAAGTTATATATATAAAAAACATCTATACCTAGTGAATTAGCTTTTGTGTTAAATAGCCCTTAGTTTGGCCCTGACACAGAAATCCAAGGCAAATGTATCTCAACCATGCATCCGCAGTGAAGAAGGGAGAACTTGCTGTAGTATCCATGGATTGATTAATAGAAAGCAGCGGTGGAAGGCTCGTCACGTATTGTACTGTACTTTAATGGCGCGCTGGCTGACACTATAGATGACGGTTCTGATGAACCTTAAGGATTCAAAGATGTTTCACAGGAGTGAAGTCAGTTCCACTCAGTCCTCTCTTCATACCTTACTGAACTTGTAGGCAAATTTTTGTGATCATAACTTCAGATGTGACAATATGGCAATGACAAGAGCACAATATATTTCCAGGACCAAAGTAACACAGCTGCTCAGCTTCAGCTCCACTACACTTTGCAAATGACTTCCACGCCATGTCTATGTGAAAAGACTAAAGTGAGTTGAGCACCGTCCTAGTCTGCTCTACATATTGTTAAATAAGATATCTGAGATTTGCATACATTTGCACACTATACATAAATTTACATTCACAGATAAGGCTAGTGCAGCCACCTCCACAGCCCTTTTAATTTATCCCTGCACTATGGACTAAGATCTCTTTATAAAATAACATAGAAAAATAACAATATTATTAATCTCTACAGCTAAGTAATTTAAGGTCTTGCCTGACATATAAATGTGTGAGTGTTAGAGGTTTGTCAATTTTCAGGAGGGAAGAGGGGAAGGGACTCTGTTGGTGTCAGGGGGACTGAGTGGGGACTCAGGTTCAAGCTCAAAGCTGATGTTTACAAAGGATGCTCCAGACGCCTCAGGCTGCTCCACAGTAGCCGGATATGAAGCGTCCTGCTCACCTCTCCGCTGCTCTGCCACCCGGCGCTCGGCCTCGTCAGCCAGACGGTTCTCCTCCTCTTCCTCCTCCTCCTACAACGAAACAGTGTTGCGTAACATGAAAAGGAGCTTGTGTGTGTGTGTGTGTGTGTGTGTGTGTGTGCACGCATCTTACCTCTTTCTTTATACGGTAGTACTCATCAATAGCATACTGGTACTTGGGTGTAGTGATGCCAAAAAGAGAGGCCAGTCTCTCTCCCATATAGTCACACACTGCAGTAAAAAAACACATACTCAGTACGGGTCACTTCAAAGGAATATGGTCCATCCTGACACACCTGTGTAAAGCATCTAAGCTGTAAAATTTGTGAAACATTGAAAGTCCTCGATCATGACATTATCTTTCACGATTTCCATGGTCAATAATTGAAGAACTGTGACTTTACCTGAGATGGTGGAGGTGGCCATTCTCCACATTTGGAACCAGAAATATGGACCCCAAGTCAATTTAGTCTAAAACATATATAAAGAGAAATATTGCAATTAGATCACTATGTGCAAGTCAAATATTAAAGAACAAACCATGATTTCAAGTCACGAGTATCAGTAAAAGCCCTAAAAGCACAATAGAGTGGTGCTAGGGAAGATTTCCAATAATGTATGCAGCCTGGCGCTCTTTCCTGAACGCTATACACACTATGGACAAGATTTTTTTTAACCTTTATTGTCTTCATTATAGAGTTGACTGTACTAGGATAACAGGAAGTGAGAAAAGTGAGAGATGGACACAGACAAAGGTTCCTGAATATGAACCAGGAACACTGTGATTCATACCAGGAACTACACTGCTTTTCCAGTTGTAATAGAATAAATATACTTAATTGTCTCTGGTGCTTTCACACTAGCTTTTTAAAACTCGCAGTGAAGTTTGACTTGGTCTTGTAGAAGGAAATAACCCTGCCCCAATGTAAGCGGTTCTTGGCGGAATCCTGGAACCAGTTTCCCCAGTCTGGGGCCTATGAAAACAAGAAAAGGTGGTTCCAACTTTGGCACTAGCTCAAAACCAGCCCCAGAACTGACTTAGTGGAAAAGCAGTAATGGTCAACCCAGTAAATCTCTATGTCACCGGAGAACCCCAGAGAAAAAGTGCTACCTGTGGCCTACAAAGTGAAGCTATAGTTCATAAACACATATATTCAGTAGATCACTTCAGCACAGTGTTTCTCTTGATTTTCATTTCAGTTTACACACGTGCTTTCTTTATGAGGGGAGCTTTCTGTGGATAAGCTGTGTCTCCCCATACAGGCCTGGGGAAAGGGTTTCTGTCCTGCAAACACCTCCCACAGAAATGACCTCAATGGCTTTAAAGTTCTACTTATTTCCACAAAAAAAGCCGTAAAGGTTTGTCTCAGCCTACCGTATCTACAGGGATGACATCTTTCTTCACGGGATCCTCCTCCTCCTCTTCATCGGTACTGTACTCCTCCATGGTCTCACCGCTGGCAAAGTAGATGGTCCTCCGGGGCACCTTCACTTTTGCCCGACTCCCGGCGGGCTCCCCCATCTCCACACTCTCAAAGTCCGTGGCCCCTCCTGAATTCTGACAGTCAAATACAAAACGTGTATATCAATTCATCACTGAGATTTTTCGCTAGGTTTTGAATGACATCTACATAGGTGCCGATAGCAAAGCAAAGAAGGTCTGATATGTCCTTATTCACTCTGATGGCACATTAAGTACACTGCAAATAACAAATAAAAGATGATAAACTTTACCAAATCAATCATTCAAAAGCCGTCACATGTTGTTGTTTTCTCTATCACCAAATGTACTGTAGCTACACATGGAGGTAGGGTATGTAAAAAGTAAATCCTGAATACTTTGTTGGTAAAACCATGGCACCACACTGGTCCATTAGTTAGCCTACTGTAGCTAACATTACTTTGTTTGTTGACAGTTAGCTAGCTTATCAGCTGAGGAAGTAATTAGCTGTTACTCAAATAAATCTTTGTTTTATCATTCCCTCCCACGAAAAGCGACAAAAGTTGACTTACTTTTTCACTTTCCATAGTTTGGCCCAAAGAAACGTTGACAGTAGTTAAATACAACGACAAATCTGCCATCTCTGTCAGCTCTTCCACCTCAACACTATCCGGTTGCACGCTCTCTGTCAGCGACACTTCCTGCTTCACTTCTTCAAAATAATAGATTTTCTCGTAAAGGACAATAGTAATACCAAACAATCTTGTGACCTATTTGCTGTTAAATTTGGTGTTTGGTGCAAAATAATAATGATAAAAAATCTCCATTGCATACAGATCCTTGCGTAAAAGAAGCAATGGCACAATGAAAAGAAAAAAAAATGCAACACTACTAAAATACTCATAATCTAACTAAAATACACTAAGGAACTTGTATGTTCACTAAACCTTTTAATTCAATTGTGTTGCTACTCCATTAGATTAATGAGGAAAATGTTGTTATTTTATAATATCCCTACACCTACATCTGCATATTTGCCAGTCACCGTGCAAATTAAGATTTCAGTAAGTAAATTAAACCAACCAACAGCACTTAAAATAGAGTTAGCTCTACAGCAAGCAACGTTTTTATGGTACTTACAGGTTAACGCATCATAAAAATGCTCAGGTCCATTATGCCACATAATTAAAATTGTGAAATGTAAGACTTTCACTTGAGTATTTCTGAAATGTGGGTCCACATTTACTTCACCAAAGCTTTATTTTGAAAGCAGTGACCGGAAATCTCAGCTACACGTTTCCTCCGTGTTAGCTTCACAGTCAGGAGGGCTGCTCTCCTCTGGTGTTTTGGTCCAATCGACCCCAAACACAAAAATGACAGCGAGGAAGTCTGGCTCACGACTGGAGACTGAGATAGAGCGGTGCCGTTCAGAGGGACAATGGGACAAGATACCGGAGTTAGTACGCCAGCTCTCGGCCAAACTAATATCAAACGGTAAGAAATGTGTGGGTTTCTCCGCTCTCCGTTCATTCAGCCCACAGCAGGGCCTTCTCCGTGCTCCGAGTCCTCGGTACTTCCTGACAGCCACAGCCGATGCTGGGATTTTTTCCAGCAGTGCTTAGTATCAGTTATCTAACAGAGGTCAATAATGTGACATGTTATTTTCCACTGGGTATTTTACTACATTTGTGCAGCGTGGTGTGTACAAGGAAATACTGCTACTTCGATTTGATGACATGTAGAAGTTACTCTCCTACATTTAGTTCCTGTGGTCTGAAAGCTCATGCACCTCTGCTGTTAAGGGGGACATTCATAAAATTGTCACTAGGTTAATGTTGTCTCTACCTGAGGTCTATGGCAAGCTAAAGACGTTGTAGTAATCACGGACACAAACCAATTTAGACCCGAAAATAAAATATCTGAATTAAGATCGCTGTTCCCACCACCACCACTTTCTGGATGTTAAGGAACAGTCGTCTTTCAGTTGAGATTTCACTGGGATAAAACATCCTTTCGTCAATTTGTCAACCCCGAATTGACTAGAAGAACTCAGTTTTTCAGAAATGTATCCAGTTTTTGTCCAGGAAGTTCTCGCGCTTTTCGAAACAACACAACTTTCAAAAGTTGACAGATTTCTAAATGACGGTTTCGCGTCGCAGCTAGCTTCACCGAGGTTAGCTCTGTGGCTAAGGTACGTGATTGCTACATGCTAGCTGTCAAACTGCATACTTGCTAATGATGCTGAGTGGTGAACTGCACTACTGATAGTACACTATATCAAGCAACAGAGATAATGTCACATTTTATTTAACATTTACAACAAATATTTTATTCCCCATACACTACTCGCATTTTCTAAAATGCCAAAGATTATGATCCTGGACCTACTCATACACTTATGTACTGTATGTTGCTGCTCTACCCTGCCAACACTGAAAATAGCCCACAAGGACTGTTCCTAGTGGTTAATGCATTTTGTTACTAAAAGCAGTTTCATCTTGAGTTATATCTGCAATTGTGTCTCTGGCAAAGTACCTATATAGCTGTGTAGTACAGTTTTAACAAATAGTCTCAGTAGTGAAATGTCAACTGCTGTGATGTTACTCTTAAAATTTAAACAGTCAGATCAGAGAAAAGGCTACTTGTCAGGTTTTATATTATATTTTAATAATAATAATAATAATAATAATTTTATTTAAAAGGCACCTTTCACGAAACTCAAGGTCACCATACAAAAACAGAATAAAAACAGTCAACAAAAGTGATGGTGATTTTGATGGAAAATGCTTGGTATGTGGTTTTTGCATGGAATAAATGAGATTATAACATAAAACTAATAATTTAAAATCAATGTTCTTGTTATTCCTGTAATCAAAAATATTATCACCTGCTATTTTTGCACTTGTGTATCGACTTGTGAAAACGGATGCCATTAAGGAATGCTGTCATGATTGTACTTTGGCATATGAGAGCTATAAGCTGTGGTCACTGACTGGGATCAGTTTTAGTGCTGAGTAACAGGATTAGTGGTCATTCACCATTTGGGCCTCACACAAATTCACACACATTGTTACACATTGTCCTTTAAAGTGGGCGGATTTTTAGATTGTTGAAGTGTCACTTCTTATTAAATCTACTGTATATTGATGAATTGTAGATGTAGATTGACCTCAGAAACTGAATATTGTCCTTATGTTTAGAATTAATTTACCTCAATTTGGTGAATACATTGAAACAGATCTATTAATCCTAGATTGACTAAATATTTTCTGCAGACTAATTTTGTCTACCTCAGGTGTGTTGAAGTGATGGACAGATGAGCGATTGCTGCTGTGACAGTATTGCTCTTGACAATTGTGTTTTCTGAATATGTATTTGTAGATGACCTTGGGGAGCTGCTGCTAGGAGAGTGTAAGCTTCAAACATATTTGAAGGAGAATCCCATCAAACAGGGAGCCAGTCCCAGGGGGCCACGACCTAAACTGGTGGAGGTTAGAAAACACCTCACTGCTGCTCTGGACAGAGGGAACCTCAAGGTGATTAGAGAGAGTGACAGATTGATGATGACAGATCGTGGGTGTATGTGATGTTTGCCTGAGCAAGCGTGTGTGCAAATGTATGTGCGTTCAGAATGTTGTTTTTTTGTTTTTTGTTTTTCTGCTCTTTTATCTATTATTAATATAATAATATAATCAATTTTGTTCTTTTTCCTCCACAGGCTGACTACCTTCAGGAAGCTAGCCTGTTGATGGCCAAACTCTGTTATGTGGAAGGGGAATACAGGGATGCTTTAGGTAATCAACACACTTATCACAAATCATTTATGTATATGTAATGATATATAATGTCTATTTCAAATCGGTTAATCATCAATGCATAACTGGTGTGTTTATTGGTAGGCCACTATAACAGGGTGAACCTGGATGACATGCAGCTGGCAGGAGCTCCTGTCTATAGACTGTCTATGATAGCAGAGGCCTATGCTACTAAAGGTACGCACACACACACACAGATATACATACACATGGTTATCATTCTATAGCTCGTCCTTAACCTTACCTCACCTGCCATCAGTCCAGTCTGACTTATTCTCTGCAATACGGCCTCACTCCAGATGGTGGCAGTACAGTGTCATGGCTGATAACAACCTAGGGATAATGTAAGGAGTAATGTGTATAAATACACACATACACACAACTGGCATCTCTCTCTGTATATTTAATATACATATCCATTTTTACTTGTATTTATTTTATTCTGTGTTCAAATAACTTGAGAAACAGGACACACTTTCCTTACATTACCTGTTATTCCTGTTATTCACAACCGAGCTGTTATAAATGTGCTGACTAAAATATTGATTATACTCTGAGGCACACAGCATATCCTTTTGAAAGACAAGACATGATCAATCCATAATCATTTTAGTAGCAATTTATTCATTATTATAATTAACAGCAGGTTAAGGAGGCCTCTTACCCATTTAATGTTTTGAAAAACTTGATAAATGGCACAGCAATGCAAGACGATTTCTATTCAGTTCAAAAGTAGTTAGAAAATAGGGAGGAGTGTGTATATTTGCGTAACTGGTTAATTACTAATCATGAAATTAATCAATTAATTGTGCCTAATAGGGGTGACCCCAGATAGTCGACGATTCATTGATTTGATTCAGAGAGGTCTGATTTGACTATCAACCTCATCGTAGAATCGTCACAAAACATGGTTATGAAAAAATCATTCTGATTATATGCTACTACAGCACTCGATACAGATATTTAGATGATCTGCAACCCCCCACCCCCCCTTCCAAGTCACAAACTTCTTCTCTACTCCCCCTCAGGACTGTGTCTAGAGAAGGTCCCAGCTGCTTCTCCATCTCTCTCCAATAAGAACACTGGGTCTCCATCGTCCAATAGGAGCACAACAGACAGAGAACAGGATATCATTACCTGCTATGAAAAGTCTGGAGACATCGCTCTTCTCTACCTGCAGGAGGCTGAAAAGGTGCGTGTGTGTGTGTGAGAGAGAGAGAGAGAGGGTGTGAAATTGGCATACATGTTTGATAACAGTATTTTCTCCGATTGTCGCACAAGTGCTCACCAAATATCTTGTTAGCGCTTGGACTCCCAAGTGTGATGCTATCGTTGTGGGTGTGTGATGAATATTGTACTGACAGTGTGCAGTTTGAGTAATGCATTACCACCCATGACAGCCAACTGGCAAGCACAGCTCTTCCTCTTTTTTTGGAGACCGTCTAGTGGGGCTCACACACTGAGCTGGCAAGCAACTGTAAACTGCAGTGAAAGGCTGCAGATACAAATCAAACAGTCCCAACGTTAATGATATACTTAGTATATTACTCACTCATATATCCCACTGTCATGGGTGAGTTAAACAGAAAGTGTGGCGGTGGTGATGTGAGATACTGCTAAACATGGAATATAATTTAATGTAGGTTATTGGGGTCCAGGCAGAACTCTCTGTATTTGTTTTCTTAACTGTTTTATTTTGGTTTTTACCTGTCTATGTTTCTTCAGGCGTTATCAGCTGGGATACAGAACCGCAGCCCAAAGCCCGGCCCGACAGCTCAGGACCAGGAGCTGGGCTACTTCTTGGAGACAGGCCTGCAGAGAGCCCACATCATCCACTTCAAGAACGGGTAAGAGAGGGGAAACAGGTGTAGCAGATAGATATAAAAGGCAGGAAACAGATAAGAGAATTTCCTGTTACTACAGAAACATAAAACTTTGTTGAGTGAACTCTACTCTTAAAGTTTGAACCGATATCTAGCTGAGAATAGGCGTTGCTGCCCAAACAGAACAACATTTTGTGGGCACTTTCCACCCACTTTGCAGTGATCCTGGTACAAAGCCTGACAGCTGGCTAAAAGGAGAAAAGTGTGAACACAGTTAAGTAACATATCTAGTACAGATCAAAGTAGTTCCCACACTGTTGTTGTTTTACAACAGAACTGCGGCAGCTGATAATGAAAAATGTTCTGGACTGAAGTGGACTGATGTTATTTCCAGTGCTACCTTGTTGTGCTAGTAATGGATTCGTGGATATGCCCTGTTCACCTCTGGTATTAGGTCTCAACCTTTACCTATGAACCTATTTTCCCATAAAGCAAGTAATAAAATAACAACCATTTAAACTTGCTCTCATTTGAAGCTGCACGCATGTAAAACTGACCAGTGTAGCATGGAATTTACAAAATAAGAGATCATAGAGATCAAATTCCTGAGACATGTGAAGGTAAGTGTCGTCTATTTGGTTTTTCAACGTCACCTTGAGACAGATACTGTCATCTTGAAAACTGTTGAAATTCTGATGCAAAGAAACATTAGATATGCATCGTCTGAAATATTCTCACTGACCCGCATGCAGAAAGTTGAAAATGTGTTGGCCACATAGTAAGCGCACCTGACTCTGACAAGTGTCTCTTCCTGTTTCCTGCGTGTATTGCCCTAGCAACCTCACACATGGTGTAGGCCGGTTTCGGGAGATCCTCCGGGCTGTTGAGACCAGAACCACCCAGAACTTGCGCATGGTGAGGGATTTGTTGGAAAATTGTCATGTCCTTATGTCATATGACCTGCACCAGAAGTTTATCCACCCTGTTTTTTTCATTTTTTGTACAGATTTATCAAACAAGATCTAACATATTTTAGCTAGCATTGGAGGCAGATCTTGTTACCATTGGACAGAGTCAGCTGTTTTCTCCTGTATCCAGTCTTCATGCTAAGCTAAACTAGCCTCCTTCAGGCTTCAGCTATATATTTATCTCACATGGACAGGGAAGTGATATACTGTAGATTGACCTGTCTGTCTTTCACAGTAAAGCAAAGACAGCCTGTTGTTCTTGTCCTGTTGTATTTAGCATGTCCAAACTGTGCAAAACCCTCTCTTCTTCTTCCTCTGTTGGAAACTCATCATTAGCAAGGGGACTCAAATTTTAGTGCATGAAGACCAAAGACTTACAGTCTGTTCTGTGCTCAGCCATTAATATAACTGTTTCTGAGTATATTAGAAGTAAAGTAAGCCTCAAGTTAACAGATTGCTCCTGTGTAAGCGCCCAAGTATATTTGCCAAATGTGTGTATGTGTGTGTGTGTGTGTACATGTAGACCATTGCCAGACAGCTTGCGGAGATCTTGCTCAGAGGAATGTGCGAACAGAGTTACTGGTCTCCGCTGGAAGACCCGCCTACAGTGTCACCATTGGATGATCCCACGCGGCAAGGACACACTCACAGCAAGAACTACAGCCTAAGCCGACGCCCACGAGTGTACTCGGGGGAGAAGTAAGTGATAGCGTGTGTTTGTTTGATGCTAAACTTGGAGAATTGAGGAAAATCGCCAACATGGTTCTAAAATTAAATCTGTTGCCAGTGTGAATTTTCACCATTGGCTATGTTGATCTCCTCCTCATCACCTTTCTCTCCATTTTCCCCAACTTTCTTTATGCACCTCTCTCTCTCTCTCTTTCTCTCTTTCAGTCTGTTTTGCCCTCAGGAGAATACAGAAGAAGCTCTGCTGCTGCTGCTCATCAGTGAGTCCATGGTGAGGCACAAACACCCCGTGGAGAATATCTCACACTCCTCTTTAAAACGGAGGATCCAACACAAGGTTCACAGGGTGCTTTTTCAGGTACACAACTAATATCTCTCTTTGTGTGTGTTTCAGGCTAACCGTGACGCTGTCCTGAGCAGAATCCCTGAACACAATAATGATCGGATCATCAGCCTACAGTCTGCCTCTGTGGTGTACGACCTGCTGACAATAGCTCTAGGCAGGAGGGGGCAGTATGAGATGCTGTCAGAGGTGAGTAATACCTCTGTAGGCTGCACAGTCACAGTCATAGTGATTGAAATGAGTTTAAGGCCCTTAGTACACCCATATTTATTCTCCTCAGCACACCAGGGTCTTATAAAATCTAACTGGCTTCATAGTTGTGTTAAAAGGTTGAAATCAACAAGGTGAAATGCGTAGATAAGAGTGCTGATGATGTGTCCTATTTCCAATGTCTCCAGTGTTTGGAGCGAGCCATGAAGTTTGCCTTTGAGGAGTTCCACTTGTGGTACCAGCTCGCCTTGTCGCTCATGGCTGCCGGTAAATCAGCTCGTGCTGTTAAGGTCCTGAAGGAGTGCATTCGCCTGAAGCCTGACGACCCCACCATCCCACTGCTGGCTGTCAAACTGTGCATCGGACCCCTGCACTGGGTAAGAGCCATCCTGCAGACGTAAAGTCAGACATGATTATTTGCTTAAGCATTTTAAGTGTTTTTAAAAGATTTTAGGACTTTCTCGAGCTCCCCATCTGTGTTTACCTTGGTAAATGACTCAGTTTTCTCTGGTAGCGTTTGCTTTCCAGAGAAATCTAATTTTACTCTCAAATCTCTCCACATTTCCACGATAAACCAGCTGGATGAGGGCGAGTGCTTTGCAAAGATGGTGATTGACATGGGGGAGAAAGCTGCTGAGTTCAGGGCCAAAGGTTACTTGGCCATTGGTCTGGTTTACAGCCTGAAAGCCACTGATGGTAAGCATGGATTTTGTTTGGTGTGTTAGAGTGCATCGGTTAATAGAAAGGATCTGAAAATGGGGACACCTAATTGTTGAAGGTCCATGTTTATTATAGGAAATCTGTATAATCAGACAGCTTATTGTGAATGAGGACAGCATGTACAACAAGTCAAACAGATATTGCATCTGTTTCCATCAGACAAAGCATGTATCTGTTTTTGTTTATGGTTTAGATGTTACATCATGACTTCAGAGACTGTGGTCCAGCAAATCCTGTTGTATCTCTCAAATCACTGGAAGGTATTCTTGTATAATGCAACCTGATTATGTTTTTCTGTCCCTGTCTGTGTTCCTCCTTAGCATCCTTGCGCAGCACACAGGAGGACTACCAGAGGAAAGCTTTGGGAGCCTTCCAGAGGTTGGGACTGAGCCATATTGCTCTCTGTTTTCACTTTTACGCCCACATTTCCCTCAGAATTATTTTTCACAGCACAGACTGCTTTTTTTTTCTTTTTCAATCTAACAAAATGAGGGCTGCTTTAAAGGCACTGCCACTGCAGACCTGTATTTGCCTGTACCTTTGCAATCTGTGCACAAACTGTATTACTTGGAGCACATGACATTATTAAAGTTAATATATTCGCCTGTAAATTATGTCTGTTAATAAGGTGAAAGTCTTAAAGGTCTTGGTATTACAGACTTTACATTATGCTGCAGTATGTCCTCATGCTTATTCATCTTATTAAAATGGTATTACAGCTGTTAATTGTGTCTAAATGCTTAAGTGCCCTCTGGTTTGATTTCTTATGTTCTATTACTTTGTGCTCATTTCTACCTTTTTCCATTTTGCTGCTGCAGCGACCCACTTCCCCCACAGGGATCTTTAAAGTTTCATCTAATCTTATTTAATTTTTTATTCCGCATGTCTGAACACACAATCTCTTTCTCTGTTTTTCTACAGAGCTCAGAGTCTTTCTCCTACTGACCACCTAGCAGCCTTCTACTTGGCTTTGCAGCTTGCTGTATCCAGACAGGTAACAAGATGTGTAGTGATAACAGGATAATATGGGAGTTTTAGAGGTGACTTTTCATTTCAGAGAAAACATCAAGGGACACAAGGGAATTATAAATCTGTCATTTTACTTTTTTTTATCCCAACTGTAAAGCTGTAGTCTGTATTTGTGTGTGTGTAGATCCCAGAGGCACTAGGCTATGTTCGACAGGCGTTGCAGCTTCAGGGGGATGACGTCCACTCCCTTCATCTGCTGGCCCTGCTGCTCTCTGCTCAGAAACACTACCACGACGGCCTCAACATCATAGAGATGGCCCTGTCGGAGTACCCAGAGAACTTCAAGTAAGATTCCCACGCTGCCTCAACGCTTCATGTGAAGCCCACGCTCTCTATTGACTCCTGTTTCCTCTGCTGTGTCCTGCAGTCTGCTGTATACCAAGGTGAAACTGGAGTCCATGTGCAGAGGACCAGAGGAAGCTCTGCTCACCTGTAAACACATGCTGCAAATCTGGAAGAGCTTTTACAACCTTACTAACCCTAGGTACACACACACACACACACACACACACACAAGTAGCTACTACTACCATTAAAATTCAAGGAATGTCTTTGTAAGTATCTCTTAAGAAATATATGGAAAAATACGTTTCAGAGTTGGTAGTAAATCTGATATATGTGTATGTAATATATTGCATGAGTTGGAACTTAAAAGTAGTTGTTTCCTCTTTGACCACATTGTAGGTCAAACTCAGAGTGTTCTTACAGAGAGTCACTGAGAAAACAAAAGCAGAGCTGAAAACTAAATGGCTGTGTTGTGTGTTAGTTTTGGACTCCATGTTTGCTTAGCAACTCTGGCAATACAAAAACACCAGAGCTCAGGTGTTTATTTTGTCTGTCGCTGTGTGTATCTGTGCCCATGTGTACATAAATGTGTGTTTGTGGCAGTGATTCTGGGCGTGGCAGCAGCCTGTTGGACAGAGCCATCGCAGACAGACGACAGCTCAACGCCATGACTCTGCCTGACTTCAGTGACCCTGAGACTGGTAGGCACACATGCTCACTCATGCACATGGCGTTCCCTCCTCCTTAGGGAGCATCAGCACCTCCCCAGTGGAATGAGTCCAGTTGTGCTCAGTGTGTCTCAGTAAACAAAGATTCTCACACACACACGATTAATTTCTCTTATCTAATGGTGACCTTTCTGCCAAGAAGATCAGCCATTGTCAATAATTATTTACTTAAGAAAAGGAAATCAAGAGTGAGATACAGCCTCCTCCCTCTGTTCTTAATCCAGTTTAATTCATAGCTTCAGGCATCACAGAAAAAAATCTGGAGACAATTATTCACCGCTCTTTGATTTTTGGTATAGTATTATTTTGGTAACAGTATTTCTTATATTCCTCTTCGTCTGTTTTTGTTATGTTTGACACGTTGTTGTTTGATAAATTATAAATATATTATTTTTGTATATGCAGACTGAACCCAGATGCCATACTGTTTGTTTCCCTCCTTTCTTGACTCCTTGATTGATTTCCCTTTTGCTGTTATGTTTCCTTTGTTTTAGCCTCACGTTCTTCCTCTTCTCACTCTGGTTCTGAGCCGGTCTCACCCATGTTCACATCCTCTATTTCCACCCTCTCGTCCCCACTGTCGTCCCCTTCCTCCCCCGTCTTCATCTTCCAACCTCCTCCTCTCCCACCACCCAGAAAGCACTACTCCCCCCCCCATCTCTGCCTCCTTATACCCCTCCTCTTTCTCCTGCAACCACCAAGACCAGGACTCACTCCTTTTGCAGCCACGCCACTCGCAACCGACTCTCCTCCAGCTGTAATCTGCCTTCATTTCCACTCGCTCTGTAGCATGGTGTGGAGAGACCTGAGAAAACAGTATAGGGTTTTTGGGATATTGGCTCATTGGTTAATTTGCACATTTAGTGATGAGTGCATCCCCCATATGTTTTTGCTCTGGTGCTCCATGCTAAGCATGATGATGATTCAGAAGTTCATTATAGCTGATGCCGGTTGTTTGATGGTGATACATGTTGGAGTTGATCATGAGAAGCATCTTCAGTAAACGTAGGTCTGTGTCAAGGTAGGAGGAAGGAGAGATCCCCTGGAGTGAAGAAGCTGCTGGTGGAGTAGAGACAGTGTGTGGCTGATGGACACTTTTATCCCTGGATACTGTGGAGGCGAAGTGACACTGCACTACTACACCAGCCAGGAAGCATCATTTGCTGTGCAGTAATCATTCAATTCACACCGTACACTCTCCCCTTGTGTCACCTCCAGTTCCTGAAGAAATAGTGAGGGTTACCGTACCAAACCGAGCCCTCAGTCCCAGTCTCATGTAAATGAATCAAAGTTAAGTTTTTGTTGAGATATTTGCTTATTTGCTCTTATACACCTAAATATGTGTATTTCGCAGTAGATGGGGAGCAAATGTCACATACATGGCTGCAAAACCAGCATCTCACCACTTTACTTGTCACACAACTGTAACAGGGTTTCACACCCACAGCCCAGTCTGCATCAGGAACCAAGTAGATACTCATGTGTGATCACTACACATCTACCCTGATTGTGTCACAAGTATAAGTATCAGGAGCTGAACATGTGACTTTGATGCTCAAGTCTGAGCTGCAAGTTCGATATTCTGTCATATTTTGTTCTTGTGATAATGTACCGTGTTAATTAATTGTTAATGTGTTGGGTTGTCCTTCAGTACTTTGCATCATGTCTGTGGCTCACCCTTAGTCCATTAAGACATAAATCTTTAAATATACAAATATAGTTTCATGTTTGTAGCTTTTAGCTTTTAGCTTTTAACATAACTCAAGCAGTACAATTTGTTTGGGATTTTTTTTTTCTCAGCTGTGGAGTCGGGGCACCTCAGAAGTAGTTTTTGAAGGAACAAGATATATCAGACTTTGGCATCTCAGTGTAATATTTGTTAGTACGATCAGTTCTTTGGTAGTTGTGGTGTTTTAATAAAAGCTGCTATTGATAAGAAAAATGTAGAAATGTAGACCATCACCAGACTTGTCTCTCAGACGAAACACTTGTTGGAGGTGGAGTGAGAGCGGCGTCCAGGACTCTTTGATTTCTGCCACTGATGTCCTGGCCAGCACACATTTTAACTATCAGACTTGGCTATGTATCATAGAGATGTATTTTAATACCCAAGTGTTGCCAGTTCTCACTTTCTAGCTCAGGACAGCGTTTCATCTCATGGTGTTGCCACAGTCTCAGCATGGAGCACAAGAGGACTAATGCACTGGAGCGAATTTTCATTAGCTTAGTCATTTTCCTCATCACTAAACTAGTGAGATGATCAACGAGCCGATGGCCCAAAGACCTCACAGAGAGTGTAGATGAGGTGAATCTGGAAGTCATCAGGTTATGTAAACCTCACCAGCATGTCCGACGAGTTCCAAACTAAAGTGACTAATCCTGAACTCATGGCTGTGTTAGTTCACAGACCTGCTAAGCATGTTGACGTGAACATTATACTTTTGCTTTGGGTGTGGATCAGAGTGCAGCTGATGTGGTTGCTTAGCGTTTTTGTCTTAGCTGAACTCACTCACTTGAAACACACCACACAGTCACAGTAGCTGCAGCAGATGGGACGTAGAGATCAGTTGTTTGCCTCCTTTTTTTTTTTGGTATCACAAATAATTTTCCACAGATCACAGCTCTTCATATCTATCTGCTGTTTGTCTTTTTGCTACTATTTTGCATCTCCCTCCTCTTTCTTTTTTTGCGTGAGGATTTCTGTTTTCAGCCAACATTAATTTCTCTTGTCCCAGTTCCAACCTTATGTTGTCTTTTCTCTTGTTGCTATCTCCTCCACTAATGGTGTTGGTACTGGAAAATAATAATTTGTTTTTAGCCAATAAATTAGCTACATAAAACCAGAGTCCAGGACATGACTTTCCTCAGTTACATTATTTTAAACCCTTAAATCAACTGATTACAGGAGTGAAACTTAAAGACAACTGTGGAGAGTATTTGAACAGATTTAGTTGTTGTTTGAATAAAAGTAGAAACAGTCTGAGTCTTTTATTGTGAAGAATCTACTTCCTGCTCTCTACACTCTTCCTCTGGAGCCGAAGTTCTTTCTCTCTCTTGATGATTTGGATATTTCTTCTCTCTCTCTACCTCTCTTCCAATCATTAACAGTCGTCTCTGTTTTTTTTCCCCCATCCCTCCGTTTTTTCAAGGCGGCCTTCAGGACGCTAACACTCTTGGTTTTTCCTCCATGTTTTCTGTTTGTAAGTAGCCATCTAACCTCCATCTAAACTTCCTTTCTCCATCCATCCATTGCCCTGTCCATCCTTTTTGGTCCCGTTGACTTGCCATCTACCCTACGAGGTTCAGATATATGTACGATGCCTGTGTGAAGGAAACATGTACATATATCCTCTGGCTTATCTTGATATCTTGCGACGACTTCCAGGGAGTTGTACAGATAGTTATCATGGCGTTGGTAAAGTGCATTAAAGGAATACAGTGACTTCAGGATCTCCAAAAAAAACAAGGAGCACACATGTTCTTTGTCAGATTAAAGTGATGTGAATGATGCGTAGAGCTGGGAATGCTTTGGTCCTGCTCAACATGGGAAAAGGTGCTTGGTGTGTGAGTTCGGTAAAGCAGATGAAGGATGTGATGTTTGTTTTTCAGGGTGGAGAAAGCCAACCCTCACAGAGCGACAGCAGAAAGCACAACAAGACACAGCTTCTTCTCATCTGTGAATGTGGTTGTATGTGACAAATAGTATTACCAGAATTTCCGCTGATGTGAGACAGGGGTCACTAATGATGTCAGGTTTTCGTAGTTATGTTATGAAAGATTCATAAATGATTTGGATTGATCTGTAACAAGCTGTTGTCTGAAGGAATCAAAGGAAGAAACCATCCAGAGGAAAATATCTGAGACATCCTACTCTTACACTGCAAGAGGAAATATATGGATTTAGCTGTCTACATTTTTTATGTAGATTAAGTTGGATTTATTTTCGTACCTTACCATGGAGACACACATGCGCAGCCTCTGGTGCACTGACGGCTTGTATCTTCCCCTGTGAGTCAGTGTATTCCTTAATTCACTGAGCAGCTTTAGTTTATGTGTTGCCGTGCGAGTTGTGAACATTTAAGCCACAAACCACCTCGGGGAGCTTCCTCGGTAATCTTTTAGAAATACCTCTAAAACAAAAAATTTCCAACTGCCGCAAGATTTCGTAAATGCAGTCGATGGATCGACTTAAATATTAAGGGCATGAATGGCTTAAGTGAAAGTAATCCAGAGAATATAGAGCAGCACTTCTCCAGCTGTTTGACTGAATCATCACAGACTGAATAGCACCGTTGTCTTTCACAGTTCAGATCATGCACTGACAGGTGTCAGTGTCACTCAGCATAACAACGCTGTTTTCAGTTAAGTGAATAGAGGGGAAATGTGCATGAGGCAGACAAATGCTTTGGGTAAGGGCTCAGAATAAGTTTCATTAAAGGATCAACACATGTCGTCATGTTTCAGTATAAATCTTTAAATGTGCTGTACTTGGCTGAGCTGCTGCATGCCTGCATCTAACACACTGCTTTTTACAGTCTGCTCTTCAAGTCAGGATGCTCAACTTTCAGTGTGTTTGTGTGTGTGTGTGTGAGAGATAGAGACATCCTTTGGTCATTTCCCCAGATCTACAACACACTTGTCCTCTCCTCATACACATGCACGCACACACACACACACACACACACACACACACTCACACACTCTTTTTACACTTATCACACTCATCTTGTACACATGGGTCATTTCTCTTCCTCAACACTAACTGACAGTCGTATCAGCGTATCGTATCAGACTATGAGAATATGAGATGGGGGCAGGAAATCTTTCTGTTATCAAATTAAAGATTTTACTCCTGCTTGTTAATTTGGTCCATATTTCAGGTTAGAAAAGACAATATTTATCTTATCTAATCGCTTTAGGCTGCAATTGACGGAACAGTTCATTCAAACAGAACAAAGCCAATCTATGTTATTCACTCCATTATCTACATATATTACAACGACCTAAACAAGAGAGGAAATCTATCTAATGAAACAATATGTTTTTGATATCTACATTTCTGCAAACGGATCAAAATTAAATGCAGAGAAGAGTGTTTTGGGTTAAACCATCATTGTTGACATGAAAACAGGTCACAGCTTTCAAGGTTGTGGCTGATGGGGTATATTTGAATTGTTTATTCTGAATCATTAGTAATTTGAGTTTACACTTAAATTTGTAGTTTTGATTATTTTCTCAGCTTCATGGGAAGGCACACAGATCAGACTCCACAATCACTGTTTTAATGCTGTGGCTGATCAGTGTATATTTTCCTGCAGGAACAGAATTCAGTCTATCTATGTACTGTTAGGTCTGTGATGTCAGCCTGGATCAACACTGTCAAAACTAGCATAGAGAGACTCAAAATCCTTATTTCCAAGTAGCCTCTCCTCTCTCTTTTAACCACTCTTCATATTAGAAAATCAGGCTCATCACTCTGACACACAATCTCTGACAGAAGCTCCACATGTAGCCCTGTTGAGGCCAGACAGTGGCTGTCCTGTTGGTTCCTGCAGACAACACTCAGGTTTTATGAAATAGCTTGAAGGACAAAAATATGTGGAAAACATTCTGGGAGTTTGACACCCCCAGAAATCCTGTTCTGCTCTCACAGCTCTGCGGCGTGCATCTGCAGTCTGACGTGACACCATTTTGCATCCCTGTAATCACCTGATGTAGAGACAAAATGTCACAGACACGTGTGTCAGTTACTAATCAGCAGAGTGGAGAGTGATGCGGTGTTTATGCATGGTCGTGCAGAAATTAATTCATTTAAACCTGGTTAATCCCGGGCTAAACACTGTGTGTCGCAGCGTGTGGAATGGAGTGGCCTGGCTTTAGTGCAGGACCAGGAAACTGTGTGCCACTGTGGGCTCAGAGTCTCCAGCTTTGTGCTGCAACCAAACAGCCCAGATGAAGTGGGCACTGGATTCCTCTGAGGGCTGATTTCCACAACCTTTCCTCCTGAAGTTGTGGAAATCAGTGAAATCTGCTGTCATGGTTTGGTTGACTTTACATCCTGCACCGTGGCACATGGCTGCCTAACGCTGCTGTAGTGAAAAATCTTGCTAAGACATGATGTGCACGGTGGCTGATATCAGACTGTGTTGCTCCAGGTTCTGTGCACGCTACCTCCATAGCGGCCAGTCGTGTGGAGCAGGCTCTGTCTGAGGTAGCCTCCTCCCTGCAGAGCAGCGCCCCCAAACATGGACCCCTCCACCCCTGGATGACCCTGGCTCAGATCTGGCTGCACGCAGGTATGAACACAAACACTCACAGCACATGTGTGAAGGGAAAAACAGAAACACACACTGAGCTGTGTTTTGCTTGAGCATCTTTTTAAGCTGAATTTGCAGGGGGAAGCAGAGGAGATAAGATCATGATTGTGGTTCCTATCTGATCAGAGCCACGTTAAACAAACACTGTTGCTAAATGTAGCATTCAGTAGGCGGCTGGGTTAACGGGCTCTAAGAGAAGAGGTTTAACATCCCATAGTCACTGTGTCTCCAAGATGTTAACCTTAATCTCACTGTGTTTGTCATTAAAGGGTTATATTACAAAAAGTATGAAAGCACAACACATACAGACACATACACACACACCAAAACCACACCTGTTACATCCTGTGTATGAACCCGTCTCCGACAAACAGAGCTGAGTTTACTAGCATGAGCTTGCAGGTTTGTATTCAACAGCACTTTGAGTGCAGTCGCACCAGATACAGTTTCCTCCGGAGTTCACTGGAGCCCTGAGTCTCATCTCTGCTCGAGCAGCAGACACTAACATAAGCAGAGTATACATAAACAGATGCAGGCAGCGCACACACACATGCATAGAGCTTGTTTGTGCTCCTGTTTATCTCTCCAGCTGCTTCCTGTCTGAGGTGGTCATTTCCAGCCTGGCGACACAGCTAATATAATCATCCAATGGCAGCGCAGACGGGCAGACAGTTCAAACTAATTTCCTCTGCTTCATTCTGCGTTGGGATCGTTCGGTCTTTGTCACAGCAATACACTCAATGCATTAGATGACCTTGATACTAAAAATGTTTTTCTCATTGATGCTATTTGAGGTTGAAAAATGGAGCCGTGCTTTCCCGCCGCTCTGCCTCTCTCTCTCTCTCTCTCTCTCTCCATTCTTCCTTTTTGCCATTTTAAATTCGTTCATCACCATTGATCGTTTTCCTTTCTGTTAGTGGCTCTTAAACTGTTTCACCTCCACTCAATGCCTGCAAACGTCTAGACTGCTGTTAAATGTTTAACTGTGTGACTGCAGCTCAGTTTCAGGGGTGTAAATGTGACTTGTATGGGGCCAACATGCTGCACCACATCAGTATTTATGGGATATGTAGTCTTACTGTTGTGAGACAGGCTGTCAGTTTTCCTCTGTGATTGTATCAAGTTGTCTGTAGATTTGACAAAAGCAGATGCACCCTGTGACAGATGAAGAGGACTTCATGGTCTCCCTCTGTGTCTCTCTCATAGCTGAGGTGTACATCAGCATGTCCAAACCTGCAGAGGCCTCAGCCTGCACGCAGGAAGCAGCCAACCTCTTCCCCACGTCCCACAATGTGCTGTACATGAGGGGGCAGATCGCCGAGCTGAGGGGCAACATAGACGAGGCCAAACGCTGGTATGAAGAGGCCCTGTCCATCAACCCAACACACGTCAAGACCATGCAGAGACTGGTAATGCACCAAACACACACACACACTTGAACTGATGGTTCTCCTTCTGCTCTGTCCTTGTGCTTGTTCTCTCGAGACAAGAACAAATCTTGTCCTGTCTCCTGCTGGGTCCGTGCAGCCTGAGGGTGTGTGTGTGTGTGTAATTAATTAGTTGCTTACTTTGATAGTGTGGTGGGGGCAGCCTGTGAGCCCTCCTCTGAAGAGATAGAACAGCGTCTCCCTCTTCCTTCCTGTTCTCTCTCACCTCACCTGTTTTTCTTTATCTACGATACATATCACATTTCACTACTGTAAGGTTTCTGCAGCTGATCTGACCTACTGTACACTGCATTGTAGAAAGATGTTGCACCAGATATGATATTACACTATTACAGACACGACAGTGTATGTTCAGTTATAGGTCTGTCTTGAGCCTCTATTTTCTCATGCTATATATGGCTGCTGTAATTTCCCTTTGGGATTAATAAAGAGCAGCTAACTTGTTTTGGCTTCGAAAAAAACACGTTAGCATGAGAAAACCCTCAGAGAGACAGGGCTGCACCAGTGCTCACTTATCAAGCTCACTATCACTAAACAGAGTGAGTTATTATTGTGTACCACTCTCAGCTAATGCATCACAGGTTCGTATGAGCCACATCTGGAATGCTTGTACTAATTTTCACGATCAGACAATTTATAGCAAATAAAAGGAGCATATAAAAAAACAAGAATTTACTATATCTATTATAGCACATGTGCAGCTTCTCGAGGATCTCATATACATTTACAGTGGGTGTTTAAGAGGTCGATTAGCCTCCTAATGTTCTTCCTCCATCATTTTCATTTTTGCTTTGTCCTCTTTTTTTTTTTTTTTTGAATTTCTTGTCTTTGTGTGTCCTCTGCTCCTCAGGGTCTGATTCTCCACCAGCTGCAGCGCTACAGTCTGTCTGAAAAGGTCCTGAGGGATGCAGTGCAGGTCAACAGGTAGGGGTGTGTGTGTGCCTGCTATAGACGACCTTCTGGAATAATTGTGGGTGGTTTGTCCAGTTGGGTATAAAAGCAGTGTCCCTGATATGGGAAAAAAATCTAGTTCTGTAGGTGATGTTTAGTTCAGTTTTGAGGAAATAAATGTAAGTCTATGTAATGTTAGCAAAAGAGACAAAAACTAATCTGCATGCGCCACTGTAATATACTTGATATACTTGTTCAGTTAAATTTCTCTTTCTTTTCTTTCCGTCTCTTTCCTTCTCTCCTCCTCCTCCTCAGTACGGCTCATGATGTGTGGAACAGTCTGGGCGAGGTGTTGCAGGCTCAGGGAAACGCTGCAGCTGCCACTGAGTGTTTCCTCACCGCCTTGGAGCTGGAGGCCAGCAGCCCCATTCTGCCCTTCACCATCATACCCAGAGCACTATGAGACTCTCTCTCTCTCTCACACACACACACACACACACACACACACACACACACACACTAACTACTGTAGCACAGTGGCACAAATGATGGACCTGCAAGCTGCACACACCCCTTTCACACAGCATGTCTGCATGCGACTTGCACACACCTGCACAAGGTTTACTGCCATACTTTCAGACACACACACACAAAACCACACACACATACACACACACATATACCATGGAAATGCAAATAGTACATATAAACATCCATACATGCTTCCCATCCTGCCCACCCGCTCTTCCCAAAATGCCTTGCTGTGGCTGTGACCCTTGACTATGGGTGTGTGTGTGTGAGCGCATTAGTCTGTGTACTGATACACTGCTTGTTTTTGTCGATCTGCACTTTTTTGTGTGCCTGTTTGTGTCCGTGCATGTACACCCACATCTGTGTATGTGTGCCAACATGATGCCTGTGCATATTTGTGTCTGGTTGTATGTGATTTGTAGTATGCTGTGTGTGTTTGTTGTTTTGTCCTGTTCAAAGATGTAAATAAGATTTTAATTTGAGTCAGTACCCCAGCATTGATAGCATTCAGAAGCCTAAGAGTTTACATTTTGTTTACATGTTGTTAAGTACCAAAATTCACACACACACACACACACATACGCATATGCATATGTTTTATTTTCCTTCCATGCACTGAGGGTAAATCTAGAAAACTGTACAAAAATGGATTATGGGCAGGTTTTATTAATGTTTCCTTTGTAAGCCAAATATTACTGATAATCTCCTTCACTCAAACACACACACACACACACACACACACACTTCTGTTCACTTGTTGCTGTTCTGTGACTGGCTCAAGACAGCCAGATCTATGAGAATCTACGGGAGCATAGACAGACATGATCAACAGATCACTGAAGAATCAATCGGTCAATCAGTTAAGTCTAAATGCCAAAACACCGGCTGCATTTACACACAAACAAGAAATTAGATTTCAACAACAAATGTTCAGGATGGATTTTTAAACTGAAGCATGTGTAATGCCATGTAAAGCCTTTATACAGTATGTCCAGGTGACCAAACTTTCACTGTATGATTTTACAGATTTTCCTAGGATGCACAGTATTGTTCAGTTTCCCCATGGGAATCATTGAAATTAAAGGAACAGACACATGTTTTGCTTTCTTGCCGAGAATAAGATGATGTGATCAGCTACAGTTGGCTAAGTTTAACATAATGATTGATAAAAGAAAAACGTGGTAATTGAGACGCTGGTGGGTGGATTTTACTATCTGCATGCAGAGTCAGCTGAGCTAAGTTAAATTCAGTTGCTAATGTTATCATCACACTCGAGAGTTTTGTCTTCTAACTTGGCAGGGGGTCAAATAAAACTTTCTTAATTGTCTGATTATTGCTGTAAAACAAATGCCATATCCTCGGGAATAAAATACATGTCCCATTTTAATGTGTGCTGACTCGTTAGCATTTTGTAAGCAGCTAGCCAAACACATGAAAGTGCCACCCACTACAGACACTTGATAATGTTTTCTGATTGCTCGGGCAGTTTCTTACTAAAGCTCCTGCGTAGCATTTATTATTTGACAATTTGTAATTATGAACCGGAGAAATCTTTTACACAGACTGAATCGAATTTTCTGTTGTGTGTAAATGCAGCCACAGTGATTGTGTTGTCTTTGCATCCTGTCACAGTCTTGTTAAATAAAACCAGATGAAAGTAGTTTTGTTTTTTTCATTTGATTTTGATTATATTTACAGAGTTATTGTTGTATATTTGATTGTTCCAAGTGTAATATTATTGTCATTATTTTAGAAAGTAAATTATAAATCTATTTTCTGGAGAGCAATGTTACTGAGATGCTGTTGGAGGAGTGAGAGGAACAACTGATTCAGTTTGTCAGTGAGTCCTTTGTACTGTACATGAATGACTGAAATTAGGACGGTAATAATAACTAAGATAATAAAAGTGAGTAAAAACAATTGTGGGCAGCTTTCCTTAATTTTTAGTATTTGTTGTATCGGAAAAAATGGTGAATACTTTGGTTAAACCTGTGTGTGTGTGTGGTATCCTCTCTGGCTGTGACCTTGGGGCCAACAGTGTGTGTTACTTTCTCAGGTGTATAGCTGTCAGGGGATAGGTGTGCGTGTCTTTGTGTGTCTTTTATCAGAGGATTACAGCTCTGACAGGCTTCAGTCTGGGGTGTCAGGGAGCCACAGCTGAGTCTGGTGAACACACACACTCACACACACCACCACCACAGAGGTCCCTGCCGGACTATCACTATCATAACAGTCTATTCACAAGGTCACTTTGCCCTGTGGTTAAAAAAAAAAAAAAAAAGTGAACTCATTTTGTAATGATGACAGTCAGACCACAGACCAATGCATATATGACTGTGGTTTGTGTATATAGAGTACGTGCTATTTAACACCATTTGCACTGTGTTTCTTTTGAAATATATACAACCTGATTCTGGGTCAGAGCTCCCACTGAATAACTATGATGAGATAAGTTTGTACCACATTTAACTCACTGACTGATGGAGTGAAGCAAAGCTTGATGATGTATCTATGATTATCCTGAACTGATGATGAGATCCATGACGTTTCTCTACCACCAAAATAGTGACTGGATGCTGCCAGGAGAAATTTCAGATACACACTTAGCAGTGAAGAAAAGGGCTGTGTTATACAGTCCGAGTGAGGCGCTGGAGCGTCGGGACCATACCTGAGCCTAGTGGTGCTAACCAAGCTGCCATGGCAGCTTGTAGGCACCACTGAGGACACCGAGGTTACATACTTTTAAATGATTTCATTTCCCATTTTTCTAAACACTAGAACTGTTAGCATACTAATCCCCCTTATAAAGGCCACAGCGGTCTCCCAGACTGTAATTACATTGTTTCAAGTCACAAACAGTTCTGTAAGTGACAGATACTGGTGGCTGTACCACTGGGGTTGACCTTGGTATTTGACAAACCCTGGCTACGGCCTTGCACCCGGGCCGAGCTGCTGCAGGGCTACCCTCACGAAGTTTGGTGAATGACTAGAGACTTACTCTTGAAAGGCAAAGAGAGATGTTATAACTCGCCCTCACAAACACATGCACACACACTTGCTCCCCACTCCATCCCCCTGGATATCAGGTGAAAAGCTGAAATATTGATGTGGGTGAAGCCAGGTGTAGGGGATTGTGTGTCTGTACATCTGTGTGTGGGTTTGTATGTGTGTGTCTGTGTGTGTAAATATATATATTGTGCATTTTAATTTGTGGGCAAACAGTGTGTGTGAGATGGATTTAAAGCAAATGTGAGAAAGAGGGAATCTTCTGGATTGGAAACCCTGTTAATAACTTAAAAGTGGCAGCTCACTAATAACCAGAGAGCAGTGAGATGTATTAATACACTTCAGACAGTTACGTAACTCTAGCTACTGTGTGTGCGTGTGTTACATGGATAAATCCAACACTTCCTACACTTCTCCATTCCTCTCTTCCTCGGTCTTCCCCTTCTCCGCCTGTCTGTTTCTCATTAATGCCACAAATCTTTTCTACTCTTTTTAAATTATATTCATATCTCTTTGATAAATAAGCAGAGTTCAGCCTTTATTGTGTTTGTTCAAAATATCAGCTTTTAAATCAGAGGACAGAGGGAGGTGTTGTAGGAGGAGAGATTTTATGGGTTTTTAAGATGCACTGTAAAATCTGCTCTCGTTCTCTTCTCATCCCTCGCTCTCCTCCTCTCCCTCAAGTCCTGGGTTTCTATTATTGTCTTTCAACCTCTTCATCTCTTCCCCCACTTGTCTCCTTCTCTTGCTCTCTCCTCAAACTCCCACAGTTTTCTGCTCCCTCTTTCACTTCCACCCATCCCGTACCTTGGCTCTGTTGCCTAGCAACACCTCATCTGCAGACGTTCCCGATGATCTGGACAAGTCCTTCTGACACCCCTCTACACTCACACACACACACACTTGTAACATTACATGTGTCTTGAAAACATGAACCTTTGAAATAAACAACCTGTGTGTCTGTTACCTGGTGCTTTTTGTTGTCAACATGGGAAACTGATGAGAGCAACCATGTTTAAAAACATGAAGAGGATTGTTCAGCATTACATTCCTGACCCTGAACTAATTTCTCCCATTTCCCAACCTTCACTTGATTTCCCTGCAGTTGCTATGCAAATTCTCAAACCGTGTCTGATCCTGCGCTCATCCAACTGCACTAAGGATGTAGGTGGCGATCAGTTGTGCTCACTTTCCTCTCCTGAGCACATGAACGAGACATAAACACCTGAGACCACGTGTTAGTTCATGGTATTTTATTGGAAAAACAAAATGTAAAGACTAGCATGTACAACTTGGAATGCAGATCAACTGAACTGAACAGAACAGTTGGACTGGGCCGGGCCTTGCCGCACCCACACACACCCACACACACCCACACACACACACACACACACACAAACACAAGATAGAAATGCCGCAAAGGACCGACCCTGCCCCCACTAAACTGAAATTAACCCCCTCATAGATGGACACGCATGCAACATTTGAGGTAATGAACTACTCCCGAGCAGGCTTCAGTGAGGAATGACCACAGAGCATAATTCACTGCTGATTCCATTTCACTGAGTGCGTTTACATGCACACTAATAAAACCATTATTAGGAATAATCCATTAATGCTAATAACACGTTTGATGTGTTTACATGCTCTTCAATAATCCATTTTCTGGAAAAAAACAAAAAAAAAAACTTGTTTACATACCAATAACTGCCCTTATCCAATAACAGTTACTGGTTTGTGGTGTTTACATGACCACTTAATCTGAAAACTCCAGTTTTCCAATTATGATTGTTTTTATTAGTGCGCATATAAACACACTTGGTGTTTGTAAATATCCTCTGCTCAGGATGTTGGAATTGCCTCAAATATTGCTCTCGTATATCATCACTTTTAAAGCCCACCCAATATCTCCAAATTCTAGGACACACCCACTGCCCAAGGGGCTCAAATCTACGACCCACCCAGGCTTCACCCTCAAAAAAGGTAAACACACAAAGGATAAAGCGAGTATCCTGACATGCCAGAAACAAATAATCTAAAATGAGTTCTTATTTATTCCATTTTAATATTTTTCTTAAAAATATCTCTGTCATAACTGACTTAGGTAAGTAAACTGCAAAGGTGCCGCTGGTTCACTCACTCCCATCCATCTGTCAACTAACACCTCCACCCTCCTCCTCCTCCTCATCTCAGTGGGTCCCAGGCCAACCTGGTGCCCCACAACAGCCTTCTGCCACTGGGCTCTCAACAGTAACCCTTCTAAAGCTGCATGCATGAAGAACAGAAAAAAAAGAAAACAGGAAGTTATAGAAGAAAGGCGATTGGCCAGCCCAAATGATTATCATGACATCAGGCAGATGGAACCAGAAAGCAGAGGAGCAGTGGCCAAATCAGCTGGCTGCAGAGAGGCTGCTTGGCTAACAAGTTGAGATCTGATTGGGCAGCTCAGTGCTGAAGGGGCAGGGAATACAAGCCAGTACATGCAGTATCATTTAGATTTTTTCTTTTTGTCTTTTACCTTTTTTGAGCTTGTTTATATGGACAGATTTTCAGTTTTCCAACATTCAGTTTAAGTTGTCTATACAGAACAGTATGAATAAATGTAGATTTTTGCAGTAAGAGGTAAGTGAAACATTTGACTGATTCTTTGCCTTCAGTGGGAGCCCTGTTCATTTGGCAGTCATCATCTGAACAAATTCTGTGGAGGGAAAAACAAAGACCCGTCAGGAACAGCCTAACTGCTTTAATACAATTAAAAACTGTCATTGATAAGACTGAAATACACACACACACACACAGTTCTTGTCTATCATGGTATGGTATGACTTGACTCCATTCTTACACAGGAATAATTGTAAAAATAATTATTTATACTCATGGTGGAACAAGATATGTGTTAAATAGCTATGTGTTCCTCTATGTTAACAAACTATTGGTGTCTTCAACATTGCATTTTAAAGACTTTGATCTGCTGTACCTTCATAGTTGACCTGTCCGTCCCCATCAATGTCGGCTTCTCTTATCATTTCGTCTACCTCTTCATCTGTCAGCTTCTCGCCCAGGTTAGTCATCACATGACGCAGCTCTGCTGCACTGATGTAACCGTTGCCATCCTGGCAAAGAGACAGACAAGTGGTCAGTTAAACACACACGCAGCTGTCATTTATCAGTATTGAATATCAAGTAATGTTCTACTCAAGTGCCAGCTACACATCTAGTAACTTTTATTCTATAGTGTTAAACTCAAAATGAGAAAACCACAGAACATTGAAGAAACTACTGCTTTATCACGGCACCTTCAAAAAACACACAAACACACCCAGACCTACCTTATCAAAGACCCTGAATGCCTCCCTGATCTCCTCCTCGCTGTCAGTGTCTTTCATCTTTCTTGCCATCATTGTAAGGAACTCTGGGAAGTCAATGGTTCCATTGCCTTGGAGAGAGGGTCAGATTTATGTTACACATTTATCTCATCATCATTGATAACCTGAGTGAAGCCTAACGACTAAATCTTTCCCCGTGTTCAAGGGAAATTGCCTACCATCTGCGTCCACCTCATTAATCATATCCTGGAGCTCAGCTTCAGTTGGGTTTTGACCGAGTGATCTCATGACAGTACCCAGCTCCTTAGTGGTAATGGTGCCATCTCCATCTTTGTCAAACAAGGAGAAGGCCTCCTTGAACTCTGCACAAGAGATACAAAGCAAATACAGAGGGTGGAAAAACATTAGCAATAGTGCATGTGGAAGCAAGTGTGGAGAAAATGTGCATTTAAAGCTCAAGATGGTCAGACTGTAAGACTTAATGCTGTTCCTTACCAGCAATTTGTTCTTCTGTTAGCTGGTCAGCCTTAAAAGACAAAAACACAAAGACTTCATTATTACAAGCATTTATCGATTCTGATGAGCATCTGAAGCAAGAAGCACTTGGGATGAGAAACTGGTGTGAAGTACATTTTAAGCTAAACACATAATGATGTAACAATCTGGCACATGTTTATTTTTTAGACTGAGACCAACTGTCCTTGCACAGTCGCATCAACTCAAGATAAAGTAATCTCCACTAGGAACCGCAACCACATACCATTCCTAAAACACTGCCAGTGTTTTTGGATATGGTCAAGCAGAACACCAGTACACTGCCATACGATACTAAACAGTCCAGTAGGCCGATTTATTTTTAATGCATATCTGTGTACAACCTTTATATCATCAAAGTGGATATCTGTGAGGTCTGCCACGAGCTTCACTGCTTTTGGCTCTGGTTTTTTTGCATCTCTGCCTCCAGCTCCTCTTCCCCCTCCATCCAACCTTAACCCACTTCCTCCTCTGCGCTGCTTCAGATCTACAGCTCTTCCTCCTGCATCGCCCTTAGTTTGGCCTGATTTGAAGGTGAGGCCATCAAGTGCCCCTCGCACCATCACCAAGCCTTCAGCCAGGCACTCGGCCCGTTTGCTGTTTTGGATGCCCTGTTTTTTAACCTCGGCCAGCTCAGCCTTGGCCCTCTGCAGGCAATTCCTCAGATCCTGCATCTCTCGGACCAGGCTGTCCATACGGCTGGATGAGGTGTCCATCAGCATCTGTAGGAAGGCTCTGTAGTTCCTCTCCTGCTGCTGGATGAGCTCCTTGTAGTAGTGTTGTTGTTCATCCAAGAGGTCATAGACTGTGGACAGGCTCACCAGCTCATCCTCTGGTGGGTAAAGAGCCACTTTCTTAGGCAGCATGATGAGGGAAGGATGGTACGAAAGGCAGGAATGATGTCTTAGCATGGGAGGAATGACTGGATAAAAAAAGTGCTGGCCGGACATCTATCAGTTGGTACTGACAGGTAAAACAGATTGAAGGAGACACAAATCAGCCGTAGATTTTGCCATCACTCTGAGCAGTTACATAACAGTACGGACGAGGAAAAAACCTAATTTGAGTATGAATTTGGAGGCTTGTTAGTCCTGGACAGGTAGATGGTTGGATGAGCACATGAATAGTGATCAGATGACTGGATAATTACAAGGCTTGTCTTTCAGAGCCTTCCAGAGTAAATAGATGGCTGGATAGATGACATGATGTTTTCACAATCCTCCTGAAGTGGCAAAGGTCAGCAGATGTGTGCTAACCCAGCGACAATGTCTCCCTCTTTGGTGGAGCTGGATGAAGAGCTGATGGAAGAGTTAGTCCTTCTGTTGATGCTTGCCTGGTTTCATGTATATCCTTCTGTCTATCGTTGAATAAATCTGTCTGCATACCTGTCCATCTTTCTTCCCGTTCTTGTGTCTTGCAGTACTGTGGCTGTGCTTGCCCAGACGCTGCCCTTGCCTCACTCCATCTGACTCCAACTGGGTGAGACTTTGGAGAACATCACTCCCTGTGCCACCATGTCAGTCTGTGTGTGTGTGAGCCTAGCCATGAAAGCCAGAGGCTTGGCTGTCTGCCCATCTCTCCAACAGATGTAGGAGAAAGATGGGTGCACGGATGAAGTGTCCACCTCCTGCAGAAGTGCAACAAATGAGGGCCCTTCATCAGTGTGTGTGCGTGTGTGTGTCTAGGAGGCCAGACCAGAGGAGGTCATCCAAATCTCGTCAGGGCAGTTGATTTGAGGTATGTGAAAGTAACAGTGTCCAGACCAGGGGGAGGTCACAGGAGTTTTGTGTGTGTCTACACGCATGTGTTAATCTGTGTCCTGTCATCTCACTGCTACAGTTGCAGCTCCTAGGGAGGATCAGTTGGCTGGACATCTGACCTCCTAGATGGCAATACTGGCCACACCAAGTGGACCCCATTGCAGGGCTCCTATGTGCACTGTTAACAAATTCTCTGAGTGACACTGGATTTTGCAATTTAATATTTCAACTTAAAGGCATTAGTACTGCCAAGCACTAATGGTGAGGCTTCCAGTTTGGCTAATGATAATAACCTGTGTGTATGTCATGGGCTCTGGTGATACATAAGCTTCTAACCTGTCTAATATCCAGGCCAAATTCCTTTCACAGCGATGCCTGGCAATACAGACAACATATGTCGTTGCCATTGGGCACCATGTTTAACAGCAAATATTAACAGTATTAACGGGTTAAGAAAAAAAGGGACCTGGATTTTTATTAAGATGTAATCACACAAACAGATTAATCACTGACTAATGTAAAGTTAGTCTTTATAAGAAAATATCTCCTTGAGAAGGTAATGCAAAGCTGACAGCCAGCACACAACAATGGCCATTTGTTCCCAGTGTATTATTGCTTCAAGCAGGCTGATGAACACATCGGCGCCACACTCCAACACCAGTAAGCTGACTCACATGAAAAGTCCTTCTGCTTTTAAAAAAAAAAAAAATCCACAAATGTAAAGGAACTGTGAGAACTGCAACAATGATGCAACACACCTCCTTGGACTTCCTGTGTCATATTTTTACAACCCTGTTGCTATAGCAAACACAAAACAATCACATAATTTTGGCAACTAATCCAACAGGTCATAGCAGGAATTTACACTATAGAGTCCTGGGAGGGGCCGAAACGTCATTTAGAAATGAACTCAGACTCTTAATGTGAAACAAAAAGACAACACGTCCTGTCCAACAACTGTTGTGAAATCTAGTCAGATTACTCCAAACTAGACTAATTAAAGGACATAGATGCAATCAATTTCAAATACCAATAACACCATCTTATACTATATTATATTATATAGTCTCAAACTGGCTTTAATGAGAAACCCAAAATTATGATGCACAATGAATCTTCACAGTGTAACGTGACGTTACAAACATCTTCAAGAACAATCTTAAGAAATTGGCAAATGACGAACTACAGAACCCAGCAACCATTAAATCCAAAGCCTCCCCTGAGGCTCCTACTCCAGGTAGTCTACAGGGGTACTGAAAAATAAAATAAAATAAAAATAAAAATGACCAAACCTTTAGTAAACATTGACCTGCTGGTTATTAGACTATAACACATTTGACGGAGGCCTCAGGAAAATGTGTTCCTTAAGCTTCATCTGCATCACCAACAAGTCAAGAGCCTGTGATATGTTCAGCAGATTGCATCTGTTAAACAAGATTTATGTCCATTTAAGACTTGCATGTAGCCTGAAGAAAAGGTCCACTATACCGAGTACTCCTTTTTCCACATAAAACACTGCAAATTTGTAAGTGTATGCAACTGCCTTTACAAACTCTAGCTGGTGTACAACGCTGCCATGATTATTCCAGGGACACAGGCTGGCATTGTGCATTTATGGATAAAGAAACCAGATATGAGATATCATATGGACAACTCTCCACCAAACATTAAACACTAGTTGTACAGTCAAAAATGCTGTATGCTTGTTTGAGACACACAAATTCATTATATTCTTGTTCGCAGTGTTGAGACGAATTTCTTCTAACATCAATAGGTATTCACTTTGAAAATTTCATGAAACAAGTCACCTATCAGGAAATAGCGAGCTTGAATGTAGCTAACAAATCTCTACATTTCGTGTTAAGTGGCCACACACAGGTGTTTCACAATATTCTGTGACCCAGTTGTAACTGCCAGCGTAACAGCTCAGTACAGATTGAAGGCCACTTCTCCGATCATCCCATAATTATCGAAAGTAATAAAAATGCCAGTCTATAAAGATGCTATCAGACGGAAGTCAATATTTTACAGATGTGGTGGCAGTCACTGGCAACCAGAAGTGTGCATCTGTCTATATCGTTTCCGTTGCTATATATCTTTCAGTTTTCAAAATTCAGTTCAGATACGGGCTAACATCAGTACTACCGAGCAGATCATGTATAGCTGAATGATGATACAGTTGTCCAATGCCGGAAAATCACTCAGTGAGGGGTGTAACGTTAGCAGTGATGCTAACACTAGCAGCAAACCGAACCGCCGAGACTACTATCACTGTGCGATCATCTACAGTAAGGAGCCCATCAGATGCTAACATAAATTATCGTTGTAATTTCAGCAACTGTAATGTGATAAGCTCCGGCTTGCGGCGACGAGCCGCTATGTCTCACCGCCCGTGTTAACAGCTAGTTAGCTAGCTAACTCAGAAGTGCAAACGAGCCCGCTCTCCTCGCGCTCTCTGCACCGAGAGCTTCAATTTGCTTCAACAAACCGTCTAACCGACAGAAACTGAGGAGCACCTGTCTGACATTCACTCAGCTCGCCACAATTTCAGCTGGTACAATTTCACAGACCGAGGTTAATTCAATACTCACCATGTCTGTTTGAGTAAGAGACGTCGGAGTGCTAGATGCTAACGCTACCAGAGGGAGGAAATGGACGGCTGCCACTGAACGGGGCTGGCTGGAGGCGGGCAGGCAAGGCAGAGCACCGCTTGCAGTGTCGCTGTATTCCTCCGCGCTGTGGAGAAATCTGCTCAGTCAGTGAGGCGCCCTCGCACTGTCTCCGTCGCTACATACGTGCACGCGCACACGCCCGCACGCACTTCCAATGTTTTACACAGTGACGTAACTTATTCAATTTGAAAAAAAACTTTTGAAAAAGTAGTAACTCTTTAGATAGAGAGGGAAGCACAGGTGCAGCGAAGTGAACAGATCTAAAATCACTTTGGTGCATTCAATGGCCATTTTAAGCTGTTAGGGGCAATGGAGGCAAGCGCCTAGCTTGCACCAGTTCAACCCCCAAATACACCACCCTGTCAGTTAGCATCTCCCTGATTCCCTCAACAAAAAGTAAATTGATTTTTTACTCTGGCTTTTTGATTATTACAATAATAAACTCTATGAGAAAGTTTATGGTCACCTACTTGCATACTCTGTTCAGCACAATATTCCTCATTGATGAATACCAGTGTCATGATTTTGAAGTCTAAATGCATATATAATATAAAGGAGCTCATATAAACAAACTACACCATAATTGTATGACTTCAACAACACCAACACTAAATGTTCAATGTGGACAAAGTGGACTAATGAATAGAACAGTCTCCATGAAATGTCTCAGACTTGAGTTAATCATAGACCACATTACAGTCACCTAACCAAATAACCACAGAAATGCTAACTAAGTTTAGAGTGACCATGATCGTGTCCTGGAACAATAGTTAGGGACTGCTAGACAGTGTGTCCAAATATTAGCCAACAGTGAACCTGCCTTACTTTATTGTTGCACATTCTCAAATAAATACACATGACATGTATTCAAACTGGAGTGCAATATGAGTATAAACAATGAAATGAAGCCCACCTCTGTACATCCAAAATCAGATGGAATGAAACTGTGGGGTGTTAATAATCAGCCAGTTTGATAATCAACTTCTACATGTTAGATTTAAGGAATAACATAACTTATTTGGCTTTAAATAACTGATAAAGACAGATTAATCTTAGTGGAAAGATGCTGATATTGAGGGCTATTTAAAAAAAGGCATACTGAATGTTCCCTGCATTTCCCCTAAATAAAGCCAACACATAGGATGTGGTTTTGCACCATCAAAATCCGCACAAATACATGATGTATTTCTATCTGCTTGGTTGAATTTAGTTCAAAGTGTTACATTTTATTTTATTGATCAAAATAATAAACTTTTGTGGTCAGAATAATATATGATCACATGCCTTTGTCTCAGAGCCAGAGACCACAGATAGTCAGAAATTTGATTGAGTTATTACATAGACTTTTGTTGCTGGGAGACTTTCTCATAAATATTGATTGAACTGTCTTGATTAACATATAATATATGATTTCCTAGAGCTGCTCCTTATCACAGAGACTCTAATACACCCCCCTGCAGCCTATCTTCTTCTGTAAGACTCTTATTGTATTATCGTCTGTGTGGCCACATGCCCTGTCCAATAATAACGTCTGCTGATGTCTCTTGGCCAATTGGCTGCCATTACATCTTACATTAATATCATTATCAGACTGTATAATAACAACAACCAAATGAACAGAAACATTTCTTTGGTCGTAGGATTCAACACTAACAACTTAGGCCTACACATTTGCATTTCTTGTCATAAATATGACCCGGTGCAATGTGGTGGAGGATGAGAACATCTTTGTGGGAAGAGATTTGACTTCATATAACTTTTGATAAAATAACTGGGTACGTATCATTCGCCGTTAAATAAAAACAGGAGAAAAGTGTGGGCTTATCTCTGTTTACTGGGTCATCAGAGCGCACAACTGTGTAGCAGGGCAACACAGACAGTGGCGGACTATTTCCTGTTACGGGGCGTTTTATGCAGGCGGAAGGATACGATCTAAACGTCGAGTCTAACGGCACCGTTGCGGTTATGTTTTTGAGAGGTGGATTTTGATTGGTCAGGGCAGAACCGCAATATTCTGCACACTGTACAGAGATCGCTGATTGGCCACGGTGGATCTGCAATGCGTCAAACCACAGCGCGGCAATGGTGGCAGGAGGGAGCGAGTCGCGACTGTCGCTCGCTCAGGACCCAATGAAGTGCCCGGTGTGGAGCTGTTTGGATGATGCTCACAAGAAAGCTGCAAACTGGATTAACGCAGGCTGAGCGTTGAGCACCTATACCGCGAGGCGTATTTTGAACAGACACCGCACTATAGTATAATGAGGGGGATTTGGAAAAGCACTTTTTCCCCCTATATTGGTCAGTGATGGCCTGTATGATGATGATGATGATGATAGTGACTGTCCCCTTTTTCTGTAAAACTTGAGGCTTTAAAGCTTCATGTATTTATCACTTGTACCAGCTGTTGAACTAAGACGAAATTCACTATATACTTAAAAAAGTGTCTCTTTCTCCATTTTGTTTGCTTTTTTATTAGTGAGCAATGGGACCAGGAGGAGAAGGCTGCAAATGTAATGTTGTTATTTAGAGCTGCAGTATGTAATCAATAGCACACTGTCTCCACATTTAAGATACCAATTATTTTTGGCACCCAAAAAATAACAGTGGCCTGATGGGGACCATCAGTGTGATGACTGACTGAGTGATGAAGACACTGTCGGTGTGCTGATTGCCACGTGAATGTTACACTGTTGCCTGGCAAGAGTTGAATTTTCTTGAATGGCTCTTGTACTTTCAAATGTGTTTTGGTGCAGATGAGGAGTGCTGCCAACTCCACACTTTTGTCACTACTTATTTACTGTTGAAATGGTGGGGTTTTCCTGCTACGAACACACTCTCTGTAGACCTTTATACACTGGTAAAAGAACCAGCTGACCCTTGCTCGCATCTGGTTTTCATGAAAGGGTACAATCAGGCATCACTTGCGGGTCAAATGACTCTGCAGTAGTCATGGATATTTACTGGCTTCAGCTCCAATTGGCAGTTATGTAAACAAAACACCCGAGTGAACATGCTAATTTTACTAGGATCTTAGGGAGATGTACCTCATGGGGCATCTGCTCGCCTGCTCAGCCCCAGCTGAGCCGCTACCATGGCTTTAAAACTCACCAGGTGACTCCAAAGGATGATGGACAAAGTGCATTTGAACACTCACACCATCAGAGTTAGTATAATTTTCTATTTTTCAAGGTTTTTCCATGTTTCACATGTACATTCATTTTTTATGGTTTCTTTCATTAAACTAATATTAGATTACACCTGACAATCACATACTATAACATCGTATGAAGTTTAACAATATATTTCTGTTGACTTGAAACACAGCCCCTCAGCCTCAGGGGCATATTCATCATAAGACTGTATTCACTGACAAACTACAGCACCATAATTATGAGAATCACATTTACTAGCAGTGTCAGGTGATGAAACACTATGAATGAAACACATTTGCTGTAAAATAACGTATTTTCAGACACTATGTACAGAGGGTGGCTCCTTCTGCATCTGTGAGATCACTGCAACTTTACTGTTCATTACAGCAGCTCTGTGTGAGCAAGCAACTGTGTCTGTGTATGTGTGTTCAGTCCCCAATTAGTATATCCAGTTTTTCCAGAGGCAGTCTGTGTCAGAGGTCCTTCTCTGTCATCAGATCTACAAATTCCTGCAGATGCTCAGGGAACAGCTGGACTGGACTGATGGATTCGTGTACAAACCATAATCATACACACCAAATCGACACAAATGTGTTTCAAAACTCTTGACTCAACTTTTTCCAAGGAATATTCTGTAATATCCCTGTGGCTTTATTCACCTTCGATTTTGACGCCTACAAATAAACAACACGGGCATTAGACTTTACTGATGGTCAATATTTGTGCATCCAAATGTGCACATTACACAGAGTAAGTCTGTATAAGCTGGTCTTACTGTATGTGTAAGTTCTCACACTTGTACCTCCGAGTCAATATTTGGGTAGCGCTCTAAGCTCAGTGATTAACAAGCTAAATGACACACAGAACAAAATGAGATCTTAAAGGAACAGCACATGCTCCATATGATTAGAAAAACACATTTATGTGTGTGTGTGTTTATAAATAGTAAAAATGCAACACAATAATTACATGCATGTATTTTTATTAAAAGGATCATTGACAGACAGGCCATAATAATTTTGGAATGAGGTCATCAGTGAGTTCAGTTAACATGACTGAAATTGTGTATGCTGTTTTCCATCTTGTCAGGAAGTGCATGTACATCCCCCAAAGTAAAGGACAGTGAGCACCTGTCTCTGTTGCTATGGCACTTTTCAAACAATCTATGGATACGGTTGCTCTGGTAGGATGGGCATGGTAGTGTCATGGCAACTAGACAAAATTTTGTTTTCAAAAGCAACTCCGATGTGATGTTTTTATAATCACTAATAGGTCATGTGAATTTTGAAAAATATCTGTATTAGTAAGTTCTCTTACTAGATAAAGATAAAGATAAAGATAAATCTATGACCATACCATCTTTATCGCACTGAAGTTGTCATGTTTATCCTCAGGTAACATGAGTGCAGGTAAACCACATAACTACCCATAATCCTTTCTCTTCTTACCTCTGAGCAGAATCCACCAGCTGCTTCCTTTGTTGTTCAGCAACAATGGCAAAGAGGCGTGGCACCACACTGCTGTTGTCCCTGGTTACAGAGTGGAAAAAAAAAAGCGACGCACCCGGCCAGTACCATGGTAACCATTCTCCTCCTGAAAACAAATCGCACAAGGGTCAGGACGGCAATCAAGCACAGGCTCTCCACTGAAGAAATGGAAAGAGCTGGGAAAACATGTCCACAGAGGAAGCTCATCCCGACTGTTTTTAGTTGGTATCTTATGAGCAGACCACAGCTGAGCTGTACAGGGCGCCGCTGTGTCAGCTTGGAAGGGCTGAGGTCTCGATGTTGCCATTACAATACTGTTGAGGTACTTTGGTAAGGTACCTAGGATGTGACACAGAGCCTTCATTTCAATTTTTATTTCTGGTTGTGTCATTTCTTGACCATGAAGCAGCAAACAAAGGTCCTCCAGCAGCAGGTCAGGTTGCTGGGGAGAGAGCACAGGCATCCCTAACAGGAATAACAGGAAGTGGAATAAGAATACGGAGGTTGTGCTCTAGACAAATCAGGGATGGAACGATGTTTTCAAATAACACACAGAAAACAAGGCAGATATGCCAAATAAAGTGGTAACATCTGTTTAGCAACCTATAAGATATAAGACACTGCAAACCTTTTTCCAAACATGACATACAGGGATGATATTTGTTTTGTATATAGTGCAATTATAATAACTACTGATCGAATAAAAGTTTTCCTCCCATCTGTGTGTCCAGCAGTAGGCCTATAGCTTTGTCATCTTGGTCAACAGTGAATGCAGTCAAAACATGACACTCAGTTTCATTGCTCTAGCACACAAATCAATTTAGAGATTATTCCAGTATGCACATGAACATTCAATAAAACCTGTGGCAACCATGCCATACTTTCAGCTGGGGCCTGTGTGTGTGTGTGTGTGTGTGTCAGAGTGTGTGTATGAGTGTGTTTTCCCAAGGCTACAGCCACAGGCCCCACCAAGTTGTTGCTGGAGATCCCAGGGTTTGACCCCCATCACCCCCAACCTTTGCCTCAACACTGTCCCAGAATGAGTCAGAGAAACTGACCTTATGACCTTATGGAGATAACACAAGACTACCTTCCTACCTGGTATCATATGAATTTCATACATAGCTGTGTGTCTGCTTTGAGCTTTCTTTGAGCTGCCTGTCATACACACGGATCAGACTCACTGAGTTCTGTCACCTTGACACATCGAGAGTCTGAAATTAAAAGATGAAGTTGATCAGGTGAGTATGAAGCTCTCCACCGCCCTCTTGTGGAAGAAGAAGACACAATTAATTATGAAGCTCATTTCTTCCATGGAAAGAAGTTGGTGTGAAACTTCTGACTAAATAAACGTGACATCCCACTATGTAATAACACAACATAGAGATTTACTGTTTTGACACAATGAAAAACAGTGGTGATGGCTGGCTGCTAAATTAGCTCACTTAGCCACACAGCTAGCGATAGCCTTGGTGTCCGACTGTTAGCATAGGTCATGCTAGTTTGTCAGCTAAATTTTTTGACTTATCAACATTTGTCTTTTGACTGAAATGTTTTTGAGTCTTTAGGACCAATGAGTAGGCATACTTATCTGTGGAAACTACTATTTAATATTTTTGCAAACGCTTTTTAAAGCTGTAATTCTTGTATGTGGTTGAGCCGAGAGACAAGAGGACATACTGAGAGAGGAAACACAGCTTACAGGCTGATAAATTATCTCTTTCATGTCACACTGGGACATGAATAGTCCCAAACCACAAATTATTTTTTCAGGCTTTTTTTTTTCTTGTCCAATTTTTTTTTTTTTTTTTTCCAAATGTGGTTCCCATTGCAATGTATATCATACAGCAAGTGTTCCTGTCCATTCTGTTCACATATTCATCTACATATGACAATGAATCATCTTATCTGTTTATGCAAAATCAGCAATGGAAGCCTGTCATGTGAAAGCGACATGGAAAATACCCAAGCTCATAATCATTGCACACAACTAACACCATATGTTTTTTAAATATAAAATCTCTGTGTTTGGGCTTGCAATATATTAATGAGGACAACATATACAATATGTTTTTGTAGAGCTGTATTCAAATCTTTGATAATCATTGAATCACTTTGATCATAGTGTAATGTTTTTACTGTTTTCACACTGTCTCATTTTCCTTTTAGATTCTATTTTAAAGCAGTAGAATAAGTGGGTAAATGGACCTTGACACTGTCTCTGCACCATACATGGACTTAAATACATAGTGTTGGGCTGCTCAATAATCTTTATGATCCTTAGCAGGAGTTACACTCCAGTCAAACCAATGGCTGCATATTCAATGTTACCTAATACAGAGCAGGGGACAACAGACAAAAACTAGAAGAGGGAAGAGGAAACATGAAAGTCCATCAAGGCAGGACTCTGAAATTAAGGAAAAAACACAAAAAATAAACTTTACACATTTTATCTCAATGTTTCAGAAATGCACAAACCTCACATTTTCAGTGTCACATCTCATTTCCATCAGATTTTTAATATAAATCCTCTCCCTTGCAACCAAGGAAAAGGAGGAATACGAACTTCCATTACTTATTGGCAATATAACATTTTGTGCGTGACAATCAAACAGCACTGTCTCTGGGCCTTGTCTTAGAATTTGCTGTTCGAGGAGATCCAGTAACATTTCCACAACTCTCTGTCAGGATGATGCTCGAGGCTTACTGCAGTCAGGACTGTGAAGGTTTAAATGTTCTCATGGAGCACTAGAGAGATTTATAGTGTTGCAGCCTTATGTAATCCACACCCCCCCACCCCCACCCCACCACCAGCAATCTACACTCAAAAATTCATAACAATAAAGCAAAAACTGAATTCATTTTTTTTCCAGTTAGTAATCAATACAGAATACTAAACACAATGACTTAAGTATTCAGCCAACTTGCCTGCCTTCAGTTTTGCCCAGCTGATGTTAACTCAGCTGATTGGACCTGATTTGGAAAGAGACTCACCTGAAGTCTCACAGATGACAATGGATATCAGAGCAAACACTGATATCCAGGACATGAGGTCAAATGAACTGCCTGCAGGGCTCAGACAGGACTGTGTCAGGACACATGGACTCTGGAGCTCCGTGCTGAGCCTCAACAAGGCCCCCCCCTCCTAAGGGCACGATTGTGTCTCTGAACTCTGTAACCTTCAATAGATATGTGAGGTGTGTGTCTCTCCAAATCATGTCATGAGCTGGATTTACCACAGGTGGAATCTAATCAGCATGTAGGATTAGCTCAGAGGGCGTCAAGAGAAATGGGAGACACCTGAGGTCAAATTCAAGTGTCAGCGCTACAAGTGTTTGCAGCATCACAACATTTGAAAAAGCTGAAGGGGTCTGAATACTTCCTGGAGTAAATGTATAACTCGTTTACACTGTAACATAGATTTTATATTAAATGTTGGCATGAGGCAAATGTAAAGGCACACTGGCCTTCAAAACAAAATATACAAAATGACAAATGTGAGTTTATTATCACAAAAAAGAACAAACAGCAATATTTTTGTGAAATCTCAACATAGTAACATACGTCTTAGATATTTAAGTTACTGGTGAACCAGCAACATGAACATGAAGATTTTTGTTTTCAGAAAATCCAAGATACAACCCAAAACACTATGAGAGGGCAGTCACCAATGTGTCATGGACATTACACCATGTATAGGCCTGAATGTTCATCTTGTCCAGACATGTTTGAGTCAGTAAAATATCTCACAATGTTTTTGGCTTCGTCACACAATGTTCTGTCTGTGGAGTGAGTCGCCAGGACTCCCTGTGCACAAATGAAAGTGGTAAATATGTTAGGCACATTGTCATAACACTTGTTTTTTACTGTATATATTCTCAATGCAAAACCTACTACACCATAAAACATGCAGACCACTGGTTATAACAGAGGAAACCTCGAGGGTCTTCTGCTTTTTCAAATCTCCAGACTGGATTTCCGGAAGAAAAAAAAAGCAAAACAAAACAAGAGAAAAATGTCCCACAGGAGGGAATAATGGCACTGAAGAAAGAGACATAAAAGGCAATGAAGGAGGAAGTACATACTTAATGGTTTACATACATTACTGCCAGAGGGAATAAGTAGATTGGAGGAAACTCCAGAGGGAAAAGAGGATAAACAACCATGAATGTTCAAAGTGAAAGACGGCAGGAGAACAACATGTTTTTTGGGAAGGAAATAAGGCCACATAGAATGAAGAATATAAAATAAAAAGGAGAATAAAACAATAAAATAAAAGGAAACTTTTCCTTTAAAAAAAAAAAAAGATGAGGCACTGTGACTTGGATATATACGGATTTAACAATATACTGATATATTTATATGTTGGTTTAACACCATATTAGATTATATAGTTTAGCTTTTAATCAGATGTCAGATATTATCCATTTCTAATGTGACGAATTTGATGCAGATTTTTCAAACTACATATTTAATCTTTGATTGATCAACACTGCGATGGATCTCTGCAGGAAATGCTTCATCTTATCTAGTTTTATGCAGGTACGCATGAATATGCCATCATGACTGAATAACACAAGCTGCTGACATTTTAGTCTTTTAGATTTGGGTGGGTTTTTTTTTTTGGTCCTTAAATATCTGTATCAGCCATAAAAACTTTATAGCAGTCAATACTCTTTATGTGAACTGCAGATGCAAGCAAATACTAACCCAATATTGCCTGACACCTGACAGTTTAGGTTCGACCATTACTGGTAATAAAGTCACCCACCACATGTGATAAATGCTGCATTAAGAACCCATTAACACTCCCTTTTCAATATTCAACAGTATCAGATGTTTGTAAACTCATCGTGCATTTACAGCGGGAGTAATAAGCATTCAACACATGAGCAACTCTTGAATTCAGCATATTTCAACTGCACCTATTCACATGAAATTTGGACCAGACATTGTAATTAACTCAATAAACCTACACAAGCAAATGGCAACTCTTGCAACTCCAAATTTGATGTGAGTGGGTGCAATGGAAATATGTAGATATATTGAATACTTATTTCCCCCACTGCATGAGAGCAGGGGATGGCCACTGAGGTAACGACATACAATTTTGTGACATGACAGTCATTTCATTGCACCTAGGCTCCACACGTGTTTTCCTGGTTTCACAGAGCTGTCAGCCTCAGTCGGAGATGACTGATGTGCGTATGTACAGTTCAATTTCACTGTGAGTGTTTCAGGTACAGGGACAGACCAGCTTTGTATCACTGTGAGCTGTTATCATGAGTGGTGACTGAGGCCTGATGCTAGGCTTTTTGCTGCTCCTGCTGGACCTCTCTGACGGCCAGGATGCGGGTGAGCATGCTCTGTAGGGTGGCTCCCTCTAAAGGTTGAGCAGTGAACCAGTGTGAACTGTAGGGGTCAGAAACACAGACAGAAAAAGTCAAGAAATCAACTTTGTCAACGTAAAGCCTTTCTGCATGCACACAGCTCCCTAATCATCCACTTGGTATACAGTTGACAACAAAACAGTACACTCCCTGTGTAATATCACTAACATGAGAAATGATTCAAAATTATACCAGTTTACCATTTCATTTTATTTTGAAGTTGAAGATTTTAAACATTTGTAGACAGAAGGCTGGTCTGAGAATTTCAGAAACTGCTGATCCACTGGGGTTTTCATGCACAGACATCTCTAGGGTTTGAAAGGAAAATATCCTGTGAGCTGTGCTTCTCTGGGCCAAAATGCCTTGCTGATGCCAGAGGTCAGAGGAGAACAGCTGATAGGAAGGCAACAGTCTCTCAAATAACAACTTGTGACTGAGGCCAGCAGACACTGGTTGAACCTTGAAGCAGATGTGCTACAGCATCAAAGGACCACAGCAGGTGACAGGGTGTGACAGGGCTTGTAATTAGTCGACATTTTGGTGATAATTTCCACGTGTGCTCAGTTTTGTGGTGCACTGAAAATGTTTTGACTGACAATCAGATATTGATTCCCTGCAGTGACTTGGAGAGGGGCCTGTAAAGGTTTCAAATTAAAAGTCCTCTAGTTTTTCAGTGGACAGAAACCTTTTTCTTCTTAACACGGCTTCTACTGGAGTGCTGCAGATAACATACTGTCATGTCTGGGTCTCTTTATCGTTAGAGGACCGACTCTGACCTGTGTGTGTGCACGTTCTGCTCAGGCTGCAGGTAAAACACGTCAGTCCTCTTCTTCACCGACTCTGGGCTGTTGGAGAGCACACAAAGGACGAATGTCAGGTTTTCATCACTGGAGTAAGTCGTGTTTAATTTGTCAGTAACTCATGTCTCACCATCTAGAGAGGTAGAACTCGTAGAGTCTGACAGGACAGTGCAGGGGGTTGGTGACATTTTCCAGCATCTCCATGTCTCCCTCGTTCTCTGCTCTGCTGTCTCTTTTTCTGAGTCGCTCTAGGAACAAACAAAAAAATATCAGAACTCATTCAGAAGAGGGAGTCAATTTGTGAATGTGTTTTTGATATTTGATATCACCCCCTGCCCCTCTCACCTGTGTCCTCCTGGCTGGGCGTGGCAGAGCTGCTTCTCTGGTAGTGCAGGTAGAGGACTTTGCCAGTTCGGCTGCAGGTTTTGAAACGTCGAGTGAAGTTGACAAACGAGAGACTTTGGTGCTGTGCCAGTGTAGTTAAGTGGAAGGTTTTGGTGCAGAAGAAGAGCAGCGTGTTGAGGAGCACTATAGGGGAGTAGGCGCCCAGCTGCTTACACTCCCACAAGTAGGATTCCTCAACACGAGAGGACACAACATCACCTGCAGGAGGAAAGAGGAAACAAGGAAAAAGATGAGAAAAATAAGTGCTAAATGTCACAGTATGTTTTTCAGCTGGTTGATAACTTATCTAACAGAGGTTTAAACATGGTGAGAGTAATGAGAGTGAAACAAAACAGTGAAGTTGCAGGCTGTAAACCCTGGAAATCCTGAATGGTAAATATAGTAACACAAATAGCCTGAATAATAGTGTGTGACTGTGTCAGTGATCATACCACTAGGTAGTAATTTAGGCTTCCAGAGCTGCAGCATCCCTGTTATCTCAGTGGCAAATTGACTGTAGAGCTCGTCAGTGAAGATGTTCTCTATTCGTCCCTGCATGAACAGATACTGTCCAATGAGGAGACAGAAAGAATAAGTCAATAAGAGTAAAAGAGTCAAGATGTAAGCCATTGATGTGAGTGTGTGTTTTTTTGTGTGTGTGTGTGAACCTGTTGTATCCCCAGACAGAGGTAGAAGATACTGTCCGGGCTGTAGGTCTCTCCATTGGGCCGTCTCACGTCTCTGATGAAGCGAGACAGAGCAAAGCTCAGCTCAGCAGAGTCACACTGCAGGATGTCTTCTTTAACATCCACTAGAATGGCTACAGATGGAGAGAATGAAAAATACAAGTAGTCCTGAGTTAAAACAATCAATAGTTCAGAGAAAAGCAGAACAAAGTGACGCTCACATTCTCGTGGCTGTTTGTTGCGTTGCTGGACCCAGCTCTTCCAGGCTTTAACCCCATACAGGTGGTTGAGTTTTGAGGAGGTGGGAGTCACCACTGCCCTGCGCTCTGAGGAAACAGTTCGCCTTCGACCCTGGATGAACAGAAATGTCAATGAGCACTGCACTTTATGGAGAGATCCTAGTCGCAATGTAAACGTTGTGGTCCTTTGTGGATGTAGACATGCAGATTGAGTCTGACTTGTTTTTAAGCACCTTTTTAAGCACAGTTTTATTTGTTGTATCTTTTGCTTTAGCTTTGAAAGACAACAGATCTGAGAAAACCTGTCTCCTAACAGTTAAATCAAATGCAGACAAAATGAACATTATGTCATCACCCAGAGACTGCTGACCTATAAGGGGATTCATACCCGTTTCCTGCTGTAGACACTATCTCTGGGTCTCTTCACTCCTCTTTGTGGAGGAGCCGGCTTCTGACCCAGTGATTCTGCAGAAACACACAAAAAACACCTTTGAGTGTTTCTCAGCCTATTCATTATTAACAGTGACTTTACATTTCAAAATATCTCACCAGGTGGTAAGTCAGTCTCCAAGTCCATCATTGGAGAGGAGGGCGGTTGATGCTCAGCACTGGTAGTGGGTGGGTTGCTGGACGTCATGATGCTGGGTTGGGCATTGAGTTGAGGCTCTGCAGATTCTGTGCTCATGTCTGAACTTGCAGTGGAAGGCAGGTCGGTGAGAACTGATTTTTGAGAGCCCCCATCTTCATGGGTAATGGAAGCAGCAGCTTCTGACCTTGTGACTTCTCTAAAAGAACTTCTCTGGTCTGTAGTTGACAAACAACAATAACAGACTATATATTATATTACCATGCTATGTCATTATTATCAATGATTTATTTTTAAATTTTACTATTTAAGTTTACTTTGCTAATGTACCACGGCCTATTTCCACACTAATAAAGAAATCTTATTTTATCTTAAATTTGTTTGTTGTAAACTGTTGTAAACCTATGTGGATGTGTCAAAAATATCTCTCAAGCCCCCACCTGCTCTGGAAACAGGCTGATCTTTGTTCACAGTCACAGGCTCTGATTGGACAGATGCATCTTTCATGTCCGTCTTCTGTGGTGGTAGTAACACAGGTACTGGTACCTGGAGAAGAAAATGGAGGAAAAGCTTTGACTTTTCATTTGCTGCTTCAAATATTAAAAACAAGGTCTTTCCATCATTATAATTTTATATAATGTGAATGTAATGTAAAGGGACGCACAGGCAGGGGTATAGTCATTGGAACAGGCGTGTGCTGTGAGTACATGTTCATAGGCACTGGGATGAAGACTGGCACTGGGACCGGGACCATCACCACCCTCACGTTCTCCCCTCCTGCTGAAGAGGAAACTGAGGGCAAAGCTGGAGGAGGGAGAGAGAGGGAGGGAGAGAGAGAGAGAGGGGAAGAAATAGAAATATACAGGAAACAGATACAGCAAGACAGGAGTAAGTTTTTTTGACTTTTTGTTGTTTTTCTTTTCCTTTTTTTTTAAACAAATTAAAAAACATGACAAATAGTACATGTTACTTACACAGTGATCCAAATACTCAAACACGGTAAACAAAAAAGGGGCAAAGAGCAAGTGTACTATTTCTTATATTTTATTAAATAATTACCTACAAAGAGGAAATATTTTCACTTGTCTGACTGTTGCTTTGTTCATTTGTTCAGTATGTATGTCGTTTTATATTGTTGCTTAGTCGACACGCTTCCAGTCATAAATTAATTCATATTTAGCATGGACCTAGGTATTTATTTCAAGGATCTCCACATTATACATCAACATCATCATGCAGTAGAACTGATTAAAAAAAAAAATTATAACAATGAGACCATGGTTGAAAATAGTGAAAATCTCAACCTGGTCTCCAGCCATTTTTGACAGGACAGTGACAGGATGATTTCATCAACATCTGCTGCTCACATCTGCCAGTGGGTGAACAAATCTTCACACACATGGCCGAGTCGGTTTACATGCATCAGAGACTTGTGTTGCTGATGCTGAGACTTTGAAGTAGATTCTGCAGGAAGTAAAAGGAAGAGGAAGGCTCTTCCCTAAAACTGATCCCAAACTTCACTGCCCCCCCCCGAGTCAGTCATATCTTATAATTCCTAACCTGACTCCAACCTTAATGTCATTCTGTCCATCTATGAAGATGTAATGTCCACATATGGCCAGCAGATGATGCCATTTTTGAAAAGTTTGAGATAGTGACTGACTCCTTTCCAAACCACACTTATGTACAACACTTGAAATGTTTGATCCGGTCTCATCACTGGTTCCACCTTTCTTCACTGAGTTTTCAAGTGAACCATTTGTTGAAAACACATTTGGTCATTATGCAGCTCCATTCTTATGAATACACCTGTTACCAGTGACAGGAAGTTTAATGCATTTCATTAGTTTTGAATCAGTATTCCTCATTTGTACTTTTAACCAACAATTAGATATGATCTTTATATTCATTAAGACCTATGCTCATTTTACTTGGCATTAAACTTAGTGCAGTGTTCAATAATGGATAATGGTCATTTGTATGAGAAATATGGCAGGTGCTATGTGAGACATAAATTCCTCCAAATTCATTTTTTTTCCCTTACATTTAATTTATTGACATGTTTTTTGTGCATTTAACAAAACAAGAACCCATTCAAAGTGTTAACAAAGTTCTTTGGAAAAAAAAACTGAAGAAAACAAACAAAAAAACAATATAAAAAAGAAACATGCACATACAGTTGAGAGGTTAAAAAAGATAAGTAGGTTGTAAAACAAGTAAAAACAAAACGTAACATAATACAGGGCTGCACTCAATTTTCGTTCAACTCAAATATCATCCAAGCCAGAGGTGACTATGACAGCAGATGGATGAACTGAGCATAGCCTTGGTTCACATGACTGCATCAGTAGTGAGGTACAGAGGAATTCAACCATAAACTTTCACACATCACACATTCATATAAAATCTAGTGTAACAGGACGAGACAGCTCACCATCCAGACAAATGCTGTTGTCCTGATCAGCCTCAGTTATTATTTGCTCATGATTCTTAACCATTGACAGATGAACACAGATCATTCTTAACCAGATTGTTTATTAAAAACTACACAGCTCTGTCTCCCAGCGCATCAAGTCATCCTCTGGTCATTATGGCAGTAACACTCATTTTCAACTGGGATTTACATCTGTGTTTTGTTTTTGGTTTGTTTGTTTCATCTGGCAGTGGGTTGCAGATGCTACTTTTTGGGGAAAAGTTCTGGACAGATGTTGCTAACCATTAAAACATCATCCTCTGATGATGTTTCCCCTGAACAGACTGCTTAAAATCACCTTAGTATTTGCCATATTATCGTGTCAGATTAACTCCATGATGTTGAAATAATTAATCGCTACAACATCTGTTGATTTGTCTTGGATTAGCTGTCACTGTATTGGCTTTACAATATCAACTTAATTTGGTTTTATAATTAACCATGTTTGAGCTGCTGATATTAGGACCATTCAGCCACTTTCATCTAACCATTCACCATGTCTTAAAAAAAACAACAACAGTTCTTTCATAGTGAATCTGGAAGCAGAGATGTGGACACAGAAAGAACAATAGGAAACTCAGTTGAAAATGAAACCTGGTCTTAAAGGGAATTTCAGTGGAGCAAAGAATCATTTAATACCATCTCAGTACTCAAGTATTACACTCAAAGATAACAGCACATAATTGGCACGGTTGCCTGGATCCAGCCACATGAACCTGCATTTCACTGTGAAGCAAATCAGCTTGCTGCCATTTGCTATTAGTTTAGGAGTCATTTCCCAAACATATATAAAATTGGTTTAATACATCTTATATATATATAAATGTTTTTAGTTGGTTTTGATTTTGAGCATAATGTGAACAATAAAATCTGCTCATACACTATGTTTAGGGAAAACAAATCTTGTGGTCTGTATCTGGGGAAGCAGCTTGGCACAAGTGACCTCAATAAATATAGGAGCCAGGTCACAGAGTGTATGACACGTGTCGTCATGCAGTGACATTGACATTTAATTGCAAAATCTACCTGTGTGTGCCATACAGTCAATTTCCTGAGGCGATTTACAAAACATAAACATATCACTGGGTTTTTTAATTCATGAGTTTTAGGGACACTTGACAAAAGCACCGTGGTTGAACTTTTTATGGCATTTTTATGTATTTTGACACATTTTAAGAAGAACTACTTTCTCTTACATATTACAGTACTGTCTGCTGGTCAAAGTGTTTGTCTAGACTCTCTCTGTCTCCCAGACCACCAAGCACAATACAAAATAAATACCTTCAATGGGCAGGGGATACAGACAGTCATGAGAGCATGGTCTGCAGAGCCCATCATAAATACTGCTATCACTTGTTTATCATAAAAACACAGAAGCACCCCTTCAATGAATCGTTTCATAGCACTAGCAGTTTGCAAGTACACATTCACGTAAAAACTGAAAACAAACCGTCAACAAAGTTTTAGGTTCAACATAAACAGACAATGACAAAATAAAGATAAGGTTTAGTTAAGGTCACTGAAGTAGCATAGGTGTAAACAAAAGCGGTTAACCCTGTAGCTTGTTAATCTTTGTCCAGGCTGAGGGTAGAAGACGACTTCTTGTGTCAGCGAATCAGGAGGCTGTGGAGAGAGAAACTCGGGTGACACACTCGACCCTCTTAAGAAGTCAGTGAAATTTACTTGGAAACAGCACAGATTTCAACAGATCATGTCACTAGATAACTGCTGTTATTCTGACTGTAATATCATTAATATAGTTGGAGTTGGCACTTTACACACACATGAAATAAGGTTTTAACACAGGAAACAACCACCTTTCTATTAGTATTTCATGCTTTAAGTTCAGAGAATGAGTTTAGTCAGAAGGCTCACCTTGTGCTTCCAGCTCCGGAGCTGTTTTGTAGATCAGTCTGGTGTGGTAGAGCTCAAAACAGGGCACAGGACAGAGGCTGGGCTCTCCTGAACACGTCTTACAGTAATAAGAAGTTTGCCTTCTCACTGTTGCACAGCTTTTCTCACAGTCTTTAGTGTCAGAGTGATCCTTCTTCTTACCGTCCTTCTGATCATGCTCTTCTGTTTTCTTCTCCTCCTCCTCTTTCTCCTTCTCCTCCCCTTCCTCTTTCCCCTTGTCCTCCTCTTTCCCCTCATCCGCCTCTTTCTCCTCCTCCTCCTCTTTCTCCTTCTTCTCCTCCTCCTCCATCTTCTGCTTCTTTTTCTGCTCCTCTTCTTCCTCCACCCTCCTCCTCTTTAGGTGTGAGCAGACCTTGCAGTCGGAGTTGGTCTCCCTCTGGCCCAAGAAATGTCGTCCGGACAGGCGTGCCGGCACGCCATTGAATGGGTGAATGTCCCCCTGAGGTTTTGGTGACGGTGGTGGAGATGTGGATGCTTCAGCAGATGGTCGTGAGGGTTGTGAAGGGCTATCTAGCAGAGCTGGTGCAATTATTGAAACAGCTAGTTGTGAGCAACAATGAATGAACCAATAGTATGAATGAATTAAATAGATGCAGGGTTGGTTTGTGACAACTACATGAGAATTCTCTCTTAATATATTTAATTAAAGTATGTTGTGTGTTATCTTGTCAAAAGGTGCCACTGCCACACAAACAATCATCATCTTAGTAAAGGACCTAAGCCACAGTCTGGAGGATCAAGGCTACTTTCATAAGAACTATACAAACTAGGTAGTCATTGAATATCAGAAAGTTGGCTATAGTCCAATATATATCCTATTTATCCCACAGGATAAAGATGACCTGGATGACTGAGAACCTTCACAGACATAGTCCAATATATACTAGTATACACTGCATTAATGCATACTGTGGGAAACAACACTGATGACTGATGACAGTTATTCTGCCTTGAAATTACAATTTTCTCATGATTACAAGGTGAATTGTATTTTTTGATTGAAAGGTCTGCTGCTTTAAACAGAAAATTTTACATTAGCCCAGTTAATCAAACAGTATAAAGTTCAGACATGCTCAATAAGATAATCCACAGTGCATTTAGGTAAAAGTTGTTTTTGCTTGAGTGACATTTATAATCTTAAATGGCCCTACTCAGTTCTCTCTAAGGAAATATCTACTCATACCATAGCTTTTCTGATTCTCTTGTTCACTGAGATAAAATGTAACAGGACTTCAAACACTAGCTTGGCGTGTCAGTCACCTGGATAATACCATCTCTATGATGACACATGGTGGTGGCAGCATTGTACTACATGGGGTCTGCAAAGTGACCAGTTGGAAAATGGTCTGAGGATTTAGGATTAATGCAGCCACATAGAGTCAACAGGACATAAGATCACTACATATATGACCCATGCTGCTCTGGACTGCTGAAATCCTCATTTTAAAATCACCAAACAGACAAGACAACAACTGTGCTGTGATTTTAAAATGATCAGAAAGAAAAGTTTTGTGGTCAACATGGCAAGAAGAAAAGCTTTGTCCAAAAAGTGGCTCGATTTGTCACAAAGGTGCTTTTTTTGAAATAGAAAATAAAAGTCCCTTAAGGGGTGGAAATTCATCAGTCAGCAACATTCACATTTACACAGGTGGAAATTTGGCAGTCCGGCACAAAAAAAGGGGTCTGATACTTCCTGAGTCCACTGTGTGTAAATCAAGTCAAGCATTCGATGTGTCTGTGTGAACAAGGTGTACTGAATATAAACTACAAGAACCTGTCCAGGTGTGTTTTACAGTTACCTGCTGAGGGTGTGGGCAGCTGGCACATGCTTTCTTGGTCCATAGTGAAGGGTCGACACAGAACCGACTTATTCTTCATTTGACGCCGACGGGACACAGGAACCCGCATGGCATCAGTCTGAGTACTGGCCTGGACACAGAGATTAAAAATAATGACATCTGATCTGATTCTTCATCATCTATTAAATATGCTGTTAATTAGTTTTTCTTTCTAAACTTTTGGGTCCTGCTATTGTCTTGTCAGCAGTTGAAATTACTGAGGGAAGACCTGGAGTTATATGTTAGGTCTCAACTGAATCAAACAGACACTAACACACACAAAATACATACATGGTCAAGGTTCTTGCCATCAATGTTGGAAGTTGGAAGTGCTCCTGCAAAAGAGGAAAAAAATGTTGGTGTATATCCTTACTACATCAACAATTCAATATGAGTCATCTTACTATGAAACATAATTTGGTTTAGTAACCCTGTCAGGTTGTGTGGCACAGCTGGGTAAAGGAGCTCTGCTCTGTTTACTCGTCTGGCATCATGACCTTGATCAGGTCAAGTGACTCAGAAACAAGAGAATCAAAGATGAGTTTCGAAAATGTCTATGAACTCACCAGTCAGAGCAGTGTCTGCTGACACACTGGGCTGAGTGGCAGAACCGCTGGCCAACGAGACGACGTCAGCTATGACAGGATTCATCTTGGACAAATGGTGGGGCTGGGTTGGAGCTGGAAGAAGAGAGAAAGGAGGGATCATACCTGATAACTTTAACATCCAAGACCAGATATAAAAATGTGTTAGACTTTTGAACCTGAAAAGCTGCTGAAATGTGTTACTGCTGCTCAATAATTTCCACACTATGACGGGAACATTGCCAAATCACATTTCGACTGATTGCACTAATGTTTTAACTTGTATGAGATTGTTGGCTGTTAACACCGATCAAGGTCATGTAACAGTAATGTGACACAATTTACCATATGGTGTCTGAGGGGCTGTTCCAGTACCATTACTGCTGATGTGCTGGCTTGTCTCAAAATGCAGGTAACAGTACTGTAGAAGACAGGGCATGTTGCAAAAGTTACGGACTGAACCCAAACACTGCAGCTTCTCTGTCATGTAGCCCTGTTTCCTACAGCTGTCACATCTGCCCATCTGGACCAGAGAGAAAGATGGAGGGAAGAAATGACAGGTGTTAAGAGACAAGATGGAGAAATAGTTTGAACATAGGAAAAAACATATTGAACACACACTAGGATGGTGTAATACAGACTACTGGTTCATCTAACACCTTACCCCGTAGTAGAGTACAGTGTACTGGGACATGCAGTGGGGTCGACAGAACTCCTCCATCCGGCCTCCGTAGTGACTGTGCAGCATCTTCTGGCTGATGCCAGAGCAGTAGGTGCAGGGACGCCAGGGTTGGTCCTTGTTACGAGAGGTCAGGTCATGTTTGAAGAGTAGTTTACAGCCTGGAACACAGGATGGGTGAGGTACTATATCATTTATAATGGTGTGCAATAAACATACATTTCTGGCATATGAAGCTATGTTGTTTGTTATTATTTTATACCTTTTCATCACCACTGTTCACAAGGTCAATTAGCATTCTGTAAATTGCAATGTTGTACTTTAATAAACAACCTTCAGCTCCACCGAGTCACTGAAATACCTGAAAACAATGTAGAAGGGAGGATGTGGGGGAACAGTCATGTTTACTCACTTTCACTACAGAGGTTCAGGTCCTGTTGGTTGTAGCTGATGGTGTCAAAGTGGATCTTCTCCTGTTTACAGTACTCACACACTGCGAGGACATTTTTCTGGGTTTTATACTGCTCACAGCACGTTTTACTGCAGAACATCGAAATACGACCCTGCGATAAGAAGTGATCTTTAGTGGTGTCGTCATCATCATCGTCATCATCATCATCATCATCATCATCATCATCATCATCATCACCACCGTGTGAAACTCTCAGGTCCTACAGTTACCGTTAACAAAGTAATAGTGTATAGACAAAGTGTGACTATGGAGTATCTATATACACACGTGACCTGTGCTTCTTACTTGTTGACTAAATAGCAGCGGCTTGGTGTCAAACTGTTTACTGCACTGATAGCAGGTCAGTTTGGAGGCATCACTGTGCCGGTCCTCAGTTGGTTTCTGGGGCTGACCAGGGGGGGCTCTGGCCTGGGCTTGCCCTGGGACAGAAGGGGAGGACATGGCTGGGCAGGGAGGCACCAGTGGGGGCACTGAGGTATGACTTGGATGGTGGCCTTGGTAGGGGACTGAAGAAGGGTAGTCCTGAGGGATGGGGGGAACTGAGCTGGCTCCGACAGAGGGCCCTGGTTTGGAGGCGTCTTTGACGGAGGAGTCCCTGAGAGACGAGGTCCCATTAGTCAGGTCTGACTGAGGTGGATGGCCTGATTTCTATAAACACATTGAAGAGAAACACAAGCGATTTGTGAAATCTACCAGAAGACAAGGTTTAATCCAACAGCTGGTCCAGAGACAAGTCTTGTTAGATGCACAAGGACAGTTTGCTACTGGTGCCTTTACCCTGAATATGGAAACACACTCATAGGAGCAGAAGTTACGGATGGTGCCATCCACCATGGCCAAATGATACTGAGGAACAGCTGACACTTTGCACAGGGAGCATGGGAATGCAGTACCTAGGAAGAGTAAAAAGAAAGAAGACAAAAAACAGAGAAATAAGTGTTGTATATGTGAACATGCATTCATGTAGATTGATAAATAACTAAATATTCACTCCTACGTCTTTGGCAGAGAAAAAAATCTTTTTCTACAGGTTGCACTTATGACATCACAGCTAATGTGACATGTCTGTCTGCAGTTTGTCATACCAGTGAGATTATGTCGAGGGGGCCGACTGTGCTCCACACAAGCAGGTGAACAGTACAGTTGAATTTTTCCCCTGTGGTCTCGCTCCATGATGGTGGTAGACACTAATGCCATCTTGTGACAGTAGGGACACTCGATTGTCTTTCTGCAGGTCTGTATGAAAACACAGTGTTGTAGAGGTTTTACATCTGGTACATTAGAACCACGAGTTGTTTTTTATATATTACAGGATTACAGTGAAGCTGAAATTTTAAGTTAACTCTAATTCCTTTATGGAGCCACTGATGTGAAAATGTTATATTTACACATCCTTGTCATGAATACTGGGGGGTTTGGGTTAAACATCTTTATTTCATAAGGATCCAAACATGTTTTTACATTTTATTTTCATGTACCTGTTTGTAGGTTCCAATGCAGGTTGGACCGCAGAAGTTGAGCTGAGACCTTTCAATCGTGAGCGTCTGACAGGAGCCTGAGTTGCTATTACAGTAAAGTCCGCAGCCTTCGCAGCAGTTCATGGCTAACTGACGCATCTTGCGCCATGTTACAAAACAAGCATCACTACAGAGTCTGTGCAGGCGACCTTGATGTGTGACCTCATGTTCAATCTGCTGTAGAGATGATCCCAGTGAAACACAAGGACAAGAGAGACAATGAGATGACGAAGAGCCCAACTTGGCTAAATTTTGTTGCTAGCCCTTTTTTATACCTTACCCTATTAGTAACCCTGCAGACACTGCAAAAAGGTTTCTCAGGCACTCGCTCCATCGGTTTCTCAGGCAGTTTGTCAGGCTTCCTCTCCAGTCGTTTGTCGGGCCATTTGTCAGGAGTCTTATCAGTGTGTTTTTTCTTGTGTCTAAAGACCGACAAACAGAACTGGCCACAAAAGTGCATGTAGGTATTGTCATCTGCTGGGATTGTGATCATGTCCCTAGGCTGAAGGATCTCCCTGCAAAGCAAAAGCGATGAAGAATAAATACAGAGGTCAAAAAAAATTCAAGGTGGTGACAGATGAAGAGGTCGGTCCAGACAAAACGTAAAACAAGAAAAAAGTTTAAAACCTAATTCCAACTGACAGATGTTTTAACTTTTAATGAGCATTCATGCTCAAATACATGTTCAAATTCATTACATGGACAAGATGTACGAATTCAGTAAGAAACCATTTTTCACAAAGTATTTGGCAATTAAAATATTTGTAGCAGAGCCCCTTTTGTATGGTATTATAAAATATTCAGTACAAAAACAGTCTCACTGCCTTTTGACAAACTTCACACATTCATATCTGATGATTGCAAATCAGATAGATGTGCTCATTCCTTTACCTTTATAAGTTAGCAACAGAAAGACACTCTCAAACAAACATAGTTTTACTTTTGATTAACAGCCACAGGGTTACATGCCAAGAAACGCACTCACACATGTGAAACAACAACATGATTACTCTCATGTGGTGAATGCATGTACCTTTAATAAGCAAAGTCCTAGTATACAGAAATTGTATTATGCCCATGGCAGAATGAATCCCTGACATGAAGTTCATGCTGATGTGGAGTGAAAACAAAGATGTACCTGTTACACTGGAAACAGGATCTGTTCTTTGTGACTGGAGGCAGATGTCCAGTCAGACAGACGGTGGAGCAGAAGAGCTGAGTTGAACCTTTTCTTTGGAAAGCTGTTTGGCCTTTCAGCAGAACCTGGAATCATTCACAGAACCACGAAACCCATAACTGACAAGGGTTACAAAAATACATCACCTTACTCACACATTTAACATTATCATTTCTGATAATCTGATCTGATTTCTGATCGACAATGTTACCTGAGATATTTCCATATCAACATGACGGTTTTTCATCAGTGATGCACATATCTGTAATGAGTCTTACCTTAGAGCAGCCACTGCACCGAACACTACCAGGAACAGGGGGTTGAGGTGGGCGTAGGACTCCTGGTGCCAGAGCTGGTACTGAACTGGGGACTGGAGCTGGAGGTCTGAGTGGAAGTGAGGTCATAGCTTGTAGGACAGCACCTCTTCCTGGGATAAAAATGGTCGCTTGAGGGGGGGCCGAGATTGCTGCTGGCACTTGAGAGGACAAGAGGAGAAATGTTGTTAAAGACAAGAAGTCATAATGATAATGATGATGATGATATATACAATTCTGACAAACTTGGGCTTTTTTTTTTTTACATTTTCTTTTTGGGTTTGGGCATTTGTGCTGTTCTGCTCATGGTCCACTTGAAGATTTCATAAATGTTGGTGTTCCACATCCAACCCCCATCATCATACAGAGGCAAATAATGTGTTCTCAGAGCAATTTTTATTCTAATGGCACTGATTAAACTCTCAGTGCTGAACTGAAAGCAGGGGAAGCCAATTGTTCTTTGCTGTTTGATGAACTGAGAGATCACCTTTTGACTGACAATGTGGTCTGGCCAGTGACAACATCAATGCACCTATGATGTCTTATTGCACTATAGTGTGTAATGGGAGAAAGCAGCTAAACAAACCCACACAGCTCTGGAGGGATGTTTAAGCACCGGATAACTGACCACTACAAAACAGAAGTTGTAGTTGTAGTATTAACAGGGAGAAAACATGTCAGAGTGAAGAAAAACAATAACTTATTAACTCACCAGTAGGTGATGCAAAGGTGTTTGCTCCTCCTACAGAATAGACAGAGCTGATTCTTAGCTCTTCCTGAAATGATTAAATATAACAAACAGATCATGTTAAAAAATAAACTTTACTGATCTATTGTGCCCGATTTTTGATTGGACCGTAACAGTGGTGTTGGTTTGTTCCTCAATGGCTGTTATTCTTTCAAAATCATTTGTTGTGAACAAACTGCAACAAATTTAGCTACTTCTTGGACAAATGTTATCTATATACAACTGAGTGTTCCCTCTACTTGCACACCTCTTAGACAAAACTGGTTAACAAATGTTTTCATTTTTTTTCATGACTGTGTCCGATTCAGATTCAGCCAGGACAAAGACAATTATAGTGGAGCTGAGGAGTCAGTTTTGTATAACAATACTAACAATAATGTGAATACATCTATTATATTCTACGTCTATTTGTTATGGGATGCATGAAACATAAGCAAGAGGCTGAATCTCTGGATCAAGGTGACGCAACTGACCCGTTTCTCAGCCTAAACAAGTGATGTTTACTGATGACATCCTCTCCCCACACCTACCTCCTGGTGCTCTAGCTCCTCTTTGATCTGTCTGATGGAGCTCTGAGGCAGTAAAGCAGCATCATAGCCCTCATCAATAGGCTCATCTTTGATATTGATGCTAGGAGATATTGGGGGATTACTGTCCTCCACTGGAGCTGCTTCAGACCTCTGAAATAGTGAGAACATTCATGATGCATCACTGAAGATTTAACAAGGACTTTAAAAGCAGTTGCTTTACTCTTCCCACCTCGCCCTGCTGGCTGTCCTCTGTTTCCTCTGCCTGGCTCAAGTTGCCGCCATCTGACAATACAGGGGAAAAGAAAATCTTGTTTTTCAATAGTGCACACTTCGATGAAGCGTTTATATTTATTACATATTTGTTTACACATAGTCTCCACAAAATGATAGACAATCAATACACTGTTGTATATATGTCGACTGCAAAAACTATTTCAAAATATGTCTAATAAAAAGTTAATTCTGTGAAGTTTTACTTTGCAATAGAGTATTCTATGGTCATTACTTAAAAAAAAAAAAGTTAGTACACAGTTGTGTAATATACATTTTTAAAATGACCACTCAGAGTGAAAGTGAGAATCAATGAAACATCTCAACTCACACTTGCTGAACATTATTGTGAGCTCTACTATGGAAAATAACATTACATAAGATTATCTGAGTTATTTCCTCAGGCTTTAACAGTCTGTCTCGCTCCCTCAGCCACAACACAATCCAACAGGCTGACCATCAGTGCTGAACTGACTGAACTTGATGTGTAAAATGGGAGGACTGCCCCTTTAATGAATGTTCATAAACTAACTGTTTTGGTAGATCAGGGCCCTATGAAGATACAAAACAGTGATAATACAACATGGCATTTGTGATCAACCCCGTCCTTTACAACTGTCTAAATCCTGGTGTGTATGCAGTCGTACCTCTGCTGTTATCAGGTGTGGGGTCCTGGGAGGAGTGCGAGGTGTTGGCAGATCCAACGCTACCTTCTCTCTCCTGCTCCTCCTCTTCTCCCCGGGGCTCCCGAGCAAATGGATCGCCTTGGTTTGTGTTCCCCTCCTCTGTCTGGCTTCTTTTGCCTTTTGCCTTACTCACATCGACATCCTCCAGGGAGCCCATTGGCAGGGCAAAGTGCCAGTCTTCATCTTCTTCTTCGTCCTCTTCTTCTTCAGGTCCATACATAGGAAGGCCATCCAGTGCGTTATCAAATGCTGCCCCTCCACTTCCACCTCCTCCTCCTTCATTGGTTCTCATGTTGAAGGAGGAGGGTCGGCCAGAGGATGGGGAAGAAATACGAGGAAAGGATGACTCTCCCGCCGCCTCATCCATCTTTTCTTCTTGTCTGCTGCCATTGCTGTCCTCTTCTTCTACCTGTTGGTTTTCCTCTTGTCCTGACGCTTCATCAGCTCCTTTTGTGTCGTCCTGACCTCCACTCCTGGAGGAGGTGGCAGAGCCCCTCGAGGACTCAGCAAAGTCTCCCAAACCCATCACTTCATCAAACACTCTGGAGAGGCGCTCCTCATGCTGTAAGGAAGACACAGGTTAGTTTATCATTTTCAGGGACAAAGCTCTCTTGGACTTTAGTCGCAAACTGATTATTTGTCAGTTTCAGTTTCTATGGATCTATGTTTTTTTCTGCAAAAATCAAAGAACAAATGTCAAGTATGGTCATTTGCATTGGTAAACACCAGTCCTTTCTGTAAGCAAACACCACAACAATGTTTCAAGCCTGTCACTGATTTACCGTATTTTCCGGACTATAAGTCGCTCCGGAGTACAAGTCGCACCAGCCATAAAATGCATAATAAAGAAGGAAAAAACATATATAAGTCGCACTGGAGTATAAGTCGCATTTTTGGGGGAAATTTATTTGATAAAATCCAACACCAAGAACAGACATGTCATGTTAATAATATGATCCGGTGTCACGTTGTGCTCACTTACATGCTTCTCAATGAACTCACGGAAACTGTCGGCCTTGACTTGGAAGTCTGCTGGCAGTTTTTGGGACATCGTTGTCCTTGCTCTGATAGAGAGGCGATTGCGTTGCATGAAGCGATAACACCAAGAAGGTCCTCCTGCAAAGTCATTTATATTCATCTCCTTGGCAAATACTTGGGCTTGGAGACGCAACTGCACTGTTGACAAGCCTCTCCCGGCAGCACGTTGTTCAAGCACCCATGTGCGAACTCGTTCCTCTAGCTGTGGCCACCTAGCTTTTAGCCCGCGATTGGCTTTTTTTGTTTTCTTCATTTCAGTAAGAGTAACCTCCGCTTTTCGCCAGTCCCTTACAAGTTTCTCGCTAACTCCAAACTTTCTTTCTGCTGCTCGATTACCGTTTTCGGCTGCATATTTTACTACTTGCAGCTTGTAGTCTGCAGAATATGATTTTCTTTTCGGTGCCATTTTTGTTAAGCCCTTCTCAGTTGTTTTTAAAAGTCACCGCCAATGTTGAAATTATCAACACAGGCCTAGAGCGCCCTCTTGCGGTTTAGTGTGAAAATAACATGTGAAATGATATACCGGTAATAATGTGTTAATAATTTCACACATAAGTCGCTCCAGAGTATAAATCGCACCCCCGGCCAAACTATGAAAAAAAACGCGACTTATAGTCCGGAAAATACGGTACCCTCAATAACTACATATTAACTTTTAAAGAAAACCTAGAGTATTATATTTTTAAAAACTACATTTCTTTCATATTTAGAATGAACTGCTGTGATTTGTTATTGATATTCATACACAATTAATGCTATTCCTGATCATCCATGGATTTACCCTGGTCTGGATCCTGTTTGAGTTTTGTCTACAGAGATACAAATATCCATATAGCCATCTGCCTGAAAGACATTTTTTTTTTAGCTCTCAATATCTACACAAACCCTGAGAGATTTGTCCTTGATCCAAGACTGTACACCTTGTTTATCTAATTAGCCTCAAAAAGAGAAAAAATGCTTTGAATATTACAGTTATATAATATACATAGTAGTAACACTTTATTTCTGCATGGTTAAGTTCATAATATTACTTCCTGTTCGTACTGCTTTTGAAATGCTCCACAAACATCACATTAGTCAACAGTTTGTCACTAACCTGAGCTGCCCAGAGGGGAGGCTGAGGCACTGAGACACACTAACACATCACTGGCTACAGTGTTTAGGCCTTTGTCCTGTCACTGCAGGAAAAGCACAGGTGAAACTAATAACATTAACGATGCCTCTCCTCCATTTGAGTGTCACCATAAATGGCATACAACTATCATTAATGATATTATTTACACCTGTGCTTTTCTTGCCATGACAGATACAAATGAAAACTACTGATGCAACTACTGGACACAGTGCAGCTCCATCCTCACCCACAATAGACTTGACTGTTTAAACTCATCTGACCAGCAGGTGCCTCCAGCAACAAACATAATCCCACACAACTGGCAAGAAAACCAACAGCCCCCATCATCTTGACACAGGGACAGATGGCAGTACAGAATAACACAACGATGACAACTCCAAGCACAACTATCATCCAAGCCTGACATCAGTATAGAGAGAGGAAATCGTAATTTGGGCTTTTTGGTTGACTTTATGAACAACTCCCTCCCTCACTTACTGTCTTAGGTCAGTTTGTGCAACAAGGTGTACGAGCCTTGCTATTGTTATTATTCCTTGCTTTTGCCGATTATACAGACTACAGGCCTCATGGTGATCAACTGCATGCTGGGGGGCATCCCCCCACACCCCTCTTTAAATCGGGACATGCACAGCTTTCTGATGTTTTGCACAGACGTACAAACTCAACTCAGCTGGAGTTTTGTAGCAGGGAAATGCACGTTGCATAGCATTTAAAAGGCCCATCTTGCAACTCTTAACTTCATTAATTTTCCACTTTTTATTGTTAGCAGGAGCCCACCGCGATGCACAGGGCTGTGAGGAAGCAGGAGTCGGCTGTAAGACCCACGTTGCACTGCTGCACAGATACAAACACTTTGAAACCACAAGCCCAGTGTCACCCTGTGTTGGCTGTGTTCATCTGCCAATTATCAAATTGTCGGGCTGTTAAATTGCGCTTAGCGTAGGGTCATGCATCAGCGCTGGAAGCTACAGGGTTGTAAGCTAGCGAGCTAACGTTAGCTTCACTATGCACACTCTGTCTGGAAGCTAGTCCACATCAACTAAATGTTATACTATGTAGCTAGACCAACTGATAACTTAGCTCGCTGTTTAGTTGTTGCTGTGATAACACAATGTGTAGGTATTTCTTACCTTCAAACGTTTAAGTCTAAATTCCTCAGAGTCCGCCATGTTTTAATTATGCTGCAGACGCCGCGCTTCTCTACACCCACCCACCTCTAAGGGTTTATGGGTTATGTATGCATGGAGCAGGCAACAAAAAAGATGCTGCTGTAACATCAATGAAGAGACCACCTAGGAGGCAAACGTTACTAAGTTATCTGTGTAAAATAGTACGAACAAGCTCTGTTCAATGTTTTGTGCTAGACTTTCAAGACATATGACGATTTATATACATAAGGCCGCCGGTAAATACAAACGAAGAAACATTTAGGTGAGTAAATTTTACGTTACCGTATGTTGGAAACTGCGGGCAAGTGAACCGCAGTTTGGATGTTCTGGCGTGTCTCCTCCTGCCCTTACGGCACGGGTGCCGGATAAGGCCAAAACAGGCTGAATAATGTGAGCGAAAACAGTTCGAGGAGCTATTTATGTGTCATTTTAGTTATGAGAATATTTTCACTTTGTCAGCCATTTGTTTATTTTATTTTCGCGTTATTATGTTAGTTTTAATTAACTAGTATTTTATTTGTTTCTTTGCAACACTCACTCAATAAACGAATTTCCTACTGTAAATACAAGAAAAGACACGCAAGAAAATCCAATCGGCGGTTTACAAAGTGCAAAATCAGTTTCATGTTATTCCTGTAATCCTCAGTGTCACTATTCTACATAAATCAAAATTAGACAAATCAAATATATATTTTTTTTAATAAAGTTGGGTCGCGTTTATTGTTACCACTTCGGTATCCGACGCATTTCTTTGTATAGAGATAAACAAACCAGATCAGATTACACGTTGTATCTCAGTGAAAGTCCGATCTGTGGACATATAGTTCTATGTGTGACGGTCCGGGTCCTTCATCCGGGACACTCAGACATCCGGTCGTTTTCAGGAAGCAGCAGGAAGGGACAGTCAAGTCAACGTTTGTTGTTGTTATTGTGCTCTGCACTGCGTCCTCTCCCTGTCTCCCAGCCTGGTCTGCGGACCAGCGGTGTGTTTGTCTCGGTGTAGGCTGACGTTTCTTCACCGGCGGATGAATGGCAATGACGGCAGTGAGAGCGGTGGCAGCGGGGGGCCCGGCGTCTTTGTCCCGCTTTAGGGGAGCGCTGGTCGCCGCTGTGCTCGGTGACTGTGTCGGCGGAGAGTTTGAAGGAGCGGAGGAGGTTCCTATGGAGAGTGTGCTGCAGCACCTGAGCAGCCTGGACGACGAGACTAAAGGAAACGGTGTGTAAAGGCAGGCATACATTTATAAATGTGACACGCCACAGTGTAAAGTGGTGTTGGTAATAGATACACGAGACCCCGGCCTCCTGCTCTCTGCACACATGTCAAAATGTATAGAGCCTGAAAGTCTTACTGTAGGCATATCAACACACCTGCCAGTAGTAGCTCGGTTATAGTTTATTATAAATTATGCATAAATGCAATAAAATACAATAAGAATAAGAATTACTTTATATTATTAGTATTACTTCATCAGCACATCTACCAATAGATTAGACTGAGAATATTAATACTAGAGTTAGGGGTTAGGATTTTTTTTAGCTAATGGTAATAATCTCAGCGCTTATTCTGGACTGCTAAATTTATTAAATGACAAAATTTCTAATAGATCCTGATGGCTAATTTCTAAACAGTGCTGAAATACTTATAATTATAATAATTGAGATGCATGATCTTTAGTGTATAATGCACTCTTTATATATATATATTTATATAAACTTGTGTGTACGTGTCAGGTATTCTTGAATACAGTGATGACACGGCAATGGCGCGTTGTGTGGTCCAGTCTCTACTCACCCGTACTGGCTTTGATGAGCAGGACATGGCTCGCAGGTAAACACGTGCACACACTGCTGGTGTGTGACTGTGTTGTGGTGTAATAGCTTCAAAACTTTATGAAATAAATTCAAGGCAACACGCTGAACCTCAGGTATCTCATTCCCTCAGATTTGCTAAGGAGTACAGTGCATCCCCTGGTCGTGGTTATGGTTCTGGGGTGATCCAGGTGCTGAAGAAACTGTCCTCCCCCCAGCTCAGTGATGTGTACCAGCCAGCCAGGGACCAGTTTAATGGTCGGGGCTCCTTTGGGAACGGTGGGGCCATGAGGGCAGCTCCCTTTGCACTGGCCTTCCCTGACCTGGCTGATATTAAAAAGGTGAGCGAAGGGTGCGTTTGTGACCTCAACACATGTTACAAAAGACACACACGTTGAAGGCATCCTATGAATTCACATTGGATTATGATTTTGTTAATACTCTGAGTCATTCACTTCTTTATGCTGGCTCCCGGGGAGTCATCTTTGATATATTAATATTTGCTTTTTCCTTATCTTTGTTTTTCTAAACATTGAACATTATTACTAAAGTTATTTCTACAAACAGGAGGACTGTATGACGACTTGTCAGCAGCTGTAGTGTCTTAGCTCAGATGCAGCCCCTCCTCATAACACGCCTATAGATGATTCAATTTACCTAAAAACTGTCATTGCAATGTCTTTGTCAGTCATTTTTCATGTGGAAACATCGGCTTTCTACACAATTAGAGGAAGTAATGGTTGGTGTTTACTGCATGATTTGTGATAACAGCGAAGCTGAGAGTCACAGTGCTCTAACTTGTGTTAGAGCAGTGTGACTCTCAGTTTCAGCCTTAAATATTCCTTGGGAGCCAGTAAACAATGATTTCTGTGTAACAACCGCTCCACACAAACAGGGATCAGGACATACTTGCATTGTTACAGGGGTTTGTTACTCAGCCAACATGTATCACAATAGGTAGATTTGTTTGTTAATAAATGTTGGATTCTATGACACAGTAAACCAGTCATGACCCTTAAGACACTCAACTGACAAATGTCAAATAAACAATTAAGTCTCTACATAAGGTCAAGTTAGACAGACTTTTTAAAAAACAATACCTTGAGTTTAATATTGTTTAAATGATTATGTTTTTTTAACAATTACATGAAAGGTAACAATAAATTTCATCTTGACTAAACTTATTTTGCAAACTCTCAGTAATATTCCACAGCCTTCTAAGATAAGTCTCATAATCTTTATATCAAATCCAGTTCAAATCATAAATAATAAAAGACAAAGTATTTCTCTTCATAGATAAAGTGACCTGAGACTTCATGTCTTGCGTAAATGGTCTTTCCTCTAAATTATGACTGAAGTGAAACGGCATCTCAGGTTCTGTTTGAACTGATCTCTCTCTTTTTCTTTGCTCTGCAGTTTGCTCGTCTGGGCGCCATGCTGACCCACTCCTGCTCTCTGGGTTATAACGGAGCAGTGCTGCAGGCGTTAGCTGTGCACCTGTCCCTGCAGGGGGCACTTGATTTACCCCAGCAGTTCATCAGCAGGCTCATCACAGAGATGGAGGAAGTGGAGGACAATGAGGCAACTCGCAACGATGCCAGAATGTGAGTAAAACCACATATCTGTTCAGACATACAAGATGTGTGAAGTGTTTAACATGACGTGTCTGTTCAGCCTAAAGGAAGCAGACAAGCCGTTCTGTGAGCGCCTCCACAGAGTTAAAGACCTGATGGACAGGAACAAGGTCAGCATAGAAGAGGTCATCTCTGAGCTGGGTCAGTATCTGCATCTGGCTTTTCACCTGTTTCTCCATGAAATGTCTAGGGATGCACCGATCTGATATTTAGATCAGATATCAGTCTAGATATTGACTAAATAGTTAGATCAGGTATCGGATAATGGGGTTGATCCATGATGCTGATCTATTCTGTTCAATTCTGTGTGTGTGACACATGCTACATCATGTGGGTAGACAACATACAGATCAGCAACGTTTTACAAAGTTAGGAAAGTAATGATGTCTTCACTCCCTTCCACATGGCAAGGTACACAGTTTATTAATTCATCAGTGGTATGGGATGGTATTGGGTATCGATTGGTTTCAGTCTAAATCTGTCTTTCCTTCTAGGTAATGGCATAGCTGCACTCCACTCGGTCCCCACAGCCATCTTTTGTGTCCTCCACTGCCTGCAGCCCAGGGAATGCCTTCCAGAGAACTATGGCGGCCTGGAGAGGACAATAGCCTACAGCCTGGCCTTGGGAGGGGACACGGACACCATAGCCTGCATGGCCGGGGCCATTGCTGGGGCCCACTACGGCATCGAGGCCGTTCCACAGTCCTGGATGAGGTGCTGTGAGGGGGCGGAGGATGCGGACATGAACGCTAAGCGGCTCCACATGCTGTACCACCAGTCGTCACAGGGGGGCGGGAACGGGCAGGGAGAGCAGAGCTGTGCAAACGGTACAGAGAAGAAAACTGAGGCCGAGTGATGCTTCAGATGGATTCTGACAAAAAGACTCTCACATACAAACACACACGAAACAACAAGGGACACTCTCATTTTCCTTTGTCAGACTTTTTGTCTGCAGATGCATATACAGTACATTACACACAGTATCCATGTCCTGCTCTCTGCTGTTTTGTGTTGAACAATCTTTTGTCATGTGAAAATTGCACTATGAATCGGCCATGTGTTGTTATATCCTTTAGGTGGATGACAGTTATTTAATAAACTTTTTTTTTTAATCCACACAATCTGGTTGTGTGTTTTCTTTGAATTTAGGACTCTATCTTGTCTCAGTGAGGACAGTCTCCATCACGATAACTTGTTAATCTAGTGATCTACCAACATCCTCACAGTATCATGCTCACTCGCTGAATAGAATGCAAACATCAAGACTGTTTTTAAATCTACAATCACGCAAAAAATGACAGACCCAGTTAAAGTCTAATACTAAGTTAACAGTACATTTCTACAATAATAACTGATTCGTGCAATATTGACATTATATTAAACCACATCACCTTATCTTCAAACACTACTAACAGGTAGCCATCCTCATTACTTACTAACTAAAGTCAGGGAGCATTGAGCCCAACTTTTTTAAGTCCCTGGAAACACTTTGGTTGTGTTGCCCTGTCAAACTGATTAAGTTGTTTTCTGGATTTGTAACATGTTTGTGTCTTTGCATGTGTTTTCTTGACCCACTGTGCGTCCACCATAGTAGAGCTTGGATCAACAAACCAACACTGGAGTCATGCAGCAACATGGCTAATGAATGCAAACCTTGTTGTCTTTTCATCTTCTGCTTCTAAAGCTCAGGTGAATGTATAACTTTTATTAAATCACAAGTCACAAGTGAGACATTTAAACTTTAACACCTGTTTTTTAAAACAACTATTAAATGTTCAATTTATGCACTGATACATGTTTTTCTCCATAGCTTTAGTAAAAAAAAAAAAAAGGACAGTGATTAGCTTGTGGTGATTTTTCTCACTTTGTTATCACTGTTAGAGTTTGGAGAACAGTAAAACCTCTGTTCAGAGTTTGTATCTTGTGAAAAAACAGAGGAACTCAAGTTTACCTCAAATCAACGTGTAACATAAAAAAAAAACAACCACACAAAAAAAACACTGATACTTGATTCGACATGTTATGTAAAGACCTGGATGTTTGTTTTGTGTTATAAAATTCATTCAACATACACTTTTATTTTTATGTTACAACTGAACATCCATAACAAACTGAAAGTGAACAGATAAAATTGAGTCACAAGTCACCAAAATAAATACTCTGTAAACCTGTGCAAAAAGGCAATACATACCAATAAAAAGAATGAATTAGTGAATAATTCAAAATACATTTTACAATCATTTTGTAGAAGTCAAAAGCAGAAGAGAGAAATGAGAGGTAATACAACACAGCAGGAGGCTGCACTTGTGATGTGTGAATGTGGATGAGGAGTGTAAATCACAGGTTTTTCTCTGCTGGTGCGACCTCTAAGAAGAGCTGCAGGAACACTGTTAACTTGGTCAGCAGGCCTGGGCAGAGCTTGTAATGGATGAAGGGTATGTAGATTATAATGCCACTGAAGATAAATAAAGTCACATAGAGGTATTCAATCTGAGGATCGTCTATGATGGGTGCCAGCACGAGGAATATCGCTGCAATGAGGACCAGGATGGGAAGTATCATGGGAACCTGTGGAGAGAGGAGGAAATGAGCAGTGAGTCTCACACAGTCTCATACAAAAAAAACAAACAAAGAGGGGTGTATGTGACACTGACCCTGTACGGCCTCGGGAGCTCTGGCTTCTTAATCTTGAGATAGATGAGTCCAGACAGGGTGATGGCATAGAAAAACCAGGCAGTGAAACTGCAACACAGACACATGTCAGACAAACACAAACAAACTGTCTGCTTTTTTGTTCTGTAGAAAATGAAATGCAGGGCTGGACTTCACCTGAAGAAGTTGACGATACTCTGGAAGTCTCCGGGGATCAGCACCACCAGAGAGATGATGGTGGTGAAGATCAGCGCCGGGGACGGAGTCAGTCTGTGGACGTGAGCCATGGACAGGATATCTGGCTGCAAAACAAACAAACTGTGACAATCTTATCCTTTTCAATTAATAATGTTTCTATAAGATGAAGACGGTCTCACCATGTGTCCTTCCCTGGCAGCAACAAAGCACACACGACCTCCGCTGAAGAAAGTCCCGTTCAGAGAACCGAAAGCTGACAGAGCGGCAGCCACAGACATGATCCACCCCCAGCTCCCTAACACTTTGTTCCTGTGTGGAAAACAGAGTGAGTTTGAATGGTGATCTGTGATTGGTTGAAAGTTATCTTAACATCAGAAACCGGGAGTCAGTCTGGATCTAGATCTGCATCAGGTGCTGCCTTACCCCCAGGTAACTGCCACTGCACTGGAGGACATGAGCTCTTTGGGCGTCATCACTGTCAGGTAGCTCACGTTCACCAGCAGGTATAAGCCTGTCACCAGAGAAATGGCGATTATCACGGCCCGAGGGAGATTGACCTGAGACACAAAAGGGCAAAGTGTTTATGTTTAGATCTCATACAAGTCATACGGTTTTCATTCTACTGTAAGAATAATGTTAACTTTGGATACGAGCAGAAGATAAACCCCAATGCTGAATGAAATGATTAAAATGTATGGATATAACCCTAAACACATGGTGCTGTGCATCTACTGCTGCACTGTCATTACAGAGGAGTAAAATACTCCAAAAGCCAGAACTGTGTATTGACTTGTCACAGTATCATACATGGGGCTGAACAATTAGTGAAAATATTCTCAAAATCACAATGTGAATCCTGCAAATTACAAATCAAAAGAGCTGCCAGGGTAAAACGTGTCACAACAGACCATCCATGAAGCACTGTAGAGCTACAGAGACGACCAGACCTGCAAAATGATATTCTTCATATGAAAGGAGACATAATTGTTCATTATACGACCCAACAGAAATCCCACCATCATTATTAAAATAAATAAAATAAAATGCAAAAACACAACTCCAGCTAAAATCACAGTTCTTGATTATAGTAGAGTGGCTGAATAACCATCATGTTGGCACAGTCACAGACTTAATGTGTTTAGCTCAAGCTGCCATGAACAGTATAGTCAAGTGGAAGGATGAGGCCAGGTCAGATCTAAGATGAGGTGACAAAACCATTTGTCCTTTGAACCTCTGCCAGATCATCCATTTCATTTTCAGTCACATAAAATACAGCCAAGCCATCTGCCCAGAGTTTCTGAATACGGAAAAACATTAACTAAGAGATCGACAACCTCAGTGACCTCCTTTTTTCTGCTGAGGAGAATACAATGTGACACTGGAGCTGCTGTTTGTTACTTTGCCCATACAGTAAGATACACTGTACATACACACATGACAACAACACTTAGATAAGTGTTGCATATACGGTGCTCATATGTGTCTTTATGTGAGTGAACACAGACACATCTAGCAGGTTGTTTACTGCCCTGCACGAAGCCTCAAAGCAAGTTCATTCACTGAAGACTGAAAGCTTATAGGACAAATAATCTTTAACAAGCATTTTAAAAAATATACACACGTGAAAAGTCCAGCTTCTTAAAGTCTCACCTCTGGTCTTTTCAGCTCCTCTGTGACATAGTTCAAATTGTACCAGCCGGCATAAGACCAGAGTCCTTGATAGAAAGCCATTCCCAGAGTGCTTATAGAGTACTGAGTCCCTTTGAACGCATTCTCAACTTTTAAATTCTCCACAAAGACAGTGCTGCTCTGTATGACCTCCACTATCCCTCCAATCACTATGAATGTCAGTGTCAGCACTTTGGCCACCAAGAAGACCACCTGGATTCTGACAGCGATGCGGACGTTCAAGATATTGGCTGTGGTGATGACCAGTATGGCCACAGCAGCAGCACACTTCACTACCACCTGTGGAGGAGGGCAGCCGGGGTAAAAGGGTGCCACACCATACTCTGCAATGCTGATAGCCATTGCTGCGATGCTGAACGGCTTCACCACCAGGATAAAGGTGAATGCAGCAAAGAAAGCAGGACCTGGACCATAGATCCTCAGTATGTAGATGAAGTCCCCACCAGATTCACAGATGATGGTTCCAAGCTCAGTGTAGGACAGCGCTCCTAACAAAGCTACAACTCCTGAGAGAGCCCAGATCAGCAGACTGGCTCCGGGGCTCCCCACATAGGCCAGAACAAACTGAGGGGACATGAATATACCAGATCCGATCATTGTTCCTGAAACCAGTGCTACACCGCCTATCAGCCCGATTTCCCGCTTCATTTTCAGGCCTTCATGTTTGTTGTCCGCCATGGCCTCACGGGTTACAGAGCAGTAGGTAGCTGTTGTAGCTGTGGGCGCGCAGACAGAAAAAGTATTCACACACCGGAGGACTAAAATCTTCAAATGTCATAAATGACTGACAAAATAGTAACTGATCACTGTACAGTAAAAACATTTTATTGTCAGCCACATGAATTTAACATTAACTCTGCTGCAGCAGTAAATCTTAGTTTATCTTGACTCAAAGTTCTCATCTGAATTTATCATGTAATCTCTTATCTGATATGCTGAGCGGTGTTATTCAAACAGCACTTTCACTCATCATGTATTTCACTATCAAGCCTTAAAGGATAGATATAGGCCAGATATAGGCTGGCCCTACAACATCAGGAAACAATTAATGATATATTAACTATAGGATAAGAAGATCCCCAGAGGTAAATTGATACAACAGGTGACATTACAAAACAAATACCAGTATTCCTATGAGCAGATGCAAAACAAAAACAATATATATAACAATATAAAAGAAACAACAAAATTGATTGGTTATGGTAAAGTCTAAGTGTTGGATTTCTGAGGAAAGACAGCACTTCAGCCTTAGAAAATATATACACCATCATCTAACACAATAAGATGTATTTAATCATTTATTATTATTATTATTATTATTATTATTATTATTATTATTATTATTATTATTATTATCATCATCATTTATATGGAGTTGAAATGTTAAAAAGAAAAACTCTCAGTTCATGTGTGAACTTTATTGGCAATAATCAAACTGTCCTGAAAACAATAAGTTCTGGTTAACAGTTAAAGTAAAGCCACACATTAGAGTTTGAAAATACAGTTAATTTTATGTATAAATACCAAAATGATATAGATCAAAATGACCAATGGAGCCATGGTGCCAATGGTGCAAGTAAATGCAAAGTAAACTGTCTTACCTCTGGATGTTTCAGCTCTTCAGTTAAATAATTCAAAGTATTCCATCCATCATACGACCACAAGCCCTGATAGAAAGCAATACCAATGGAGCTGACACCAACATTTGTCCCCTCAAAGGAGTTTTCAAAGTTCTGTGTGTTGCCCTGAATTAGCATCACAACACCTCCCAGTGTGATCACTGCCATTGCCAGCACCTTGACCACCAGGGACACCACCTGGATGGCAGTGGCCAAGCGGACGCTCACACAGTTAACCACAGCCAGCACCAGAATACCTCCCGCAGCCACACACTTCACCACCAGCTGTGGAGGGGTGCAGCCCTCGTAAAACGGGGCCACGACATATTCAGCAAAACTCAGGGCAATCCCTGTGGCACTGGCAGGCCTCATGACGATGACAAAACTGAAGACAAACATGAAAGCCACCACTTTCCCTACAGTCCTCAGCATGTAGATATACTCTGCTCCAGATTCTGGTATGACTGTGCCCAGCTCAGCATAGCAAAGCCCCCCAGCATGGCTATCAACCCACAGCAAGCCCAGATAATGAGGCTAGCTCCAGGGCTGCCAATAGAGGACAGCACATACTGGGGGGATATGAATATCCCAGATCCCATCATAGTCCCAGCAATGAACGACACAGCTCCTATGATCCCCACTTCTCTCTTCAGATTGAGCCTCGGGTCGTCACTGTCCATAGTCAGAGAGCTGGTGTCTTCTCACTGTCACTCACAGCAGACACTAGACACATAGAAGACCTGCCTGCTAATTAACTGCTCACTGTTAGGCAACATTAGGGCGGTCAACAATAGGAGGTGAGAAATAAAACCAAGGTGTGGCAACGTTCTGTGTCGGTAACATCAACTCTTGGAGCTGCAGTCACTTCACAGACAACAGATTTGAGCTGTTTTTATGGCAAAGGTGGTTTGATATTAACATGTGTCTAAATAAGTAGGAAACTAATTAAAAAAAAAAAAAAAACTACTGCTGCTTGGTCATATTACACAGTTCTCACTCAGACTGGTTGTCTCAAAAATATTAAGAGGGGAAAGACAAACTGAAAATATATTTTTATCTGATTTCACTTTTACTTTATCTGTCCATTGACCCTCCTTTAAAGAAATATCAGCTAAATTTGAAGCCTGGGCTCCATTTAATAGGAGGGAAATAACGAGTGAGCCTTGTGTCAGACTGGTGATCGGTCCAGGAAGTATCCTGCCTCTCATACAGTGTGAGATGGGATTAGACATCTGAACAGGATAAGTGCGTCCATATAAATCAATTATGAATTTTATGAATGTTTATGTTCACTCATCTCTGAATTAATGCCATGCAATGCAAATGTGATAGAGTGAAGGACTGTGTGATGTGATTCCAATGAAACGCCAGAATCACGATGAATTGCCAAACTATGACTTTTCTGTTGATGTCAGTGCCAGTGAGAGATTCACCGACAGTAAACACATGAGTTCACTCACACACACAGTTCTCACTTTAAAAACCATGATTAGAGATGATTTAGTGTTTGAGACGCAGCAGGTATGACTCTTGGTTCATGACTGCTTTAATTAGCCTGATGATGTCACCAGCCTCTGTCACATCAGTCTAATTGAGCCCGTCAGCTAACGCACCTGCTGTTTATTTTGCTCCTAATGACAGTTTTTAAGTAAAGCTGCATCATTGCTTCAGTCTTAACCAACTATTACAGTGCTCCCTCAGAGAAGCAGCAGGACGCCAGGATCTTCATGCTGTCACTACAGTGAGCTCAACATAGAAAACATGTTTTGGCCTCTTGTATCTGATTCTTTTGGTCACAACTCAAAATCTTGTCTCCTGAACTACTCCAAACTGCCCAGTGTCACACTTGAGTTCAGACCTCTCTACCTGTGAAGCCTCCTGTAGAAGCAGAAACAGACAGTGATGAGATGCAAACTTGACTTTATCCACAGGGAAGGTGTTTGAATTCTTGTTTCTCCCCACAGGGCAAACACCAATGACCCTGACACAGCACACACACAAGACAGTCCAGAGAACAGAGCTGTAAAACTGCACAAAGCGCATGTTAATCAGACAGGTAAACTCCCCAGGATATTTTCAAGGACAAAGAGCTTTTCCACTGAAGCGGGAACATTCTGTCCAATTCCCTGCATTATGGTTTATGGGGCACATTGTGCTGTGTCACATCTCAATAACTGAGAACATGAGACAACAAAGGATGGTCACATTCATTTCTCTCAGAAATCCAAGATGTACTCGCAAAACATTGTTTTGCTCCTGTGTTCAGGACAGCCTGTGACAATGTGCTCTCCAGTTTTGATCAGTGATTGTAGGTGTAGGTCTCAAATAAACCCTGAGCTAAAAGGTTCCTACTTTCACATGTTTATACAAAAACTCAACCAGGAACATGCTGCTGTATTTGTACTCACTCTTTGTTTAACCCAGGTACAAATCTGACTTGTATTGGAGTAATTATTAACACTGAGGATCTTTAGTCTGACTGAAGTGATGGTGCTGTGTGCTTGGTCCATCTCTGGTCATTTCAGGTGTGTACAGCAGTTGGATTGATGACCTTTCCTATACTATATACCTATACCTTATTTATGCAAAATCTCAGAGACCTCGAGCGTGCAAGTTAAAGTTACCTATCAACCAAGTGTGCATGTGTTTGGAGCAAACCCACATAGACACAGGGACAACATGCAAACTCCACACAGAAGGGCTGCAGGCCCAGGAACCCTATTCCCATCAAACTGCAACATATAATTGCAGACAAACTTGTCAGGGTCAGGAACGGCTGTTCCACTACGACCCTACATGATATCAACTTATGGGAATGGAGTTTAAACATTAACTGAAGCCCACAGCAATAAAAAATGTAAAGATTCTCTGTCAGGAGGAAAACATGTGCAACTTTGTATTTAAACTGATGGTGGGAGGGCAACTAGTGCTGGAGCAGGAAGGTCAGCTGACTCTGTGTTTCCTTCAATGCAGTGTCATTTTCCACTGAAACTTTACATCAACCTTTACTCACCTCGGGACGCTTGAGCTCCTCAGTCACATAATTCAGGTTGTTCCAGCCGTCATAGGACCACAGTCCCTGGTAGAAAGCTATACCAACTGGATTGATGCCCAAGTTTGTGTTGTCAAAAGAGTCTTCAAAGTTTTCAGTGTGCCCTCTGATAAGCATCACCACGCCTCCTATTATGATGACAGCCAGTGCCAGAACCTTGGCCACCATAAAAAAGACTTGAACTGACATTGAAAACCGAACATTGAGGCAGTTCACGATGGCTAAAGCTATGATTGCAGCTGCAGCCACACACTTCACCAGCACCACAGGAGGGGGACAGTCCGGGTAGAAAGGAGCCACAACGTACTAAGCAAAACTCAGTGCGATGCCAGCAACACCAGCTGGTCTCACAAACAGCACAGAGCTGAAGATTAACATGAAGGCGACGACTGGACCTGAAGTTCTGAGGATGTAGATGTACTCTCCCCCTGATTCTTTGATGACAGTGCCCAGTTCAGCGTAACAGAAAGAGGCCAGAATCACCAGTACACCACAGCAGGCCCACACCACCAGGCTGGCTCCAGGGCTGCCGATGGTGGTGAGCACCGTCTGCGGGGACATGAAGATCCCAGACCCAATCATGGTCCCTCCGATGAGGGACACGGCTCCCACCAGACCGAGCTCCCGCTTCAGGGTGAGCTTCTGCGTTTTGTCGTCCATAATTACGGCCGGTACAGTCCCTCTGATGTCTGACACCTTTACAAGGCGAGAACACACGACAATTCTGTGACCAAAGTTGCTTTGCACCAACTCCAGGGAGTTAATAATTATGTAGGTGGGTTATACAACAGATATTTACAAGAGCTTGTTTTGCTTTGTATCTTATCTGTCATGGCTCCGTATCTTTATTTGGCTTTTCTGGCTGGCTGTGCCCAGGGTTCAGTACCATTGTCTGGTACTGAGCCCTGAGCTCAGATGCAGAGGTTCTGAAATCTGTCAATCATTCATTCACACTCACAATCATCTTTATCTCTCTCTCACACACACACACACACACTCTCACCTGCTCACAGACAGATTTATACACACCAAGAGTCAGTTTATTTAACAGAGTACTAGCTTAATAAGTACTTCATATATATATATATATAAAGCTTTAGCAGAAAAACAGCACCACAGACCTGACTCTTTACAAAGTAGTTTATATTGTGTATGTCACAACTCTAACCATAAAAACAGATATTAAACATTATGTTAGCATTTTAGAAACATTTTAGGCACATTTTGTTACAACCATGAACTCGTATGAAATAATGGGAATGAAATATTTAGCATTGTAAATCAACATAAAAAATGTTTCTACTGAATCTGGAAACACATCCACACAACGAGGAGGTATGTTTATATCAGGATCAGCTACACTATAAGTGACTGACCAGAACAGTGTTTTATGATCTTACCATTTTGTGACTTGATGTTTCTGTACAGTGTCCAACTGCAACACATCAAAGACACAATAAACACATTTTTCTCCTCCTGTTAGTCTTCATCCAATCCAGGCTCCTCCTGGTCTAATGTCATGGATCCTGCCAGGATTAAAAATGTACAGTAAACATGTATGATGTTTCCAGTGGTTCCTCTTTGATCTGCGTGGCTCCATCACGAGGTTTTATCTTCTCCTCCTGTGATGAAGAGGTGAACAGTCTTATTGGAGTGCAGCATCTGTCCTGCTCTCTGGGCTCCGCCGATGGCAGCGAGTTTGTGGGCGTCGTAGCGTGAGTAGAGAGCAGTGCAGGTCCAGCTGGCCTCTTCCCCCTGCCCCCCCGCTGCCAGCATGTTACACACCTCACTGTAGAAGTGGGGGAACGAGGGCAATCCATAAAATATGAGGTTCCTGATCCCTTTGATGGTGTACCTGAAAAACAGAGGTCAGAGATGTGGGTTGTCACCAAGTTTAGTTCAATGGTGATCCCTGACAAGTTACTTAATGTTACACAGAAATAACATTATAGTTTAGAATTGTGCTAATTGTGCATAATGAACTGTTTTACTTGTCCATTGTGTGATTTGTTTTTCTGTTTCTGTCTCTTTGTCAAAGTTTACATCACAGTCAACACATTTCAGTGTAGTGTATCTGTAGTAAATGCAAAACTCACTCATTTTAATTACACTGTACGCATAAAGCCCAACTAGAGACACAAGGTCAAAATTCCCAGTAGTTAAAAACTGTGCAACAAGTTTAATGCTTTGTATTCTAACACCATTAAATTGCAATATTATACCAATGAACTTAGTTGTTAACTAAAGTAAAGATACAAATTTAGTAGAACAACATCTGTGTTTTTGTTGCTTAAAGTTAAAAGACTACAATGAAGAAACCACACTGGATGACTTCCTGTCACATGATGTAAATAAAGAACAGAAAAGTAATAATGTTTATCATCTTGATGTTGTGGAGAACTGACCTCTTGTAGAAGTGGAAGCGTTCAGTGAAGAGCAGGAACTGTTTCTCCCCTTTCTGGAAGAAGTGCCTGGCTCGGGACACCTCTGATTTGCTCGAGTATTCGCAGATGCTGGTAAAGTTCATCTCCTCTTTCTTCATGTAGTTCCGCAGTCGGACGTAGTCGAAGTAAGACGGGATGTAGATCAGAGTGTGGGACATAACTGAGTCCCTGTACTGAGGCAGCACTTTGTCTATAAAGAACTGAAACCTACAGGTGGAAATGAAACAGGATTTCAATATGACAAAAAACAATCGTTTGTCAAAATCTTCACGTTTAATTAAAATAAATGTTGATCAGTAGAACACAAAACACAATGAAAGAGAGAAAACAGTCTAGCTGGCAGACAGATAATGTGTTGGTCGGATGACAGTAAATATTAAACCAAAAGGAAAGGAAATCCATGAAAGATGAACGCTGATGAAAAGAAAGAGGAAAGACACAGTGAACATAAATGCATAACATTAATAGGTTCCTCTAGTAGCTATCTGATGTAAACAACAGTATTTGATTGTAATAATTAATGAAGGAAATGCAACATGTTTTTTAGGACTTGAGGATTCACAATGAAAAACACACTATAAAGGATGTGAAGGTCAGATCTTACCTTGCATCATGGTCCATGAAGCTGTCAGACGGGAACATTTGAAACACGTGAGGCAGCTGAACCAACACCTGGCAGATGGAGCCTGTTTTCGGCATGTTCTTAGTGGCAATCTGAGACAAAGGAAAAAAACATCAATCACTTACTTCATTAATCAGACTTTCAGCATCAAATGACACTGAAAGAACTTCAAAAATGTTGAGCAGTCTAAAAATGCTGCAGTCTGTGTATAAAGGCGAGCACCTGTCCGCGGTAGTTGGTGCAGTGTTTGGTGAGGATGTTGTTGATCTGTGGCTCTTGGATGGAGCTGAACACCAGCGTCTGTCTGTAGTGTTTGGTCCAGTTGTTCAGACTCCACATCCTCACCCTGGAGAAGTCCACGCCATGGGAGTCGAGCGGCTGCAGGTTCATGTGCTTCATCACATGCTGATGGGTGGAGGAGAGTGTGATCAGAAATTTCTCAATATTTAACTGTCGATTATTTTTCATGAACAAGTTGTAAAATATGAATTTAGTCAGATGGTTGTTGGGCAGCAGATGGCGCCACATGTTTCCAGCAGAACAAACCTAAAACCTGTTGAGGCTCTTACCAGCAAGTGTTCCCAGTTCTGCATGAGGAACACTTCCGCCTGGTCGACCACCAGCAGCTCGATGGAGGAGAGGAAGTCGAAGTCTCTCTTGCTTTCTCCTTCAGCTCCCAGCACCGTGCGCAGGCCCAGAGGAGATGCTATGATGATGTCCGAGGAGTAGAAGGGAGCGTACAGGCGCATGCTGCCTTTCACAATGGAAACACCTGGTAAAGACAGAGGACAACGACACAGTCTCACACCGAGGAATTACACAGATTCTCCAAAAGCAGTTCAGCTTCTTATTTTGTGCAGCTGTACCTATCCTGAAGTGATCATCAACGTTGCCTGAGAAGATGGCGTGGTAATCATCTGGTCTCTGTAGGTTGGATGGCTTGTCATCTTCGTCTTCTCCAAACTCCTCCTTGAACCTCTTCTTGTTGCTGACCATCATCTTCTTGCCCTTGGTCTCCAGCAGGCTGACGAAGGTCTGGATGACTCGCAGAGCTCCGCCTCGGAACGGCACCAGAATCAGGACCTGAAACATTCACTGATGTAAAACCTGTGGACCAGACCACTCAACAGAACCATAAACAGGGGCAACAAAAGGTACTCCTCACTAGTACTTCACTTTATGCACACCTTGCTGGGCTGTCTTTGCTGAGGCTTTGTTTCAAACTGTGGTCAGATTCATTCTGATTGACTGGACTCAGGTTTGAAAAGCACATGCCAGTGTATCTAAGCAACCGCAAGTCACACTGCAATGCAAGTGTCCAAATATGCAGGGAAGGTCTGAAGCTGCTGTATGATTTACCCTCTTTTTACTTTATCCTGCTCCTGACTGTCCAAATCAGTTAATCATCCCTGGTGCTCAGAGCTGTTAAACCCAGCTCATACCAAACATAATGAAATCAATTGTTTACCTTAGGTCGGGTCAGACCTTGGTCTCTGGGCTCGTCCTGCGGCTCAGCTCCAGGTTTAGGCTGAGTTTTCTGCTCTCTTAGCTGGGCGTTGTGAGCCAGGACCTGGGAGTTGGCCTTCAGTACGTGGTTCAGCACATGGATGCAGTATGCGGTGCGCACCTGAGGGCCCTCCTTCAGAGGACACATCTCTGGGTAGTAGAGGTCCTTGTAAGAGCCCATGAGGGCCAGCAGCTCCTGCTGGAGAGGGCTGATCTCCTCAGCTGCCCCCTTAGCATTAGGGACCTGGTTTGGACCCTTGCAGCAGGACTCGAGGAGCTTGTGGAAAACTGGGAGGTTTGAGTCTTTCTGAGGGCCGATGGGCCCAAACTTCTCCAGGGGAGAGGTGCAGAGCAGAGCTCCCAACTTTGGCCACTGTGTAAAAAAAAGGCAGAGATTGAATGTGTAATTACAATTTCTTTTAAAGAAAAAGATTGTTGGTAGATTTAATCAAACTGTTAGGTTAATACCCTAATCTGAGTCTTGGCTTTGGTGCCAGATGTTATTTTCTGCACATCCTCTTCCTCCAGCTCCATGTCCAAATGCTGGAAAAACATGTCTGCACAGAAAGAACAAAAACAGTACAACACACTGTGGTCACATCATATTCCCAAATCAGCCACAAGAAGTTTGAGAGCTGACCTATAATGAAGTCACGTTACTAAACAAAGAATACAGTGCATTGTTAAAACCAACAGGAAACTTTTATTTTGAAGAGGAATTATTCCTTCCTTCCTTACCCTTCGTGTCGTGATGCTCTCTGGTGCTCTGAGGCTCCTCTTGTTCTCCTTCACCTGTAAAGTTTGTCTCCAGACAGAACTGGGACTCATGCTCCTTGTCTTCAAACTCTTCATCTCCTTTTTCCTTCCCCCTCTCCTCGTCCTCTTCATCCTCCCCTTCTGCCAATTCAGTCTGAGCTTTATCTTCATCTGCAGGTTCCTCCTCTCCTCCTTCATCTTCATCACCATCCTCTACATCATCTCCATCTGACTCATTGTCCTCTACAGGAAAAAGCACAGTGGTATTCAGTCAAATACAAATACTGTCCCAACATGTTCAAATGTTGTGGAAATAAACAACTCACCTTCATCGAGAAGCTCCTCCTCTTCCTCCTCTTCATCACTGCTTTCCTCCTCTTCACTCTGGTCATTGGCATCAGGTTGGCTGAGAGTTGACAGAAGCTTCTGGTAAGCTGTTTTCTGCTCCGGTTCTTCATCTTCCTCCTCTTCCACATCATCAGCTTCAGCATCGGACTGTTCAGGGCTTTCTGGCTGTAGCACAGATGGAGACAGAACAGTTTGCTAGTTTTTAATCATGATACTGGGAAAAGTCAAACATTAAAACACTGTTGACACTTTCAACAGTCATCAGTCTAAAGTTGCATTAATTGTGAGGTTTATGACCTATGACACCTTTCTACTCACCAGTTCCACTATTTCAGTTCTTTCAGGTTTTTCATTGACTCTGTGAAACAAAACACACAGAAAAAATCTACTTAACAAGACTAATACACAGCTCGTTTATAATGACATGTTCTAAAGCAAACTGAATGACTTGGGATATATTTATATAGCTTCTCCACAAAAGTGGACTACATCTATAACAACCTCTCGAGAGACCGACCAGCCATCAGTGTTTCTTAAAAGCAAGCATCAGGTTCACCAACACTCATTATTGTGTGTGTGTGTGTGAGAGAGAGAGAGAGGGAGACAGACAGAGAGAGTCAATCTACTCTAGCCAACACACAGACAGCAACGCCTATTACACAGGAATAATTTCTTAAGTTTGAAAGTTTACTTTTCTTTCCTGCTGTTGATTCTCTCTGCTGCTAGCTAATTTGCTAATTCGCTATAATAAAGACCCACATTATGTTCACAGTGGTACCTTTCATGATTGGTGCCATTATTGTTTGTATTTTTACTCCTAAAGAACCGTCTATGGGAGAACCATATAGACGAACATGTTGGCCATTGTGTCTATAAAACGTTAGGTTTTCTTTCCATCGACATCACCTATAAAGTTTCTGTCAAGAACAGGTAACTGCAGCTAACTCTATCCAGTGTAGGCTCAGTGTACTTTAGCGTGTTGTTGGCTAACACAGAGGCTTAAACACTGTGGCTAAAGCTAACTGTGCTACTTACACATCGTGAAACGGATGCTCTTCTCCAAACTCCTTCAAGTGTTTCTTCTGTTTTTTAGATAAATTGGTGAAAAGCTGTTTATTGTGCCTCCTCTTCCCCATGTTGACACCGGGCTACACGTGTGTCTCTGCAGCTTCCTCAGCGGCAGAACTGCCTCAGTAAAACACTGTGTTACTGCCACCTACAGGACAGGAGGGGCATTGCACCTCATTTCTGGCTATATAAAAATTGAATAGAGAGTCTACTATAATTTTGCCAATAAAAACTGATTAATAAAATGAATGGATACATAAATAACTACCTTTAGTGAAATTAAAGGTATCAGAGTGTGGATTTAGTTAAAACCAGCTGGTATTGTACTGCTACTATTGAGTTTAATGTGCCACTGAAAGTCTGATTAAAGACACCAACTATCTGATGACACCAATAATCAGTGCACAGTGCAATAGATTATTATTTCTTGGTTATCGGCTTTAAAGCAATTGATGAATAACCTTCTACTTAATCTTTATATTTCATTGTAATAAACAAATAAGACACAAGGATGCATTTAAAATAACACAAACATCAAAACTGAGAATACTATAGTACAGGATGCTACACCTTAAAGGTAGACATCCGATTGTTTTGGAGTTTGAATAAAGTAAATTTTGTCAAAAATCGAGTGCTGATGTTGAGCAAGAGCAGTGGAACATTTTTGTTGTGATGCAAAGGCAGTACATATATCTGTTGAAGTCCCTACTTTAAGGTCCATAGCACGATAGAATAAACAATAAATGACACAACAATCCCCTGAATGTTGGATTTGTCAGGATCACAAGTTAGGGGGAAACATTTCCAAAATAAGAGTGAGAACAAGAGAAAATAAAACCTTTTCATTCTGACTGCGTCAATTTTCTATATTTCTTATTTTAATCCTCTGATCTCTAAAGAAATGTGTTAAACATATGCTAACTCAATGCTCTCAGGATCACTGCGGGGTCAGGTCAGGGTAATGTACGGTGCTTTGTGGGTAAATGTGTAGTCAAATGAGCTCAGCAGACCATATCGTGAGTGTACAGTGTATCTCCTAGTCTGTAGTCTATCTGCTGTTTGAAAACTATCCTTGATCAATTATTGAACATGGTAATATCAATTTACTGTTTGCCTGTTTTAGCTGTTACCATGGCAGGCACTCATCTATTGTTAAGCATTTGGGTGTCTAGTTTTGTACTCGGGGTATTTTCAGCTCCTTTTGACAAGTCAATGAGGATATGGTTGTTTGATAATTGCTCTTCACTATGACTCAGGCTGAACGAGAGGGGATGGCTTTTCTGAATGGGATGTGAAGCATGTGAAGTACTTAATGGAGGGGCCAAAGGTGAAACAGGAGAAAGAGAAGGCTGTGAAAACAGTCAGGTTTAGAGTAGCATCTGCCAACAGCGGCCGGGTGCTGGCAGAGGTGTTCAAGGATGAAGCGGCCTGGTGCGGCTCGGTGGCCGACTCTTTGGACTCTGACTGCACCAGCAGCCCGGAGGCAGAGCAGGCGACCTCACTCCACACCAGTGAGGCCAACAGTCACCTGAACGGTCTGGTGGTGGAGACTGCTGTGGACGAGAACGGCTGCGAACCCGATGACCTGCTTTTGTACGCCAGTGCCAAGAGAGAGATGCTGTTCAGCAACAAACGCATCAATATCTGCAGCAAGAATGGGACAATACGAGGAGTGAGGAACAAAGTGAGCGCAGGCCAAGTGCTTTTCAACAACCTCTCCAACATGTACTCTGTAAGTAGCTCAGCACAGGTACTCTGGACTTTTATTTTGAAACAATGTTCACCATCAGTTTATCCTGCTACAGTTGGATTATGTAGCTGAACTTTATCATATGGGTGCTGACACTATTACTTATAGGGACAATCTTTTTGTTATTTTTCCCTTTAAGAGTTCCCTCCGTCATCAGAAAAGGAGACCCTGGGAGAAGGAGTAAACAGACGGGAAGGAACAGCCCTAAAACAGATGATCACCAGGTCTCCTCACTTACAGTAATACAGTAATCACAAGTGTACATATGGCTAAAATGTTACCACAGCATGTTTGGTTGACCCTCTGAGACTTTGAAAAGATTTTTCTATGTTTTTCAAGACAGTGTGAGTTTCACTGTGACAGCATTTCATGTGATTTTGATATCAGGTGGAGTCTCCTTACTGGTATAGGGCCGAACTATGAGAACATACTGTTCATGTTTTTGTAAGCAATGTTAAATGTATTAGATGCAGTATGCTTCATATGATGTCTGATCTATAATGCCACATGTAGGCTAAATAAATGGTGAAGCCTTGTTCGCTGAGATAGACATGTGCTTCATTACAGTGGATTCTGTCCTTGATCCAGTGGGTTCAACAAACAGCTGCTAGTTTGTTATATTTATGACCAATTTACAGTTCACATACTGTACAACATAATGTAAGATTACTAAGGTCACCGCTTATATTTGTATTTACTAGTAATCAGTCAGGTTTAGAGTAGCATGTGCCAACAGATGCTACTCTAAACTTTGCATGCATGCTCATTTATATAGCATACATGCAAAGTTATCACTTTGTCTTGTAAATGTCAGCTAATTCTGCTTTTATGGTTTTTAATATATTTCCATTCAGGCCAAAAGTCATGGAGAAAAAGAAAAAGAAGAAAAAACATTACAGATTATCTGAATGATCGACAGCCGAGGTTCATCCAATAATACAACATGTTAAAAACATTTTGCTGATAATACTATTGCTCTTTAACACTTTTGTGTTACACTGTGGTGACACTACCAGAGTCTGAGTCATATGAGGTGGGCAGAGATGATTAACTAATGAATGACTCGATGGATTTCATTTAAAGCTGCAGCGCTTTTCACACAAAAACTTGTCTCTCAATCACTCAAAAATCAAAACACAAAGAAAAGCAAAGGTAAAATTCAAGAGGAAAACAGATACAGGACACAAGTTAAAAGTTAAAATACCACATGCAACTTAAAGTGCCTGTTTTTTGAGAGTCCACAGAGTGAAATGATTTCAAATTTAGTGAAATCCCAAGCTGAGTTTTAATATAAGGTACATTCAAAATGTTTACATTCTGTCATTTTTGATTACTATATTATTGACAGTGGCAATTTTATTTTGAAAGCTTTAAAAGGAAATATCCACCCCAAAGCCCAAACAATATTTATTTTTGTGGTATTCAACAACTCCCAGGACACTACTGGTGTGATCAGGATTATTGATTCATGTACAACCATAAATCATCATCCATTCCTTTGCATGTGATAGAAAGTCACTGAACAGCCAGATCCAGTCAGGATGAATTACTGTCAATGGGCTTCCTCCAACAAGTGTCACCTGATGATCTCCAGATGAACACAAACGATTGTGCATTTTTTTGTTTCTGTTTTGAGTACGTGTTGACTTCACCGCCCGGAAACTCAGTTTTACGGTGGACTTTCCCTTTAAGAGACAGATTTATGCAACAGCATCTCACCGTACACCTGCCTCAGTCAGCACCGTGGACAGCGACCCTGTGGCCCGCTCACTGCGCCGCTCCCCTCCCTCCTCCTCCTCCTCCTCCTCCTCCTCTTCCTCCCACCTCCTCCTCATCCTCCCCCTCTTCTCCCACCGATAAACACACAGTGGTCCCCGAGGGGCAGGGTATGCTCATTTTGAAATGCCGACCAGCTAATACAGCATAATCTACGATCATGTTACTGCGGCACTGACAGCTAAAACCGTAGAGGGCAGGATGCGGGCTCTCCTATAGACACCCCCCCGCGTTTTTTCCCTGTTTTGCAGCCACCGGAAAGATCCCCTTATCTTGGGGCTTCACCGATCACCATGCCTCCGTCTCCCTGCCTCGCGGATGTAATGTAGCCTGCACCCGACAAGTGGCTCGTCTTGGTTGAGGAGGAGGTGGGGGGACGCTGCAGAGCAAAGGTAGTGAAATCTCTTCCTCTTCCTACTCCACGCCCTGTCATTATTATCAATAGCTGCCCCAGCACCATGTCCCCTCCAGCATCGGCTGCGACAGCGAGTGAAAGCAGCACGACCACGGTTTTCGAGGAGGACACCAGAGAGGAGGTAACCATCATTTCCTAACATCACTTGTTACCAGCACAAAGCCTTTTTGCTATTGTTGTGACCTGTTTGTCAGATCCTGTCGCAGAGCTTTGATGAATCCATGTGCATGGTGTGTGCAGGCTGTAGCACACTGCAGGTGAGGGGTTTGGGGGCTCACTGGAGAACCTCCTTAGGTGGGCTGCAGGTTGCTCTGGGAAAATTTAAACCATCTTGTATCTTGTAGTGATGGTTTTAGAGTAAAATGCAAGCAGATGTGGGTGGTAATTAACCAGCCAGCACCACCTGTCTTTCATTATTATTTCTCATGTGCTGTAGTGGGCCTGTAGCTCAGCACCTGTCAGACAGCCACTCATCATAGCTGTTCGATGGCATGAGATGTGAAATAACTTTCTTGTTATCCTGACTGTCTTTGCAATGGATTGTCTCATCTGTGAGTGTGACTACTTTGGATGTGGATCTGGATCATTAGTTTAAGAGACGTGTTTAAGAGACGTGGTAGCTACCCTTGCCTTACCTTTACCTTAACCTTTTAACCCTGATTGATAAGTCACATGATAACAGTCTTCATCCCTTCTTTGTTTTGTTTTGATTCAATAGCAAAGACCCCTGAAGCAATCTCTGAGCAAGTCCCTGTGTCGGGAGAGTTTCTGGAAATGCCTGCTCCTGTCTGTTCTCATGTATGGCTGCATGGGAGCCATGGTCTGGTGTCATGTCACCAAGGTGACCCGCCTCACCTTTGACAGTGCCTTCAAAGGGAAATCCATGATGTACCATGACACGCCTTGCTCTGATGGCTACATCTACATCCCCCTGGCCCTACTGGGCATGCTCTATTTGGTGTATCTTGTGGAGTGCTGGCACTGTCACGTGAAGAATGAGCTGCAGCACAAAGTAGATGTGGAGGGCATTTCCGAGCGGATCCAGAGGATGCAGCAAGCCAAACCCTGCATCTGGTGGAAGGCCATAAGCTACCACTACGTTCGCCGGACTCGTCAAGTCACACGCTACCGCAATGGAGACGCTTACACCAGCACCCAGGTTTACCACGAACGTGTCAACACCCACGTGGCAGAAGCTGAGTTCGACTACAGCCACTGTGGCGTTAAAGATGTTTCCAAACAGCTGCTGGGCTTGGAGAAATCCGCTCTCACAAAGATGCGCTTCACCAAGTGCTTTAGTTTTGCCAACGTAGAGTCAGAGAATTCCTACCTAACACAACGAGCAAGGTTTTTCACCGACAACGAGGGCCTGGATGACTACATGGAAGCCAGGGAGGGCATGCACCTGAAAAACATTGACCTGAAGGAGTATGTCCTGGTGCTGTCCGACCCAGAGCACCACCCCTGGTACCTGTCCCACTACGTCTTCTGGTTTGCTTCATTCCTCACTTTCTCCTGGCCTCTCAGAGTCTTCACAGAGTATCGTACTGCGTATGTCCACTACCGTGTAGAGAAGCTCTTCGGGCACGATTACATACCTGTGACCCCATGTGACGATCGGCCATACTGGCGTCGTATCCCTCGTGTTAACACCATTGACAGTACTGAACTGGAATGGCACATTCGATCCAACCAGCAGCTGGTGCCCAGTTACTCAGAGGCCGGCCTGATGGACCTGGCCCAGTGCCCCTCTAGCTTCAGTGGGATCCGTCAGAATTGTGAGCGCTGCCACAGAGCCATCAGCTGCTCCTCAGTCTTCTCCAGGAGCGCCCTCAGTATCTGCACCGGTGCCAGCTCCCGCATCCCCTTCAGCGGCAGTCGCTTCTCCCTGGCTCGACGCTACGGCTCCCAACGCAGCTGTTTCTGGAGGAGTGGCAGTTTGGACGACCAGGAGAGCCCCAGTGAAAACACCCGCTGCCTATCAGAGCGTCTCACCACAGATGATGAGGAACCCCCGACTATGAGGACGCGCTCTGCTACCCAGTGCTCATTGTCCACTGCAGCGAGAACTGCCACAACCACAGGTCGTTCCACAGACATGGCTCCTGTGTGGAGACCTCTTTATGACTATGCAGTCACTGACGGAGCACAGTGGCAATCCTGTAGCATACAAACACTTTGGACACCAGACACATTATGTGCAAACAAGTCTTAATGTGAGATACACAGATTCGTGCTGTATTGCCATTCTGTCTGAAACAAATGCCTGAATCCTGAATGTGTGAATCACCAAAGCAATAACAGTGATCAGAGAGCGGAGGACACAGCAACAACAATATGTGAACCTACTAGGATACACACACATGGAAAAAATATATCTGCCTAGCTTCCTATGAAAACCAAGCAAGGACTGTTACACTGTACATCATTGCCATACCTTTTAAAATTTCATATGTGCAGAACATATGAAACTGAAACTGAAGCTACAGTTACCTCACAAGACCTTTTCAGACGCCACGGATCAGATGGACAGGTTTAACCGTCTCATTCATTCAGTGAAGTCATAGTAGCCAACACATCAGAAATGAGAGAGAAAGATGAGCTCAGATAAAGCTGAATGATTTTATCATGAGGAAGTTTGATCTGCTTCTAATTACAGCAATAACTGTGAAAACAAATGCAATCTCCTCAAGTGGAAAAGTCAAAAGAGGTCCATCAGTCAAATATCATGTGTTGCGCTTATGCACATCACAAAGAGACATAAGTCACTGCAAACCTGCATTATATTAACTCTTGGATATGCTCAGTCACTGTTATACCAATATGTGATATTTAAAGAAAAAATCTTATGTTGTGGTGAAGTGTTGTAATTGGTGTACCTACTTTTTTTTTTTAATCAACATGTATCACTATTCACTTCTTCAGTTAGTGACTTTCTGCATCTCCCAGAATGCCTTCTGACAACAGCAGATAAGAGGTATAGGTTTATTTTCAGCTGTTGTTTTAATGTGTTGGTGGACAGTGGTCACAATGATCGTGAAAAGAAAGTGACAGTTGTTCTAAAATGAGAAAATGGGGGGGAGACTCTGATTTGATTGATGGATGTCTCCCTGTTTGACTGTTGACTGTTGGTGCTATTTGGCAGCTCCGGAGAGAAACATCCCCATCTTTTGGATGTTGTTGGACTCACACCTTTAACACGATGTTTACAGTTGATGCTTTTGAAACATTTTCAACCATAAACCTCCATATGTTGTTGGTATTGTCTCAATGCAATGACACATTGTCACGGTTTGGGTATCTGCAAGGAAGGGAAGAAACAACAAAAAGAGAATCAGAGAAGCTTTTGTTGTTGTTGTTAAGGTGTTTCTGGGTGGATTTCTTGATTAACATGTCTTGACTGACCCAGAAACTGGAACTGTGTTGGAGTTCTAAAACTGTCTGGTCCTATGAGCTTTTACTTTGACAAGCTAAAATGCAGTAAGAAAATCCATCATCCATGAAACTGGGTGAGAAAGTTCATTAGTGTTTCTAGCATTTTGTCCTAAATTTGACTTTTCTGCTGCCTACTGCCACGAAGAAAACCTGCCGGCTACTGTGGTACAAACATAAACATGTCAATACATTAATCAGACAGGTTTACACTGACTCTACAATACACTTATGTATTAGCCACCACCACCACCATCATCATCATCACAAAAACCATTATCATTTATCAAAAGCTCATTCTCAAATTTGCATGATTTCCCTCTGCTAAGACAATGTGTTAAAAACCATAAAACATACCTGAATGTAAACCACCAGCATATATGATATACTGTAGTATATGTCCATTATGTGTCTGTACAAAAAGAATAATGCTCCATTTTTAATATGTAAAACGATGATTTCACTGTCCCATGTATGTGTGAAAGTCTGAGGAGCACAGCACCCTCCAACATGCCACTGTGTTTCGTGAAGAGATGTTGGTTGTCGACATTTGAGTTATGTGGAGGAACCCTGACTCTTTTTGAACAGAGTTTACAGACAGAATATGCAAGGATGTAAATGCACTTATGTTTACATGCGGACATCATACAAACTTTATAATACTGATGTTTTTTCTAATAACATCCAACAGGAACATATTGTATGCATCCTTGCAAATGACATCCTGTTCTTATATTGTTTTCAATAATGTAGTAACACCAGTATTATGCACTTGAAGTGACACTATAGACATTATGAATTGTAGTGAAGCTGAATGTTGATGTAACTTCTCCTAAAGTAATAAAGTATTCAAGCTGATATATTGACAGTTACAGAACTACTCAGACATAAAACAATACAGAAGTACTTAAAGCTTTCTTGTAAAATGTTGAAAATGTTTTTGTCATCATTATAATCAAATGGGCTGTATAAATAACTTGATGAACTTTTAAAATGTGTATTCAAATTTATCATATGCTGGATAAATAAAAGTTGCAATAAATGTCTGGGGTAAAACCCCATGTATATTTAAATATGATGCTCACTTGGATCCTCACACTCACTGTGAAAATCTGGATGGGTAAGGGTCTACTGGAGGAACTGCTACTAGAAGGCCTTTTTCACTGACATTTCAACAAGTCAAAGCAGAAAAAGTAGAGGTGTAAACAGTTAAGTTAATCACATCTGAACTCCATTTTGCTGCGACTTCACTCTCAGCTCCCTACCGTATTGTGCACACTGGTTCACAGTCATACTGTCTCACCGTACTGTGAAACCTAAACATGTGTTAATGTTAAAATAATGCTTTTCCTATTATGGCAACAATTGTCTGCAGTTGAAAATGCTGCTAAATTGACAGCTCCAAATACAATGTGTAAAAGCAAGGCAGAGAATATTTACCTGTCATAATCATAACTTACATATACAGCATACAGTACATTCATTACACATTAGCTCTTATAATATATATTTTTAAATATACTAATATATCTGAGAATGTGCAGTATTTTACACAGTAGCACACACTTTCAAAGACAAACAAACAAACAAAAAAAAAACCATTATGCACACATTCTGCCAAAAAGCATTATCACCCATTTACTGTGTATTGCTCTGATTTAAAATAAATGAAGGGACAGTGTTACATCCACTTGTTAGTTGACTTGGCTCACTTTTAATTAACATTTTTAAGTGTGTGCAGTGTAAATATGTCAGTGGGTCTCATCAGCACATTATATTTTCACTGTTATACATAAAAATCCCACAGTATTTTTGTTGTTTTCTCAGCCAGTGTATTTGTAATTCTCCGCCGGTGCGGGAGGTGGCAGCACCTTTATATTAGCTAGTACACAAACACAAGACACCAGCGAGAAGAGGCGACCAAGTACAGTAACAATCTACAGAAGGTTACCCCCTAGGTGAGTGGATTGTCAAATAACAGTTTTATGTTAACAGCTGTACATTCAGCTATCAGCATCAAATGCACATCTGTGTAGCTCCACTGTGGTTAGTAAGCTCGCGGTGGGTAGCACGAGCGAGTGCACGGGCTCACAGAAGTAAAGTAGAGCTAGCTAGCTGCATCCGTCCCGACTCGGCTGCTGTTAAAGCCTAAAACTGTCACGCTCAGTCAATCACTGACGTTCACAATGTTGACTTTACGGCCACACACACCACACAAACGGCAGATAACAAGGGAAAATGAGCCAGAATACCGGTATGCGACAAACTGGAACAACGCCGTCGCCCATGATTGTTGTTGTCGGTTGGTGTCAAACAGGAGAAAACATCACTTCTCAAATCAAGATTGTCTTTTTTTTTTTTTTTGTCTTTTTAACTTTGGTGGATTATGTTGCAGACCTCTAACTCACAATAATCCCGATTTACTAGTTTTACAGATAATTTCACAATAACAAAATAGAAAATGCCTCCAATTAACACAAAAGTGGGAATAAAATGAGAGTAAAAGCAAATCACTGAGCTTCACAGTTCTTTCTTAGTCTTGGTAAGGGGCTGCTGACAAATAATGTAACAGGTAATCAGTGAGACAGTCTCCTAATGGAAATAGCTTTCAGTTACTCTGAAGCCTTGATTCTTGATACTGAATGCATACAAATTAATAGCCATTAAATTAACCACTAACCGTTCAGTAATGTAGCCTAATGTTGTGAACATGTTGTTCTAGTGTCTGGGTGGAGCACCAGCATGCAGAACTTGGTGGTGCAGGCACTTGCCATGAGGCAGCTGGGGAGGCTGAACTCCCGCCACCTGCTGGCTGCTGGATATGGACTGAGGCAGACTGAGTGGTGTCCCAGGTCTATTCACACACGCCAGCTGTGGGGCTGCTCTGCATTCCCTGCGCCTGGCTGTCACAGGCTTGTTCTCCACGGCAGAGACCCTGTCAGGGGGTGGTCTGTTCATCATCTGAGGTTTAAAAGCAGCAAAAAGAAAGGTGCTGCTAGGGCAGCACAGCAGACGGAGGAGGAAGATGAGGACGAGAAAGACCCAGAGGACAGTGATTATGAAGTTGAGGAGGACGAGGACCCTAATCTACCTAAGGACTATAAAGATATGGAAAAATATGTGCAGTCTTTCCGATATGATTTGATCATGAAGACGGGACTGGACATCACACGCAAGTGAGTCATTGCGTCATCACTGCAGATCAGTTATTTATGGTTGTTGGGTATTTTTAGTGGTTGACCATTATCAAATGTAAATAGCAAAACCCCTTTTATCCAGTAACTGTGTTGAGTGTGTCTTTGTCTTGTAACAGCAAAATTGAAGATGCCTTCTATGCCAGCAAGCTCAGGCTAAACGGGAAAAAGCTCATCAAGAAAAGTAAAGCGGTGAGTGATGATTTTCTTATTTCTCACGTTTACATCATGAGTCCTGCTTGGCCTTTAATTTATTTAACACAAGTCGTGTTTTGTTCTGTAATCAGGTGAAAGTGGGGGACACCTTGGACCTGGTACTCTCAGAGAACCAAGACGACAACACTGTCACTGTTATGAGAGTCACCATCAGGAGGGTGTTTGGTGAAACAAGTGGTACAGAAAAGTACAAAGTTGCCATCAGGCGCTGGAAACATTTACAGCTCTCCAAAGATGAAGCGTTTCAGCCATGAACTTGAATGGGACATGAGAGACTGTAATAAGTTTGACTAGTGAAGGTGAAAACACAGAGAAAGGCTATCAGATGACTGGCAAGATGAATGGTCTTCAAAGGGTTGGATGTGGAGTTGTACAAAGGTACAGTGTAAATGTAAAGAGTTCCCAGTGGTTGCTGATGCTGCAGTTGGCTGGGAGAAAGATTTTGAATGTGTACCTTTCTCCACAACACTGTGCAACTGGCCCAATGAACATGCGCCATTTTGTTTAGAAATTGGAAAATCATGTCTTGATGACCTGGCAAGTTCTGTTTTCATCTGACTGGGTATGTTGCCTCATCGTTCTTGTCAATCCTTGTTGAATCATTTTTCTGAAGAAAAAGATGCCTCTTTCTCCTTGGGTATGTGGTGAAGAAATGTATGCACAGGGTGAATAAATGTTTTACATTTTTCTCTCAGTATTATTTACAATGCAACCACATCAAACCAGTTCCTGTTCCTACGTCCCGACTAGAAACCTCACCACGAACAGTTGCATGTAAAACAGTCCAATCATGTCATCTTTTATCTATGTTTTTATTAGAAAGAGGTTATCATGATCCATTGTCATGTTAAATTGTATAATATAAACTTCTATAAGAAGGCTTAACATAAGCACATTATTATTAAAACAGTGGTGGCACAATGCTACATCAGTAACTGCAATGGAAATATCACATAGTTGTGAATCCGTTCTATCCATAGAGCAAATGTGTGATCTATGCTATTAGCTACTATCATTGTTATTGTTTTTAAGGCTACAACATTTATCAACAAAGTATGTTAGATAAGCTATGACAGTTTTGGCTTATAAATAGAAGCAGTTTTAACTTTTATCCAACAATAAGACTACATTTACTACAACATCTACTGCTGTAGTCCAAAGGTAAAATATGACTAAGAATAGTACTGAAGAAACTCAAAACAGCTTGGCTTCATCCTACATAGGACAGTTTGTAAAAGTTCAACAATGCGGTTCAGCTTATATACTGTGCAATTATTTTTATGACAAAAAGTGTTGCCTTACTGCAAAGTATTCTAACTAGGACACAATGCTTGACCTCTTGGCCTTCTTAAGAATGTCACACTTCTTGCGATTAGGGCGCCGGCAGCGTTCGTCAATGCTTGGCACACATTCATAGTGCCACACCTCCTCCATCTTATCCACAGGATACACTGCTTCAACATAGTGACGGATCAATCTGAGGCGCACAGGGTCAAGCTGCTTCTTGTTGCAGGCCCCTGAATGGTTGTATTGCAGCCGCAGATTCTCCTGGGTGAAGAGCTCAGGGAAGAGGCGCACGAGGAGGCGGGCAGCAAAGTTCCCAACAGAGAGACTCTGCTGGACAATTTCCCGCACCTCAGTGTCTGAGAGCAGGTAGACAGAGGGCACAGGGAAGTCGGGTTTGGAAACAGTCAGTTCGTCCAGGGGAATTTTGCAAAAGTCTTTGCTGCTTTTCTCTGGAGGTAAAGAGGGAATATCTGGATCCTCTCTAATATTATCGGGATTGAGCTGGTTCAGCTGGCTAAGAAAGTCCTGCTCCGACTCTTGACCATACACTTTACGTTGCTGCAGGTAGGATCTCCTCTGCTCTGTGTCACGTCTCCTACATCTCTCATCAAGTTTTCCAACAAATTCTAACATCCATACTCTATCGTTCTTGGCCCGCGGGTAAACTAACTGAACATAATGGCGGATCAGGTTAACACGGACAGGGTCAAGCTGCTTTTTTCCAAGGGAACCGCTGCAGTTGTATTGCTTTCTTATGTTCTCGTGAGTGAACAGCTCAGGGAACATTAGCACGAGCAACCGAGAGGCAAAATTCCCAATGGACAAGCTACATTCATAGTTGTTCTTCAGCTGCTCCCTGGACAGCAGGTACTCCTGGGGGACAGTAAAGTCTGGTAAAGGAATCTCCAAATTGTCAAAATCCACAGGTGTAAGCAGTGACTTTTTGGATTTGCGACTGGGTCTTTCGTAATCACCCACCTCTGGAACCTTAATTATAGAGACATCCTCAGGAAGGCTAGCCAGGTCATAGCCCTCATCATTTATATTGTCTGGTTCACTTCCATTGCCGTTACTGTGAGGACCCTCAAGTGCATCCTCCATATGCTGGATGCAGACCTGAAGCCAGCTGTCCTCAGGCACATCAGGAAAATTTGCTTCCATATACTTTCTTATTATTTCCATCTTGTCAGAGTCCAGAATTAGTTGTCCCATACTACCGAAACTGCTGGAGCCTTCAGGCATTTTTCCCTCTTCAAACACCTCAGGGAAAAGACGGTGCATAAGAAAAATAATCAAGTCCTCAGGGGAGGAGAACTCATCCAGCTCCTCTGTGGCTTGTGTACTGAAAGCAAGGTCTGATGCAGCCAGGCTGCTTTGCTGGTTATCTAGAGCAATATGCTCCTCCTGACCCTGCTCATTAATAAAACGGTAGGTTTGAGGATGCTCTGCTTTTATCCCAGCACTTGTGATTGTCTGCTTCCTGAGCAGCCGTGCGCTTTCCATGTCCCTCTGCGCCCAGAAACGATTAAAGAAGTCATTTATCTGAAGGAGACATTCTTCCTGCCAGACGCTGTTGTTCTTGACCGAAGGGTAGCATACCTCAACGTAATTACGGATCAGCTGCAGATGCAATGACTCTAGTGTTCTCTTGCTTGCCATGCATTCATGAGAGCACTCCCTGACTTTGAACAGCTCTGGAAAGAGATGCACCAGCAGCCGACACCCAAGCTCCCCAGCACTAGTCGTCTGCTCCATCAGCTGATTCAGTTCATCACTCGTTAGGAGATATTCAGGAGGAGGCTGGAACTCTGTCACCATGTCAGCTGGTTTGATCTGCTTTTTTATCCGCATGACTTCAAGAGTTAACAAATCCACTTTGCTATGCAGTTGAGTCATGCTTGAATTAAGGGTATTGAGAATGAAAAACATTTTCTCTATGAGTGGATAGAGGCTAGAGTTTGTTGTTGAAGCTTGACCTAAAGTGTCTGTGGTGGGGAGGGTTTCAAATTGGCCGTTTTCCTCTGGGCTTTGAGGCTTGGATGAGAGGATGCTGCTGTAGCTGAGCTGATTCCCAGCACTATGACTGGCTTGCAGCTCCAGACTTGGTGTGTTCCTCTTCTCCGAGATCCTGTGGGAGATGCTGAAGAGAGGCTTTCTGTAGGAAACTCTGGATTTCTCCTGGACACAATCCCTCTTCTCTCCAGTTGTGGTGAGGCAAAGAGGCTCATGTCTGCTGCTCTCATCTGTCGAATGCCTCCTCATCTAAACAGAGGAAATGATATTCAAAACACACATATATACACTGTATGAGACACCTTAACCTAAGTAGCAATCAGATATGCAGATTAATGCATTAAATTGTTTGCAGTTAGCCTACCTCACTGGAAAGTCTGGCTCTCTTGCTGCTGGTGGATTGGTCTGTATCAGAGCCCATCTCCGCAGATGTCCGTTTACCAGCCTCTGTATCCCCATGAGATCCTCCCCCATGTGCTTCTGGTTGCTTGGAAATAGCGTAGTCCTCTGTCTCCTCCTTGACATCCTGGACATGCTTGCATTCTGCAGACAGTGAGAGATTCACATTCGCTTTGTTAGACTATTTAAGTTCTTCATGTGACCAGACTTTTGTTTCTTTTCCACCTCAGTGTTGATATTGAGCAATGCAGATGATCCACTTATATTATAGAAAATTCAACAAACCTCTTGTACAATATGTACAGTCTTAATAGACCCAGTATTTATTTAAACATTTACAGTGTTAACAGTATTTTATGTCAGATTTCAAGAAGTAATAAATCAGAAGAAATTGGTGTGGATATACGATACAAGAGTTTATTTAATCTTTAAATATTACACAAACTCCTGGATCTTTTCTGCTGTTGCAGATGCATAAAGTTTGCAGAACTTGCCTTTCTCAAGCATCGCTTCATCTGAAACTTCCCCATGCTCAGAGAAACTCATAGCCTAGAAAAATAAATCAGAAACATAACGTTACTGGAAAACTATGTGTGATTAACATGATTAATAATTTAACATATACATACATTACTAAACCTATGAATGTGGATTCATTGGCATAGAAGTAACAATATTGATAATCAAGTTATCATCGAAATGATTTTAACAAGAAACTGTTAAATTCAACCTGTTCCAGCTACTGCAATGTTTGTTTTCTTAGCACAGCATCATTTCAACTTTAGCTGAATATCTTTCAGGTTTGGACTGTTCACCCAACAGAACAAGATACGCCCAAGACATTGTATGCACTTTACTTGCATTTTATGGACTAACCAACTGGTCAGACTGTTGACAAGTGGTGCATCTAAATGATGTTTAATTACAACTCTAGTTGACAGACATTTAAAGAACTTGGTCAAATTCAGCTACGAAAGGAAAATAGTAAAGTGATGTATTGGCGATTAACTAACATCATGTAAGTTTAAAGCTGAGTGTGTCTGAGAGAAACTTATGACACGCGTTTTAGATAACGTATAAAAACAGGTAGTGTGTGTGTGTGTGTGTGTGTGTGTGTGTGTGTGTGTGTGCTGCAGCTATGACAATCAGCACGTGACCAGCTGCAGCCAAAAACATTAACTGCACAGAGGCTTGGGCAGGTTAAACAGACATAAATGAGACGAAATGTCCACTTGATTTCTCTCACAGAGGAAAAGTAAGTGCATGGTCCCGGTGGAGACTCTACTGTGCACGCCACCGTACACCGAGTTGCCTCCTAGCTCTCCTCCTGCCTTCACTACCCGGCTACTTCCTCATTCTTCCGCCCATGAACCCTTGAACCAAAACACAAGACTAAGCAGCTGTACGCATATAACTCTCGACAAAGCCCCGTCAGAAACTTACCATTTCAACAACAGTTGGTGTCATAGCGGGTCTCAATACACGGCGTTTCTCTAAATGTTCAACATTTTGTTTGTGAATTTTAATGACGCGGCAATGTTTGCGTGGACGAGCCCCCCTCCTCCCCCTCCTCATCCCTCCTGCTCTGACTCTTGGTAAATTAACGGTAAACGCGCGTGACGGGCGGTTTGAGCTCACCTTTACGAGTCCATGCGATCCTTCCGGACTGTTAACGAAGGGTTGGTCATATCCGCGGCCTGTCACTCAGCTTTATTTGCAGGGAACAGTTGTTCTTCTTGTTGATGTTTTTTTTCTCGCTCGGCTTCTGTGCTTTTCTCGCGTGACGTGACACGGCGCGCGCCTGCTGTGTCACTTCCGCACAGCTGTGGCGACAGAGGGGAGGAAAATTACACTAAACTGCAAGTACCGTTACACTGTCGCCTAAACGACCTGACATTACTGTTTGAACTTGTATTATTTTGTCAAAAAACAACAGCCCCCTACTCATAAAAAGCATTTAATCCCAGCTGTCGCCATGCGAGGCCTTTTACCCTCAGTGTTCAAACTTTGTTGCTAATCTAGATCAGTTTAAAATAAACACATTAAATTGCCTCATTTTTGACGTTATCTTCCTTTTAATTTTATACATTTTTTATCATGTACTCGCTGTTTAATCAGTCAGCAGTCAGATCAATTACACAATTGTAGATGATCTCATTGTGTGGTTACTCTCCCCATGTGGCTATCAAGCTAAGATGTATTAATATCTGGTCTTGAATCCACCACACAAAAGTCATGGTGAACGGTGCACAGAACAGCTGCTTCTTCAAAGAGGAAGACAGAAACAAAAAACTAACTTGACACGCCACTAGACTGTTAACAAATGCACGTAGGTCATTTTTTGTCTTCTTCCTCCTGTGTTGTACAATCACGTTTGTAAATATTGCGTCGTTCTTCAACCCTGTTTGTATCTTATATCCTGTTATTTGGAAATTAGTCTTCAAAGCCTTTTTTTTTGTTGACATTTAGGACTTTATCTGTTAAGTGCATACAACTGACATTTGTATGTATTCTGTTGTTATTATGTCACTCTTATTCTGCCACAGTCTTTCGATAATTGAAGAAAAATAAATAAAACAGAAAATCAATTAATTTGGCATAAAAAATATTACGAAAATATGATCGTTTTCATTGGAGGAAGCTACGTCATGGAAGGACCGCCTCCTCTCCTGTTGCCGAGCGACAGAGGAAGCTTCGCCATCGTCCCAGCTTTGCTAAACAGCTTGCTAAACCTTTTCTAAACCTGTTTTCTACCCAGCCAAAGCAATGGAGGTGACGATGGATCCATTGTTTCTGGCGTGGAGCTATTTTAGGAGACGGAAACTCCAACATTGTTCAGATATCTGTACAAAAATACTGCAAGACAACCCGTACGACCAGGTACTGTGATACAGTTAGCCGGGCTATGTTAGCATGCTAGCGATTATCTGTGGAGGAAAGCCCTCCAGTTTGCTAATGCAGGCAACCTGCAGCAGCTCCAGCGTAATCCCAATTAATCCTTCTACCTTTTCTTACAGTAATATAGCTAACTTCGAATTTCTGTTATTTGGTGCTTGGTATCTTGACTTATTATGCTGAATCTTAACGCACTGTCTTAAATTCTGCCTTTGACTACTTCTACACCGTGTCTTATTTTCTGTTTCTTTTTTTTGTTCTCCGTTTATTCACATCTGTCTTCAACTTTCCTCTTTTCCCACTTACTAATTGCATGCCTTCTTAAGGACTCCTCCTTGTTTATCTCAGAGGTAACCTTGACTGCAGACTGTTCCTCTCCTTCATTCTTGACTAATATGTTTACCCAGTGGTTGGACGTGATGTGACACCAGGCTCTTTCTGTGATTTACAGTTGTGTGTGTATTTGCTTTATAGGCTGCATGGAGCCTGAAAACTCGTGCTCTGACCGAGATGGTTTACATTGATGAAATTGAGGTTGACCAGGAGGGGATTGCTGAGATGATGCTGGATGAAAGCTCTATTGCTCAAGTTGCACGTAAGTTTAAACACTTCTCAGTGCTGTAAGGTCTAATGGCCAAAAGTGTTAGTTTGATAAGACCTGGTTTTCTTCAAGGCCCTGGGACATCGCTGCGGCTCCCTGGAACAAGTCAGGGGGGAGGGCCCACACCAGCTGTCAGGTACAGTCTATAAGGAATTGCTCCAGTTTTTGTATTGACATCTTTTCCGTCGATGACATTTATAACAAAATTAGGGATACTCCATGATCTGTGCTCTCTTTTCTGAATTCCAAGGCCTATGACGCAGTCAGGTCGTCCTATCACAGGATTTGTGAGACCCAGCACACAGTCAGGGCGTCCTGGGACAATGGAGCAGGCCATTAAAACTCCTCGTACTGCAAACACTGCCCGGCCTGTCACTAGTGCTTCTGGTAGATTCATCCGTCTGGGAACAGTGAGTGAACATGCCTGAGAGCTTGCAGCAACGTTTCCAAAAACAAAAAACTCTTTACTGACATATTCATATAAAATTTTCTCCCGTGGTATATTACTATATGTTATCATTACCAGATTGATGACATTTAAAGACAGCATTTTAATATAAATTATATATATTTATTGTGTTATACATTTTACTGACTGTGATGAAAGCCTGTATCATTAATCATGATATATTTTTCACTGTTTCTCCAGGCTTCAATGCTAACCAACCCAGAAGGACCATTTATTAATTTGTCAAGACTAAATCTGGCCAAGTACTCCCAAAAACCCAATTTATCCAGGGTAAGACTGAGACTCACTCAAATCACAATAATTGCCTTTTCTTAAATGTGACGTAATGATTGTTTCCCTCTGCAGACACTGTTTGAGTACATCTTTCATCATGAAAATGATGTCAAAAATGTAAGTAGTGCATGGAGTAACAGCATGGAGATAATTGGTCGACTGTTTATAATGCAACAAAAACTTAATATTTCTTTGCCAGGCTCTGGATTTGGCTGCTCAAGCTACTGAACATGCTCAGTTCAAAGACTGGTGGTGGAAAGTTCAGCTGGGAAAATGTTACTATAGGCAAGCAATCATCCACATTATTTGAACTTAGTGTATCTGACATTTCTAAAAGAAATGTTTTTATAATCTTTTACACGATTGCTACTTCTGACCTTTGTAGGCTCGGTTTATATCGTGAAGCAGAAAAACAGTTTCGATCAGCTCTCAACCATCAAGAAGTGGTGGATACATATCTCTACCTGGCAAAGGTACTGATGAAACCTTCATATCAATGCATCGCCTCACCAACATGTTGCACAATGTAAAATACTCCTTCTCAGCCAAAAGTTTGCTAATAAGTGGAAAAATTTATGTGTAATCCCTTAGGTTTACCAGCGTCTTGATCAGCCAATAACAGCACTCAACCTTTTCAAACAAGGCCTGGACCACTTTCCTGGCGAGGTCACCCTTCTTACTGGAATAGCTCGCATCCATGAGGTACAGTATGTCATTACTAGAAAGTACCCTTACTCCAGTCCGAAGATACAAATGCCAAAAGAAGTTGAAAAGCATATGTACTGACTATATTGTAATGTTCTCACAGGAGATGAACAACATTTCATCAGCCACAGAGTACTACAAAGATGTCCTGAAGCAGGATAACACGCACGTAGAGGCTATAGCATGTATAGGCAGCAATCACTTCTATACTGATCAGCCAGAGATCGCCCTGAGGTTCTACAGGTCAGACTAACCTTTACTTATAATTCATGTTTTCAGTTGTTACATTCAAGGTAAGGGGGAGCTATACGCCATCTGTGATTCAATATGCTTCTCCCTTTGTCAGACGGCTGCTCCAGATGGGGGTGTATAACTGCCAGCTGTACAACAACCTGGGCCTCTGCTGCTTCTATGCCCAGCAGTACGACATGACTCTGTCCTCATTTGAGAGGGCTCTGGCCCTGGTGGACAATGATGAAGAGCAGGCTGATGTCTGGTACAACATTGGACATGTTGCCGTGGTGAGTTAGCAATACTCCAAGATATGCCAGATGTTTGATGATTGAATAATATGCACCTCAGAATAAGTCAAACATTAACTGTTCTCAAAGAGAGCTTGCATGCTTACACCATTCAAATAGAAGCTGGTACAAAGTGCATGTGTTTTATGTTTACAGGGCATAGGAGACCTGACACTGGCCTATCAGTGCTTTAAACTGGCTCTGGCTTTTAATAATGACCATGCTGAGGCCTATAACAACTTGGCTGTGTTGGAGCTCCGCAAAGGTCGTATTGAACAGGTGAAGTCATATCTTTCGGTCTGTTAAAGTATCACTTATGAGATCATATTGCTTCTGTTTTACACACTGTTGACATAAGAGGGTCATGAAACAATCTGTTATACCAACTTTTATTACCCAAAGAGTACAGCAAGCACAGTATTGATTATTTTGAAATGTTCCTAAGAATTGAGTAAGGAATCTATTAAAGATTTATATCATGATATGGACAAGATATTATTAGATATACAGTCTTGTACTCCCCTGTGTCTGCCAGCCCTTGAAGTCTGATTGCGCACAGTGCATCATACCATCAAGGCTGTTAAAGCTACAGTTGGTTGACGACATTCCAGGACTTAGTCGCAAATTTCAAACCGATACAACACCCCCCCCACACACACGCACAGATGTACCATATCCATAGCAACCAGAGACTCCAAAACCAACTCGTGTCTCTCTCAGCGTGGAACACATGGGCGAAGTTAGCTAACTGTAACAACAACGGTCTTCTTCCTACTCGTTTTCGTCGTGTAGGCAGTCATTGTCCATGGTGGCATCAGCAGTTTTATATTTTTCGGCTGCTCCGCCATTGCATTTGCCGAGCTCATAGTGACGCTCTGCAGCAGCCAGGGGTCGGGGAGGGGGGTGGGCTACCTGCTGCTACTCCTGCCCCCTCTACCTGACTGGTGGAACAGCACCGGGAGCGTTGGATTTCTGCAAATACGACCACAGTCTGTAGGTGGAGCCAGAGGAGTGGGATTTTTCCTAAATTACCCATGTCATATTGTACTATCAGAGTATATGACAGTTCCAGCAAACATGACTAAATAACTGTTTCCAACTGTAGCTTTAATTTGCATTCAACAGTGAATCAAAAACAGCTATGGTCTGTGCTGCCTCTGAGATAACAAGAGATGAAGTGATGTACACACTGATGTAAAATGTGTCAGTAAATACCCTGTTACTGACTATATGAATGATTGTCTCATCTCTGATCCAGTCTAAAGCCTTCCTGCAGACTGCTGCATCACTGGCCCCTCACATGTACGAGCCACACTTCAATCTGTCCATCCTGTCTGAGAAGGTGATTTATTACTATTATTTCACTGTATATTTATTAACACTATTCTGTTGTATAAGGTAACAATAAACAATTTGATAATGTTCGCCAATATGATCTTTTGTCCATTTACAGATCGGAGACCTTCAGAGCAGCTATACCGCAGCCCAAAAGTCTGAGGATGCATTTCCTGAACACGTTGACACTCAGCAGCTTCTCAAACAACTTCGACAGCACTTTGCAGTGCTGTGAGCGATGAACTTAGGAAAGAGGGGTGGGATTTGAATAATGCTATTGTGAAAGATCAGGGACACTACATTGTAGCGGTAGCTGTCAGCCTTGAGACAAAATTTATGAAAATGCTGAAAGGCTAGCATGCTACACAGACATGAAAATCAAGAAGTTAGTTTTGATCTGTGTTTATTTTTTTAAAATGGCACATACACACTGTACTTATGTAATAGGTAAAGTTTCACAGAATTTCCCTTTGGAAACGGTGGTGCATACATCATATATTTTCAGATTTAAATTTGTCTGGTCATTTGATCCTTGCAAGAGCAGATCACAGTCATTTGGGAAACACTGGAGGCAAATCGATTTGCTCCAGTGATTAAGTTAACATTAAACCAGTTAGTCTAGTTTTATGTAATGATTAATGTCTTTGATATTTACAAGCTTAATTTAAGAACTCACTGCTAAATCACACTCCAAACACTGCTCTATGTTATTTATATGACATATCACGCATCATGTGACTTGTAGGAATGTACAAATTCTGTGAAAGTGGGTATTTTCCTGATGATCTAGTAAACTAGTGTACAGATCTGTATATTAGTAATACATGTGTACATAGACAAGATTTAATTTATAACAGAAAAAAGATCAACCTATGTTTTACAGTTCATTTCATGAATGGGATATGTTTTTCACATTTCTACCTTCCTTTCCATTTTGTAGTCTTGGCAAATTTTGACAGGGCAATAAAAAGACCAGTTCAGAGAAAGTCTTGTAAAGTGGAATCAATTCTTCATTCAAACAATTCAAACTACAATTTCATGGGGTTGATTTTTAAAAAAAGTTAATCTGCAGACCTTGGTGCCATTTCACAAATCCATTTTAAGTTAAAAATGCATGGGGCATCATTCCAGGCCTTAAAGGGGTTACTTCTGGGATACGTAGCTGAACAGTCCTCATTACCACTTTGGTCGTTGGGCTCACCATCGTTCCAGTACCTGAAAGAAATGATGGGTTACTTTGTTGAGTATCTACTGTGACACTAAATCTTAACATGTTTTTATATCAAAATCTTTATTCATAATATTAGTGGTGTTAGTATTATTGTATGTTTATTGTATATTTCAGTAAGCTCAGGTGTCTAACTGTTACCCTTCAGTCAGTCTTCTTCCATTCAGCCATCTCCATGTCCCTTCCTCTTCTGCATCCCTTAGTCCTAACCAGTAGCCATTCTGGCTCATGGGTCTTGAAGGGTCATGATAGCTTTTTATCAAATTATGCACTGCAACCTGATAACAACAGAAATATACAAAAACAGAGACACATACAGATCTATTCAGTTGGATGGAGTCCATGCAGTGAAACAGGTACTGTATGTCACTTCTCAAAAATGAAATATGAAAGAAGTGTAACACAGTATGCACTGATGAGATGTTGAGTCTTACATTCTTCTCCACGGTGTCCAGAATAGCCAAGTCTCCTCCTTCATTCTGGCAGAACTGTCTTGCTCCACTCCATGATCTGCGCACAACCGTCTCAGAAAGAGGGATGTAGTAGCACGCTGAGTTAAGGAAAGTCCACCCAGGTAAACAGTGTCTGCAGCCCTCCGCTGAAAAAGGAAACATCTCTTGTTTCATGGATTACAATACTTATGTAAATGTAAATATATAATACTTTGATCATACAATGAAGTAAAAAAAAGCCCTTACCCAACAATGGGATGTGGGATTTCATTGTTGAAATCTTCTCTTTAAAATGGCTAATGTCCTGTTCATATTGTTTGTTTCTTCTAACCTGATGTTCCAGCTCCCACTCACTCTGTTGTTGATTATTGATTTCTTGAGCCAACTCCTTCTTGGCGTTATCTCTGCTTTGGATGGCAGAGTTATATAAAGTCTGCAGTTTGGTGATCTCAGAGTGGATGTCCGTTATTATATGCCCACCAGTGAGTTTGTTATCTGTAGTGAAGACAGAGTGTTACTGGAGTTGAGCTGTCAGCAGGACAAACATCTGCTGCTTATACACTATTTTCAGGACTTGCACACTTACACTTCTGTAATAACATTACTGGTGTACAGGCATGTATCACTTTTGTAAACACACTTAAGACAGCTTCCCGAATGTGTCAGTCTTAGTGTGGGTTTTTAATGGTGTATAATTACTGCAAAGTGTCGTTCAGTGTTGGTTCACAACAAGGTGCTGCTGAACTGTAAGAGAATGTCTAACGGATTGTGTTCCCATCAATATAGATTAAAGTTAATCACATTCAGTGCATCAATGTTATTTAACCTTTCATGTGTTGGTTTCAGCATTATGAGCTCTGATTGCACTTCACCTCTGAACCACAATATTCTTACGACACTGAACATGTGGAAGTTCTTAGTGGGTGAACAGTAACTTACAATAAACTCCCAGGCCAATATCAATGATGAGAAGAATGCCGGCGAGCACGGCCAAGCTCACTGCAACCAGTTTGTAAACACTCATACTGGAGGTCTCAATATGGACATGGACACTACACAGGAACAACAAGAGGTGGACCAGCGAGAGGTGGTGAAGATAAAGGAATAACCAGAGTAAATGAGAAATATATGTTCATAACACTCCAAGACTGTCTAATGTTGGCTGTTGATGTTAAATAATGATCTATGAGATATATAAGATATATCAGATAGATAGTTTAAAAAATAGTGCTCTTAATAAGTTTCAAGGATTTTATAAAATATATCAAATAACGTATGAAACATAAACTGACACTTAACTGACGTTTATCACCTGTAATTGACTTTGGATAAAAGCATCTGCCAAATACAGTGTATATACAATGTATATAATGTGTCAATATAAATACCTTGTGGCTTCTCTTGGTTTGAGTATGGAACTTGATGATCTGTGCTGGCCTCCTCACCACAAGTCCGTTGGTTAGTATGCTCTCAAAAGTGCCACTGAAGTTTTTTCTGCCCCCCATTTTGACTATTGAGATAAGGGCAGCTGGATGTGATTGCCCCAGAGGGAGATTGTTTGTCAGGACATTGCCCCGTTTGCAGGGCGAGTGTGCAACATAACAAACAGAAAACCCAGTCAGTCCGTTTGTTAAATATTTACAGGGAGTGCAGCGAAATTGATTTTGAAAAGCCGTGCAATCTTCTGACCAGCTTCACCAATATGGTTTATTATTTCCTGATTTCTAATTCACCCAGTCTTATTTTTAGGAAGTCAAGTATGATGTATTTCAATGACCACATCAACAGGTCAACTCATCAGCCAGTCCTTTATTCTGTTTTATCTGTTCCCTCTCTCTCTTGCTCTCTCTCTCTCTGTCATTTTTTTTTTTTTTTTGCTAGAAGTGAAAATACAATGAATAGACATTCTGCCGGGCAGCCATACTGTGCACCAGCACCTCATACAGGCATACCATATTATTTCAACAATTTTTCACGGACAAAAATAATAGTCCTCCTATTTTGATTTCCACTTAAGAGTTGACATGTCTAGTTTGGCTGCATCTCACATATCCAGAACATCTTATTTACATCACAGTTTGCATTATACAATGTATTCCTGCTGGCAGAAGAATAACTGAAAGCAGCGCAGCTCCCAGTCTTTGGTCCACTCTGCTCAGGTTGTCCAAACTTCCAGTACCTTGAATATCCAAGTCAAGCAGAGGAAGAATGTAGTTCAATTCTACTTGTTAGTCTTGACAATTAAAATCAAAATCATCATAATCAATAGTACTGACAGTCTGTGATATACTTACATTGTTTCTGTATCAGTCACATTCGTAATCCACTCCCATTCTTCCTTTCCCTCCATTTGAGTGAGACCAATCCAGTGGCCATTTTCCCACCAAAAACCACTGCTGGAGGTCACCCTTGGATAGTTGTTATTTATAAAGAGCTTTAAGTACAAAAAACACAGACACAGGAGTTAGGACCTGGATACACTGCAGTATTAGCTCAAATCAGACTTTAAAGTCCCTGAAGTCTTGGCAAACCCATCCATCCATCCATCCATCCATCCATCTATCCATCCATCCATCCATCCATCCATCTATCCTCTAAGACATGAAAAGTATCAATGTTTATTATCGTACATTTTTTCTGAGGCTGAAACACTGTTTTTCTTCATTTGTTTTTCTTAACCCACCTGTTCCTCCAAGTTATTGATCACAAGCAGGTCACCCCCTTTACTAATGCAGTCGGCTCTGCTGTCCTGCCAGCTCTTCTTGATGTCGCTCTCATAACGATAAGAATAATAATAGCAGGCTGATTTAATTAAAAGCCATTTTGGTAGGCATCTGCCACAGCTTTCCACTGTTGCAAGAAAAGATCAGAAAAAGTAAAAAAAAAAAGTCCTTCTCAAAGGTTAACTCTGATATAGCTGCAGGTTGGGAGACTACCTTACCGAAAATAGACTGATTGGACTTTAACGCAGAGTTCTCTTTGTCTAGAGTCTCAAGCTGACTCTGAAGCTCGTCACTGGCAGTCTTCAGCTTCTTCAGTTGTAGCTTTATTTGTTGGTGGCTGGCCTGTTCTTTCAGTAATGCAGCCTGGGCCTCCACCTTAGCTCTGATGATGGCACTGGTGTTACGAAAATGGTTGAGCTCAGCAAGGATGAGTCCATCCGCTGAATAGTATAACTGAGGGTCTCTGGCTTTAGCACCTAAGACATTAAAACATCACAAACAGAAAGAGGAAGCGTGGTGAAGTTGTAGCGAATCAGTTGGACGGATCATCTCTCTAGTCCAGACTGTAATATCTCCACAGCTGCCTTTGGTGATGCCCAGTCTTCTCCTCTGGCACCACTAATTCACATGCCCATTAAAATATCACTGAAACGAACTGCACCAAATTTTGTTCGGGCACAAGATGTTGAAAAGATGGCTTATAAGTAAAAAACGAACAAAAAAAAAAAAAAAACAACAACACCATGACTGTGAACAGCTACACCTGCCCAGCCTTTGCAAGTTAGGGGCAGGGTTTGTATCATATCATTTACTAAACATATGATCAGTTCAGTTTTTTTATTGGTCATTCGTAGAATAACATATAGCATATACTAAATAGGCAATGAGCAGTTTCCTGTGAACTTTCATACTTACAATAAATCCCAGTGACAACAGCAGCTATCAGTAGAACAACGTTCAGCAGACCCAGGGTCAGTATTACCAGTCGGTAGGATGGAAATGGAGATCCACCTCCCTTTGTGAACAGACCTAGAAAATGTTCTTCTCAATTAAACTCTTAACAATGCACTGTATAACATTATAAGACCCCTACTGCATTTGACTGTGACCTTGTTGCTACCTGATGGGTCACAGGGGAATGCATGAATAATATCATATAGTGGAAGTAGTTTTTAACACACGTACTCACGCATGCACGCACACACGCATGCATGCACGCACAAACACACACACACACACACACACACACACACATTTATAATTTAATTTTACATATATATTTTATGTAGGTCATTTATGAGTGTGCTGAGCATTGGTTTTGTCAGTTTTTGGAGAGTAAAGAGAGAAATGGGTCAGGTGGTGAAGGACACAGCTAAGAAGATTTGATTTCAAAGTTGAATCATACCTTGTCCAAATGAATAGCGTTGATAGCGCCTGTGCCCATCTCTGAGGAAATGTTCAGAAATCTTTTGCTCGGATGACATGTCCTCCTCTGAATATGAGTTCTCCATTGTACTGGTGAAAGTGGTGCCTATTGATCTGTTTGTCTCGTGCTTATGCCAGTGGTAAGGTCGGGGTGTGAGTTTGGACTCTGGTCTTGATGTGTGTCATAGTTAAAGGTAAAATATCTGTCACTTCAAGTGCTTCCTTGAACTAAAGATGCTGATTGGAGCTCTATTGTAAATCAATACCACATTTTAATAGTTAATATTGAAACAAAGGCTTGTTTAGTTATTGATAGCCAATAGATAATTTTCATTATTCAGTCATTATTGTATGTGTGGTTTTATCACAAACACAGACTTGGTCCACTGAAACATGATGAAGTAACAGTTACTGTTAAATATAATGATTAATGCTGCAAATTCACAAAATGTTCATAAGTGATTTATTTTCCATTAAAATACATCTCTGTCACAGTGTTAGCCGTCAGACACCAGGACATACAACAGTTATCCACACAGTGAGAGTCTGCTTCATGTGTAGATGCCCAAAGTCCAGATTTGGCAAAGATTCTCTGAGCTTGTGAGCAAATGATGTCAAGATGCTTTTAATTTGGAGAAGCTGAAGCCTTTTCACAAATCCAGTTGAGTCTGACATTACATGTGTCAGTATCCCAAGCCCTAAAGATGTTTTCGGAGGGACTCAGTGTTGCACATTTATCTATCCATGAATTTTGGTCATAGTGAGATTCACGCCAGAACCTGGAGAAAAACATAGGTTAGTAAACAGAGACAGAGAGGGTCCACATTTTCTATTTTCTACCCCAAAGAAAGATTTTGAAAAAAAAAAAAAAAGTAAAAAAATGTAAATCAGTGATAGAAATCATCAGTCAGCAAGCCCTTGGTTGACTTGTGATTCTCTTATGTGAATTTTGAAATGACATTTTTTTTTACCCTTCAGCCAGGACTTGTCCATCCACCCATGTCCAGATCTCATCCTTGCTCAGGTAATTCAGTCCAAACCAGAAGTTATCTACGGACTGTGAGCCCATAAAATTTCTCAAGTAGTTTATAGTTGAGTTCTAACAAATGGAAATATAAACACAATTAAATATATATATATATATATATATATATATATATATATATATATATATGTAATTTTGAAATTTTATATGAACAGGGATGCAGACACATATCACTGACCAGTTTGTCTCTAGTGTCTGCAATGAGAAGGTCGCCACCATACATTTGGCAGAACTGTCGGGCCTTTTGCCAGGTTTTCCTTCCATCTCTGTTCATGAGGTGGAAGGAATAACACACTGAATTCATCAAAATCCATCCTGGGGGACAGTGTCTGCAGCCACCACCTGTTGCCAACAGTAAATGAAACAAAAATGATAACAACAATAATAATAATAGTACAAAAAAGATATCATGCTTTCAGTACATATGATGTACAACATCAGAAACAGGTCTCACTTATAAGAGGTAAGTGGGTTCTCATTGATTCAAGGTCCTTTGAGATTGTAACGATTTGCTTCTCATATCCCTCCTTTCTTTTCTTCATGTGGTCAAGCTCCCAGTTGGTTGGTATCTGTTTAGTCCACTCGTTTTCCAACCGCTTGTTTGCATCATTCATGCTTTTGATCGCAGTCTTGTAGATGTCCTGGAATTCGCCCAACTCATTTTCAATGCGCTCCACATCCTGAGTTGTCAGGTGGTTATCTCTGAGAATGCTGTCTGCAAAGTGTTGAAGACAAACCCTGTGAAATGTTGTGTGGTTTCTTGTGTTCCTAACTTTCTCTTTCTTTTGTCTTACTGCTGGAGTACTCACAACAACTCTGCCTACAATGTTTTTGATCTAATAGGTGATTGACACACTCTAAAATGATTCATAAGCTGCACATGCCATGGTCTTAAAGGTCTAGTATGAACACATAATCAGTGCATTCAATCCCAGATCACAGTCAGTATTCATATTTGTTTAAGCTGCTACACAAACAATTTAAGCTACACAAACAATGTATGTACATTATCAGTACATTATCAAAGACTGGCTGGATCAGTGAAAACACAGAATGTGCACAAAAATCATCTTAAGAATGACTAATATCAGTGGATAAATCATTGATGAGGGCATCAACAGAAAATGAATCTGAATTTATATCTTTGGTTTTGGATTCTCTGTTGGACAAAACAATGTAAAACAAGTCAACTTTGGCCTCTGGAAATTGTAACAGAGAGTGTGCACTTTTTTCTGACACCAGCATACTAGCAATTAATTGATGACTTACAGTGGATCCCAAGACTGATGTCAACTATCAGCAGCACTGCAGCAAGTAGCACCAGGATCCCTGCAGCCAGTCTGCCACGACTGTCAGGTGTCATGTTAGACACAGACACTAGACAGATAATGATTCAATACCATGAGTTCAATTTCTACTGTGGTTGAGTTTGTAATTCATATTGTTTGACCAGAGGTCAAGGTTAGTCATAGAGGCATGCAAACCGTTCCCCAGACAGACCAAATGACGACTCACTATACCTTGCTGCCTGTTTTGGTAAGGCTGATGGTTATCGGCCTCTTCACAAATCAGTGTGTCAAATCCGACATCGCAATCATGATCTGAGTCCTCTGTCCTCTTCATTCTCACTGCTTAGATGAAATCAGTCGTGTGTGTGAATGACTATTTGTCGGGAGAGAGGATGCTGCCTTATGTTGACACTTGATGTTGCAAAATGCTGAGCTCAACAATATGCTCCTCATAACCCTGTTTGAGGTATGATTCACAGAGGAAAGAGAAGTGAAATTATAATGGGCTTCCCAACTTGATCCTAGTGTCGTCCAGTAACATCACGCTATATCCTCTAATGATGACTGGGTCGTCTGAACATTTCTTTCTGTGGCAACAGTTGTGTTTTAAGTCCATTGTACACAGAGTGGCCAGGAATGGAGTCAGAGCAGCTCCCAGAGGAGCCCCAGTGCTGCTCAACACTGTCCCTGCACAGTCACTCTGCCTGTCTGACATACTGTGGTTATCTTGTCAGGTAATCTACAATCCAGAGTGTGAAGATGAGATCCAGCCCCACATGCCCTTGAGCTTGTTTTTATGAATGGGGGAGTGGGATGGTGTTAAATGGACTTATATATATAAAGTAATGCAACATCTGCTCTAATTATGTTAGTTAGTCTAGTCTTGTCCTTCCTGTTTGGAGCCAGGCATCCAGCTCAGGTTTATATTCAGGGCTTTTAACTTGAACTTTAACTTAAACTCTTAAGGTTTCACTTGTCTTGACATCTTTCCTTGGATGACCTCAAGTAGATTTCACACTGGATTCAAGAGTGTTTAATGTGAGATTGTAGTCATGTGCAGTAATATGTCCACTAACTCACAGACCGAGGGACTAGGGGTTATTTCAAAATAGATAATGTCCTTGCTCAACCCTTATTTTAGGGGCAATAGGAAGTGAAAGCTCTGGGCATAGTGGAAAACAGGACGTTGGTGGTGTAAATATTACAACATAAAAAAAGTGTTTCCACCCTCCATTTTAGCATGTTTGCATTTTATTGTTTGCTTATTAACACCAATAAGACAAAGCACAGCTGAAGCTAATGGGAATATCATTAGTTTTACAGGTATTGTGTTGGTCAAAACCAAAGGTCATTAATGTCATTTGTTCTTCTCTGTGACTTCTTAGTTACTGCTCACTGATCTATCTATTGTTTCATCTTTATTCACACTGATACTGTAATCCCCACTAATTAAGTTTAATAAACTTAAACTATGTTGTGGTGTCAATAATGAGGAAAAAATGTTTTTGTTTCTGTTGTATTACCAGCAGATATGTTCAAGTCTTATTATTGGACACCCAGATAACACAGAATAAAACTGACTGCATGCATGCAACATGTTGTAAGGTACCCAGCTGACAACACCGACAGCTGGAAGAAGTACAATGAATAAATCCCTGAAATCTACTACAACCTCATGTGTAGGGCATGTGCCATCTAGTGTCAGGTATATTCAAGTCATCACACACACCTTGAAGGTATTTTATTTAGTTGCAAATACACAGTCAAGTTTTCTGCTTGAACAGAACTGTAGGAGGGTAGACAGAGTTTAAGCTGATGGTGTTTCACATATCCAGTCAAAGTTATTCTCAGTGCACCGTTCGTAAAACCAGGTCTTCCAGGGATTAGAGTCTTCATAAACTGCAACCACACAGTCCTGGCCGTGTCTGCCATTTCCACTGATGTTTGGTTCTGCATATATCCAGTACCTTTGAGAGATCATTCAAAAATACAGTTCATCCATGGTGATAGTGCAACACTTATTTTCATCAAATTAATGTAGCAAGGTGAAAATGATCTAAAACAGTTCATCACCTTTGTTCCAGCTCAGTGACGTTATTAACCCAGACCCATGTCTTCTTGACCTCCATGTCAGTGAGACCTATCCAGAAGCCGTTCTCCCATTTGCCATTGAGACCTTTCAGAGTTCTGATTGTTTCACTCACATATGTCTGAGTGAGCAGACAAAAGAGCTGATATTTTTAAAAGGCCTGGTTGTAACAACAGCAACAACAACAATAATATTTTCTTCCTCAGATTTGTTCTCTTCCTTGTTTGTTTTACAACCCACCTGCTCCTCTGGGCGGTCAATCACAACAAGGTCGGCTCCACGGCTAATACAGTCTGCTCTGCTATCAGGCCAGTTCTTCTTGACAACATCAGTTTCAGTGGAGGAGAAGAAATAGCAGGATGAATTGAAATGAACCCACTTAGAGGGGCATTTGCCACAGGTTCCCGCTGAGAGAAACAAAAGATTTCTGGTCACTTGAACTGTTTTTTTCACTTTTCTAACCCAAAAGGTGAACTAAAAACTGCTTAAATAGGCCTACAACTTTGTCTCACCCAGAGCTGATATATTAGACTGCAGAGTTCTCTTCTCTGTTCTCATTGTCACCAACTGTCTCTGAAAGCCATCATTCATGGTCGCCAGCTGCTGTATTTGCACTTTCAGCCCTTCATGGTCTTTCACCGCCCTCTCTAATGCTTTCTTGACCTCCTCCTCGGCCTCGATCACATCGCTGTGGTTGCTACGGAGATAGTTCAGCTCGTTGATGAGTTTTGTTGCTGCCAGGTGGGGAGTGTGAAGCGCACCATGTTTGACTTTGGCACCTGAACAGGTGAAAACATACATGTCACATACACTCCTTAAAAGTGGATGCAGTGTTGTAGTCAAAAACGTATTTTACTATATTGGACAGAAATTTGGATATATCAGTGTTTCTGCTCTGTTTTGTTAAGAAGTACAACAGAAGTTGTAAAAAAAAAGAAAAACATGTAATTTCTGATTCAACTGGACAGAATATTTCACATTACATAAGAGATCTAAAACACTGAAAACAGAAACAGAAATAACAATCTTCCAAACATATAATTAATACTCACTGAAACACTGAATAAAAAAAAACAAAGACAAAAATACTCCATTTCTTATTCCTTATTTTCTGGTTCTGCTTAGTAATCTTTGATTGATGTGGTTCAGATATTATGGGGTGGAAAAAGTGTCTTTTCAGCAATCTTGTGAGACAGGAACAGAAAAGGGGAATGTAACTTTTATTGCCAACAGTCATACTCACAGTTAATCCCAATGGCAACGGTGACTGTCAGCAGAACAGCATTCAGCAGTGCCAGACACACTATTATCAGTTGGGTTTTAGGGAGAGTGGGTCCACCTGTGATCACAGTCCATGAAATACTGTAGGCTAATTCATTCATCCTAAAGCTTCCAGTAGAAAAGATGAGAAGAAATACTTCCTAATATAACCTTACTTACTCCCAAAGTTAAATATGTATTCTACAAAGCTTCAATAGACATTAGTTGAATTCGTTAAACTGAAAAAAAACATTTGAAAAACTCAGTAGCAGGATGACTTTTCAAAAATAGGTTTTGCTTTGTCTCTATAACCCAGAGGAAGTCTGAGTGGTCTGGCTGATCTGACCAGTGACTCTCTACCACTGCTGTTTTGATAGCACACATCAGAAATATGATGTGAAAAGTACAATCACTGAGGCCCAATAACACAATTATAAGGCTTAAAATAAAATCACTGAAATGAAAATGATAGCAACAACAGCATATTAATTAACACAAGAAAAAAAAGGACATTGATGCCAGAAATGTGACACCACGGGAAAATTTCAAAGTCATACCTTGTCTAGATTTTCCTTTGACTACGCTGAAGCGTTTGTCTGTACAATCATTTGTCCCTCTCTGTGGATTCTCCATGGCTTGCAGCATTGAATGCACTGCCCACCCATCTATACTAAAGCTCCTTCATACCAACAAGAACCAAGGTGGATCAAGATTAAGTGGGCGCTTCCCTTTATCTTAGCAGGACTGCCTCCCCTACTGTCGACTTGTGTTATGAGCCTTGGAACGACAGTAGACAAACTTGAGAATATGGAAGCAAGTACTTCCCTGATCATTAAGAGAAGTATTTACTCATAATAGTAGACACTTTACATCATGCACTTTAATAATAGCACTTCAGAAATTCACCACATTTTTATTCATTCTGTTGCAACTACTGTGTACTGTATTTGTATTGTAATTTGATGTTTGGATTGTATTTGTATTGTGATTGGATCATGTCTGTGATAAATGGGACTACAGATGGAAATTAGCTGCCGTGCTAAATCTGGTATATTTACAACAATTTTATTGTGTGTTCATTAATATGCAGAGTCCCATACAAATAAATGAACAAATGAAAATGAAAAAAAAAATGGAATGAATGAAATCCATGTTGCATAAGTGTGCTTGTGCCCCTTGCACATGAACTTCACCAAACAACGACATAAATGTGTTAATGCTTGATTTAGTGAGGCATTCATGGACTCAAACCCTTGATTGCTTAAATTCTGTTTAGATGAGAGCACAACTACAGTAAAGAGCCACTGCTGTTTATATGTAGTAAATGTATTTATTCACAAGAAAACAAATATATGGACGATACATTTTGGTATGAAGGAGACGTGTGTGGCTGTACTCTCTCCTCACATGATGGTTTTTTTGACACTTGAAGTCAGCTTCGACTGCTGGAGTTCGTTTCACATAACCACTCCTTGTTCAAGAAGCAGTTTCCCGCAAACCACGACCTCCTAGGGCTGTCCCTCATCCTAAGTGCCGCACAGTCCTCAAGGCCTCTTTGATCGTCGTTGGGCTCGCTGTCCATCCAGTACCTAAAACAAGACTCGAGTTACAATACTACTGTAGATAAATATCTGTTGCTGCTGTTGGTAACTATCTGATGGGAAACACTGTCATCTGTGTGTGAAAAACAAAAATGTAAATTGTCCACTTTGACAGGGATCTTTCAATCTACTTAACTGAAAAGTTGAATTAATGAATATACCTAATTTCACATCTATTCTAATTTTCAGCAGCTGTTTACAGGTTTACAGTCTGCCTTGGATATGATGTTTACATTAATACAGTAACAATGCATAGTAAGTTTTAAAACTCTTACCCTTCATTTAGAGCCACATTATTCACCCACATCCAAGTGCCTTCTCTCTGAATGTCCGTAAGGCCAATCCAAATCCCCGAGGATATTTTCCATCCTGAACGAACTAATTGCAATTTTGGCAGGTGCTCAAAAAGCCTTACCTATGAAAACAGCAGTGAAGTCTAAATTCTGATCTGATACCAGTTTGTCCTACATGAACAATACAGTGACCTGTGCAAATAGTGGACATTTCTATATGAAGTTGCCATTAAATCTGATCTGACACTGTGTTCATTATAAGACTACGTAATTGTATCATTATAATGATAAATGTACATCTCATACATACACAACTTATGATTAACACAGAAAAGAAATCCATTTATAGTTTTAAATTATTGCCCTGCAGTATGGATGGTGTATCGCTTGATGAGTTTTAGGGGCTTTGTTTTCACTTTTTTGTGAACAAATAATATTTTCAATCAAAAATTAGAGTTGTAAAGGGGCCTCAATTATTTTATCAGCCTATATTATTTTGATACACAGAAATAGGAAGAGTCTATATACTCACTGTTCCCCCTCTGGTTTACAGCGCAGTGGACTCACCTGCTCTTCCCAGGTGTCGATCACGGCAAGGTGGGCCCCACGGCTGATACAGTCTGCTTTGCTGTCTCCCCAGTTCTTTAAGGGATGGGATGGGTATTTAGCATGATAGTAGCATGAAGTGTTTAATAAAAACCATCCTGGGGGGCATCGTCCACAGCTTTCCACTGTTAAAAGGGAAGAAATACATAGTTAAACGAACAATGGTTTGAAACTCCAAGACGCACTAAAGATTCATGCAACAGCCTCTCACGCATATCAGATAGAGTTGACTCTAGTGTTGCCTTCTCCACTTGTAGTGTCTCAATCTGCCTCGCAAGGTTGTCAGTGAGGGTCTTGTTCTGCTCTAGCTGCAGGTTAAGTCGTTGTTTTCTCCCGACCTCTTGCTGTAATGCTTGTTCAGCCTTTCTTTGAGCGGTGGTGGCTTCATTGACAATTAATTGTAGTTGATTATATTCTACAAAGAGTGGTTCTGCTTGCACATGCTGGGGAATGGAGTTGTCGCCGACTTTGCCACCTGTGATTATCAGAGAGACGTTTTTAAGAGGTGTTCAGAAAACAAGTTTCTATATGTTTCGCCAGTTTGGATCTCTGGGTATAGAATAGGTAGATGATAAAATTGTACTCACAGTAAATCCCAATAACAATAGCAGTTAACAACAGGATGGCGTTCAGCAGTCCTAAACTCACAACAACCAGCAGATATAGTGGAAAATTTCTAGGCCTAGCTCTGACCGTGGACATGGATCCTGAACAAACAGACAGTTTTGATGAGTGTGTGCCTCAAAATAAATGACAAATCATTCTGCAGAAAGTTTAGTAAAAACACTATGAAGGAAGTTGAAATGACACAAGCCGACCTTTGTTTCTTGTACTATGGTGAAGTAAATTTCCAACTGTACTGCGATCTTCATTTGAAGTCATGTCTGGATTGCTTTCTGGTCTGCAGGTTTCTGCCAATGACTCCATCGAGCATGACGCTCTTATCTTTGAGAGGTAGCTCTGTCAACATTACAAAACTCTGTGTCTGGGTGAGAGAGTAAGTGGGTATGTGTGCTTGTAATTATGTTGCACTTCTCTGTTTTATATGAAAATGTCTCTTGTCTTTGGGGTCTTGTGTATTTGTGGACATAAATGTCTACCAGCCATTTTATCTGCTCTGTCAACATTACAAACTGTGCATGAGTGTGTCTATGTATACCTATTTGTGCTCTTTTTTTGGCACCGTAGATTATCTAGGAAAAAGAGCTAACTAAAGCAATTACTAGTTAAGTATCAGTGTGTTCAGAAAGAAGTTTAAAATCTTACATTTACATTTGGCCAGTAAAACGTGAAGTGCAAGGAGATCAGACAAGCATGTGCTCTGAAAGTCTACAGACTGATGCCAACTGAAGAGGTGTTAGAAGAGGAGCATGAGGCGAGGGGTCTTCAAAAGGTCTTACAGATGGAGAGGGATTGGATCCAACCTGAAGTGTGTGCAGCTAGATAATGTGACAGCCACTATGACAACTTGAATGTGTTTTAAATCAATGAGCAGCTGGACAGCTTGATGAAAGTTACTGGATTATTGTTATTTTGTATCAAAGATATGGTGCTCCTTCTGGTCATATACAGTTGATAATGACCACTTTAATTAACTATTAATAAATGAAATAAATAAAATTTTGAATAGAAACGTGAACACCTATTGTGTTTAAGTAACCTATGCTTCTTGTTTACAAAAGACAGTGTCAAAAGGACAGAAGTCGTGATACACACAAAAGCTCAAGTCACGGAGACCATTTAATTTGACAGTTTCCGGGTTTGAACGCCAGGGAAGGATGGACGATTTTTTTCGGTGTGTTGTTGCCTCTTTATCGAGTGTCAAACGACTCCCACCGACTTAAACCTCCGCGTGGTTGTATATCTGTGAACCAAACTCACTCTCACTCTTTTCGTCAGAAACGTCTCTAAATGAGTGGAGGATTCGGCCAAACCGGGCGGTGCTGTACTTTCTACTTGTTATTGTCGGCTAAGTCAAGCTAAACAGACTGTTAAACAACAGCGGAAATGCGCTGTTCTGGATTTCATCGTAAAATACCCCACGGCACACCTGGCTGTTAAACGTTTTATTCTGAAAATTCAAAAAGTTGGCCGACTGTCCTAATTGTTGCCGTGCCATGCTTGACGCTGGTACAACTACTGTAGTTGCACGCATTTTGCTACGTTGTGTGTTTTCCTTCATTGTATATTTTAAGTGGCCTCAAGGCGCCTGGTTGGACTCTTACTTTGACAGGTCCCTTTTTCTAACCGACACTGGTAACATGTTAGACGCGCGTGAGGCTTTGTAGTGGGCTTTTAGAAAGAGTTGTTGTTGGGCCTGTTCGTGTTATTTCCATCACTGCCACTGGCTAACCAGTCCCTAAACAGAAATGTCACTAGAGGACTACGAAAGACATTTCGACTCGCTAAATTCAGATTTGGGTGGCGGGTCTGTGGTCAGTGAGCGATCAGCGTTGGGCACATTTAATGGCGAAGAGGAAAAGTTGCACTACATTCCTATCCGGATCCTCGGGAGAGGGGCGTTTGGTGAAGCAACGCTGTACAGAAGAACAGAGGTGAGTCCTGGTTCGCAGTCCCACAGCACTTCTGTCTTCTCACTACACAGCAACAAAGCTGATAAGAGAGTTGTGTTTTGTTCAGGTTTACAACGTCCCCGTAGCTTTCTCTTCAACAAACATGGGGTGTTGCTTTCAGAAATGAGAAGAACCTCTGCTTACATTCAAAGCACACTAATTATTTACAGTACAATGTATCAGAAATAGTATATCAGCACTACATATTAGTGTTGCATCTTGCCTCTCTGGATTATTGTGATTGTGACTGTACAGTATGTGCCTGGGTAACTAAATTCCTCACTGTTCCTCTGCTTCCATACCCCTGTGAGAAATTCTTGAGTGTGAACAAGATAAATGACTTTCCCATGCCCTGCTTCCTTATCCTGACCACAACTGCCACCCCTTTCTCTAGAAAATATGAAAAAAGACATTTTCTTGTTTGCATACAGGTAGATTTAACAGAGGAAATGGATAGGGTTAGGTATAATTCTGTGCTGTCTTATCTCAGGGTGCCCTATTTTGGGACCCTCACTTGCATATTTCTCAATGACGTCTCCTCTGGCTTTCCCAGGACAACTCTCTGGTGGTATGGAAAGAGGTGGACCTGAACTCGCTCTCAGAAAAGGAGCGCAGAGATGTCATGAATGAAATCAGCATCCTCTCCATCCTGGAGCACAACAACATCATAGCCTACTTCAACCACTTCATGGATAAGAACACCCTGCTCATTGAGTTGGAGTATTGCAATGGTAAGAAGATAACACTGTCAGCGTCCACCTTGAAGATTCGATAAAGATCAGTTTGAATGCTGCTCAGCTGTGACAGAATGCTAAACAGCCTTTTTCGTCACAGGAGGAAATCTGTACGATAAGATCATCCAGCAGAGGGGGAAACTTTTCACTGAGGAGGTATGAGTGCAACACTGTCGCCTGTTCATTTCCTACAAAACAGACTATGACAAATTTACTTTTCCTCAGGTGGTCATATGGTACCTGTACCAAATCGCCTCGGCAGTGGCCCACATCCACAAGGCAGGGATATTACACAGGTGAAACCCTTCAAGCCCATTTTCATGCACTTATTCAAAGCCTCTGGCAGGTCACCCAAATTTCTTTGTTGTTTTAAAACGTGCTTGTTTTGGTAATGCAACTGTTCTATTTTGACTGCAGAGATATCAAAACTCTGAACATTTTCCTGACCAAGACTGACCTCATTAAGCTGGGCGACTATGGCCTTGCAAAGAAGCTAGACTCTGAGTTTTCAATGGCAGAAACTGTAAGTTGTGACTTTTTGTCCTGTCAAGATCTTGAACTGGCTGTGATGAAGTAAATGTACAGTGGTTAAATACCCTCCTCACTGTATTGGCTCTACTGGTGTGGTCGTAATGTGTTTCCTGAGTTTATGCATGATGTGTTTTAGGTGTTGCCATAAAAGTTAGAGCCACTGTTTTCATCATTCTCTATGACACATTGATACTGAGCTATAACTAATGAGAAGTTCGTCCCAGCCAACACAGTGAGATGAAAACCTGCATCTCACAAATACACTCAGTGCTCACAGTTCATATTGAGAGATACTCTGGTTCTTTGATGAGATTCTTGATGGTAGAGTTGATATATAGGGCTGTGGGTGTTTTGTTGACTGCAAATTTACTTTGCCAATGCTCACTATTTGAGGTTTGCAGGCGCACAGTCTCATGGCAGACAGTAGCTCCTTCTGCAGCAGCTTTCTTGTACTAATATTTTTGTGCTCTTTCTTCCTCTGTGAATCCAGTGTGTGGGAACTCCATATTACATGTCACCTGAGTTGTGCCAGGGAGCAAAGTACAACTTCAAATCAGACATCTGGGCCATGGGTTGTGTACTTTTTGAAGTCTTGACTCTCACAAGAACATTTGATGCAACGGTAGGTTTACCAAAAAGATAAAAATAAATAAAGATTTGATTATTTGCATTAATCAGAAGACTGGATTTGTTTCACCAGATGAACTGATCCTCTGTGTGTCCATACAGAACCCTCTCAACCTGTGTGTGAAAATAGTCCAGGGCAACTGGACAATGGAAGTGAACTCGGATGTTTATTCATCTGCACTGATCAAGCTGGTGTATGAATGCCTCGATCAAGTGAGTAACACAAAGCATCCAAATCAAAATCTTGGCTCCCTTAGGGATATCAGTGTGATGCTCTTGTGTTCATTTTGTGACACAGGATCCTGCAAAGAGGCCTACAGCTGAGCAGATTCTGGACCAGCCATTCATCTCTTCCTGCCGACAGTAAGTAACTAGAAAGAAAAAAGTGTTCTTTGATTTCCTTAATGAGAAAATGTTTAAATTTCTGTTGGATGCAATGATTATGCAGTGAAGACAGTGTTGTTCTCTGTTAGGGAGCTTGAAGAGCGAGTGGCCCTGCTGAATTCAGCAATGAAGAAACCTAAGTAAGCTATACTTGTTTAATATTCTCTGTTGTAAAACCCTGTCAGTGGCCTTTAAGTATGAGATCATACCTGATTATCTTTTGCACCATAGGCTGAGCACAGTGACTGAAACACCTGTTGCAGTGGTGACCACCCGCTCAAGAGAAGTGTACTTCTGGGGGGGAGGAAAGTTCACCCCACAGAAACTGGACACATTTAAAGGGGGCAGCAGCGCCCAACATGTGTGTGCAGGAGAGAGCCACTTCGCAGTGGTGACGGTGGAAAAGGAGCTGTACACGTGGGCTGTGAGTATCTGGGACAGATAGAATGACTCTAAGCTGTTGCTGTGGTTTGCTGCAGGAAACATTTCTCATCTCTCTTTTTCAGAACGTCCAAGGTGGAGCCAAAATGGTGGGACAGCTGGGGCACGGAGACCAGGCCTCATACCGGCAGCCAAAGAGGGTGGAGAAGCTTCAGGGGAAGGCCATTCGACAGGTGGCGTGTGGGGCCGACTTCACTGCCTGTATTACCGGTGAGTGAAGAAAGCTTCCTCTGAAAAGAGGAACTTGAGAAAGAGAGATCTGTAAAGTCATGTTTTTCATCTAATGAGCCCTCTGTTGCTGCTTTTTTCAGATGAGGATCAGATGTACATGTTTGGGTCAGACTATTACGGTTGCATTGGTGTGGAGGGCGAGCACGGCATGGAGATTTTGGAGCCCGTGTTTTTGGAGTTTTTTGAGGAGCGGCCTGTCCGTCAGGTTTCGTGTGGGGACAACCATGTGGTGGTCCTGACTCACAGTGGGGAGATCTACTCCTGGGGCTGCGGAGAGTATGGTACATAGGGTTGCTGTATGTATTGTTGTTTTTGTGCTGATGCCATTGCCTGTGCTGGGTTGTTTTTGCTGTTACAAGTATACCCAGCAGGTGGAGACAGTGGCCTTTTTAATATGCAGCAATACTAAGTGGTCCTTGAGAAAATTGCTCTGTTTTCCTGCTGCAGGGCGTCTCGGCCTGGAATGTGAGGATGACTTCTCTTCTCCGATGCAAGTGAGTAACATTTTGTTCTTCATCCTGTCATATTCTTGAGTGTACTGAAGCCTGGATACAAAATGTTTCAAGCAATATAGTACAATAATCAAAACTGTCTATCCTCTGGTTTTCTCAGGTGGAGATCCCAAAAGGTGCCACCATCTCCTCAGTGTCATGTAGCAGCGATGGAACCTTCTATTTGACAGAAACTGGCAAAGTCCTAGCTTGTGGAAATAATGAATTCAACAAGCTGGGTCTGAACCAGGGAATATCCGGTCTCAAAAATCACCCTGGAGAGGTACAAGTGTAAACATCAAGGACTTGTATCAATTTAGAGTCAGGTGATGCAGCTGTGTATTTATATGCTTGGCTTATTGTGCAACTCAACCAGGGCTACCAGGGGATCCCGTACATCACCACACTGACCTTGGTGAAGCAGCTGTCGCGGTTCACGATCCAGACCATATCTCCAGGGAAAACCCACACAGCTGCTATTGATGGTAGTGCAGACAAATGCTGTTTCTCTCTTGTCACTGATGATCGTCAGGGTTTTACAGAAGTTATGATTTCTGCCCTTTCAGAACGTGGTCGTCTGATAACCTTTGGTTGCAACAAGTATGGACAGCTGGGCGTGAAGGACTTTAAGAAACATCAGGGTGTCCAAGTCCTCGTTGGACCCTTCGGAGGGAAGATAGTGACTAAAGTGTCCTGTGGAGATGGCTTCACCATTGCAGCCACTGAAGGTGAGAACACATACAATGCAGCAGGGCATCTGTATATAATTTCAATTGTGTGACTATATTAAGTCCCATGTTTGTCATTATCTTTATGTTCTCTCAGACAATCAGATCTTTGCCTGGGGAAATGCAGGAAATGGGCGACTTGGGATGCCCCATGATAAGGGATTTGGTTCAGAGGTCTGCCCCGCCATGCCAAGGCCCATCTTTGGTTCCCTCCATCATGTGCCAGACCTCTCTTGCCGTGGCTGGCATACAATTATCATAATGGGTTTGTAATGACAACCACACTACAACTGCACACTACACCTAGGGGTGAAGCTGACTGACTTATTTCCTCTTTGCAGAGAAAGTGCTCAACTCCAAGACTATTCGCTCCAACAGCAGTGGAATATCAATTGGTAGTGGTAAGTGCTTCTCTTCAGTCACTGGTTCATTTTCTTTGCCAGAGGAACAAGTGTACATTTTCATGTCTGCATTGTTTTTGTGTTTTCACTGCCTGTGTATGAAGGACTGGGCCAGGAAGCTTCTACATCCACAGTGGACCTGGACATGGAGCCTGGTGCAGCAACAGAGTGCCGTGACAGGGGTCTTGGGGGTACACGGGAGGTTAATACAGAAGAGTGCTTCATGGAGACCCCAATGATGTCGATGGCAAATCAGACTGGGGACAGCTCCTGCCCCCTCTGGCTTAGAAAGGTTTGTTATGATGAAAGCACTAATGAATAAGTCAGTCTTTTGAGTGAACAGTGAACAGTGAACAGAGATCTATGAATGGAGACTCACTGTGCCCATATTAAGCAAGGTTCTCATCCAACAGGAGCTGGAGGACGCAGAGTTCATCCCGATGCCTGAAGAGTCTCAGCCATCCACTCCTGACCAGCTCTCCTCTTTCTCTGAGAGCATCACTCTACCTTATGAGGAGCTGAAAGAGCTGAAGGCTGCGGCAGCGGCAGTCAGCAAGAAAGACCTATCGGTAATGCTAACACAGCTCTTATTCTCACTGATTTAGACATTATGTTCTCCAAATAAACAGTTGGACTAATTTCATATTATTGCTGTTAATGTCCTGTTCTTTTGACTTTTTGCTCTCTGGTCATCTCCACAGACTAAACGAATGAGCTGTGATAACATGAATGGACTGGAGGATGGTCGTGTCTGCAAAAAAGGAGAATCGGGTGCATGCTGTGGTGCTAGTAGAGAGGTCACACAGGTATCAGATTTACACCGTGCTAATGATTAACTGTTGAGAGAATACCACTGCCGCACATTTAACTGATGAGTGTATTTAACAGCTCAGAGAGACAGTCGCTCGTCAAGAGATGAGGATCCAGATGCTCGAGAAGCAGGTGAGACATTTTTCTGAAAGCCACACTCCTGCCTCAGAGCTGGCTTTGATCCATGTGCCCCCATAACAGAACAACCAATATAACACAACCTACGTCCTTGTTGTGCATAGGTCAACGAGCAGCAGAGGGAGAATGAGAGGCTTTGGGCAGCAATTAATCGCTCAGCGCTACGGGAAGCAGGATGCGACAATAATGGAAACCATCATTCCGAGCGTATACCAGGGAATGGAGGAGGACGGGGAGGTGGCTTCACAAACCACGGGAGCAGATCCGCAGGAGCCAGCGTGTGACCCTCAACCTGCGGATTTCCAGATCATGGGAGAAGTGTCACAGTTCATAGCACATATTGAGTTAATGAGCTGGTTAGGTGGGAGGTGGAGGTTTGTTAGAAGAGCGGTAGAGTGTTTCCTCTTGCCCACTCACAATGGTTACATAACAGTATACATGTTTGGCAGAGCGCTTAAGTTGCATGATTACATTTTAATGCACATGTAATACTGTATAATACCTTGCACGCTCTCACATGCACACTTGTTGTTCACCTGGGTGCAGGGATCTGGCTAGTTTCTCCACAGACTGAAATGTTGGCTGGATTCAACATGAAGCATCGGACCTTAACACCTGCGAGAGACAATCTTATCATAGTGTTACTCTGCAATGTGAATGTTAAGTCCATCTGTTGGTGGTATTGTTGTTGACTTTTACTGATGTCAACATCGAGGCTTAAGTCCTTATTGCCTCAGATATTAGTATTTATCATGCAACAGGTAAGACCAGCTCATGCAAATAGGAAACCATTTGTTAATGCATTCAAAGTTCATGTTTCCTTTTCTTCCAACTGTCCAGATTGGAAGCCAATATAATGTCCATGCTTAATATTGGCAGAATCTTCTAATGTGAAAACAAAGCTTTCTTGAATATCACTTTGATGATAATTTCATTTATCTCCACCATGGAGATTATCTTGCCACCCATGTCCGTTTATTTGTCAGAAAGTTACACAAAAAAAGTTCTCACCTGATGACTTGGAGGTGGGATGGATGGGCCATGGGCCAGACAGGAGCATGTTAAATTGTGATCTGGTCTTTTCCTAGGAATTTCAATTTTTTTCTTGAACTCTGATGTACGGAGTTCTGTCTGAGGTCTCTCTGAGTTCCCGTCTAGTCAAGTGCCAAAAACAATATAGCCTCTATACTTTGTCATATTTACCAGAAACATTAGCTATTACCTATTCTAATTATGTCATACAAATATATACTTTTTAAATGTGCGAGTTTTATTGTCATATTAAGAACATTTGTGTGAAACACAAAACTACTGATTCATTTTTTAACAAGTAGGTTACTTTTTCTTCTTGCCTTCTCTGACTCTTGAGTTCTTGTTGGCACAGCACATGTAGGTCTATCCTCTAACTATATGTATGAACACTTGAATAGTTTTCTTAGACTGTGGAAAACGTGGTCTTGACAGCGTCTATAACTTAGCTGACCTTGCAGCTCTAATGTTCTTGTTGCCTTTTTTTTTTTTTTTTTTTTTACATTTATCTGTCTTTGGTACTTTCAGAAATGTTTAAAAAAAAATGCATTATTTGTGAAAGCAAATATTTGCAATTTTGCTTGAGATCCGCTGGTTTTGTTTATTTTGTGTGTTGTGTAAAACCCTTTGTCATATTAAGATCACAAGCTGTTAGCTTGTGAACTAGCAGATGTCAACAGTATAACACTGGCAGTGCAGTAAAATGCATAGTTAAGTACAGTCGGTGTGCCTTACAAGCTATTGAAACCAAAAATTTGAGCAAACATGACAAATCTGTGCCTTAGGTGATTTTTTTTAATACAATATGTTGAATGCATTTGAAATATGGTTTACTTTATTCCAAGGTTTACCAAATATTGTGGGGATGCAATGGTAACAAACACTCCTCTCACAGTCACACTGTTGCTTCCTGCTTTGTGGAAAAGCCATAAATAAAACTAACATCTGTCTTTTGTTACGTGTCTACAGTCAATATTCCCCACAGTATGAGCTACAATACACTCTATTACTACATGCTGATATTAACATGGGCTTTCCTTGTGAAAGGCCAAAATTATCTTACTCGTGTCATCGGGTGATGTATTTAAGACTATGGAGACAAGATGGATAAAATCGAACAGTTCAGAGACAATTAACAATGAAACAGATGACTTCAACATCCAGAAGATTTGTCATTGAGCTGGTCCAGGACCAAAGCATCTGGATCTGTTCAGGGTCAACACACTTGAATCATTTCTGCAGTGAAGGTCCAGCTGGGAGTCGACCTGCTGTGTTTGCCTTGTGGTTTTGTCTTGTGCTCCTTTTCTGTAAGATCTGAATAAAAAGACATGGAACACATGCACCATATGAAAAACATTAATACTGACTTAAAATAATCAGGATCCTTTCTTCAGTCTCCTTGCAGGTGACTATACACCCAGTAACACAGGCTCCTATATAAATTAATGTTTCCCACAGCCAAGGATGATCCTGGTGATAATGTCATGATAAATTAAAAGGCAGCTCTTTACAGAGGTAAAAACGTTCCTGGCCTACCTCTGGAGTTTTGCTTCTGCTGTGAGTTTTCCAGAATTCCTCAATGGCAGATCCTTTGGTCCTGTTAACATAGGAGTTGAAGACTTGGCGGCGTGACTGGTTCACCTTTTCACAGATTCGGACGTGCTTTTCCAGCCTGTCACTGTTAAACTTCCTGTTGCAGACTGTGCAAGTAACACGCTGGATGTTGGTGTTTGTGCTGCCCATGTGTCCCAGCTCCTTTTTCTGTGCTCTGCTGGATTCACATGGGCCAAACACCAGTGGGAGAGTTGATTCACCGGATGGTCTACACTGTGCACCTCTGTGGTTTTCCACACCCAGTCTCTCTGCAAGTTCCTCTTGGCTTATGTGACATGTATCTTGTTCATCATATGAACAGTGCATATCTTTATACATTTTTTTCATGTTTTCCTTCTGTCTTGGCCAAACTGATCTTTCTATAGAGGTCTTATTTTGTTCCCTTTCTTTTGCTTTCTCTTTTCCATCCTGTTGCCTCACATGTGCTTGTCCCTTAATGTATTGATCTTTTTCATCCCTTTTTCCTCTGGTATGCTCAGTCACATTCTTCCATTTGAGTTTGTTCAGCTCTCCACTCACTTTTTTCTTATCAACTGTATCTTTAAGAGTCCCCTGGTCTCCAGTTCTTTTTGACTGGGGGCACTCTGCAGCTCCTATCTCCCTTCTTCTCCATCTCGCCCCCTCTTCTTCATGTGCATTTCTCATTCTGTCCTCATTCCTCTGATCTTGCTTCCTCCTAATTAGTTTGAAATCCTCCTCACTCGTCTCATCATTACCGGCAGCAGCTTCAACACTATCCCGCTGGATCTTTTGTCTTGTTATTTTCTCAACCCTCCTCAGCTTGTCCTGCACCATGAGCTTTTTTGCATGAATTGCTCTGGCCTCTGCCATCTGTAGTTCTCCACTGGACAGTCTGTTCGAGTCTTTACTTGGATGCTGGGATTCAGTGGTCTTTCCAGTGTCATTTAAATCATGTTCTTGCGTCAGGAACGAGCCTTTTGCCTGTTTTGTAATAGCCATTTTTTTAAAATCATGGAGATCAAATGAGTCTTCTTGTGCCCGAGGACTAACAGTTCTTCTGTGGTAAACAGGCTTGTTTGGAAATGGGTGACCTTCTTCAGCTACTCTTCGACAAGATACGCCACCACGTTGTACCTGAGTACAGACATTTTCTTGTCCTGGAATATTGTGCCGGCCTTGACAACTTTTCCTTGTGTATGTGCTCATTGCTTAAACTTGTTCAGAAGGTGTCTTCTTCTAGATGGATCTGTTGTCCCAAAAATCTTTGCAAAAGACAGATGAGCCCACCACATCAGCCACAGAGGGTTTTTTCTTGTATAATATACAATTACAAGGGAAAGAAAACAAAATAATAAACCAAGCTTAAATTAGAAAAGACTTAAGTCAGTTTTGCATCACCTAAGCAATTCTGTCAATATATTTAGCCTTGAATTATGACAACCTAGCACATTGCAAAGTGTTTAAAGACAGCCCAGCTTTTCTAATGAGAAAACTGTCATACACTCAGAAAATGCTTATTTGGGATTTCTTATTTCCAGCTGATAGTAGGCCCTAAGCAAATGAGATAAGTCAATATCAGGAAAAAAAACATGAAGCGAACTACCCTGTACTTACCAGTGTCTGCCCCCCGTCTGTAAAGACATTTCCCTGCAATCTTCACATGGATTTAAAACAAAAATGTCTGACTGTTGTGAGTCGTCTGAATTTAATGAGTTTAATGAAGCTAAAACTGGCTTTAGCTAAAAACCGATGAGCACCCAGAGTAACTGCTGCGGCCCCTTCAAGTTTATGCGCGTTGCTTAGAAACCACATGTCCGGGCCGTTCTCTGATTGGTCTGTCAAACGTCACTTCCTCTGTGTTTCATATGTTTTCAAACGGAGGTCTGGTCGAGCTGCACGGTCCTCTTGTTAACTTCCAACAATATCCAGGTGATTATCTGACCATTAATTGTCTAGTTTACAGTTATACACTCTGAGGACGAAGCTAAATTTGAATTAGTTTGCTTGCAAATTGTGAGAATACAAGTGAATCAGTGTTAGCATAGCTTGTAGCTGTAATGTAGCACCCTACATGGTGATGGGGTCCTTACAGACAACACAGCGTTGAAATACTCTCTTATTTCTCTATTCTAGGTTCATTATGTCCAATGAAGACCTGATTTCAGTGGATTATGAAATTTTTGGCAGAGTGCAGGGTGTATTCTTTCGGAAATACACACAAGTAAGTGTGTCAAGTTAACCTATGAGCAACGTTTGGCCTTGACAAAAAACCAGAGAGTTCCTATCTGGATATTTTGGGGAAATTTTTATAGGCTAATCACAGTATTGATGATAAAGACAATAATGGATGTTGAAAATACTAGTTAGTAAGTTTCCTTTTCAGTCAAGATGGTTTGTTTTATTTGGGTAAGACAACAAAAGTGGCCAGTTAGATATCAATCAACTGTAGAATAGACTGTAGAACCAGTGGGTTTTATAAAGGCTAACATAACACATATGTGAGAAAACAATGTGTAATACTTTAAGAGATTAATCATTACCATGCTTTCACCTTATGCTTTTCCAAACATTATGCAACAAGACTGCAGAACATTTTATTGTGTTTCATGCATCTAATGAGGTAATAGTGAACACAGCATTAGAAGAGACCAGAGGGTGTAGCAATTTATGAGCCCATTAATGAAAGCATATCCAGCTCACACATATTCTCCACCATAACCATCCATGTTGTTCTCCAGTCAGAGGGGAAGAAGCTTGGCCTGGTTGGATGGGTCCAAAACACAAGCGCAGGAACTGTTCAGGGCCAACTCCAAGGACCACGCATCAAGGTGAAGGAAATGCAAGAATGGTTGAGATCCACTGGAAGCCCACAGTCTAAAATAATCAAGGCGGAGTTCGACAACGAGAAAACAATTGACAACCTAGAACACTCATCTTTTAAGATAGTGAGATAAATGAACTCACAGACTGTGCCTATAATGTTAACTTTAAAACAGATGTGTTATTTATTTAGTATTTTCATTTTCAGGATTTTTAGGAAGGCAGCACATATAATGACAGTTCAAACTGTTACTGAAACTGTATGTTAGATCTCCTTAACATGTGCAACATATGGAATTACATTAATAAATAGAGAAGTCCTTCCAGCTGGCCTCATGTTTGAATATTTTGTAGTAACAACAAGGGAATATTAAATTGGTTTAATTTTGTAATCATCAGTGTCAGATGTGTCAGGCGTGACCACATAAATCGGCGGAGACTGTTAATCTGTTTAAAGGGTACATTTGCAAACAAACCAGAGCCGTGCAAGCTACCTGCTGAGTAAATATGCACTGACTTGACCTTGAAATCCGCACCACCATCATCAGCCTCCGTAAAAACTGAGGGGGGCCTCACGAGCACCACTCACCACTTAAAAGAGTGCTGCTGCCCTCCTTTGGCAAAGACAGAGCTCTGCAGACTTCTGGAGAGTCATTTCCAAAGCTGCAGAGTGAATTCATCCTTAAGTGTTCTATTAGTGACACTCATGACGATCTAATACCAGAACAAAGTCCACCTTGCTAGTAGCATGTTTTCAAAAGACTTTTTTAAATGGACATGTCAATGCAGGAATCACAAAGAGGTTTCATAGAACTGAGTTACTCCAAGAAAACATAGAGGCACATTTGCAAGTACAGGTATTTTGACATGAAACAGCTGCAAAATCACAGCAGGTGTATGTAATAGAATTAAGTAACTAACTCTTCCCAGTCTTCCTGCATTATGTTATGTATGCTGGTTTACTGTTGCTGCTTTGTCTTACTCGGACACTTAAGTTTTCATGACTAACACCTGTGCATTTTGTGTCATAACTGCTGTGTAAAATATCTTCAGATTGACAGTGTTACAAACTACATTTAGAAAGATGGAGAAAAACAAACAAAAAAGTGGTATTCACAAGACTGTCATACAAAATTAACATATATACAGTACTTGCTGAGAAAAGTTTGGATCTGAACAAATGAAAGAATAACAATACACTAAATATACCATCAGTTATGAAAGGAATCATTCACAAATACGAGAAACCATTAAGCTCCAGGAATCAGCAGGAGATTTTTCTGACACTTTAACAAACTTTAACTTTAAAATACGGGGATAATACAATTTTTGAAATGCTAATTGTGCCCATGAGATAGCACACTTCGTACAGGAGATGGCGCTATGCAAAAGACAAGGTGCTTACAACCTTCTATTGACCGAGAGAAAAAGACGGCCGAGGTCCTTCACTCCAGAAGATGGCGCTGTCAACTTCGACCTTTGCTGCTGTTCGTCTCGGTGTTTGGTCTCTTATTCTCACGTTGACTTCAACAGTAGCCAGCTGGGTTTGTTGTGTTTGTTTTTAGTCAGGTGTGTAGCACGTTTTATTGAAAATTTTAATGAGTTATGCAGAGTTTTGAAGAGTTCTCGTTGGAACTTATGGAACTAGCTAGCGTTAGGCTAATGTAACGGACGTTATTAGCAACAGACCAGTTGTGCTGTAGCTCTGTGGTCTATCAGGACAGGCAGGAGCCCAAACATACACAGAGAACCGAGTTTCATGAACACTATGATTAAGTGTTTGCCCATAGAGGTCCAGGGTAAACTCCGCTCCGGTGTCGCCGTCCCTTCTCTCCAACAGTGCGTCGAGGAGCTCGTTCTCAACAGCATCGATGCCGAGGCGAACTGTGTGGGAGTCCGGCTCAACATGGAGGCGTTTAAAATTCAGGTTATCGACAACGGCGCTGGGATGAGCCCCGAGGACATGGGGCGTGTGGGGAACAGGTACCACACCAGCAAATGCAGCTCTCTCGAAGACCTGGACGACCTCCGGTGGTACGGCTTTAGAGGAGAGGCCCTGGCCAGTGTGGTGTCTCTGGCAGGTCTTGTTGAAATCACATCTCGGAGCAAATCGTCTGTCGACACACACGTGAAGATGTTCAAGAACGGTAAAGGCTTGGATGTCTTCAAAGCAGAGACTACTCGACCGTCTGCGGGGACTACCATTGTCATCTGTAACTTCTTCTACAACGTGCCGGTGCGGAGGAAGAGGGTGGATGCTGTCCTGGAGGGAGAGAGGATCAGACACAGGGTGGAGGCTATTTCTCTGATGCATCCTTCTGTGTCTTTCTCCCTGAAGAATGACTGCACAGGGGCCATGACTGTGCAGATTCCTAAAGCGAGAGACACTTACCACAGGTTTGTCCAGATCCACGGCCTGGGTCGAGCACAGAAACTGGGAGAAGTTAGTTACACACATGGCCAGTTTGAAGTGAATGGTTACATTGGTAGAGAGGGCCACTACAACAACAGCTTGCAGTTCCTGTATGTCAATAAGAGACTGCTGCTGAAGACGCAGATACACAAGCTGTTGAACTTTCTCCTGCGTAGACTGAGCAGTTCAAATCAGAAAAATGACAGTCCTGATGGGCAGCCTGCCATCAGGAGTCCTAAACACAAACGAAACCAAGAGCTGCATGGAGTATATATCATCAATATCAAATGCTCTTACTCAGAGTATGACATCTGTCTTGATCCTGCCAAGACTTTAATAGAGTTCAGAGACTGGGATGGCATTTTGCTCTGTGTTGAAGAGGCAGTGAAAGTTTTCCTCAGAAGGGAGAACTTGGTGGCTGTGCTTTCTCAAGATGACATGGACTATGTGTCTCCTCAACTGTTTGGCACTGACAGTACGGACCAAGAGGGGAATAATAACAGTGTTGAAGGTGGCCAAGCAGCTAGCACAGCTTTCACCCTAGACTGCAGTGTTGGAATGAAACTGGCATCTGAATCTGTTTATCGTAAGCGCAGAGATGTCTCCGAGGACAGTGTTTACCAGGAGTCTGATCTGATGGAAGAGGAAGCTGATACGATGCCTTCAAACAACTTGGAAAAGCCACAAGGTGAAGATTGTAGAGATGAGCCACTCCGTGATCTGGATAAACTGGAACCTGCATGTGATAATGACAGAATTGAAGGGGAAGAGCCAACATTTACTAAAGATGGGGAAAAGACTCCGTTTTTATGCACGTCAAGTCAGCTGCAGCTTTCAAAAGAAAATGAGATTTTAAACAGCACTAGAACAACCAGCGATGTGATTTTACCAAACAGCACGACCCAGCAAATCCAGACTGATTTTAAAAGCACTGACCAGTTATTACCTGACATTCAGGATGCAGTCCAACACAGACACACTTTGATAAGCAACAGAAAAATCAGTTTATCTGATTCATTTATTCATCGAGGTCTGCAAATTAAGGACCTGCCCCAGATCAATAAGTCAGTGTTTCAGCAGCAAACTCTAGTGCGCACAGGTGACGAGAGGTCACTGGCATCAAAGCACAAAATTTCACTGGATTCAAGCCGTGACACATCTTGTCTGAAACTATGCAAAGACACTGATCCTATCGTTCCTGCAAAGATTCCCAGATTTATATCTTGTCAAAGGATTTCTTTAAATAAAGAGTCAGGATCTCTTGACCAGTTTAGAAAAGAATTTGGTAAATCTGATGAAATGAAATTACCCTCTTTGGACACTGATTTAGAGAACAATGCCAGGCTTCCTCTGGAAAATTGTCTCATTTCAAATCCCCAGAATTTGTCAGTTTGCCAGAAAGATCAGCCAGATGTTGACATTACACAGCCACAAGAAACAGAGACACAGAGCAGTTTCCAAAGTGCAGCAACCCCCTCAGGTTTTACTAAACTAAAACCAGCCTCAGCTCAGAAGAGAAGAAAAACATCCTTGGCTGCAAAACTGTGCCTTTTGAAACAACACAGGACCGAAACATCAAAGGCGTTATCACACTTTTCCAGGCCGACCTCACAGGACTGTGTCCGTCTTAGTAATGGTCCGGATATCCAAGACAGCAACAACAATGATAATCCCTGTGATACTGCACTGGATACACACTCGGGTAGCAAAGGTACAGACCGTGAACTGGGTGAGAGGGAAGAGGATACAACATCTGGTGACTGGATTCATCACTATGACACATCTGTGGGGAAGAAAGTTTACGTCAACAGAGTGACTGGACTCAGCACGTACGAGGATCCATCCACTGAAGAAACACAAGTGCAGTGCACATCTGATGTCACCAACATGGCAGTGAGTGTCATCTCCGAAACAGGTACGCTAGTAGGAATGTTTATAGACATATTAGTAATAGGAAATAGTCATTGTGTCAGCCCATGTCAAATCAACAAAACCTCTCATGATTGGCCATCTGAGATAAGCTTTAAACTAACAGAGTCATAATAATAATGTCAGTCTAGCATGGGTGGTAAAAAACGCAATAACTTTTACACAGAGACAAATTTATTAAGGCCACAGCCCCTTTTTTTACAGTTCATAAGATACCAGGCAAACCTTTTGTGAACTAATTGTTGGGTACTATGACACTATTCATGTTAAGTATAAAGTAAATCTCAGACCCAAGATGGTCAGTTGGGTCTGTTGATCTGCCATTGAGTTACACATGCAAGAAAACTTGCACTGTGATTGACTCAACCTAGAAAATGGATATGCAATCAAGAGTCAGCCATGTTGCCCATGTTTACTTTCCTGTTCATGTAGGGATGGAGTACAGGTGTTACCCATTTCAGGTGGATCTAGTGTTGCCCTTCCTGCCGAAATCCAGGACAGAGAGAGTGCTTAGTTCAGGGTTTGATGACAGAGGTACCTCACAGCCAGATCAGACTGCAGACTGAGAGGCCCTAACAGACACTGTACAGAAATGAACGCCAGCTTTTTTGTGTTTACATCTGTGATTGTCTGCCCTCACAGATGATGGTGGTGAGAGCTCCAGTTCACTTTCAACATTGTACTCTAAATGGAATAATCCTGTGTTTGTCCGACCTCCTATGGTAAATAAATAGTTTTTCCTTTGTATTAGAATGCATTTATTGAGCCTTTGGTTGGTTTTAATTATTAATCATGAACTGCTGCCTACAGGTTGGTGTGGACATATCAAGTGGACAAGCTGATGGACTTGCTGTTAAGATCCATAACATCCTGTTTCCATACCGCTTTTCTAAGGCCATGATTCACTCAATGAAGGCATGTTTCTCTTTGACAACTCTGACAAACTTGATTTCATTTGATGCAGTGAAGTAATTGCTGTTTAATGACATTACAGGTTATTCATCAAGTGGATAAGAAGTTCCTTGCATGTCTTATCAATACAAGAGATGAAGAGCCTGCAGCACACACAGAAACTGAAGGTATAGACAGGAACTTGACTCTTTCTGGTTTGTTATGTGTTGTTTTGCCAGTGGCTCATGCAGTTAATGTTTGTGTGTGTATTGAAACTACAGGAAACCTCCTTGTGCTGGTGGATCAACATGCTGCACACGAGAGGGTTCGGCTCGAAAATCTAGTTGCAGGTACAAAACAGCACAGCATTAATTTTGAGAACTAAATGTGAAATGAATAATGTTGTTGATTTAATGCTACTGTCTCAACTGTATGTGCTGCTACAGATTCCTATGAGGATGACCCAAATGTGTCAGGAGAGAGACGTCTGTGTTCCTCAACCATTCTGCCTCCTCTTGAGATCAGTGTAACAGAAGAGGAGCTCAGGCTGCTCAGGTGTGTTTATTTGCTGTTCATGTACAGTACGTGTCAAACCAATGGACTGACTGAAACCATTGATTTTTAGAGCATATAATTATAACACTATATAACACCATTCAATCAATACTTCAACGCATAAGTCACTCTAAGTCAGTGTCTCATTTTCAGGAGAGAATTGTGTCTATTCACTGAAAATAGTCCACATTATTTACTCTATTTCATTACTACATGCTGTAGCTTATACAGCTTATATTAAAGGTGCAAGTTATATATTTGCTGCAAGATCTTAAACCCATTAGGCTTGAGTACAGAGGTTGCCATTGTGGACTGTATTTTTCTTCTACTCAGCGTCAAAGAAGTCATGTCAGCACTACCTTTGGATGGGAAGAGCTTAAATGGCAGTTCTGAAGAGTCAGTATGGTCTCTGTCTGATTCGGACTGGAGGCTGATGGTGTAATAACTGCCAAAATCTGTATTCTGTAATCTGTTAATGTATTAAGCCACCATTCATCAATTGCTATTTGCTGTTGCCTTGTATTGTTGAAACATGCACACATTTCTTTGATTTAGGTCAAGCTGCACCAAGCAACCTTTAGACTCTGTTTACCTCCATGCAAACAGCTTAACCTCCCACACAGTGAAGATGTTTGTTCCTAACCCAATTTGTTCAATACCACAGACATTAAAACACTGCTTATAATGAATAACAGTGTTAAAGAATTCTGTGATCTTCCTCATACAGGTCTTGTCAGGTAGATTTACGGAAACTGGGCCTGGAAGTGAAATTCTCAGACGCAGTAGAACCATTAGTATTCGTGGGAAAGGTCCCAGTGTGCTTCATTGAAAAGGAGAGCAACGAGCAGAGGCGGGGGAGACCGTCTGTTATCAAGCCTATAGTTGAGGTAAGACTTGTGAAACCTCATTAACTACATCGCTGAGCTAGCCAAGTGATGATTTACCAATTTGCTTTATCCCACATCAGGAGTATCTTCGAGAGCAGATTGAGGTAAGTTTGCAAATGTCTTTTCTACCTTCCCAACTTCTGCGGTGCAGAGGATCTTACTGTTTGATAGAGGATAAATTGTATTGCTTCTCTTACTGTTCCAGTTACTTCGCTCAGCTGGGAGAGTCAGAGGAACTTTGCCACTCACTGTGCTGAAAGTGCTTGCCTCCCTGGCATGCCACGGTAAAATGACATTACTTTCCTTCTTTAGTTGATTTTTCTCTGCAATGGCGAGTCTCTCGTCTTCATACTTGTGATTTTTATACATGTATGCATTTAACAGGTGCCATCAAGTTCAATGACAGCCTGAGCAGAGATGAATGCCACAGCCTTGTAGCATCCTTGTCTTCCTGCCAGCTGCCCTTCCAGTGCGCCCATGGTCGTCCCTCCATCGCTCCCCTCGTTGACATCCTGCATTTGGACAAAGACCAGAAGGTACTAGACTGGAGCAGCACACTGAACTTTGGACTAAATGTAGTATTCAAGGCGTCGTACAGCGCAGCTATCCGGTGGTGACTAAGCATTCTTTTCTCTGCAGGAGTTACAGAAACCCAACCTGCAAAAGCTGAGAAGAATGCATAAAGCCTGGGAACTCTATGGAAATAGATAAGTGTGTGTGTGTGTGTGTGTTATATTTTAAATGTGTAGTTTAATGTCAGCAAAATGAATTGTAATTTATATATATATATATATATATATATATATATATATATATATATATATATATACTTTATTAAACATGTCATGAATGAATAGCATTTAGTTTTGTACACTTCCATTAACTCAGGGACATGATTTCATCATTACGCACACAAGAGATGCAATGCTAAAATCACTCTTAAGGTGACATTAGGAATGTAGTTGTGGTGATCACGTAACTATTCCAAAAACTTGGAGTGCACTTCATCAAGCTGTATCACTCAGGTTGTGCTTGAAAACCAGCTGTCAGTCGGTCAGAGTCTTCGCCTTGCAGAATTGTATAGCAGATGATGTTGAAGAGCAGCACTCGTACATTGGTGGGACCTGCTAAATGAAATAGTGGTCAAAGAGGGTTAAAAGAGTTGACCTGTCTTTTTATGGTAGGGAGACCAGGATGGAGCTTTACTTGCCATACTGCCCTCAGCATTATGTCAGGTGGTGTGCTGCACTTTTCTGTCTTTATTGGACTGACTTCCCCTTGTCCTTTCTTCCCTCTGTTGGACGGATCCTTATAATATATAATATAATTTATGAATATGTAGGCTATTTATGTTTTCATTCATCCTGTGAATTTAAACCACTTTATGGCCAAGTCTTTTACAACCAAGTCCAGATGAAATGAAAAATACCTTTTTAATCACCTTAGATCACATCCCTCATCATACGGTGCACCCACTGAACAAATATACCAAAAGGTACAAAAATCTATCCTATTTGTAGCTTTCTGATTTTCTATGCTTTTGGGGATAATTGAAAACAGTGAGGCGACTTGTTTTTTGTATTTACAAGCTATAGTGCATCAAGTTTTAGTATAGGACATAGGTACGGGTATCAAAATATACCTGTCCTCACCTACATCATTAATATGGTTACTTCTCAAAGTTTTATTACATACATAACTACAGTTTGGATTTTTTTTTACTTCCAGGGTTATTGAATAGGTCAGTTTCTCTCACCTGAGATGACAGTTATAAAGAGCTGGTCCATCAAAATGCCTGTTCTTACTTTGGTAATCATATCTGCCCTGACTGATAAAAATAAAACAACACCGTGGGAATATTTACAAGAGTGGCTTCTTTCCTGCAGGATATTGTGACCTGCATGGTGTTATATATTTTTCTGTGTTACATTATTGGCATGAAACAGTTGGAAACTGGTCGTTTCATTCACAATCAAAGTTTTCCAGATGTTCCAGCTGAGGTGTGATCATCCACTCACCTTCAGACCGGCTGAAGTTGTTTCTGTCTGTTGTCTGAATCCACACCGTCGACACCCTGTGAGCAGCTCAACTCTGTGTGGTGGGGTGCTAACAGAAGACACGGGGCCCAACAGGACATGACACAACAACACAAACATGGTACCGCTCCTCTTCTTGTGAAGGAACAGAGGGATGATGCTCCCCCTCTTCTGTCAAACGTGATAGCCTTCCTCCCCCTCCTCCTCCTCCTCCTCCTCCCAAGTTCCGGGTCATGTCACGTGACTTCTCCGCCCCCACATGCTCCCACCTCCCCACTTCACCCCCCTCCCACCACCACCACCACCACCTCCCCAAGTAAACAATTCAGCAGCATTTCATTATGTCTGCCAACAGCCCTCGATGCTTATCTGAGTAAAAAGGCGATGCTAACGCGCTGAGCTCACTGACGGAGGGATGTCCATCCTGGACACTGCTAATATAAGCGCATTCAGTACATAAGACGACAGGCGACATACTGTATTTTTGAAATGCACGTGCAAAATGTGTCAGGTCGACCTTGAATGAAAAAAAAGGATAGGCTATATTATCAAGGGAAAAAAAACATTGTCTTTCATCATCATCATCACTTACACATTGATCACCTTTGATTAAACGGATGCATCAGATCACATGTTTTGATCGCCCAGGAAATGGTTACACGGCCTATGTGTATTTATAAATAGACTCACGTTTCTCACTCCATATTGCATAGACGAGAAGCCGCTGCTGTTGGGCTTTAACGCGACAACAAAGCGGTGGAAAGGTCTAATAATATAACAGCGTGTTCGTGGGGTAACTCCACTGGAGGAGAGAAGTCAAAATAATGCTCATTTATCCCAAAATGTAGGCCTGCGTGGCTGTCAGGTCTGACCCCCCTCCCCCTCCGCGGATGGTACAGTCTTGGTTCATTCATAAAATTCTAGCAGAGCATAAAAGGAGGGGCTTGCATTCTAGTCGTCCAGTTACCAGGTATATACCTGGAGAAAAGACCCGAGCCGCTCTGCCCAGCGGAAGGCCAGAGTCACATCTGTCATTCACCAGGACTTGTGGGATTTTTGATATATATTTTGTTACTGAGCTTCGCCCCTCCTCGGGATGTATCACAACAACCTGACGTCTGACATGGATCCAGTCTCTCCCACCTGCCGGACAGAGTCTCTTGTCGGGACACTCTGCCAGCAGACGCCAGAAGAGGCGAGCTCTCCCGCCGCCCCCACAGACAGCAATGCAAAGGTATGAATGGCTTTGTTGATCATATATATTCAACATGCAGACCCGGGGGAGGGGGGGGGGGGGGGGGGGGGGGGGGGCACCCCGTTTACAAGCAGATATAACAACCCGATTTATTTGATTCACAGACTTAAGAGCCCTGATATGTTTTTTTCTAAATCCTGGTGGGGGTGGTTTGGGGGGGGGTTGATAAGATTTTGATTAACTGGATGCGCTTTAATTAAAAAAAAAACAAAAAAAAAAACATGTTAGAAATAAATGTATGTGCTTGTCAGTGTGATTGATCCGGGGGTGTGGGTGCGCGTGGGAAATGTGAGCAAACAGCACAGCGGGGTCGTCTTGTTATGATTGTCGACGTCCTGGGACCAGAATGTGAGCGTGTCGATGCAGCGGTTCATTGAGAAAAATAAATCCATTCAGGAGACTCCACAGCATCTCTGCGTCAGTGTTGACGTCAGGAACAATGATAAAGTCAAATATTGATCCGGAGAAGGCTATTTCTGGTCGGGTAGATTTCAAAAAAATATAACACATGCAGAGGCTACCCTTTGTTTTAGACTCCAAACATATGCTTATTGATTGATTGACTGGTTGATTGATAGCTGATTTCATCCAAATAAAATTCACTTTAAACCACTGGAAACAGAATGATTGAACCACAGTCTATGTTATAGTCCTCATTGTGGGTTTATTTCTGTTTTTTTCAGGAGGTCTGCCAAGACATGAGCGTTCAAGACACTCCATTTGTTCCAACAGTCACCGCAATTTCCTCTACCCCAGATTTCCAGTGGATGGTCCAGCCTACAATTATTACATCTGTCTCCCCGTCTCTGGGTAGCAAGCAAGCCAATGAACCGCAAAGCTCTCACAGGGCAACACCCAAAGCAGGCGGGAATAAGGGAAAAAATGCTGCCAGGAAGGGGAAAGCAGAGCAGGTAGGTTATAGCTCAGACCAAGTCTTACCTGCTATTGGACAGAAGAGTCAACAGTGTAAATTTACATATGCCAATCTGAATTCCTTGTGTGCAACAGTGCTATTGTGCATGCTCCTCTGCTGCCTGGTGCTGGCTGTGTGCCTTCCTTAGGCAGTCAATTTATATTCAGGTCACAGCAAGTCTGCAACAATGGTCTATTTTTAGACGCATTGCAGCGAAACATGCTTTTGCCATTTTTCAGAGGCTGGATTGACAGAGGATGTAGTGGATTAGGAGGTGAGATGGCTGGATTCTTCAAGGTAGTAACTGAATTACTCTTTCCACATCCCAGCTGTCTCCGGAGGAGGAAGAGAAAAAGAGGATAAGGAGGGAGAGGAATAAAATGGCCGCAGCAAAGTGTCGCAACAGACGGAGGGAACTGACAGATACGCTGCAAGCTGTAAGTAAACAGTGATGCATTTACTCAGCTGTCATTTGCACCCACTGTTGTGTGTGTTTTCCCATGTGGATGATGGGTTTTTTTTGTTTTTTTTTTGGATGTCGATCTCTCTGAAGGAGACAGACAAGCTGGAGGAGGAGAAAGCAGCCCTGGAGACGGAAATAGCCAACCTCCTCAAAGAGAAAGAGAGGCTTGAATTTATCCTTGCTACACACAAGCCTGTGTGCCAAATGTCAGAGGACCTGGAGGCTATTTTCCAGGAGCCCGCGGGATCCCCAGAGCTGCCACCCAGTCCGGATGAGGACAGACTTCCAGAGGATGGCATCCAGGAAGCTCCCTCGCTCCAGGACATGGACATCCCCAGTGATCCGTCCACAGCCATCTCTGGGAACTCCAACATCTTGCTGTGTGCCAGTGCTGAAATCAACATCTGCGATCTTGAGCCCTCTCTGGACATTAAGGAGGGCCTGCTGGACAGCATGTTACCCAGTTTGGAGGAGAAAACCCCCATGGAGACGGCTCGGTCGGTGCCAGACATAGATCTGAGCAGTTCTCTCGGGGTCTCGGACTGGGAGACCCTGTACAAGTCCGTTTCCAGCGACCTGGAGCCTCTCAGCACGCCTGTGGTGACCTCCACCCCCACCTGCAGCAGCTACCTGTCTGTGTTCACGTTCGCGTGTCCTGAGCTGGACTGTCTCACAGAGGGATTGGACAGCCATAAAGGAGGAGGGGGCAAAGCTGAATCTGTCGACATCCTCAACTCTCCAACTCTCCTCGCCTTATAATGTCCAGAGGGAGGTTAGCTGTCTGATCTCTCTGGTTTCTGTTTGCAGGTTCCTGACTTTGAAATGATACGAACAACATATGCCACAGTATGCCGCCGTAACACTTCGAGGAACACATTCATGTCTTGTGTGTGACTAAAGCAAACATAAACTTTCTCCAGATACATAGCCAACAGAGTGATGTAGCTAAAAGCATGGCTTTTACTTTAACAGGAGGGACTCGAAGTCAGTTTTGATTTTAAAACGCATGCTGAGAAATTCCAAATAATTTTCAAAGCTCATATATATCTGATCTGTTCCTAGATCTAAGATGTAATGTGGAATTTAATGTTACAGTATGGTTTTGTGTTTTGGTGTCAATAGTGTATTGATTGCTGTAACTGTTGTATTTACATATTCATCTGTTGAAAAAAAAGAAAAGTACCTGCATACCTCAATGTCATCAACTGTGGTTTGACCTCATTGTTAAAATGTTGAAAGTTTTCCATGAAAACATCCAGTGCTATACTATATATATATATATATATATATATATCTTATCAAGATGTAACTTATGATTTATTTTTTTACCTTTCAGATTTTGACTTATTTGTTAAATTTAAAAATAAGTGAAAATGAGCATTGATTGCTTATCTATGCTGCAGAGTAATTACAATAAACCTACATTCAGAGTGGTGCCTGGTGCTGGTGTTTGGTGTCTCAGTGCAAATACTGAAAATAGTGCTCACATATTATTCCAACACATTCAATTAAACATTATAACTCTACTGGTGGACTTGCGGTGTGTGTAGAATACCCAAGGCAGAATTAAACTATTACTATATATATTATATTAAAAGAAAAGAAAAAGAAAACTACATTTCTTGAACTTCAGTGTTTCATATAACCCAGTTAAAACGCTTGAGCTCCTCCGTCCTTTGGATCCTTGTCTGTGGCTCCACTGGAGATCAGCAGCAGTACTGTATATGCAGTGCAGGCCTCCGTCTGGGCTCCAGTCTGCCGTTGCAGCAGTTTGCAGCCTCAGTGTTTCTTCTTTATGGGAGGAGCGGTACGACTTCCCCACTTCTGCCCCCACTATGTACTTTTTTACATCCCTGCTTACGTTTGGCTGGCATAGCCTAATTTCCGCATTCCCAAATCCTCCCAGATTGGGATCACGTTTAAAATCGGGCTGATGCAACGATTTCCACTTTTTAAAATCTACTCTCGACCCTCGGCTGAGCAGAAGAAAGGACATTTGTTGCACCTGGGATCAAAGTCAGGTCGGTATATAAAACTTCTTTAAGTCGAGGGTTGAATTATTTGTCCATGCTGAGGAGCTCATTGGCGCGCCACGCATAGGTCACAGCGAGCGCAGTTGGTGAGCAGCCCTGTGATGTTTTCGCTTATACGCTGCGTTTCAGAGCACCGTCAAGACTTTTACGTGATTTATTTACGTTTTCAAAGTAGCTCTGACGTCCCAGTGAGCATGCTACAGAGAGATCGTCTGTCTTTTGTGTTGCATGCTCCTCTAACATGGAACCACGGCGTGCACAATTCAGAACAAAATGTCCTTATTATTATGTGCAGTCCGGCGTTTTACACGGGGCTGCGCTGTGGATCGGGAAAGCCGCTCTTTATTGAAGGCGAGAGCCGTTCCCATAGGAAATTACTGTAACATTTTTGTCACTGCAGCTCTGATGGAAAGAGAAAGTTACGTAAGGCAAATGCCGCACTGAAGAAAAACTTCCGCTTTCAAGTTGACCAGTGGCTCCAGTGAGCATGCTGCACCACTGTGCTCCATCAGACATGTATCGATATGTTACTGCTTGTTCATATTCATAAACCAGCTGTAGCTACTTCATGTGAACCTGCAAGGACCTCATAAAATATACTGATGATGCAGGTTAGTCAGTGTTAAGTGCTTCAGGGGGTTAATAAAGTTAATAAAGTTATCACCTTTACAGGAGGATGTTTCACTGGTCAGCTGTTTTAATCTGTGGACCCTGATAGGCTGAATGACAGTAACTGGTCCATGGTTTGCACTCCTGGGAGGGTTAGATGGTTTGTGTGTGTGTGTGTGTGTGTGTGTGTGTGTGTGTGTGTGTACTACAGATTTCCTCTATTTAACCAGTGTGTTTCGCACCATCTTCAAAAGAAACTGTTGCTTCTGGCTGTCATGTGCCAACATCGTGATCAGCAGAGCTCCGCTTTGGTGCTCTGACCTATAGTTTGGGGAAGTGTAAAAGTGGAGTTATGACAATGTGTGATTCTCATGTCAGCTTGAAGCTCAAACTGTTAAAGAGATGTGTAGTTGGTGTATGTAAACTCTTTAATGTCCCCCACAGATGATCAGAAGGAAGGCAAGCAGTTATTTTCTGGAGAATCATTTTAACTATAGCCTATCTGATATTGTCAGTTTATTCCTGTAGTCTGGGCTAAAGGGCTCTGAGTAATTGACCTCAGATAGTAGTTTTTAGCTTCGTCATGTGGCTTGGAAATCCACAGAGCTGCTGTAGTAATTTCCTGTGTCTTTGCCTGGCTTTGTTCATACGTTTCTCTCATTGCCTTTGGGGGATATTTCAGTGTTTTAAATGAATATATTTCCCAGCATTAGACAGGGCAGAACTGTGAAAATCTTCACAAATATATTCTAAAAATAGTTTTCTTTTGGCTAAACAAAAGAAGTCAAATTTGGGTTCAAACTTTCCCACATTACGGTGTGTTTTGACAGCCACGTTCCACTCCCCTGACATTAAGACTCAGAAGGAGGAAACCACAGTTAACGGTATTTCTTGGCATCAGCTAGTTTTAGCTCCCCTTGAACATAAGGGGGAGTTTGTCTGAGCCTGCTTTGTACACTGTTGCCCATCTCTCCTTTGGCCTTTGGGGATTAAATAAGGCAAATTCATGCTAAGGCTTCTGTAAATGGTGCTATATTCACTCCAGGAAAAAAAAGCAAAATAATAAAATAGCCTAATGAGAGCAGCCTCAGCATCCGGTTCCTATAACAGACCAGCAATTCATCACAGTAAGGCGAGTCTGACTGCTGGAAAGGAGCAGTGAACCTTGGGCAAATGCCTTCGTGAAGCCCTGTAACAAACTGCAGGTCAAATAAAGCACTTAGTTTCCTCCGATGTGTTAATGGAAAATGGCTGTTTCCAACCCTCATACCATAAACCATGCCCCAGTATGTTCTATAACAAGCAGAGCTGACTGAGTTTTACGTGTTTTTCATTGATCTGGTTTACTTGCTGTCTGAGTCTGTCTCCCATTTTCTCTCTCTGCCTCCCTAGCTGTGGTCACGACCGAGTCTGACACGATGCCAGGACAAATCCCAGATCCCTCTGTGACAGCAGGCTCCCTGCCCAGCCTGGGCCCGCTGGCTGGGATCTCAGCCACAACGCTGACTGACAAGCTTAAATTTGGTGACCTGCAGGAGTTTGGGACAATGCTGTCACCTCTGCACTTCCTGGACAGTCTGGGGAAAAGGCCCCTAGTCATCAAAACAGAGGTACTGGACACTCTGAGGAGATGGCAGCCAATAATCCTACATGTCTGTACATATGAACAGTCCTGTTGGAGTTTTTATTCAAACCTGCTCGTTCTACCAAATCACTTTCAAGTAGGATTTCTGGGTTGTTACCATACCAACAACAATGTACAAACAGAGTCCAAAAACAACATTTCAAATACATACTTAAGGATATCTAAAACATCCCCTGCCCATGAATAGGTCTACTTGAAGACAAAGCACCTTTGGCGTTAAGAGTGTTGGGATATCTTAATCAATGGGACCACCTAGTGGATGTAGTGAGGCATGTTAGTGTTGTTTGTGGGAGACTTTTCATCCCAACTGTGCAGGGGGAAAAAATATGATCTTGAACATGGCTCTCTTGAGCTATTAGGTGCTTAAGGTTTTAGTTTATTTGAATTTTAGTTGAGTTTTCAGAGAGGAGTCAGATGACAATACGAATGAGCTGCACCTATTCCTTATCACTGTCATATGCAAAAAGGCCAGCAAGTCAACAAACAGTTAACTCAGATGTATAGATGTTTTTCTTTCCACCTTTAACTACCTCAATCATAATGCTGTTTTAGTTCAATAACTGTGATACAAAGAAGATAAATAAAATATTCAGTGATTATTTCATAATGCTGTTTTAGTTCAATAACTGTGATACAAAGAAGATAAATAAAATATTCAGTGATTATTTTATTCTTCACATTGAACTCTTGGGTCTCACACTGTTCAGCAGATCCACTACAGATTAATATATTGTCAAACGTATTTCCCCGTGCTGCTCTTCAGAGAGATGAAGAGGAAGAGAGGAGGAAACGAAGGCGAGAGAAAAACAAAGTGGCTGCAGCGCGGTGTCGAAACAAAAAGAAAGAGAGGACAGATTATCTACAAAAGGTGAGACATACATGTCTAATTGTTTATTTTATCTGTTATAATCTGTTATAATCTTCCCTTTCATGACTCCATTTTCCCTTCATCCTCTTGACAGGAATCGGAGAGACTAGAGATGTTAAACTCTGACCTGAAGGCGCAGATTGAAGAGCTGAAGCTGGAACGACAGCAACTGATCCTCATGCTTAACCGCCATCGCCCCACGTGTATTGTCAGGACAGACAGTGTCAAAACCCCGGAGAACGAGGCGAACCCCCTGCTGCAGCAGCTGGAGGACAAGTGAAGGCGTGATGAGCTTCTAGAGTCACCGGTTGAGAAGCATTAGTGGCCAACAAGCAGCACTTAGCTTTGGGCCTTGGTCATGGAGGAGAACCAGCGAAGGCCTCCTGCCCTAAGACGCAGAGCGACACAGCACAAAATGAGGATTCAGTACGATTGGACACTGTTTTGGCAGTTAAATCAAACTTTTCACTTCTCTCTCTCTGTTTGCTTCCCTGTTTAGTTTGGTCGTTTTGGTCATCAGAGCTCCAGACACTATTATTATGAAGTTGAACAAAAACCACAACTTATTATCTTTCACTGATCACACTTAGTTTGTTGTTTTATGGACGTTTTGCTCCATATCTGTTCATTTATTTTGCCTTTACCTGAAATGCGCTTCGGCAGCTAAAACCATGTGTGGTAGCAAAAACAATCCATTATGGATTTTACATTTTGTCATGTATGGTTTCAACAGCATCAGCTGCTGTTTCTATGTGAGACAGGTGAGAACTATGGATGAGTGGGATCAGGCTTTAATGAGTGGTTGCAGCACTTCTTTGTCTTCATGCTAAGGATTGTTTTGGCTTATTTTAGCTTTGCTGAAATGCATTCTGGGAATCATGGCAGTTTTAACTTAATTCTAATTAGAAATTTAAACAGATGCATCTCATATAATATATAAAAAACCCATGATCGCAGTAAGGAGATAAATCATAATGCATTAACCGTCACAACTACAGACACAGAATTGTTGTTGTGCTCATTTTTTGTTCCTTCATACATTCGGTGGCTGAGCAGTTGACCCCACCACCCCCCTCTTTACTCCTATGTTTTGGCGCAGGCGTCATGTATGCACATATATATGAAATGTTTACATCAATGTACTTTATGTTCTGTTTCCATATTGTTACTACCAGTTATGTTTTTTTATACTTTTGTATATGATGTTATATAAGCATATAAGCTATCACAAAATCCCATTTTGTACTTCCTTAAGAAATAAATGTTTAGTTTCTTTTTATTTTTTAACTGGATTTTTTTAGTCTTAAAAAAATTGACGTGTATCATGTTTCCTGACACCACATGTTCTGGTAAAGGGTGCCATCCTGTGGCCAGCAGCAGCACAGCCTGGTTAAAACTATAGGCCACACACATTGGTTTTTGGTTCCAAACATCTGTTACACTTTGATGCAGAAGCCTGTAAGCAGTTTAAAATGTCTTGAATATAATGGCATATTTACATGATGCATTGCATCATATCTCTCCAGCAGGCAGTTTTTAACTCAGTTTTATATGTGAGGCTTCAGGGGTCACAATGGGTTCTTGTAGGTGTTGTCAATCAATGAGTAAAGTTATTATAGCTGTTGCCTCATGAAGTAAAATGGCAAGTATGGTTTAACTGTGTTCTCCTCACTTCATTTGTAAGTCATCCAACAGCAAACATCTCATCATGTGACTTTCATTTGCTATTTCTTTCTATTTTTTACCCATATGGGTACCAGCGGTGATTTATTAATAACCAAATTTGGCATTTAATCCAGATCATATCCACAGAATATAAGTAGGCCTGTATTAGAGCAGAAGTACTCAGCATGGAGGAACCAATGGAAACCACAAAGTAACAAGGCACTCATTGTACTTACCCGGAGGGATTTAATGTGCAGATTAAAGTCTAGACTGAGAATCCAACCAAAATAGCAAACTAATAAATTAGAAGTATATTATTGAATAGAATACTGTGGTGGCACACTGATACTCTGCTACAGGAGATTAGGGGTGAAACAGGTAGAAATGTGTGTTTTGGGATAGAAGGAGTGTGTGCTGAGGTGATTTCTGTCTGTGGGGTGAAAAGCGTTTTTCTGACCGTGTAAGTGAACAGTCACTGTCATTTCTTATCTCAGCAGCTGGGTGGAGTAAAAGTCGGGTCAGCTCGTACCAAGGGCAGTAATAAAGGGGATTTCTCCGGCAGCTCAAGTATTGAATGAACTTGTGGAGAGCAGGTCAGTCCTCTGGAATGAAGCCTGCATCTGATAAGTCTCAAGTTATCTCAGTCATGTTGTAAGGACAGGAAACCAACGTGCCTGATAGTGTTGGCTGTGTCACATGGAAGCTGACTGATTCCCATTGACACTTGAAACACTTGAGATCTAGATTTTTGCAGTTTTGAAGACATTTATGAAGTGGATTACTTAAGTCTTAATCCCTCAAAGTGCGCTCGTTTGTTCTTTTCATTGAGAGAGAATGAGTGACAACACGGGAGCCTCAGTGGACGCACAGGACGCGAAGGAGACTGGTCCACGTCTGGAAGCGAGAGGTGCTGGTGCCGTGGAGCAGGTTGAGTGCAACAGCATCCCAAACGGCGAGAGCGGCTCTGCTGCCGCCACGCGCCTCTACAAGAAGCGCTGGTTGATCGTGTTCCTGTTCAGCTCCTACTCGCTGAGCAACGCGTATCAATGGATCCAATACGGCATCATCAACAACATCATTATGAAGTTCTACAGCGTGGAGTCCTTCGCTGTAGACTGGCTGTCCATGGTCTACATGCTCACCTACATCCCCTTCATCTTCCCGGTCACCTGGCTCCTGGATAAGAAGGGGCTGCGGGTCACGGCGCTGGTGGCCAATGCGCTCAACTGCGCGGGGACGTGGATCAAAGTGGCCAGTGCCAGACCGGACCTGTTCGGGGTGACCATGCTGGGACAGTGTGCGAGCTCGCTGGCCCAGGTCTTCATCCTGGGGATGCCCTCCCGCCTGGCCTCGGTCTGGTTCGGCGCCGATGAGGTCTCCACCGCCTGCTCCATAGGAGTCTTTGGAAATCAAGTGAGTTTATGCATGATGCCTAAGGGAAAGTATCACTGCAATAGATCTCAGTTTTCTGTTTGATTTGCTTTTGTACCCTGAAGAAATGTAATTTTAATTACATTGGCAGCCTGACAGATGATCCAGAGCCATCACTGGTTTGATATTTGCTACTGGCCCCATTTGACCCCTGCTCATCCTTCCACCCAAATGACAGGCAGTGGGACTTTTCTGGTACCTGGAAAGCCTGTGGGCTCAGGGCAGGTGTCTACAGTATTACACCTAAATCTGATCAGGACAGTCATCTCTCATCTGAATGAATCAAATACAGATAATGCATAAGGGATTTCTGGGAAGGATATCTGGAGCGAGTCTATCAAAAGTGATAGAAAACACTGAGATAATCTTGTTAGAAGAGTTAAGTGTGAGTGGTAGGATACCCAACATTAGATGTAGCACAAGTGCTGTTTAAGATCCTCATGTGAGAAGACATCATTACTAATTTTTCCAGTTTCAATTAAAAATCAAGTATTTCAACTCCAGTGATTAGCAAATATGGTACAAAGGTAAGTGGTGAACTTTCAAGGCTCTATTTACAATCGAAGTGAATAGAGACTTGAAAGTTAATGTAAATGACACCCACAGGTGACAATGTTTGCTGATGACTTACTAACCCTGCGTCTGCAGACTCACAAAAGCAGCGACATTTGTCACATTAATTTGTCACTCTGTATGTGTTACCTCAGGCCAATAAGCTGCAGGGAAGGTTAGGTCATGTAGATCACTATTCTAATGGTTAAAAAAGGGCAGGTATATCAAAGGTCGACAGACGAGTTCATCGAGGTCCCAAAAACATGCAGAGAAGAGAAGCAGACTGTGGCTTCGTGTGATGGAAGAGCAGGGCTTAAAACTCATGGAGCTGGTTTGGGATGAACTGGACAGAAGGTTAAAACAAAGCAAACAAGTGCAACACACCTCTGCATTAGTGTTTGCCTGATTTTTGTGGTTTGTTTTTCTTAGTTCTTTTACTTTAGCTTCAGAAACACTTGTGCAAGTTATGTAAGTCTATAATTAACAGCTGGAAAATTGAAGGGGTTCTAACTTTTGGCTGGTTTTGTACCTCTGATTTTCACCTGTCTCTCAATTTGAATACTTCCATGAGTACACTGTCATGTGGTACACGTACTATGACAGAGCCGAAACGCCAGTACATGACTTGCTGTGTTTGCTGCTAGTAAATGTCATTGGTTGCATCCTCCTTCCTCTGAACACTGCCGAATCATGTACATGTTTGAATTCCTTTGAAGCCATTCGAAGTTGGCAGGATGTTACAACTGGCAAGCATCCTTCTAAGGAAAATCCACTGGTACAAACATGAAGCATGAACATATACTGACTAACCTTTTATTTAATGTAGAACAGTTGAAATGCAGTGGCAGACAGACTCAATGTGTGTGTGTGTGTGTGTGTGTGTGTGTGTGCTGACGTGGTAAAGCTTATCAACATATTTACGGCTCCTGCTTACCTTGAAAAGGCTTATCATGGTTCATGGATTTTTCTTATTTTCTGGTGCATTTTGAGATTTGTTGAAGCATTGTATGGTCTTCATGTTCAGTCTGTACCACTCTTCTGTGGTGGGAGAAATTTACTTTTACTTAAAGTAAGAAAAAAGCCATAGAGAAACATGACAACGACATCATTCTCTATAACATTAACCCTAAGACCTGTGTTTAAAATCACACTGTAGAGGAGCAGTAAAATACCGTTGAAGTATCAAAGCTGAACATGTTGTTCTGCCCAAGTTCAACACTAAGACACCAGTGGTTAAGACTGCATTTCATTGCTGTAGCTGTGTGAGTCACTGGTCCCTTTCCTATAAAAGCTCAGGCTGCCATTTAGGATCACAAACTGTAGAAAGCAGGTGATATACACTGTTGTCCATAAAGTTAGAATAAACTTTTTTTTAACCTCTTCTCATGAAATGATTGATACAATGTGATTTATTCTTGATAGATAAAGTGTATATCTTCTCAAAACTTGATTGATCAGTCTCTTCCAGACATGTCACTGTGGAAATTAAACCACAATTAACCTTTATAATGGGAATAAAAAGAGGAATGTGTCTGGAAAACATTATCCAGTGTATTATCCATTATCCATTATCCAACAACAGTGTATTGATAATTACAAAGAAGGAGGAGGTTCTGCTGCACAGCTGTGTGTTGCCATTACTGGTCAAATATCAAGTGCAATGTGAGATGGTTTACTTTTGGGAGCAATAAAAGGCTGGGATCACTGGTTCAACAAGTTGTTGATTTTGTGTAAAATTTTAACAGGCTATGAAAATTCAACAACAAACCGTGTCTGTCAAGCTGAATGAAGTAAAGTGTTTTAAGTAAAGGTAAAAACAACTCAACCAGGTCTATGGCAGGCTGTCTACAGTGTCCAACCTTTGAAGTTTAAAATTCAAGGAAAATGAATTTTAACCTGAAAAAACTTATGTCACATTCATGTTAGGCGCTATTTTGCACGAGCCAACTTCAGACTGCATTATTCGTGCAGGCTGAACAGGGCTTGTATTTGAAACCTGGCCTGTTTGTTTTTGAGGGTGGCAACCAAATGGGAAATGACGTGTTCACTGTCTGCACAATTTCGCCATCTTCTGCTGGTACAGTGCATAGACTCACTGTGTACTACTGTAGTAGCAATGTCAATGCCGCCGTGTCTCCAGGTATGGTAAACTGACGGTTCTGTTTTTCAGCTCTCTGTCTGGGTTTTCTTTGTACCATAATGTTGTGTCAAAATAACATGGGCTGCTGAGGTCTATTGACCATTATCAGCTCACGTATTCACGTCTCATCACTTGAACTCAGCGTAATGTGACCGCCGGAGCGCTTCAAGCCCAAAATACCGAAAGTGTGTTAGCTGTGGAGCAAAACGAGTCTGGGATTGTTTTATGATCGGCCTGAGCGTTTTACTGCGCTTTTTTTTACGGATATGAGGCGAGTGCGCTGCCAACGAGGCAACCCTTCATTAAGATACACATGTACGAGCAGTGATTATGATCAAGCCTTAAGTTCATATGGTTTTGCCGGAGTATTTCCTTAAAGACGCCGGAGGACAGTGAGCGTGAGGTGCGTTTAGGGGCCGTGGTTCATATAAGAACACGGGTGTTGGTGCTGCCTTTCTTCACCACACTCTTTCCATTCACGGATCTGCTCCATGCAGACTGACTGAGGTGGTGTAGTGTAGTGCAGCTGGGGGCTGGAGACGGCAGGGGCACTACAGTACTGCCATCGGAAATTTCCAGTCTGCTATAGCTGCTGAAGACCCCCCCACCCCCCCAATCACTCAAACAATAGTGGCAACTGGGGCTACATGTCACTTACTTATCAGCATCCTGGAAAGCCTTTTCAATTCATTATCACACAAAACAGCCACATTGATGCTATAGATCTATACATTACATTCATCACTAATGTCTAAATTACCAATGATTATTTCAGTTGTGTTAACAGCACCAGAGCCGTTAGTCACACATAGAAGTACCTATTTCATTGAGATATTCACAATATCAGTCTGTTGAGTGAATAGCTCAAGTTCAGGATATGAAATTGAGTTTATTATGAGGAAATTAAAAGTATACAGAATAAACCAGGCAACAACAGACTGTTTTCTTCATTGCAAATAGCAAATGCCCATGACAGGTTTCCAGAGCTCCTCCTGATGTCACTGATGCTCTGATTTGGGCTGAGAATATCAGAAAAGTTTGGGAACTTGTAACTGATCAGTATTTGACATATCTGCTTTAAAATGTTTGAATATGATTAATCAGTTATACCAATGTCAGATCCTTTTTCAGTCACTCAGCGTATTAGTTGACTGGCAAAATGCAAAACTGGGAGAACTGAGGAAACTTCTCATTAACACCTGGCATGATGGAATAATAGCTATCAAATTAAATGATCTATAATAGGAATGATCAGTTTGCCCCCATGCCCCAGTTTTCACTATTGTTGACTGATATGCAGTCACTATTCACTTTAATCTCTAACGCTGATCTTCAGCATCAGCTCAGCAGAATGTGTCAAAACATGCCATGTCCCATCACTCACTCAGTCCTGTGGGCAATATCTTCAGTAACATGGACAAAGGTCAGAGGTCATATCCCTCTCATATCCGTCATATTCGCCTGCTGTAAACATTTGAGGCCTTCATATGTAAATCAGATACCATTACATAGAGGTATTACAGAGCGCAATCACACATCATGGTGACTTCACGTGTCTGCATTTGTTACCAAAAACCCAGAGGTTTGTACTTGGCTCTTCTATTGATTTTTAATCAACTAGTGATAAAGCATGTATCCATTGTAGGGAGGGGACAGAAAGACAGTGATATAATTTTCCTTGTAGCTAATGAAGTCATTTGTTACCTAAATGACTTATTTCAGTCCCCAATGGTTGGACAGTGTATGAAATTCCACAGTTCTTACACTGATCACCTGATAAGGCATACTCTATCATTTCCTGTTGAATGTTTTAGTATATGAACCAAGACAACAGGAATGGCAGATGATGTAATATAAGGTCACTAGGCATCAGTAAATCCAGTTTGAGAACCGCAAATGCTTTGCTTTAATAACTGGTCTACAGACAGCAGGGTGCTCTCAGCCTGTGTTTGAGCACAGAGGCAAACCTCCTTCTAATGGTCAATACAGTGGTCAATACAGTGTAGTATTGCAAGCACTGCACCACCAGTCTTCGTTTATGTTGCATGTTTTCTGACCACAAATGACAGAGTCGGGTCATTGCTTGATAAATAACAAAAAAATGATCAGTTTCCTCGGTCTTGGCGTCTCTGCACTTTAACAGTGTGTCAGGTGTCTGATGAACTTACTGCCTTTGTTAAGCAACGTGCTCAAAGGACTTTAGCTCCTCTGTACACATCTGTATGTGTCGGTGTCATGTGCCTAACTTTAGCAATAAACTCAAGTTTCTCCCCCAGACTGTCACACCTTAAAGCCACACAGCTGCTAACCACAGTTTAATGATGCTGTGACCACTTGGGAGGAGGAGTTTAGAATGAGAAGTAAAAAACAAAGGAAAGCCATCATGTGACCAAAGAGATGTTAAATACCAGAGCAGTCAGAAGGGAATTGGCACCTGTGAAAGCCGGTCAGGTATGTAGCTGTTGACAGGCATCAGAAATTTCCAAAGCAGTTCATTATATTTAAACTGCACCACAGATCCACCTCTGCTAAATCAACAAGAGTAATCAACAGTAATCTCCACTTTAGACACGGCAGGCGAGCTCGTTTATGATCAGCAAGTAGGAAATACCTGCTGGGTAGAAGGGTTAAGTCAGGTGAACTGTGGCCGTGTCAAGAGAGAGCGCACACACACAAGGAGAATTATTTGTTCTTCCTTCCAGCTGTTCAGTGCCACAGAAGCCTGAAGAAAAAGGGAGGAGTGTCAGCAAGTTCACCATGAGCACTCAGGATGATTTCCCTGACGAGTGGATGGACGAGCATGGCAAGGACAGGGGCAGCGATTGTACCCCAACAAGAACAGTGAGGACAAGTTTGGGGGAGTACAACTACCACCTGCCTATGGGAAACAGCACCGACCTCATCGAGCCTTCGGCCCTAGACTCTGCACAGCTCTTCCCACTAATGGAGACCAAACTGTACAAGCGGCGCTGGCTCATGCTGTTCATCTTCAGCGCTTACTCCATGAGCAACGCTTTCATGTGGCTGCAGTACAGCATCATCAGCAACATCTTCATGCGGTTCTTCAGCATCGACACCCTGGCCATCGACTGGCTGTCCATGATCTACTTCCTCACCTACATCCCTCTCATCCTGCCCGTCATGTGGCTGCTGGACAACCGGGGCCTTAGGGACGTGGTGGTGGTGGGGTCCGCCTTCAACTGCATAGGTGCTTGGATCAAGACGAGCACGGCCGACCCTGACATGTTCGCCATGACCTTCTTTGGCCAGTTTGTGTGTTCAGTGGCCACGGTTTACATCCTGGGCATTCCATCCAGACTTGCGTCCTTGTGGTTTGGGCAGCAGGAGGTGTCCACAGCTTGTTCCATTGGTGTTCTCGGAAACCAGGTGTGTCTCTGTTTACCGGCCGGACTCTGGAAGTCTTTTGCAGTGTGTTGTTTTTGTGTGGTGCACTTCACATTTTGGTGTGTGTGTGTGTGTTGGTCACTGTGAGAAAGCGAAAGAAAGCTCTATCATCTTTAACACTCTTTGCAATACATCTGAATGGCCACGTGTTAAAAGCGGGCAGGCACATGTCATGTCATGTCATGTCAGCGCCTGCCTCCTTTAATATGTGACTGAGTCTCTCTGTTTCCAACCTTCTTCTTGAGTCAGCAGGTTTAACAAAGTGAATCACTCTCTGCCGGTGGAGAAAACATATGACTGGTGGTCGCTTCAGGTTCCAGAAACAGTATGAAGGTTCTTAGAGAAGTGATGCATGTTAAATTGCAAAACCAAGCATCTTTTAGTTTCAGGACTTTTCGCACGCTTCCTCTCAGCATGTGTGTGGTATCGTCTGTAGGAAGTTGAGGGAAGACACTATTAGCTCATAGTCCACATTTAGCTTATTTCCCAAATGCCCAGTGAAAAGCCATATAAATCCATACACGGTGCCAATATGAGGAATATATTTTGCCATTAAATAGCTACACTCATTGAACACTGAACATTATCAGTTGAAATTATATTAGTTAAATCAAAAGGTTTCACTTTCACCTGTTTGAGTTTGTCCACAAACATGCCCTCAATGTACACAGGCAAAAGCAGAAGGTAGAAGAAGCAGTTAGATACTAGTGCTGTCTAATTGTTGAACATGATTTCCCGTGTGTGTCAATGTGTGTGTGTGTGTGTGTGTGTGTGTGTGTGTGTGTATGTGTGTTTTGTTCTTCCTACTCAGGAGGATGGCGGGTCAGTTCCACCGCTTGCCACAAGCAGCTCTGAACAAGCTCTCAATTACTAAAACATGTATTTAAGTTACTAAATCATCTGAAACGTAAGGTAATTCACTTTTTCAGTATGTTATGCTTCATGTTTCTTCCACCTTAGGAGACCAACACAAGTTAACACACTTTTTTTTAAAGGTTTCAATACAATGCAACACAGAGGAAGAGTGTGGCCTGATGACTGAATTCAACTTTACATTATTCTTTACATACAAGCCAGTACAAACAGTCAGTGAATGCAGCACAGGCAGAACAGTTCCTGTTCAATGGTCTATATATGATTCCCCTGTGAACTCACCACAATCTACTATGCTTAACACTAAACATAACATGCACATAACATAACACTATGCATAAACAGACACTATCAAAAGACACATGATCTTTGAACTCTGAGGCCAAACTGTGGTTTCTTCATTTGAAGTGTGTCCTCTCTCACCTGCCTAAGGACAAACACTGCGCACCGGTCATTGTCGTGCGAGTTCTTGTTTTGTGCTTTAGTCCAGGTCCCCGCTGCTGAAGATAAAAGGACACATTGTTGTTTATGTTTACTCACTCACCACGACTTTATCCCTTTGGCTCCGGTCCCTTAACCTGATACTTCCAAGTTTTCAGACTCAAGTAGTTCACATATCCCCTTGGATGTTTAGAAATAGTTCACACTAACAAAAAGTAGGTAGGATTTCCATAAAAGCCCGAGATGCTTTGAAGATCAAACAGATCAACAGTTTGTGTGCCAGCACTGACTTCATAAGAGAGGACATCCTTGATTTGGACCAATTGAGAACAAGCTTGTTTTGCATTTTTGACAAACTACCAAGACCTGCTCTTCTTATCAAAAATGCACAAAAAAATGGGAATACAATGTTGTTTTTCATTGCTTTGGATGATGTGTGAGTGTGATTTAACAAAGATGACTCTGCAGTTATTCTGTTGTAAAGATCTTTTTATAGGCTCCTGTGAAAATCTTACAAAGCTTTCTCTAGCAAAATGACCACAAGGTAAGTTAACGATTGTTCAAATCGCTCATGTTAGATATGGAACATCAATATAGTGGAGTGCTAAGAGTGTCTGTGTGCTGTAGACGGTTAACAGCTGCAGATCTATAAATCACGGTGATTGTAACATCCCCTGAAGGCCTGAAGGGGTCTGACATATTTCTTGTGCTTGCACCCTTCAGACACTGTTCACTGGTTTGTTCCTCTTAAAGGAACGTGTCTCGTCACTTTTTTTTTCCCTTTTCCTTCTCTCACCTTTCCCATAGAGTGGAGGGACCTCGGCTGATGTCCCCTCTGGAATGTTCTTGAGGCTGTAGGAAGCTGATGAAGTGGGCACTTCTCATGTGGTATTCAAATTTGGAAAGCTTAGTACCGCCCCCCCACCATTCCCTCGACCATATTTGTCACAGATCCACTAGACCCTGCGGGTGGGGTGGGGTGGGGTATGGGGGGTCTCAGACAGTTGTAACAGTTGTAAGCTAAATAAGCATGTGTTGACGTGTTTATAATAGCAGGTAGAGCATCACTCACAAATGTTCAGCAGTCAAATGCCAGTCAGATGGGAACTTCCTGAAAGACTCAATTCCCTTTTTCTTTTCTGTTTCTTTATTTCAAGCTTTTACTGCTTTTGTAGTGATGCTTTCCCTCTTTAACTATGTGTATGCATCTGTTTGTTTGTGTGTGTGTGTGTCTGTGTGTGGTCGTCACCTGATGGCACAGCATCCTTTTCTAATTTTGGGCCTCTCACCTACAGATGGGTATCGCAATTGGGTTTCTGGTCCCACCCATCCTTGTGCCTAATGTGGATGACATGGATGAGCTGGCGCACCACATCAGAATCATGTTCTACATCAGCGCTGGAGTGGCCACCCTCATCTTCGTCCTGGTGGTGATCGGTGAGTCTTCAAGGGAAGACGACTCTTCCCATTCACAGGCTCGTAGAGTGGGGAAGAGCTGTCAGGTCTCTTTATTCGCTCACGCAATAGAAGCCCAGTGCAAGTGCCTTTCAATGTCATATAACTCCCACAGTCATGGTAGTGAAAATATATAACGCAGATAAAGTCATCATGACAGTTTGTGGTTTCCAGTGGTGGAGATTGGGGCAAAGCTGTTACCTCACCTCACCTCCTTTGTCCTTCATGGTAATTCAAAGGGGAGCTGACATTTTTAATTGGTATTGTAATGATATTCTTTAGATTAGAGCATGAACACCTCTCAAGAATAGTGTTTACAACATTAAAATCCATTGTTTGACATCAAATTTCATTCATTTTTATATGCTGGAGCCTCTTATCTGGATGCTGGGCTCCTTAGGCAGCACTGCTAGAGAGCTGAGTCTCCCTGAGATGATGTGCTGTCTACTGAAAACTAAACCGCATTACAGTCCACTAGATGAGCAGCTGTGATAATTGCTATAATTGTCCACATTTTGATGAGATGTGTTCGGACACGATGTGAAATACGAGCATGAACTCCCGGAGTCATGGAAGTGAAATCGTCTTCACCCTCAGCTCTGTTGAATAAATCCTCCTTACACCTCCGCGAAAGACTAAAACTCGCTGACAGTAAGAGAAACGCGGCGAAGCTTCACCGTTTATTTCGGGAAGATGCTCACTGGCTCAGAAAAAACGATCCTTCAATCAGAGCTTTGATCGTGTGTGAGGACAAAGGTTGGTGAGTCCAGTTTCTCTGTGATCACTGGGATAATTTTAAAGGGCTTGAGACGCTCTTTTAGTCTGACTATGTGTGTTTTTTTATTTTAAAAAACCTATGGACGAAGTATTTGGTCCCATCACTCACAGTAAACGCATAATTGTTTATTCTTAATGAACTTATACTGGTAAAACGGAGCCCCCACAGCCCATGTTAAGCATCTGACTCAACTCAGCCATGACAAATTTGATACAGTAAACACAGTAATTTAATACAGATTTCAAATGCCTGTGCTCCAGCTGGCTCCTCCACAGTAACATGTTGGCTCCTGTCCTCCTCCTCCTCCTCCTTCTCTCCTCCTCTATTCATTAGCTGCTGTCCCCTCTTGACCCTCTCTTGCGGCCCCAGCTGCTACACTACACTTTTTTAAGCCCTGGAAATATTCAAAACAAATGAACTGGACAGACAATCACACTGGAGCTGGTTTCACAAAGATATGTCAGACTGATCTGTGGTGTTGGTCCAGTCTTAATGTTGCTCACAGATCAGTCTGAGGCAAGTCACGAAAACAAAGACAGATTTTTTCTCAGTTAAAATAATGAGACACCTCACTCCGCATCTAACTCATGGTGCACTCCTTTAGAATTTATGAAGTCTAATTTTCCAAGTTCACAACATGCTGCGTCATCAGACAAACCCCCTGAGGTCAGAAGTCCAAGTAAATTTAACCAATCCAACATGGCCGCTCCGTGCATCGACAGTGGTTAGAGGCTTTTCCGAATTGCAATATGGTCAACTTGGATATGATGTAATTCCCAGCTCCTGATTTCAAATAAATGGTTAATGGTGATCAGTCTGAAGACCAGTGTTACCATAACGATTACTTTCACTGAGTAGTAGCACTGAACATCAGACAAAGATAAAAACATGGCTGATACTTTGTGGTTTGATAACATTGTTATGGAGAGAGAGCAAAGAGAAGGGAAATACTTTTTAGAGCCATTTCCTTTCCAGATCAGATTCCTCTTCTCATCCACTCTCATGACTCTTTCAAAAGACAGAAATAACCTGCTGGGCTAAACAGAGCAGAATGGTTTGGTGGAGTTTTATTTTGAATAATTTACCCAGAAGTCTTTGTGCCATAGTCTAACTTAAGATGACCAATAACCTTACTGTTATACTTTATCTGAGAATCAGAGTCTGTCCTTTTGAAACTGGACTCTGCAGCTTTCCCTCTGTTTGTCCAACACCTCTGGTCCAGACTGTGTGCCTCCTCGGGACAAGTGTATTTCAGGGTTCATCTGGAGTGAAACAAAGGGTTGCACAAAGGGTCGATATTGACTAGCAGCTAGGCTAACCATCTCGTCTGTGGGGAAACCCCAGCTTTTCTGTTGTACTTCACCCCTTGATCCTGGGCTGTGGTCATCTGCACCAAATGACCCCATGACAGCAGGTCTGGTGTCAATACAGAGAAACAGGAAAAACACACAAGCTGAAGGGCTAAAGCCAACAAAAGCCAGTTAAATCAAAAAATTGATAGTGGTTTGTTTGCTTAGCTCACTCATCTGTTGGCCTATTGACAACAGGTGTGTCACACTGATAGATGATCATTAGCTGATGAGTGCAGCTGAGCCTAGTGAGGTCATCACTTACAACAGTGCAAACGGTTGAAGGCTGAATTATCTTATCTTCGGAGGAATGTCCAGCCCCGGCTTGTTGTTATGTACAAACACGTGTGCTCACACACACACTCATCAACTATCATGTCATAAACTGAAATGAGTTAAATCTGAAGTGCTGTGTGTCTGTGTTCCAGTGTTTCAGGAGAGACCAGACATCCCACCCTCACAGGCCCAGGCTCAGGCCAGGAGCATACACCCGGATGAGTACTCATACACGGCTTCCATCTTGAGGCTGCTACGCAACAAGCCCTTTATGCTTCTGGTGGTCAGCTATGGTGGGTGTCCTCTTGCTACGTCCACAGACAGACTGATGGTCTAGGAACCCTTTGATTAATGACACCTCGTCATAGAGAGATCCTACTGTGTCTTAATTCCTCCTTGACTATGCAGTTAGGATTGCATCCAATGATGATTTGGATTAACAACTGATCTTTTTATTTGTTTATTTCTGTTATCAGAGATATTCCAGTTATAATGACATAATGATGGATGATCTGCCTCATTCATCATTTAATGACTACATAGAGAGTTCAAATGTTGATCCAGAGGGTACATGCGTCATCTTGCTGTTAATTTCCTGACATAAAATTTCCCTACATGGCTTTATTTAGCTGTAAGGAGAGGAGGAGGAGGAAGTCCAAGTCAGATCACTTTGTTTAGAGTGTAGTGTCCTAATGGTGTTTCTTAATTATAGTATCATGACGTGCAGGTCACCCCGCTGTTCAGTGCCTCAGATGTTGCTGCTTTATCAAGGTGATAGGTAAAAGAGGTGTAAAAATGTCACATCACATCATAGTAGATATAAGCAGCTGAAGTTGAGAGTCTTAATCACAGTCAAGACTCACAGTCTTAATCAGCTGGGGAGCAGATATGAGGATGTGTCACCATAACACATGGACACATGGGCCAATATGTGTCACACTGATCTAAAGGTCGGTCGATGTCACATTCTGTGGTCAAAGGTCACTATTTAATGATTGAAGCTTTGAAGAATCCTAAACATGTGTGAATATTGGCAAATAATATGCACAATGCTTTTAATCAAGTGATGACCAAGGCTAGAACAGGGGTGTCAAACTCATTCCACAAAGGGCCGGTGTGGCTGCAGGTTTTTGTTCCAACCAAGCAGCAGCACACCAGACTTGACTCAGTTAATCAACTGATCTCAGTCTTCAGACAGTTGATTGGTCAAACTGTGTGTTCTTGATTGGAACCTGCAGCCACAGCGGCCCTTTGTGGAATGGGTTTGACACCCCTGGGCTAGGGGATACTTTGAACTTGTTGTGTGAAGTTAGCAGCAGTATTTTTAGGTTGGGGCTGAGGTCCCATCTGGACCCTCTTGTTTCCCTACAGGTGTTCTCAGAATAGAGACTGACTTTTTATATCTGTTCTCTGTAGGCCTGAACGTCGGCTGCTTCTATGCTGTTTCCACACTGCTGAACAGGATGATCATTGAACACTATCCTGTAAGTCTATGTGCTGGAAAACACACCTTCCTTTCTTCCCTGTCCTTCATTTCTAATCTGATTAGCATACTTAGCTACTTCACTTTCTATGTTTCTTTGTTTGCTCTCAGTCGCTCACACCATATCCCCAGAGTAAGTGGGCCAAGCATGTACATTTGTCTGACTCCCTCTAAGACCAGTAGCTAGAAAGCTGCCAAGCAGATGACCCTGACACAGATAACATAAGTCTGGGAGTGTCATTGTTATTGCCAAGTGCTTCCAGGACAAGATAACAGCATGCCACATGTCACAACTGTCTGAAGCTCAGAAATGTCACTGTTTTCAATCTCAGGGCGAAGAGGTGAACGCTGGAAGAATTGGTCTGACCATTGTCATTGCGGGCATGGTGGGGTCCCTCATATGTGGGATTTGGCTAGACAAGACGAAAACCTACAAGTAAGATAAACACTGTTTGTTATTCATCTGTGCACTTTGTGCAGTGTAGGTAATCCTCTCAGATGCTGACAAGGAACCAAGATTTGAAAACATCCCCTGTGGTTTTTCTTCCTTTCGATGACGTCACAAAACAGCGTTCCCTCTAATCACGCTGCTGCAGCCCTCTGACAAATAAAGACTGCTGACCTTCATGTACCTCTCGGACCTTAAAATAAGCTGAAATCATCTGTTCTCGTTCCCTTTTATCAGAGCTGTTCTCAAGGAAATCAGTGTTATAGAGCAAAAACATGCATATGTAGTGTAAAGTGTAATGTTCACCATCTCAGTTTGCCGTGCTAACATTTACTAATTAGCAAACAAAATGAAGTAATTGTAGATCCACGTGCTACAGGCAGAAAACTGGAGCCTGAGAGAGAAAGTGCTCCCACATGATTCAGCCTTCAACACTCACTCCTGTTCACTGCAGTGTCACTGTAACTAGAGCTTTAAAACACAGGCTCCTTGCATGAATGTCTTTCAAAGCCACAGGAAGATGTCTGAGTGAATTAAAGGTACTGTGTGTTCAAAGTAGGCACAAACGAGAATCCGGCAGAAGTGAGTTATATATCTGATGTCCCTCTCTGCTTATGTGAACTGACAGGCTTTACTCTGCTGGTCCTGGTGCCACTGCGTTTAACATGCGAAACAGTCATAATGCAATCTTAAAAGCGAGAATTGACATTGATATCTCGTTGCTAATATCACAGTTCAACCGTGCTTTTGTTTTGATTGAGTAAATCAACATTTTAACTTCTTATTTTCAGTGTAAAAATATTTGGTACACCAGCCGCAGTCATCTGGCATGCAAATTATTATGATTAGAAAAAATCCTTGGTCCTCAGATTCCCTACATACCATTTGGATGCTTAGCTGTCAAAGCAGTCAGGCCCAGATTCATGTTGTTGACCCTCACGCTCCTATTGTCCCATGTGGGAAAGAGTCAAAGGACTATGTTATATTAACAAAAACGTTTTGTGGCAATATTTTACGCGTGGTTGTACAAGAGACAGCTTCACCAGAGTAAGCCTGTTTGTGCAGATGGCCTGGGGTCTTCAGTCACTCAGGAGTGTTGTTGATAGTCAAACACTACCCGCAACCAGCAGCACATTGGTTGCACAAGTTTTCCTGTTATTGGAATTTCAACTCCAGCGAGACCTCCACCTGAAAACACAACGCATCTGTCTCAAAAACAGGCAGTTTTTTGTAAGTAGCACAAAAAATAGCACTAAAGTTGGGTCAAAAAGTTACTTTTACTGCCATACTTTTTCTATATGTACAGAGAACCTTTTGTTAGATTACACCAGAGGATTTCCTTCGTCTGATCAGCTTTGGAAGGAAATTACAAGCATGAGCCTTGTCACAAGATCCAGATTCCTAAACATTAATGTCGGTGTCAAAAAAGATTAAATTGAAGGTCTAAGATGATTTGAAATCCTAAAAGTTCTTTAGTGTAAACAACCACAACGCGTCCAACGAGTCCTCTGTGTAAATGCATGGTAACTGGTGTTGTCACTGTACTTTGTAAACAAAATGACTGACCTTTATCCCCTCCCTCTTTTCCAGACAGACCACACTGCTTGTATATCTCCTCTCTCTGATTGGCATGCTGGTCTACGCTTTCACCCTCAATCTGGGTCACCTGTGGGTGGTGTTTATCACCTCTGGAGTTTTGGGGTAGGTAACCATTAAAGAGCAGAGGTCAATGTAGTCCTTAACATAACAAGAAACGATTGGAATCCCCCTCCTGACTCTAAACTGCAGGTAAAAATGAACTGTCATGATTTGTTTTCTAAATTTGACATATTTTACTCATCTATTAATTGCAATTAACAGATTTTATGCTTAATGGGCTTCTTAGATGTTTCATTTTGTGGATAGATTAGATACAGTGTGTTCCTACAAATGGAGACTTGAGAGAAAGTTTGCTTAGAGATGTCTGATGACAGACAGTGTTTACACTTCTTTTCAACCCTGCGGTAATAATGAGCTGTGTCTGACACATTTGATGCTCACAGCTCTTCAGCTCTAAAGGCCTAATAAAGTCTAAAACCTCGCGGTGAGGCTGTATGTAGTTCACGTTCTCATCATCTGGCAAGACTGCTGCTTTGTCAGAACAAAATTAATGCTCCTCTGACTCCCCAGTCCACGTGCTATGTCCTTACAATTATTGCTATTTATGGTAAGCTGATTATGCCCATAACTGGTTTCCATAGCAATTTCTTTGCCTGCCTTTCGTTTTCTGAAACCCAGACAGCATGTGTTGAACAGCAATATACACTTGCCCTACTTAAACATGTGTGCAGCTGTTTGCTGTTGTTTGTTGGGGTGGTTAAGGACCAAACTCCTGCAGATTGCCCACTTGTGTTTTAGACTTGAACCTGACCTCCAGTGTCTCTGCAGCTTCTTCATGACAGGATATCTGCCTCTGGGCTTTGAGTTTGCGGTCGAGCTCACCTATCCAGAATCAGAGGGAACCTCATCTGGACTGCTTAACTGTTCAGCTCAGGTCATTAACTGTAGAGACACAGGCTTAATATATGCAACTGAATATAAAGGATGTTGGTTTGGGTTTCTAATCATTATTTTTCACCTCATTTCAGATCTTTGGAATCATTTTCACCATCTCCCAAGGGAAGATTATTGATCAATGGGGCACCTTAGCAGGAAACATCTTCCTGTGCCTCTTTCTGCTAATAGGGACAGTTATGACGGGTAAGATATTAACTTCCCCTCCTTCTCCTCTCTTGTGACAGTGCTTACTACACAGAACCACTTTCCACAATGAACGTTGAACTCATGTCAGCTGTTCAACACAAAAATGCACGTGATATTAAAGGGAACTTAAAAACAACTGTTAAAACCATCACTGGCTTTGTTTGCACAGGGAGTCATATCTCCCATAGAATAAAGTCGCCCCCTAGTGGTTTGATGTAATATTACACTGTGTTAAAGACATGAAAACATGTTTCCTTTTTTGTCTTAAAATCACATACATTTTATAGATTTACTGCATGATACATAGTGATTGAATGTTAAATGTCATACTTATAATTTCTTGCACAGCCACACCAGAGAATATTTACATTGTGATAATGCATGGCTATTGCAGTCAGGCACCTGCTATGAAAAGTCTAATGTATTGTGATTTTCTGTTTCCACCAAAAAATGCTTTGAATTACAGAAGAATCACCACAGATTTCCACAGTTTGATATGTTTCCTGCCAACATAGTATACTTTATTAAGCTCTGCATCTAAAGTCAAAGGCCAGAAAGTCCTTAAGGTTTCCCTCTCCTCTGTGTTCATCACAGGATTCATCAAGTCTGACCTCCGAAGGCAGAAGGCCAACCAGCAGGCCGAGGTGCAGACAGTGAGTGTAAGTACATCTGTGTGTGCTGCATGAAAGTCAGCGATGGGATCTGTTCACATCCCTGTGGAGAGGGCAAATGTGTTAGATACCATCCTGGCTCTGTGGGCTGAATGCGCTCGGCTGCTTCTCTGCAGTCCTCACTCTGCGGTGCAAATGCACTTCCTCACCGGTGGAAACTTTTTTTTCCCTCTAAACTCACTAAAAACATCCTCTTCTCTCAAAACGCTAATTGCAGACAGCACAACTCTGCTTTTGTCTGACAGCTCTCCAACTCACTCTAACAAACAGCATGTTTACAGACTCCTGGTGTAACTACCTCATTACTGGTTAAAGGTGGCAAGTTATGCTTGTTAACATTTGATATGGGTGAAGTTGACAGCTGTCAAACACATCTGTAATCTGTACTAATCAGGTCTTATAAATGAGTGCAACGCTGTGATAATAGCACACACCACAACCCACGATTAAGAAACACAAAGCAGGTTTAATCCTTTAATTATGTGGAGATTATCCAAAAGATTTATTCACGTTCATGTCAGATATCCCATATTAAAACTCACAGAAACTGACGACAACAGTCAGTTGCCACCAGCTGCTCAAAATCACCTCAGTTTTTAACAATGAACTACAGACTGATGGAAAACTACTTCGCACTGCGTGGCTTCTGTTCACTCGCTGCCTTCTCCTTTGAGAAAAGCTTGGGGCCTGTTTTTTTTTTGTTTTTTTTTTGCTGCTTTCCCTCATCCCTTTTCTGCTCTAACGATGCAAAGGCAGCTAAAATGGAAAGCTCCAACAATTTTGCACACTAACAGAATGTGAATAAGACACCTACAACAAACCAACACTGATCACTGTTTTGTTAATGAGCCAGCTGTATTGAATTGTTAGAAACAGGAAGAGCAGCAGTGAGATAATGAATGAAACAGGTGAAAATGAGTCTATCTAAGATATCTGAATAAATATAACCAAGCAATTATTTAGGTAAATGTTTATCAAACTTGCATCACAAATAGGACATTCTACCTAAAAATGAATGTAACAGCCTTTCCTCATTGAAGGCTGATGAGGCTACTGACACAACAGACTGGTAGCACTATTAGCATTAGTATTAGTATTAGTTGGATGTGCAGGGTTTGGTGGAGGCAGATACGTGGTGTTGTGGTGTGGAGGAGACGGTGGGGGGTGAGGTGGCCCCTCATGGGCCCCTCAGAGGTGTGACCCTCAAGCTATCGTTCCAGCCTACAGGGTCGATCTCATCGGCGCAGGACTACGGGGCCACATCATGCAGCAGCCCCTGGCGTAACCAGTCATGACACAAACTACACTAACACCAAAACACACACCTGCCAAGGTATGGGCACACACTCTTCTCAAGCTTCAACCTCAGTAATACTGAAAGAAACACATACACACACACAGACAATGGTGTGACACTTGACAATAAACAATCCTCTACTCATACTGTCACAAACCTCATTGTGTTTGAGTTTATACAACGACAGGATTTATTTATTCTTTCAAAGCCAGGAGTGGTGTGAAAAACACTTGAGGTCATTATGACTGAGCTGCAGCACATCCTGCTCCAGCTCTTCAATTAAACAGGTTACTGTTAATAAAACAATCCATTCATCCTGGGATTTCAGCATCCTGAAAAACAAATAAATGCTCAAGGAAGTCAAAGTTCTTCCAGATGTGTTCTTTCTTTTGTACAAGCATTTTTTTTCTTTTTAATTTTGCTTTAACCAAAACAGCTTTTGAAAGGAAATTTTCAGGTCATCATTTGGCTTTTGACAGAACTCACTGAGAGGTTTTGGTTAACACATTTATTTATTATATTTATTTGCTGCAGGGAAAGAGAAGTTTTGAATTGTTTCAAACTGAAAGTAACGTACAGGATCATTTATGTGCAGTGGCCCCGAGAGCTCAACACAGTGTAAAACAAGCAAAGACACAAACACACTACAAATTCATCTCAAGGGACACAAATAACGGACGAAGGCTAAGCTAACACTATATATATGCAATAATATCTGAATCTTGTGATACTGAGGTTAAAATAAACCAAATAAACCTTATGTACAAACAACGCAGACAGCTCTCTACAGAAGTGAGCACCACAGTCCGTCACTTTTTTATGTCCCCTGGAAACACTTTGACATGTTGTGAGTTTTTGCAGCTCACACATTATTAATTTAATGAAGTTGTTTCCAGAATTTGTAGCATATTTGCGTCTTTGCAGTGTGTTGAGCTCTCGGGGCCACCGTACTTTTTGTCTTTGTGAATGCTCTGTTGTCTTCTGGTGTCGTGTGGAGTTGATCATTTGGTGTGTTTTGATTAAAACCTGCTGCTGTTTCTGTCCTCGTGTTTTCCAGAAAACCGCCGCTGACCTGGAAGGAGGCATCTCTCCAACTGAAATCCTGAAAGAGGGGAAGTTATGAGGAGGACAGACGTCTCTTCTGTCAGCAACATCGTGTAGAGATGAAAACAGAAACACAACAGGCATAAACGTGCGCGCATGCTGTGCGCAGAGTGGAAAAAAAACAATCTTCTGTGAGGAGAAGTGAATGGTGCTGCACAGCCCTGTGTGGGGCTTTAGTGAATGAAGCAGCAGACCTGTTCTGAACATGATGTACTGTATGGACGCCACACTCCGGCCTCTGGCCTTGCTGTAGGCATTTTACATATGTGGTTAGTGCAGTCCAGTTGCTACTTTAGTGACTTCAGCATTATTACACTCTTTAACTTTATTCAACTTTTTACTCTCCTGATCTTTTACTGTCCCCTGCTGATTAGTGTTGTGTTCTCTGAATCTAATGTGCAAAATTTAAAGTGTACCTAATATTGAACCAATACTGTGTGTAACTGAACTCAGTCTTTACATTGCTAAAGGTATTCATTCAGTGTTCTGTTTTTAGAATATGCATCTTAAATGCAGACTAAAGACTATGAGGTGATCCTCTGTCATGGCAGTCAGGCTCTCCACATCTTCCTCCTGCCACTCAGGATCACCTGGACATCTGTCCCTCTTGATAACTGCTGATTACAAATATGATCGATGCTGTGCATCTGAGTACACTTTGGAAGGTCAGTATTGTCCTTGTTTTACTCTACGCAGTCTCCACACTGAGACGTTTGGTGATGAGCATCTGGAACATTAAGAATGTCAGCACAGCACTACACAGACAGACAAGGCAAAGTCATCTGTTGCCCTTGTCCTTTTGCACAAGTAAGTGTTTTTGTTTGATACTCTTAGCTTGTAAATGTGTTACTGAGAAATGTAGTTCATGCTATGTAACCATGTGTTTGTACTGTTTATCATAACTCTGTTGTACCAGATGTGTTGTGGCTAGTTGGATGTATTATGATTGTTATGTGATTGTGAGAGATGCTAGTGATCACTTCAGTGGCATTTTCCCCCACATTTTACAGTGCTGTGAAAAGGAGTGGAGTTTTTCCCACTTAGTATGCTGTAAATTATTATTTTTATGGGATTTTTTTTTTTTTTTTTTTATCTTGAACCACACGGTGCATCAGTTGTATTTTCTCGAAACACTAAAATATTTTTGAAAAATTGACTTAAGCAAAAACAAATCAATACAAAACAAACATGACTGGATGACTGTAACTGGATAAACACAAAGTTAGTGTTACTTAATGTATTATTGGGCATAAGAACTTATTTTTCTTCCAACCTTGAAGATTTTTACATAGCAAAGTATGTGAGTGTTCTCTGTGTATGGATCCATCCGACAAAGCCAAAATTAGCACAGTTTACTTCTGAACATCACAATCAAAGTTCACCATGTGACTCCAACAGCACAGGATATTAAATATTTATTAAAAACGATGCAAAAACACAGTTACACACTTGGAAACAGGACCTCTTCATACACAGTTTCTTATTACTGAGATAGAATCAAATGATTTCATTTTAAAAAGGTTTCATGGGACAGTCATTGTGCAGGAATTCAAAGGTTGTACAAACGGTTTAACAGCACAGTAAACATTAGAGTCATTGCTGATGAAGGTGTTGGTGATACTTTGTAATGAAGAGCATAGTTTTGTACTGTATAGTCATCTGAGTTTCATTTAAAAAAAATGAATAGGAAATGATATTCTACTGAAATAAAACAATCAATACTCTGGCTGATGACTGCTGCTGTAGTGTAATATGGAAACAACTCCTTCAAACACTTTATTGCACTGTTAACGGGTAAAATCTCCAGTTAAAAAACATAGAAACATCAAGGTAGAGATGTATATAGTCTTGATATAGTGTCACAACAGGAGGTGTAAGCACATCCAGGTTCTCACTATTCTTCAAGGCAGGAAGCGACACACTATGACCTGTCCACTTCACAAATGTCTGGTGGTGTTGGTGGTGGACAACGAAAACACAAAATCCAAAAACTGTCGGGATTCAGTTGCGTTTCTTCTGTCGTGCCCCGACTTCCTCTTGTGTCTCTGGAAAACACTGGAATCCAATCAGCATTCCTATGACGGAGAAACCTGACAAACACATTGATGCTATTAAGGTTATTTTATTTAACTTAATGTTTTAATGGAATAGACCTTAATGGCGTTTAACAAACGTTACATAATGTTTCTAAAGGCATAATCTGTCATACTCACTTGCCACAATGAGAGGTGCCATGACCCCAATAGTCAGAGGTGCAGTTTTGTAGATGAATGCTTCAGACAGAAAGTGGCCCAACGCCAACACAAAGGTCCATAAGGTGATGTGATACAGCCTACAGGGGACGGCACGGCACACACCGTGAGGACACAGTACTGTATATAGTGAGTATATAGACAAGGTTGAAGAAGTGAAAAGCTGTCTTACGTTCTGTTCTGGATATCAATGGCACAGGCGCAACGAATGATCGATGACAGCAATGTCCATATACCAAATGTTCGAGCTTGCAGACCGTTCACTGAGGTGGAAAAGGAAAAATCAGATCAGAGAGGTCAGAATCAAAAATAATGGAAAACAATATGATATAGCTCTGTTGTCACTTTATAATACAAGTGGTAGACTATTATGCGTCATTTCAACTTATATTATTCACAAACTTTAATAAGAAGTTGTTCTGTTTGTCAGTTGTGCCCTTTAGGGAAGACATTAGCTTACAATATGTTGCAACCAAAATACCTTAGAGAAGGCTGGTAAGTGCTGAAAGGTCAAAGATGATGTTTGGGGTCATATAGAAACAGTGACAGCTTTACATTATCCATCATGTTTCTTTACCTTTAATTCTACAATGACAAGATCGAAGTTACTCACTGATAGAAATGTTAGTGTAAATCATTGATGTAAAAAAAAGACTTGATTTGATCAGATTTTATATTTTTAATTAAGGTATTTGTCTTAAAAATCCAGTATTGGCCAGGATCTCATACTGAAGACTGTTACTGATTGTTTACATAACTATGACATTATGCAATTGCTTTTGGCTTAATAATAGTGGTATCACGCCATCCAGTTGAAATGTTGTGTTGACATGTTTTCTCTGGAGACATATAATGACATGAAGCCCAGTGTTGTCAAGCTGCAGTGTCCCTTAAGTTTTGCTCACCAAACTCTGGCGTGCCTGTGTAGAGCTTCTCTGACAGGAAGCTGTGATCTCTGAAACTCTGCACCGTGTTTCCCATCGCGATGACGGACACCATCACCAACCAGCTCCGCAGGACGTTCAGAAAGCGACTCATCCTGACTGTCTGACTGTCTGTGAGACGCACCTGTTAGGGAGGACGAGTCAGATAGCAAGTGGTACAAAGCGAGGCTAAAAATACCTTCAGTGAACCTGTTGTGACAAAAAGTATCATGAGCGGTGCGTGTATTTACCTGGACGGTGTCTACCAAACTACAGTGTGACCATGCTCCTGACTAAAAAACACAGGAATAATACACGTAACACAGTGAAGTGGGAGTGAAGCCAGCCCAGTATGGTGTTATAGGCATAATGGTAAGTCATTCAATCCTGGACTGTGAGGTTAACCAATCAGGGAGATCGAAGAATGGCTCCATTATGTCATACCATTGATATGATTGGTCGCATTCAAGCGATAGAATCCCACCTATTTTCCTCACTAACCAATAGAAATCAAGCAGTCCTATCACCTGGAAACAGTAGACTAGGCTGCGTTCAAACAAAGAGTACAAACACGGAGCAAGAAAGATATCCTTAGTGACGTATGTTTTCGCTGAATCTGGTTCGGCAGGGGGAGCGAAGATGGTTAATCAGTCAGAACACGTTTCACGTTACACACGGGTATTATTCAGAAACACAGAGTCACCATTCCTAGCATTTTAAATGTTTTAGTTTTAAATTAATTTAATTTAATTTAAGTGAGAGTAATACCTAACTGAGTTAAGGTGCAGAGCCTTGGGGTGTGCTTGCTAGTTGCAACTGCATTTCACAACTGAATTGATCTCTCTTACTTAAACCCTCTATAATGTCACACATGCAGCACATGGTGCAGCACATGGTACACGTCATGGTGTGAGACATAAAACGAAGATTATTGCTAGATTAATTTGTTAATTTCAGACCATCCATTGATTTACTGTATACTGTCGTTATCAATTCCCATCTGTACACGTCATTTGAGAACATGTGTGTTGTTAAACCATAGACTGCATATAAAAAAGGTTCAACCATAGACTGTATGGGGATGGGTGCTTTTTCTTGGTGTGACAGTGGCTTGAACGTCCAAAAACGTCCCGCCGCTGCGTGGATGCGGATACAGCGCAAAACTTGGCTCGTGTTGACAACTGAACGTTGCTCGCCAGTGCGCGTGCTCTGTGCTCTGTTGCTACTCAGTTGTTGTAGTTACCAGGAAGATTAACCGCGATGATCAAGTGGCCCTGGTGATACCAGCTAGCTGACTTGCTAGCAGGCTTCATTGAAATAAAAGGCAAGTTGATTTTGACGTGTGTTAATACAGCATGATAAAGACATTGACTTACTCGGTCTTAAACCGGACAGGCTTGACATCGTTAGCTTCCTGCACTTCCTAAAGTAGCATGCCAGATACATTTGTGTTATGTAGCTAATAACGCTTGTTGGGCTGTCAGCCTTGGTTTAAACTTAACGTCTTACATCTCCGCTATTTTAACGTTAACGAAGACAAAAACGACCGTCAGGCACATATATACAACAGCCGCTAATTGTATGCTAACAGTTACCCAGTGTTTTAGGACCGTTATCAGTGTTGGTTTTTATGAACAAGCCACAATAACGTTGTTGTCAGTGAGTATGATATCCTGCATGAATAGACTGGCGGTTATATGAGCTGAGCTGATGTCTTTGCAGTTGGAGGTATTAGATGCCGTGGTAAAAACGAGACACCTGATTCCAGGAAGATATCACCGGGCAGCTCGTCTCCCCCTTTACTGCGAAGATGCCCGCTGTGACCCGGGATAAGGAGGACTCTGAATCCTCCTCAGAGGACGAGCAAGAGTGAGTGCAGGTTGTTCAGATTGCAGTGTGTGCGGTACAATCACATGACAGTGAGTTTAATCTACTGCGGTCAGATTCACATACGATCTGTGAAAGATCAATTATATAAAAACACTTTCTCATGATGAAAAGATCAAATGCCTCTGACTGTTAAGTTTAATAGGAATTGGCCCAAGTCTGAGGTCAGTTTATCTCTCTTTTGTCAATAAAACAACAGCTTCACTTCAGTGTAAAACTGAAACTTTTTTGTTTTTAATTTTTACAACGTTTTAATGTATTTGTATGATTTTCCATCTATATCATTATATTTGTTTAAATACATGGGGATATGAGCAGTGATCTGGAGCCAGATGATACTATGACACCATACAAAAGGTTATCGGGCTCTGATTGTATTAAAAGTAGATTAAAAATTATTTTAGGAATATTCATGATGTCTTACTGAACACGCTGTGCTCTGTGTTCATAACTGGGCACTTAATAAGTATGCAGATGAGTTGAGTAGTTGCAGTCCCAGCAGCTTGTGTACTTGTCTGTCTGAATTAAGCAGGCCTCTTTAGTGTCAGTTAGGTTCTTAGCCTACTGATCCACCTGGTGTACCTTACGAGATTTCTCTCTAAATACCTTTTTAATGTGACAACATGCTGGACCAAAGGCATTTGTAATTGTTTCTCCCTTTAGTATTATGGTCATCATCATCACAACTAGTTATAGTTTATTGAATATTTGATGTCATCTGTGTAGGATTACAGAGGATGTCTTGAGTCTATGTTAATAATTTATGCCAAGATACATTTAGGCAAAATGAAAACTTGAGGAAGCTTCAGTCTGTATAATTGATGTGATTTAAACTGAATGGGAGAGAAGAGCATTTGGCTTTAGATCATAGTTGTGGACAGTTGTTATTTGTTATCTTGCCAGTCCCAGCTAATTCCCTCTTAAGCTTTACTTAGTCATACCTTACTAAGAGCCACTGCACCCTCTTTTAGGCTAATTTCCATCTCCTGAATTAGTTTGGATTGCTTAGTATTAGGGTTTGACCTCTACGTGACCAGTGCTGCCTCACTGACAGGGCTGTAATTATTATTAACACATGTGATGATCACACGCAAAAATCCTCCGGAAACACACATATGTCTTGCATTACAGTAGTCACACTGATTTTTCTCTTAGGATGTAGTTTCGCTTCGCTCCTTCCCATCTGAATGAGCAGTTGATTTCAGCCCATTTGAGCTGCTCTGCTCGACTCTTCGCTTTTATTTATCAGCAGCGGCTGATCATGTTTTGCACTAATGTAAAAGTGGTAGAATTGCTCAACTTGCTTCGACTGTGACGACAGACAACACTGAATAATGCAAAGGATAATGAGGTATAGTATTACAGACGAATACTGGAGACACATTGCAGACATCAAGTCATACAGTAGGAAACTTACATGGCACAATACTTGAACTTGAACTCATCATAGATCATATGTTTCCTAAAAGATCATAGTGATTGCAGGCTGCAGCAGTTTAATGTTTTGTCCCACATCTTCGCATTTTGTGTTTATAGCATCTCAGTAGTCTCAATTCTAGTTTATGTTCAAAATAAACAGCGCTCCTAAATGGGATTAATTAAAATACCTTGTTTAATGGTGTGCAATCAAGTTACCATGGTGGAGAAGATATGTGCTGTATTGTCCGACATACCTGGATGCTTGAGTGAGGGGCAGTAATTGTTTACATGCCTTCCTCCTCCTTATCAAGACAGGCCGTGCATGATTGAGCTCTATTCCATCATTGTGCTGCCTTATCTTATTTGTAGCTCTAAGCTGGCTGTGTCTGGTACTATCAGATAGCCTGCAGTTTTACAAGGGTGTTTGTTAGTATAGTACGTGGATTTGTTATTGCCCAGCACCTCCTGAAACTGTGTGTGGTTCTGTCTTTATCTGCTTGACTGAAATAAACATGTTGTCAGGATACATTCCCCCAGCATTAGGTCAGCTGCCCGTATAGCAGGAAAGCTCAACATCGTCAGGGAACAAATGCAGAAAAATTGCGCCTGGCGAAATCAAACCTGGATAGCATCTCTGTGACATTTTTATTGAGAATCTGTGTATATTGTGTGTTTCTACAGGTAATCTGAGAAACATCTCAAAACACTTTCCTCCTGCTAAGTGATCGTTCTGTTTCTCTTCTAACTCTTTGCCCACTAGTGACCATCCCTGCATCTCGTGGAGCGGCCTTAGCAAGACCATCCCAGTTCTCCTGTTTGTCCCTGAAGCCGTTGTTTCAAAAGATGAAAATATCTGCTCTGCTGGAGGTACACAGCACAATGGATGGATGAGAAAAGTTCTGAACTATTTGGACACTAAGAAGAGTCTAAAATCTGTTTTATTTTCTTAGAGCGATACAATATGGCCTTCAAGATTGTGCGCACCGAGAGCCGTCTTGTGCGAGGACTACTCTCCAGTCATGGGTTCCATGAGGTAATGTTCTTCACTAAATCATGCCAATTCTAAAGATTAGCCTAAATCTAGCAAAGAATGAGTTGTATTTTTAGTGCACGTGTAATTTATGCACATAGGATAAGGGATAGTAGGACTGTTTTTCCTCCTTTGACTGATAATGCCGATGTCAAAGCCTGGGAATGCACTCATGGAAAAAACAAAAAATGACCTCAGGAGCATTAATCCTGTTTCACGAGGGCACACAATCCCCATTATTGCTCTTTCCAAGCAGTTACAATTAATTCCCTTTTTATTTCATTTCAATGCTTCTTGACTCCTGCTAACCCATCATCAAAGGCAGACGAGTGTCTACCACAGCCTCCGCAGAGCCAAGCTTTAATAAGCCTTTATTGCAAACATCTGCCTCTTCCCTGGATGCTGAATGAACGGTCATGTGAATTCTGCCTCCTAACGAATTGTTGGAATAAAACAAAACAAAACAGATAAGTTTAACGTGATGGTGATGAAAATCTCTGAGTCTGCCTTTTCCTTTTGAGAAAGCATCTGAAATGCAGGCCGCCTCCCTCCAGGTTTCGTGGTGGAGTGTGATCTGCTTCTTAGATTTAATCTAACCGAGCTGTCACATGCGATGGGCATCAGAATATAATACTGCTGTTGGTGGCTGGAAACTGAACAGAGTGCTCAATTAGTGTAGAACATCAGTTTCTAAACTTGGTTTTACACTTACATAATATCTTTTTTCTTAAATGGTCCGTTAACAAAAGTTGTTTGTTCTGCATCCACTGAATCAAAGTCACTCATCAGCTGAACTGAGTCAATATTTCTCTCTCTCTCTCAGGTTCACCCAAACAGTAACGACTTCAACCTCATGTGGACCGGATCTCACCTCAAGCCTTACATACTACGGAGCCTTCAAGACTTCCAGAAGGTCAACCACTTTCCCAGGTATAATGGCGCGCTCAAATGTATGAGCGCGTTGCCTCTGTTTTCAGCGTTATAAATATTACCACTGAGCCGTTCTAAGCCCTTCAGTTCAGGCAGTGTGTTTGTTGGCTTCCACTGCAAAGTGCATTTAGTTTGGACCGGTGCCTCTCTCAAACATGAAATGAATCATGCTGTCAGGCAGAGGGCGTTCTGTAACTCTTATGTGTTCATGTATTTTTGTTCTGTCGGTGTCAAAGCTGGCGACTAAAAGTGCTGAAAGCGTTTGAAACTGGATGTTCTGTTTATTCCCAGGTCCTATGAATTGACGAGAAAAGACCGTCTCTATAAAAACATCCAGCGAATGCAGCAAACTCACGGCTTCAAAAACTTCCATATTGTTCCTCAGACCTTTGTGCTTCCCTCCGAGTACCAGGAATTCTGCAGTAAGATGACCCCCATCTCACTCTGTTGGTCTAAATAAAGCTTTATTTATCATAAGTTTTCAACTCTCTCTCTTTATTTCCACCTTTTACTGCCTCAGATTGTTTTGCCAAGGACAAAGGCCCATGGATTATCAAACCAGTAGCATCTTCCAGAGGACGAGGCATCTACCTGGTCAGCAATGTGAGTGACTTTCTCCACTGTAGATTCTCTTTAAAATAAGCCTATGCATGTTTCTCTGTGTGTCCTCATCACAGGTTATGTCTGTAGTGTGGATACAGGTTTGTTTGTTATTTTAGCTTCTTAGGTTGTTTGATCTGAAGAATTTTGGAGTCAGGAAAAAATGAAAATGAGACTGAAACCAAAGCCCAGTATGATTTTTTTTAAAGAGCTTGTTTTTGTCTGAAACCCAAACTCTGATTATATAACAGTGAATTCGAGATCACATTTTAGAGGCCGGATGTAGAGAGTGTTTGGCATTTTTGCTTGACAATTGTTTAATTCAGAGTGAATAATCATTAATGAATTAATAGTATTAATTTTGGGCTTTGACATTACATAATGTGCCCTCATCCTGATGAAGGCCAAAAGATGTGGTTGGAAGGTACCACTCAGCTTAGCTGATCTGGTGAGAAGAATTATTTATTAATGTACTGCAAGTTTGCAAGTTTTCTGAAATGTTTGTGTTTTTCTTGTGAAATGTTTCTAAGGTTCACGTGTGCTGATAAACTGACTCATGTACATTTTTGAGAGCGACCAAATCAACACATTCTCTTCCCAATAATAGTGACACACAAGTGCAGGTTTACACTTAGTTTTGTTGCTGTTTTTTCTGTATGAGTAAAGCTGTATGTTAAAGGAACAGTTCCACATTTTGTGTAAATAATAAGCTTGTGTGTGTATTGCTGATGCCGCCCACAGGTCTGTAGGATAGCTATGAAGCTACAGCCAGCTGCCGTTCAGCTTAGGTTAACACAGACTGGAAACACAGGAAGCAGCTAAACTAACCAAATATTACTCCAGCTCCTCTGTTTGTGTGCGAAGTTCTTTTCTAACTCCTCCTCTAATTCACGTGTAAGCACACTTCCACATTAATGGCGAACCTGGTGGGAGTCGGCTGTAATCATGCTGACTTAGAAATACTGTGTGAACTGAAACAGCCAGCTGGCTGGATACAGCTGTCTTTGAAAAAAAAAAAAACATATCAACCAGTTTTTTCAGGCATTAATAAACTTTGTGGAGTAAATCACACACTTCCAAGGTTTTAGGAGGAGCTCAACAAGGTTCTCACTCTTGGAAAACACATGCACGATTCTTCTTCCTCTCAGGCATTTTTATGAAACAGTGGAAAGAATGTCAGAGCGATATTTGGGGGAGAAAAAAGAAATATGTTCATTTTTTTGGTTTGGGTTTTCTCTGAACTGAAGCCAGCACTGAGGTTACAACCCACCCACCCCTCCTCATCTATTCTCAACTTCGCCACCTGCAACACATTTCAACCTCATAAATGACCCTCTCCCACCAGCAGATTGTGTTTTTATAGGCTGTTATTGAAGGTTGACCTTCAATGGCCAGTGTCATTGCAGGCTCCAACTTTTCTGAATCATATCGCTCTTTGATGTTCATAGTTAACAGCAGTTTTATATCACTTATTTGGAATTCAGTACGTTAACACTCTTTGGTAGTTATTAGTTTCGTAATAGTTTTAAACCTTTGGAAATTATTACGATAAAATATTTGAATCTTATTTTTTGTGTGCTCATTATATTTTCTTTGATGTGTTCTTGTTCAGCCAAATCAGATTTCAATGGATGAAAACATCTTGGTGTCTCGTTACATCAACAACCCACTGCTGATCGATGGTGAGCTTCTACAGATGCTGTTTCCTGATTATTTAGGACACATTTCTGGCACATTCAAAATGACCAGTTTCCTTTTGTTTTGCTTTCAGAGTTCAAGTTTGACATGCGGTTGTATGTGCTGGTAACATCATATGATCCACTCATTGTCTATGTGTATGAGGAGGGCCTAGCAAGGTGAGTGTATGTGGGTTCTTGTGTTTATTGTGTGATTTTTGGCACAAGTGTTATCTGACAAATCAGTTATCACTGAGGGTCTTCTACAATGCATTTCATATTTTACAACAAATACACATTAAATGGCACCTGATAGAGTGCTCACTTGTGTCAATTACAGCATTTGAACTCCTCTATGAGCATTTAAATAGAATCTACTTAAGTAGGCCTCCTTGGGGCACCGTATAGCTCAGTGGGTTGAGCAGGCACCTCTTATGCAGAAGCTACAGTCCTCGCTGCAGACGGCCCCGATTCGAATCTCGAATCAGGTGACCCTTAACTGCATGTCATTCCCCCTCGATCTGCCTCCCCATTTCCTGTCTTTCTCAACTGTCCTATCAATTAAAGGCATAAAGCCCCCAAAATATACTAAAAAACATAGGACTCCTTGTTCACATGATATCATTATAGAAATGAAAAAAGACCTCTCTAGAGCTCTGCTGAGTGGTGTCAGTGATGCTTCATATTATATTTTGTTGATGAAACACTTGAAGTTGACATGGACTCCTCTCGCACTCACAGTACCATGGTTTATGGACTAAGCCAGGCATGTCCAAACTGTTCCACAAAGGGCCGTGTGGCTGCAGGTTTTTGTTCCAACCAATCAAGAGCACACAGTTTGACCAATCAGCTGTCTGAAGACTGAGATCAGTTGATTCAATGAGTCAAGTCTGGTGTGCTGCTGCTTGGTTGGAAAGAAAACCTGCAGCCACACGGCCCTTTGTGGAAGAGTTTGGACATGCCTGGACTAAGCCATGCATGATGACATAAAATACATTTATAGGCTTTATAGACTTTCTTAATCAGACAGCATCAGGTGTGGTGTAGATGAGAGGATGAGATAAAGTCACATTTAGAGGACAGTCTAGCACACTCTAGTACACTCGATTTTAATTTTGATATGCATTCATTGTTCTGTGCAACAAATTATTGCACAATTAATGTATACTGCAACATTTCTTCCAATAACACAAATTGCAGAGCACTGCAGACACTAAAATGACATACTGTATGTACTCCTTTGTTTCCACTGGTGGCTGTGTTAGACCAAGGCTTGACACGTGCAGTTGATAGATGGCCAGGTGACATGTGATCCAGTTGGTCCCAGTGACCTTTTATTAGCAGATATGTTACAGATGACTTTTGGTTTAATCAACAAAAAAATAATTTGTTGTTTTATAATGTGAGTTCAGTTAAGGTAGAAAATCAAAAATAATGAATAAATAAAGGTGTAAACCATCCTGTATTTTTCAGGGGTTGTGTGATGAGTGCCAACATTTCCTGTTGTGACTGAAATTTCATAGAACTGGTTATACTAATACCTTTATTTATATAGTACCTGTAAAAACACAAGTTTACAAAGTGCTTTACAAAAACAATATATATAGAGAGAGACCACAAAAGACAAGTCACAATCAAGGCAATACAAGTACCCAACAACAGAGTCAAATTGATTGACAGATTGATTGATTTCCATTTTTAGAGGTGACTTATAAGATCAAGTTGCATCTTGGTGGAGTTTTAATAAAATATACCAAGCTCTGATATCAAATCGTCACAGGCTTAGTTTGTCATGCTGCACATTCACTGACAGTCTTTCAGTGACCAGAAGAGGGCAGCCTCAACTTTCCACACCAGCCACTGTCTAGAGTTTATAGCGGTGGTGGCTTTGAAACAAAGCACTCTATTGTTCCAGCTGTAGGATGATGTGCTCATTAAACGCTGCTGATTGTGTCATTGTTGAAAGATCATACCTTGCGATTACTTTGTGTAAATACTCTGTATTTATTGGATGTTGTTAGAGCATGAGGGATTTATTAATCTAACAAAAGGGCTATCATCAGACACAGGTAGGTCAGGAGAGGGGGAGATAATTTATACAACAACTGGTTTCACTTTGCTCTGATAGAGGTATGTGTTGGAATCAGAGTGCCACCACCCCAGCCTGATTACTGACTGGCAGCAGTAAATCATGGACAAATCCCAAATATCACTTTTATCTCCTGACATTCCTTCGGGGTTGTGTTGGTATTCAGGTACACAGTGCGTGCCAAGGAATTCTCATTATTGCACATGTGGCATCCACTCCTCTCAAACACTGCCAGAAACTAATCCCTGCCCAAAGTGCCCCTATTATTCAGTTAAGTGGCAGCCTCATGAATGTGGTCATTAAGGCAGAGATATGCACTGAAACTGTTGGATGACCGCTTAAGTTTTCTTTTTCTCTTGTGCAAATAAACCATGTGCTTGCGCAGGTTTGCCACGGTGAAGTATGACCGGACCGCCAAGAGCATTAAGAACACATTCATGCATCTCACCAACTACAGCGTGAACAAAAAGAGCAGCGATTATGTCAGGTAAGCTTCAGCAGTGACCCACATGCTCTGAATGTGGAGGTGTTTTTATGGGAAGCCTGAGTGACTCATCTATTGACTATAACTCGGCCATTTGAAATGCATTTCTTCCCCTTCAGCTGCGATGACCCTGAAGTTGAGGATTATGGGAACAAGTGGAGTATGAGTGCAGTGCTGAGGTATTTGAAGCAGGAGGGGAAGGACACCACATGTGAGTCAAACCTTCACCTTATTCCTGCTTGTAACGTCCATGTGAAGACGGTGGAAATAAAATTTACTAAAGTTTCCAGTTCACTTCTCAAAGCCTGCTTGATTTTATCTTGAAAAGTTCTTGCAGTCTTATGAAGAAGAATGTACTTAAATCTCCTCATTGTGTGTTTCAGTGCTGATGAGACATGTGGAGGACCTCATCGTCAAAGCTGTGCTGAGTGCAGAGCTTCAGATAGCCACTGCCTGCAAGATGTTTGTTCCCCACAAGACAAACTGCTTTGGTAATCATTTCAGATTTCTCCCTAAAAATGTTTTTCACTATGAAAAAAAATCTAGTCCCACAAAGATGAATGAACATGAAAAATCCTGCTGTGTGTATAACACAAGCCAGTTTTGGTTGTGAGACAACAATCTGTTCAGGACAACAAGAATCCCCTGAGATGTGCAGCCTCACAAGAATTTCCTATGAATGGAAATCTAAACTCTGGACAGATTCCCTTTTTGCCCACGGTGCAGACACGCTCACACACTTTTAGTCATACACACTGCCACACCCTCACATTTCCTTTCAGTTTCAGATTCATTGTCCAGCAGTCCCCCCCCACTTTTTCTCTGCTCAGGCTGTAGACAGTCATTCCTCAGTGTGGAGTCTTCCTGTATGTTGCTGCCCTCTGACTGGCTGCCGGGTCGTGGAGGGCCTGTTGCCTGGAGCAGGAATTTGCTTCCTCTCCTCTGTTACCATTCAGGTCCGCCTGATTTAGGCTGACTGTTTTCTTGGCTGCTCCTGCTTAGCAGCGGGCTCGTGTGAACTCAATTTTGGAGCCATTACCCATGTTAGTGTTGGCACTAATTGTCTGCGCTCTTTCTCTGTGTCTGGCAGTCTCTCTGAGATTTGGGGTTTGAAAAGCGAGCACGTTGGCCCGAGCCTCCCTCAGCACCGCTGTCTCTTTTTCACTCTCTTTTTCCTCCTCTCTGGCTGTTTCTGTTTGTTTATAATTCTCCCTCCCCTGCTCACACTCTTTTTCACCTCTCAGATGTTGGAAAAATAAAGGGCTTTGCAGTTGTGACAGGCTTCTGTAGACATAATACACCCCACCCCCCGTATGTCCTGTACTGGGCACGTAGCAGCATCTCACACCATCAGACAGTTGCCCACAAAAAGATGCTATCTGTCTACAAGCATCACTTCTATGTTAAAAAACCACATTAACCCAGGGTATGAATGTTGACCATGCAGGTATTTGCAGGGAAATGTGGCTTACCAAGTCTCAACCTGGCTCTCATAGCACCTGAGGGATGTGTAGAAGCAACCAGCTGACACATATCTTTGTGAGAGTCAAAAGTGAAAAACAGGAATGGAAAAACAAATATGCCCCTATTCTCATTCATTCTTTCAGTCAGATACGCCTGCATCTTGATTTATCTGTTTATGCACATCCCCATCTGATATTGCTTATAGTAGATATACAGTATAAGGATCAGACTTTAGAGGAAATGTGGCAGGAAAAGTAAATCTACCTGTCGATTCCTTCCTTCCTATTCCTTATTAATATACAGTATATTGTGTCCATTTTTGTTTTGAAATGAGAAATTTAACAACACAATAGCACAGCTGTATGTGTTTATTTATTAGGATCCCCATTTGCCATTTCTTCACTATAGGAGTAATGGCTATTCTTCCTGGGGTCCCACACTAACAATTACATATATAGTAAAACACATACGGAGTAAAAAAACAAAACAACCTAAAACCACAGTACACATTGAAAATGATCAAGATATTGAAATAAGTAGTTCAGTAGTTTTAAATCTTTGCAAATATGCAAAACAATACTTATGAAAAAACAAAAAAAACAACAAACAAACCACAGAACAAAAGGAAACCATTACTTTCCAGTGATAAGAGCTCAGGTGGAAACCTGACATGGAACATTGAAGCCTATACCAACCTGTACAGGCACAGACACTATAGCAATGTTGTGTAGTACAAAAGCAATTAGATCCCACACCTTTGACTAAGATACATTATACACTGTGGTCTGCTGTGAACATGCCCATAACCCTACTTCAACTGTATCAGTTTCCCATTAAACTTAATGTAATTTTGTTGTCTTCAAATGGCCCCAAGCAAGTGAATTACAGCATTCATAGTCTGTCTGCAGGATTAAGTTTCCAAAGACAGACACTGACGGTTCCAGAGGACCACCCTCATCCTCTGTCTGTTGATCTGTCTCTCACAGTGTGGTTGCATTGCATGCAAACTCTGTGCGTGTGTGAGTATGTATGGGCAGTATGAACACAGACATGTAGGAACCAGTGTAGAGCGCACTTTTTTTTTTTTTTAACAAACACACAGGTCTGTCTGAGCTTGAAGGAGTCCAGTCTAGTGTCTTTGTGGGCTTTTACTTGTCTCTAAATAAAATAAAAACAAAACCCACCCAAACCACAAAGGAGTAATGTTCAGTCAGCCCCTTGTCAGATTCTTTCCTCTTGTACTTATCCTGACTTTCTCCACTACACAGCCTACAGTACACCCAAGCAATCCTGGGCCTCTAATAGTAAACAGGTAAAGCGTTAGAAAGCAGAGCAGCAAATACATGCGTGTCAGGGCAGTGAATGTGCTGATTAAAGCAGCCATTGTTTAGAGGTTTTATACAGTCTCTGGCTTGTCTGGAAGGGAGCCATGCAAGACCATAAAGCACATTATAATCTTAATTTACTGCAAATTGTTCCCTGCCTTTTTAATGTCTATTAATGGCTTTAATACAATGTTTATTGTTTTCAAATGGGATTTCTTCCCTTTGCTCAAATTGCGCTGCGTATCTAAATGGGCATATTGTAGCAAAATCTTTTTATAGCTCTGTAATGTCTCATGTGGGAAGAAATAAAAACAACAGATTTTTCATTTTACGTTGGTAAGAAGTGTGTGTGAGTGTGAGTGTGAGTGTGAGTGTGAGCGAGTGTGTGTGCGTCTGTGGAGAGAAAATGCCACCCATGCAGCTCCTTACCGCTGCTGTGTGATTAATGGACAGTCTTTTTGCTGAGGGATGCTGATTACGAGATGTTTTGACTAAGATCTGATTAGCCAAGCCAAAGGCCTATTTTATTACACACAAACATTCCACTTACTGGTCCTGTGTTCCACTGAATGTCCCTCATTAAGTGCTGAGTGTGGTTGGATCCCCCCGTCTGTGAACCACTCTCCCTGTTTTACATTTATCAGATACTCCCACACTTCTCTTCAGCACAGTGTTTGTATCCCCCTGTGATGACAGTGTGGCTGCTGTACAACAGTCTTTGTAGGAATGATTAATGGATTGGGTCCCACTATCATAATAAGGCCATAGAGTGTTAACTGTATTCATTTAATTTGTTGTCCTGAGAGTGTTTTCATGATCGTGGCTCCAAGCTGTGCCGCTGCGCTCCCCTGCAACAGCTGAGAAACAGTTCAGCTGCAATAATTTATCTCAGAATGATGCAAGAGTAATTCAATTGTCCTCGCCTATGAAGAAAACACACATGAAGGAAACACTTAATGTTGCTGTTGTTGTTGTGGGCCAACAGGCTGCATGGCCAGGGTGGGGAGATTATTGTTTCTGGGCGTTTGTCTCTTGTGGTGTAGTTTCCAGCAGCGCCCATCCAATAATAAAAAAAAAAAGAGTCCTCTGTCACACTTTTTCTCCCTCCTCCCTTTTTAATGGGTGTGATGTGCATGTTCGCTGCCTCTCCTCTCCTTGTCTGTGATGCTTGTTGTGGGTTCTCTGCGGCGTATTTAACAGCGTTCCCCCCCCGGCAGCGGTCAAGCCACAGAACAAACGCGTCTAGCAGCGAGCAAGCTCTGCAGGCTCATGGGGCAGGAGCGGCGTCTGCTCCTAATTGGGGGAAAATGCGCAGCACATGGAGCCTACATGTCGGGGGGCTGGTAAGGTGGAGTAACACCTCCCCATTTTCCCCTGTTGTTGTGGTGCCACTGATGAGGCACCGCAGGCTCAAACCCATTTATTCCAGCGCTGTGTTCCCCAAGACTAATGCCTAATGTTTTATGACACACACACTCTCCATCTCTCCTCGGCGTGTGTATGTGTGTGTGTGTGTGTGTTTTATACAAAACTGGGTAGAATGGGATCATGCTGCAAGTGGAAAATAAAATCTAAGTGCTGTGCTCTAACTGAGCCCTGTTTAGCGGTGGGGGTCCAGCCCATCCTGAGACATTAAAGAAGCTGGCAGTGGCAGCTTATGTTGTACGTCCTGGCTCTGGGATGTATGGCAAACTTTGTTAGTTCCATCATGAAAATACAGATTGCAGTTACACCACTGTGGACCTCATGGCACTACCATAAGCTGAACTCCTAAACCCATGTCATATACAGTAGCCCAGCATATTGCACAGATCCTTATCCATTGTCTAAACACAGATGATGAAAACAACGTGTAAAACAGTGCAGTGGGTAAATAGTGTTTACAGAATTTTCCATGTTATAGTTTACATGAAACTTTCTTTATTTCACACCCCAGGGCAAATGACATATTTAGTTGACAAAATGAAAAGAAGTAAATATAAACCGTGGAGCAAAAACACATTACAAAATTCGCCCCTTTTTAAATATTAATATACAAAAGAGAACAGAACAGAACAGTAATTGTAGCTCGTGATGTGCTCTCACATACTATCCTAAAACAGTCATAATGAATTAAAGTTTTTAAAGAACTGAAGGAAATAAACAAAACAAAGCTCAACAACCTGCATTTGATTTTTGGGGGTTTTTTCGGCCAGAAATGTTTCTTGGCTGTGCACATTTGAACATTTTAACCTTATACTACATAAAGTAATGTGCAGCAAGTTTACCTCATTCTTTTAATCTAGAACTGCACCAAGTTACTCAACCAAGTGCAATATCAAGCCATTGCATGCTGTCACGCTGGCTTTTGTATGCTTAACACTGGCATTGACCTGAGATCCTAGAACAAACAGTGCTGGTTATGGCAGCTTTGAAACTCCCAAGCCCCCTGGCCTATTCTCAACACAGTCTGTTCTTTTGAAGTGCCATTAGACGGATTTTTCCTCTGGCTCTATGGCTGGGCTTTGCCCTATCCCTGTAAAATACTGCGGTTTCGCTGCACGCTGCTGCTGGGGCCGGCGGGTCGTTGGCTTATAGGGTGACACTCCCCAGAGCAGCGTGAGGGCCGTCATGGGGCACATAGGCAGATTCAATCAAGGCGCGCTATATATCAGTCAGAGAAACAAGAGGGAAAATTGGGAGTGATTGAATGAATTTTTACACGGGGAACTTCCTGACCACTTTGTAAAAGACTTTGATTGCGTCGCTCAGTGCACAAGTATTGGTTGAGTAAAATATACACACTGCAAAGCCTATGGCTTTTTAATTCCCTCAGCTTTCTGCTACTTGAAGTTAGGACACACCATCACATTCCCCGCTTTCTTATTCTGGAGTCATAATTATTTCCCCAATTTGGAGAGGACACTAACTTTATGATGGCGGTTGGGCTTTTCCTGGTAGCTATTAGAGTTCAGCCAGTCTCGTTAATACATAGTGACAATATGTAGACTGCTTCCCCTCCCCTGTAATGAGAAAATTATTGACTGTATGTGTGAAAATATTCACAGCCACGGTTGTTTTTGATCTACCATCCTACATAAGCAACTTCATGACAGATGAAATGTGTATGTACTTAGTTAATTTAATTGAGCCAATCCCTCAGTAGCAGACTTTGGTGGATGTTTCTTTCTTGAGTGACTGGGTATATAACATGCATGTAATCAGAAGCAGAAAGACAGAGGCCCCTGTTGCCAAATGCCACATAATGGGGCTATGATAAAACTCTGGAAACGCTTGTGACTTTGATACCCTTCATCCTTTATTTTCAGGGAGCAGATCAGAGAGGTTTCTAATTCTGCCGCTCTGTGCTGACTTCCCAGTCTGCGGTGAAAACCTTTTGATTCATTTTGTGTGTCCCTCTGCAGAGCTTTATGGTTTTGATGTGCTCATTGACTCCAACCTCAAGCCGTGGTTGTTAGAGGTGAACCTTTCTCCCTCCCTGGCATGGTGAGTGACACTGTCTCCAGTATTTGATTCTTTCAGTCGTTGTTTTAGGAGAATCTCTGACTGGAAATATTTATATCACCCCACTAACCCGGGCAAGGTTTTTCTTCTTAATATACAAGAGGTTATTAAAAAAAAAGGAAATGGCATTCACACTTAGTTTGTGAAAACAATCTGTCACGCTAGAAATGTGGCTAAATTAGTTTCTTCTGCAAAAGCGCTTAGTGAGTTTAGCAGTTTAGTCAAGGTCAGATAACAACTCTGTATCCTCTTACAACATTTGACTGATTTGGTTTCTACTCTGTGCATGGGAATCTTTTGCAATTTTTGTGTTTGTTTCCTTTTTGTTTCATCCACTTATTTACAGCGATGCACCCTTGGATTTGAAGATAAAGGCCAGCATGATTGCAGACATGTTTTCGCTTGTGGGTGAGTGCATGCTGAAACAATGACTGAATACAACCTCTGTTTGGTGCCAAAGCGACTTCGTAGATATTTAGTTTGTATAAATTCAGCAGTCATACCTTGATGTTTAAAGACCTAAACTTATGTATTATATGCTGGTGGGTAAGAGTAAGAGAGCTTCAAATCTCTTAGAACAGAATGGGGCCTTATGCTTCCAGATCTTAAGTTATGTTTATTAACCATTAGATAATTAGCAGAGCCGGGAAAACATTTGGTAAATACAGCACATTAAAAGTCATGGAAAAGATATTAGGAGTGCAGATTTCTAAGAGCCTACATTAGAAACAAAAAATTCAAAAGGCAGAATTCAGCTGGAACATCTGGATAGCAACAGGAGTCAACAACTTTAATAACACAGACTGACTAATATTCAGAGCTTCAAAACAATTTACACTGCCTATCAAGATGTTGTCAGATACTTAAAGCTGAAATTTCACATTGCTCATACTTCAGATAGGAATGCAAAAATATTTTGCTTGAGGCACAATTCAGATTTATTCATCACAAATTTTAATTATATGATTGGAATAAATATGTTAATTTTGGAAAATAAAATACAAAAATCAAAAGTGCTGCAATTTGGCTGTATTTTCTTCACCAAAGGCATAGATACTAGTCTGCTGTTCCTGTAAGCCAGCAGGTTTCAAGCTGATGGAGACAGTCGTCTATTGTTTTAATGCTTTAATGTTTTCCTACATTCCTCCTGTTGCGTTTGCGCAAACTGCCGAAAATAGCTGTTTGGCTTCATAATGGGAGCTGCAGTGTTGAGAGAATAAACCGCAGCCATCGTTAATTAACATTAAATGACTTTGCGGACTAAATTGTCAACACAGGCCTCAGTTGTTTTGAAGTCATTAAGCTCTTCTGAGAAACTGGATCCTGCATATCAAATATAGCAATCTTCAGCAGGAAGAAAGAAAAGACACCTGGCTAAAGGCAGAGATAAACACTGATTATACCAGAGTGTTTGCAGCAGGGAATGAGATGTGTCTCTGTTATGTCTCCTCCCTTTTTAATTATTGAAGTCTCATGCAGAAACAGAGGCCTCATCCTCATAGATTGGAGTTTAAAGTATTCGTGTTGAAAAAGAAAAAGAGAGACACAATTATTAGCCAAACTTTCACGTCTCTTGATTATTTAATTCAATCCTCTACTTTATCCTTATTATGAATCACAGGAGACATGGAGCCCGCTGATTAGCTGGCAGCCATCAAAACTGGCACTCAAACATTAGACCTATCTGTGGTCTCAGCCTAATGATATTAAAGGAATGGCTATTATGCGTGCGTGCCTGCATGTGCGTTCACACATACTACGTGCATGTCTCGGCCTAGGCCATGCTGTGGCTTGAAACCCTCCCCTCCGGCTCATTAAATGAAAGAGTAGAATCATAAATTGCCAGTTATCTTTGGACTGAGACGCTGCTGCGGGCCTGGGGAAAATGAGCAGTGGCATGTAAAACATAGCACATCTATTATGTACCAAACAAACTAAGTCGCTTTTGGCTGATAACACTTGGGCTGCATCCCAGACCTGTAAATAATGACAGCATTCCATTAGCATTCATTTTCCGCCTGTGTATAGCTGTCAGCTCCATGTCGCCCGTGTTTGTAATAATTGCTGTGTTTAGGCAAGAGCATGGCAGGGGCCTGATTGTTACCTGACGGCTTGGATGAGGTAGAACAAATAGCCTGGAGCTCCAAGCTGTCAATAGACTTAATTCAACCCAAGTTATAGCCGTAAGAAACAACATAAACACGCTGCAGTTCTGTAACATTTCATTTTTACCATTGGCTAGCTCTGTGGAATGAATACACTGAGGATCATAGATTTAAATCATATTGACAGGGTGGGAACATCTGAGCGGGAAACGTGAATTGCTAACATTTTTCTTCATCACCTCTAACTACCACTGTGATGCACTTAAATGTAAATGTTTGTAGTATTATTAAATGAAAGTAGCGTGTCTCCTTCCCTGACAACAGTTGAAAGGGGTACTTAATCATTTCGGAAAATGTGCTTATTTGCTTTCTGGCAAGACAACAAGTTAGATGACAGCATTATTACAACTCTCATTTCAGTGCCTGCTGCCAGCGCTCAGTTAGCTTAGCTTAACCTAGCATAAAGCGTGGAAACAGCTAGCTTGACTCTGTCCAGTGGTACAAACTCCACCAACAACAACAACTGCTGTCAAGCTCAGTAATCAACATGTTTTTTTTGTTGCTTGCGGTTTTACTGTTGCCAGCTGTAACTTCCACTGAGCAGCTAGCAAGAGAAGGTCCAAAATGTAACCCATCTTGAAGCATTGAATTGTTGTTTTCACACATTGGTTTTTGTATGGACTAAACAAACATGACTATGTGCTAATTAATGAGCTTTGGAGGAGCTGTTGGGCAGATATTTTTCCTGTTAGACAGAGCTGGGCTAACTGTTTCCTTCTTTCCATTCTTTTGGCTAAGCTAGGATAACTGGCTGCTGGCTGCGGTGTTATACTTAACACTGAGATCAGTATCAATCTTCTCTTTAAGCTCTCAGCAAGAATGTGAATAAGCATATTTGCCAAAACACTGAACTAGGAACCCAGAACCCAGTCAGTGGTCCACATTACACTGAGGTTTTTGCTGTACTGGGCAGCAATCTGTCACTATATTAAAACATTTCCTCCCGTTCTGCCCAAAAAGATGTAAAAGCAAATATATTTTTGAATTAGCATGATATTCATAAAGATATTCTTAAATCACCTATAATTTATTACCTCTGTGCCTCATGTTCTTGCACAATCATCGAACGTCTGATGTAATATACGGTATGAAGGTCATGGGAACGAACATATTTAAGACCTCATGATATTCACATATCCCCTTGTGAATGCTTTGCACCTCTTCAGGCTTTGTGTGTCAAGACCCCCTGTCGAGACAGCCACGCTCCGACCGAGTCACCCTGGACCCAAGCCTGAAACATCCAACAGCCCCAAGAACACAGGTACTGGCACTACACACACACACGCACACACACACACACACACACACACACACACACACACACACACACACACACACACACACATACACAGAACAAAGAGCCAAGCCAAGTGTTGCACTCAGTCACCCCTCCTTGTGAAACATTCCCATTCTCTTCTTCATCGCTGTTGCTTACAGTACATTCCTGCCACTGTCACTGAGCTCTTCTCCTATACTCATGGAAAATTCACTGTAATGCAAAACAACTGCTAATGTAATTACAGCATTTGAGTGACATCAGTGTGTAAGTGCTACTCTCTCTGGCTTATTGTTTTATCACATCTAATCAAGTGACTAATGCTCTCTCTAGGCCTCGTTGCCTAATGATGCCACAACAGCTAATGCACTTGGCTCCCTCCACTCGACTACTGCACCCAGATTTGGCGCAGGGTCTGCTGGAGGGAGATTACTAAATCAGACAGATTTCTGCTCCACCTTAGATTGTGCAAAGGGCTTGTTTAGACATACAGTAACAGTGCTTCATTGTTGTGTGTTGATGTTGCATGCATTTTGTCTGCATGTGGTCTTGCAAAGGTTAAATGGTAATGCTGACGCTTCCCCACAACTCACTGTCTTCACCCATTGCCTCTTAGAAACCATTTTCTGCACCGACATCCACTGCACACGGCAGAGTGGTAAGTTCTAAGTCGTCTGACTCAGACATATTAATCTTCTTTTGCTTTGACCCTTTGCAATTCCCTGATGCCTGTTACATTACCGGTAAGAAATTGCTTTCTGCTTTTTGCTTATTTGATTATGTGGTTCTACTAATTTTCATGGTGGCGGACAGATTGCTTGTATCGATCCTGAATGCTTTATTTTAATAGAATTTTCATTACATTAGCAAAGTGGCCCTTTGTTAGTTCGAGTGGTTCTGATGCTGCAATGCACCACTTGACTCACAAAGTCAGAAACTTTGCTGCGCAGAGACTCAAGTCGATACCTCAGATTTCAACCAAAAATAGGCCCGACACTAAACCAGGGTTGTCACAGAGGCTGTTGAAGAACTCCAGGGGCCTTCTGTGAACCTGTCCTCTCCCTTTACTTTGATTAGGGGCAACAGTTGAGACTTTTTCAGTGGGATTAGGCCTTGTCATTTTTTGGCTGCCTTTGTATCCCCCCAGCCGCGTCAGACAAATTAAACGTAATCCCCCTGCTATTTAGATGACAAATTCTGTATGTGATCCTGTGGGGTTGCGCCGTGCAGTCTGGCCCAAGTTCCAACCTGCATGCCAAAGTTGTCAATCACAGCCTGGTCGTGCATGCAGCGGGCGGACAGTCAGGAATGCCAATGTATAACAAAATGCTCCCTTTATGTTACAGGCAGAAGAGAATAGGTATTTTTGTTCCTCATGGTGCAGGTTGTAGTGAGAATTATGTTTAAAACAGTCCATGTTTCTCAGTTATGTCTTTGCAAACATTTAAGACTATGTACTTTATATCTGTTGGAAAGATGAATCTCTGTACATGGTGGGTGTCAACATAGCATGATTTTGTCTCTACTCCTGTCTCCCTGTAGCGACAGAGGCCTGCATCAGCCAGTAACACAGAGACAGAGGCATCAAAAGACAAACAAGGAGCCAAGCAAGGCCAAGGAGACAGCACTCTGAGCTTGACAGCTGAGGAGGTAATAACGGTGGCGTATGACACGATGTGTGCGAGTCTGCCAAATGAAGAAATCTCTATTTAAAGCTGTGTCTATTTCAGAAAATGTCTTTTGTTTCTTACAAATATAGATCAAAGTGCTGAGGAGGATAAAGGAGGAATATGAGAGACGAGGAGGCTTCATCAGGATCTTTCCCACCGCAGAAACATGGGAGCTCTATGGGTAAGCTGAGCCAAGAAGGAGCAGACAGATCACTTGCAATCCCAGAGGGGTACTTATCTATAATGTTATTAATATGTGTCCTCAAATAAGTGCAGGCACTTGGGCTAAATGAATGCAATCAGTGTGTAAAGTCAGACCATATGACTCCTCTTGACTGTGTCTAATTGAGCTACCAGACTGAGGTGTGGCTACAAATTTACTGACTTATTTGTTGTCAGAACATATTTGTTCAACTCTGTGTTTTATGTTCCAAGAAATGCTCATATCTCACAGTGAGTTATTGTCAAAATGGTACTGAAACTCCTTTAGAGAGGAAGTCCAGTTTTTGTGCTTAGCATTAATATTCCTATATGAGCATATGTTTCTTGATTAGATCCGTGGGTCTCTTAGCAGCGGGGATTTTGTGGCATTTTTTAAAAAGCATATTATTGAGCCGTCTGGGAAATCATTGGTGCGTTTAATAGCGGCTGCCTCCAGAGCAGCTATATCACAGAAGCCCCATTTTAACACATTTGCCGCAAAATAAGGTGGTCAAGGCTCAGTGGGGCTGCTGCCTTTATGATTATTGTAATTTGCTCATTATCTTCTTCTCTCAGTGGATATCTGGAGTCCAAGACATCAATGAACTACATGTTGGCAAACAGACTTTTCCATGGAAGGTAAGCATTTCCATTGTGGTCAGGATTGGGGAATAAATCTCTCCATCAGTTTGTGGAAACGGTTGGATTCGAACGTGGCGTTTGTTTGGTCTTTCGATTGGATAGGTGAGGGGAACAGCTGAAAAGATGAAGCACAGTCAACTTTTCCAGCACACGCCCGATGTCTATGTGGCATTGTGGTGTCGATTTGGGGGCAGGAGGGGAAAGACAGTTACAGATGAACTGTGTCTTTTTATTGAACCGCATTTTTGTTATTTTAATACAACATGCATTTATGTTATTTGAATCAGTGCAGGCTTTCAAGTTTTAACCACAGCTCTGACTGTTGTGCAATATTGTCTGGAGATTTGGCCCCCAACTAAGCCCATCTATGATTTTTCCACATTCATTAGGTAGCCAGATTAGTGAGATGGTTGTTGCTACAGACCTCAGTTGCTTTTATTATTTGCCATTTATCCTTTCTCCTTTGGACCATCGCTGTCTCTCATGTCAACTTCTGGACAAGCTACCCAACCAGACTAATCTTTCTCAGAACTGACTTCAGTTAAAATTTATAAGTATTGCTCTGCAAAGTACTTTGTAATTGTTTCTGATATATGTATAAATCATTATTGTTGTTGTTATTACCGCTGTGTTGACATTTCTTGTTCTGTCTCTCAGGAATGTGAATGGGAATGTGCAGCTGCAGGTGGACGCCGTCCATGGCTGTCACGTTGTCCAGTATGAGAGGAAGCTGCTGTCTCTTGAGGCACGTAAGAGGAGACAGCGCCACCTGACTCATCGCTCTGCTGCAGGGAAAAAAAAATCGGGTAGGCCTGATGTTTTCTGCCTCAGCTCAGGAAACTGCTTTTTTTCTAAAACTGAGAGGAGTGTAGCTAAGTGGGACAACATTGCATGCTAATACACTTTTGGTTCCAATAAATAACTCCCCTGTGTCACGGTGAGGTTGGCCAAATATGACTCTGAATGAGTTCATTTCATTGCAGCAACAATAAAAGGCCTATTTTGAGTGTCTCCGTGTCTCTAATCCAAAATGCCAGTGATGCAACTGACATTTGTCTTTCCTTGCAATGCTGCATACCTCAGGGAAGGAATCCAAGGCCTCCCCGACTGAGAGCAGCAGTCAGGAGGGAGAGGAGTGTGCTCAGGAGGAGAGAGAGGAGGTGAAACAAGCTCTGGAGCCAGTCTCACACAAGGCTTTGGTAGCAGAGCAGAGAAAACAAGTGGCCACACCACTGGAGTGCTGCCACAGCGAGGCTCTGTCCAGCTCAGAGGCAGCCACGCACAATGCCAGGCCCAGAGTCAACCTGCTCAACATCCTTCAGCAAGGCTGGGACCTCAGGTCAGTCTGTGTTCTGGGCTGCCGCTCTGTTTGGCTGCTGCTCTCATCTTCCTCACTTACTGTATTTTCCTCTCCCTTATTCCCTCATCCTTCCCTCTTTTAGAAGGAGAAACACTTATGTTCCCAGCAAAGGAGATGAGAAGAGGTTCAGGCCTTCTTTGCCAGAATATTTAATTACTTTTAATGACCTAGTAAAAGAAATGGGTGATTAAACCTTTCAGATTATTACCAGTGTCTTTAAAATAATAGGCCCACATTAGGCAATGATTGGCTGTTAATTGAGTAAGAAGTTATCAATTTATCATAATTATCATTTCCAATGATATGCAGGCATGAATCATGTTTTCTTGATGATTTAAACTGAGTTTTTATATATCCCTTTATTTCAATTACAGCTCTCTACACTATCAGACATACAGCAGTGTGTGCAGTCTGTATTTACTGCTTCATGCAACAAAGACTGGTGACTTTTTATTATAATTTATGAGGGAATCACAATAACAAGTCTGAGTTTGTACAAATTCCTCAGTGCTTGATGCAAGGAAATTATAGTACAGCATATCAGCATATCATTGTTTTGTTTGACAGCTACCTTCAAAACTTTTTTTCTTCCTTTTTTTTTTTTCTTCCATCGCAATGTTCTGACAGGTCTCTTTCCACGTTCACCTGGGCCATGGAGACAGCTTATCATTTTGATGCCAGTGCAGAACAAAATACGCTGTGTTTCAACAACTTCTGGCTGGAAGGGATACATATAGGCTCTTGTTTTCTCTCCTTTGCTGGATAATATGTCAGTAAAATGAATGCTTCAGATGCTATCAGAGATTCCATTGTAACAAAATAGCCTTTACTGTCAGCTTTGACAAAAACTGACAGGAGACCTAATGGATAATCTCTGCTGCTGCGCCATCTTTTCTTTTCTGTTGCTTTACCTTTGCAGTTCATGATGACTCCCCTCTCTCTCTTCTGCTTTTGCCTCTCATCTACAGTAAGGTGCAGGCCCGGATGGCTTTCTCCTCATACCTGCAGCGAGTCCAGCAAAGACTGTTGGCAGAGAGCAGAGCCAACATCATCCCAACTTGGCCAGACAGGGACAATGACCAAATGGTACAATGACCACCATTTTAATCTCCTCTTCCTAACAGAGCTGACATGGGTGGTATGCCCTGGAGGATTGTTTCATTTGTATGTATGTACATGCCAGAGTTCCCCTCATTATTACTCATCTGTACCTTGGCTTTAGCTGAAATGTGTACGAAGCATTTGTGGCCACATAGAGGGAAAACGTGGTCTCTGTAAAAGTTAGCCTGATTGGAAAGTCTGCATTGTAATGGCATACATCATCATCAGTAACCTCAAACCTTTGGGGAAAATGAATACAAACTCAGGCCAGTCTCTAGGCCATTAAATTCAAAGGTCTGGGTGTTTTAAATGGCATTGAACGCTGAATAGGAGAGCGCACACAGGCAGTTTGAATAAGCGTGACATGATGAATCAGTGATTCAGGGCTGTGATAATGACAGATATCTGAAGTGTGTTTTTTTTGTTGTCTGCACAGGAGCTGGTGATTCGCTTCCTGAAAAGAGCAGCCAGTAACCTTCAGCAAGACATTAAGGTGGTCTTGCCCAGTCGCCAATTACCACTGCAAGACCGCAGACGGATCCTGTCCCACCAGTTAGGGGAGTTTATCCACTGTTACAACAAGGTAACCATTCCCAGACACTGATTTTGCCCAAAGAATTATAACATACATGAGGGTGATGCAAAAACAGATATTCATCTTACTCCTCCTTATCTCCCCAGGAAACTGAACATATGCTGAAAAAGCAGGAGAGCAGCAAAGAGGAACATTGTGTTAACCCCAGTGTATTTCAGGAGTACATCACTGCAGCAAGGTTAGTGAATTGGCAAGCCTACTCACCATTGTTCATGGCTTGGCTCTTTACTATTGCAGTTATATATGCTACTGAGTGAGGAGTGATCTCAATCTGCTATACACATTTATCTCCTGTTTTTATTAACAGTGAAAACGATCTGGAGGAAGTACTGACATTCTACACACAGAAAAATAAATCAGCCACCATCTTCCTAGGAACAAAAGTCAAGAGTGTTAAGAAAGACGTTTGTGAAATAAATGCCTCAGGACATTCAGGCGATTATGAGAATTCCAAAAGTAAGTTCCTTCCATGTTTTTTTTTTCATATTCTTGTCACTATATCTGGTTTATGTTGAATATTTTATCATTTGTGCGCAGTAAACAGGAATCGTTTAGATTTGTAAACCTCCCTAAAAAAGTTCAGGGGAAAGGACTGAGTCATTAGGGGTGAAGAAAAGGTCAGCTTCAAATGATTAGCACTCATTGGGGGAAAACAAATGCATGTCAGAGCGGAGGAATGGCTAACTGATGATAAAGGAGTTCTGGCTTCTTTCCTCCTTTGAACAGCTCTGCCTGTGGCCAAAGAGGATTCCAGCGCTTCAGAGTCCTCGCTCTCCACGGGGAAAGTCAGCAGCGACCCAGACATCAAGGCCGCTGAGAGTCAACCTCCTGTACATGCGCTGTCTGAAGAACAACAGGCAACTGTTGGAACTGGTAAAACCCAGCCAGATGTCCAGGCGTCTCAGCACTGCTCCAGCTTTCCTGTGACTTTAGACTGCACTCACATTAATGTGCAGCACTGCTCTCCTGCTCCAGCATCCCTGCCTCTCCACTGCCCGCCGCCACCCCCTCCCCCACAGCCTCCATCCTACGCGCAGTCCTTGGCAAAGTCTCAGTACTGTCATTCCGATGCTCTTTTTGACCCCCCTGTGTACACCTCCGCCCCTGTGGTCACGCAACCCTCGAGAACGATTCGGACGGCTGTTTCTTCCGGCTTTAACACAATCTCGACCGGGCAACCAACCCAGGTGCTCAGGAGGATTCAGTCCTTTACTTCTTCCACATCCAGCTCTGGGGCGCCCTCCTCCATCCCAAATGCGACACAGATCTACAGCCAGAAGCTCTCTAGACCCACGTCTGCAGGCCAAGGTAAAAACTCATTGCTCCCAGCTCTTGCAGCTCTGACCTTCTTGTTGTCTGCTTCACTCTTATGTTCTTACATTTATTCTCTGATTTTATTTTTCAGTTAACAGGAGGAGCAGTTCCAGTAAGCTGAAGTCAAACTCTGTGGGGGCCTTCAAGGAGTTAAACGCCCTGTCTGCCCAGGCCCAGTCCAACCAGCAGGCCTTCATTTCAGCCCTGCAAAAGCTGGCTGACAAGCAGGTTGCTCGCCACTACGCCAGCTCCAGCAACATCAACCTGCTGACACAACATGTGAGTCCGTTAAATTTTTAACCTCGATAACCTTGCTGAACAGACGGCGACACCCACCTGGAGCAGGAAGCTTCACTGTGTTCGCAGAAGAAACTATGCTGAGTTATTAAGCAACTGTAAACTGATCTGTGCAATGTTTCATGAAAGGAAGAAGGATCTGGCCCCTGTGCAGTAGTCTCTCACTGTGAGGTCTGATATTTCTCTTTGTTGATGTGTAAACCTGGCTCTGACCCCATGCTGATGGGCGGCATCTAGCTGCTCATTCATTCAGCAGACCTGTCGGAGCCGGAGGGTCTGCTGCCTCTTACCGCGCACCTTCCTCCTTCAGCCCTCAGCCCGACTGCAGTCTGTGGGCTCGGGGGTGGGGGGGTTGGGGGGGCGGCTGGTGCGGGGGTGAGTCTGGAACAGGGGGTTGAAGCTGGCTGGCCCAAACAGTGGTGAGGCCGCATCAAGCCTCAGCTCCGTGTGAGGTCTCATTATCAGATGCACCATGGGGGAGTGATTTCTTTTGATACTTAACAAGCAACCACTTTTTTGTGGTAATTGATGCTTATAAATAGAGGAATGTGGCAAATTGGCACTGAGCAGGGGAGCGGCAGCTTCACTGGCTCCATCACCACCTTCTCCTATATTCCCCAAAGGTTTGTCATTCGGCATGTGGAGCCCCGCAATCCTCCTTCCACCTCCTCCTCCTCCTCTTCTGCCTCCTCTGCCTCACTTTTTTTTCTGTCAGAGTTTTTTGTGATGGCACCAGACCACACAGACTGCAGGTTTTATGGCTTCCCTTTGACTCTACATTATTCTGTCAGTCTGAAAGGTGTTTGCTGTATTTTGTATGGATAGTTAATCCTGGGCATGGCAGCAGTTTATTTTTCAGAGTACACCAGTTCACTGTCTTGCACTTAACGGCTCTGAGTACATGTATTTTTTTTTTTTTTTTTTTTTTTTTTAAGGGCCTCAGTTTTTGAAGTCATTAAATCACTTGCTGAGCTAAATGGGGAGCTCTGTAAACAAGAACAACACCCTGTTACACTAGCTGATCTCTAAGGTTTGGGTAATTACTCACTCTTATGCAAGGCCACATATATACAATAAAACAAGTGTACTGTGCTGTGACGCATAAACATAGTGTAAAATCGTTCCAGCATGTGTGTACATGTGTATTGTTATGTTCAACACATCATTAAGGCATCTTTGTAACATTGTCTCAATCAATATACAAGGGGGAATTATGGGAAAATATAAATCAATCAATCAATTTTTATTTATTAAGCACATATCATGCACAAGGCAACCTCAATGTGCTGTAAAATGGTTAAGTGAAGCACACTGAAACAACTTGTTATGATATCAGCTGTATGTACCCAGTTTTGACATGTTAAATTATTTAGGACATCTCAACAAGCCCTTTCATGTTTACTTTGATATACGGTATATCTTTTTATTCCCTTAATTAGATTCAGTAGTCCCTAAGGGTGCAGCCACTCTACTTCAATAAGTAACTTAAGGCTGTAGCTGTGTAGCACTGGGCAGATACATTTTTCACGCTGCACAAGGCTTGGCAGCTTTACAGTTTTTCCATTGGGCATTTAGTGCAACGCAGCAGGAAATAAAGTAAATACAACACCATAGCAATGTGATTAATTCTAACATTCGATTACAGCACCGAGCTGAATTCCCAGGGCACGGAGCGGCACAGAGGTGCAGTTGCCTCAGTAGTGCTGCTGTGGTTGTAAACAGATCAGTCATAATAGTATATTCTGTTATAGGGATGGAATTGGGGGGTGGGAGGATGAGAGACCACCTGGATCTAGTGTGGAGCGGAGACTAGCTGTGCCATGTGCCGTGTGTACATTTCAAAAAGCCTCCAGATACAAGAGCATGAAGTGGTCGATGTAGGGAGGAAGACAACACAGCATACACTCATCATACAGTACGTCTCATTTGTTTTACTCACTGTTTGAACTGGCTGGTAGCGAGTGCTGGTCAGTGCACATTCAGGCCTGACTCAACAGTGATTTTGCTATACTTGTGTTCCTACTTCCTGCTTATAAGACAATAAGTCTGATAAAAAAAAAAAAAAAACAAAAAAAAAAAACTTAAAGTCTCTTCTTCTGTCTGCAGCTCACCAGTCTGAACCTGGCCAACAGGATGCTGAACAGAGAGTGCTTCACACTTAACCCTAAGCTGCGGCATGCTGCTGCTACGACTCAAGGGCCCGTGAAAGCTGTTCATACTGGAACAGATCTACTTAGCGGCACTAGGTGAGTCCAAAGAAATGTGACATACACAAGGCTGAATCATTGTTTGGCTGATTTTTATTCTGGACAAAAACAAATGTATCATTGTGTGTCTTTTGAATATTATGTTTTGAGTGATAATTTGATTGTTGGGTATGAAATTCTACACCCACTCCTTCGCCCTCATCTTAATATCAAGAATCTATAATTAACACAGAGAAGTTGTGTCCTACTTCATTGGAAACAACATTCTTGGCTTATGTGCAATTGAGGCTTCATGTACAATGGACCACGGTTGACTTTCAGTCTCTGTTTGTACAAACACGTCTTGAACAGATTTAAGGTGCCCAGAACAACTTTCCCCTTTCAGTAGATCAGCCTTTTCAGTGTCAGACTATGTAGTAGTATATCATCCTGTGTAGTGAAGGTCAAGCATCCACGTGAGCTAACAATTCACAAAAAGGAGATTTTTGAGTAAAAAAAAAACAACTTGAAACAATTCTGATCTTAAAGAAAGGATTCTTATATAGCATAAAAAGAAAAAATGCTGAATGTTGGATATAGATGAGCTCCATATGGGGCAGATAAAAGTGTCATTTCTGCAACATCTTCATATATTTTCCTCTTTGAAACATTCCTTCTCTGCATCCAGGGCGCAGCACACCTCTGCTGCCTTATAAGAGCCGTGCAAGTGCTGCTTTTGGTCAAAATTCACCATTGTGCTCACGTGTACTATTTATTTGCCCACCCTTGAGGCGGCTCGGGAGGGAGAATAGTGCGTTATGGTCTCAATGGGGTTCACTGCCAAGGTAAACAGCATATCTCTCCTTTGAGAGCCTCGAGTTGGAGATGATGTGCCGATGAACACAGACAAGGTCGTTGTTGTTTTTCAGAGTCTGTCAAAAGGCCTGAACATTTAAAACACTGTCGGTTTAACTTGTGTTGATTTGGGAGATTGATATGTTCAGGTTTAAAGTATTATTCACTTAGGCCAAATTACTGTCCTGAGGATTGTGTGTGTGATCAACTTAACAAAAGTCTTTACTGTAGACACTTAGGTTGTGGTAGCCTATTTGGTCACACTCAATAGAACCTAAAGGCTTTTTTAATGGTCTCTGACGACTTTTTAGATTGAAGATTGTTAGTCTTTGGAAAAGGATCGCTCAGTGCCAACACCTCTGTGGGAAAGCTGCTTCAATATGTGCCTGGAAATGGGCATTTTGTTCCCTTTTTAATTGTGTTTTGTGGAGCTAAGTAGCAGCAGAATTGGCAGCTGAATGCCGGGGAGTGTGTGAAGCATGCTGGCAGCTTGAAGCATTGCGTTGGAGGGGTGGTGGGGCTGGTGGTGGTGGTGGAGGAGGAGGAGGTGGTGAGTGGGGGTGCAATGTCAACACCCACATAGTCTGTCTGCTCTAGGCTCTTGCCTCTGCAGCCATTGAAATTCTTCCCTCCTCACCCCGTATCTCACCCCTCTCTCTCGCATTGCTCAGAGAAGAGAAGGAAACACAGATGATCACGTGGTGCCAGGCCTCGATAATGAACCTAGCGGCGACCGAGGGTGTAATTCATTGAGAGGTAAACGTCAGCGGTCACCGCCCTTTTATTTTTCTGTTGATATGTGAGTGACAATCTCTCAGACAGCTTGGCCCTGATCTTGGACTCTGTTTTTCCAGTCCAGCCCTTTCTTGTGTATCGAGCTGTCAGAGAATTCCAGGAATGTCTGGCCTTTTCCCTTTTTAAAATGTTTTTATTTCCACAAACCAAGAAAGAGAGGTTTAATAGAATTCATAATTATATGGATTGCCTTGGTTAACCTTTCTATATGATCCTGAAGAAACAGAAATCACGTCCTGATCTCTTGTTTCAGGTTTAGAGCTCCAGTGTTTTGATGGATTGTACATTTCTTCTGTGAATTTTTTTGTCATTCCCTTTAAATATTTCTGCTTTTGCATTTATTGCTTTGGCACTTCATTCATCAGAAAATAAATTTTACTTCAGCTTTGCATTTCAGCTTTTTTATATTTCATGTTAATAATTCAAAGGAGAAATATACTGTGGCTTTTGTTAGAAATCTTATTTTAAATCTCTCCAAAAAATACATAGTTCCCTTTATCTTCCCATTTGTCACTGGCTTATAATACAAAAAGCTCTCTTGTACCTTACTGCTCCCAGGCCTTGGTTTGGCGTTCACCTTTTACTGCAGTGAAATGTCTTTAATAAGATATTAGGATAAATTGCCTTGATTTCGCCTCGGCGCTGTTTCTTATAACACAGAATTTCCTGAGTCCCCCCCCACACACTTGGGCTGACAGTGTGTGCCAAACATACTGAAACTGTTAAGCACACTGGCTCTTTAAGCAACCACAGGGGTGAAGTATGATGGGTTTCAAAGAGTAGTACGGCTCTTTGAAGTGCTGCTGCCAGGATCTACCAGGTATGCTGCATCAGCACTCTGAGAGCTGCTCCCTCACCCCAGTGTGCTGACAACCAGGGGGGCTTTGAACCATACGGCACGTTCTCATACACCCTCAGTTAACTTTGGGATCATTTCCGCTGTTGGACGTCCTGGTACATTTATGATGATTTCCATACAGCGTAGTTGTGAATTAATGTGAGCAACAGAGTCAGACATTCAAACTGCAGTCAAGACCTCAAAAGCACCATGTTGTGTTTGTAGACTTTTCAAAGTCTCGGACAGACAAATTGTCCCCATCATTTTTTTATGGAACTAAGTAATATTTTGGTGTGTTGGTCTGTAAGTTGGTTCAATTTGTGTCGGAGATGAGGTTCCAGGTTTGCAACAGGTCGCAGGTAAATGTGGATTAAACCGACAAATTTATTTTGAGCTGTGTGTCCTTCTTTTTGTTCCCATAAATGAGAACAAACTAGTCTATCCCAGCAGTGTCACGTTTACTCCAGCACAGTGAATTGAGAAATACCACAACCCAGCTTATGCGGGGTATTTTTAGTTCTATTCAATACTTTATCAGATTGCTGTTTAACTTGGTTCAATTTTGTAAGGACATACCATTCCAAAGGATTTTATGACAGCCCATTTGCTGAACCAACAACCGAACTAATCAGAAAAACTCTGGTGAAAATTTAAGACTTCTTTGATGGGGGACAAAGTCCCACAAAATTGGTTTGATGTCTCTCTGCCTTTGAATTTAAAAGAAGAGATTTTATTCACATTGATTGGAGCCAGCTGTGGTAATAGGATGAAGGAGAACCTTTAAGGTAAGAGCAAGTGAAATGGATTTAGGTGATTGAGTAGATACACACACCTTGTTGGAGTGCCTAGAGTTTGTGTATAAGGCCTTTTCTAAGTAGCGTGCTGTACCTAAGGAGGATCTTAGCTAGTGAAGTGGTTGGTTAATTTGGTTGCAAGGAAGCATCTATAGTGCTCAGAACAACAGCTACAGTTACAACTATATAAACACAAAGTCACTGCAGCATCATGAGCTGTGACAGAATTAATACATTTCCAAAGGTTTTTTAGGAGCAAGCAGGATGTGAAATCCAACCTCCAATCAGTTTAAGATGTATGCATGGAGAATGATGTGTTAGAGTTGTAAGTATTAATGCAGTTAAAGTCTGAGTGGGAAATACAGTCATATCTAAAATCACAGATCTCACTAACAGATCTAATGAAATATAATTCACAATCATCATATCATGGTTAAATAATAAATTGATGAGGTCAGTTGACAGAAAAATCATTGGCAGCGTCAGTAGTTTTAATGATTGAGAATTTTACCATTTAGTCAAGCAAAAATAACAAAAGAAAATTGTACAATTTCCCAGGCTCCTGCTTCTCAAATGGACTATTTGCTGCTTTTCTCCATTATATAATTCATTGAACTTAATTGTCATTAATCAAAATAAACTCAGTTGTAATGAATCATAGTAAAGTGAATGCCATTATTAAACAGCATTTCAGTCAAGAGTTTGGTCAGATACCATATTCCTTTTTTTTTAACTTTTCAATTCCAGCCAGTCATTATTAATAACCTAGACTGAGACAGTATTGCCTCTCTATATATCCTTCTATCTCTCTCTCTGTTTCTCACACTCACACACACACACACACACTCATATATAGAAACTTGACTAATTTGTCAACGGGCACAACGGGCACAATTCACAGCGATGTCTCGTCATAATCCGGATGCTTGAGATAAAATCACGAGTTGGCTGTTTCCTTGTTGCTAAATCTGATTTGAAAAGTATAATTTGATTAAGACACCCACTACAGGCACAGGACACAACACAAACACTGTATGTGGTGTGATGAGTGTGAGCCAACCTTGCCAAGTGAAGAAATGCCATTCCTCAGCAAAAATATGAAAAAAACCCTCATTTTTTTCTGTTTATGATTTAATCAATCATTTACGTTTTTTCTCCATCAAATTCATGACTTTATAATCTATAATATATATATCGTTCTTGGCTGGACTGCATCATCGCAAATGTCCGTGACCCAGTTGGCTTTCCCCCAGTGGCTCTTTCTCTTTAAAAATAAATTGGCACAAACGCTTTCCATTTGGGGGGCATTTACAGCCGGCAGTGTTGCCAGCTTTAGACTTTTTTAAAAAACAAAAAAAACTAAACAAGGGGCAACAAATCAAATGACTTTCTGGACAAGCCTTGGCATCTTTAGAGATGGGGCAGCAGTTTGATACCCAGACAGATGCTGTGTGTGCACTGTGTTAAACAGCACAGTTGTGAAATTTTAGCAGAGCAGCCACTCAGAAATGACGTAGGAAGTTGACATGCACTCTGTGTTTTGGTCTCTGTTTGGAAGTTGTACCATAGCGTGACATCAGAAACAGCAAAACATTAAATGAGAGCAATATTAATGGGAATTCAGAGGAATTTAAACTTGTATTTTTGATCATAGAATAAGACAAAAAACAAACTGATGAAGAGCTGAAACCGATCATAACATGGCAGAATATGTCAGGCAAATATGCTCAATTGTTCTCAGTGGTTCCACAACAGTTTTCAACTACATGCTCAGTTTGGCACATTGACCATATGTGGTCCAGGAAATAGCTTTTGACCTACTTTTGGTTCAAATACGGCATCATAATTTAGACAGTTTTCAGGTTTCAGTTGAAGTGACATCTCTTGGGTACCTTTGCTTTTCAGTTTTCTAAGTAAGGTTGTCCCTGGATCTCCAGAGAGCAAATCCCAAAACTGGTGTGATGTCATGATTTTCCAGGTTTTACTTGGTTAAATTACCCAGAGAAGTCATTAAACTTGCTTTCTGGAACAGAGCTGGTTGTTTCACCACTAAACTAACCAAAGCATCATCATCCCTGTCTATGCTACTCCCACAAGAAATCCCCAGAAAATAGTCTATTTCGTATTTTAAGGATGGCCCTGCTCGGTGTCATTTGTTGGAATAAAACATGGTAAACAAACACTGATTAATGGCTGGAAATACCCTCACACTCCTGAGGCGGCTGATGTTTACACTGTGCAGGCAGGGCAGTGAGATACTCTGGCCTGATGTCATCTCAACTCATACTGTCCATTTTCCCACATTCACACTGAGTTAGATTGATGCCGCACATGTGCTCAACTTGCACTGCTGTGTTGTTCTACAGTAAGTTATATCAGCATATTAAAGGATGGTGAGCACAGCAGGGAGTAAGCTGACTCCCACGAGCAGAGGTCCGGCGGGGAGGGAAGTCCCAGATAGCTGGAGCTCCACACATGTGCTGTACTAGTGATGAGAAACTCAGATGTAAAAATGCTCTCCTTTTATTTTTCCCTATTTCATTGGTTACTGTTTTGGACTGGTTCTGGTTCCTCCTGCTTTTAAATCATGGTGATCTGTAGTATTTTTTTGCGTGGTGTTGTGTTGACAAGCCCTGTCTGAAGAGATCTCTCCTTTGGGTCTTAAAGCGACATTGCGACATATTCAAGGAAAGCATATGCTCTTGACCTGAGGAACAGTCCGATTTAGACCACATGCTAATAAAATGGTAGCAGTGAAAGTCCCAGTGGTCCAGTGTGCAAACTGCAGCCAAGTTAAAGGAAATGACTGCTGTAAACAAAGAACGAGTTCTTGTTTTGTCTCCTGGCATTGTAGAATCTCTGGCCTTGCGAGGTTCACAGACAAGCCTTTGTTTCCAGGAGCTGAAAAAACTGAATTGGCCTGTGGTCACACCAGTTGTTTTTGCAATATATGTGCCATTATGTGAACTGAGAAATGCATGGGCGGATAGCATGTTCACATGACTTTAAGATCCCTTGTGTCTTTGTCCGGCCACACAGGAGAGGAATATTTTTTCACTGGAGCGACACAAGATTATTATCCCACACTGTGAATTGTTGTTCAAGACTAATTGAATTCTAATTTTAGAGCTTATCATAGTTTGGTTTCTAAAAATATTGTAGCTATTGTGATGTTTTAGTCTGGAGTGTTTTCTTTTACCCTAGACCAGTGGACAAATGTTATTGCATGTAATGGGAGGAATTTCCAAGAACCTTTTTGTCATTAAGACCCCCGAGGGATCCCATTTCTCCAACTGTACATGTATCTCTCGCCCTTTTTTTCACATTTTAACTCGCATCTCCCAGTAGTGCTCTTTATGGCATTATTTTTGGCTGAGGTGGTACATGCACAGCAGCACACCAGACTCCACATAGACTCAATTTAAGCGTGTCTGAAGAGAGGCTGGTCACCTCATTGGTTTAGCAGGGGCCAAAAAGAGAAAAAAAGGCTGAAACAGGCTTAGTTCTAATGACAGATAATCCAGTTACAAACTCGTGGAGCTCGTCAAAAGGTTTGCTTTCCAGTTTGTGGCTTTGTGATGTGAATGGAACGTGAAGCTCGGGGCGCACTGAGGCAAAGAGGAAAGGTTTTTAGTTCAGCCTGTGTTTGCCACAGGCTTGCCCTCTACTCTGACTCTGATTTGCACACTTTGACTTGAGGCTTCTGTGGGCCCCGACCAGGCTGCTGTGAGCTGTCTCATCTTTTTTATGTTTCACTGACTGGTGGTTGTTGCAACTCAACACGTGGAGGGAAATGCGGGAGTTAATGAGCTAATGGCACATCTCTTCCATAGCTGGATGGTAAAATAACTCACAAGGAAAAGAAGGAAGCAAACACTGTGCTGTTATGGCTCCTGGCTGAATCAGTGAAGCTTGCATTAACACTACCCCAGGTAATTATTAGCTCAGAGCTTTCAGTCAGGTGTAGCTACATTTGACAGCACAGAGATTTAAGGAAAAGCCAAGTGAAGAGCACAGGTATTCAAATCTCATCACTTATCCAATAATTTACATTGTGGCTATTGTATATTGTAATACTTTTATCACTGTGTTAATTTTGTCACATTATATTCTTTCCAGTCCCTCCTGCCATTGCCAGTGCTCTGTTCCATATACTTCAGAGCCGTGGGAGAATTGTCATATTATAGCTTTACATGAAAGTGGTATCAACCCTCTCATATTGCTCTTAAGACAGTGAATAAGTATATTTACAAATCATCAGGGTGAATTTCCACAATGAGGTGGAACACAGGTAGAGTGCAAATGACAAAAAAACATTACCATACACATATGGTATTGTCATTCCCCGGCAGAAAGAGTGGGTTTGTGTATTTATTGAGTTGAATTCTCTTACCTTTACACTGACTTGTCTTCATTTCTGCTCTCCAAGCCACAGGCCACTGAAGGAAGAGGAAGGTGTTTGGGATGGGCAGCTGCAGAATGCCTACAGCTTGGTGACAGGGGTGAGCCCCCAGCAGCGCTATCAGCCCACCCAAGGAAGCTACCAGCTTCAGTTCGCTATCCAACAACTGCAACAACAGAAACTCCAGTCTAGACAATTCCTGGACCAGAGCCATTGCAGACACCAGGTATATACCAACTTATTTCATGGCAAATATGATCATTTAAAGATCACATTTATCATAAAGGAAACCTCATCAAGAGTGCCCACTATGCAAGGTAAAGACAACTGGAAGAGGTTAACTTTTACCTTTTTGTCGACAGTGTGGCTGAGTTGTTACTTTGAATCACATGGACTTTAACCCACATGCTTTGTGTAAAAATGGTTCCCTGCTCACTATTGTCCAGAGTGTTTAGAAGTTGTCGCACCAGGTCACTGCGACTTATTTTTGACACTATTTAACATTCCTCAAAGTTGGTTCCTATCAAATGTTCAGACTTTTTTTGTTTTCCTGGATTAGCAGTATGTAAGAGGGTAAAGTGAAAATATGTTGTTCAGCGTCTTTTGTTTTTGTCTTGCTTTAAAATCAGCACCGCATGAAAACTGAGCGACGTGTACAAGAGCTATTGAGTTATAACTCAGGAAAACCCTCATATTTGTGTCTGTACAAAATATCCCCTTACCTAAGCACAATGCTGTCCAGAATAGTGCAAAATACTCCCACATAGAAGGGAAAGCTTTCATGTTAGCATTTACAAAGCTATTCTGAGAATCTCTTTCCAAACCACTTAACAAAATGGTGTTCAGAGGGAACGTCTTTCTCAACAGAAGCTCATTCCTGAAGAGTCAAACATGACTTCTCGCCCCAAGAATACAGTGTTTGGCTGAGTGACTTGGTTAGGCTTATATTGGAAGGTGAGTAATGAAGGAATTCTGTCCATTTGGGCATTAGTGAGGCACAGAGTCCATCATGAGTCTGACCATTACAGTGTGTATCAGATTTGAGCTCCATTTGTGTTCCCAGTACAGGACAAATAAAATTTTGGGAGATGACTTTCTCAGCAGTAGTAATGTAGCGACAAAAAACCTTTTAGCCATGGCTGACTAGCCGTGACAGATGTGATTTGGCTGTTTTTAGAAGGAGATTAGAAAGGTAGGGAGGTCACGGTCATTTCGCACAGCGTAATTTTAATGTTTAGAGAAAAAAGATAGGTCCTCCGTCTTTCTGTGCAGTTGCTTTGAAAGAGGATCTGAACAGGAAGAGTGTATTTATTCATTTTCCAAGGGATTTTGTACAGGCAATCTATGGATGGAGAGAAATGGAGACAGGAGAGCACCATGGGACAGCTTACAGGGTGGAATGATTGGATGCACCCGCTTTTTTCCGCTCGGTCCTGAGTAATGCAGTTACTCTCGCGTCACTGTTTTTTCATCATCTTGGTTGACCCTTAATTAATGCAATTGAGGTGATATTTCTCTTGGCTTGGTCCGGTAGCCTTACGCAAGCCACTTCGTGAAAGTAATCCTTCGCCTCTCTCGGTTCCATTCCCCTTCTCATTTTGTCTCACGGTTTGAACAGCTTCCTCCTTACCCTATCTCACCCCTGTAGGTAGGGTAAGAAGCTCAGCCTGCTGGAGGGAGCAAGGGTTAGTGCCGCTACTCCTCCACACTGAAAGGAGCCAGTTGAGGTGCTTCAGGCGCCTGATAAGAATACCTTCTGGACGCCTCCCATCTGAGATTTTCCAGGCAAATCCAACTGGTAGAAAGCCCAGGGGTAGACCCAGAACACAGTGAAGAGACTACATATCTCATCTGGCTTGGGAACGCCTCGAGGTCCTCCAGTTGTAACTAGAAAGCGTTGGGAGGGAGGGGCACATCAAGACTACCTGGCAATGGATGGATGGATGAATGGAAGCTGACCAATTTGCTCTTGTTGCTGACATGTCTTGTCGTACACCAAGCAAATGGAGGCAGCAACACCTCCTACAATCTGTAACAGTCTGCAGCATTAAGGACTGTATGTGTACAACACATTGCACACAGTGCTAAGAGAGTGTCACCCACTTGTTCAGCCCTCTGAGGTCATAGGAAGGCTCACTCTGGATATGTCTCACTATCAAATTAAACCACCCTCCCTAAAATCCTGGATATCCATCCCAGTTTCCTCCACCCACATGGGTCTCTCTGCCTGCCTGAACTCACCTTCCTTGTTTTTCTACATGGGAAAATTAATTAATGTATTTGGAATAACTGAAGACACAAACGGAAGTGATTCACAGAGAGTTGGTGCTCATGTACGTATATGTCTATGTACTTCTGTGTGAGAGAAGGAGACAGGGGGCTGCTCTGGAGCTCCAGTCCACGTTCCAGTTACTGGGTGCAGACTGCGCGGCTCCTCCACAGCCTTGGCCCTGAGCCACCTGGCAAGCAAAGAAAGGTGCCCTTCCTGGCCCCGCTCAAACTGAATTGCGGCCATAGGCCTTGCAACCTGGAAACTCAGCTTCTCATTTATCAACACACAAGTTACATCAGATATTCCCTGTCACACTGCTGGCCCTTTGAACGGCTGCATTGTGAAGCTGGAAAACCATTAGCTTCTTAGATAGCCGTATAAAGCTGCAGAGAAAATAGCATAGACATGATATGTGGAAGGAATGTATGCAAAGCATTCCCCAGCACTACAAGGACAGAGTGAAATGTGGCTCTAAAATATTATGTCAGTAAGAAAACGGTATTTTCCCCTTCCCAAGACTTTGAAGAGATCTTGTATAAACAAATAAATAATGTGAAGAATTTGCTTTTCGCTGCAGCCAACTACAAAAAGATGTTGAGCTTGTTTTGATACTGGATGGCATTTCAGTAATATCTGCACTAATTCATGTCAAGCACTTTGATATTTCACCTTAATGACACTGAAGGCCACATTTTTTTCCCATGACTAGCAAATTCCACATGGTATCACACTTCCTTATTCCACTTTTGGAATTGGGTTTGATTCTTAATTTGTCTAAAACAGAACACAGGTGACATAAGGTGTATAGTTAGGGGCCAATATCACTCTAGCACCATTGTGAGTGGTCTAATGTCCTATTTTGTCCTATTCTGGATCTTTATGGTCTTTGTGTTAATGTCTGTGAGTATTGTCTACTGGTCAGCATCAGACAATTATGTGATGTCCCATTGCCTAGTCATGGTAATAATGAATCTCACATGGTCTCAGTAAATATGTCATTACATTCAAGTGGTTTGATAATAGCATAAGAAATGGAATGTATAAAAAGTCATTTCTGATGCTTTGTTTAAATGTCTTATTGCTCTTGACAATAAATAACTGTTATCTTTCTTGTCTCTTAGGCTCAGTTTCCAGACCAGACAAGTGCTCCACACACTCAGGCTCCCACAAACTCATCTAGCTGCCCTCCACCCAGCCTATATGTGCGCCCCAATCATAGCCACGGCCACAGCCACATCCAGACCTATATCAGTCCTGTTCTCGCCCCAAAGCCGCCCAGCACACCCAGCAGTGCTCGAGAGGGACAGATGAGGAAAACGGCAACAAAACGGCTCATCAAGTAAGACCAGACTTTATTCCATGTTACGTAAATAGAATATAACAGAAAGTTTAATAAAGCGACCTTATAATTCACTGCACACTAAGCGGTTGCAGTGGAGTAGTGTTGATTGGGCCCTGCTTGAGGAGTGAGGGTTCATGGGATCGGGGAGTTCAACAGGACACGGCAAATGCTAATGAGGGTTTGAATGTGTGCTGTAGTGGAGTGCTCCCAGTCTTTTGGCCGCGGGGTGTATCTGCCTGTTCGGTAAACAACCTCATCACAGGCCTGATTTCTGCATGAACCGTAAACAGAACGTGGTTCAGTGGAAGGGCCTGGGCTCCGAGCGCTGTTTAAATCCTGTTTGGTTTGGAGATAAGCTGAAGAGCACAGAAGGGAAAATAAAAGGAAAAGAGTGAAACTGGGCAGAACTGCCAGCTATTTCCCTCACTTATTTTATGACTTTATTACTGCAACATCTGGCCAAATTACACAACAACAGCAAACCTTTGTGATCAGGGCATGATTGTTACAATGTATGTGTTTTTAGTTAAGCCCATGGAGCAAGTCAGTTTCCTTCTATCTGGCTGTTCTTTTCCCTGTGTCACGTAATCCGTTAATGACAACTTCACAGGCCTGAAGTTGAAGTTTAATGTTGTTGAAAGGAGCAGGTTGCTCTGCTGATGTGTTAGGTTCAGTCGTCCTCCTTGACTGGATAATTTGGGCCTGGTAAGTAAAGAGTTAAAAGGGCAGCAGTGTCGGGGTTGTAGAGGAGGTTAGGACAGCCAGGTAGGTGCCGTGTTTGCTCCTGAGTGTGTGTGTGTGTGTCTGCCTGGCAGTTGCTGTGTTTACCCTCTGCATGAGGAATTCCAGAGCCCCCTCACACTCTCCTCTGTCCTGCATTCTTGTGGTCGACCAGTGTGACAGGGGAGAGTGTGGGAAAAACGGAAGCTTCGGGACCAAAAATGCACCGATGGAAACAATGAAAAGAAAGAATAAAGAGAGGGGAAAAGAAAGAATGACAGAAAAGTAAACTCTGTCCAGGAGAAAAGGAGATGATTGTTTGCAGAAAATGGTGGGATAATAAGTTGCTTCCCTTTATTTCCAGCGCTCGTTTCAGGGGCAACTCAATACCTCTGTTATTAAGGCACATCTGAAATGCATCCCAGGGTAGGCCCATGCTCCTCCAACTTATAATAGAATCACTGTGCTGGGTGTATTCAAACAGTTCAAGGTTATCCAGCCCTCCAAACACCTTCCTCCAGCCAGCTGTTGAACTGTAACACTTTTGTTTGATACAAATTTACCTCCCTGTTCCTCCCATGAGTATCACACCACTGATGATCTGACAGTTGCAAGTCGACCCTATTTCTCAGAGTGACATTTGGTTCTGGGTCTTGTTTAGCAAAGGAAATAGAGTGAAGAGTTTCCTTGATGTGGCCAAATGATTTCTTCTGTAGACCCACAGGACAAAATCCTACCAGAGCCCCATCCAGTCGGTCGGCTTGGTTTGAAAGTGCCGACTCGAGCCAGTGATTCGACTGTGAGTGACGAGTCAGCATTCTGTTTTATTTTAAGATTAATAGAGCTTGGCGATGTTTTTGAGTGACAGTGCCTTTGTTCTTTAAGCTCAGCTAACATGCAGTACACTTGCTTGAAGCGAATGTGCCTCATGTTGGTATCACACTCAGCAGGGCAGGGCTCTCTGGTCTATCAACATACCACAGCTGCCAACTGGAGGGGCTGCAAGGACTCAAAGTGGTATGACTTCAGTGAAGGCTTTGAAAGGAGCAATTTGTAACACAAATAAATGAGCCTGTTTGGTATTTTGTTTGCAAGGTTTGGCTAGTCGCAGCTGTAACTACGGAAACCCAGGCTGTCGTGTGGCATTACTAATAGGGTGACAATTACAGCAGCACCATTAATGTCAGCCTCGCTGCTGCTTTCACTCCCTATTAATCAGCCACAACAGTAGTTATTTTCACAGGATACTGTATACACACAGAAGCTGCCAAAAGTGTGTTTATGGTTCAACTTTATCCCCTTTGGTCAGTTTGAGTAACATTAAAACACAAATGGCTACCTGAAGGCAAGAAAAGTAAAGCTGCACATCAGCTCTGTTTACATAATAACTGCAGCTCTCTGCGAGCAGTGTGAAATCTTCAACTTTGGGCTTATATATCATCCGCACATACAGCAAGATCAGATTCACTTCTCACCTACAGCGTTCCTGGTTGCTGCCCGGCTCTTGGAGTGACAGAGTGAGAGACTGTTGACAAAGAAAGTGATGTGAAGAACCCGGAGGTCAAGTTTTTTTTTTCCCCTCTCAATATGAAAGGGGTTACTTCCTGTTGAGGTATGCCACGCTTAAAGTGGGCCAGTTCTATTTGTGGTTGTGTAATGGTATGAAAGAACAACTGTGCAGCCCCTTACAAGGAGGCAGTGTGTACCCTCATTACCGTGTTAATGCTCCTTTGGCAAGCTGCTGTTATGGGGCGAGAGGTTAATGCCAGCTAAGCTTTATTTATTGTTCCCCGTAAAAAATGCTTAACAGATTTAATATATAAGGTTACAGACGTGTCTGCTCCTGCTCTACGCTTCAACAGTTCTTATAATGGTTTTCTCTGTGAAAGCACTGTATTTGCTCTCTGAATATGTGAAAGGCTGTGTAATCAGTTGTCTGATCTCTAGACTCCTATGTTCTCTGATTTAAACATACCAAGTGCATACTGCATGCTGTGTTCACGGTTCACCCTACAGGAAAGACTGTGCATGTGCCTAGTTGCCTGTAGCCATTGCCACACACTCAGTAATCACCACAATAATCTGTCTGTTGCCAATGTGAAAATCACATCACCCAGGACAAGGAGCAGGAATTTGCCCCCTTCCTGTCACAATAGTTCATGAAAGGCACTCAGTAAACGCTTAACCCCCACTAGTCTCCAATGACTACGCACACACACTCAGATTATTTGAAATTGTCTCCATGACTCATCAGACATCATGCACACACATGGGCACAAACAATCACAAGTTGTCAGGAACAGTTATCTTCATTTTTTTTGTTTGGATGTTCAGCTCTAAGTGGAACAACACACTTGGATAATTATAACAGTGAGGTGTCCTAACAGCTTGACCCAGGACTGTGGAGATAAGAAGTGGAGGTCTTTCAGTTAGAATTTATCACATGGAAAGGGGGGATCTCTACTGACACTTCTCCGGTGTTTGATTAACAGGCAGACGTCCTCAGAGAGCTCAGCCAGTGGAGCCGTGTCCAGCGGCCAGCATATGGTCTATGAAGCCATTTGCGGTAAAACAGGTGGGTCTGATGCTGCAGTTTTACACACGCTTGGTAAATTATCATACTGTAACTTGGCCTGTAACTTGGCTGTAGTCCGCAGGCAGTGGGGAAATTATGCCCTCTCTATGCCAGTGTCAGTGATTACAGCCAGGCATAGTGGACATTCCCCATGGAGGACTGATAAACACCACTGGATATTTTTACCCAGCTCCTGCTTGCTCCCTGGCGTGCAGGATGAGTGTGCAAATGCATTTTGCCCACAGTAAAAGATAACTGCAATATCAAAATAATAATAAGAGCACGATCGAGGTTTTATTGGTTATGCAACAATGACTTGCGCTTTACCACCTACAGAGATAAGCGACTAGATTTATTAAATAAAAACATGAGACATTTCCTGTTTGATGGTTAATAAATCACCAAAATACCCAATGCCTCTGATAAAAAAGAAAATGGGGCAGTCCCAGTTTCATTTATTTGGGTTAAGCATCATCACAGATTTTATTTAGTGAACAGTTAGTGTGGGTGTCATCCCCCAGAAAATGTTGTGATTTAAAACAGATTTCCTCCACTTTCACACCATCTAACCTCTTGGATTAAGTTGAGCAACAGTCCCCTGCCCTGGAATAATTAGACTGAAGTGAAGTGAAAACCAAGAATGCATCAAGAACAGTATGTAACTGGTGGATCAGAACAAGACGTGTTGATTAGAGGAATGTCTGTTTCATATTTGAAATTATTCATTGCATCTAAAATGGTAGCAGACTCTCAGATCAACTTCAGGCTCAAATTAGGCAAATAATTCATAGAAGTGACAGAACCTCACAACACATCAGTGAATGATTTGGATGATGTAGTTAAACTATGTCAGACCTGGGGGTTTATCTTCAGTGCTCACACGGTCATCTTAGTCCTGGTCCAACAACTGTAACAGCAGCCTCATAACATCTGTCTAATGTCACCTGCTTTATTTTATTCACAGGTTCTAGTAGCAGCTAAGCTCCAACCTCTGAAAGCTGATCATTTTAACCTACATTATCTCAAGCAAAGACTATTGTAATGCAGACTAACCGTGCCATGATGTTCACACTTTATTCTGATTGCACAGACTGTTGGTTTCTATAGTTGTATTTCTTCTTCTTCTTCTTTAATTTGTTCACCAAAAATGTAACATTATGCCACCATATCTCAGTATAGAAGCTCAACAGCATTCATGATTTTGTGAAGGCATACTAAGCTTAAAAGTGTTTCAGAGTGACAAACACAGACGGTTGTGGTAGCTATAGTAACACACACCTGCCTGCGTGTGCATGGCATGAGATGAGCAGCATGGAAGTAAAGGAGAGCACAAACAGATTTGTGGATATTCCACACTTTTCCCCTTGATGGTCTGAATAACTCGCTGTGGCCCAGTTTAACCCCTGGTTGGAGACGTCTGCCCGTCTGCTCCACTTCCCGTCTTTCCAGTCTGTTTTCATTTCAGTTAAAAACAGGTACATTTCCAGCCAGGACAGGCCACCAAAAACAGGGATCGTCCCCCGAAAAACAAGGACGTCTGGCTGCCCAAGATGAAGCAACCAGACCTGAATTGGACATAAACAGATTTTCCATTGCAGTAATATAAAAAGTATATATCACATAGTCTTCATGTGTCTTAGATTGGAGGTCAGGTTACTGCTTAAGCATAACTAGCCTTAACCATGACAACATCTCTTTTTCATAATGAGATCCAGTGATGGGAACGGTTTGGGCATTCCCATCTGCTGGCAGTTCCTACAGTGGTAATTACTGTCTGTCCAGCAAAAGCTCAGTCCAGTTGTGTCCCAGAAATCACACCAAGAGAAAGAAAAAGTAGCTCGGCATTTATTAAGTTTGTTGTGGCTTTGCATTTGAAACTATGGCTGCATGCGCTCATGTGTGCCTTGTCACCCAGCCCCTGTTTTCCCACACCTCTTTCCATCCTGGAGCTTAGTGCAGTAACGGTGATATTAAGCAGTTTGCGCTTATGGACACATCTGTTTGTCTGATCAAGGTTATTTTCCAGAGATCCTACTATACATTAGCATTAGCAAATCATACCATTCATCACATCATATGAATGTCACAGTCAAGCTGACCCAGAGACCAGCTTGTCGGAAAAATACAGTAGCTGTGCACAACGCTGCTTCCTTACCCCCCCCCCACAAAAAAAAGAAAAAAAAGTCTGTGCGTGTGTCTGCAACCAGAACATTTCTTTTCATTCTCCTCTCTTCTCCCCAAAAACTATGAAGGCTGGCTTAAGTTAACAAACATCTTACAAACTCATCAATTACTGTAATAGGATCCGTTGGGAGCAGCTTCTGAATTTCATGAATGCATTTTTTCCGTCGTTGAGGGCGCAGAGGGTGGGGGAGATGCCTCACTCTTGGCTTTCAAAAAATGTCAGAACCAAAAACACTGAAAAAAAAAAAAAAAAATCAGTTCGTACCAAAACCAGTTAGCAGGGCAAGTTTAACCATGCATTGGGAATGTAACACAGAGACTCTGTGTGGTGTTTTGGAAAGGGGGTGGGGGGTGTTATTAGAAAGTGCATAGCCTTTGTGGGAGCTTAGGCGTGCGTCAGGTCTTTCTGGCTGCCCAGTGTACCTTTGTAGTGAGATGACTGAGCTCCCCTGATCGACTCTGACAGGGAGTTAGAGCGAGTCCAAATGGAGGGCATTCTCTATGATCAGCTGTCAACCACCATAAATCACACTCTCCCTTTATCTCTCTCTTGTGCCCTCTCTTAATCTCTTCCTCTCTCTGCTCACACAACTCTCCCTTTATCCTCTGAAAAACTTTTCCCTGCTCACTTGCCCCTCACCCCAGCGCACCCCCCACTCCCTTTCTTTGCCTACTTCTTATGTGTTAATTTTTGATTTTGAGGGGAGGGGGGGGGGGTTTGATGAGGACATATCAGATCTTACAAACCCAGATCATATCGACCGACCACATGTGTTTTACAGTCTTGGCCTTGAAGTTTTTCCCTCGACGTTCTCAGGGCTTCACAGACTGTGACTGTGAGGAGATTTATTGCTTGAGGAGGAAATGAATGCTGCACTTGTGCCATTTTAATGGGAGTCTGATCATGTCAGGACGGATAGCTTAGGCCTGTATCAAAATAAAACTGCATGATGCCTTGTTGGGAAGGAACTGGGAGTCAACAACTTAAGTTGTATTATACAAGCCATTGGAAGTAGTGACTGAAACACATTTTTCTTTCAGAATTAAAAAAAAAAAAAACCTATTACAGGGTTTTTGTATTTGAGTATAAGTCGCAAGCACAGAAAAATCCAAGCTGTGAACAATCATGGTAGATGCCTGATTATACTCCTCTCCTCTTTGGCTCATTAAGATGTTTTTGGGTGCGTTTGCCATTTAACAAATATGTGACATCACTTCTTCTGTCATTTTTAGTTCCAAGTGACATTTTGAGTGGGGTATGGTGGAGAGAATATTGTCCCCTTTATCTTCCTTTTGCTGAGCTAGAGGAAGCTGCTTCCAGCGGTCATGTCATCGGGTTGGAAGTCGGGGGAGATGTTTTCGTTTTCCAGCTCACTCAGGCCCCACGGTGTAAAAGAGCACCAAAATAAACAGAGTATGCAGAGAGGGAATGAAAGGGAATACTGTTTGGGAGCACAAACACGGCAGCTCTGACTGTACTTGGAATGCCTTTTCTACTGGATGCCTGGCCGCGTGCCAGCCGATAGGACTAGGGCCGAGCGGGCTGAGAGTGAAGGGACAGTCAGACAAAAGGCTGAGCAGTGAGCTGGCTGAGCCCAGATCTGCTGGTAACCACTTTGACCCTGGATAATTAAAAGGATCAACAGAACCTCCACCAGGAGGGTTTCAGTGGGCTCAGCAGGAGAAAAACTCCTCCAGGTTTGACCTAAATGTGTCCGCGTACACACATGAAGAAGACCTTCGACTGCCTTTTTTTTTTTTTTTTACCTCTTGTGCTAATTTTTCTTTCGTCTGTTCTTCACCAGGTCTTTCTGTGTACCGCAAGCTGTTCCAGGGCCAGGAGCCCAGTCACAGATGACACGAAGGTGACCAGAGGCACGTCCTGCCACTCTGCTGGCCAGACAGGTGTCTCTGCATGTAATCACATCCTCACAGAGGTGTATTCTGGGAAAGGACAACAGCAACAGATGAAAGCATGCCAGACATCGAACAGGGTCCTATTAATTTCTCTGTGATACAGCAACAGACATGCGAGAGGATAGTCTGCCAGGTCAGGAATGCCCAGCTTTGACGCAGGTTGGGATTTTGTTGCGCAGCTCGACATCAGATGGCCTTTTCAGCCGTCGACCAACCCCACCACCACCACCCGCCCTCCCCCAAATCCCTTTCTGCTACATTAAGTCTATATCCCAACAGTTGCCCGCCCTCATTCCCTCCATGCTGCTGATGCCATAGAGAGATTTCACTGACAGATAGCCGTCAGCAGGTGGTTCTTTAAGCGCTAGTGGTATTTTAACAATCATTTCAACGTTGTATTCTTTGCTCATGCAGTGGCATGTGCACCGCAATCCATTCAACTATTTTTTTTCCTTCCTATAAAGTTATGCAGTTGAGATGTGGGAGGGGGTGTTGCCTGAGCAGCTTCTCATCTTGCTGGCCCGAATGGTGAACATGCAGAGAAGCTCCGTTCATGTGTAGCTTCTGGCTTCAGACGACTCCAGCAGCCAGTCCTTGTTGGAAGCCAAACAGTTGCCAAACGAGACTCTGTGGCCATTGTCTGAGGATGTATTCAAGTGAAGCATCCTTTGCTTGTAGGCTTGAAAAGGAAATTCTGATTCTGATTTTAGCTTAAATACAATTTGCTTGCTGCCTTGTTCCCTGTTTACAAGGATGGTGTAACAGTGTTGAAAACAGGGGTTTATGTCTTTATATCAAGAATCCAGTGAGATTGTGATTGTTCTTGTAAACTGTGGAGATATCGATGTTGTTGTCCTTGGATGGACCAAATTTAATATCTTTGGTATAATAAGTAAATTATTGTTATTGCCTCAGTATTTATTTACTGTATATTGTCCACCGAGAGGTCTTTGTGGCCATTTCTGTAGCTCAAAGCATAACTTAAAGAGGAATTATGGTTATGCATAGCCTTTCCTACAGTGAAGGTTAAAGCTGCACCAGCAGACCAATATCCTCCCGGATATTCAGTTTCTTGGGACCATATAGCGAGTTGACTCAGGGCGTGTTGATAGAATAAATGACCTTCATTATATATCAGTAGATTTAGCGTATGGTTATGATGACTTTGTCAGAGATACTTGAATTTCATGCATGTATTTGTCATATCAACTGATGATTTCCATCAGAGTGGTTTTTGCACAGATTGTAGTTTTCAGTGCAGTACAACAGAGCTGCTTTTATTACACTTTGATGGTATTGGATTTCTTTGTAGTGATCGATGTTAAACTTCATGTTGTGGATGAGCTGCTGTTGAAGCCAGTGCATGCTGTGTTACAAGAATCCAACAATACAGTCCAAATCAAATGTGTATAATTACTGTGGCTAAACAACAATATATACAGTCTGTTCTATTCAGTCTGTTTTGTTCCTGTTTACAACACACATGCATGGGACTGTAATATTTTAGGAATCATTCAGGCAGTTTGTAGCAAATAAGAATGACATGAAGAACTGGAACACACTGAAACATGCTGATCATGTCAGTAAATGTATTTGTTCACATACACATACTGTATTATAAAAGTTGGATGTTTTCACTTTGGTCATCTAAATTTACTCTGTTACCCTTTAAAATAAAGTGCTCTAAAATAATGTAAGAAAACATTAAAACTCAACAATGAACATAGAACGCTTTTATCCAACTGTTCATTTTTTTTAATTAAAAAAAGTGTTTCCAAGAGTAATAAGAAAAAAAAAACATTTACAGTTTGTGATCTAGTTAAGTGTTCACTTAGCGACATACATCGTCTCATACAACAGAAAGGCTTCACTGTAAAACAAAACAATCCCTGGAATCACCATCCTGTTGCATTACAGAGGTAAACATAACCATGGAAATACTACTTTGAAATAAAGGTTGGTTTCCAGCATGTTTTCTTTTTTTTTTTTTCCTAAGGTCATTTTCATTTAACAGCATTGAATCCTAAATACACAGCGTAGGGAGCCGTGCCGAACGCAGCGTCAGTTTCCAGCTCGGACAGCTCCCAAGGTGTCCTGTGAGTCGGGGCCGAGGGATGTGTTTGTTCTCGGCAAACACTCATTGTTGTCTTACCCTCTTTGACGTACTCCTGTCACGCTGAGTTCAGTCTGCATTCTCACTCATTTTTCTCTTTTTGTTTTTTCTGACTGCAATTATTTTATGTCCTTGAGAATGCAGTGGTCATTGCGAGACAGTTATAGTTCTGTTCCTCTTTCGTTGGAAACCGGGTTTGAATACCAATGTCACATAACATTGAGGTACAGGCTGTTCAAAATGCTGGAATATAAAACAAAAAAACATGAGAAACACTTTTGTTCAAAGGTGATTGTTGAAGGTCAACAAGAGGTCTGATGGGTTTGAGAGCGCTCTTAGTGAAGTGGTGTTTTTTTGATGAGTCTTTTAGGTAAATGCTGCCAATGGTTGTGAGCAGAGTGGTGGACTGCATCTTTGATGTTCATGAGAGAGCTCAGGCAAGGCTGAAGCAGAGGGAAGAGGGACTCATGGAGGACAAACCGTACCGCGCTCCCCCTCCTCTAACACCTTCACACCTGCTCCTGAGTAGTGCTGGGAGCCGCCGTCACATCCCATGTCTCTCGCTGGGCCCTGAAGCTCTGGAGTTTAGCTGCACTTGCAGGACTTGACGACCATGTTGGAGAGCTGCTCAACTTTAGGGGAGCGACCCACGTAGTAGAGGATGGTGAGGGGCTCCAGGTCCTGAGGAACACAGCAGGGTGAGGCGGACGCTTCGGGGTTCAAAGTGTTGTAGAGGCTCAGCAGCTTTGAGAAGGAGAAGAGGGAGATGGTAATCAGCAAACAATTCTCAGAAACAACAGCTTCATGATTTGTACATGTTGCAGCACTTATTCTCACCGAGCTGTGGGTGGTGTCTGCGCTGCGTAGGTAAGGACAGGGCCCAGAGCAGAAGTTAGCATAGTAACCTTCAGGCTGATGGATCCACCTCCAACCCAAATCCTGCCGGAAATTAATATATAGTGGTCGCACGCAGCAGTTCTCCTCGTAATTGCTGCAGATGGGAGAGGACAGCGAGGATTACGCACACTTTCAAACAAACAATTTTAAGACTTGTATACATTTCCCGCCATGTGGGCTCAGGGCCAGACAGGAGAAAGAAGTTCAGAAATTCCACTCATAGGTGTGCCCTTATTTTCCCTCTTGGAGTCAGCCCAGGTGTCTTTGGTGCTGCCTGTCAGCCTGATGGAGGAAATCCAGAGCCGAGGAGACGGTGTGTTAAGAGGAGGTAACATTTGCTAGTACTGGGACAGATCCCAACTTGTATCAGCTAATACCCGTGTCATGCTCGTCTGTGTGATTAACAAGCTCATCCTATGTACTCTGTGCCCACTCATCTTCCCTGCCATCTCGGTGACAGATGATTTTTCTATTTCATTTTGCTTTGGCAGGAGCACTAGACAATATAATGTAACCCCCCCCCTCACACACACACACGCGCCTACAAGACACAAATAGCTGCCTTTTTATTTGCAGTATTTTTAAGTAGCTTGGTGCTCAAAGCTCCAGAGCTGACAGTGCAGGTGCAGCCAGAGAAATTATTTTGGAAAGTAAAAGACAATAAAAATAGTCCAGCAGTGCATAACATTTTCCAGGATGGAGAAATGTGCCTTACTTGAAGCAGTAATTGGTGTCAAGTGCCCGCTTGCGCCTGCGGGAAGAAGACTGGGCATCCAGCCTGTGGGGAGGGAGCATCATGAGGATGAGGTGGGGGTAGAGCTGCTCCTTTTGTTTTTTCGCACCTCTCACATCCTCGTAGTCTGCTTCCATACCTGCAGGGGCAAGTCAGTTAGTCTGGATGATCACAAGAAAAAAGAAAACAGCACAAAAAATGCCAAAGATTTGTTGAGTTGTAAAGATGCCTGTAACTTAACTCTAATCAGAGGAGTCAGTTGTAACTTTTACATAAGGATACTGTAATCTCCAGGATGGGGTTCATTCATTTCTGGCTCACTTTTCCTCCTTCTCCTTATTTAACACTGGTCCCTCAAACTGCCTTCTTTCCCCCATTTTCCCCCCTGGGCCCATGTCTGCTCATCCAATCTACCCCTGATAGCTTAAGCAGTGGATATCTCAGGAGAGATGCTGCTGGTGGATATGTACGCCCCTCTTTAATTCAGGGCCAAACGTCTGAGCACCGTGGCAGCACATTCCTTGTGGCCAAGCCAGTCGGGAGTGTTCCCAGGACCGAGGGCCGGGGGCTCCAGTGCTAAGTGAGATACCAGATCAATTGTATTCCCATGCTCTGTGTGTCTCTCTTCCTCTCAGAAAGGAAACCCATTATCTTAAGAAAAAGGCCTCAAAGAGTCTTACTCCTAAAGGAACATGTCGACGACTGGATTGAACTTTTTTTTTCAGACCAGTCTCAGAATAATGAAAGTATTGTGATTGTACAGTAATCAGCTTCTCAACGCACGTTGACTAACTTGTACTCAAAAACAACGCCTCAGGTAATTTTAATCTGGCAGGAAATGCAGTGCAATAAAAGGTCTCTTGAGTCGTTATACAAATGAAGAAAAGGATCCAAAAACAGAATAATTCTGATCTGAAATATTTGGACTTTCTTCCAGTCCACAAGATGGAGTCCCCTCTGCCAACACTGCATCACTAGATTAAGCTTCCTATAGGCAGATTTGTGGGACCATATTAAATATCAAAAGAGAAACTAATGACCAACTATTACGTGCCAACTTCCACTTCTAATAATCAAAGTACTATTTACAAAACTTTGGAAACATCTGAAGCCGGCATTAAAACTAAAATCTCAACCCAGAAAGAGCCTCTTGTATCAACTGGTCCTGATACTCTCTAATGCAAATCATCATCCTAAAACCAGCACTGCCTAATGGCACTAATCAGAATAAACCAAATTTTTCAACAAACAAGAGATGCCTATCTGAAACATTAGACAAATCAAACAATTTAAACAAACTGAATTGTTATCTGGCTCGTGATCATGAATAGAAACTGGCAGAACATCTTTTTACTGTGAGAGATCAAAAGCAGAGACTAATTCTGACCAAACACAGGCCAAGCAGCCGCAGACGGGACGACACAAAAAAACGCTTGTAAACCCACTGAAGGAACTGTCTGGACTCAGTTATGCACAACAGGTGAGACTGAGACTGTGATTGGTCCATATTTAATCTGCGCAGAAATCTTGAAGATATTTGATTTACTGATCCTCCATTATAGCCGCCTACAGAAAATATATTTATTTAAAAGGGAGTTGTGCAAGATGTTTCAATGATACGTGTTTGATTTGGCGAAATGTGCATATTTGTTTTCTTTCCAAGGCTTAGATGAGGATTGATACCACTCTCATAACTGTTGGCTAAACATGAAGCCACAGCCAGCTACAGCATAGCTTAGCCTAAAGATGCTAAACAGGCAGTTTCATGATAACAAAATCTTTTCAGCCAAGAAGTAGTGTATTGTTATCCCTCTAAATACACACCATGTATCTTGTATCAAACAACATATATTGTATCAATTTGTGTGCTTTAACAGTGCAAAGCAGTCTTTTTAATGTTTGGAAGGAGCTAGGCTAACTGTTTCCCCTGTTTCCAATCTAAGCCAAGCTAACTAGCTATTTGACGTAGCCTCACAGCTACCATACAGACATCAAACCCTCGCCAACTAAGCAAATATGTGTATTTACCAAAATGTTGAGCCCTTTCCTTTACTTCATACTATTAAAATGCAGAGTCGTGCAATGAACTAAGGAACATACAATAAAAACATTCCTCTGAATTTGACAACTAATAATCTGAACTCTTGCCCTAAACCCATTCTCACTCTTGAGGCTTTGTTTTTTCTTTTTTCCACTTGTAATATTCTATATAAGTTTCAATCCACTGCAATATTGTTTTCAACACTTCACACTAATACCTTGTTAAACTGAAATTTGAACTGGCCAAAGTAGGCTCATAACAAGCCGTAGGAAAAAACAACATAGCCCGTTGATACAAACCCAAACCATCTCAGTTTGTCACATCACTGTGAAATGCAGTCTCACCTTTGAACTTGACCTCCAGCACCTCGTTGGCATTTTCGATAATGTCACCATTAGGCCTGAAAGTATGGCAGGGACAATGCACACTGATCTCCAGGCCAAGGTTGGTCTCTGAGGGGTAACAAGAGAAGAAGGGTGTAAGAAGCTGACATTTTTCCCCAAGGGAATGTCCTTCATTTTAAATTCACTCATCCCCCTTGGCAGGATATGTGATACAAAGAAAATTCAAGGTGTCCCCACTCACGTCGATACATTAGCCACTCCCTCACTGTGTCTGTAACATCAAAGGAGACCCACTCAGGCGTTCCCTTGGTCAGGACGTTCTTGCCCCCAATGTAGCGCTGTTTGGCTTTGGGGTCGTCTGTCTGGAGGATCTGCGAGGAAAGATGAAAATGTGACCCAGCTGCATAAACTCTCTTTTTTACGCACATACGCACTGACACACAGAACCAGAGCTGTCTGTCTGAGCCAGACTCTCCAGGATGCCTTGGGCCAAACGTCTACTCTTCATGGAAAAAGTGACTCCCTGTGTTGATATCCCCATTTTGCAAGTTAATGCCTGCGTGTTACCCTCCTGCCAATGAGAACCTGGCTGTCCTTCACATCAGCAGTTCAGACTTTGAATTTAACTGGGCTCCTAGATGCAGTGTCAAACGGTTCAGGGAGGGGGCTTCCAGGTATCTCCGTGGACGTTCACATCCTAGCGGTGTTATCGTGTTGAGACCCCAAATGTACAAAAACTGACAACGGAGGAAAACCTGCAACAGTGTGTTTCAGACTTTCATGTGCACACCCACACTTCTCTGAGCAAGAGTGTTTATCTGTGGTGAGAAACCTATGTGTTTGGGTGGTGGTTACAAGCACTTAGCTCCACAGCAGTGCTATGGATAACCAGGTTCCTGAACATTGTCAGCGTCTAATCTGCCTTCCTGTGGGAAAGTGGGGCCAGAGGACTGCCAGCGTCAGCCCTCTGCCAATCAGCTCCAGCCTGAAAAGTGTGGGGGTGAGCAGGCGGCTCCATTTACTCCCCCAGTGGGTGACCCTGCCTCTATCTCCTCTTAGGCCCCTGGAAACAATCTGAAGGTCTGACAGTCTGTATTCAGCGCTGGCCAGAGCCTTGCCTCAGAGGCGGTATGCATTCAGGAGACGCTTGTCTCCCTGGCAGGAAATGTTGGAACCTGATCATTACTCCTAGTCTCTCACGGGAGATTAATGAGGAAACTGAAAAAAAAGAAAAAAAAATCCATCCTTGCCACCCCACACACAGACACCTAACAGATGCAAGCTCTAACACACTAGAAAAAAAAACCACTGATACACAACACACAAATGCAGGTGCAGGTCTATAAACCCCCTGTTGAAAGCATAATGCCTTACTTGATCTAACAAGGATGGACAACTGCTTTGAGATTGACAGCTAAGAAAGAAGAAACTGCCGCATGGTAATCTAGGGTTTCTTAAAGACGGCTGTGCAAGCTCTTAAATTTGTACTAATGTAGAATCCATTTGACTATAAGCACATGGAATAACAATCAGTGGATGAAAAGAGGAGAGAGGGAGTTGGACACCCTAATATAAATGTTTTCATCTTTCTCGCTGACCTGCACAGGCCTTTTGAGAGAAATTGAGCACATTACCCCCCTGCGCTCTGCTAACAGTGGAAATGAACGGTCAGGTCACACACCTGGTAGAGCTCAATTCTCTGCTCGTTTTTCTTGGCGTTGGAGTTGGGGATCCGCAGGGCTCGAAACTCAGCCCGGAACAAGTTGGTGGAGTTCTTCTCCATGGTCGATACGTTGAAGCGGAATACCTTGGAGGTGATACCCTTAGGGCAGTAGGGGAGGTCATCTGCAGGTAAAGTGGAAATGATGACTCAACAGTGGCTCTGAAAATGCAATCAAATATCTCCTTTAAAAAAATAGATCAGATTGGAAGCCTCATTGTTTCTTTTGTCAAAATCCCTTTAAGCTCTTATTCATCTGTTACCTCATTGTGTACATGTTATCAAAGCCTATTTTCCACTGACATCCCAACAGGGGTGGACATGTTTACCTTTTGATTATTGATAAGTTTTTTTTGCGGAGGATTTCCCCACTACCACGGATAGAAATAATAATTCCATGTTTTGTTTTTTTTTTAACTATTTCTGAACCGTTCCAGGGAATCATTACCGAAAAACCATCTGCTAATGCTTTGTGCGGTCCCAGTTAGCAACAAGTTGATGTCATGAAATGAAAACCAAATGTCCCATGTGGTGGTGGTGGTGGTGGTGGAGCAGCAGGCTGCAGAGGGACGGCAGCAGTGTGCTCTCCCTCCCACCAGCTCTGGAGCCCAACAGGTGCTCGAAGGACTCGGACAGAAGCCAAGAGGGTTAGACGGGAACATGCGGGCTCACGTGCTGGAGCTGAACACTACCTGAGAAACCACTGAAGGGGGGTTGGAGACTCCATCATGACAGTAACCTCGCTGCATGCATGCTTGACATGTGATAACTTGCTTGTGTGCATGTTGTGTGGGTATGCACAGCGACCTTTAGCAGAATCAGCCAAACAAATGGCCACATTGTGATTCTATCTGAAAAGCTTCCTGTGACAATGAAGCCTTTCCCCCTTTTATACCATAATACCATTGAACAGTTTATTATTTTAACAGGCCAAGCACATGCAGTGTTGAGCAAAACAAGCACATAGCAAACTTTTTATGAGCCTAGTGGAAACAGTCATTTACAGCCAAGCCATGGCTAATTTATTACCCCAAGCTTAAGCTTTATTACCAAGCCTCAGATTTGCTGGTGGTTGAAAGGGGGCATTGCACCTTTAGCTGATTTGCACCTCGAGCTGTTTCTGTACAAATGGAAACTCTTTCTGTGTCATGCAAAAGGAACTTGCACATCTCCAAGTATCTGTACTTCATTTGACCCATAATCCTATTTCAGTGTCCTCCCAGTCATTATCTGATATTTCCACAAAGTTTTTTTTTTTTTTTTTTTTTTACTTTCCCTATTTATAGGTGACCTTTTCAGCATTCATCCCCAGCCAGATATCTGTCCAGTGTTTCCACACAATCTATAAGGAGGAAACCTCAGTAGCCTTCTCCTCCCCCTCACACACTGCCCTGTCTGCCCCCTCCCCCCTCCGCCTCCCCCACAGAAGGTGGAAAGCCCCACTTCGAGGGGAGATTTGAAATTCTAATCAAGTCTTTGGTTTCCTTTTGGATGACCTCATTTTTCCCATTGCAATGGTTTTAGGTGGATTTCACATTATGGCTTATTTTTGCCAAGGGTCTGAAAGGTAATTTGTTCCATGTTGGTGAGTGGAGGGGATTGCTTGTATAATTAAAATGAAATACATTCACTAATTGTCTGACCCCCACCATCTTTAGATGACAGAGTGAGGAGACTGAGTGTTGGGATGCTGACTTATGTCTGACCTCTCACCCGCTGTTTATAAAGAAGCACAGATCAATGTGTGTAAAGCTCCTGCAGGGTTTAATCCCACTTAGAAATGAAAGACTTCTCATGGTAAATAGTAGATTAAAGTATGTATACTCTGTATAGGTTACACATTATGTGAGTAAACACACCTACTGTCATGGCTCCTGATTTGAGTTCGATTACATTATTCTTAAAACAGATTCTACTACAATTAGAGAATGGAGTTTTACTGTAGGTCTTTATCATTAAAACTCTTGCAAAAGCCTATTTATAGTCACATATAAAAGCCTGGATAACAAAATTGTACCCAGTTGATCTCATTCTCATATTATCACTTAATTAATTTGAATGACGATGGGATTTTAATGAGGGATTCTGAGGTAAAACAGTAGAGAGCACTTGGGGGCAGCTCTGCAGTAAAGCTTCACATAAACTGCCGCACCCAGACGCCATCCACCACACCTCACACCCTGACACACGCCTCAGCCTCCTGTGTCTGGGATCCTTCCCTCTCACCGATAATAATAATAAAAAAAAAAGAAAACTCCCAGGAATCACCTCTTCTTGCCCTTTTGCCCAGAGGACTGTCTGTGATGTCAGTCTCTCCAGAGCTTGTGGAGGTAAACAAAGGAAATAAGAAGCATAAGGCAGCAGGTGCTAGCCAGCTGCTGAAGTGTCCAGGTCTCATGAAGTACAACAGAGATTTCTCTGGAAATCTGTTTGTTTGAGCTCTCTGTTATCTACTTCAGTCGTAGCATTGTGGGATATAATCTTGTTTGCATTATGCTCTGATGGAAACATTTGCTTTTTGCCCATCAGTTACCCTGGAAACTAACATCAAAGTTTTAATAGACAGAATTCAAAGTGCTGCTCTTGAAGAGTCTCATTCTCTACTTCCTTCCTCAGACTGTGGACGTCGACTGATCGATTGTGGCTGGCCGACAGCAGATGAGATGGTATGATGGAGTGCTCTTTCAAAGAAAAACAACCCCCTGCCACACCCCCACCCCACTTGATTAAGGATGAGGAAGCAAAGATGGTAAAGGCATGAAAGTCTTGTTGGGGTGGGGGGGTTGTCTCTTTGGGAGCAGGCCAAAGACCTCTGTCTCTGTTTGTTCAGATGACATCATACTTCTTCTATCCCTGACCCAGCACTGAGTCAATGATTGGCTTATAATTTCACTGAACCTGCATGCCTGAGTGTGCGAGATGTGAGCTCTCTTAATTTTAACCTGTGAGGGTCTGCTATTGTGCCAAAGTTCATCCTCCACTTGACATATGTCCTGATCTCTTCTGATGCACCAGAGGATCAAGCTCGCTGCCAGGTCTCAACCACTAGTACTGTCTACCAGCGTAGTCTGGAGCAAGTGGTGCATTCAAGTATGAGAGAAAAGTTTCTGTTTAACTTTTTAACTGCTTATAAAAAAAACCTTGACCATCGTCCCAAATACTCCCACCTTCCAAAAACAGCGAATGTAAAACTCATTATATCCAGGAGGAATGAAAATGAACTACACTGCAAAATTATCAAGGTGACAGACATTATGTTCCTACACACTGCAACATGCCCTGCTCTCTTCAACGTTACATAATGGAAAGAGAAAGAAAAGTGCTAATTAACATATGTTGGAAACCCTTCGTTAATTTCACAGATGCATCCTCAAATAAGGTGTTTGGGGGCAGTCAGGGCTGCCATGACTGAATCGAGCTCATGTCTTGTATTATCACCCTACAGTATGGCATACTGTATGAGGCCAGCATGGTGTGTCCTGGGCACCTGGCCATCACTGATCCCACTCCTTAGACCTCTGTTTGTTTTGGGAGCTCTGGCTACCTCTGACCAGTGGATAAACCCCGAGCTGTGTATTTTGAATGTCAGAAGCACTTTGTGGGACCTGTGAAATGGATTTGTTTCAGGACTTAGGCTGGAACCCGGCTGAGGCTCTGCTCAGTGTCACAGCACAGCATAAACACCTGTTGATTTCAAACTGGTACTGAGCACCAACCCGACCTCTGACCGTAAATGGGGGGCACAGATCCAACACCCTCCACTTACAAACTGACTCTGTCTTGGAGAATCAGCTACTCACCCAGCTTCTGTTTCTGATTTCTGGAACAATCAATGGACCATACTTTATACAGGAAATACCAATATGGATGAACAAGGGAATTAGATCATAACACTGAGCTACTCAGCTCCTGGCTACTAGAAAGAAATAGTAAGGAAATAGAGGTGAGAGAGACGTAACAGTGGATGAAAAATATTGGGAAACTCACGGCCAGAAAATGGAAATGAGGTATTGGAGTTGGCAATAAATAGTAGACTTAACTGCCTGAGAATTTTCCCCTCTTAGGAATGTGTCAGACTTAAGCTGGAGTTCCCATGGCTTTGCTGCGAGGTATGTATGAGGAATGGTGCTCATTCCAATTAGACTGTTTACTTTGCCCTCTCCTTTGCGCGCCGCTCCACTGCTCACAGGCGCGTCTGTGCGTAAAAGCTGCACGGACACGAGTGGACTCAACGCCAACTGGAAAAATGAGATCCCTGTTTTCATCACTGTTGCTCCCACCTCGATAATAATATGGTATCGTGGCCAGATAACGGTTTGTAGTTTTATTGGCTTAAATACATCTGATGATGATGATGAAGATGATGATGATAGTGCAAAGCATTGCCAATGACAAATAACCTCTCCCATCCAGAATATAAAAGGTTGCAGTGTATTGGGTGAGGATGAGATGTTGCAAGAAAGCAAAAGTTGACTTACTGTTTTCTGGTGGGCCATTGATCATGTTGAACTTGTAAATCTCTTTTGCATAGTACTCAGTCTCCGTGTTATCCTGTCCACAACTCTGTTGCCTGGCTCTTCCCAGTTCCTCAATGAGCTCCCTGGTGCTATTATAAAGGGCCAGAACCTGAAGCGGTACTTGATTTGGACCTGTTGTTCGAGGCGGACTGGTCAGCCGGAGTTTACTGAGGATCTGTCCCCGGACCGCCTCCACTCTTTTTTTCTTTATGTGGTCAATGTCCACAGTGGTGCAAGTGGATAGCGACAAAGTCATTGTCACACAGTTAGAGAGGAGGAAAAACAGAAGTGCTTTGCCCAGATTCATATTTCACGCTGCGTTCACTCACAACCGTGGCTTGTCAAGTAAAAGAAGGAAAAATAAAAAGGAATAAAAACAAAACTAAATTCCGAGTTGAATAGAATTCCTTTTCTCTTTTCATTCAGGTCGTGAGTGAGTTCTGTTCCTGCAGGAATCCCATTTTCTCAAGTGCTATGTCATCTTTGCAAAGTGCGCATTTGCATTGGAGCAAATCCGTGCCATTTTGGAAAATAATCTCAACTCCTCATCAAAACTCTTTATCTCACTCTTCATTCCCCCTTGTCTCATGCAAGCATCTCTTCCCTTCTTCTTAATTTACATGGCACCGAGCTCTGCACCGTGGTTCAGTTTCTCCATTGCACTGGGCTCTTTCCATCCACTTGTTCTTTTTGGAGTCAGTGCGCCTCCCCTCCTGAACTCCCTGCAGTCCAGCCTCAGACACTCTCAGGCGCTTTTCCACTCTCACTCACACTTTATAGTCACAAGCTGTGACGTTTTACCGAGGGAGGTGCAGCAAGTTGCAGCCCGGACAATGAGATCTGACTTATTCTGAAACGCGTTCAATGGGCGAAGACTTTGAACTTTATATCGTCAAAGTTGTTTTTCAATCGGACTTTTAGAAAACGTGCGTGGTATTAATATTGGGCAATGCGTGATTTCGCAAGATGGGGTGTGTGTCTGGGAGAAAAAGGCAGAAAAATATACAGTGTTTGCACTGATTTGTCAAGGTAACCTTAGTTTTTTTCTGCCATTTTACCGTTCGTGTTTTAAGGAATCAGACTGGAGCTGTTGTGCGCTCGCAGGTTTCCATCAATTAAACGTAGAGTATTTGGCCTGATCACTCAGTAGACCTATAATATACGAGTCTTTTGACTATAGTGACAACATCCAAAATAAAGTTTCAGAAGAAAAATGAAATGCAGATGGAGAGCCAAAGTTAACAAAGGGGATCTTGAGGGTGCACAGGGGAACTCAACCAGTTGCTGTGGTTCCGCTAGATGCTGCTACTGTTCTGCCCCTCCGTGGTCCACCTGAAACATGCACAAACAGTGACATCTAGTGGCCATGAGGCGGTAGGGTGACGTGTGTGTGTGCGCGCGCGCGCGCGCGCGTGTGTGTGTGTGCGCGGGGGGGGTGGGGGTTAGGTCCTAGCTTTGACTTCCTTTCTCAGACTGTGGACATTGACATGTGGCAGGCCACCACGGTAGATGAGATAGACCTAATGGGGACGAGGTTCCGGAGAAAAACATGTTTTTTTCTATGTAAATGAGGGTGAAAAATGGCAAACACGTGGGAGTTGTGGGAAAGATGCTGTTTGTTTGGTAAAAGGCAAACTCTTGTCTCTTGCTGTTTAGATGACATCAACTTTCTACAAGGCTGTCCCATATATCACCAGTGTTATGATACTGAGGGTCAGCCTTCAAACATCTTTGTTTTTATCCCATTCTTTCTGCAGCGTTTTGTTTATGATCTTGTACACGGCCCAGAGAAATGAATCTCCAACGATGCATCATCACGATCAGCGACAACACTTAGTCAGGCTGGCACAAAAAAACCAAAAACAAAAAAACAACTTCCTCTGTGTTTGTGTGTTTATCTTTTCGTTCTCTTGCGAGACATTACGGCGACTGAGTGGGACACGCACTTTCCTCCTGATTAGCGTTGCCATGGAGAGCGTTGCTATGTGACGCTTGTTTCTATCCAGGAAGACGCTGGTCAGCCCTAGCCTGAGGAAGGAGGAGAGACATGGACGATAACTTTCACCTCGGGAATGCTGGGACAGTAAAAAATGTGAGTGACTTGCTTGAAATGCAGAGGGTGCACTAAGGCAGGGGCAGCACTAACGCTGACTTTGTGTGCAGTAAGTGGAGCTGAGACCACGCTGTAACGATGTAGCGAGGCTAGTGCTAGCCACATAGCTATCAGCTAAGCTAATGCAAACAGAAGTGTTAGCCGGGCACGGAGTGCGATAGCTATTCAAACGACGATTTCCCACCGAAGACATGTTATTATTTGTCAGTGTTGAGCAACAACGACTGGAAACCTTGTCTCTGAGTACCCAGCTAGCGATAACCAAACGATTAGCTCTGCTAGCCGAAACTTCCCGACATGCACCGCTCGGTGTTAGTATGGTGATGATGTGTCTATGTCTTTAACTCTCCGTAACTCTGTGATTATTACTCTATCGGAAAACGTTACCTTAATTCAACTATCATCAGAACTCATCTCCATAAAAGGCAGTTGTCTTATCTTTGAATTCCTGCTCGTACCCAGGGCAGGGAATACTGCAGCTAGTTAGGATGCTTGGGGTAACCTTTACCTCCCTGTTTGCTTGTAATCACTAGAAATATTTGAATTACGCTCATATATATTTGTCATTTCGTCTTTTTCCCCAACACTGTTAACGGACTCACACATTGCTTGATACTGTGGTCATTTGCACATCTGCAATTCAGAATTTACACTCAGGTCTTCACCTACATTTATCCAGACTATCTCTTATCTGATTTGGCATTATTAAGACAGAGGTCTAGATATGCATATCCACTCTTCTCTCCTTGGTCACTATAAAATGTATTCTGATCCCATGTCACAATGAACAGACATATAGGCTCCACTTCTGCAGAGATATTTGACAGTCTGTGAAACTGGTTTGGATTGCGTTGAGTTTAAAACAGTGGAGACAAATGATTTTTCCTCCAAATGATGACCATTTGTTGAGTAATACCTAAAATGCAAAATAAAATATTTTTGCTGATCTGCTGTACTTTGTGTGTAAGCACAGCTAACATTTGGCCGCCTCGTTAGGTGGCACAATTTAATCAAAACGTATTCTCCATGTTAAAAATCTGCTCATTTCTCAGGTTGCAAAATCTGGACGAAGGGCTCGCCTTGCAGCAGATCAATCTTCATTTGAGGATTCTCGCTACGTAAGGAAGTCCTCGACCTCTGCTTCAATGGGAGAAGTATGTATCATCACGTCCCAAAAGACAGTTGCATGTAATGATTTCACCTCACAATAAGCGTCATCAATAAGCATTTTGATTTTGTCTCATACATAAATCAAAGGATGAAGATGAGGTAGGTTGCATGTAAAGCAAAACAGTGACTTTGCATGGCTTCTGTTGCTAATGCTCCACACATCAACTTTATACCATTCACCGAGTTTTGGATTTATTAACATTTTTGAACATAATTTTGTGCTTCATTTCAGCTGTTTAAATTTAATATCTAGACTTAGTGATATTCACCACCTCTCACATTATCACACACACAGTGACGGCCACTTGACACACATGGTATAAAGTTTTAATAGAGTGCTTATTTATGCAGAGATGTTTGAGTTGCCATTTTCCTACTTCAGCAGGTTTTAAACTATACACACAACGTCCAGAGTAGCGCCTCAAGCTTCAGTTATTGTCTTGTGTGTATTGGATCTCATGTGCTTGCATGAAGTGTTTTTTAAGTGTTACTTCATACAAGCTTGTAAAACCCTTTTTGACTTAAGTGTTGCACAATATTGTAATTGTACCCATGTAAATTGTCTAATTTGAAAACAAGCAGATTACATCATAAATACCCTGATGACTCTACCACCAGTCTTCATAACTTCTCTTTTTAAGACTGTCTTTTACATCAACCACTGAAAGCTGTCTTGAAATGTCATCATCCGGTTTCTGTAGTTATCCCTGGCTGTTGAAACATGTTGGATGTAAAGATGCTAAGGATAAACTAAATGGATATATGGACCAGATATATGTCACAGCAGTCAGGTCAGAAATGACAGTTGAAACAAATAATAACAAATAATTTCGCCCCACTATCATTGGCATTTATGGAATCAGTCACATCCCCTGGATTGGCACACTGTAAACTAGCCAACATTCCCAAAGCAAAAATATTTCAGAAATGCTCTTGCTTTAGGGTAATCTTCCCAAATTAGGCCAACTTCCCTAATGTATGAACCAGTATTCTCGCGCCCTCTCTGACCTGCTGTGCACATGCAATACATTTTTCCAGAGTGTCGTGCGACTGGGTGGGTTTATTTGCAGTCTTCGTTTATCAACCCTGGCCTCTTCTGCCTAAAATACCCAACTGATTGGTCACATTCCTGACATCCTTTTAAACAAAGACTCAATTGCTTTTATGGGCTCATAGGGTTTGGCCACCACAAGTTCCTTGCCCTGGAGACCATCAGAAAATCCTAAATTAGAAACCACGAGGACTAAGCTAATTGCCTTGACAGCCATAACTATTTTACTACAACTGTGAGGTTCATATTTGGTCATGCAGAATCAGAGGCAGAGATTTGTTTTGTTTCTCAGGACACTTATCGTCTTCTCCATTTTTGTTGAGTGAAATAACTGTCAGATATATTTATTACACTTGAAGACACTTGACCTTATTATCTTGTCTCTCATGAAAACTGGTCATTGTCAGAAATACCAAACATTAGAAACTAGAGAGATTTTTTTTACCATTGTTGTCGTTATTATAATAATTTCTTAGTCTTAATAAAGAGACAGTTACTAATTACACAAATTGGAGTGAGCTTGTGCAGCCTCAGCTCACTCGATTAATGGCACTATACAGTGGAGCAGAGCGGCTCCCCCTCCCTCTGCCCTGCTTAATGATGACATTCAGATTTATAAATGGCTGTAGTGAAGGAACCAGCCATGAAAGATTATTTCTTCTTTCATCATGAAGGAAAGAAATTCTTCATGAGCACTTTGTTCTCTACAGACCCTATTTAGTAATGAGAAATGTTGTGCATTTTTACTTTTTTCTTTCGTCTAATTCATTTGTCTAGTGCCCACCCTCCTGCACTCTTAGGAATTCATTCATTCAAGTGCTGGTCTCAGGGTCCCGGTCTCAGGATTGAGATGCATACTGAGCTTACTATTTTCAGAATCAAAGAATGAGAGGGAGAAGGTCATTTTTTCCTGTGAATCTATTTTAGGGTCAGACCTACAGGCCCCAGCTGTTCCCACACTCTGCTCCATATGTTTTGGTACTGGAAACGAACAGTATTGAAAACAAAACAATGGAGCGCGTAGAGATGACTCTGTGCTCCGTATACCAAACATATTGTTTATTGTACAGGAGCCTTTGAGCTTCAAGCTTAAATTTTGGACTTTAAAAGTGAAAGAGAACTTAGCTTTAGACAAAATGTTTAGCATGACATTGAAACTTTTACATGGATGCTAAGCTTTGTGGTCTGCTTTCCCTTGGTTTTCTGTTGTAGACATGAGGGCCCTCTACTGGCAGTTTTCAAACATAAACAAGACTTTTCTATTACATGTCTCTTGTTTATGTCAAATAGATATTATTAAGGCAGGGTTAAGATTAAGGCTATATTTTTATACAAAGATGGTCTTGTGCTTTATTTTCTAGATTAAGATCAAAGCACTATTAAGATAACATAACTTTATTGTTGTCATTGTCCAATAAATACACAGTGTAATTTAGTCTGAGGCACTCCCATTCTTAAGCAGCACATAGTAGTAAATCAAGAAGAATAAAAAAGAATAAATAAGTGAGGTGCTTCCAAATCTGACCTCTTTATCCTCTATCTGAATGAATAAAGAACCAGCTAAACTATTTACTATTAAAGGTCTCTCTACTTCCAGCACCCTCCCCCTAAACCGGCCCGGCGGCAGGGTGGCTGGGCAGAAGAAAGCTCTGGGTCTGGGTCTGCCAAGTACGTATCTTCACCTTTTCCCCCATCTCTTGTGCCTGAACTGAAAGCACGGACCTCGAGCTGTGGTCTTGTGTTATGTGTTATTAATGAACTCTCATGCTGTTGAATGAGCTTATTTATCAGTGCATATTTGGCACTCAGGCAGTGAATCAACAAGGTTAGAGGGAGCCTGTCTGAGCAGGCAACTCTCCATTCGTCTTCATCTGTGAGCAAGGCGGTAATTGACATGGTTAATGCATCAGCCACAGGAGGGCACTGTTAGTCAGCTAGCCACTTCATCACAGGGGTTCAAGCCACTTAATCACCCCTTACCACTGCAGTCTGCTCTTTACATGGGGAGCACAACATGGAGAATTCATGAAATATTTGGAACAGATGGAGGCTGCTTACCAAAAGCTTTCGACTACAACTAACAAATCCAATTGTAAATACTGCACATGACTAACTGAACATTAGACTTTTTATTATACTGTACGACTACCACTCTCCTTTTTTCCTCCACTTGCCACTCTGCTTCTTTTCTTCAGTCTCAGTGGAGGTGAGAGCACAGGAGATGCATTGAAGTGAACAGGCTCAGTCAATTGTGCTTATTTGCGTAGTTTACTGCACCGTTAGTGCAAGCAGGGAAAACAGCAAACTCAATAGATCTTTCCTTTCTCACAGAAGGTCAGCGTGTCGCTTCTCTGCCTTTACGTAACCCAGCTTGATACCCAGTCTCAAAGCGATTGAAATACAGGAGGTGTGAAAGGGGTTTGCACGTGCATTGATCCTCTCTGAAACAAAGTAAGTAATGGTCCCCCCTGGAACCAGCAAGGACTTTTCCCTTCAATGTCACCCCTCATGCTCAATCACCGCCGTCCTCCTCCCACTAATCCCAGCGCAGAAATCCCGGGATTTGTCGATCTATCACTTCTAATTGACACTAAATGATCTGTCAGTTTATTGATGAACCTTTGAAACCAGGTTGTCACAATATATTTTATCCCTAACAACTTTTTCTAGACAGTTTTACCATGTCTATCGCTTTGCCTTACATGAGTCTTAATCAAGGGGCCTGTAATGTGTCTTAAGTGTCGCCACCCCCGCCCCCCAGACAGGACACAGTCCAAGGGCAGGCAGGTAGGCTCCCTCAGCTCCTCTTTGCCCTGCCTGGTTGGACTCCAGTACCTTCAAGGCTGCTGGGCTGGGCTTGGACAGCATGTACAGTGTAAGACAGACAAAAGCAGGAGTGAAGATTATTGTTTGAGAATTTGTTAACTTTTAGTTCTTATCATTTGCTCCCTTAGTTTTTTGTCTGGCCTCGAAAACGTGAATTAAGAAGGTTTTACTTTTCAGTTCACTCATTCCGTGTAGTACGTGATAATTTAAATGCTAGTTCATGTTAATAGAAGGTGAGGTGTGGTTTAAAAGATTTACACATGATGTACTCTAATGTCCTTCTTTACATAATGGAATAAGGTTTATGCACCAGCATTCATGTGTTTTATGTGGTGAAGATTGAACTTGGATTGAAATGCCGTTTGCTCTCACTGTCAGCTTATGACAGTTTTGTTTTACGAAGCCCAAAATCACAAACTTTACAATCGCTACAGCATACAAAATCCTCAGTGCTGAGTGCTTAAACAAACAAAAGCCCTCATATGGAATTTGAAAAAAATGAAGTCACCTCAGGAAGAGCAACAGAAGATGGACCCTTGTTTTGGTGGGAAAAAAGATAAATTATTTTATAGGTGATACCTATGATGTAAGAGCTGTAATTTATTTTCCATCAGTGTCACTGTGTTAGGGGCCACTAAAAATGGAGGGGGCTGATTAATTGTAATAAGCACCGAGTTGTGTTTATATTTATGTGGACACACTGTAATAGTACTGAATGTATTACCTTTAAAACCAGGAGGGGGCACTACTCAACTAGGAAATCTACTACGAGTATTAAATGTCATGAAAAAACCCCCACACATTTTAGTGTACTAATCCAAACATACCACAAATATAAGACTTATGCTGCACTGATAAATGTCTTATTTGATGATTGATATGGTTAAATTCCTGTGCTTAAATCTTAAAAAATAATAATAATGTGGCAACAATTTGTTTTTCCTGGGTGTCAAGATTGATCTTAAAACAGACTGTGTGCTAAAAATAACAGGGTGAGGCAGAGAAGTGTCAAAATACAGTATTTTGGTGTCTGGCATCCTCTGTTCAAGCTGAGCTGTGTAAATGGAGAGAAGTCTGAAAATAGCCGTCGGATCCAGCAGGAGATAAGGCTGAGAAAACAGAGGGGAGAGAAGACCCAACCATTTTAGACCACGCTGTGTCTGATGTAGCAGACTTTACTATCTTTAAATACAGATGAAGAAGATGCAGCTATCAAGAGATTTTAGTTGGAAGGAAGTGTGTTTAATTAAATGTGTTTTCTTCTGATACACAGATCTTCAAGAAGACATGCAGCTGAGGACCTGGAAGAGTAAGTCAACTCAGGCACCTCACCCACATTTGAGAGTACTCGGAGCAGTCGCTGATTGAATGCAATTACAGATACATTTTTGTGCGTGTAGATAAAAACAGGTCAGTTTTCATGTTTGGTTCCTTTGTAATAAAGTGGAAATGGCGCCATACTTTCAGATTGTCCTTCGTTGCAGCTAATCCCTGCGTTCCAAGAACAATCACTTAACATGATTAAAAAACAGCGTGACTGAGTTGTCATCACTTTTATTGCTGTAAGGAGCCAAGTTTTCCTGTTATTCTAGTCCCCACCCACCCACCCACCCACCCTTCCTCACATCATTCTGTGACTAGAATAGACATCACCATGAGGAGAGGCAGGTAGAGGACGTAGTCGTGCATGTTTTACTCATCATCGCTGTTGGAGCCCAGCACCTCAATGGCTGTAGTCAGGCAGAGGCTTTGTGTGAAACTAAAGATGTTACCCTGCAGAAAAATCCCCTATGTTGTGCTTCTGTCACAACTGTCTTGTCTTCGTAAGACTTATTCAGATTGCTGCTCCAGCTGGGCTTGTTTTTGTTTTGTTTTTTTAATTCCTAGAGGTGATCTTGTACAGGGCATTCAGGCTGGTCACCCAGACAGCACAACAGAGTCTCATAGCACCATCAGTGCCTTTTGGCAGAGGCCACTGTTCTGTAGTCCAGTCAGACTGGAGCATACTGAGCAAACATCCTGTCTGCCATGAGAGAAAGACAAGACAAGACAAAAAAAACAGGCCTGTTATCAAAGTAAAGGAACCCAGGAGCCAAGTCACCCACTCCCTCTGATGACCTCACCCTAGGGCTTCATTTTTGTAAGCATTAAAAAATTCATACTCTCACACTTCCTGTTTCTCCAGCCGCCGCCTTCGACCACAAACTCCCCAGGGATCAGATGATGAAGGAGGTAAGAGCACCCTTGCAATACCCCACTCTGTGTCTCTCCTCACAGGTAAAGAGGAGCCCTCCAGTGCCTCCCCGGCATATTCATCCTCTGGAAGTAGAGCAGATAAGCAGGCAGTCAGATCATTCTTATGCATATTTCTCTTTGGATCCAGCATGGATTCATGTGTTAGAACTCTGCCTTTGACCACTGGGCATGTGACATTGTATAAGCGCAGCCCCTTTGATGAAAATGACACGTGCATATGCTCATTAAATAAGGTTAGATTCATAGTTGATGGAGAATGCTGTGACAGGATTTAAGTGTTTCCCTCACCACCCAGAGCAACACAGTTAGTCACACACGTGCACACACAGTGTCAGGCAGATGCTGATGAATACAGATCTAGTGGTTACATTACTGCTTTGACTGAGTCACCTGAGGGCCCAGCTCTGCACACCACAACACAGTCAGAACCGGTGGGGGGTTTCAACAAAGGATAATTGTTCTATTTTGCAGCTTGAAAACAGGTAATTGCCTCAGGATTGACAGGTTAACAGCATCATGAGTGTGCCTATAACTGAAATTGCATTGTAGAAAAACTACAATAACAATAAACCTCCTTATGTCCTTCTTCTTAAGACATTCTCAATGATTTATAAACAAATACCATTTACGTTGGCTTGTTGTTTCTGTTTATTGTAAAAATGCCCAGCATCACATTTTTAAAATGTAAAATATTGTAATACATAAAACTCAGGCTGACCATGAAAAATAACGTCTACATCTCAAAACATCAATATCAGAATAATTAGTACATTTTATATATATTATTATATATATTTAAAGAATCTTTTTCATCCTGTCAAATTAAATGGATTTTCTTTTAAAATCATTCTACTATTGTATGTTTCACACTTGATATTGTATATGTGCATTTTTAAGCACATACAGAACTTGTTGGTGTGTGGTGTCAAAAGTGGGAAAATTATTACAAATGTCTTACAAAACTGAAAATGATGAATAAGAATGACTTGTAGACATAAACTGCAGGGTGTAACGCACTACATATATGTATACACACACAGACACCCACACACATAATGTTATATTGTCAGCACACTGGCCATTTTAGCCAGTGAGCTGACAATATGAAGAGTTGAGAGGTTTGGTTCTCTTGCAGTTAATGCCGCCGGAAAGATTATTACTCTGTGGAGGGAGACCTCTTAATACAGAGCCGGAGGCAGGGGCATTGGAAATTACAGTGCTGAGGGTTAGTGAGATAGCCCCTGCGATCTTGATTATGTCCTCTACCCTTATCCCTTATGTCCACTGGCTACAAGCACAGAGGGAGAAAGAGAGAGAGAAGGCTAGCTCGGTCCCTTTCTCCCATCTCCCCATCAGCTGCCCCCACAGCCTCCTACTGGTCACTTAAAATAGCACCAGTATCGCAAACACACTCAGGTGTTTCATGTCTCAGTGTCTTGCTCTCAGTCGGTGATGTGTTGAATATTGTCCCATAAGCCATTTCAAATGGATTCTGTGCCTAGGTAATCATTTGACTGGACCCATGCGTAGCGATGTGGAGAGACGTCCTGTTCTCCAAAGTCGCTGACCGGCGTGTGTGCCTGCCGGGAGTGTGTCTACATTCACAGCAAATTATCCCCTTTTGATATTTACATGCTTCAGCGAGGAAGCCGGACACGGCCGTGTAATAAGGATATGCGCGGCCTTCTCGCTGCCGAACAAAAGCCACATTGATACATGTCCAGCTGAGGGAAGGAAGTCAGAGCAGGTGATGTGTGCCGTGCTGAGGAGAGACATCTCCTCCTGATGGAGTTGCCCTCTGCGTCAGATGAAAAACACTGGCTTGTTTGCAGCTGCTTTGATGCCCTGCTCGACCTCCAGTAATAGGCTGAATTTGAAGCTCATTTAAAAATGTTGTTCTTTTTTTTCCCACTTGATAATAGACTTTGCATATAGACAGCATATGCCTCTCTGCTTCACATTGAGCTCACATGGAGTGTGTTAACAGTGCATTAGTGGCTGAAATGAAAAAGGGCTTGTGTGGACAGATAGACAATCCAGGAAGCTGTTTGCAAAGAGTTGGACAGCAAGGCTTTTTGATGTCATTGCACTAAGACCATTAAATTTGATTGGGGGTCCAGGGGGGACGGATTCTGCTGAACGCTGTGCTTTGTAAATGAGAGGACAAAGTGTCACTGGGGCCTCATGAATATGAAATACCCGCGCCTGCATTTATTTGGATATCAGAAACACAGATGAATCTTGTCAGCAGCTAAACGAGCGTGGCATTTTTAATTTGGTTTAATTAAAAAAGAGAAAGAAATAAGTTATCAACAGAGGGTGAGGTTTTGTTATCAGTGGAAAGTTGATGGGTTAGGTTTTGACCAAGTGGTCTTCAGGATTCCTCCTCCATCTGAGAAGTATGTTCAGAATCAAAATAATTTATCGCCATTTCACCTGCTCCATAACTTTTATGGAGTACAGAAATGCAGTGTACCATCAATGATCGATATTTTTCCTCAACTCCACTTTATTTTCAGGAGTTATTTTGACGGAATGGTGACACAGATGCCAAGATATTTCCACACATCAGATGCAGACTTCCATCTCTTCACCTCTATTTAGCTCCTCTATTGACTTTCCCCTCAGGGTGCAGTACTGTGGTTAGAGATTACTGACAACCCTCTTCATGCAGTCCAGTTCTCTTTTTCTCTCCCTATCTGTCTGTTCCTCCCTCTTTGCTTCCTCTCCCCCTCGCTCTGTCTGTGTCACTGTGTCAACACTCAGCTGTGGAGTTAATAAGGATGTGCAGCCTGCTGCCTCCCTAGAAAATATTGTACACGAAAGATACATCTCAAAGTTAACACTGTTTCTATAAGTACGCTTGCGAAGTGTGTGAAGCTTTTGGCATCTGTCTTTACTATAAAACTATAAAAAATGTAGATTGTTCGGTTCAGTTCAGTTCCAGTTTCAGTTGTGTTGTCAGATTCAGGTCAACACAGGTTCAACGGTACAGTGAAACAGCAAATCAGCTCAGCAATAAGAGCACCAGTCATATGAAATATAGCACAGGTTAAAAAAATATTTAAAGATGGGGTGAACAGCAATGAAGTGTGGTTGAAAAGCAGCATAACTCATGGTTGGTTGAATTTTTGTGTAAGTAGTGCAGTAAACAGACAAGCAGGTCAGCAGATATGTGGTGTAGAACATTTAGAGGAAAGAGGAGAAGCCTGATGATAAAAACTGTCTTTAGGTCTGCTGGTAGATGCAGCCGAGCTCCTGTATCGTCTGATAGACAGTAACAGGGAGAACAGTGTGTGCTCGCTGACTCTGGCTGTCTGCAGGCACCGCTGGAAGTAGATATTCTGAATGGTCTGAAGTCAGTTGTACTTACTGTATTGGATAGTGATGCTGCTTGTCAGCAGCACCTGTAGAGGTTCATGACAATGCTGGTGTGAAACAGAGCTACTGGTGAACTATCTTCGGTGTGTTGTGACCAAGAGACGGTGACTAGAGGTTTCAGGAAGTTACAGATTCTTTCAATCTCTGCTTTGCCTTTGTCTCCTGCAGTCCGCCCTCATCTCTTTAGCTTTGCTGACATTGGCAGACATCAGAATAGACTAAATTTTTGGCAAAACATTTGATAGATTTTTGTGCCCTACATTTTTCTTCACACTCCCCTTTGATGATAAATGTAAAGCGCGAAATCTTTTAACACATTTCAATCAGTCACTTTATTCATTATTAACCACTTATCTTATTTCCAACCATTTCTTCTAATCCCTTATTATACCTCTCTTATTTCCCTGCTTCAACAAATGTCCATCTGAAAAATGCTGTGAAAGTTTGCCCTGTCCTTCTTGGGAGTGGAGCCATCCTCTGTCCTGTTGCGTTTTGCCAATTAAAGTGGGTTCCCACTGTTTGAGCAGCGGGCTGGCGGCTCCTGGCACTGCAGCCCCTGCCAGGCCGCACTGTGACTTCCGACCCCACACAGATGGGCCCGCAAGCAAATACTCTTGCACATGGCTGGATGCCGCCCCAGTCGGAGTGGCAGAGTGGACATGGAGGTCGGCCTACCGGCCACTGCAGGTCCTGGGGGTGGGTGGCGCTGACAGGGCCCAAATGCTAAGGTAGCAGGGGGTGCTTTCTGGGGAGCCCCTGGCCAGCGGCCCTCTCACAGCAGGAAGAGCTGCCGCCTCGCCTCCTGAATATTCATGGCCGCATGGCTATTGTGACAGGGCAGCTCTTATGAGAATGTAGCAAGAGAGAGGGAGGGGAGAAAAGTGCCACAGACATACACATCTCACATAAACACACTCTCACAAAAATGCACGGTTTTTGAAGTCATACACAGGGGACTTACTGCATTTCTTTATAAATGATTCTGTCATCTGGTGACTGATGAGACTTTCTCACAGTTTGACACTATTTAAAATGTAAACAGATCTGTAAAATGCACTCTCTGTTTTTGCTTTTTAGACATACCAGTGATTCCAGATCTTGATGAAGTGCAGGAAGAAGACCTCACCATGCAAATTGCAGTTCCTCCGAGGTAGTGTACACCTTCAACTCATGAGCCAAATTTGATCCTTATCACTCAGGGTTCATACACACATGTTCCCCAGAACCATGTATGACAGGTAACCTCTGTCCGTGCACAGGACGTGACATCAGTCGCCTGCTCTAGTGACTTTGATGGTTACCTGTCCTCCACTCGTGCCATTGTAGAGTGTCTTGCTTTATCGGCTGAAATTGTGAAATAACAGTTGGGTGTGATTTATGCAACTCTGTTACCAGGGTCCTTACTAACTGGGCCCTTTGATTTACAGGGCAGTGAGAGACACGCCGACATGTGTCGAATATGTAGCAAGGCTATGACAGCGGTGGAGGTTATTAGGCTGGGGCTTGCTCTCTGTGCGAGATAATATCCACATTGAACTCATTGCGGGGGCAATGTAGCGTGTAATGTGCAGTAAGTAGGACTGGCATGCACTGCTAGGCCCCGGCCACTTTGAGAGCCCCCCCCCCACTTAATTCCAACCCACAGATAAGCAGCTGGGTTTCAATTTGAAGCGTTTACCACTTGGCAACCATCTCCTGCTCTCTGTGGTCTTTGCTTGAAGTCTTGGAGCCTCATTGTGCACAAACTCCAAACTTCTTCAAAGCTACTTCTCAGTCATGGTTTGCTAGGAAGGTAAAACCTCTGCAGTCAGGATGCTGTGTAGTCTTGATTGAAGTCTATGTCTGTGTTTGTCTCTGTCATCCTGATAGCGTCCAGGTGAACCGGGTAATGACCTACAGAGATCTGGACAACGATCTGAAGTATTACTCTGCCTTTCAGACCTTAGTAAGTCAAGAACATTTATTTTTGTATTTGTTTGATATTCTCATGTTTCTTCTCGTTAATCATTTAATTTTGCAACCAGCATCATCTATGTTTGTGCAAGCTAAGTGAATTTTACTGCACTCCTTCTTTAGGACGGAGAGATTGACTTGAAGCTCCTCACCAAGGTTTTAGCACCAGAGCAGGAGGTGAAGGAGGTGAGTGAGTTTTTAGTAAATATAGCTTGTGAGCTCCCAACGAAGGCCTGTCCAGCTGTTTCTAGAGCACCAGGGGAGGTTGCCACTCTGTCTCCCAGGTAATCAAGATTTATGATGTGTACATTAACACCCTCTGCTCTCCTTCCCCCATTCTCCTCTCTTTGCTCCCTCTGCTCCCCATGCTCCCTTTCTTTGTATGTCACCCTCTGCCTCTCTAATGCTTCTTTTCTCCCTCTCTTTTGTCTCTCTTTTGCTCTGCAGGATGATGTGAGCTGGGACTGGGATCATCTGTTTACAGAGGTGTCCTCAGAGCTGCTGATGGAATGGGATCAAGGAGAGAGTGAGGAGCAGGCCGCGTTGCCTGTAACATGAGGAGGAAGTTTGGACCGAGGCTTTAAATGGCTCCAGTGGGAACTGGGTGAATGGCCATTACACAGCAGGGCCAGTGACTTTGCTTATATTAACTTTAATCACTGTTTGTTATCCAGAATTTATATTCTATAAAGTGTATATACAGCATTGCTTCTATTTTTTAAATAAATGTTACAAAACAGCGGACAGTGCAGTCTTGTGTGGCCCTCAATATTTTGAGGGTTTTTGGCTTTCAACCATTCAATTACTCAACCTTTCAGTTACCGTTTAACTTAAACAGCCAAAAGGCCCTAAAAATAGCTGTCACAAGTAAAAATGCCCTCCCTTTAACTGCCAGCATTATCAACACCCTCATACAAGTCCAAGGTTGATAATCAGCTAAGCTGAAATCCAGTTGATTGTGTTCAAATTAACATTCCTCATTAAAGCCTACAACCTTATTGTTATTGACCGTGCCATTGACTTTATCTTCCAGCTCTTCGATAGGAGCAACCCCTTCTTCACTATTATCTCAAATGCATTGAACAGAGTTCCTATTGACACCTGGGGGATTAGCATACATTATACCTTTTGCGGGATAAAGAGGAATGGATGTAGGTCTGGCAGAAGACAGCTGCTGGTGTCAGGTATATGGTGTCTTTAAAGTAAAAACAAATGAAAATCTTCACAACAATGTGATAACTAAATTAAGTATGGAGGCTGCAGGCCGCAGGACATTGCATGTTGGATATTGGCCCAAAATTGTGTATGTTTTATGAATTTCATTATAGATCATGCCTTCATGTCACACGTGCTGGTGTCATGTATCAGCATTCAGTTTTGTCTTTGGTTCATGTGTGTGAATATAAAAGCCGGCCTCCAAAGTCAGGCCAGGTCTATTAGAGAAACAGCTGTAACATTTACAGATTGTGATTAGGTTTATTTCTGAGGCAGCGAGCGGTCTCATGGCATTTGGAGATGCACAGCAAAGTCCTCAAGGACACACGATCTATGCATCTAACAGCTCAATCACTGCCCATCACAAATAGATCCAGATTTTTTTCATTTGATGGGCCTTGAATCAACTTCATCAAGTGTAATACCTCAGGACAAAGCTATCACACAGGATATTTGTGCTCAGAATATTTGTGTGGCAGAATATTTGCTCTCAGTGCTCAAATTCAATGAGTGATCTCTGTTGCTGTTTCTCTATCAGACCTACAAACGTGTTTTTTTTTTTTGTTTTTTTTTTTTTACCACCTCCACAATTGGCTTATTTAGCCAGACCTAATGAATTCTGCCCATATGCCCTGAGCAGCTGCTATGTTGCCCCTTCCTCCCGCCCCTGCCGAGCTGCGAAGTGCCCATCCATGTAGAGACAACCTCTAGCTGTCTCTCTGGAGAAGGCTAAGCCTGCCACTCCTCTGCTGGCAGCCGGCCGGTGCTGTCTGAGGTGGACTGCGGACGGGCCGGGGACTCAGATTAGGGCCCAGTGATCACGGGTTGCGGCCGGCCTCAAATGATTGGCCCGAGCATCGGTGGATCAGAGAGGGGATTATAGAAAGAGAGAGAGATCCAGAGACGCTGTTTGGCATGTGCTTGCATCCAGCTTCTCAAAGTGACCTCTTCCCACTCCCTCATCCTGCTGCTCTCTTCTCCTCCTTTATTCTCTCCCTGTCTCTCAACTGCCTCTATACAGTATATCCTGATACTGCAGTAAGGCGGTGAATGACCTCTCATTGTCTGGGTACACTGACTTCAATCACGTCAACAAGAACACAATATATACATTATTTCTAGTGAGGAAGACAGTTGTGTTCTTGGAGAGCTTTGTGGTTATGGCGGAAGCTTTCAGATGAACATTGTGTCACTGGGAGGGGAGCTCAGTCTGAAGCCACATTGATACTGTGTACATCAGATAAGACCATACAGGCCACACATGGGCTTAGGGTGTCATTTGTTTTTCCATGACATTTTTCTATTAAAATAATGGAGCTGTTAGTGCTATAAAAAACCCACATTGCTTCATGCTTGTTTCTGTAGTCCGATATTTCATTCAAAATGTTGCTGTAGTGACACAGTGTTTAAAATCCTTTTGATGTGATGGTACACATGCGACGCCGTGACACACAGAATCTCAGAGAAGTTTTCTCGTGTGAATCTGCACTGTTTATTTTTTAAAAAGGAGCAGTTTGTTAGACCCACTGTAAAACCTCCAGGCCACTATGGACCAGCTGAGCACAGGGAGTTCTCAGGCCACTGGGTTTTAATGGGTAATTTATCTGTGTTTTTATTGAGTCCCTTGGTGGAAATGACTTTTCATTTTGTGGCAAAGAAAACAAATGCGAGGAAGTAATACAGTTTTAATAAAAAACGGACGAAGGCCCCATTAATGTAATGTTTTCCCGCTCCTTGTTGACAGGCCTGTCTTAATGTATTTTGATATTGGGCGCTAATTGGAAGGATAGAAAAGGGATAATATGCTTCCAGCTCTGGCTAATATGCTGTGGTGTTGACAGAAGTTTATACATCTTATCTCGTCTCAATATCTGCCTTCCATATGGCCCAAAAGCAATATGCTGAAGTGTAATTAAAGAAAATGGGGAGATGTGGAGATAGCTGGGGCCCGACTTCAGGGCCCCTCAGACACAGAGTGAGGGGTGAGGACAGACACGCTAAAGCTCAAGGAATATTAGGACCAGTTCATTCCACCAGGGGCCGCGTGCCTGTCACAGGTTCCCTGAAGCTGACCTGAGCGGCACTGCATCAGTCAGATGCCTTGAGCCAGCCACAAGAGAGTGATTATCAGTTTAAAAAGGCACGAGCATAAAGACAACCAGCTTTTCATGTTAGGCCGAGATTATGTTTTACACATTAATTTGTAACATAAATATATGCAAGGTCAATTTGAATTCTGATGGTAGAAATAATGCAAATGCAACCATATTCAAATGGATCTTGTGCCCTTTGAAACAAGCCTCAAAAAGCAGCCACAGTATTGATTTACCACAAAGACTTCGTGATATTTCAAGTTTAAAGGAGAAATCCTCACCACACAACTAAGGCAGTCAGATCAATATCATTTTTTGATCAAAAGGGGATTTGCCTTTGAAATAGCTAGATTAAACAGATGTTTTATTTTTCATATACTGCACCTTTAAAAGCCCGCAGGGGATTGTGGGAGAGGAGGGGGCATTACTCCACAAAAGAGACAATGAAAGTGATATTTTTTAAGACCTAAAGTTTGATGGGTTGAAAAGTATTTTCAGTTTTGTCAGTGCTATTTTCCACCTCTCTTCTTTAGTTAATATTCTATCGCTCCAAGTCCTTTTTTGTTTACCCCAGGTGGGCTCGGACATGAAATGGCGGGGACGGTGGCAGCTTGGAATGCCCCTGGGCATCTTACGGCCGTCATGTTGTCAAAGGACCCGGGAGGGGGACTGAGAGGGCTGGGATTGTTTTTTTCAAGTATAAACCATGAGAAGAGGGAGGGGGGGAAAAAACGCTTCTGTTCTTTTGGTAACTGTGAGATTAACTGAATTCATTATTATCATTTCCCTCTTTCCCCTCATATGTTTTTAGTGCGGCCGAGGGTTGGAAGGCGAGACGGGTTTGAACATGAAATACAGTCGAGCTCCACATTTGTCATGTATTTTATTATTTCCCTTCTTCACCTCTCAGTCCTGTACGCGAGGTCCTTCATTTTTCACATGACTGGTTTTCTTATCATTGTGAGCCCTCTCCGCTGGCCTATGAGTGACTTAAAGGCAATAAAACACAAAACATTCTGTAAAACATGGATGCCTCTCTAGGCACGGAGGCCCTGCACTGCCTCTCTGGGAAATTATGATAATAATTCAGTGGGGGTTGGAGTGTCCAGGTCGCGGGGGGTGACTGGGGGGCAACGGGAGAAGGTTCACCAAGGTCCTCTGAGCAGGGACAGGTCAAGGTGGCCTGTTGGGCCTCACCACACTCCCCCTTCTGTCATAAACTCTTTCCATCACACGGGTTTCCGGCTGCAGCAGGTACACAGCAGAACCTCTTTGTCTTGTAGCCGCTGGCGATAAAGTAAGGGCTGATGGGAGAGCGGTTGTGTTGGCCCTCTGGCAGTGGTGAGGTCAGCCCAGGAGCTTATCATGGCCAGCAGAGGAAAACGCCTGAGTCAACACAACTCCACAATTCGCCCTCAGAGGGTCACAAACATACACTTCTGCTACCATGCTTTGAACTTGGTGCTTTTTTTTTTAGTTTTGTTCCTTATGAGAGGAAGTCAGGATGCAGCTAGAGAACTGTGGCTGGTCCTAGCATTTCATGCCTGGATTTGTTGGTGGGTGGAGGGGAGGCTGGACGCCCCCCCACCCCACACCCCACCTCACCCCACAACACCTCTCAAGTGTGTGAATGAGAAGGAGCGAGGACAGGAAGAGAGTGCGGGCTCCACTGCCGAGGTGCTGACAGAGGGGATAGAGGGGCTGAGATTGCACCTGTTCCGGCCCAGCACCCTCCCAGCAGGGCTTCACCAGAGCCTCAGCCTTCTCCTGGCATCTGTGATGGGGGCCAGGGGCCAGTCCCACCTCCAGCGCTCGCTCCACCTCTTCTTTCCTTGTGGAAAAGAAACGAGAAACGCTAGAGGCTCCATCTGCCGAGGGCTCGCCGTGGTCTCTGCGGCCCGCCTGGGGAAGGGGGTAGCTGGGCCTCCACGGCTCTGCCACGGGGGTCTCACAGTGGTAGACCACAGTGAGGCACATCACACGTCATATGCCAGCTGGCCAGGTTCTCTGCACTGTAAACAGACTAATGACCACTCAACACACATATACAGCCCTTGGTAGAATGGGGGGGGGGGCATAGGTGAAAAAACTGGTTTTGCTCTGGATAAAGCGAAGCAGCATCCTGAGGTTACTTCACATGATCTGCTGCTGCGGGAGAAAGTGTTTGAGCCTGGGGATGGAGCTCACCGACACAGTAGGACATTGCTAAAGCTGCTCTCTGGTACTGACTCCATCCGCCCACCACATCACAGTCCCCTGGCTTCCTGCGTGCACACAACATCACAGGCCTCCCAGTGCTCCACAAGCCCCTGGGCTCAAGCTGGTCCACCCCACTGAGTCTGTAAAGCTCTCATGTTGGATCCCTGTCCTGAGGAAGTGCATGTTGCTAGGAATTCTGGGAATGATTTCTGCATTGGTCTCTTCTTACTGAGCTTTTCACCGAAAAAAAGGTTTTTCCTCAAAATGCAACTTGATCTTTGACACCAGCTTGTGGGTCTTACCTTTATTGAGACTATGACACATTCAGTGGACCTCAGGCAGGCCGGCCTGGAGTTTTGTGAGTGAAGGACATTTGTGTCGCCATGTTTCCTGTTCTGAGTCTCGTTCAGGATCTCCTTGTCCGTATCTCCGAAGCGTTTTCCTGAAAAATTTCCCCTCTTTCAATCAAATCACAATTATTTTTAGCATCCCCCAAACAGATAATTTCATATATGTCCTGCTATCTCATTTGCCCTAATGTCCCCAACACATGCATTTATAGATATAAATATATATGGGAATATAAATAAATATATCAAATACAGGATAGGAGTAAAGTGACATTGAGTGTTATTCCCCAGTTAGGCAAGGAGAGGCAGGGAGGTCACTCGGCTACACTGAGCCACTGGCAGCCCGGGCCCCGCTGGTCCACTAGAGTGACTTGGCTTCATCTACAAACTCGCAATAAATATCTGGCCATCATTTATTTTAATTCACTCCTTTCTTGCTCAGATGGAATGGATTCTTAACCTTGTAGGACAAGGACACCCGCATGCTGCCTGCCTTGCCTTAGCTGCTAAATTATTCTTCATTCTTCAGGGGGAATAAAAAAAAAAGGAGTCCAGCGTTGCTCAAACTGTCAGCTCCAATGAAAAGCACGCCTGAAAACGTTGTCACTGAACCCCTGGACAAGGAAAAGAAGGGGAGTGGGCAGTGAAAGACAGAGTGAGCGAAGTGGGGGAGAGAG